>JBAIZL010000004.1:206075253-207427753 GCA_036971475.1 Prosapia bicincta
TCTGACTGATTAAGGTGCTATGAAACGCGTCAGCGGAGGGTGGGAGGTAGCTAGGATTGGGAGGTAATTATAATACTCAAAATTAAAATAAGAGTATAAATCGTAGCGGAAAAGTAAAAAATTATCAAAACCAGTAGAGTAAAATTGAAAGCTTTAAATGTTTTAATCTAGTGAGCTCATGTGAAATCCCCCCTGCATCCTACATAAATGTTTTTATATTACAAAATCATTTTTATTTATGTAAATCGTTACGTTAATTTTTCCAAGTTTGAAAATATACGTTCCCACCAAAGGCGTTTAAAAGTCGTCTTTTATTTTTTTTACATAAGATGTCATGAGATATTATTCACAGAATTAGGCACCAACACTCAAACTTGAGTTACGACACAATCATTAACTACCACCAACATATTTTGCAAATGTTTTCAGGCAATGTTTATGTAATTACCTAAAACACGACCAGCTATAACGAGATATTTTTGTTTCGACGCTTTTATTAAGTTTAAAGCTAGTTAGTTAGAACATTGTTTCCGAATTATTTTAATCCATAGTTCCTTTGTGGTAAAGATATTTGCTGCGGCACCCCTACAGAAAATTCGGCCCTTTGTTTTATTGCTAGTAAAGTTTTAAGTAAATTTGTATCCATATTTGTTTTCATACTAAACAATTACATCTTCACTGGAGCTGCTAGTTTTAAGCTACACACTTCTACATATGTTGGTATGTTACACTTGCCTATAGTAGCACTTAGCCACGTTTTTGATTATTGAGGACGCCCATTTCGAGACATGTACCCCATTGTCAACTCAGACCAGTGGCGCACCCAAAGGGAAATCCTTCTTAATTGTCAATAGTTTAAAGAAAAAAATGTTACATATCTAAGGTCAAAAGAAATGCTCATAATATTATAGTCGAAATTTAGAATGCACCAAGCAACAATAACATAGTCTAGCAAATAATCGCTCTTTTGTTTAGCCTATTATATCTATATTGTACACATATGTTGTACATATATTGTACACGTATATGTGGGAGGGCTCTAGACCTTGGTAGTCACGACTCTCCTAAACTGTGTCTGTTCTGAAGCTGGCCCTGTCCAGATTGTAAGTTACGGTCTGAGTTAACAATTGAACACATCACCCGAAACGGCTTCAATAATCAAAAAAGTAAATTGCCTACCGCTATATTTTTTTAAAATTTTATCAAAATAGGTAGTAGACATATTATTTTAGCCTGACTTAAGTAATGTATGTGAATTACTACAAGAATTTCATCTTTTTATTTTTAAAAAAATCTAATAACTGGATAATAAATAAAGATAGAAGTAGTTAATATTGCCTATAGCATAGCAGGTATTTACTCTTAAAAACTAGTTTAACAATTTTACTGCTAACTACAACGATGTGTACGATCACAAATTATGATTTATTTCACGATATTTTTAATTTAAACGTTCACTTCTGAGCCACGCCACGGCGCTCGTTACAATGATCCATATCGCCTCAGATTGCTGCGTGCACACTTTGGGATCCACTGATTTAGACTATTGCAGCCTATTGTGGAAGCCGTGGAATGGATTATGAACGGAATTCAAAATTAAGGTAACGACATCATTCACAATTGATTATATATTGTTAATTGGAGCTTAGTTACCGAGAAAAATTTTAGAAAACGAGAAAGGTAGCCTAATACTAAAAGATTGGACTCAAAATCTCACTAGTTTATTCAATCAGACTAGTTTCGGAGACCATGTCGTCTTCATCAGTGGTAGAACAACACTCCATCTAGCGTAAGGCTATCACTGATGAAGGCAATGTAGTCGCAGAAGCTAGTTTGGTTGAATAAACTATTGTCTAGTGAAATTTTGAGTGCAATCTTTTAGTATTTACTTCTTTTCACAATTTGGTTTGTGTTTTAGAGAAAAATTACACCTCACGTGGACATAGTGACTTACCGAAGTTAAAGAAATTCTCGATTTTTACATAGACTCTTAGTTTTATATAGGCCTTGTTTTTTAAAGAAATTGGTTCAATATTTTTTAAACATTTTAGTAGGTAAACGCACAAACATTTTTGAGAGTAAATAAAATAAACTTATTCAAATATTTTAAATCTGATTAATCGGAATATATTTAGATCGACTTTCTAAACTGGATATTTGAATTTTTCCTCGCTTAGTTTAGACGTATTTACCATATTCTTTGGAATGTAGAACATTGATAAATTGTGTACAACTACTTGACTTTCATCAAAATGTGCATCAGATAGTGCCTCTGTTTATCATGTAAAGCGGTGCATGAATAAACGGATCCAAATCCTGTTGTTTGTCAGCCAGTTCAAAGTCAAATATTAATCGAATACTGATTGATGATATGGGTAAAAGATCCAACAGAGCTCACGTAACAATCGATTTTATGAATAACATTTTAGTTCTGATATTTTCAAACAAAATTGATTTATTTTTAGTGCGAAGAGAAAAATAAGGCTTTTTTAAATATGAGGGATAAGAAAAGTAAACCTAATGCCTAGTAGGGCATAACCTTTTATACGGACATAACCTTAAATCTGTTACTACAAGTCAGTCAACTTGAGACTATTATCACATAAGAAGCATTAAGGAACAAAATGAATCTTAAGATAAAATAGGTATATAAAAATTATGTTTGTTATTTCTAGTTAAACGATCAACTTAAAGATTATTATAGCCTAAAAAGGATTAGGAAAGGAAAACAAACCTTAAGTAGAATAAAGGTAGGAACATCACATGTTCTTTTAAGATTAACAGTCAATATACTCTGTAATAACGTATGAAGGATTAGGAAAGGAAAACAAGCCGTAAGTAGGATTAAGGTAGCAACATCACATGTTCTTTTAAGATTAACAGCCAATATACTCTGCAATAACGTATGAAGGATTAGGAAAGGAAAACAAGCCGTAAGTAGGATTAAGGTAGTAACATCACATGTTCTTTTAAGATTAACAGGCAATATACTCTGTAATAACGTATGAAGGATTAGGAAAGGAAAACAAGCCGTAAGTAGGATTAAGGTAGCAACATCACATGTTCTTTTAAGATTAACAGCCAATATACTCTGCAATAACGTATGAAGGATTAGGAAAGGAAAACAAGCCGTAAGTAGGATTAAGGTAGTAACATCACATGTTCTTTTAAGATTAACAGTCAATATACTCTGTAATAACGTATGAAGGATTAGGAAAGGAAAACAAGCCGTAAGTAGGATTAAGGTAGCAACATCACATGTTCTTTTAAGATTAACAGCCAATATACTCTGCAATAACGTATGAAGGATTAGGAAAGGAAAACAAACCGTAAGTAGGATTAAGGTAGCAACATCACATGTTCTTTTAAGATTAACAGCCAATATACTCTGTAATAACGTATGAAGGATTAGGAAAGGAAAACAAACCGTAAGTAGGATTAAGGTAGTAACATCGCATGTTCTTTTAAGATTAACAGCCAATATACTCTGTAATAACGTATGAAGGATTAGGAAAGGAAAACAAACCGTAAGTAGGATTAAGGTAGTAACATCGCATGTTCTTTTAAGATTAACAGCCAATATACTCTGTAATAACGTATGAAGGATTAGGAAAGGAAAACAAGCCGTAAGTAGGATTAAGGTAGCAACATCACATGTTCTTTTAAGATTAACAGCCAATATACTCTGCAATAACGTATGAAGGATTAGGAAAGGAAAACAAGCCGTAAGTAGGATTAAGGTAGTAACATCACATGTTCTTTTAAGATTAACAGTCAATATACTCTGTAATAACGTATGAAGGATTAGGAAAGGAAAACAAGCCGTAAGTAGGATTAAGGTAGCAACATCACATGTTCTTTTAAGATTAACAGCCAATATACTCTGCAATAACGTATGAAGGATTAGGAAAGGAAAACAAACCGTAAGTAGGATTAAGGTAGTAACATCGCATGTTCTTTTAAGATTAACAGCCAATATACTCTGTAATAACGTATGAAGGATTAGGAAAGGAAAACAAACCGTAAGTAGGATTAAGGTAGTAACATCGCATGTTCTTTTAAGATTAACAGCCAATATACTCTGTAATAACGTATGAAGGATTAGGAAAGGAAAACAAGCCGTAAGTAGGATTAAGGTAGTAACATCACATGTTCTTTTAAGATTAACAGCCAATATACTCTGTAATAACGTATGAAGGATTAGGAAAGGAAAACAAGCCGTAAGTAGGATTAAGGTAGTAACATCACATGTTCTTTTAAGATTAACAGCCAATATACTCTGTAATAACGTATGAAGGATTAGGAAAGGAAAACAAGCCGTAAGTAGGATTAAGGTAGTAACATCACATGTTCTTTTAAGATTAACAGCCAATATACTCTGTAATAACGTATGAAGGATTAGGAAAGGAAAACAAGCCGTAAGTAGGATTAAGGTAGTAACATCACATGTTCTTTTAAGATTAACAGCCAATATACTCTGTAATAACGTATGAAGGATTAGGAAAGGAAAACAAGCCGTAAGTAGGATTAAGGTAGTAACATCACATGTTCTTTTAAGATTAACAGCCAATATACTCTGTAATAACGTATGAAGGATTAGGAAAGGAAAACAAGCCGTAAGTAGGATTAAGGTAGTAACATCACATGTTCTTTTAAGATTAACAGCCAATATACTCTGTAATAACGTATGAAGGATTAGGAAAGGAAAACAAGCCGTAAGTAGGATTAAGGTAGTAACATCACATGTTCTTTTAAGATTAACAGCCAATATACTCTGTAATAACGTATGAAGGATTAGGAAAGGAAAACAAGCCGTAAGTAGGATTAAGGTAGTAACATCACATGTTCTTTTAAGATTAACAGCCAATATACTCTGTAATAACGTATGAAGGATTAGGAAAGGAAAACAAACCGTAAGTAGGATTAAGGTAGTAACATCACATGTTCTTTTAAGATTAACAGCCAATATACTCTGTAATAACGTATGAAGGATTAGGAAAGGAAAACAAGCCGTAAGTAGGATTAAGGTAGTAACATCACATGTTCTTTTAAGATTAACAGCCAATATACTCTGTAATAACGTATGAAGGATTAGGAAAGGAAAACAAGCCGTAAGTAGGATTAAGGTAGTAACATCACATGTTCTTTTAAGATTAACAGCCAATATACTCTGTAATAACGTATGAAGGATTAGGAAAGGAAAACAAGCCGTAAGTAGGATTAAGGTAGTAACATCACATGTTCTTTTAAGATTAACAGCCAATATACTCTGTAATAACGTATGAAGGATTAGGAAAGGAAAACAAGCCGTAAGTAGGATTAAGGTAGTAACATCACATGTTCTTTTAAGATTAACAGCCAATATACTCTGTAATAACGTATGAAGGATTAGGAAAGGAAAACAAGCCGTAAGTAGGATTAAGGTAGTAACATCACATGTTCTTTTAAGATTAACAGCCAATATACTCTGTAATAACGTATGAAGGATTAGGAAAGGAAAACAAGCCGTAAGTAGGATTAAGGTAGTAACATCACATGTTCTTTTAAGATTAACAGCCAATATACTCTGTAATAACGTATGAAGGATTAGGAAAGGAAAACAAGCCGTAAGTAGGATTAAGGTAGTAACATCACATGTTCTTTTAAGATTAACAGCCAATATACTCTGTAATAACGTATGAAGGATTAGGAAAGGAAAACAAACCGTAAGTAGGATTAAGGTAGTAACATCACATGTTCTTTTAAGATTAACAGCCAATATACTCTGTAATAACGTATGAAGGATTAGGAAAGGAAAACAAGCCGTAAGTAGGATTAAGGTAGTAACATCACATGTTCTTTTAAGATTAACAGCCAATATAGCCTACTCTGTAATAACGTATGAAGGATTAGGAAAGGAAAGCAAGCCGTAAGTAGGATTAAGGTAGTAACATCACATGTTCTTTTAAGATTAACAGCCAATATACTCTGTAATAACGTATGAAGGATTAGGAAAGGAAAACAAACCGTAAGTAGGATTAAGGTAGTAACATCACATGTTCTTTTAAGATTAACAGCCAATATACTCTGTAATAACGTATGAAGGATTAGGAAAGGAAAACAAGCCGTAAGTAGGATTAAGGTAGTAACATCACATGTTCTTTTAAGATTAACAGCCAATATACTCTGTAATAACGTATGAAGGATTAGGAAAGGAAAACAAGCCGTAAGTAGGATTAAGGTAGTAACATCACATGTTCTTTTAAGATTAACAGCCAATATACTCTGTAATAACGTATGAAGGATTAGGAAAGGAAAACAAGCCGTAAGTAGGATTAAGGTAGTAACATCACATGTTCTTTTAAGATTAACAGCCAATATACTCTGTAATAACGTATGAAGGATTAGGAAAGGAAAACAAGCCGTAAGTAGGATTAAGGTAGTAACATCACATGTTCTTTTAAGATTAACAGCCAATATACTCTGTAATAACGTATGAAGGATTAGGAAAGGAAAACAAACCGTAAGTAGGATTAAGGTAGTAACATCACATGTTCTTTTAAGATTAACAGCCAATATACTCTGTAATAACGTATGAAGGATTAGGAAAGGAAAACAAGCCGTAAGTAGGATTAAGGTAGTAACATCACATGTTCTTTTAAGATTAACAGCCAATATACTCTGTAATAACGTATGAAGGATTAGGAAAGGAAAACAAGCCGTAAGTAGGATTAAGGTAGTAACATCACATGTTCTTTTAAGATTAACAGCCAATATACTCTGTAATAACGTATGAAGGATTAGGAAAGGAAAACAAGCCGTAAGTAGGATTAAGGTAGTAACATCACATGTTCTTTTAAGATTAACAGCCAATATACTCTGTAATAACGTATGAAGGATTAGGAAAGGAAAACAAGCCGTAAGTAGGATTAAGGTAGTAACATCACATGTTCTTTTAAGATTAACAGCCAATATACTCTGTAATAACGTATGAAGGATTAGGAAAGGAAAACAAACCGTAAGTAGGATTAAGGTAGTAACATCACATGTTCTTTTAAGATTAACAGCCAATATACTCTGTAATAACGTATGAAGGATTAGGAAAGGAAAACAAGCCGTAAGTAGGATTAAGGTAGTAACATCACATGTTCTTTTAAGATTAACAGCCAATATACTCTGTAATAACGTATGAAGGATTAGGAAAGGAAAACAAGCCGTAAGTAGGATTAAGGTAGTAACATCACATGTTCTTTTAAGATTAACAGCCAATATACTCTGTAATAACGTATGAAGGATTAGGAAAGGAAAACAAGCCGTAAGTAGGATTAAGGTAGTAACATCACATGTTCTTTTAAGATTAACAGCCAATATACTCTGTAATAACGTATGAAGGATTAGGAAAGGAAAACAAGCCGTAAGTAGGATTAAGGTAGTAACATCACATGTTCTTTTAAGATTAACAGCCAATATACTCTGTAATAACGTATGAAGGATTAGGAAAGGAAAACAAGCCGTAAGTAGGATTGAGGTAGTAACATCACATGTTCTTTTAAGATTAACAGCCAATATACTCTGTAATAACGTATGAAGGATTAGGAAAGGAAAACAAGCCGTAAGTAGGATTAAGGTAGTAACATCACATGTTCTTTTAAGATTAACAGCCAATATACTCTGTAATAACGTATGAAGGATTAGGAAAGGAAAACAAGCCGTAAGTAGGATTAAGGTAGTAACATCACATGTTCTTTTAAGATTAACAGCCAATATACTCTGTAATAACGTATGAAGGATTAGGAAAGGAAAACAAGCCGTAAGTAGGATTAAGGTAGTAACATCACATGTTCTTTTAAGATTAACAGCCAATATACTCTGTAATAACGTATGAAGGATTAGGAAAGGAAAACAAGCCGTAAGTAGGATTAAGGTAGTAACATCACATGTTCTTTTAAGATTAACAGCCAATATACTCTGTAATAACGTATGAAGGATTAGGAAAGGAAAACAAACCGTAAGTAGGATTAAGGTAGTAACATCACATGTTCTTTTAAGATTAACAGCCAATATACTCTGTAATAATTTATGAAGGATTATGAAAGGGTTGTGAACATGGGCGCCGACTCCATAAGGCCTGGGTGGGCTCAAGCCCCCCCCCCCCCAAAAAAACATTGGGTGGGCACAGCTTCCCCAAAATTTCAAAGGATTAAAGCATCTATGAAGTATCTGGAAAAGGAAAGTGTTTTAAATTACAGTAGAATATTCTTGACATCTTTAATTTATTAAGTAAAATTTTCATAAAAGGAGTTTACAATTGATGGTTAGTTAGTAAAAGCATTATAAAAGAAACACCGAAACTCGTAGCTCTATTGTCGCCAATCAGCAAGATAAAAATAGATTGTCTACGTGACTTTTGTCAAGGTCACTGCGTTGAAGGCATGACTACCCGGCTGAACTAGGGGATGAGTTACCGACACCTGTTCCTAGCGCGCTCTGACAACTAACAAACTGACCTATTATTCTTGGTTTTTAGTTTTTACTTCCGCGGCAGTCGGCTCTTGCAATCAGTTCCGTTTGCACATAGTTCTCGTCACGTTTCGTTATGTTGATGTGATTTAGTGTGAGCAGTGAATAGTGAAAAGTGAATTATTGTGATACTATATGGATAAGTTTGTATTTAAAAAGGCACGTATTGATGGGATCGCAACTCCACTCCCAGCACTGGAATTACCTGTACCTGGAACATCTGCCAGCAACAACTTAGATTTGAGCAGCAACAAAAAGATCGTCGGTAAGGGAAGATCCTTTCAGAAATCATGGTTGACTAAATATTCTTGGTTAGATTATGTAGTACAAACTGATAAAGCATTTTGTAAAGTGTGCAAAGAGGCAGAAACGAAAGGACTTATAAAATTTACTTTAAAGAAAGAAGATGCGTTTACTTCTGCCGGCTTTTCAAACTGGAAAAGGGCCTTGGAAAAGTTTCGCATTCATGAAACTACAAATGTACACAAGGAAGGTGTTCTTAAATTGTCAACTTTTTCGAACTCAAGCGTAGCTTCCCAGTTGAATGAGCAAATGAATAATGATATGAAAAATCCCGTTTAGCGCTAACTGCTTTATATAACTAGTTAGTATATATTTCTAAGTCCTGAACACGAATGACATTATTTTTTTCATATTCCATTTTTGTAATGACAAAATTAATAACGGCACGGGCGACGCTTATTTGCCGTCACGGGCCAGATATACTATGCCGTTATCGTAAGTACTCTTTTTAGGTACTTTTTTCACCAAATTATAGAATTTTTTTGTGTAGAACACGATTATCAATTTTTTTTTCTCGAAAAAAATTCAAAAATTCATTTTTTTGTGTATTTTAAAATTGTGGGCGTAGCACAGGCGACGCTTATTTGGCGTCACGGGTAGCTACGTGCCAGGTTTCGTAACACAAAGAGCGCCAGCGAAAAGGTTAATAATCAATGATACTTATATCAATCACTTGGCAAAAAACCACTACTTACTGTGTTATTCATCAGACGAGTAGTATTGTACACAATACAGTAAGTAGTAGTTTTTTACCAAGTGATTCAAATAAGTATCATTGTTTATAAAAACCTCAAGATAAACAAGTCAAAAACAACTAGGTTAATAATCTTTTGGCAAGTGCAAAAGATAGTCTAAAAATGGTTCTAAGAGTTCTTGAAATTTTAAAATTTTCTGGGGCCTCGGATTCCCCAGAATAATTGAGCCCCGAGCCCCCCCCCCCAAAGTTTTTTGAAAGTCGGCGCCCATGGTTGTGAATGAGGTATAAGATTAAGAAAATGACATGAAACCTCTTGAAGCTGATTGATTGGAAAGATAATGATTATGTATCACTTGTGCAGAGACACAAAACTCTCCTGGTTTGGAAGATTAAGGCAAACTGTGACATTAATGTGCAAGATGACTTAATTGAAAAAAGGCGTCAGGTTATTGTGGTCATGAGGATGTGTCCACTCACTACATTACATACAGGAATGATATTACATACTGATAAGACAGGAAAATCTGTAATCTTGGTAGATTTATTGACAGAAAAGTCTTATGATACTGAGAGTGGGGAGGCACATGAAATTATTTGTATATGCTTCTGGGAACAGTGTATCCATCCATTTTCGAGTTTAAAACAAAAAGGCATAGACTGTTGTTCCCTTAATTTATGTCTGTATATGTAATACATTATTTATAAGTTAGAGCTGTAACCACAAAAATAAGCAAACGTCTTAATTTTCTAAAAACATAATATCTACACCTAAAAAAATTGTAAATATTTTACAAACTTGCCGATAGTAGCACTTACTTATATTTCTTCAGGGCGGCAGTTTCGGGAAATGTGTCCCATTGTCAACCCAGACCGTAACTAATCTCAAGGTAGGTTAGGGTATTATGAAGAGGGTGAGATGTTATGGTGGTGTGGGTGTACTTTGTGAGTATTAGGGGTTATGATGTCAAAATGTGTGCGTGAGTTATAATGTAATTGTGTGTTGAGTATGTATGTAGGGTGTAGTTTGAAATGTCTGTATATTTTGTATCGTTTGGTTGTGTAACATTGGTTATTTCTGTGTTGTTTATGAAGAATTTGTTGGTTAGATGTTATGTCTATGTAGTCATGTTTTGTATAGTTGAGATGATCGGCAAAGTATGATTGGTAATTATTGTTTGTTAGTGCATTTATATGTTTTTGGAAGCGTGTTTAGAAAGACCTCCCTGTCTTGAACTGTTTACAAACTAACTTGCAGTTCGTGCCCCAGTTTTTACATAGGCCAGACAGGGTGGTCTTTCTACACACGCTACCAAAAACATATAAACGCACTAAAAAAAAAATAATTACCAATCAAACTTCGCCGATTATCTCCACACCACAAACTATGACTACATAGACATAACATCTAACCTGCAAATTCTTCATAAACAACACAGAAATAATCAACGAAACTCAACCAAACAATACGAAATATACAGATTTCAAACTACACCCTACACACATACTCAGTACACAATTACATTATAACTCACACGCACTTTTTGACATAATAACCCCTAATACTTACAAGTACACACACATCCACACCATAATATCCCACCCTCACACTAATACCCTAACCTAGGAAAACTTTGGGACATATCTAGTTGACAATGGGACACATCTCCCAAAATTACTGTCCTCAACAAATATAAGTAAGTGCTACTATAGGCAGGTTTGTAAAATATTTACAAGTATTTTAGTGAAAACTAGAGGCTCACGTGAAGATGGAATCAACAAATATCTTTACCTAATCTGTGTTTACAGCAGTTCTTTAGGAATTTGGTATTTCTAACAACAGACAAGTTCATTCTCCCTCTGTTCTTCACAATCAAATTATCAACAATGTTAAATCAGGGTTACAGGTAATAAATAATAAAAAAATTTCAGATTTGTATTTCTTTGTTGAACAAAACTTGAATTAAAAAAACCCTCTAAGTGTAAAATTGTAGTATTGTTTTGAACCGTTTATTTTACTATAAAGAAAACACAGCAGTGGTAAATGCAGCAAAGCTTGTTAGATATAATTAAAGTGAGGACATAAAACTCCCATAGTCTGGGGATTGGATAGAATCATGGCTCACCTGTACATGTCCCTTTTCCTCTGTTAACCTATTTTCTACTGGTATCATAAGAAATGTCCTTTATAAGATGGTTTATGACAACACTTCCAGAATACAGATATATGTGGAAAACAAATGGATAAGAATAAGCTGAAATAAGAGTGTGAGTGGCTTGAATCATTATTTTATTGTTTCTCAGATGGATTATTTGTTTTATGAGATAATACAGTTTCTTTCATATCTTACAGCTTTCAGGTGTATTTGTCATAATTAAAACCAAAAAAATAACACACAAGGTTGACACAGTAGCAATAAAACTCAGTTTGTATCCTTTGTTCTGTTTGGAAGTTTTTTTTTTGCTAAACTTTCCATGGTGTTTTAAAATTATATAAATAAAGCAGAATAAGTTGTTTTCAAAATTTTTGTCAGTTATTTGCTGCATCTGACTAACACCTGCAGATCATCTGAAAGTCACTTTTGTTCTGCTACTTTAGCAACAATTTGCAAGAATGGATCGGATGATTAGACAATGACCACTTAGCCAGGACAGAAATTGGTAACACTAAAATAAACAAGTGTTTTAATATTTCCTACTCAGTGTTTAATGTGTTTCTTATTTGTTCAGTTTTAATACAGTCTTCTGTAATGGGAGCTCCTTTAGAACAACTTTTTTTTCTGTACCATTAAAATAAATCAGAAAAATACCATGAGAGGAACAATTTCAAAAGAAAACTAATAATAATAAATACGATTTACCAACAGATTTGTTTTCAATGTTTAATGTGTTTTGAATTACTTTAAATGTAAGATATTATCATTTACTGAGATATTTACAATCCTTTCAAATTTCAGGATCTTGGTTTTGCAACTTAGTAGTTTCAAGGCCTCACATGTCAATTCAGGACATATTAACATTTTATATATATATAAAGTTTTTTATTAATACACAAGAATACATATTGCGATATATATATATATATATATATATATATATATATATATATATAGAGAGAGAGAGAGAGAGAGAGAGAGAGAGAGAGAGAAAGAGATTTTGGACTAGGAGACTGACAGACTTACCTTGGTAAGAGTCCACTCTGTAGTCTTGAAATAGAAACACATAAAAGCACTTAACCAATGATATATTTCAACCACACAGTGGTCTTTGTCAATCAACTAATATTTATTTTATTTCATTCTCTCATATTTTTTTTTTGTGTTCAAGTGGTCAAGTGCTTTTATGTGTTTCTATTTCAAGACTACAGAGTGGACTCTTACCAAGGTAAGTCTGTCAGTCTCCTAGTCCAAAAAATCTAAATAATCTTTACCAACCAAAACTAACCTAAATATATATATATATATACAGTATATGACAAAATCACAATATTAAGTAGCAAAATATAAAGCGAATTTCTAAGGAGCTGATGGTGGTCTATACCTTCTCATTCTATCCACCTCTTGCAACGCTTCACTATTGCAAAGAACCTTTTTCTTATAATTTCATATAGTAGATCTTTAAGAAATTTTTTGCTCTAGGGAAGTTAGCTCAGTGCTAAAAGTGCAGGTTTTCATACATGTAGATCCACAATTCTAATCCGACCAGGATATCATTTTTTTTTAAATTTAAATTAATGAATAAATATATTTGAAAAACCTGTATTAACATCAATTGTCATTCACTATAAGTTTTTAAAAAATTATTTGAACTTGATTGGCTGAATAAAAACGTGTTTTATGAATGACTGCAAATTTGTAGAAGATATATATAAGGAGAGTGCCCACTAATGGAAGGAATTTAATAATGATTTCCGTGAATCTTTAATTGATTCTTTTTTCCAGATGCTCAACTACAAAATCAACATTTCTTCCGGAATCATGCAGATAGTTACTACAGCTGTTGTTTTATGTATAGCAGGCTTTTGGATTATCAAGAGAAGAAGAGGAAAAAAAATTCTCAATAATTTTAATAAACTGGTATTTATAACAGGGTGTGATTCTGGTTTTGGCTTTTCAATGGCATTATATTGTCATGAGTTGGGTTTGAGTGTTTGCGCTTCGATGTTGAATCCAGATGGGGAAGCTGGAGATGAAATGCGAACTTTAATGAGGTACAGTCACAATTTCCATGTGATCAAGATGGATGTAACAGACACAAATAGTGTTCAGAAAGCTGTTCAGTCAGTTGAAGAAATTTTGCAAAAACATAGTTTGGGTACGATTTTATTTGATTTTACAAATTACTATTTAAACAATATTTTGATATAAGTAATAAATGTTGTGCCACAAAGTAGTTTTTAATTATCATTTTATAGTAAAAATTGTATTTGCTCATTGAAAAGTAAACTGAGGCACTAGTACACCACAATTAACTTTAATAAATGTTCCTGTAGCCTTTATAGTTTTTAATTCATACAAAAACAAATATTCAAAATATATTCATAAACAGCGCTTCTGTATCACCTAATATGTAATTTAAGACTTGAGGTTCAAATTGTATTAATAACAGTTATCAATTTTTATTTTTTTAAATCACATGTTTATTATAAAATTTTAATTCATTTATAATTTAATTACCAATCTAATTATATCATATGTTGTCAGTTATTCTTATAAACAGTGGAAATTACTAACATAAGAAATTTTAGAGTTTTAGTTATTATGAATAGCAAAAATTAATAAACCAATAACCATAAGAACACAAATCTCTTAATAATAAACTTCTATACATTTTTCATATTTTTTTTACTCTTCCTTTTTTTCAAATTTGCAACAAAAAATTAACACATATTTTTTTATTAAAAAAATATCCTTCACTCAACATTAACACAGTTATAGATAAATGAATAACTCTGACATTATACCTAAGAGGAACAGAAGATGAAGTGAATTCACATCCTGCTACTAGATAAAATTATATCTAGTATGTTCTTAGTTGTTATTACCACTATTAGAGTTGACTTCCTTGTTTGTTCAGATGGCAATATATCCCACACTTAAAACTTTCAAGTAGTGTGCCTTACTTTGTTTTGTTAGCATTATTTCTGTATGATGTTAGACCTTTTATGTGTAATACGTCAACAATATTTTCTAATGAAAAACTAGGATCATGTTATGGCAAAAGTTAAAAAAAGGTGACTATGGCTTATTGTTAAAGAAGACATTTCTTCACCAATCTGGCTGGTTAAAGTGCTCAAAGGCTAGTCTTCAACGAATCCTCTACTGGCAATGATGGAATTTGTTTTACTTTACCAAGTGAGGATGGACCTGTTTACAATATTTTGGATAGTGTGTTAGTAGAAGGTATTCTGAAGGAAACAAATAAGTATGCCTTCAAAGTATTTTGTGACCCTTTAATCATGCTTCAATCTAGGGTTCACAATTGGAAAAATCTTGCTGTCGAGGAATTCAAGATGCTTTATTGTCTCCTTCAGGTAATATTAGACTTACTCTTCTGTAAGATAATTGGCAAACATATTAACTATACAGCCTTTGAAGTCATATGAGTAAGGGATAAGTTCAAACTTATTTTGGTTAGGTCCATGCCTACCTTTATAAGCAGGATTAGGTCCCTTCATTGCAAATGTCATTGAGCCATACAACCTATCAATGAGAGCCTTACCACTGGCTATTCACTATGGGAAGATACTCTTATATTATCCCAATAAGGAACTTATGATAGATAAAACAATGGTTCTGTGCAAGAAAGATTAATGTTTAGACAGACAATCAAAAACCCTTATCATACTTAAATTAAGTGTGATGTAATGTGTGTACTTTTTGGGAAGAGACTGCTATTTTATAAACAATTTTTAAAATGGCTTCTTTGTATTAGTTACATTGTTGTCTCTAAAAATATATAACTGGTTCTTCGAGAAGTGACAAATACTTGACTGATGAGGTAACCTCAAAAAAAAATTTAAAGGAGAAACCGTGGTACTCTGAAGGAATTGTTGTTGCTAAATGGAAAGATAAAAGAAACATGTTTTACATGAGTACTGAATCTGAAATACAATGAGCATTATCAGGTATAACAAGGAGAGGGAAGAGATGAATCAGCCTCTGTGACAAAATGCCATAAACATGAAGATATATATCAATCTTACCAAATTATGTTCTATTATTCTTCCAAACAAAAAACCTTATATTGCTACAAAATCTTTTTTTTATATGTAATATAAATATAGCTCAACAAAATTACACAAACGTCCACTCTAGCATATATATGGCTACATACACCAAGTCATAAAAGCACTATCTCATAAAATAGAATTACCAGTATTTATAAACACAAAGAAGAGGTAAAACCACATAGTAAGTAGTAAAGCTAGTAAGTAGGGATAATGAGCAGATAGCAAAGGCTCATAAAAGTAAAAGTGTTTAAAAATATAATCTAAACAGAAATGGTCAGACGCATTGTATTTCTACCCAGATTTATGGGTTGGTGAACAAGGCCCTGTTTAATTAAAGGTTTTTATAAATACAAATTGGATAAAGAGAAATTATGAACATAACTTCTGTATACATTAGTAGTAGTTATAGTTTGCGGTGCTTTTACTAAATTTTACAATAATATGCTGTGCTGAATTTTTTGCTTTTAGAAATGTTGTGTAGAATTTGTAAGTTTGTGTTAATGTTAGTATATTTAGGTTTTGAAATATACAAAAGCATTTTAAACAACCTCAGTATATTATACGTAAAGAAACAATGCCGACCTACATAATTCTATAACAAATTATTAAAAACTCATAAAACCCACATAAACTTTTACAATCAATCTATAATAGGCAAATACTATAGAAAGGCAAAAGTTTACACAGTAATCAAACATACACATAACACTTCCAGTTTGTCTCTTATAATGATAAAGTTAACTATTGCAACAAAAATTTACAAAGAAATTTCTATAAGTTAGTTGTTATTTCCAAGCTGTTAATTTAATGGAAATTTATATCATTAGGGTACTTAATGCAAGCAAACTGACTTTTAAAAGCCCTTGATTATTTTTACTTTTTATTTAGTTGTTTATTTCCTGATAATTTTATTACTGTGTTTAATGCATAGCTATTATAGATACAGCATTTAATAGTTATATATAAATTTTAAGAAATATGCAGTAAATGATGATCAAATTATCTAAATATTGAATTATCACATATGAATTATCATCTTGTCTTTATCTAGAACTGTATGCAGTTGTTAACAACGCAGGTGTCATGGTTTTTGCTGAAAGTGAATGGCAAACAGAGAATTTGATTAAACATCAGCTTGAAGTTAACCTGATTGGAGCAATACGGGTTACAAAATTGTTTTCACCACTTTTAAGAAAATATCAAGGTAAGTATACTGCACTGTGTTTTATTTTATTTCAAAAATTAAAAAAAGCAAGTACAATAACGATCGGCTTGATATTTGATCACAATTTCTTTTGTTTTCCAAGTTTAAACTAAAAGTCAAGAACATAAATTTTCACGTAGCAATAACTTTCTTTAAAAATTAATCAAACTACCAATTTGTATTACACTTTTTTGTATTAACTATAAAAAAAACCACTATTTACTGATTTATTCAGCAGACGCGTTTCACACTAGGTCAGCACATTATTCAATGTTGTAAATCACTGACAAGACTAGAACTTCTACCATTTTTAGCAATTCCATTTATCTTCTTTCTGACAAACCATTAATATCTAGTTTCAAATAACATTTATACAAATCACATATAGTAGGCCTACTATATCATAAACTATAAAGCTATGAATCTGTGACTTTTGGATATTTATACACATCTGTGGTTCACTTCATTCATTTCTTGTTTTTTTTTTTTTATTGACAAAGATCATTGTGTGATCGAAATATTTCAATAGTGTGATAACTTTTTATATGCGTCTTATTTATTTATTTCCAAGAGATTGCAGTTTTGGACTATTGTCACTAGTTAAGTCTGTCAGTCTCCTATCTAGAACTAACCTATATATATATATATATATATATATATATATATATATATATATATATATATATATATATATATATATATATTGTAACATTTATAGAATGGGCTATATAATATTATTTAAGAATTGGAAAATATATTAGAAATAACTCACACAAAATTTAGAAAGAAATTCATAAAGATATTGGTTAGGTTAAATTGAAATTAAATTTAGGTAAAAGCATAGAATTGTAAACAAGGTTTTTGAACTGGAAATGTATTAGGAAATTTGTTATATCAAATAACCTAACACATAAATTAAAATAAGATAATCTAATAATAGTTATGTGTAAACAAATTTGTAAACTGTAGGAACATAGGGCTAAGTAATTACTTGAAGGAGAAAGTGAACACATTTGTAAACAAAAGAAAATTGAAAGGTTATGTTTATGAAAGACCAAGCAAAACACACACAATTCAGAACTATTTCAAAAGTAAAACATAAAGACACTTCACACACTAATAATATTAATAAAATAAACACTGGAAGGTTTGTTGAGGATAGGAAATTAAAACAGTAAGTTTCAACCAGGTTTAACCAAGTTAAAACGCCATTCAAAACAAACTTGTTGGTATGTCAGCTGTAACACAGATGTGAAAGCAAGAAAGTAGGTCAGTATGACAATCGATTCTAGTGAAGAAAAAGAAAACAGACCTGTTCAAGGCAACAGGTGTTTTTTTTAGAAGAAGACGCCGCCATATTCTTTTCTTTAACAACTTTAAAAGTAAAACGAAAGCGTTAGTTGAGTTGAGATAGCGTGGGTGACGCTACGAGAGGAAGCAGACCTTGCTGGGCAGTCAAAATTCTATTTTATTTGGAAAGAGTTCGTCTAAATTATACCGTTTTGTTAAGAAGATTGGCCAACTTAAATTAAGGAGAAGTGAATTACAAAATGTCGTACTGTGTTAATATAAAGTGAAATAAATAAAACGAATTTAAGTGTGTGAATTGTTTAATTTGGAGAGAACGGAATCTTACGTAAGCTAACTGAAATTTCGATATTTGATAAGTTATTAGCGCTATAAAAATAACTTTAGTGGACTTTTAAGATAATAGAGAAGTTTAAATTTGTATATTAGGATATCTTGTAGTTAATTAATAGTAAGAAATAATCCAGTTCAAATAGTTTAGCATTTTTGCATTTTCAAAATTTAATATTGTTTGTTCAAAATTTATTTAATTAACCTAAGAATTTCTAAAAATATAGCCCATGCGATAACCCCGAGATATCAAGAGATCTTAAACTAGCCAAGGGTATAAAAACCTTGTAACTCAAATTTAAAGAATCGAATTTTAGTATATTGTGTTAAAACTTGTTAAGTTGTAAATTTTTGTTTTGTGTTTAGATGTTGAAATAAAATTGTTCTAATAAAGTTTTGAATTGTTCCTGAGTAGTTTTATTTGTCTTAAATAAAAAATTTCAATTTATTAAATAGTAAAACATAATTATATTGTATTGTGTCTCTTTAAAAATTATGTTACAATATATATATATATATATACACATATATTCATTGCTAAATCTAATTTAATTTTATCACCCATTTGCAAATGATCAGGATTTTACACTCTGCTGCAAACATTACATGACACTAAAATTTGTAAACTAACATTTTAATTCCATAAAAACGTAAACAAATATCATGAAAAACCACTCAATAGGTTTAAGGCCAGGTGTAGAAATAAAACTTGTTTTTTTTTTGTAAAATAAATATGTTTTATACTCAGTATATGATTTAATATAGAGGACATTCAAGATCACTGTCATCACTTCCCATACTTTCTGGGCCAGATTCTGAATTAAAATTATTGTTAAAGCTCTTTTGATTCCTATCTCATGAATTATACACTATAAATATAGTGTCCTTATTAAAACAATAAATTTTATATACAATAACAAGTGGGTTTTTTTATAATATCTAACGTCAATTCCTATTTAGATCAACAAAAAAAATCCTGGGCCAAGGAGGACAGGAGGGTTGTATAATGGAGCTTTCAACAACAACTAGGTAGGGCAAAAAAAGTTTCATTTAAATTTCTAATAAAACGTTTATTGAGGTAAAATTGGACATTCAACATCATCTTTCTCAGTATCATTATGGCTTTCATAGTCAGTCTTTCCAGTACACAGATTCATAATTAAGCCATCAACACATAGTTCATATGTAACTCATACAATATCCAGCCATCACATTTCAAGATTGTCACATATTTAAAATACTTCTATCATAAATTTGGCATACAGAAGTTGTAGTTTCAAAATGAGTTCTTTAGCATCTTTTCGTCTTAATTTAAAAACATGCATTTCACTAGATACTTAATAAAAACAGTTATTTTAAAAGATTTAGTGAAGTATGTGTACAGTAATTTATAAACAATCGAGAAAGCTATATTTTTCAAATAGAAGTTTTAATATCTAAGATACATTGCAAACATTTTGTAATGAGAAATTTAGACCCTTACCATCATTCAGCATGAAAAAAACTGAAAATTATAGAAGGAATGATAACAAATAGATTCTTTGAAGGAATTATCACTTCTGAATAATATAAAATAATTAAGCTATGGACAATCCCTGGTATGTGGGATGAAGAAAGGTGTACAGAGATACCTTGTCTTTAATGTTTTTAATATATTCACTAGAACCTCTGTGAAAGACATATAGAGGGAATAAAGCATGGACATAAGTTCTATATTGATCTCATAGTAGTGCGGGAAAATTGTGAGAATGTATGAGCACAGATACTTATCTAAAAGAGTAGTATCTTTTAGTGCTACTGTTAAAGACACTTGTCTACTCATAATCCTATTTTAAAATATACAGATAATAAATATATCTGAGCCTGTTTATATCAAGAGTGTTTAATGTGTCAATTTGTGAAATGACAATACTTTAGATTTTAGTTCTGTCTTGCTTGACTGAAGTACAGCAAAGGCCACTAAACCCCTTAGTCTGTACCTCTTCTACAAAATAACTGATTTTAAATTATAATTATAATTTACTTCTTCTATAATTATAAATATCAATTTATCATATAAAAAACCCCACATTTTAAGTTTCAAATGTTTATATGTTTTAGGTCGAGTAATTAACATTAACAGCCATTGTGGTTTTGAAGCTCTGCCTGGACTTTCAGTATATTCTGCAAGTAAAGCTGGACTTAAGATGTGGTCTGACAGTCTACGTATTGAATTAGGAAAATTTGGAGTTAAAGTCATTACTTTCATACCAGGTAAATAATATTTAGATTATTAAAAAATACTAAGTAAACTGCAATTTCCAACAAAACACAATAAATTAAAAAGATAAAATTCTTTCAGAAACATGTAAAATATAGAAAATTATTAGCTGTATTATTTATTATTTTTAAAAAAACTAACACTGTATGATACTACTGGATTATAATACCGTATAATATTAAGCTGTATAATATAAAGCAGTAGTATCATTCGTTAGGAAATTCAATCAATTATTTTTTTATTTTACTGTATTTGCTTTTGTTAAACGATACATTCTATTCATTATTAACTTGATATGTAGCCTGGAGCAATGTTTTGTTAAATTTGTCTCTCGTTTCAAAGCTGATACAGTTCGCAAACTTACCTTCAGTTCTAAAAATGCTTTTTTGTTAATGTTACTTGTAATATTTTGTTAATAGACTAATTATATTAAACATATAGATTTGTAAAATTCTGTGTTTCATTAACCTATAATAATATCGTTTTACAGAATAGACCTCTATAAATCAAAGTTTCCTGCTGACAACCTTCATTAAATCAAACCTCAATATTTTGAGTAAATCGATAATTCAAATTTTACTATTCCCTGTCTGATTCAATACATGCAAAGGTGTTAAAATTGGAACTATTGTATTGATTTAAAACCAAAACTACCTTAGAATCACGACTTACAAAATGAATAAATATCACAAAAAAACCAATAAGAAAACTACCAGACATTTTAGGAAACCAGAAAAAAATGAATAAATCTTAGATCAAACTCCACTAGTAGAATGGTGATCAGATTGCAGTCAATTACGATAACAAAGTTAAATAAAAATTATTCAGTCACAAAATAATGTGTATGTATATATTGATCTAGCAATAGGTGAAATTACACAGACCTAATAAAGTCATAGATAGCAAGCTATAAAAGAAATAACTCAGTCTGGCAAACAAACTTAAATTTTTCAATTGCATGCAATTTTTTTAACACTTTTGTTTAAGTATATTAATTTTTTATTTCAGATGAAAACAGTGTTGCATTCATTATACTTTTTTAGCCTATTCATAAAATCAAAAGCCATTTATTCTTGACAGTACTATCATTATTTGTTTCAAAGTTACCTTTCAAAAAACCAACTTCAACTTCAATAAATGAAATTTCATATGTTAACTTCAGTATAGACATTTAATTATATATTTTTTAACAAAATGTAAAAAAATAAACTCCTCAGAGATGCAAAACCTCCTATAATTCGTCAAAAGAGAGATGGAAAGTAGCCACAAATCAGCAATGGATTCTCCATTGTCACCGCGTGTAATTCAGTGTTGCAACTCTCTTACTAGAAAACCCTGCTCCCACTTCCATCACTGATTACTTTCGTTGTATTAATTAAGCCAAGTCGTCTTTACATTTGTTGTATCTATTTTATGCTCAGCTCTTTCTGCTTTTTGTCAGCAGTCAACATCAGTCAAGTCAAGTGAAAGACTTACGAAATTATTAACAATTTTTTACACCACTTAAAAAGATGCTTCTCATCATTAAAAATTTTGTAGTTCTCGTTCTCTTTCTCTCTCTCTCTCTCTCTCTCTCTCTCTATATATATATATATATATATATATATATATATATATATATATATATATATATATTGTAACATTTTGGAATAGCAAGTATGGAAGGCACTATGTATAATATAATATAAATATGTAAGTAAATTCAAACCATAAAATAACCAATTATGAAAAAAAAGAAAATTGTAAACATAACCTAAATTGGCAAAATCGTAATATTTAATCACAAGTTTAGAACAATAACCACTGTAAAACAAACAATATAATAGAAACAATTTAATGTGTAACAGTTTAAAAAGAACACTAAAACAATGTAAATAATAGTAAAAGCCTTTAAGTGTTAAGAGAGTGAAACCATTTTAGATTGCACACAAGTTGACCAAGACGGGTAGACTAGCGTATTAAGTAAGATGCGCGCGCATTATGAACAGAACGGCTGATAATTTGAACTTTGTCGGGAGATATAATATTTAAATGCAGTTACCTGCAAAGAAAGTAAAATCTAGTTATTAAGAACATGAAATGTACAAAAGGCAGTGAATACAGCATCCGTAAAGCCGGTAACAACAATTAAAAAAGGGAAATAGTTTGTTTTAGCCATTTTGAAATGCTTAGCTAGCGTGGCTTCAGTTCTTCACACCAACTCAAGCAAGACAGACGTGTTTCAGAATTGGCCAATAAAATTTGAAGAATTCAAACTTAGTGCGGGAGTGTTTCTCGAATTAAATTAACACTACAAAATACTTTCAAGAAAATAAATTAAAACTATTTATTTAAAAAGATATTATTAAATATTTTGATAAAAGGCTGAAAAGTGGAATCTGCAATCTAAAACACTAAGTATCTAGGCTAGATCCATTACTACATTTTGAAATTTTGCAATCAGACATTTATAAAAGAAAAGAAACTAGAGAATTTATTATAAAATTAAACTATAAAAGAAAACATTTAGATAGAATATTAAGGAACAATTTTACTTAGAAATAAATTAATTTGTAACATAGTTTATAACATTTATAGATTAGATTTTTTTTTGTTCTTGTACTTTAGAGTGCCAAATAAGACTTCAGTATTCAAAATTTAAAACCCACCAGATAACCCGAGATTAAGAGAGCTTGTGCTAAACCAAAATTAAAATCAATTTAGGCTAAATTAAATAAAAACTGTTGCTGCCCAAAAAAAAAAAATATAATTTAGAATAATAAGACTTGTAATAATAGAGGAAACTAATAGTAAATTTGTAAAACTTTAAAAAAGAAAAAAATTTGTAATTTATTAATAGAACTTAATTAATAGAACTTAATTGTTAAGAAAGTGTTTTAAATGATACATTAAACTTGTTATAAAAAAAGGAAAGCTCTAGAAAATTTATTTATCTTAAAATAAATTAGAAAAGTTACTAACCTACCTTAATTGAAATTATTGAAAAAAAATATATATTTTAAAGAATCATTTATTCATTCATAATATAAATATAAAAAAACAATTTATTACAAAAAAAAAAAATATATATATATATATATATATATATATATATATATATATATATATTCACTTATGGAAAATATGCATATATACTTTTCACTCATTAAGTATTCAAATATTGCCCATATATTTCAAATCCTCTTTGGGGTTATCTTCAGGTCATGATAAACTTTTAAGTTCAATTACTTAAGAACACAGAGAGAAACTTTGATCCAGATGCAATGCATCTATAAGTTAATCATTATGTAGACTTACTGTGTTTACATTAGACATTGCTTAATCATACTCCTGTATATGTTTTATGTTTGTATTGTGTGTATACTGTTTGTTTCATTCTTGTTGCTCACAATGTCAATGAACTTATATACTGTCAATTATTTTATTTGGGGATTATGACCTGAAGATGTCCCCACTATAGACTACAGGATAGTTTTTGACAATATTTGGAAAATTTGACTAAAAGGTAAATACACATTTTATTATTAATGCGATTTATATCTTATTTAAGGAAAATTTTTAATTTAGTGTTTGAACCTGGTTAATTGTTAATTTCTTTTTCATTCCAGGATCGTTTTTTGCACAAAGCAACATACTTGCTCGTCAAAGAGAGCATGCTGAAGAAATGAAGCAAGCCATGTCTAGCGAAAATTTAAACTTTTATGAAGATTATTTTGATAGATTCAATACATACTTAGGCTATTTTTCAGGGAAACGTCCAATTAAACAGATTAAATATGAAAAGCTATATAAAAATATTAAACATGTTATACTTTCTCAAAATCCTAGACCTTATTACTGTGTAAGCCCTCTTAAGTACGCATTCTACCATTTCTTATTCAAAATATCTCCTTGTGTATGGATAAGAGATAAATTAGTTGAGAAATTTATTAAAATGCCAAAATTTAAAGAGTGAATTACAGTCTGTTATTAAATGTTTGTTTAAAAAAGAAAAACATATAGTGTAGTCTAAAAACATTCACGGTTTTCTTTTTTTATAACATTCAACAACCCCTCTGCATGAATGTCACAGAGACTATAATGAATATCTGTTTTATGATATGATCATTTTAAGTTTTAATTAAGTAATTAAACTGCTACATTATTATTTTATTTTAAAGCATGATTGCCATTTTTATTGTATTCTTATTGTATTTGTGTATGTGTATGTTGTAAATATTTTCTACTTTACTTGCATGTTGTAAATTTTTTTTATAAAATTGTAAACAAAGTAAATGTATTATTACACCAGATGTTTATTTTAAATTAGTTATTTTCCACAAGTTTATTTACTTCTCCCTAATAACTTATAGCTCAATGTTTATTTTAGAATCCTAATTTATATATTCATTGACTGTTAGTAACTATTTATGTAATACTGCGATGTATATGTATTATATACTCACACATGAAATAATCACACTCACCAAACTCATCACATCACAAAACTACTTCACATACCAACACAAATACTACACACAGAAAGATGGGCTCCCAATGGGCTCCCCTATCTCAGGCATCCTAGCAGAAATATTCCTACACCACATCGAACAACAATATATTCTACAGAACAATACCCCCACACATAAAATAATTTACTACCATAGATATGTAGATGACATTTTAATACTTGTATTATACAACGGCAACAAACAGCAAATCAAACAACTACATAATTACATTAATACCATACACGAAAACCTCACATTTACCAACTATTACATCGGTCAAACCGGCAGGTCATTCTACATACACATGCTTCGATGAACACATTACCCAAACAAAATAAACAAACCCTAAATCCAGCATGCAAAACACCTAAATAACACCCAACACACACATACCGACATACACACTAATTTAAATATTCTACACACATTAAAACAGAGTAAAAAACTAACAACCTTAGAAAAATATGAAATCTACAAATACTACGCAACAGACAGGGAAAATATACTTAATGACCACACACACTTTGAAGCCAATAGTCTTTTCCAATACATCACACAAGACGCCGACACTTCACCCAATGTCAAATCCAACCCTGTCATACCATTTATAAAGAGCCAGAAGCCGCTAATAGAGGGTTAGCTTCGTAAAAGGAACGATCGTTTTGAAACGCGTCAGCAAGTAAGCAATTACGTATTCACTTAGTTAAGTAGTGTAAAATTAGTTTAATCAGTGAATTCAAGATGATTACATCAAGAAACTTCGTATATGCATTATGTTTTTTTATATTATGTTTATCTCATTTACCTATTAGTTATGTATGAAGAGTTATAACACTTTGACAAAATTTTACTTTCTTCAAATGAAATTAGTTGTTATGATTAACTACCCTCAACCTCCATTGTCAGTCTATCTCTACATTTATCTAATAGTATCTTTTGGGCATTCTGCGGTGCTCTAAATCAGGGTGTCTAGTGAAATTCATTTGTGAAATTCCAGGATTTTTCAAGGATTTTCAGGATAAAAATATTTTTTTCCAGGTTACTTAGAAGTAAAAATTACGATGTTAGATTTATAATAACATAAATAATTATGAAAAACTTTATACTTTTGTATTTTATTCTTATATGATTTACTTATTAAAATATGTTTATCCATAATATTTTAATATAACTCATTTTAAGATACAAATATTCTTCTTTACATTTTTAAATATATCATTAAAGTTATGAAATTGACATATAATATGAAATTTTAATATTTTTTAATAAGTTATTCATATTTTCCTTCTTCCTCATTTAACAATTCAGTTTCTGCTTTCATGCTTTCAGCTTTTTTTCTTTTTTTGACTTCTATTTCTTTAAGTTTATCTACTGCATTACATCTATCTATATCTTCTTTCATATCTCTCTTCTCTTTTTCCATTAAAGCAATTTTTATTTTTGTGGGCATCATGAAAAAACTTTTCATTATATCTTTGGTAATTTCAATTTTGTCTACGCCACCAACAGAATGAACTGCATCATGTGACTATAAATGAGCATTATATATCCAGCCCTTAACCAAAAGCCCTGATCCCATATTCCTACTCGCAACCATTGTCTGTGACAGAGGCTGCATAAACTCGAGGGCCACCAATCCCCTCCTTCTCTGACTGACTGACGGACTCTGTGTGCACACAACAAATCTTGTGACACGACTAAAATATAATATGTAGATATATAATATTGTCGTTGATTTTTAAATATTGTTGTTAAATTTGTGCTGCAAATTATATCCATTTATAATGTTAATAGATATAGCATTTATTTATTTTTTTGCAACTGAAATTTAATATGTTCGCTACTGCAATGTTAACAAAATAACTATTGGTATCAGAGATCAGACGTATAGCATCACATATGCGCCGTATGGTCTATTTCTAGACTGATGTCCCACATATGCCGCTCGGGGTAGATGAAATGCACTGGCGCCTCATATTTGGGACACTGTGTGCGTATTACCTATATTCCTCTGAAATCTCAGTGGTCTATTTTAACGACTTGATATATTCGTATCAGTCTATAGGCATGTCTGATGTTAATGTGGGACATTTGGTCTCTCAGTTAGTCAAGATCAATTCCGTTCATTACGTGTAAAAACAGAAGAAATACCTAGAATTCATTATTTAAAACTTAAATACTGTAACATGCTATAGGACTTCAATAAGAATGTTCTACAATGTCAAACAATGTCTGACACTGTTCTATTCAATTACAGTCGACAAAAAATGTAGGCCCCTACTCTATGACGTTTTATCACAAAAGATGTAAACTTGTCACAAGTGATGGGTGTGTTTGTAAATATTCTATACTGTATATGGAGCTTAAATCTAAACATATTTTGCCTCTGATACAATAACATTTATATTACCTGAATGTAGCCTATAAGCAATCTATGTAGCTTATCTAGCCAAGACGTGTGTTTGTTGATATAAGCCTTTGTATGTTTTTTGTTTTTACGTGTTTCAGTGCCATCACGCTTCTTAAAATGATCGAGCCAGCCTGTGCTAGCAGAAAAATACTTGTCTCCGTTCATTAATTGTAGAGTTTTTTTAACCAAGAGTTCACCAATAGGGAGGGATACCTTTTTCTCTCTCTTGAGAAAACCGAACACACAGAAGACTCTCCAGTGGTATGGTTTTCCCTGTTTTGACACGATTCAGTACTCTTACTTGTACCATATTTTGTGCGTTTTAGGATATACAGTACCTTTTTAGTAATGTTTAGTACATTTTATTTAATAGTTACGTGTATTTTATAATTAATTTATCAGGCCTAATTTCCCTTAACCTGGTATATTTCACAGTATTTTTAACAGGGTGTACAAGTGAACTGAAATAAAATAAGATTAAGACAGCTTGATTAAACATATAAACACTAAATAAATTTCTTAATTTTAATGCCTGCCATGATAATAATTTTTCAACTTCATTTTTTTAACACGTTATTGATGACCCTTTGCACATCATAGTCTGCAGATTGTCATCCACGACTGAAGACTCACAAGCCATGCTATCACTTTTCATCCTTGTTACTCGTATTTCTGTAATCTCAGCTTTTTGCACAGATCGCTGGTTTGCTTTGTCAGCAACTAGGATATTATTCATGACATGTTTTCATATGTGATTCCTGGGTGTTCTAATAACATGTGTTTTATCAATTTTTAAATTTGTACAGTGAATATTTAGTGCTTAAATCCATTTTAAAAAACATTTGTACAAATTTTTAATACAAAACTAAGTAGAAAACAGTAGCTTCAATTATAGAACCCAATTTACATTTATAAAACATTTTAAGCTAATAACAAAAAGCAGTAACATTTTTTTATTTGTTTGAGGCGCTTAGACAATTCTTAAACAGACACCATGTGTCACTTGGACACCATGTGTGAAACCAGAGGTCTAATTGAACAATGTAAGCCTACCAGGAACTTCTACAACTGGGATCAAATAAGTTTTTCTTGTTGGCAGAAATTGTTTGAATAAACTATTGAGCAACCACTGCTCCAACTCATCGGTGCCTAGTGATGGGAGTCTGAAATATTCCCAGAGGGGAAAGGATTTTATAAATGGGAATATTTCCAAGGAACTTCCCGAAGGCTTTATAAGTTCCCAAAATGAAGGAATTTATGGAATAAACTCGTTTACATGGGGTTTATTTGTCTTAAAATGGTTTTGGAACCTTAATTGATTCTAAATTATCAACAACAAAGACACTTAATAACTTCAATTGAATGAAACAAACTGCAAGTACATCATGTGGTGAGGAAGTTGAATGAACTGGAAACGCTTCTAAAAGGAAAGCTACCATTGTCTTCCCTTTCCACAGCAGAAGAAAAGAAAGTGCTGACAAAATTCACAGAAAGGAAAGACTAAACCATTGGACCAATTCACATGGCTACAAATTTACTACACCCCAAAGTTCAGGGCAGCTGTTTGAAAGCTGACCAGATTTTGGATGCAATCAGTTTTGTTTGCGACACTGCAGAACAAATAAAATTCAATGTTACTAAAGTACAAGAAAATTTTGCCAACTATATGGACAAAGAAGGCTTATGAGCCAGAAAGTTCGTATGGGAAGGGTTTGATGGAACGATGACACCCACCAGTACCGAAATAAGTCCATTGTTATGATGGAGGAATCTCCGGGGAACCTGTGAGCTAGCAGATGTAGCCACACAAATCTTAGGCGCTCCAGTCACCTCTGCAACCATGAAAGAAACATTCATTACCTTCTCTTGGATCCACAGTAATAAAAGGAACAGACACTTCAGAAAAAGCCGCTAAAGTAACATCTAACACACAACTTGAAGCTCATGCAGCCTAGAACAACTAAAAGTGGATCCAAAGCTTTGGGAAGCTCCGCATAGGAAAACACTGATTAAGAAATTATGGATGGCCAGGTGATGAAGATGATGAAGGAAATGAGGAGGGAGAAGGATTCAGGTTAGGAATTAATGAGGAAGAAAATGAGAATGAATTTGGACTTGATGGGATGGAAGATGATGAAAACTAATTATTAACAACTATACTCATTTATTGTGCACAATTAATTTATACCAAATAAAGTGTTAATACAGACATGTTTGTCTTTTTCTTGGAAGACCTGAACTGAACAAATAGTGAAGGTATCAAATCTAATTTAAATAATCAAAGTTATTTAAAATGTAAATATTTTGGATTTAAGGTCTAATTTAATAAGCTAAAATGACCTATTAGTAATTTGGGAGTATTTTGCACTATTTTATAACAAATACAATAGGTTTAAAAATTTGATCATTTTCTTTGATACTAGAAAACATGATAGTGATCCACCAAGCAATCTTGTGACATTCAATAACATTTAAAGATGAACACAGCCAGTTTACTGTTGAAATAAACAAGTATCAAAAGTTTTAAACTCATGTGAAGGAACTAAGACTTGAATAATTTTTATTTTTGAATATAACTCTTTATAAATTGATTTATATGTTCATATTAACAGATTAGTTCTAAAGGATTTAAAATAAAGATATTGAGATGTCCAGTGTCCTATGCGTTTAAAAAAAAACATGGGAAAAATTCTCAAAAATTCCTGGGAATTTATGAATTTGTGGAATATTCCTGTCAATAACCATTGGGAATTTTCCCCCAAGTATAAATTCCTGGGAATTTTACATCACTATCGGTGTCACAATCAACTTGTTAAAGTTAATTTATTTAAAGATATTGTTGGACATTAGAAGAATTATTCCTTCTGTATAAAAATTAACGCAATTTTTAAGTAAAATTTTTGATATTTTGATGCTAATAAAGTATGATTTTTGGAAGTTTTTATTATTATTTTTTTTACTTTTACTGTAAATTTATTTACATCACTTTCCTAGGAATTCAATTCTCAACAACTTCTGTTTCAAACCCTTAGATGTTTATTGCCCATTTGACAACATTACTGTAAAAGAAACCAAAATGAGTACCCTATTTCCATTTTATTGATTTTATCAGGTCAAAAACAATAAGAGACCATCATTTTTTATTTTGAATTAAAGCCTCAATACGTTCTCTGTGGCAGTGATAAATCACGCTCGGTTTTGAGTGCAGCATTTAACTCAAGCTGTTTTTGCCAAGATCCAAAACTTTTTCTTGGTATCAGTGCTAACATCATTGTAGAATTTCCCAGTATGGATTATTTTGTTCAGTTCAATCTTAACTTTCACACTGTACAATTCGTTTCTAGAAATTGCTACAAGCTGACAAATAGTATCGTAAACAATACAAAAACTTTACCACTCTTTGATGATAAGATTAAAAGTTTTTTTTTAATAATTATGTCCTAAAACTAAAGCTAGTGTTTTTTAGTTAGTTTTATAATTAATATCCGTGTATCATGGTTTTTTTAATGATTTGTATCATGAATATTTGATTTAACTCAGCATAGCTTAAAATCTGTTAAATACAAACCATGCAAAAATAAACGTAAGTACATGAGGTTATTTGATTATTTGTTGGCCCTGTGTTATGCCAGCTGTTAAGATAAGTAATCTATACTCTGTCTAGGTGAGTGAGGTTCCTCTTTTGACAAGTTATCAGTAATAGTTTCTGGAACATTATTATCTTTGTCTGTAGCAATGTTCAGAATTACTGGCTCAGATGCTAATTGAATCCCATATATTTATTAACTACTAACTAGCCCATGTACTGATAAATATCATGTCCTAAAGATAAATTAAAATATATTTTTGTTTTTCCTGCATAATAGCTTTAATCTTTTTGACTTGCACAAAAGTTAAATAAAATTTACCAAAATGTATGGTTTTATGGCAAGACTAGCCATAAAAAAAGCAGATATTAGGAACCATAAACCTTCTCTCGGCTACTGCTAACCTCACATTGAAGAAGTAAAGTGAAATACCTATGTCTTTTCATCCCTATGCAGTGCCAGTATCTTAGTACACAGATCCATGTCATCTACAGTGAATGTGTTAAACATTTCATTACAAACTCATTTCATCAGAGTTGTAATCCTAAGAATTTTTAGTTAGTCATAACCAGCTAAAGAATCATTTTCAGATGATTATATATTTATATGAATTTTTCTTATTTTTTAGCATAATTAAAAGTATTGTGTAAATTATGTTTATTCTTCTATGAATCATGATGTACACAAATAAGTATAAATTGCCACGCCAGACTTAATAATATGTACATATTATTTAATAAATTTAATAAGTAATCAGACAACAAAAATTTAATAACAAAAATAACATGTTTTTATAGAAAGTTAAATAATAACTCAACATTAATTCAAAATATGTATTTAAAATTTTGTTAACTTATCAAAATAATAAATTATACACTTATTTCTAATTACAATATATTTTATAATAAAAGTAACATACTGACCTATTCAACTATTATGTAAGAGTTTATTAAATGCATTATAAGAAGATTCAAGATCAAATATGAGTTGCCGAACTTGTGTTTCTGACAACTCATCTGATGCTTGCATGCTATCTAAAATAGCTAGCCAATCAGCTACTTTCTTCTTGCCATCAAAGTCTGATGGAAGAATACTGAGTCTATTCATCGTGTCTACAAGATCCCGTAAATCTGGATGAAGTTCGTCCATTGCTTTAATTTCCAATCGTAGCTTATCCATAATGGTTATAAAAAGCTGCAAATTAAATTAATTCTCATTATTTATCTAATTTCTTTGGACAATAAATAAAATTGCATAATAAACTGGGTTATTTTATGTTTCTGATCAAAAATGAGTTTTTGCTTCAAATTCTTCCGTAACAGTTTGTGTTTATAAGTTACATCAATTTTTTGTTTTTTAGTGATGATTATATAATTACATCCAAATGTGAAATTGACATAACTAAACATAGTAAGAACTGGTATTACGTACAACCAACCATGTATGGTAAACTTCAAATTATTTGTCTTTGTTTCGATTAACCAACTTGCTCAAAATTATTCCTTGATTGTAAAAGATAGATATCTTAAACATGAAGAGTAGTTTTATATAATATTATAAAACGTGATCTAATAAGATCAACAATATCATATTAATATATTAGATCACCATACTGCACAAAACTAGTTTTGTTATCCAAAACAAGTTTTCTGTTTTCAAGAAGGTAATGGAACACAATTCCTCTGCGGATTCCAAAGCCTACTTCTTTTTTAAAATGAAACAAAAGTGGGAGCATATAAAATACTTACATTGTGAAAATACAATAAAAACTAGGACTAAGCTGATTCTGTTTCTTGATTTCAGCAGTATTATTTCATTATTGGTACTAATTTCTCTACTACTAGAACTCAATTTCAACTATATTAAAAAAAAAATATTTAAATACAATATAACAAGGGACCAACACAATTTAATAATACTATAGTGTAATTATTGTTTGTGTATAACAAACAGGTTCTAAAACGTTAAAATTGGGGGATGGATATGACAAAAAAATCAGATTAGAAAAGATTGGACAAGAATCAAATAAAATTCCTATCTGCTTCTACAAAGTATTGTAACTATGAAACAAGGTGAGAACTCTTGTAAAGAATATTACATTTGTTGCATATACTATGTGATGAATCTGCCCATAAATTTTTGGAAAAAAAACATCAAGGACTTTAACTGCATATACAAACTTGGACTACTTATAATACTTCCTGCTTATAAAACAAAAATTGTATATTGTCCAAGTTTTTATTACATGCTTCACACTGAAATAAAAGCACATTCCACCCATAAAAAATTGACTAATTAACTTAACTTTCTTGTTTCAAATGTATAAGATTGTAAGACTTAAAGCAGAATTTAGAAAGGCAGTTGTTAAATGTAATGAAACTAAATGTAAACTTTCTAATAACATTAACCTATAAGAGGAGTAAAGACGAACATCATAAATAGGAAAGATTTAATGCCTAATACCGAAGCCTAATGACAGCATTCTTAATTGTGAAAAACTATACATATTAAATATCAGTAATATAATTTAAACACAGTTAATACACACCTTCAATCCAAGATTCAAACATGATTTTTATACAAATGTTAACAAACTAATATTCTAAACAAAAAACTTTGGGGAACCAGCTAAAGCAATTTTATCATGAACTAAAGTTATTGGCATCACCTGAGCTGGAAGCTTGTACAATCTTTTATTTTTACTCACTTTTACTAAATTATTTAGTTTTGAATTTTTGACCACGCAAGTGATCTATATAACTTTGGACAACAAGACTGGGAAGATTATTAAGTGATACCTGCTCTCAAACGATACCAAGACATTGCGAAAACTGAGGGATATGTTTCTTTTTCAAATTAGAAAAAAATGTTTCCGTCTATTATTCCAATAAAATTACAATATATTAGTATAAATATGCAAACATGTTTTATAAGCCATTCACAGCTCAGGGACTTGTCACTGTCAGGGATGAAGAGGCTAGATTCTATAATATCACAGAATAAAAAGTAAGTACAAGTATAAAAATACTCACAGAAACAATATCTGCAATACACTTGCTAGTATTTCCTTTATCATCTTTAATTGTTATTGGGCGATCTTCTTTTATTCGTTCCATTGCTGCTGGGCAATCTAACTAAAAATGCATAGCAAAAATCATTTTCACTTTTTTAATAATGAATTTCAGTTTAAGGAAATTATTACAATATTACTTTTTACTATTCAAAACATGTACTTAAGACACTTATCCGTAAATCTTTTTCAATTTTTTACCTCAACTGAGGCATCTAACAGATTAAAAATCCATAAAATGAAATTTAATAATAGTAAAACCAATTTTTTTTTATAGCTTTTATTTCATCATCTATATCTACTTTGTTCTCAAATAATAAAATCAGATTTGGCATGCCGAATCCACATATTTCACTATCAGTCAAGACACCTAGTTATTGTTAAAGTAGATGATATTATTCTATTGTAACTTAAGTAAATTGTCTCAAACCAGATGGAGGGACATCTTCTAGTATTACAAGGGTAAGATTACAGAGAAAAGTTTAGAAGGAATCTCTGTGTGGATTCTATTCACAAAGGAAAAATCAGTTCAAAGATAAAAATTATCAAGATTGATTCATACAATACTATCTACAACAGTGTGTACATAAACAAGTTGCACTCATTCCTGGGTGTGTTATTTATTTTAATTTCTTTATCTGCACATCTACACATTATGATGCAATTTTTCAATAATTGGTCAGTACCAATTTTTATATTTGTTGATTCCATCTTCACGTAAGCTACTAGTTTTCACTAAAGCATTTGTAAATATTTTACAACTTGCCTATAGTAGCACTTACTTATATTTGTTGAGGGTGGCCGTTTCGGGAGATGTGCCCTACTGTCACGGTCTGAGTTGACAATGGAACACATCTCCCGAAACGGCCATCCTCAACAAATATAAGTAAGTGCTACTACAGGCAAGTTGTAAAATATTTAACTAATCATTATTTTACTTATAAATACATTATGTAACTCACACAGACAACTTTCTATAACATAGTCTTAGAAATAGAGAATTGTGCAAGAGTTTTGACTGTAAGAAACTTAGATGGCAGACAATTATAGGAGATTAAACTGATATAATAATTGTGAATCTTATCATTCAGATATGGTTTTATATTTAACTAACTTTTTACTTGAATAAAAATATATCTGAAAATTCTCTATGAAAGTTATTATTAAATCAGATGAAATATGTATTTTTTAGCTACTTTCAGTTGTCAGATCAGCATGGTAACACAAAACTCTAAACAACTAAATCCTTTTCAATATTTTTTTTAGGTCAAGTTAATAAAGTTCATGGAAAATATAACTTACTCTGTATTTCTTTACAAAGCCTTCAACATTTGGAAACTCATCTCCCTGGACCTGTTTGAATGCTGCTTTGTACTGAACTAATAGTTTGGAACATGCTGCTGTATATTCTTTAGGAGTAACACAATCACGAATATAGGCTTTTTCTAAATTTTGAAGAGTATTAATCACTGCATATAAGTCAGCCATATTATCATACCTATAACATAAGTATTATCTAACAAATATATTTAAAAAAATCTATAAGGTATTCTAAGGATATCTGTAGCTCATCAATATTGCCTAGGCCTAACTTATAAGCAATTATTTAATACTAAGTTATCAATATCCAGTACTTTACTTTAAATTATCTATATCAAGAGCCAAAACATAAATAAATTTATTTATGTTTTGAAAAATTTATTTTGTATTTACTGCCTAATGAAAATTTTATATTCCAATATAATGTAAAAGTGTGCCTAAACTTACAATTGTCTGTAGATTTATTATATTAAGTTAAAAATATGAATGAAGGAAATATTAATTAAGAAAAGCTCTTGATACATTATACAATTCCCTCTGTAATCGAAGCAATCATTATTCTGATTAAAATATTAAGATTTCTATCACAATCAAATTTCTTTTTTTCATAAAAAATTGTCAATTCTTGCTCAACACCCAAAATAAGTGCATACTTTTTTCAAAAAAATAAAATGTTAAGCTGAAACTGATGATTTAAGAGACCAAGTTATTCAAATTTAAAATGATATTTAGTTTGTAAATATGTAGTTATTAAAATATTAAGTTTTGTAAATTAAGATCTTATTGCTTATTGAAGCTTGATTTTGCCACTTAAAAAAATAATTAGAATAAACACTTAACTTTCAATCCAAGCCACAACTTTTTTCTTAGGGCAGTGAAACTTATCTTGTTAAAACAAATTGAAACTTTACTTTAATAATACAACTTAAACTCAGTTTCATAGATATTTGAAAAATTACAAACATATTTGTATTATTTAGTTATTTAGAGCTTAGCTAGTGAGAACTATTCACAAAAATAAAAGTTAAAATAGTGAACTCAAAATCTCACCAAAAATTAGTTTTTAATAAACAAACACACAACACATTAGTATCAGCAACAATGTCGCCTTCCTCAGTCAAATATTTGTATTGTAATTATTAGTAATCTTAATTCTTATTTTGTTTAGAATAAACTGATATAATTCCTTGTTTCAACTTTTCATACCTAAAAAACATATTTTGTTATAAAGATAAATTTGAGAGTTACAAAAAAAGAATATCTAATGGTCCTCTAAAGACTTATTTTTCATTCCTCAAAATAAATGATATTAGGCTGATACATAATAGTATTGGGGTATTATTTCACTGTTGATAAATATTTGTAGGTCTCAGCAATGATGTTACCATTACAATAGTGATGTAAAGCCTATGCGAATGTGTCCCCGGACATAACAACTAATGTGAACTAAGTGATCTCGTATTGGAAGGTTAAAGAAGTTTTAAATTTTATAATGGATTTGAAAAAATAACATGAAAATGTCAAACGCTGCAGGTTTTTTAAACCAGTTGAATAATTTCCAGCCTAAATCTTTTGAATTAATTAATAGTATAGTTAATATAATTAATGAGTATATGTATTTGATTAATTTAGCCTATATTTTATATTAGTTTGCAGACGTTGTTAAGCACTATATTGTCATTCTAAAATAAGAAGCTCCTACGAAGTATAACTAAATGATACTTAACTAAGTGAATACGAAAGGGCTTACTCCCTGATGAGTTTTGAAACAATCATTCCTTTTATGAAACAAAGCCTCTAAAAGCTTTGTAAAAGGAACAATTGTTTCAAAATGGGTCAGCAAGTAAGCCCTTTCGTATTCACTTAGCTAAATATCATTTAGTTATGGTTTAATCAGTGAATTCAACAAGATGATTACAACAAGCAACTTTCCTACAAAGTGCTGAGAAAAAATTGGAGCTGGATTTCAGCACCATTTATAAGAGACCAACAAAATTTCAGGAATGGGGCCAATAGCAACATGGGAAATAAATAAATATTCTCTTCTCTCACACTACAAAACAAACTTTTTTAAATAATGTATTAAGAAAATTTGTTTTGGAAATGGCTTTAAGAGAACAAGGTAATTTTAGGATGAAGAAAGCTGTATTATCTTGTCTGAAACAAATAAAAACAAGGAATACAGTTTTACAATACAGGCTTTCTTCTTGAAAGTCCAATACTCCATTTCAGAAAGATATATTCAGATTATTAAAAACCGAAATCTTGTTGCTGTTCATAACGAGCTGGTTGTTAATTATTTATTACACTTTGATATTACTTGCGACCAGACTTTTTGTTAACTAAAGGTTGTTAAATTGTTAACTTACTCTTGGAGGAAACTTGAGGCTGAAGAAGTCATAAGACTAAAATGTTTCCTCCTAGTGTAAGTTACCAATTCAACAACCTTTAGTTAACAAAAATTCTGGTCACAAATAATATCAAAGTGTAATAATATTAAAAAACATCTATTTTATAAAATTTGTTCGGAATTTATTTAACACGGTGGGATTTGTAAGAATAACTTACAGCTCTTTATAGTCATTCATTCTACTTAAAAACCCTTTTGTTTACTATAAACAATTTAGAAAGTTTGCATTTAGAAAGTAACAAAGCATTTGAGTAATTGTTAAATTGCCTTAAGGTTTTACTAGTCAGGAATCTGTTAAAGCTCCTTTATGCCCTTTAATAAACAAAAAATTTTGCATTCATCATTCCACCATGGAGCAGATGGATTTTAGGGTGTAATAATGATATGAGAATTGTATTTTTGGTGGCATTGAAAATACTTTTAGTAAAAATGTTAATAATATTTTTAATCGGCACCAGACAACCAGTGTCTCATGATTATTTCCTAGATTAATATGGACTAAAATATGCTTGCAAATACACACAATTTTCTATTGTCATCTAGTATTAGATCACAACAGAAAAGGATAGAGATCTTGCGGAATATCGTGAAGCCTGACTAGGGGAAAGGTGGTGGCAGTGGCCTCGACTGAAGGGGTAACAGGCAACCGACCAAAGTTTAGCTACTAATCTACAAACTTAGATTGGCTTACGTCCATTTTTGTGAGAAATCATAATCCCTACGGCTTCGAGAGTTGATTTTGTACGATCTAATATAGATATTATTTATTTTATTCATTTTATTTTTTGTGATTACTTATACAATGTACTGTACAATGAATTTCTGAAAGTGGTATCAATTTCTAGTAGTTTATCTTTCAAATTGCTTACATTTGTTCCTATGATCATACTCAAAGTTCTACTCTATTTCAATATTACGTAGAATCATTTTTATTATCCATAACTGCAGTTTACTATCTTGGTGTATTGCCTTTCACCTGTTGGTGTTGATAAACCCTTATTGCTATCATCTGACCATGAATGTGGCCTGATATGGGATGAATGCTATTTCATCAGTATATACTATTTGCTGGGCTTCTTCTCTGTATTTTCGCAAAGCTCGTATAAAACTATCTCTATTTTCTCTAATCTCATGTTTTCCATTTAAAACTTTTCTTTGGTCTGCCAATTTTCTCCATTTGAAATTCAACTCTTTCAGAACCACAGTTAAACCAAAATACCCCCTTGGAAATTTATTTTTTCTCTTAAAACTGGAAGTAGTTTTTAAGCTAAAGGTTCTGGTTTTATGTTTTATGGAATTCTTAAGTTGTTCTTCTTATGACGGTCTTATTAAAATCATAAACTTTACTTTTTTTGTCTTCTTCGCCCAGAAGTAGTAAATTTATGCTATTCTGGTGTACTTCTGCTCTCCTTTAAAATACACTGCTTCAAGAAACCCCTGTAGCTTCAGCAACACTACACTAGCCAGACACTGCTATACAGATATAACTAACGTGTTATACAGATATCTGCTAGTAAAACACCCAAATACAGACATTGCAATAGCTCAAGACAAACTGACACTACACCCCCCCTCCCCTACAATACCAGTGCAGATAATTTCGCCCATGAAGGTCAGCCTTCACGAGGAAAATCAAGATCTATAATACCATACAGACTTAATTAAACAATATGTTGCACTGACCACAGAGCACTTAATACAACTAGAGATGACAGGGCTAAAGCCACAATGAGGCAAGCTTCCTCAGCCAAGATGGTAGCCCTCTCCATTTTCATGCAATTTATGGATTGGGGGATACCTGTTAATGGGTGTATCTAATCTGCTCCTCTGAATTGGGACAATCAGAATAGAACTTTAATTAATAATACAGGTTGGAATTCACAAAATTATCATAACTAAACAGGTTATAGTTTTCTACAAGGATACAAAGAACATATGCTCAAACAGTGCAATAAAAACAGGCTAGTAACCCAAATAACGACCAAAACTTATAACTTTTCTATCCATACAAAATAAAAATTATATAAAAATGGTAGATCCAAATACAATTTTAAAACTTACAGGAGACAAAAAAATATATTAGATAAACTCACAATACACCAATTATGGTTTAGTGCAATTATGGAAAACATGTCTTTAAAACCAACACCAATTAGTTTTAAACGCATTATGATAACGTTTGCACTCAAAAGGTTTATCATTTAGATTTTTTTAACTTACTTTAATTACAAGTTTTATTCAAATTGTTAAATTACAAATTTATTCTTTAAAAGATATGGCTAACATTGTGGACAGTAAAATCAAATAGTAACATTCAGAACAAATCTAGACTGCAGGCTATTTTATATTTATACTGAAAATAAATTATATAGAACCAGAAAAAAACACTTTAAAAAAAACTGTTCAGTTCATTTTTTCCTGTATTTCTCTAAATTATCATATAACTATTCTCAATTGCATTAGACCCTAAATTTAAATTCCTCTTTTTGTTTTTACTACTTACTTCTCACGTTCTCTTGCGTTTCTAAACAACTTGACATCTTCAAACAACTCAGGACGATTTGAATCTAAACAATGAAAACCATTTACACAATTTTTAAAATGTAGTAAATTATTTTATATAGTTTATGTGTTTTATATAGTTCTAGTGTTTAATAATATTAAACACTTTTTTGTAATAAATATGACAGAAAAATAATAATTTGACAAATTGGGAGTATTTAAAAATGAAGTTTATCAGTAAAAGAGTCTTTGAAAAATTCTTTTTCTACGGTTAGTGTTTTGTGGTCTCCCTGGATAGGTAAAAATTGTCATGAAAGGATATTACATATAAAAGGTGAAGAACTAGTTATTTAAATGAATAACATTCCCATATGAATTCTCTAATCAAATAATTATACAATTTTTTAAATTTTTTTTACAGGCTAGAATGGCTATTACTTGTAAGAAAGTTATTATTTTGCTAAACCAGACTAGAACAGCAACACTATCTCTAGCTCTGTGTTCTAAAACAAATCCAACCAAAAAACTGAAAACTTTCTTATTATGAAAATTAGAGTTTCATGGAGCTATATCTCATCAACACAGACAAATATTAAGTTACCTCTTGAATGATTAATTTTAGATTCACAAAATTAATTTTAGATTTTGTGATTATGCGATTTTTCACACAACTAATGTTCAACATTTTGCTTTTGTGTTGTTTTCAACTATAAATAATATTGTTTTTTATTGTAATACATCTGACTCTAGCACATTTTTGAGAGTATTAAAATAAATATTGATGGCATTAAAGGGATTGATGGATTGCTAAGCTTTTGCAAAGTGTCGAAGAAAGGAGAACGGGAAAATTAAGAGACCTAGAGATGCATTCTTGAGACAAACGTTTCTTGAAAAAGAATCATGGATGTGACAGTGAAACTTACAAAGTTGCAGAAGAATAAATTGGAACTGCTGCTAAAATTCAAGAGCATAGGCACGAAAAAGAAGCAAGGTCAGTACCGACTTTCTTTGGTGATATAGATATCTAAAAAATGTCCCTTTATACAAGACTATATAGTATGTTTGGGTGTTCAATGAATTTCATATAAAAATATTATGCAAGGTCATGTTCATCAAGTACCTAGAATTGCAACACAGCAACCAATGCATAGAACTAGTTCTTTATACATCAACCACTTAACGATCTATTAATTTATATAAAAATTGCCATTTTATACTTTTTTATTTGTGATATCAAGAGCTTATGTTAGGCCTAGTTAATTACTAATTTTTTTGTATTATTCATTTTTTCAAGATTTTTAAAACAAGTAAAAAGATTAACCCAAGTTGACGTGTATAATAAAAACAAATACACAAAATAATTGTTTTACTACATTATTATTATTATTATTATATATATATATATATATATATATATATATATATATATATATATATATATATATATATATATATATATACATATATATATATATATTGAATTTAAAAGTTAATCATCTAAAAATTAATTGTTAGATACTTTAGAAAGTAATCTGAAAGTACTTCCTATATCAGCGATGGTGTGATATACTCTAAAGCAGGGCACGACACACAAGGCTACATCGCAGATAGTAATACCATAGCTCTCGCTGAATCTTTTTTTCCATTCCCGCCCTTCATTCTGCTGCACAATCCACATTCACACGTAGGATTTAGTTTTTTCTCTTAGCTGGTGTGTATTCGGGAAAATCCAGCTCAATCAGCCTTAGTGGGCTTAGGATCTAACTAGGTCTACCGTATTTTGGCTCCTACCTTATTATTGTGTCATTTTATGCAATGACACAGCAGTTGTCAATGCCTAGTTCAGCACCTATATTTTCGGAGTGTTCACCTTTGCACATGTACATTATGAAATCCCTAACATAACCGCTTTTAGATTCACATACTGAATATTATTCTATGCCAAAACGAACTAGTATGAACTGTTTCCAAGCCAAACAGCCCTTGAACACAAACAAGCTTACAGTAATTTCCTTGTCTGAGGTAACTACTTTTGAACTTTTCTCTCAGTGTGACTAATATTGGCCAAATTTTGTTCAAACTTGGGTTTGGGTGAGTTTTTAAGTTGTACCCATTATTGTTTGAAAAATGTAAAAACTGTTTCATTTGTTTGAATCTACAATAAGGCATGGGTTGAAAAAAATTTGGTGTAATAAAGGATTTTTTGTCCAAAACAGCTCCATTTCCAGTGTTTTTACTATCCCTTGCAACACAACTAAAGCTAAAAATACTCAAAGTTTCTACTATTGGTATCACTTGGCAAAAAATCACTACTTGCTGATATTTTTCAGCAGAAGCGTTTCGCACTATATCAGTTCATTGTTGAATGTTGTGACTCACGGACAAGATTGTTCCTCAGGTGTGTTGTATTAATGTGTCTGTTGTGTATTGGTGTTCTGTGCTGTGGACTCATAGAGTAGTTGTTAGTTATGTGTTCAGTTATAGGATTGTGAGTGTGTTTTGTCATTTAGAATTTACTGTGGATAATTTTTGTGGTGTTTGTATATATCTTAGTTTTCTATTGTGTTTAGTTTGTTGCTTTTTTATGTAATGAAGGACTTTCAAGTTAGTATCTATATTGGTGTAGTGTGTGGCGTGTTCTGTATGTGAATGGCAAAGTTTGATTTGGGTTTTATGTTTTTCATATCTTTTATGTGTTCCTTGTATTGTTTGGTGAAGTTTCTCCGTGTTTGACCTATGTAGAAGCTGGGGCAGTTGTTACCTTTGACCTTGTATACTCCTGCACTGTGGTATCTGTTCTAGAGTGATTTTTTACTGTGTAGGTGTTTTTTGGTTGTGTTTGATGTTTTAAAGGTTACTTTGTACTTGAGTTTGCGGAATGAGGAAGCTATTTTTTGTGATGTATCGTGATATATTATGTATTTTTATGTTTCTGTGTTATGTGTATAGTGTTTTTGACGCATTATGTTGTATATCAGAGTGTGTTTGTATCCATTTCTACAAACTATGTATTTTATTGTGTTGAGTTTCTTTATTTTGTCTTTGTTGTTCATGTTGATTAGTCTGTCTATCATGGAGTGGAAGGCGGCATGATTGTGTTGAACACAGTCTGTTCAATAAGTATTGGTGCTGGTTCCAAAAATAAAAATTTATTGCATGTATCATTACAATTACTTAATAATCTTCAAAATACATTCCTTCTGCATCGATACACTTAGTTTGGTGTGTTTGCCACTCGTCAAAAGCCCACTGGAAGTCTATGTTTTGAAGTGTAGTATTTGTTGTAGTTTATGAAGTAATTCTGAGATGTGATTGTTTCTGTTAGTGTTAGTGTTTCTTTGGTTGTGTTGTCTGGAGTGTGGTTTTTTATTAACATTTGTTTAAGTATATTTATTGTTTCTCTGATGAGTATGTTAGTGTATAGGTTGGTTATGTCAAATGAATCTAGTGTGGAGTTAGTGATATCTGTTTGTTTTTTTTTTAATTTTTGTTTAAAATCTATGTTGTTTTTAGCCTGGTGTAGTTATTAAATGTGATGTTATTTCTTATTATTTTGTTGAGGTGTTTGGCGATTTTGTGTAAAGGAATATGTAATTTTTGTGTACTTTAATTAAGGCATGAGTATTTGTGCTTGTGGTTTAATTTGCATAAGGTGTTTTTTTTTGTTCTTTGTGTGTGTGTCTGTGTGTGTGCGCACGCACATGTGTGTGTGTGTGTGTGTGTGCACGCGCATGTGTGTGTGCGCACGCATGTTTGTGTGTGTGCAGTTATTTATATTATATTTTATTTATGTGTGGAATTCGTTAGTGAGGTCTGTTAGTGTTTCTGTGATCTCTTTGCTTAACAATATGATAGTACTTTATTGTGTAATTGTTTTGTGTACACAAATATTCCCTTTGTCTGCTTATATGAATTTTTTGAAGTTATACAGGGGAGAGAAGGCGAGAGAGAGAGAGTGTGTGTGTGTGTGCATGCTTGTGTGTGCGTGCACGTGTGTGTGTGTGTGTGTGTGTGTGCGTGCTTGTGTTACATGAGAAAATAAACTTAAATGATGAAAATAACGGTAATATTACAATACTCAGACCAAGAGACATTTAATGTATTTTCACATAATTTTGTTTCAAAATACAGTAGATTGTGTAAAAAGGTTAAAGAAATAAAAAAAGACAGAAGATGAAATTTTAGTTTTTTCTAATATTTGTTTTTTTTCCGGAGTATTTCTATAAATAAAAAGGAATGCAAAAGGGAAGGTTGACTAGAATGTTAAACTAACTATTAAATTACACTGTTGGTATCACTTGGCAAAAAAAGCACTACTTAATGATATTTTTCAGTAGACGTGTTTCGCACTTGGTCAGTGCATTTTTCAATGCTGTTAGTCTTATTCATGATACCAAAAGTGTAATATATAAGAAAAACCTCAATATGTACAACAACACTGCAAGTTTTAACTAACTGTTGTATGAGTAATAATTATTTTCAATTTAATAATAATAATTATGAACCAAAAGTTGGTACTCCAATGGAAAAGAGTCTTACTCCTTTTATAGCAGAACGTTTTATGAGTAGATTTGGACAAGGATTGAAAGAGAAACTGAAATATTTTCCTAGTATCTGGATTACATACATGGCTGATATTTTTACTGTGTATAATATCAAGGAATTTTAAATGGATCAGTTTTGAAAGATCATCAATGATAAACATCCTAACGTCAAATTTACTCATGAGATAAAATAATATTTACTGTTTCTTGATGAATGTTGTATTAGGGATAGGGATAAAATGGAATTTGATATGTATATAAAATCAACGTCTAACGATAGATTTATTCCAAAAGATTCCAAACATTGAAATCAACTCAAATTTGCAGTTTTCTAACACTTTAGTAAATAGATTAACTAACTTACCTTTGGATAAAAAACATTTTAAGATTTAATTAGAATGTATTCAGAGCATAGAAAAATTTAATGGTTATGATCCTAAAATTATTGATAATATGTGCCTTCTCTAATATGTTCCTGCATCTTCAATTTTTTTTCTAAGCCATAAAGTGTTAATTTGTATCCATTATTATTAAACGTGATTCTAATCAGTATTAATTGAGGCAGTAAGAGTATTTGTGGTCAATTTTAAAATTGGAGTGTAGGCCATTAGACTATTTTTTACATTACTATATACCTACATTAGAATATACTATAAAGTATCCAGTTAGGATAGATTTGGTTGTAATTTTATACAATATTACTTATATGCGGAAATGTAATAGATAAGACCCGATAACATTAGTATGTATAGTAGGTGTGTAGATAACATGTAGTAGCATATGAAGAGAAAAAAGTCAAAGGTTCAACAGTAAACTATTACCAATTGTAACTATCTTGCAAAATGTCATTATTAAAAAAATTATAGTAATTTTTATACAAAAATATTTAGAGAAAACTTGATTGTACAGAATTGCATCCCTGCCATCTTGATTTTATGACAACTGATAAATTCAATGTTTTTCAGCTATGTATGGCATAGAACCCAATTAAACACTGTTTTAACTTTACTAATGATTTATTTTACACGCCAAGTTATAGTCTGATTTAAAACAGAATAGTATTCTGCGTAGGTGAAATCGAGCAGACGGAGTTGGGATTACAGCCATCTGAGCTAATAGGAAATTCACATCTTGCTGCATGGGTCAGCCTTGTTGCCAATTCGACGTTAAACTTTTGTTCGTCGCTCAGTGACATCGTAACTGTGGTGGAGTGATTTACTAGTGGTGTAGCTTGCTTCACCACTGCAATTTCAGTACCTGGCAGTGGTGGGTTGACTGTCAAAGCATTTGAACTGACAACATCGCATCCCTACCCTGCCTCAGCCCCATTCCTATTCTACTTTAAATCAAAGTATAACAATTATTTCTTTTTTGTGACCAAATCTATCTTAACAAGATACTTTGTATTTATATTTTAATATAACATAGTTAATACATAGTTAACGAAACATAGTTTCGTTGTATAATATTGCTGTTTTATTAGAAAACTTTGAGCTTATATAGATTTGCACAATCAACACTAGTTTTGTCAACTTCCTGGTTGGAGAGTTCAATTCTTTAGTAAACTTGTTTACAACCAAATCTATTATTGTAAATACCTGTAAATTTTACTGCATTGTAAAACAACCATGTTTTATAAAAAAAAACATTTACTCTATACAAATCTGTTATTGCAAGTTGGTTGATTTAGATTCTTACTGGTTTTTATATTTCAAACATTATTTTATTATTTCCAACACTTAAAACACTGATCCTTGTTTAGAATGTATTTTTGAGTAACATTCAAACAGAATAAAAATGTAGGAGTGGACACTATTATCATTTACTTATTAAATATTTGTAATGGTTTAAAATTTTCACCCAAATCTGTGTACACCACTAAATCAAGTGAAGTACATAAACATTGAATGTAAATTACACATCAAAACAATTATGTAAACAAGAGATTATAAAGTTGAATGAAGCAGAGTTGAGGTTATGTTCAATTTCCACAATATTTTTAATAAGTTTATAAGTTCTGCCATTATACATTTTCTTTATTAAGCCAAGGAAAACATGCTACATTACACTAACAATTTTAAGATCAAGTGTTCATGTGCAAACCTTTTCTACAATTTAACGTAAACATAAAGATCCTTCTCATCCACATCACATTAATTACCATTTAAATTAAGACCAATAATGTTTCATTTTTTAGTAATATGGTATTTATTTATATAGCTTCCACTGACAAGATAGTAGCCTACAGTCATATATTTCAGTAACAAATCATTAAAAAAATACATTGAGTAATAAAACCTGTGTTACATTTCGGTAGTTGTGATTAATACAGAATTTTTAATTCTACTACTTAAATAAACAATTTATTCCAATACTATTTAATTTTATATGTTTACAAATTTTAAAACATATACAATTTAACAATTTACCTGACATATCTTAGCCTTGCACTTTTTAAAGGTCTTATGACACATAAGACACTGCCACCGCTATGTTGCAGCCAGTAGGAATTTCAATTCATCTGTTAATATTCCATTCAGTATAATGGTCAGCTAATTTAAATCTCACATTTTACTATATATATAAACTAACATATATATATATATATATATATATATATATATATATATATATATATATATATATATATATATAATAAGTTTAAAATATTTCAAAAACAATTATACTTTTAATGAATATATTGTATTTGAAATATTTTAAACTTATTAACTATATTACAAGAAAACATATCACCATATTTAATATATATATATATATATATATGTATATATATATATATATATATATATATATATATATATATATATATATTATATATTAAATATGGTGATATGTTTTCTTGTATATAAGTTAATAAATTTAAAATATTTCAAACACAAGAATACTTTTAATGAATATATTTATTCAAAGCTTTTCGCCGATAAAAAAGTATCAGCATCTTCAGGAAAAATAATTATCTCAATAATAATAATTATTGATAATTATTTTTCCTGAAGATGCTGATACTTTTTTATCGGCGAAAAGCTTTGAATAAATATATTCATTAAAAGTATTCTTGTGTTTGAAATATTTTAAATTTATTAAATATATATATATATATATATATAATCATAAAATCAACAATCCTAGAAGTCTATGAAACAGGGTTTTGTAATTGTAATTTTGAACAATCTAATACGGAATAATAACTTTTAATTTCCTCAGGAATATAAATAGAAAACCAAATTAATTAATCAAAAACAGAATGCAAAAATATAATCAAGTATTACAAAGTATTTACTAGTTGTTAAATTTTTTTAACATTTGTTGATTCCATCTTCGCGTGAGCTACTAGTAATCACTTACACTTTTTAAAAAATGTTTTAACTTGCCTATAGTAGCACTTACTTTGTTTGTTGAGGACGGCCGTTTCGGGAGATGTGTCCCTTTGTCAACTCAGACCGTAACTGATCTCAAGGTTTACGTAGGTTAGGTGTGACCCTAACCTACGTAAACCTTGAGATCAGTTACGGTCTGAGTTGACAAAGGGACACATCTCCCGAAACGGCCGTCCTCAACAAGCAAAGTAAGTGCTACTATAGGCAAGTTAAAAGATTTTTTTAAAAGTGTAAGTAAATTTTTGTGTTCTTTTTAAAGTTTTTTTTGAATAGTTACTATTATTATGATATCTACTTTGAATAACAAAATACACTTAAATCCAAAACAATTTTATAATACATAACACAAAATGGAATAATGATCTTACAGAACGGAATTTTAAAAATCTATATGTATTTTGACAATGATTTTTTTGAAAATATAAATATTAATACCAAATTATTCACCTATTTGAGTTGTTTTTGAATTGTACACATAGAATATCCATGTGTTAAATTGATAACGTACTCAACAAACAAAGTAAGTGCTACTATAGGCAGGTTTAAAACATTTAAAAGTGTTTAATGATTACTAGTAGCTCACGTGAAGTTGGAATCAACCAATAGTGCAGTATTTGGGTTAGTGTTTCGTCACAGAACAACACGTTTTAGTCTATGGAACTTTATCCGTTCTGTGGTCAAAGTTACTCCATGTGAGAAGTGTGTAAAAGGTTATGTTTTTGTTATTGTTATAATTTACTGTAGGGGTTGACACTTTGGATTTAGGCCCATTGTGTAAACAATATAATTAACCAAAATTCAAATTTAGAATACTTATATGCATTACCTCTTTTGTCTAAAATGGTAAAAGTTTCAAGAACCCGTAAACTTGGCTGGAAACCTGTAAATTTAGAAACTAATGTTCTATCAGGAAATATTGAAGGTCTAGTTGGAATTGAAGAATTGTCTGATTACACCTTAATAGACAAATCTAGAATTAAGAAAAAGTGTAAGCAATTGGCTAAAATAAAACATAAACCAAACAGTAGCGGGTTTGTTATCACCAAATCAAATGCAGTTAAAAAGAAAACTTGCAAAACAAAAACTAATACTGAGAAAGCTGTTGAAGGTAAATTTTTATTTCAAGTAACCTTGTTAATTAAACCGGAGGTAATTGTTATTTATGTAATTTGCTCTACCTTTGGATATAAGAACCAAAACAGTGGTGACATGTTTTTCTGTAATTTTGATAATACTTGACAAATACTCAGTCAACTCTTTATATTTTGATTTTTTTATATAATATTTTAAACTGGGTAGAAGTAATTTGGTAATGATTAAGATCAGTGACTACTGCTCTGATTAAAGAAATTTTTATTGTTCTGGTCAATTTGACCTTGCTGAACACGAATCTGAAGGTATTTTTTATGGCAAACCTTACAGAAACTAACAATAAATTACTTACCTAACTTAAACTTCTTTTTTGCGGAAAAATTCAGTTAGATTATCAAATTTATTTTCCGTGGCTGCTATTGAAATATACTCACAAAGACATTAGTTTTTACGTCAAGTGGCAAAAGGTAGTACTCAGTAGCAGTAGACGTTTAATTAATTCTCAAATGTAAATATTTATCTTTTAATTAAGTAGCAAAATAACTAAACCTAACCTAACCTAACTGTAGCTTGTTTTTTCACGGAAACACGCTAAATTTAGGTTACATTATTTTATCAATTTTTTTTCCGCAGAAGAATTGCTCATTTAGGTTTGGGCGTCCAACGTACTAAAAAAGTAGTGCCAAACTGTGATGAAAAATTAACTTTCGTATTTTCCGCAGAAAATGAAAAAGATATTAGTGTTCTACAAACAAAAACAAGTATGTTCATAAGAAAAAAAGCTTATTGGTAATAGAACGCAATATTTACCAAAAAGTAATATTTTGTAAGGTTTCCTATAAAAAAATAACTCCAGATTCATGTTCAGCATAGTCAAATTGACCAGAACAATAAAAAATTCTGATCAGAGCGGTATTTTGGTGAGTATTAGGAGCTATGATATCGAAAAGTGTATGTGAGTTATGATGTAATTGGCTAAGTAGGGTGTAGTTTGAAATGTTTGTATTGTTCGGTTGTGTATCATTGGTTATTTTATATATTGGTATTATTGGGAGAAGTTGTAGGTTAGATGTTATGTTTGTGTATTTATGGTTTGTGGATATGAGATGTTCAGCAGAGTTTGATTGGGTGTTTTTGTTTGTTAGTGCTTTTATGTGTTGGTAGTGTGTGTAAAATGACCTCCCTGTATGGCCTATGTAAAAACTGGGGCACAAACTGCAAATTAATGTGTAAACACCAGCAGAGTTGTATATTCCATTGATTATGTTGGTGGGCTTAAATTGTTTGTTGAGAGTGTTGAATGTAGAGTAAGCTATTCTGTAATTGTATTTTCAAAGAATGTTGGTTAGTTTGTAGATTTTTTGTGATCTTTATGGTATTGTTAAGTATTTTATGGGTTTGTCATGTTGTATATTTGTAGTTGGGTTATTGAGTTTGATTTGTTGGCGGTTGTATAATTTGTCAATCATTGTTGTGTTGTATCCATTGGTTTGTGTCATATGTTTTATGGTGTTTAATTCTTGGTAGTGTTCTTCTTTATCTAATAGTGTTTTTAACCAGCAGTATATCATGGTGTTGTAAGCGGCTAGTTTATGTTTATGTGGGTGGTTTGATGAGTTGTGAATGGTAGTATTGGTCTTGGTGGGTTTTCCGTGTATGTTGAATTTATGTGATTGTTTGTTTTTACGTTGAATTGTAAGATTAAATTCTTGTTGTAAGATTAAAGAATTTGTAACAAAACAAGTCGCAAGTAATAGCAAAAGTGTTATAAGAATTAACAACCAGCTCGTCATGAACAGCAACAAGATTTCGAAAAATATTAAGATAAAAGGAGAAGAAAAAGAAATGACATACTGAAAAAAACATCAAATATGATTGCCCCAAAACTTCAATAAAAACGGTACAAGTATTTTAAATAACCATCACACTGAAATACAAAATTAAAGACAATATTAACAGGAAATAAAACCTCAAATTTCCTATTATTTTTAAACTAAACTGTACGGTCTGAATGTAATAAATGTTCATTGGGTAAATAGGCTGTTATTTTCAACAAAAACAAAAAAAAATATGCTAACCAACCTCATTATGTCTATATTTTTACCAAAAATGATACTAATTATGTTTTGGTATCCACATAATAAAGTTAATTTACAGTTATACAAACAACAATCATAACTTAAACATTCTTCATATAAACAACCACATCCTTACACATTAGAGCAATATAATATTTACAGAGATACCACAAAGTAAAATAAAACATAATAAATGAACAAACCTACTACAATTCACATACACAGTTTAACCATATTATTTAAACATCTATCTTTTAAAACTGACTCAGCATAACTCATCAACACTTCCTGAATGCTTTACTAAACATTGATAATGATTGGTAGTGCAGTGAAAAATGTTTTAAGAAGTTTTTAAAATATTAATCACCTTATCATTTGTTTATGACATAGTTTTTTAAAAAAAATTACTCAAGTATAACTTTGCACAAGCCTTGATATTCAAAAATTTTAACTTATATTTTTCCGTTTTAATCTTTTTGTATTTTTATGCATTTAACTTCCTTTTCTCTATATTTATTATGTATTTGTTAATTTTAGTGTTTTTTTAAATTTGTGTAGATAGTAAAATTAATTATATTTCTCAGGTGATGAAATAGCTACAGAGGATGTTTCGTCATTAGAAGAAGCTACCCCATGGAATCTTTTAAACGTACCAGAGCCAGTTACTAGGGCATTGCTAGACCAAGGTTTTAAGAATCCCACAGAAATTCAGGTAGAAATTTTAATAATATTTTTAGGATTATGTTTAAAAATTGAGATCGTTAAACTAAATTTCAAACTATTCCTTTACATTTAACTTATCATTGGTTAATTTATACAGAAAGTTCGGAGAGTTTATGATCACTATTGTTTACATGATTAATATATGTTATGTGTTAGTTTCTAGAAATTTAAAAACAAAGGAACTTTCCATGCCAAATCGACTAATGGTCTGAACCTTGACTATTTAGACTGCTTTGATTCAGCAATAACTATATCCATTATTCACAATAAATTCTCAATCTTTAATCGATGATAATAGTCGATTTGACTTAGTGTTTTAAACTACAAAAAAATCCCTGCTAGTTATTAATTCATATGTAATCAATTGAGAATGATTGTCGTTTTAAAAATATATATATATTTGTAAAAGATATCTAATTATCTTCCAGACATTGTGTATACCTCCTGCCATTTTTGGTCGACGTGATATTTTAGGAGCAGCAGAAACTGGAAGTGGAAAAACACTTGCGTTTGGGATTCCAATAATTCAAGGCATATTAAGGAATTTGGAAAGTAAATCAACAGGTTAGTCTAGATACATTTATGTTTATGATTATTATACAGTTATTATTAAAATCATATTCTAAACCTAAATTACAGACATTTTATAGTAGACATCCCTACAGAAACCTGTATCAGCATGTAGTACTGTATGAATCTAACATACAGGAGGTTCCTGGTTGTGAAGTCATGTTGTGTCAATATGTTAACAACTAAATACCAACTGGATGATGTGATTAACAACACAAACATTTGTACTTTTAAGTAAATTTTTTAGTTTTCCGAGAAAAATATTGAATTTTTTTATTTACATGAAAACTAAAAAAAATATTAGGTATTTTTTAAAAAAGGAACAGTAAATGATTAGACAATTATTATTAAAAATTTTAATCCCACTCATCCAAATAAATAAAAATTGGTTCAATTCTTACAGGAGGCTCAAAATATTTGGAACTATATTCTAGTATTATTTATCTTCAGCACTTTATGTCACCACTTCTTTGGTTGCTAAGGATAGTTACATGATAATGTAGGAGCTGTATGATTCACATTATAATTTGGGCTAAAGTTGAATGAAACAATCTTTCAAAATGTGTTTTCTGACTGTATTTTGACTAGGATGGGCCAATACCTAAAATTTTCGATTCCGATTTCAATTCTAAAATTGTTGTTTTGATTCTCGATTCTTTTAATGTAGGACTACTTGATATTCTCTAATAATGGATTTAGTCAACATTTTGGTCATATGGTGAAGTTTTTTAAAAGTTCTGTTTTAACGTAATAGGCTACATAAAACGTTCAATCTTGGTTTATGAGTAGGAATTTCTAAAATCATAAACATATGAGATGAAAGTGATGATCTATTTAAAATTAGAAATCTGAACTTCAGTTCATAATTATAATATAACTTCAGTAATAGCCTATAACTGGAGAAATCGGAACTACGTTTTCTTTCTGTTTTGTTTTGACATCTATGAATCTTTGGGGGAGTAGTGGCGGCCAGAGACGTATAGAGAGAGAGAGTGAAAGAGTCAACTCCGCTCGAGTGAGTGTGAGACAGCAGAGCAAGAAGAGCAGTGACAAATAATCGAACCAGAAATGCTTCAGATCATCTTTGTTGTTGCGGCATAAATAATAATAATATTTTCAATATCTCAAATCGGCATTTGCTTTGATGGTTTAATTCATTCAAAGGAACTAATACATAAATAGGACGTATTGGATAGTTAATTATTTTTCCTATAAATTACACCGTATTTTAACACCAAAAAACCAAGAATCGGATTTGGCTCTTTAATCAATGAAGAATAGAGTATCGGCGATTACTCGATACCATTACAATCAATGATTCCTGGTATCTAGAATCGGAATCGGCCCATCCTTTATTTTATAAAATTCACAGTAATTGGCCAAACCATCAAATAATATACAGCTACTTTCTCAAATCGAAAATGTTTCTAATTCTAAAAAGAAGTGATGTTTGGTAATTGTTGCACTAAATGTCAATTCTGAGAATTGCAAAAATGATATAAAGGGCCTTAATTTTGGTAATAAAAATCCTGTTAAATTAAAGTGGAGAAAGTAGTGCTTTTCATAATAAAAATTGATAAAGTATCACTTAACAAAGCCAAAGAGCTCCATAAGTTCCCTAATTACCAATTTATGTACTGTCATAATGCTGGACTATAAAAAGTAAGAAAATTTGCTAATAATGAAATACACTATAATTCTTTACTACAATATAAAGCAGTAAATATACATTACTTGAAATATTTATTCTAAACTTTGACTTCTTTGCACAGGCATCCAGCTTCAAGAGTAGCCGATAGCCCGATGTCCACGGTATATTATCCTTGCCAGCCCCCAATGCTTCTTGTTTATGAGAATATCTTTCCATGTTTCCACTTCGACTCTCAGAAAGTCCCTCATTGGTATGGAGTACGTGCAGTCAAACAAAATGTGCTTTACACTTTCATCTTCACCCTCACAAAGTGCACAGGTTGGAGAATTCGAAAGACCAAATCTAAATAAATATTCCTCCATCACTAGATGGCTGGATCGTGCTCAAGCTGCGATCGGACAAGAAACTTCCCTGAATTTGTCCTTACTCAACGGTTCAGGCTGAAATTGAAAAAGCTGATGACCTGTGGCCTCTTCCTTCCAAGATTCAGTCCAACATTTATGAAAGTATTTATTTGCCAAGCTTTTACAATACGTAAGTAGATACTTGGCTTTAAATGTTGGGTACATATGGGATGCCGCTTTAGCTGTTTCATCGGCCTTCTCGTTTCCTGGTATTCCACAGGTTCGAGGGTACCCATTGAAGAGTTATATCATTCCCCATGTTCTTCAGGTTGTTAGAAAATTTTCTAATTTCAGCAATGCGAAAGGAGTAGTCCCCTGTGGTTGAATTTAGGAGACCCTGGAGGGCAGATCTGGAGTCAGTAAATATGCATATTTTCTCCTTTGTTTCGAAGCAACTTGCCAATGCAGCATTTAGCGCCAGAAGCTCTGTGTCCATATTAGAGTGCGAGTTTGCAGGGACTCTAATAAGCAGATATCAGTAGATTCGTTGAAAAAACCTGCTCCAGATGTTCTCTTTTGTTGGTCAAGTGAGCCATCAGTGTAAATTCTAACATGATCATTGTAACTGGTATGTATCATTTCCAACGTTTCAGTTTTCCGAACTACTGGGTGGTCCTGATTGCTCCTTCTGCTAGCATCCAAAATAGTCCTTGTCAGAGCTCTAGACATGCTTTACCTTCAACGAAGCGAGAACATCCTGATAGATATTTATTCTAAAGAACTATAATTTTAAATGAGGAGTTTTGAATAGGCAACCATATATTATTTATTTATTATATATTTTCTATTATGGATTTTATTCCTATATTCATTAAAATTAAAGGAAGATATAATGCATATTAAGAAAAAAAATGGTTGATTATGAGATCAACATTTATGTAAATTAAACAGCGACTTTTTGATAGCTAATTTACTATCTTTTTCAGGCCTAGAATACATACATAAATTAATTTCTAAAAAACATTAAATGAACAAAACATTATTGTTACTTACTTTTATTAAAAAAATATTTTTAATTGTATATTGTAATCTTTTATCACAACACCATCTTCTTATCTTATGTTTTATCATCATCACATCAAATTTTTCAAAGTCCTCTAATATTTTTCAAACTTAAATTGTAATTTGATATCAGTATGAATTTAATCATTCTTAGTTATTGAATAGTTTTTTTTTTTTAATGAACCAACACAAAACATTGCTGTTTAGTTGAAATAAATGTTGTTTGACTTATGTATAAACATGCCCTTTTTGTAGATATCAAATCTTGTTGCACGTATTCTGGAAAAAATATACTGCTCGTACTAGTGCAAATCCTTAAAATCCTTTGAAATACTCTCCAACAGTATCCATATAACTGCAGAGATGTGTCTGACACAACTGGAAAGTTCCCTGAAACTTCTCAATAGGAATGTCTCTTAATAACATTGTAACATGGTTTCGGATGATTTCCATAGGCCACCAATGCTTTCCTTTCAGCTCTCTCTTCTGTCAGGAAAACAAAAAAAAAAGTTGCACAGAACCAATTTGGGGCTGTAAGTTGAGTGGGTTACCATACGGGTTACTTCGAACCAAGACGTTAGTACCATTGAAGGTTCTGTGGCTGGCAGTATTTTCATGGGGAAGCTTGACCGTATCTTTGATGATAGCCCTCACATAATCAATCTCTTTAGCATCTCCAGGTAAAAGACTGAGTTGATAGTTTCTTCCTGCAGTACAAACTCAAAATATACGAGTCCTTGTCGGTGTTTACCATTGTTGGTTGTCAAGAAAGGGGATTGTAAGTGAAATCTCCTCTCGGGCGGTTTTGAACAACTAGTTTCACCTCCCGGATTGTGATCTTGAAATACAGAATAGACCCTGTATTCACAAACAAGATATAATACAGTATGTACCTTATAGAAAAAAACATTATCCACACTAAATCGTTCTTTACTCTTCAATAATACAAGACTTAGATTGGTACTATAGGTAGTATAACTTTATTTAACATTTTTAAACATCAGTTCATAAGTGCATAACTACATTGTTATGCTAATTTATTGTTATAGTTATGTATTTATAGTTATTTAAAAATACTTATATTCAGTTTAATATTAACAAAAGTATTCATAGAAACTTTTATGATCAATTGGCTGATACATTTTCATCTGTTCTGCGAAAATGGTAACTTTTTTAGCAACTAACTATAACACATTCACTAAAATGATATATTTTAATAGATATACGAGTATTACCATGCAATCTGCAAAGATTTGGTTTGTTAGATAAAAATCTTTGTTTTTTTTAAAGAAAAATCATACTCTTTTTACGCAATAATAATCAACTGATCAATATAAATTACCCAAAATTGTATTTATTTGATTTTGATTATAAAATGTTTTAAAAAGTTGTTTTCATTTCTTTGAAGCATAATGTTTAAAAGCAATATATGTTTGTATGATTAATCAATTTCTTGAATAACTTAAATCACTTATTTTTTTAGATAATGCACCCATTTCTGATGGTAGCATGTCAGAGAGTGACCAAGAAGAGTTAAATAATGATGGTATTGGCTGTGTACGTGTTGTTAATCTGGGCCCTGTGAAAAAGAATGATAAAAGTGGTCAACTTTGGTCACTGATATTAACTCCAACGAGGGAATTGGCCATTCAGATAAAGAACCATCTTGTAGCTGCTCTAAAATATACTGACTTAAAAGTGAGTTCATTAAACAAGAATTCAAATATAGTAATTCTTCAAAATTTGTGGTATAAGTCACTTTAATGATGGATTTTAACGGTAGACCTATCTTCCTGTGTAAGAAAGGCAGATGTGTTATAATAAGTTGTAAAAAAGGCACTCATATCCAATTGAGCATAATAAACTATTCCTATTTTAATATTTATTTAAGCATTAACCATGGTAATAGAAAATGTACTTAACATTAGTTTTTAGTTTTTTTTCCTGTTGGGTGAGAAAATCCTGTAATTTTTGTTGAGCAGAATTTAAATGTTGCTTATAAATGTAGGACTTTTGGTAAGTGAAGAATTTTTCTCAGCTGTATTTTGAGCCTTTTTTTTACCTATACCCTACGAATGTCAGATCTAACACTGTGGAGTGGCAGAAGATGTTTTTACACTCCTTTCAGAGTTTTTGTAAGTAATCACAAAAAATATAGGCAAATATCTAAGCTTGAAGTTTATATTTTCAGAACAAAATAGATCATTTTGTAAAATTATCAAAAATGACCAATATTTTCCCCTTTTGCTCTCATAATATGAATATCTGCTCTGAATGTAATTTGTATTTCATTCCATTTTTCAACTTCTAGATCGAATAAAAGCATGGGAAAAGGTTTCATGGCATGGTATATTTCGTAGAATTGTGTACTGTATTCTTTACAATTATTGTCAATCTTTTATTTATAATGTAAAAAAAAGTGTAGTGATGTGGAGAACTGTAGACAAAGAGAAGAAACTGAACTTGATGAAATGATAAAGTGGTAACCTTATTTTTTTAAACTGTCATGAGATAATGGTTGGTAACAAAAGTAAAACACCTGAACTACAACTTTTGTCCAATGAATCTGAACCTAAAAGAGAGTTAAAACATGGCAAGGACAAACACATTAGTTCTTCTGATAAAGGTAATTTTTAAGGTATTCCTTTAGCCGATGTAAAAAAACTTATAAGATTAGGTACCCAAAAGACACTGACATTAGAAACAAAAATAGTGGTTTTCATGAGAAGTGATACTTTCAGAGGCATAATGGCAAACAATTATTATTTTTTTTTTTTTATTGGGGTTGCTACTCAAACATGTTAAATATTTGACACTGTCAGCTTCTTGACTATTCCACATATAAGGAACGGTTTTCTCTGGTATGTAATAAAGGAAAGGTATGGTTTGATTTAAGGTGAAACGTACAAAACCATGAGCAATTACAAAGTGATGCTATTTCATGTGAAGTTTGTTTCCGCTGGCACATAGGTTTAACTCTTGAAAGTGAAAACCTTGAAGATATAAAAAAATGCTACAAACTATTGGAAGCAAGTTTTTCTACAAATTGTAGAAGTATTATTACAAATGTTATTAGCTGCAAATGACTTGTCATTGAGAGAACACATGGCTTAGATGATACCAAACCAAAGGGAAATTGTTTGAGATAATATATCTGCTAGCAAGATTTGATCATGCCCTTATTTAAACTTAATTAAACTGCTTAAACATAGTGTTAGATATCTTGGTCTCAAAATTCAAAATGAATTAATTAACTGCAAATTAATGAAATAATGAGACAAACGAAAGATGAACTTAAGGAAAGTCATTTTATAACTTTAATATTATTCACAGCTCAGGACATAATGAAAATTGATCACTTAAGCACATTGTTTTGATATTTGAAAATCAATACTAATGATGAGAACCGGCCATTAGAGTTGGTGATAGAAGAAGCTTTTTGTGGTTACACTAAGGTGGAAATCCAGAAATATAAATATTTAGACAATACTTTCCTTAGTATAGTCGAGAAATTTTTGTATATTTCAAGGTCAGGGATATGAAAAAGCTGGAAATATGAGTGAATTTATTCAGAACTCAAGCCCAAATTTAACAAAAGAGTTCTCTAGCTGAATACATTCATTGCTGTGCTGATCCACTCAGTATGTTCATTAACAATTTCTGGATAAAGTATCAGAAACTATTTTCCAGTGCTGAAAATCTCTATACGTATTTTAAATTCATATCAAGGTTGGTGTTATTCAACAAATCAGATCTGATGAAGGAAGCCCTTAAAAAAGTGTGTCTAACCAGGTGATCATCGAGGAATCAAGCTACAGACAGTCTTCGAACAGGGGTTACTGTCATATAATTCAAACTCTTACTATCCTGTGCTTACACAGTATAAAACTAGAAGAGTTAGCCCAGGTAAAATCATTTTAAAAATATTTTGAACAATTCCCTACAGTGATTTTAGTTGTAGTGGAAAGAGTTTTACTCAAGTCTAAAGACATGATTTCAAAAAATTAAAACGTACTGGGGAAGTCTTGGAACACTCAACAAAATTGCTGTTAGATCTTAAAATTAGAATCTCTCAGCTTGGAAAAGTGACAAATAGTTAAAATCGATGCTACTCAACTTCATATAAAATGGAAAATTGCATCCCATTTTACCGGAAAAAAAATAATAATAATAATGTTTGATGAAATTCGAGCTGATCAACCTATCATACACAAAATGAAACATTTCAAGGTTGAAGTATTTGATATTGTACCAACTCAAGTAACAATGGTATATGCCATCAGTCAATTGTTTACGAGTTTTAAATTTTTAAAGCCCTAGTTTTGATGAAGAAATACTAGCAGCATCCAGTGTACTGGTATGAATGATGATATATGCTTAGTCTAAGGTCCACAGATTCTAAGACTTAAGTCTAGCTTTTCAAGTCATATCAAAAACAAAAGAAACTAGAATCTTGTAACTTTAATAGTGAAATTCAATTTAACTGTGCTATTGTTTATTTTCATTTAAATATTCATTCAAACATTTTTAGAATATTTATTATTTGTAATAAAATGCAGGTATATTTCAGAAAGTATCACTTAAACCGTGATTTCCATCCCCATGTTCCAGAAAATTGAATGTCAACCTTAAACCTGCTTATATTTTTTATCCACCCCTATGAATTATACTAACCTTAATGTGATTGCCCATAAACATGTATGTAACTATGTTTTCTGAAAAAAATATATGTAATATTTTGAATTGAAGTGTACTTAATGTTTAGGTGGCAGTTGTTGTTGGCGGTATGGCACCACAAAAACAAGAGCGCTTGTTAAAACAAAAACCACATATTGTAGTTGCAACACCCGGAAGGTTGTGGGAGTTGATTTGTGAAGGAGAACCACACCTTTCACATATTGAAGATATAAAGTATGGCTTTTTCAAATATATATATATAATCTATAATTCTATATCTGACACTGCAATTGTGTTACTAGAATCATTCCCTATAACCCAAAAAATATCGTTTAAGTCCCTTTTTAACCAAATATATTATATTCAATCCTTCATTATCTTTTTATAAATAATAATAACAGTTAAAATAAAAGAGGTCAAGAACGCTTTTAACACTTTCAAGCCTAGCCCATCTCTTATCTGCCCGGAGGTGAAATATCAAAAATGCCTGACTTATAATAATTAACATATTTACAAAAAATTATACATTGTTTTAAAGGGAATGAAACAAGCTTTCAGGAAATATATACTGTAATGATATTTGTTATTTACAAATGTAATGTTATTTATAAAACGCAATTCAACTATGTTTTATACTATTAAATGAAGATATATTATTTCTAGTTAAAACACAAACAACTCAGGAACAATTCATTAACATTTATTATAACATTTCTTATTTTAACATTTAAAACAATACACACAAAACAAAAATTTATAACTTAACAAGTTTTAACAAACTCGGTTTTACTCTTATTTCTTTTAATTTTATAGTTACACAATTTTAATATACCCTAGGCTAATTTTACGATCTCTTATTATCTCGGGGTTATAGCATGGGCTATATTTTTTTAATTCTTAGGTTAATTAAATAAATTTTGAACAAACAATATTAAATTTTGAAATTAGCTTTAATAAATATTTTCCGGATGGAAATACTTTAATTTTGAATATGCAAAAAGGCTAAACTATTTGAACTGGATTATTTCTTATTACTTACTATTAATTAACTACAAGATATTCTAATGTACAATTTTAAACTTTCTTATTATCTTAAATGTCCATTAAAGTTTATTTTTTATAGCGCTAGATACTTATCTCATCAAATAACGGCAAATGGCTGTTTGCTCACACGTGGAATTCCGTTTCTCTTTAATTTGACATTTTACACACTTAAATTCGTTTTATTTACTTCACATTATATTACCACTGTATTATATTCTGAAATTCACTTCTCCTTAATTTAGTTTGGCCAATCTTCTTAACAAATCTGTATAATTTTGACGAAGTTCCTAATAAATAGAATTTTGACTGGTCCTGGCAGATCCATCTTGTCGCGTCCCCACGCTATCTCCAACTCCACTAACGCTTCGTTTTTCCTTTAAAATGTTACAAATATGGCGGCCTCCTCCTTCTTAAAAAAAAACATATGGATTATTATTTTAACGAAGTTCTGTTCCTTCCCACTAGAGTTAAACTGCACCTGACCGACTTATATTTGTTTACTTTCACATCTGTTAATGTCAACGAACTATTTTCACCAGTTTTAATTTTGTTAACATACTGTTTCAATTTTCCGATCCTTAACCAACCTTCCAGTGTTTATTTAATTACTATTATTAGTGTGTGAAGTGTCTTTGTGTTTTACTTTTGTAATATTTCGAAATGTGTGTTTTGACTGGACTTTTCCAAACATAACCTTACATTGTTTACAATCGTTTTTCACTTTTTCCTTCAAGTAATTACTTATGCCATATTTTACTAATATTTACAATTTTGTTTAACATATAACTATTATTAGATTATCTTGTTTTAAATTTTATTTGATACAACAAATTTCTTTATGTATTTACAGTTCAAATATCTTATTTACTAATCTAGCCTTTTACCTGAATTTAGTTTCAATTTTAATCTAACCAATCTTTTAATGAATTTCTTTTTAAATTTTGTGTGAGTTATTTCTAATATATTCTTCCAATTCTTAAATAATATTATATAGCCCATTCTATAAATGTTACAATACATATGAATTGATTACTTACATATAAATAGTGTTATAATCGTTTGAAAAATGTATAAAAAAGTCAAAACAATAAAATAGCAACACTGCACTTTACTATACATATTTCATATTAGAATGAAAATAAATATTACATATTATATATCGTTTTAAAGCTAAAAGAAAATGTAATTTAGTTTAAATTTATAAAACCCCCTAAAATCGGTTCATTTACAATTCCATTCAGTTAATCAATGAAAAATTTGTCAATTGTACCTCGGCCAAGATTAGTTTCACTTTCACTGTTACTGTCTAAAATCAACATATCTCGTATGGCTTCCCAAAGTGTCTTTAGCTATTATATCTATAACGTAATATCTTTAACAATAAAAATTAAATATACTAAATAACTGGAAGATAAATTTAAAGCAAAAAACAATACACACGGAAGCCTAAACAAAAATTACACTAACTACAAATTAAATAAACGTAATGACGGATAAATAAGATTTAGAATAAACAATAACAAACTTGCATGTAAATAACACGCACAAATAAAACACTTATTATCTAACCAAACCAACATCTGTCAAAAAAATGTCTGATAGCTCTCGGTCGCCACACTTAACCAAATACTTTTTTGTTCATAAAATAAACTCTGAATGGCCTAAAGGCAAAGACATGTAAAGTAGAATAACCGATACAAAAAACGATATCAAGAAAACTGAGAATATGCGGGAATTATGTTGATGTATAAATAAATACAGGAACCCGAGCTATACACGGGCCTAGGCAACTAGGGTTAATTAAATGACCCGATCTATACTCGGGGATAGGCTTGGAAGTATTAAGCAATACAAAAACATAATAAAAAATTACTTGCTTTTTAAGAATGCATGCCTGTAGAATCTAAACATGCAAACAAATTTATAAACATTGTTTTAGGCAACCTATATAAAGATCTTAACCCATTTCAAATTAATTTAAAACTCTGTGGCCAGGGCAACTGATTGTGTTGAATACAAACTTTAATAATTTTGTAAGTATTAGTATAAAATTAATAGTAATATAAAGTATTAGGTAAAAGTTACTTAATTAAATTTGGTAGTTATTACTTAATAATAATTTTTAAAAGTAGAGAATGGAATTATTTTTTAATTTTTAATCATTATTAGTAAAAGAAAATTATTATTTATTAAAAATAATTATAAAAATATTCATTATTATGCTCAAAATAATAAATATTCAAACGTCACTGCTTGAATTTAGTAAAACAGGAAATCATCTATATTAATTTTAATTAGCACAATTAAATGACATAAAATCCTCCGAAGGGCCGTGGACAGTGCGTTCAAATAAACCTACGAATTATTAATAAATATAAAAAAGAACATTAAATTAATCTTTTACCTGTTATGAGTTGATACAATGACTATGTGTCACCTCTCACTGGTTCCTTCGAGAAGCTAGCATTCGGCTGGATGCAGTCCGTTAGTTGCCAGGAAGACATGTTCTCCCTCGTCTCGCTAGTCTGGGTTTCTCTGAACGACTCTCTATTTCATTTTAGAACTATACCGGAAATATCAAACTTTGCCCGTACAGCTGTTTTACTATCGGGCGATAGTCAGTCTCTCGCAGCGACAATTAGTACTATTTGTAATTACAATATGTAAATTAAATCAATTAAAAATAAAATATTACTTATGCTCTGATGGTTAGTGGTTGATTGTAGGCCTCCAATTATACTCATGAAACAATTTTTTTTCATAAGAACCTATTTACAATACATATTTACACAAAATAAAAACTACATAGACACAATTGCAAAAATCTGACATTTTCAACATCAATGTTACAAAGCAATATCAAGTAGCATGTATCCTAACCCAGATGATCATTACACACATCTAAGATGTAAGTGAACAATAAAGACTATATTAAGAGCTTCACCTAAATTGGAGCTGATAAGTTGATTATAAGTCACCATTAGTATGGTAATAAAAGACCTACTTTTTTTTCTGTCATTCCAGGGATGGATATAAATATTTTTGTTTGTGGTGACAGTTTTGAAACGGAAAGGGCGTCGCCAGCTCATAAAAAATGTGTTGCACATACTTATTTGAAGCCCGTGCTTATCATCTCCATATATAATAACACATTAACGGTGGTTTAAATTAGATATTTTATTAATTTCACTGCTTCAGGAATCTGATAATAGTAAATTACAATGGAACCAATTACTTATGTGAGACAAACCAATTTCTGTTTAACAATTTTTGTATTTATATTTTATATTTACTGTTTCAGGTTTTTAGCAATAGATGAAGCTGACAGAATGACAGAAGTTAATCACTTCCCAGAATTGCGCTCATTATTAGAGAGAATTAACTCAGATCCACTGAAACAAAAGCAGCGTCAAAATTTTGTCTTCTCAGCTACGTTGACACTTGTTCATGAACCACCATCTCATTTAAAGAACAGTTAGTGAAATTTTACTCTTCAAATATTTGTTGTGTCTTTTATACTTGTTTATGTGTACTAGGTAGACACTTCTCTGTGGCCCCAGTAGAGATTAGACCTACTTCATATAAGCAACTGGTATCACAAATGCTGTAAATTTCCCTTATTTTCAGCTACTACAAGACCTTAATCTCCCTTTCTCAGTTCCTGCTCATGTTTTAACATAGTACAATGAGGGCCATCTTAATTCCTTAATTCTTAATGAGGGCTATCATTATAAAACATGTCAGATTAAGAAGCACATTTTTCCTTCAGATTTGAAATTAAGTTCAAGCATTTAAATGAAATCCTACCATTCAAGTTTTAGAGCACGTTACAATAACTCAATATGAATTTCAATTGAAAAGTCAAAATATTGTAATAACCTTTATCTGCCATAGTATTACAAATCTTTCATTTATAAAATTTATGAATTACTTTAAAATTTTATTTGATACATTAGAACATTGGTTAGCTGAACTCATTGAAACCAAAATGGATCCGATAATTAGATAATCGAATATTTTTATTCTAAAAAAGAAACACTAAATATTTTTATATTAAGTACTGTTATTTATTATAAGTACTGGATTGTTACTAAGAGTGAAAAATCTTAATCAGTTAATAAACTCAAATCTAAACTCTAGATTAAAAAACACATTTTTATTGCAATATAGTAGACTTAAATTTGCTTCATAATAATTTTAAATGTTGCTAGCACCAGCACCTAATTCTGACATTTAGTTCTGTAATTAGACAATTTTAAGCAAAAAGTTTTAAAAACAATACCTTATGAACTCATTTTAAAATATTTTCATAACAAATTTTCAACTAAATATTGCTTTAAAACTGCTATTGACCATATTTTCACGATTCCTCGAATTTAATCCATTTTGATCTGATCCTCCTCCCTTCAAGATCACATGGTAAAGAAGAAAAAGATTATAGAGTTGCATGGCAACTATTAAATTTCCCCTTATCCCTGTGGAAATCCGATACTTTTACCTTTTTTCACATATATTATTAATAAACTAATTCACAATTTTTTAAAATTTATTTTGTATTGATTTGTTTTCTGAATGCTGGTAAATAATATTAATACAATTTTATTGAATAAAGTAATGTTACACCGTTCATTTTGCAGTGCATAAACTCACAGCTTTCGCTATTCGATACAATCTTATTTAGCATTGACAAGTAGAAACAAACAACAGATTCGCATTTCTACTGTTGTTGGGTTCACCTCATCAATACTAGATGAGATTCTAGCAAAATGTCGGAACTGCGATTCTTTGCACTGCAAAATGAACGGATGTATTCTGGATAATAACTATTCATCATATTTTTCCATCCATGAAGACATATATCAGCATATATAGCCAACTCTCGATTATCTATGAGTGGGTTATCCGCACTGTGGTTTATCCATGCCAGCTGTTAGGAAATTTGTTAAAAAATGTTTATTTAAATTGAATATAATAAACAATATGTGACTTTGTCCTAAGTAAAATAACCAGTCTAGAAATATTGTGCTGGGTATATTATAACACAGGGTTCTTCACTAGGATTTCTTAGAAAGCCAAATAGTTTGTATAAAGTTTTCCTCAGAGCCGAATTTACACGTGGCATTAAATAACTTACAAACAGTATGATTATAACATAAACTAAACATCTTATTACATCACTAAAATAAATCGACTCTCTTGCATATAAAAAATTAAAGAAATGTATTTTATTTTACTTCAAGAATACCTGACATTTTTAATTCTTAGAACCTGATGAGCGAAATCTTTCACTATATGGCATCTATGTTAGCAGGTGGGGAAGAAACTGAAATTCTCAAAATGTTTTCAACATTCTCACTTGTTAAGCTAGATTCGTACTTGTGTAGATACAAAAGCATAATATTTTCTGATGGGAGTACTTAAATTACAAAATTTGTTCTTTTCAACTGCATTCCAAAACTCATAGTAAGCTTTATCCTTTTCTTTTCTTCAAAAATATCATTGCCATCCAACTGTTGTTTTAATTCCTAACTGTCTGAGGGCCACAAAAAATAGTTTTTAAGGGCAGGCCTCATAGTGAAGGTGCCTGTTATACACAGTTAATTCAAGTTATTTAATACATCGGGCTGAAATATATTTGAGGTGTATGGTATGTACAATCCCTTTAACATTTAAAGCCGGCCAGCTGTAGGATGAATTTAACTTAAAAATTCTAGCAAGATGAGTAATGGTACAGTTAATTTTACGCAAAAGGAATTGCTTTTTTACAAAAACACCAGAGCCAGTATCAGACCATTTTAAGAAAACTTAAATACCTATGTACATTCAGTACTGTACTAACGTGTAGTAAATAAGCTATACTATAAAATCTATTCTGTTTTTATTAAGATTACATGTCTGTAATATACTGTATAAAACTATAAATAAAGAAGACTGTATTAATTAAGTTGTTTAGTTATCAATACCATGTATTATACAGTATTTTAATTCATTTGCCATCTATAGATTATTGTGGTTTTTATTGTCCACATATAATCAGGAATTGAATATATATATGTGAAGTTGATATATTACTATTGTAAATACTTTTATTCACCACTAAGTGCAATAATTTTACCTTATGTGATGAGGCACCTTTCGGTCACTTGACCATTGTCAAATGCACTTAGTGGTGGATAAAAATATTTACAATAGTAATATATCAACTTCATAAAGTCAGTGCAACAGAAAAATAATGGACAACGTAATATATATATATATATATATATATATATATATATATATATATATATATATATATATATATATATATTGCAAAAAGTTGCAACAATTTTGGTTTGGATAATTGAAGCTCTACTATATATCTATTTAAATTTGGAGCAAAGTAAAAGTGTTTTTTTTTAATTACAGTTATTTTTAGACCAGTATAGTAAAGGTAAAGTGTAGACATTATTTAACTGTAAAGAAAATATGTCCAATGAGAAATCAGGCAATACCTCAATAAGTGATTGATTGAATAAAGGTTTTATTCGTAGTTTTTTTTCAGAGCCATCTTTAAATTCTTCCATGAATGAGTAATGTGGAAAGTGGTCTTTAGGTTGTTCGGCTAATTTTCACATGCTCCCAGTATCAGAAAACATTATCTTCCTCTAGTCCTGTCTTTACTCTAGGTTATTACTTATCTTTCTCTCTTTATGAGACATTAACAATAGACTCATATCTATGACCTTAAAAGTATGAACGTTTACTTTAAACATGACCCAGGGTCAATCCTATTCCCAATCCCTTTCATGTATTTCACTGGTAGTAAGTTCTACTGTTCGTGGTAAAACACAAAAGATTTATTAAGTGGATAGTCTCTTATAAATAATTATCTGTATAACCACATTAAATAATAAGTACGATACTATTTTAAGAATGTACTTATAACCTTACATATGTACATATATTCTCGACGTAGAATTCATGCCGACTTCTTGTACATGACCTGTCACCTCACAACAGTGTAAAACACCTATTAATTTTGTAAATCTATGTTCTAGAAAAGAAGAGAAAGAAGGATAAGTTAACTGTTCATGATAAATTACAGAATTTGATTACAGTCTTGGGAATTACAAATCCAAAAGTCGTCGATGTAACTAAAAAATCAGGTAATTAAATAATTGTAGGATGTGTTTTTATTATGTGTTATATTGATGTTATATGTTTAGACCTCAGTTGATAGTGTTTTACAGCTAGTCTCTTTACCATTCTAGAAGAACCATACAGTTTACATCTGCATTAGATTGTGTATTCCAACTGTAAAAATACTCTTCATAAGAATATACACCTACTATGTAATACTGTTGCATTTATATACAGAAATTTGTCAGGTTTTGCTCTAAAAAGTTCAGTTTTTCCTTTTTTCTCTCTTTCATTTGTTTATTTTGACTTTGGGAGGCTTTCACCAGCATTGTTGATTATTAGCACTATCCAGGTGACACGTACAGCTTACAGTATGTCCATTTTCACTCAAGAGGCAGAACTGTGCCATCAACGAGGCTCTTCAACAGCTGATTCTAAGACCATGGCTTAGTACCAATATTGTTTTATTGGTTAAGTCTAAATCCTCATTACAAGCCATGGCTAATAATGATAATACAGGTACTGCAATTATACAGAGTATAAAAAAAAATTTTTAAATTGTAAAAATAATGTAATCAATAATTTAATTCTGTGGATCTCGACTCATATGGGAATGAGGCCCCAGGTGAACTTGCAAAGAGAGGGACTAAAATTGTTCAAAAACCATCAAAAGTTCCATCACTGCAAGCAAGAGTAAAAAGTATTAAAACATCTTACCAACAAAGTTTTAGGAATATGATGGAGGAAAGATTGATGGACAAGTCCTATAATGTGTTTGAGACGAATAGAACACTTTTGAGAAAAACATCTGTTGCTAACTTCAGACTGGCCAAAGGGCTTGACTGTCTTGCCAGACGTCTCAGCAGAATGAAAATATTAGAATCCAACGGGTTTACAATATGTGCATCCCAAACATCTATTATGGACAATGACCACCTCCTGATCTGCAGTGGATTTGATAAGGAAAGACAACAACGAAGGGACTTACCTGGATTGTATTGGGAGGCAAGATCTCGAATGGCGTAAGCCAAGTGAGAGCCATTATACACTCAAGAAATTCTTTAATTGAAGATATCTTGTATGTCCAGTAATTGCTAATTAACTGTTAGTATGTTCAGTAACTGCTAGTTAACTGTTAGTATATCCAGTAACTGCTAGTTAACTGTTAGTATGTCCAGTAACTGCTAGTTAGCTGTTAGTGTGTCCAGTAACTGTGAGTTAACTGTTAATATGCCCAGTAACTGCTAGTTAACGTAATGTGACAGTATATTAAATAGATAAATTACCTACAAATAGATGCCAGCTACACTGTGTGTTAAGGCATATGATTTTCTCTCTAAAGTTAAAATCTACTCTTCTTTCAATTGAATTAAGAACAGGTTACTGTAGATCACAACAAACTTAAGAAATTTAATGATGCCATCTACTATGGAGGTATCTATGGAGGCCTGTTCATTTGAATTTAGAGAGGAGGTTATGGTTTTTCATCTCCATCTCCAATCAAATACTATATTTTAACACATAATTAACAACTACTCTCTGAACAATAACACACCACAGAACAGAAATACACCACAGACTTACACCAACACAACACACCTGAGCAAGTTTAGTCAGTTATTCACAGCATAAAGCACTGACCCTGCGCAAAATACATCTGCTGAATAAATCAGTAAGTAGTGGTTTTTTGCCAAGTTCATTCAAACTGGTGTAATTATTATAGAGAATTTTAATGGTCAAATAGAATTACAGGGGAAATGCTTCATACGCTTACTCTGAAAACATTTTTAAGACGGCTTGATATTTTTTATTGGTAGAAAACTTACCTCTTAGTGCTTGGGTTGCTGTATTACTAGATAGTTCAGTTTTGCTAAATGTCTCAGTTCAATGAGTGTATGTATATGCTTTATTATGTCACAGTTAATTTTAAAGTTAATTGTGGGTTTTGTTTTTTGAAGTTTTATTGAACTTGTCATAAATTCAGGTATGTTACATAAAAATGAGTCCTCAGGAAGTATCCATTTTTTTTTTTTTTTAATTCTGATGTACCTACTTTGAATGTATTATTTCAATTTGTTTTGGTGTAGGTGAAAGCTTTAAAATTTTGTTCACACTTAGAAAGTATTTTAAAACTATTTTTATCAACCTTTATAAAATAGGTGTTAAGGAGTTAAGCACTCAATTGTCAAGGACCTTTTACTTTGTAGATTTACAGTAATCTACACAAAGATTACTTAGATTACAAAGATTAGATTTACTAAGCTGATGTGATCTTTTACTTGTATTTAACTGTTTTCTAAATATACATATTAATTTTTTATTTCATACTGAAACATTTTTATATAATTTATTACTTTTCTTAAACATATTTGTATTTATAAATAATATTCGAGCTGGCTTGTGAGTGAAAGTTATAATTAAATAATAAAAATATTTTGTTTTGTAAAAACTTTTGTTTTTACCTTTGCTAAAACTTTATAGGTTATGTTTAATATATATATCTTTTAGTTAATTTCATTTGTGTATTTTCACTGAAGATGACGACAAAGTAGTCGTCGAAACGCGTTTGAAATAAAAAATTGTATATTTGTGAGTTGTATATATTTTTATTATTTAATTATATTTGTATTTCTTTAAAGGTAGTTTTAATGGTGGTAATTAGAATCTTAATCATTTAAATTGTGATATTTTAATAATATATTATTATTACAAGTCTCTATTTAATGTGGGTGTAACATTTCTTATGCAATTGTTTGTTCCAGGGATTGCTCATCTCTTGACAGAGTCTAGTATTGTTTGCAGTTTTCATCAGAAGGACTATTACTTATATTATTTCTTACAATGTCATCCAGGAAGGACTCTGATATTCTGTAATAGCATTTCATGTGTCAGGAGATTGGCTTCATTATTGACTATTTTGAATTGCCATCCATTACCTCTTCATGCTAATATGATGCAGCGGCAACGTCTAAAAAATTTAGAAAGGTTGAAACATATAGTTGTAATAAAGTATTAACAAAATTTTATAACTTGTTGGTCTAAATTAAAAGAGAATTTTTTAATTAAATTCTGTAAAATAAAAATTTTCTAATTCAAAGAAATAATGCAAGCTACGATTAATAATTTAATGTTATTTTTTATACAATTCAATTCATTGAAGTTATATAATAACCTTAACAATAATTTGTTTTGATAATTCTGAATGTCACTTTCTAGTTCTGTCAGTATTTAAAATCTAATTTTTTTAAAAAATTGTCAAGTTGTTTAAGAAGTTATAATCTATTTACAAAATCAATGTGCATTAAAAAAAAATGAATACGAGACTTAAAGTATATTATTATAGTTTCTTAATTTTTATAAGCCTTTAATATTACCTGAAGATTTAATTTAAAATTTCCAAACTTTTCAAAATTGTTCCTAAAATTTTCATGTTTTTTTTTAACTGATAACTTTTGAAACTAGTAGATTTGTCCATATTAGTGTAAATTTTCTGCTCAGAACATTAGTTTAGATATGAATGAATTGTAAGTCTTGAAGAAGTACTTGACTGAATGTTTATTTTCTTACAAACTTCTCACTAATTAATGCTATAACTGACTTAGAAAATTGCTTAATAAGGCACATTTCACTGTTTTGCAGAAGAGTTTAAAAAAAATCATAATAAATATACGTTAAGCATTTAACATGATATGTTGTATTTGCACACAAAAATGAAAAACTTTTTCTTTATTTAAAGTGTTTATAGTCATGTACCATATAACTTACACACGAAAGTTCATATTAAAAATGTTTACCTTTTCAATACCGAGAGAAATTGTTAATCAAATATATATATATATATATATATATATTTAGGTTAGTTTTGGTTGGTAAAGATTATTTAGATTTTTTGGACTAGGAGACTGACAGACTTACCTTGGTAAGAGTCCACTCTGTAGTCTTGAAATAGAAACACATAAAAGCACTTAACCAATGATATATTTCAACCATACAGTGGTCTTTGTCAATCAAAGAGAAAACATAAAAAGAAATATGAGAGAATAAAATAAAATAAATATAAATTGTAATCACAGATTGTGTAGAGTAGAAAATATAAACTATAATCACTCATATGCTCATGGAAACAATATATATATATATATATATATATATATATATATATATATATATATATATATATATATATATATATATATATATATATATATATATATATATCTTTAACTGTGCATCTGTGACATCTGATTTCTACTCTACACAATCTGTGATTACAATTTATATTTATTTTATTTCATTCTCTCATATTTCTTTTTGTGTTTTCTCTTTGATTGACAAAGACCACTGTGTGGTTGAAATATATCATTGGTCAAGTGCTTTTATGTGTTTTTATTTCAAGACTACAGAGTGGACTCTTACCAAGGTAAGTCTGTCAGTCTCCTAGTCCAAAAAATCTATATATATATATATATATATATATATATATATATATATATATATCGTAAAACTAAAATTAAAAACCAAAACTATTGACAGATCTGAAGTATAAGGCAGAGTTTTTTTTTACTCCGAGTTTGTTCTTTTCCTCCCACATCAGATAGGTTTGAAGTATTTTTTATACTACTATCACTACCCTTGTTTTCACTACCTAATGGTAAACTTTCTAAAATTCATTTTCCATTTCGAGTAAGTCACTTTCTTTTCTAGAACTCAGATATTCTTTATTTAATAAATTACAAATATTGCCCAATAAAAGAGAGTCTCTTGTACATATTACAAAAACAAACTCTTACGAAGTAAATGAAAATAAAAGAACTATTGGGAGCAAAGGAAGGTGTGCCCACTCACACACAGACACACATGTGCAAACATACACTAGCATACTCACTTCGCCGGTGGCTGCTTTGAGTACAGTCTCAGTATTTCACAACTGTTTTGAAGGAACACATGAGCATTGTGAGTTTATTTCTATCTACTGAAGGAAAAATATTGCTGTCAGTAAGATATACTACAACTGTAGAATACACAAGTGTTGAAGGAATTGATTTATAAACATCCCGGTCACAGGCAACTCCCCAGCAAAATCAATTCAAATTAATGACCCAAAAGTGAAGTTATCATCGTAATACAAACTCATGATTTACTCAGCGGTGCAGATGATAACCACTTCTAGAGTTAATCACTCATCTTAAACTTGTGATTCAATATATTGTATTTTTGTTTTAATGTTCATATTTGTGGTATAATATATATACATGTATGTATGTATGTATGTGTGTACAAAGCTTATTGCTAACTAAATTTTATTTTTTTTATAGTTGGCTATAATTTATTTGCTAACTAAATGTTTACTGTCAAATTTTGGAATCGCCTTTCTCTTAATCTCTCCTCTAATGGCATCTATTATTTATAATTCTTTCTTATCATCCATTGTAACTGTAAATTAATTTTGTTGGCTTTAATTCTTATGAATTAAAGCTGATTTTAAATATTGCAGTTTATAGTTACATATTTAGAAGATGACCTGCAAAGTCTTATTAAATTATTATTTAAAGGCTTATTAAATTAAGATATATGGGATTTGTGTGCTCGTTAAATAATTGCTCTCTTAAATCTTCAATTAAAACAAATCAAACATATTTTATTTAGCAAAAAATTATAAAATTACAAACCAAAATACATACTTCTGAAACCTTGCGTTAGTTACTGATTAGTGAACATTTAACAATTTACTTTTTTATGTGGAAATATACATATTAATAAATCAATGGCTGAAATGACTCTGTTTTCGAGTTTGCTTGCTTGCTCTTTTCATAATTAATTCTTACAATTTAAACCGAAAACAAATGCACCAAATAATGCATAAATTACATTTATGTACGTATTTAAAGTTTATTAATTTTGTACTAAACTGTTTAAGCATTTAAATTTTATGATAGTTCACCAAAGTTTGAATTTGTTCACTTAGCTGTTTTAACAAGGTGTAGCCTCGCATCCTTCTACTGGAAAAATCCACACAACATTCGCTCGGTCATGATTTTGAAAAAGGCTTCAGTAACTCAGCATTCCATCTTCGCTATCGTGCACTGTCCTCTACATTCTGATTACAAGAAATTTAAAAAAATGACTATTACATTACAAATTTAAAACAAAACATTTTCTCGCTCTGGGAGACAACCGTTGCCTTCTACATCCTGATTTCAAGAGTTAACTATCGCTGTTACATTAAAAAATTAAAATAAAACACTTCTTCGGTCCTCGCACTACAAGACATGTTTCTTCCCTTACATCTTGGTTACGAGAGACTTCAATTATCGGTAGCAAGCAAGCGTCCAAGTTACCGCGCATCGATGTGTGCATATTACTTCAATCTTAGTTTCAAACTCTTCCTACAGATGCCACTACCAACCAGAGATTTGATTTATTTCTAACAAATCACAATTTTTGTATCTAGTTCTATTATTGTCTAGTACATTTTTTAATACATTTTCGTTCGTTTTCTGAAATTTCCTTTTTTAATATGTAACACCATCTAAAATGTGTTACACAATATACAGTCGAACCTCCAGATAACGAAATCCTTTATATAACGAATTTTTATCTTGTCCCATGACATTTTAGAAATTATATTGCTTATTTACCTCTATGTAACGAATTTCTGACCTCTCAATAACGAAATTTTTTTCCATTTCAACCGAAGAAATGTAGTGTTGTATAGGCAGCTCACAATGGCATTTCCAGGAAATTGTTTATTTTCCGCAGGAAGGTCAACAAAACCAAGAATGGTAGGCGAAACACATGTCTGCAATTGACTGCATGTTATAGTTCAGTTCAGTTAACACGTTCAGCATGGCTAGCGTTCCGGCACGCTTTGGGTTCCCTTACATATGCACTCCCAGCTTATTTCCTTAGATACGGCGAGCTCACCGACACGCTCACTCTCAGGCTAATTGAAACTTCTCTAGTGTCGATATCTGTATAAAGGTTTGATTTTTATGTCAGAGCTTTAAAAGAGTTTGGAGAACATTGTGCCTGAGTTGTTTTTAAATCCGACCATCCCAAGTTAACTTTTGATGCTTCAACTGAAACAATGATTCAGGAAGTTTTATGAACAGATTTAATTTGGTTTAACTTTTATATTTTAATGATTTTTTTTAGTTTGAACCATTTAACGCGGCAGAATATCCGGTAAAAACAACGATCATAAAAATTAACCAAGCTTTCTGAACTAACACAAGAATAAACGATAACTGTCCTATTAGAGTTAATAAACCAACTGGAGGTGGGAACAGACTATTGTAAATATGAGTAATTGACAAAATGCTTGGACGCCCGAAAACCTAATGTGTCAACATAAGGTTGTAGTAAACAAATGTCAGCTAATCTCGGCTATAAATAGTCTCGGACGTGACATATGTATTATCTATGTCTCCATTTACATTATCGATCTCTATGGCTTTGTGGAACACGTGGCACAAATGTTGCTTTCATAAGCATTAGATAACTTATAATAGCCTATACAGAGTAGACCCTATGAAAAATATTGAATGTGGATATCTAATACAATGAAGAAACATCAATAAAACATTTTTAACAACTTAAATTTCAAATAAATTGACACTTTATAAAGCATCCTATATTAACATTGGCCTATTACACTAACTACGCTCGCGATATTATACTGTATCCCTTTTATTACCGCAGGTAGTGCGATATGTGTAAGATTGGGTGGGAGCATTCTTTACAACACAACCTCTCAATAACGAATACCTCTCTACAACGAATTTTTTCTCTGGATAATCAACTTCGTTATACAGAGGTTCGACTGTATTATAATTAAATTTAGTGAACCTAGCAAAGAAATGACAATTTCAGTTACCATGAATCTTTTTAATTACACATAATTTTTCCTGTTTCCCTTTACTGATAATTGATTTGTCTCATATTATGTGTAATAAATCAATCTTTTTAGAAAAATTTTTAATTTAGGTTTTTTTTATTTATCACTATACTTAGAAGATGACTTTTGATAGGAATTTATGTATCACTTTAAAATTCTAAAATCAAAATTAAATTTGATTTGCCTTGGAAATAATTTGTTTTGGTTTAGTATCAATGTTTTAAAGGTGTTTAATATCAGAATATGTATTACAGTTAGTAATATAATTATTTTTATATTGTTATAGATTTCGTGATTTTCCTAATGCCTTACTATTAGCAACTGACGTTGCTGCTCGGGGTTTGGATATTCCAAAAGTGGACCATGTCATCCACTATCAAGTTCCTCGAACTTCAGAGGTAAATAGAGTTTACTTTATTAATATCCCTTAAAATAATTTAGATTTAAAGAACGAATTGAGTATTTGGAGAGTTTGAAAATGAAGGGAGAAATTGAAAATGGAGGATGTTATCCTGCAAGGTTTCTTTTTCAGTTGATAAGTATTACTTCTTTTACACTTAAACAACTAATGTAAAAGTAAAGAGAGCTTTTAAATTAACATCTTTAGATGTAATTATTTAGTGATTTATTACAGTATATAATTACTGAGGCACACATTATTCTATATGGGAAGAGTGTGTTGTCCTCTCTTTTAGACTAGTAATTTCTCAATAACAATTTGAATTAAAGTATAATGATCTCACTTAGTAAGTTCAACATGTTAAGTATATGCTTATTTTAAAATTCTTAGTTAAACAAATAAATGTAACCTCTATACCACAAATGACTTTTTTCTTTTATTTAAAACCTTATATACATTTTGATTGCATAGCAATTATCCTCAGAAATAATTTACAATAAAGATACAATTAGTATTTTTATTGTGAATTACCTCTGAAATACAATTAGTATTTTTATTGTAAATTACCTCTGAGGATAATTGCTATGCAATCGAAATATACGAGGGCTATTCAGAAAGTAAGGAACGTTTCTGTCTGACGCCGCCAGGCGCGCGCTGATCTCGTACATTTTGGTGCGTGCGCACTCGGTAACTCAGTCGGCGTCCAGCCGTAACAACGAGAACATTTCTGCTGTGTCCGTTTTTTCGCAATTTCAACTGAAGATGTGGGCTGCGATTGAAGAGGTGAGGTGCGGTCAGTGATACGGTTTTTGTTGGCAAAAAACTTTAAACCGATAGACATTTATCGCCAAGTGTGTAAAGTTTACGGAAACAACGTAGTGAATGAAAGTTCTGTGCAAAAATGGTGTATTCAGTTTAAAAATGGCCAAACTGACGTTCATGACGAAGCGAAGAGCGGACGCCCGAGCATTGTGACTGATGAACTGGTCGCTAAAGTTGATGAAAAGGTTCGCAAAAATCGCCGATTCACAATAACGGAGCTTTCGCTTTGTTTCCCACAAGTTTCACGGACTTTGTTGTTTAAAATTGTCACACAAAGGTTAGGCTACCACAAATTTTGTGCAAGATGGGTGCCGAAAATGGCACTAACCACCATAAAGGTCAGCGAATGAAGGCAAGTTGACATTTCTGGATGCCTACGACAGACATGGTGATTCACTACTGGATCACATCGTAACTGGTGATGCATGGGTAAAACACGTTAATTGCGAAACGAAATTACAGTCCATAGAGTGGGGGCACACAAGCTCCCCAAAAAACCAAGAAAATGTTTGCAAACATTTTCAGCAAGAAAGATTATGGCGACGGTTTTTTTGGGACAGGCAAGGTGTGCTTCTTATTGATTTTCTTGAACGTGGTGCAATAATAAACTCTTAGGGGTACTGTGAAACTTTGCGCAACCTTAGGAGAGCAGTTCAAAACAAGCGCCGAGGGAAATTGACGTCAAAAATTTTGCAGGCGGCAGAATTCTACAATGAAAGAATTTCAAAGCTTATCCACCGCTACGATAAATGTCTCAATTTGTTTGGCGACTACATAGAAAAGTAGTATTTTAGTTGATCTTTCAGATGTTTATAATAAAAAAATTTTATTGTACTTATTTCTTTTTTAATTCAAAAAAGTTCCTTACTTTCTGAATAGCCCTCGTATATAAGGTTTTAAATAAAAGGAAAACGTCATTTGTGGTATAGAGATTACATTTATTTATGTTAAACATTACACCACAGCTGTTTCATACAGTTATTCTTAGTTAAATATTATATAAGTAATAATATTATCCATTTCCAAGATTGAGGTTGCCAGAAAATTATGTTATACATTGTAAAAATATTAAATTTTGAAAGAAGGGATTAAACACTTTCATGTTTTGCACTAGAATAAAATAACTATGTAACATCTGTATAAATTATAAAATGAAATGGCATTAATTCACAGTTAAGTGAAAAAATAACCTTTCATTTAAATTCAATCTCACATGGGAAATGTTTGTCTATGGTGACAAAACAGTAAACCCATTACAGATTAAACTATTAGTGTTCAGCAAGGCCTAACAGAATATTGAATTAATTACGAATTCAGTGGTTACGGCAACTGAAATGTGTTGTCCTTATGTATTATTCTTTTATTAATTATTTGTAATATTTTTTATTATTTTAAAGGAGAATAATTATGACTTAAAATACTAAATATATACAAAATAAATAAAATACTACTTACAGTTTAAAGTTTAGTTTGTTCCACTAAAATTCATGAAACTAATATTACTCACTTCATATTTTAAAAAAAACTCCATAACTAAACTTATTTCAATAAAATATTCACACATATTAACATATTTTTGAATTATTATTAACAACAATATATATTCTTAAATAACAACACGTAAATGCAACATGTACAGAGCTTAGATCTACTGTCATTGATCATCTACACACTCACTTCCGTCTCTAACCCACAACTGGACGATAAAGTGAACAAATACTAGAGTAAGAGTAAGTGACCTAAATGGTCAGCTAACAAGTTATTTATATAGGGAATGCAATAAACTCTACTTTATGTGTCCTATTATTTCAAGAATGCATTAGGATGGACATAAATATCTTTCATTACAGTGGCAGTTTCAAGAGGCAAAAACAATTGCTTAGACATTAGAAATGGTTGTTACCTTAACCATGAAAACAATATCTCATTAACAAGGGTCAAGCAAAATAAAGATTCAAAAAAAGACAGTTCTGTGAACCAATGATGAAAATCAATATTGACAAAATCTCTTCTTTCCACCTGCTAACTACATTTCGTTAGGATGAGAGAATTTCGTCTGTATGTGTAATGGGTTAATACACAGTTAATTACAATTAGTTACAAATTATAACAAAACTGATATGTGATACTGTAAAATCAGAAACCTTGTCACTCCCAATCCTCTTTTACAGAGTTTAGTGCTTTGGCTATTTTCAGAAAAATATCCGACAGTCTCTAAGATATTTAGACTTATTTAAAAATATAGGGTAAAATAGTTGACTGTTGTCAATTTATGTAGTATAGTTCCCTTATGGAGCTCTACAAATTGCTGCCATACTTATACACTAATACATATGGTCAATTTACATTGTACCTCAAATTTAAAACAAATACGAAATTTTTGTCTCTCCTTTCATGAAAAATAGTGGAACTTATATTAGAAGTATTAGATTATATTTTTTTTATCCCTTTAAAAATATGAAATTCTCCTGAGTGATAAATAAATAAAGTTTTTAATTTACTTTAATCCTTTAAATTTTTAATTTCATTTAGTGTTTTGCTCAAAAGTGTTAGGATATCTTTTGAATTTCTAAAACATACATATGATTTTTCCTTGACAATAGATACAGCCATACTTGGAACCCTATATCTGAATGATCCACAGATTGGGATTCATAAACCCTGATCCATTCTCTAATGTCAGAAGATTTTTATATCCTTAGCTCAATCTTAAATATTATTTTAGACCTGTCCCATTTTCTTAACAGCAATAATAACCTCAATTCTGCCTTAAAACTCAATAAGGCCTCTCGTCCTTTAATTGCATAAATTACGTGACTGCAACACGTAATGTATAACTACAAAAATGTAAGTGGATTAGTGGTATCTTGCCAAAGAGACAGTACAGAGAGTTTCATGGCTTTAAAGTAATTATCATATTAACAAAGACTATATTTTGCTGTAATCACTGGCAGCAACCTATTGAGAGCTTGAACCTAGATGGGAGCCTTGCAAATATAAGCTTTGTACAGACGTGATTGGTACTTGGAACATTTGCACTATATTTCTTCTTTTTTATTAGTTCTTTTGGTTTCAAACCTGACAAATTATCGTTCAAATTACTTTTAGATTTGAAAATATTTTAATTTATAATTTAAATAAATAATCTACTAATTGATTGTGATGCTTATTTTTTGTACTAATAATTTTCTCTTCTAGGTTTTTTTTGTAATTATAATGTTATAATTTGTAATAATTATTATAACTTATTAGATGTGTGCCTCATGTAGTGTTGAGCATCTGGTCAGTCCCACCGGGGCATCCTTTCTTGGACAAGATGAATAAGTTTCTTGCTATCCATGGTGCTTGTCGCATGACAAATCCAAACTGAATTGGAAAAATTGTGTCGTTTGCGCTAGATCGTGAAATGAACCCTCTCCTAATGGACGTGGCTTCACTTACTTTTTCATGTTTAGATCTATCAGTAGCTGTCATGCATTGTCGCAAGTGCGAAAACCTGTGACGTGCTGCAAATTTTTGCATCTTTTAGACATCTAAAGGACGAGAGGCCTAACAAAACCAGCATTATTTTTAAATGCTTTTTGATTAAATAAGCCGGATTATGTTCTCCATTTTAACATTACAAAAAAAATTATGATTAAAAATATGTCATGAATCTTACAGCAGTAGTAAAAAACATCTAAATGCAAGGAGCACATGGAAAGCTAAAAAATATTGTTCATATAAAATCATTAATTAAAATACATAAAAGGTAAAAACTACATAGAAATGTGAAATTTACCTTTTACTAAAAACTAACAGCCTTTTCATTGTATAACTGTTAGTTCTACATATTTCACACACATGTAGATCATACTTAACAGTTTTGCTCAAAAAAGGAAATAAAATTTCCAACCAATAAGCATTTCTGTTTAAATTTTTGTTTTGGTACTTGTTCAAATTAGTGTAAATTTTGCTTTATTACTTTATAATTTGACTAAAACATATATTTATTTATGAATATTTTTAATGGTTACAGACATATGTACATCGAAGTGGTCGCACAGCAAGAGCAAACCTTGAAGGTCTAACTTTACTTTTAATTGAACCATCTGAAGTATCTCTTTATCACAAACTCCTAAAAACTTTAAAAAGAGGTAAAACCTAACTCATTTTTATTTAAACTTAATATTCACTTACATTTTTATTCCTTAATTTAAAAAATTGAGTGTAGTATAGTCAGGCATCTCGGGTTGCAAGTAGATTTATTTCAGGTAAGGTAACATGTCCACATTACCCTATAATTTTTCCCTGTTTCCATTACTCAATAGATCATATCATTAAATTCCATCTACCTTTCCTATTTTACTTTCTTCAAAGAGGTATAACAAGTAGGTACTCCTCTATTAAGTTTTAGACCTTAAATTTCAGAGATCCATAGCCTATATAAGGTTTATTCCTTACTTTAATCCCATCCCAAACCCTTTCTTGTCCTTTGTAGCTGATGATAACCATATTGACTGCTCTCTTTAAAACCATAAAAAAATATATATTTCATCATATATTTAAATTTAAACAAAAGTACACTGATTTGTTTCATAATTTACTCATTTATGTAAAATTACAAAACTACAAAGCTTCAAAATTGAACATTAGTTTTTTATGAAATTTAATACTTGTTTTTGGGCATTATATTGAATGCCTTCCTGGTAAGGTATAGGGATTAGCTGCATGTGGGGGTATGGTGTCCCTTATATGCCTCAGTAAAACATAGCACTACTGACACACATCTTATATTTACATCTGTACTCTAACATATTAAATAATGATACAATTTTCACACAGGTACACATACATCTTAATATCAGAATTTTATGACAGATTAGAACTATAACATGTAAAGTCTGTTGCACATTAACAGAACTGAAAGAGTCAGAGTTTGATAAACTTATTTTAAATGGTGCAGGCGGCTTGGTGTGCCAAAGATGCAAGTACAGCCATTTTCATCCTTGGCCAGGAAGTGTTTGTGTTGCATGGATGACCAATCATGTTCACAGTATTATGAGTTCTTTGAATGAACTCCCTTGACCCAAGTAGGAAACTATGAGAGAACAGGTTGATGAAAATGGTCGAAAGTGATCTATTGAAGTATTTTCTCAGAGTTCCGCTCTTATAATTTCTTTCTCATTCATGGTTGTCTTATAAACATTTATGACTCACAATTTCAAGTTACCAATACCTAAAAAAAGAGGTGTATAAGGCTTTACTATATGAGTGTTACCAATTGCAACATCACCTGAATTATCTCCTCCAAAGTTCACAGTTTTTTAGTATTCTAAAACTATGATAAAGTGATATAGATCAGTTAAAAGTATTAGTTATTAGGTCCTGTTTCTTATATCAAAAATTGTGTCATTATTTATAATAAGAACTAAACCAAATCTCTTCTGAAGATAACATCTTTTTTTGACTAGATCAAAGTGTTCAAAAAACAATGCTGCAGTATCTATTTCATGAAAGTAGAAATAGTATTTAATTCCATGGTAAAACTGAGTCTCCTGTTCGGTCCAAAAATGTTCAAATAAGCTTTAAGCTAACCTAAATTGTATGATTATTATTTTGTACATACCTCTGAGGATGGTTGCATTTTAACCAACATTTATTTAGGTATTTTGTGGTTAGAGATGTGTTTGTTTTTTTATTATAAATTCACTACAGTTTTAATATCATATTAAACTTTAAAAATTACAAAAAGGATATCTGTTTTTATGTTCATATCCTTATCTTGGCATGACCGAGGGTCAATTTTATTTAGTACTTTACATAACTATGCTCAGTGGCGTAGCCAGGACGATGTTTTGGGGGACACAACCCAGATGGTCAGGGGGTGCAGTCCACCCTGGGAAATATTGGACATTTTAGTCTCTAGTAATCATATTTTATGGTGTTTTGGCACTTGAAATGACACAATTGTTGGGTCGTCAAGAAGCTGTTTCACTAAAACCTAGCGCTATTTTATAAGGTAGTATTGTTTTTCTGAATTTAATTGGTTTGGAAGGAGCATGTGCACCTCTCTGGCTACACGCCCCTGACTGTGCGAGTACACTAATAACCAGTATGACCTATCAGATCAGCTGATTATTGAAAAATGTACACTTACCAAAACAAAATTCATATATATTCACTCAATAACTTGCATATCCTTTCTAGTAACATTTTATACTAGTATTCTCCACCAGTCTTGTTATTTTCATATTTACTAACTGAATAATAGCTATTTATAGCTGCAATTGTTCAAGACCAGAAGACATAAAGTAGAGTTTCGATGATTCGAGGTAGATGGGACCGAGACCCCCTCGAATTACTGAAAACTCAGATTACATGGAAATACGTTCCTGGGGATTACAAAAAATAGGAGTTTTAATGAACCTTAATAATATAGGTAAAATGCGCTAAATAAGTTTATAGAACTTTATATGAACATTTTTTTGAACTCTTGAATTTTGTAGTCTATTACGTTCAGTGAAACTCAATTAATCTTTTTAACATTAGTTTATGACTAAACTTTAAATTTTGTAAATTTGTAAAATCTTACTGAGACAAAATGTTTTTGATCGCTATGTGGCCATCAGTGTCTTCTGCTTAGAGTTTAGGTTAAGCGGTAACAGTTTTAAAGGCAGGTTTTAGATAGTATCAAAGGGTGTGTAATTCTTGGAACTTCGGCTCATTTCCGTAGCATACCATATGGCTATAAATATTTCTTCGAAGCCTGGCTCATCATTTTCTTTCAAAATGATAAAATAGGCTTGAATAGAAATAGGCTCAAGTTTAATGGAAGCTCGAAATATCAGGACTCAGAATTTTGAAACTACTATACTCAGTTAAATTTCAGTCCAAGCCCCAGAGAGAAATAAAGTCCACATTGAATCCAACTACTTATGTCTTCCTAGTTAGCGGACAAAACTGTAGGGACTTAAACTGTAGGATTATGCTTAGTTTTTAAAGTTAGATTATGTTATGCATAGTTATATAATTGTGTGTCTTTAGAATCAATTAGTTCAGTAACACAGTACTTGTAAATCAGATGACTTTTGAACAAATCAGGTCAATCCCATAAGTTTATTACTAGCAAATGTAAGACAGTTTCACCTGAGTAGTTCCCGTTTCTTTATTGCTGAATGATTTTGTATTCTTTTACATGATTAATTGTTTGTCTACTACTGCTTCACTGTCTGCTCAGGATTCTTGTTTTTCTAAAAGGAAAATTTCAATAATAACTATAATTTTTGTATTAACTAGTTAGTTATACTATGACCTTGCTGTGAGTAAAAACTAATAAACTGAAAAAAGAATTTAAATTTATACAACTTTGTAACAATAACAAATTAAACAATGTAAATAGAACAATTTTTAAAGCAAATAGAACCATTAACTCTGCTTATTAGAACACAACAATTCTTATTAAATTTGTTTTAATGCAGAAAAAGAACTACCAGAGTTTCCAATTTCTGAAGGATTAATGGATGCTGTTAAAGAAAGAGTTAACTTAGCTAGAGAACTTGACCAATTACAACTTACACATAAACGAACCGCTTCTCAAGTTGGATGGCTGGAAAGGGCTGCTGAAGAGATGGATATTTTGTTAGATGATGATCAAAAGTATCCTTTAAATTATAAAAAAAAAAACTATAAAAAACTTGTGTGTTTTATAAATACCATTTTGACACTAAAAATAACATAGAAGAAAAAAGAGCATTAAAAAGAACATTTTTTTTAACAGTTTTATATTCATGAAAGCCTGAAAATTAATCTATTTTTTTTTTAGTTACCATTTATGTTAAGGCACTTTTATCATGTAGTTTGCTTCTGTGTATTTTTTTCATAGTGTTTTGTATCCCAAGAAAATAATCACTATTCCTCAACTATTTTGACATTACATTTTCATCATGACGTGACATTGGACATGTAAAATTTAGTGACAGTAAAGGTTTGGGTTGCAAAAATAGGCACCTAACCAAGTTATTGGCACAATCCAGACTTATGGCAAGCCTTTTAGAAGGAATACTCACAGTGTGAAAAACATGGTACAAGACAATACAATTATTCTTTGAGTTTAGCTTGTGAGGTTATTTTAAAACAAAAGACATACACTAGACTCACAAATTAATCATTTATTGACTCAAACGTGTTTCAATGACAAAGTCATCATCATCAGTGAGTATTGCTACTACAAACTCTAACTTACAACTGAGGTGAAATTAAGGTTACACTTCTATATTTATACTGTGGGTGTTGCCATGCCTACCTGTCAAAACAATAGTTATTAACATTACTTCTAACATGATACATATAAATTTTATACCTAACACATTAATTACCTTAAACTAACTTGAGCCGCGAAATTCAAACAGTCAGCGTATTTTTTGAACATACATACATTTTTAACAAAATGTTTAGTCAAAGTGAAATTCTATGAAAAAAGGTTTACAAAAAACTTCTTTTCAAAACTAATGTGTTAAAGTGTGCTATTATATGTGAAGAATATGTGGTAAAAATATTGCTCATATACAGTAGCCACCCCATTGTGTGATCACACTTGATTTTATCATTCTGTTATTATTATCGTTTCACTTATAGACAGATGGATTTGTATAAATACTTTGTAATCGAATTGCTTATTATAATCATCTCTTTGGTTATTGTTATCGTAAATTCTGAGAAATCAGTTGAGCGATATAGTGAATGACATCCTGTCCATCATTCCAGTTATCGACATGATTCATTATATATAATGAAATTGAGTACTTGTGATAGAATAACAGGTGTGTGGGATTTCCATTGCCACGTGGAATGCTAGTACTGTTCTATTTTCAGATTCACTCCACTATGGGAACCTTTTTAGATTGTCTTGCGGTTAATTTTGTCTATTAAGTTGAATAATTTATCGTGTTTTATTTTATTTGTATTTGTTTGCTTATGATATTATTTTTGTGTTTATAAATTTCTAGCTGTTCCCAGGTTATATAAAATATAAAGACTATGTTTCAACCATTTGCAGATTATCAATTTTTAAGCACAGAGAAGCTGCCTGTTTATTGTTGTTTAGTAAATTAATACTGTGTAGTCTATGGAAAGTAGGTAACTCTAATTGACCAACAATATTAGTTGAAAGTTTAAAACTTGAAATGAATTTACTTGAACTAAAAATAGCTTTAGAATATTTTTTTTTAATTTGTAAAGCTTTTTAAAAAATATTAAAACTTGTGTTTTAATACTGTTTCTATTTGTGTTTTAAAAGAAACGATTTCTTACATAATTTGCTTCCTTAATTTCATAAATAGACCAGACCAGTTAGATGACAACACAACTGCAAATTTAAAGAAATTAACCAGTGGAAAGAAGAAACTACTAAATACTCTCTTATCAAAATCTTTAACACCAAAGTTAGTCTCAAGCACCTATTCAACATTAAATAAGAGTATAATGTCTAAAACAAATAATTCTGAGGAGAAAAAGAAGAAAAACAAATTCAAAAGAAAGAAGGCTATAAAAAGTCAGCAAAAATAAAAATTGTTCAAGATATGTTATTGTTTAAATATATTATTGATGTAAAACACATTTTTCAGTGAATTTTTTATACCCAATTAATAGCACCTTAATTTTTCACTTTCATACTGTTTTTATCCGGCTCTACCTTTTTTACACATTCACCTTCCTTCTGATATTTTCTCCTTAACGCAAACATTGCCCCAACCATAAATAGTCCAAGAACTATTGACAAAATATGGCTAAAACCCACTGGATGATTTTTTTGCATGTAAGAAGTATTTTAGTAGTACTTATAAAAAAAAATTTTCTAGAGCATTTGAAAAAAGTAGAAAAAACCAGAAATATTAAAATTTTGTGAATAATATTTAATAGAGTGAAATTTTGTATATAGTACGAACTAGTAGAATCATAAAACTTAAAATTTTCTACAAAATAATTTCTGTATAATATCATTATTAAAAACCAACAATCATCCCTAAGTGAGTTCTTGCTTCATGCTTTGAAATCATTTTTAGAATTTTATTCTTTGTCTAAAACATTTTCAGTATCATTGTTGCAAATATCATCTTCATTCTGTGGAATCGGAGACAAATTTATGTAATCATTATAATATTTGAGTTACACATGATAGAATTACAATTCTTCTTTCTATTTTTATAGGGTATTTAAATACGAATCTTGCTTGGTATACAGTAAAGTCTCGATAATTCGAGGTGAATGGGACTGAGACCCCTTGGGAGAACCAAAAACTCTGATTACACAGAAAAAGTTCCTAAGCATTAGAAAAACTAGGACTTCTAATGAACTCTAATACAGTAAAACCCCTCATATCCAGATCAATGTGACAACAGCCAAACCAGATTTATTAATAGTGGGAACAAAGACCAGTCCAGCTAATCATGAGTGTAGTCATTCTTTGATTGATTTGTTTCCTTCAAGAGGTTTATTTTCTGATATGTCAGGCACAAGACTAGACATTTATGCAGGGATATTTGTTGATTGTCAAAACTTGCAGCATAAATAAAGAAAGATATTAATGGCCTATTGACCTTTTGTCATCTGAACACAACTGATACAACATTCAAACAACATAACAGTGAGCATGAGTGACAGCATAACAACAACAGAATGGGGAGGAAGAAAAATACAGTATTGATATAAACATTTCTTGGAAGCCTGACTCATTTCCTTTGCACGAAATATTGATATAAATATTTCTTGAATGCCCAATTCATTTTCTTTATAGCTATAAACATTTCTTGGATGCCTGGGTCATTTCCTTTGAAATAGCTCAAATAGGCTCCAAATATCGCGACTAGAGTTTTCGAGACTCTACTGTATTTGCAAGTCGACTTTCTAGAGCTATTAATTGTAATGCTTTTATTTTCGAGCTGTTTAGAAGATGACTGTGGTTTCAGTAGTAGGTAGGCATGTGAGAAATCTATTGTCACATGGCATAATGGTTCTGTTCTGTTTTCGGTTTTACTGTGGGTTAGTTTTGGTCTGTCTTAGGGTTAATTTTGTGTATAAGGTTGAATAATTTAGAATTTTTTAAATTTTATTTGTAGTTGTTCCCAAATGTTGTCATTTTTAGATGTATGTTTTCTATTTTTGGGAATGTATGGTCATTTTTTTAAGGCATGTGTGGCTAAGTTTGTATTGTGTTTGGTTGGATGTGTAAAGTGGTTTTTATATCTGACTTTTAATTCCTTCTTTCATTTGGTCAATGTATAATTTGTTATACTCTGGGTATTCAGTTTTATCAATTCCGTTAAGTGAGAGAAATATTTTCAGACTGGTTTATTTTATTGATTATGCTTCCTGTATTTTTGTATGTTACATTACTATTGTTACTTTTTAGGTTTTTTGTTGTTCCTTTTATATTGTACCCTGTGTATATGAATGTGAGCCATTTTTTTTTTTGTGGTTCATATTTAGTCTTTAAATTTAGTTAATATTTTAAATTGTAATTTATCTATTGTTTTTATATTGTATACATTTTTTTTTTTTTTTTTTTGCTATTTGATGTTTGTTTTTTCTTCTTTATATGTTAGTGGTATTTTAGGCAGTGTATATAAAAATAAGCAGCCATTTTGTGTTGTGGTTTATGGTTAAAATGGTTTTGTATTGTTTATGGTTTGTGTAAGTGACTTTAAAAATTGAATATTTGATGTTATTTGTATTGTTAGATCTAAGTAGTTTATTTCATTGTTTATTTCTTCTGCTATGGTAATTTTTATGTTTGGATGTAGTTGGTTAATTTTTTTAAGGATGGTATTATTATTTATTGCTTTATTTTTGGAGATATATAATCCATCGTCAACATATTGTGTTCAATCTCCATTGAGGTCATGTGTTTTTATGGTTTTGTGTGATTATTTTGTCAAGGTTTTGAAGGTAATCTTGAGAGAAGTAATCCCATTGCTAAGTCATCTATTAGTTTATATATTGTATAATTAAATGTGAAGTAGTTTTGGATTGGTATAGTCTTTTGTTTTAAGGTTAATTTTGTTTTTTATTATTTGGATGGTTTCTTTTATTTGTATGTTAGAATACATGTCTGTGATATCGAATTATATGAATTTAGTATTTTTGTTTATGTTTGTTGTTTTTAGTATCCCAGTTTAATTAACTAGGTTTTTTATAGTGAATTTATTTTCTAGTTTGAGTTTGTGTTTTAGACTATTGGCAATTACTTGGTATATTTTATAGGAAGGTGCATTTTTTTAATTTTAGATGTCTTATGGGTTTGTGGATTGTATGTATTTTGATAAGGGCATTCATTTTATGGGAAATTGGAATGTGTATTGGTAAAAGATTTTTGGTTGAATATATTGCGATAATTATATCTTACACAAAGTATGGTGCTAATTAGCCGAATCCAACTGTGTTTCCCACATTAAAATGGAGTCTCTGCCACTTTTTTTGACAAAGTGTGGTTTTAAGAACATTAAAAAGAGAGGACGATTGTAATTCTTTTGTAACAAGTAACTCAAATACTTATTACATTGGCTGTAAATTATTGTGGCTAAAAGAAAATGTCATTTAGAAATATTTCCTTTAGAATTTAGGAAACTCCCTAAAATTGGGTCATTTAAATTTTCATTCAGTTCATCAGTAAAAGATAAGTCGATTGTACAGTACCTAGGCTGAAATCGGTTTCACTGTCAAGCAACATATCTCCTAATCCCTATCTTATATGTCTTTTTTCTATTATAGGTCTTTAGGTATATTATATCTATAACATAATATCTCTAACAATAACAATTAAATAAACTAAATAACTGAAAGATAAATTGAAAGCAAAAAACAACAAACTCAAAACCTAAACAAAATTTACACAAACTACATACAAATTAAATAAATGAACTAACTGATAGAGAATAGTTAGAGCAAACAACAACAAACTTGAAGCATAAACAACTTGCATTAATACAACATTCACTGTCTGACCAAACCAACATCTTTGAAACAAATGTCTGATAGCTCTTGGTCGCCACATTTAACCAAATAAGTTTTTGTTCATAAAAGCAACTCTGTTTGGCCTAAAGGTAAAGACATGTAAAGTAGATTAACCAATATAAAGAATGATATCAACAAAACTGAGAATACAAAGCGAGAATTACGTTGCTATGGAAATAAACCATAGGTGTACAGGAACCCGAGCTGTACACGGGCTTAGGCAACTAGCGTTAACTAAATGACCCGATTTATACTCGGGCAGACTTGAAAGTGTTAATAATTAATTGGGAATTGCAAAAGAATATAACAAGATGATATTTAGTTATACAGAAGTGAATGTTTGGAAAAATTTGTCTCCAATTTCAGATAATAGTAATTTACTAATCATAAGCGTAATCGAAATACACTTTGAATATCTATCTATATATATATATATATATGTGTGTGTGTATGTATATAATTAGCATATAAAATAGACACTACAAGTTACAAAAGACTTGATGTTTATCATGTAAGTAAACTCACCCACATGAAAAAAAATCTTTTTTGGTTTAATTTTTTTTTTACACAATACATCCAGATACCGAATGTTTCCTATTAGAGACATCCGGATTAGAGTAGGTTCTCTCTGTGATTTCTATCAAATGCAGACCTTCAGGTAAGCCCTTTCAACAGGAGCGATAGTTTTCCTCTACTTATAGTACCAGTGAACCTTTAGTTCTATCTTTATTCACTTTTTTTTATTCTTCTACCTACATGGAGGAGTTATAGGTTGACATTCTACAACCCTAATAGAGAGTAAACCTACAGCATTGCACACATTATCTTTCTCAAGACCAGAAAATTTTTTTATATCCCTTAATTCTATCTATTATTCACAATCTTTTCTATATCTGTCTGAGGTAGTAATAATCAACTAGCTCTAAAACTATAACAAAAGATGTGTCCCATTGTCAACTCAGACCGTAACTGATCTCAAGGGTAAACTTCAAGATCAGTTACGGTCTGAGTTGACAATGGGACACATCTCCCAAAACGGCCGTCCTAAACAAATATAAGTAAGTGCTACTATAGGCAAGTTTGTAAATTTACAAGTGTTTAGTGAAAACTAGTAGCTCAGGTCAAGATGGTATCAACAAATATAACAAAAGAAACTAAATATTATAATATAAAGTTATATGATATAATTTTTAAGCAAAACCATACTGCTTTATTTATGGATAACTCAGGTACCTTGCTATTGATGAGAATAAACAATAAAAAGTAAACAAATTTGTTTGAAAATGTGAAGTTCATAAGTCTTATCATGTCTCATGTAAGAATATAGTTGTGCCATTAAATTTCAAATGTGAGTTAAAAGAACCATGTTAATAAAAAACCTCAATTTGTAATAATGTGTAATTAAAAGATTCTTTGTGCATACAATAAATTTTCAATTTAAAAGCAATTCCAATTTGTAAGCATGCATAATTAAAAGATTGTTTATTCACAAAAAAATTTCAATTTAAAAATAATTATACTTGAGTTGTCCGTCTCTTTTTAGTTATATTAGCTAAGGTAATATATATATATATATATATATATATATATATATATATATATATATATATATATATATATATGTGTGTGTGTGTGTGTATATGTTTTCAGAACAGAGCATATCACATATTTAATCTTCAGTCATATATTTGTTGTAGCATTTTCCATACAGCCCTTGAGGTTATAGATTGATTCAACAAATTTGCTAAGACATTATAAACCGAAGACTTCAATAGCATATGGATCTGTATGCCCTCATGTTACTAATGAAATGTAGAAACATTAATCTCATGTTTTTGAAGTTACTTTTATCTTTTTATCCTAAATGGCTACTGTATAAAAAAAAAAAACATTTCCTTTTGTTTTGATATTCCGGTTGAGTAGTAAAGTTTATAGTGCAACTTTGTACCAATGTCATATTTTATATTCTTAGAATATTCTAAAACCATCTGTGACAAAACATATCTATGATTGAGCCTTTAATAGATGTCACAGATTAGGCATTACGATACCATAACACTGACAAACATAAAGTTGAATTACATAGTTGATCCGGTTTACGTTTTTCAAAATAAATAATTATGGCTTTAGCAGATATTTGTGGTTTAAGTGATTTTTGCACCCCTGGAAGAATATCAGAATTGGAAGATGAGACTTTTAAAATTGATAAATATTCAAGGAATCTTGTCAATAATATGGAGTTAGCACTGCCTCCTTTTGGCAAGGTTAGTTTTAACACCAAATCAGTAACTTAGTTTTAAGTGTTTTTACAATGTTAAATAGAATATTATTTCGGATAAGATTGAAAAAATCTCATTGTTTATTAATATGTCGGTTTTGATGCAAAGTCAGCAACAATTTTACGCACATAATAGTGCTACTTGAGGTTCAGTGACTTGCATAACTGAGATAACCCTTTTAGTAAAGGAAAATAAATAGTTCATTATTCATCGCATATTCCCTCGTGACTGATATTTTAACAAAAAATTTTAGCTGCTTATGTAAAAATACAAAGGAACTTGAGAATAATAATAAAATTTTGCACTTACCCACAAAAAAAATGGTATTTATTTTCCGTTTCCACGTTATCGATTTTAGCACACACAAAATTATTCCGGGCGATGCTGAAGTGATAAATACGCGCATCTTCAATGGAATAGATATAAAATGAATCAAAAACATGTACTGAAGCTATATTGATAATAATTATTTTTTTTATATATACCTTGAAGTCAAATTTTATAAACCAATTTTGAAATATACCTATGAATTATCCAGTTTGGATAGATTTGGTTGTAATTTTGGTAAAAATGCAGAAGCTCGGCCCATACGATATTTTGGGAAATGGTTAAACACCACCAAATAGGACGATATCCACAAGAATTTTTTTTAAATTGACATCGGAAAGTTACTTTTTTTCAATTTAAAGTAGCGTAAATTCAGCGCGGATGTAGAAGTTGTGATAGGTGCGGAGTGATACAAATGCTTCGTGATGTTACAACTGTATTTCAATGTATAAAATTAAAACCAAATCTATCCTGACTTGACACTTTTTCGGTAAATTTTAATATAGGTATACAGTATTGTATAAATTTCTTATGAATCTAACTTCTGGTATTTTTTGATTAATTTTCTACACTTTACACAGGTGGTAAGCAAATTGCGTAATAACCCAGAAAGTCATTAGAAATCAATCAAAAATTATAAAAACTTTTGCTCACACCCCAAAAATTTTGGATAATAGCAATGCCTTCCCCCATTCCACAGCACACCTAAAACGATAAAAATCAACATTTTGGCTTCTTTTTTTTATGTAGCTACTGACAGAATACCTCAAAATGTAATTAAGCTTTCTAGCTACTCTCAAAAAAAATAATTTTTTTTAAAATCAACTTAAATTTAACACTGCTTTGCCCGGTAAGTTCTATCATTTTTAGGCTAAAGTTAGAAATAAAAGGTGTGGGTAAAAATGCTGAAGCTCCTTGTGTAAATGTTCAATACAATATTTACTGTTTTGTGCATAAAATACGGTCTGTTTTTGTTTCATCCTTTAGAGTAATTTTGCGACTTATTATTGCAAAAAAGTAAGATATGTGTGAGTTATAAGTCTGTAAGGTTTGTGTACCAGATAAAAGTGTGGTGCCATGAACTATTAGTGCTTTGTTAAAGTTAATTTTTTTCTTTTGAATTTGTAATTTTTTGGAAGTCAAGAGCAAGTTGTAACTTGGCTCATATTGAATTTAAATCGTATCTTTTTTCACTCCATTGCCATTTGTTTGTTTACTGATAAACATTTTAAATAAATACAAACTCAAAAAAATAGAAAAATTAAGACATAATCTAGTTTTTACCTAACATGATATTTTGTATTTAAACAGCCTCAATTTTAACTTTTACATTTAATATATTATCGTCAGCAATAATTATTCATCATTGTTTTAAATTTTGGTTTGCTGCTCGGAATAAAGGAAACTTTTGTTTATCACTAAAAAGTCTCCACCACAGGGTTTTAAAAACATGAAAAAACTTTTTGTGCATTATTCAGCTAACAAAAAATCCTAGGTGACTTCTTGCTTCTTTGAAGAGGAATTGAAAAAATGGGGCAAGAACTTTCAGCAAAAAATATATATATTCTCCTATAGTTACATCTATCCAGCCCGAGGTTAAATTTAATCAATATTAATCTTGTCTTCTCCTTTCCTTGAATTTTTATATGAGGCATGAAAAAATGTAACACTGCTTTAGGAAATACACAGTTGACTAATAATAACGAGTTTAATGAGGACAGTGCCTCTATCACAGTGAATATAACAATTTTCTACTGACATAACTGAAAAAAGTAGGTTTATATGTTAGTTTTTAGACAGTTGTAAGATGCTATCATGTAAAATCGATTTGAATATGTTTTAGCCCCAGAATATATCAAATCACTTGATTGGTGATGATGGCAGGCCAATTAAAATCAAAATAGATCATGGTACAACAACTTTAGGTTTTATGTATCAAGGAGGTGTAGTATTGGCTGTTGATTCAAGGGCTACTGGAGGCCAGTATATTGGTAAGTTAGACTTTTAAGGTAGGTCATTTTGAAACAATTTTTGAAAGGCTTTGTAATATAAAATTTCAAAAAATGTTTTAATTATTTTTTTAATTGTACACCTACTACAATGGGCAATTCGCCATTGTAATGTAAAGAATTTTTTTTTAATTTAATTTTCTTAAAATTTATTAAATAATATATCTATAACTTTTAACTTTATTATAAAAAGTATAATAAACAAATTTCAAGGATAGAGTGAAGAGTTACTAATAATACTTGAGTTTAAGTAAACATTGTAATTAATTACTAAATTTGTCACTAAAAATAGTATAATCAGTACTAAATAAGGAAAATAGAACTAGAAAAATACTAACTTGTCAACTAAGCCACATAGAATAATCATTAAAGTTTCTATAGATTAAAAATAGTGTCATATAAACAGTAGTGCTCTTAAGAATAGTAGAATGCAAATAATTACAAAAATACAACATAAATAACAAAAAAGCACAAATTAAAATTAAGGGAAGTGCAATTAAAGAGAAAGACCTTTTCTGTAAACTCACAAGTCGATTCAACAGGTCTCAGAGAACCAGTGAGATTCATAAGGTCAGAAGAAACTGAAGTGAACTCAACTGGAAAATGATTGTCGGTGCATATAAACAAGAACACAAGCAGAATTAGAAGAGTAACAAAAAATATAATTTTAACAGGTCCCAGATGTTGTAATGTTAGTTTGTGGCTAGAAGTTCAGTCGGAATGCCAAGATGGTACCTACAAATATTCTTCTATTATCTGCTTATAAGTTTTAAATCTATGATTGGTACTTCAAAATCAACTCATGTAAATACATTATTAAAGATTTGAAATAGTTAACGCTGTCCAAGGACTCAGAGGAGCCCGAAGAAGTTGCTCAATACCAATGATATCTGGGAACCAAGGAATGAGGAAGAAGACAGTTCAAATTATTGGCGAAGTTATTTTTATGTCAAATTTACTAATTAAATTATAGTAAATTCTTTAAATAAATTAGTTATTTAAAATTGAAATTTTATGAACATAAATCACGATTTCACTCAAAATCCGATTTAGTCAAGTAGATATAAAAAGTGTACAGTGAAACCTCCCTGAACGGACACCTCCAATGTACCGACACTTCTCTTGAACAGACATTTTTCTGGAAACCAAAAAATTTAATAATACTTAAATAGGATTTTTTCCTCCTTTGAACAGACACTCCATTAGACAGACAACAGACAGCTAGTGGTGCTTTATTTTGTTTTTGCACCTCTAATATACGGACAAATGTACTGAAAAATGTAGCTGAAATAACTACTTATACAATCAGAATTTTATGCATGGCTCCTCGCAAATGTATAAGCCTATGTGAAAAAGTAGTCGTAATTCATTATGCTGATAGTGAATAATGTGGTGTTCGGAAAATTGCAGAGCGTTTTAAAATAGGTAAAACAAGTGCAGCAGAAATAATAAGAAACAAAGATATGATTTTAAAGCAATCCAGTGAAAACGGAAACCAAAGTGTGCAAAGAAAATTTGACAGTCGATAAGATAGTTTTTGATTGGTTTAAAAAGGTTAGAGCTCAAAATATTTCAACTTCCGAGTCCATGATCCAAACAAATACCTTAGAAGTTTCAAGTAAACTCGGGATAGATGATTTCAAGTCATGTAATGGATGGCTTGAGAAAGTCCGACATATGATTTCTTTTAAAACAATTCCGGGCGAAAGTGTTTCGGTAGATAGAAATACAGTGAGTGAATGGGAAAACAAATTGACAGGAATTATCAAATCAAATGCACGTGAAGATGTCATCAATGCTGATGAAACGGGACTATTTTTCCGTGCTTTACCTGGAAAAATGATGAGTTTTAAAAACAAAACATGTGTAGGAGGGAATTCAAAAGAGCGGCTAACTGATGTACAGTCTCACTGCTCATCAAAACAAACGATGATTAAGTTTTATTTTAAAATATTATAGGCTAGGCTCTACAGTAATTCACAAGTTAAAAAAATGTACAGTACTGTATTACTGTATTGTTTCAGTGTTTTTAATATTTGCTTTAGAATCTATGTTTAATTACAGTACAGTACAGTATTTATTGTACTATATACTGTATTTATAAATAGGTAGCCTACATTGTTAATTAAATACTGTACATTAGTATTAGTGTTAAGTACCTTATTATATTATTAGTTAAATACTGTAACCTATTATTTAATGGATTAGAAATAAGTGTGTAGTAAATAAAGACTGTAATTATTTTTGAAATTCGGTGTCTCCGTATCACCCCTCCATTAAACGGAGTTCTCTCATGGGCGGACGAAAAATCGAGAACTGTATGTGTCAGTTTAAGAGATGTTTCACTGTATATGTAAAATGAATATTTTCAATTTGAATCGAAAATTTTAAGTATCAGCCCCTAGTTTCGATCAAAAGCAAAGTCAACTTTAACGACTCAAATTTATAAAAACATAAGGAATACAGTATAATGAAGTTAAATGAGTATTTTATGAAATATTAGAGAACAATTTGAAATGTATTTCACAAACAAGCATCAGAATAAATAATTATATAAGTAAATATAGGTTTTCAAAGTATCAGAACTTTGAGATATAATATTTTAAGGTGCAAACATTAATAGAAATTTAAATAGAGAAAAGCAAATTACAATTAACTTAAAGTCATCTTACACTCTTTCTATGTATATTGATTATAAATTAACCTTGCTAATCCAAATTATACCATCTGAACCAATTTTAGTCCCAATTAGTTTATATCCCAATGTATTTAAATTAAATTCTTCAAATATTATATTATTATTTGAAAATTTTATTACATGTTGTGAATATAATGTTCATTTTATAAATATCAACTTATCCATTTGTTGCTAGGTTCTTCAACCATGAAAAAGATTGTAGAAGTTAATGACTTCTTACTTGGCACATTGGCTGGAGGTGCAGCTGATTGTGTTTATTGGGATAGAGTTCTAACAAAACAATGTCGAATGTATGAGCTTCGTAATCGTGAACGAATTTCTGTTGCTGCTGCTACAAAGCTGATGACAAATATGGTATACAACTATAAAAACATGGGCCTGTCAATGGGAATGATGATTTGTGGATGGGATAAGAGAGTAAGTGGTTATTCTTTATAACTGTTAGATAATTACATGGAAAATTTTCTGTTTTATTCCTGGTGAAGGTTTTTGATTACCTACACCTATTGAAAGGGGTTTGGTGTCATTCTTTACAATAGCACATGTTACACAACTATTTTCACTACCATATTTACATAAAGTTAACTTCAACATTCTTTTCTCTCTCTCACATACACATTTACCTGGGTATGAACACACCCTCACACAGTGGCGGACTTCCCATTAGGCACACTAGGCACGTGCCTATGGGCGCAGCCTCGAGGGGGCAGCAGGCTGCAGCCGTTTTTTTTGTACCGATGAGTTTTAGTGACAATAGTAATAATACCTAGTTAAATTTGGTGAATATCATAATGTGAACCTTAGTTAAATCAGTGGCTGATCCTGCAGGGGTGCGCCCCCCCCCCTGAGAATAGAAAACTTCCTTTTATTTTATTGTTTTTTAATTTTATCGATGAAACCAAAATAAATTTTCTAATTTATTTTTATAAAAAGTCTTTAAATAATATCTTATCTATATTTCTTTGAACAGGCATGAAAACGGATTTGTATGGTGAAAAATTAAAAGCATTATACAGTATTACGTTGGGATGTTTTTAATAAATTCGCGAACGGGGCGCAAAGGGGCGGCCGGCCGAATTGTGCCTAGGGGCGGCACCATGGCAAAGTCCGCCACTGCCCTCACATTGTTAGCATCACATATGAGAACATCTGTTTACCTGTGTATGAACACAACCTCACATTGTTAGCATGTCCATATGGGAACAACTGTTTTTACTAACAAAATTAACATTTTATAATACTATATTTATCAAACTGAAAGAAAACAGTTATTGTATATTAGATGATATAGACAGTTAAAATTGCATATGATTATAACTTAGACTGAGTTTGAAATATCTCAAAACATTCAACTGGATGTAAAGTTGGAAAGCTCACAAATTTTTTTCAACAATATATTGTTTCTATCCTCAGTTCAATTACACAAATTTTAATTATAAAAATGTCAACATATAATTTAATTTTCCTTCCAAAACTTAATTTGGGTTATGATTACTCTCAATATTTTACAGATTTTTAAAATGTGTTTTGAAATTCATTATATATTAAGTTACCAGTTTTTTAGCATTTTTTATTACAATCTTTATCAAAGTCAACGATAACATTAGTGGAACGTTTTTAATTTATAGTATTCTAAGTTTAATATTTGTATTTCATGCCAAAAGTTTACTTTAAGTGAAATACAATGTTACTTAAACTTAAAGATTGTATTTGTTCATTCAGTCTATTGTGATAAATTATGGCTGTTAGGGTACAACTACTCGAAACCAGTTTTTAAAGACTTGATCTACATACTTCTTGGGGATAAGATTAACCTTTTCTCTGCGTAAGACGACTCCAGTCGATTCAACAGTTTTACCGTTGATCGCGTAAGTCGACTTTAGTCCACGCCATAGAAAAAACTTTTCCTTTCGCTGGGTAAGTCGACTTTAGTCCCTAGTGACAGAATCTGCTTTTATTTATCCCCTGCATAGTGCTGTTCTCTTGCGGAACATAGTTGAAGTAACGAATGTCACGTGCAATTGTTTACAGACTTGTGCGCTGTTTCTAGCTCTTTGTGCATCGAGTTTCGTGATATTTTCTGGTTATTCATTAATTTTAGAAGAACAGTTCATTTTCAAGTTTGTTTATACATATTTTAGATTTATGTAGTGTTAGTTTTTTGTCAATTGTGCAGCTGAAAGGATTTTATAGTTTAGATTTGTAAGTACAATTCAAACTAACCTATCGTTAAAAATGGCTAGTTATTTGAGCAATAATGATATATTATCTTATTTAAATAGAGAGAATGAAGCTTCAGGATCAGAATTTGAATTTTCAGTTGAATTTGATGACAGTTTACCTGATATTCAAACATCCTAATCTGTCCTTTCAATTGATACAAGTTCTGCAGTCCCAAGTACTAGTACCAGTGTAGATGACATTGTTTAGAAGGAAGTTGATGTTCATTCTTACCAAATCGTACTTGACAATAGACCTATTCCTGTATTTCAAAACAATAGTGGAGTTAAATTCAGTTGCCAATCTGAAATTGATACTTTTATGAAGTTTTTTCCAGAGATTGTGTTTAGTCATGTGGCTAAACAAACTAACATGCTGCACAATGTCTAGATGCAACATATGATCTACCCAGAAGATCAAGATTTCACAGGTGGAGTGACATTGAAGAACTGCATGTGAAAGCATTTGTTGCAGCTCAGATTGGCATGGGACTTGTTGATAAGCCAACCGAAGAATCATATTTTCAAGATCCCTTCTGGTTTACAAAAACTCCAGGTTTTTTTCAGTTTTTTCCAGAGATGAATATCAGTTAATAAAATCATTCCTACATTTCAATGACAATGCTGAGCAAAAATCTAGACAAGAACCATTGTACAAAATCAGGCCATTGCTTGAAATAACAAAAGATATGTACATGGATTATTATGTCCCAGGAGAGGCCCTTTCCATAGATGAAACCATGGTGAAGTTCAATGGAAACATATTTTTAAAACAATATATGCCAAACAACCCATCAACTAAGTGAGCCATAAAAGTCTGGTCCTTATGTGATTCAACAAATGGTTATTTATTAAAGTTTAATGTATACACTGGTAAGGTAAATGAGAACAGTAATGAAGGTCTTGGATCTAGAGTAGTAATAAATTAGGATTAGAAAATTCTGGTAGGACAATTTCTACAACAGTGTTAAACTATTCACTGATTTAAAAAGTGAAGGACTTGAGACCTGCGGGACTGTGCACATCAATAGGAAGAATCTCCCTCCTCAAATGAAAATGTTGAAAAAAAAGAAGGGGGATTCACCGTCTATGTGGGTTACACATGACAATTCAATGATTGCATGTTCATGGCAGAATACAGAAAGAGTAAATATGCGTTCCACTGTTAGAGATACTGGGCTGAGACGGATAAGCTTACAAACCAGGGGAGGTTAACGTGTCATAAGTAAGCCAAATGTACAAGTGTTGTACAACAAAAACATGTGCGGTGTCGACCTTTTTGATCAATTTTGCTCTACATATCCATATTCCCATAAATGTATGAAATGGTACCAGACACTTTGGCATTTATTAGTTGAAGTGGCTTTGGTAAATGGCTGCGTTAACTATAACATGCAGAATGACGTCCAACCTATCAGTCACAAAAAATACCTTGAAAAAGTGATTGATGGCTTATTGGTTGGTTGGACTATGAGGTCCAATGTTCGCCTAGGGAGAAAATTTAGCAATCCTCTCAATGACAGATTGTCTGGAAAAATACATTTCATTGCCCAATTTGAAGAGAAAGCACATAAGCCCAACTGTGCTGTTTGTTCAATCCTGCCTTCTGCCTGCAGTAAAAAGGGAAAGGGTGTTTGCAAGAGGGAGCAAACCTCTTTCTATTGCAAGACATGTTCTGACAATCTCCCTCTATGTGTTACACCATGCTTCGAAATTTACCACACCAGGAAGGTTTACAAGAAAACTTGTAAGTGCACATGAAATCAGTAGTAGTGTAATAACAATAGTAGATAAAAATGTTATGAATATGCAAAAATTTTGTAAAAAAATGTTTGTAATAATTGTAAAACATAATATGAGATTGAAAACCAACGATTCAAAACTTAATTGCAAATTTTTTTTTCATGAAAAAATGCAAAATATAGTGTACTGCAGAAAAAAATATATGAAGCAAAAAGGTTAATATCATAAAAGTATAATAATATATAAAATTATCAGTAAATTTCAATTTTTTTAAAATAGTAACTTTTAATTGTTAAAATTTTCATTAACAATAAAATATGAAAATTTTAACAATTTTTATTTAAAATTTTTGCAAATTCAAACTCAGATGTCTAAAACTGCTACGTATTATAAGCTGTCTTCTAGATACTGATTATAATAATTCTATACAGTAATGAAAAATTAAAAACAGTATTTTATTAAGGATTATGTTAAATTTTGTATTTATGTAATTTTTGTCATGTTTAAGGGACCCAGCCTATATTATGTTGATAGTGAAGGTACTCGAGTGAAAGGTGAAAAGTTTTCTGTTGGGTCAGGGTCTCTTTATGCCTTTGGAGTCATGGATTCTGGTTATAAATGGGATTTAACTGATGAAGAGGCATATGAATTGGGCCGTAGAGCTATTTATCATGCTACTTTTAGAGATGCCTTCAGTGGTGGAATTATAAGAGGTAACATCACATTTCTATCTTGAAAATTTGTAGTTGTAAAATATCCACTCCTCCCCTTAACAACTAGTATAAAGTTTTTACATTTAAAAAAATTAGTTAAAAATTGCTTTGATATAAATTACTTAATACATTTGTTGCATATATAAATTAAATGATACATATAAGGCTAGTTTCACACTTATACAGCAGTCGTGTTACTGATGTCGTTTAAACGACTCTTGGGGTGAAAACTGATTTGGATATTTCACATTTAAACAACAAAAGTCGTGGTCGTGCAAACGAAACGCAGCAGTCGTGCTATGTTGTAGGTGGTCGTCCATTCCCACTGCAAAGGACAACTGTCGTGGACGTCCGAAAATTCGTGGAAGGCTTGAAGGAGGAAGGGAGAAGGGGACGCTTCACATAAGCACTGCACGACACGACATGTCCAGTAGTTTTCTGATTTGAACTCAAGTCACTACGATTGTTTTTGTTATCTAAAATTTATTCATATTCTAATAATTAACTTTGATCCTGTTATTATTATTATCATGGTAGAAGTAGACATAGAAGTACTAATTTCTTTAGTTCAGGATCGTCCTATTTTATGGGACAAAACTGAAAACTCATATAAAGATAGGGTTAAGAGAAAGAGTGCTTGGGTAAGTAATTGAAAAATTTTTCTTTGTGTATTCTTAAATCTTCGAAAAGAATGCACCAACCGTCTCATGTTGAGCGGATGAACCCACCGCATCCTATTTCTTTTATTTTTCTTTAGTCGACGATACAATATCATTAACGCAATAAGTTGGGTACGCTCCAAGGTTGACGAACGACTGATTTGATCAACCTGAGCCCAGTCGTGTATATGTGAAAATGACCGGCTATTGTGTCGTGCACAGCAAATAGTCATCCAAGACTCAGTCGTGTTGGGTCGTGTAAGTATGAAACTAGCCTAACTATAGAATAATTGGTTTTGTCTTCAAAAGGTTATGTTTATGAGAAGATCTATTGTAGTGTGTTCTAAACTTTAGTTTCTCTATACTTATTTATTGTTGTTAGGAGTAAGTTGGTTTCCCAACAGATAAATGCAATGAAACTAAAACAACAACAACAACCATTTGGTGTTGAGGCCCAACCAATTCAGTATGCTTGAAAAAGGAACAAAATTTTATTCTCTAAAGCCAGCTTGTTAAAAAAAATTGAGTAATATTCTTCCTAAATGATTTTACTAGGTGATTTTACTAAATAATCTAAAAGGTTACAAATAAGTGGAAATTAATAATTGAATGAAAGAAAACAATGTTGTTTCTACTTTTGCAATGCGTTTTGCTGACTACTTTAGTGTCAGAGTCTTCTGGTTGACAAGTAATTTTAATGAGCTGTACCAATTATCTAGAGGATGTCACTGCTAAATTAGTCAGCTTTGTAAATTTATTTCAAATTAAAATTTTTGTTTATAAAAACATTTACATTCAGTAATACACACATAAAACACTATGTAAATTTTTTCCAAAAATATTTGATGAATTACTATTTATCGAATGTTTTTGTCCCCCTCAGTAAGAACATATTTATTCAGTAAAAAAGTATTTTCTCACAGACATATTTGGAGCAAAAATGTTTAATAAAAGGTATTGCTTCAAATATTCATTGGAAAGAACATGATTGCAAACATTTAAAGCCAAGAAATCTTTTCCAGTAATTTTTTATACCCATGCTTTAAAAAAAAAACAAAAACCAAAACACTCTTAATTACATTTATTTATTTAATGCTCCTTTCTAAACTAGTACTCTTTTAACTTCTTTATGAGCTGACTTAAATTAGAATGCAAACATCGTTGTAACTTGTGTCATCATGAATTTCTTTACAAAAGCTTTGTTGAAGCAGCACCTAGAAATTTTAAGCATCATAAATATTGGAGAGGCAGACATAAGCATCTGGTGTTAGTTGCCTGTGTATCATTTATTGGAACGGAGGTATTACTACATTGGGAAGGTCACAGATAAGTCTATTTCTCTATAAATATTGTTGTATCAGAGATAGAATATGTCCACTCTTTAGTTCTATATACAAAATGTTTATAGACCCATCCATAATACACTCACTTGTAACACATTTACACCCTTTATGAAGAATATTAAAACACTTATAACCAGGTATGTGATTTTGGTTTCTGTTTTTTCCTTTTGAAGACAAAAGGTCTTGCTCTCCTGGTGTTAGAACTCTGATATCAGGTTCAATACATGGACACATGTGTTAAATTATTATTATAATCAATAAATTTTAACTGAATAATTTTTTCTCTAAAACCACAATTTATGAAGTGAAACGTCAGTGATTTTACCAAGGTGACCTAAATGTAATAACTCAGGATAAACCAGTTCTTTTTTAACTCTGTTTTTAAAAAGTGCATACATATATTATAAAAATTGTATGATAACATGTTTAAACAAAAGTGTCTCTTTGTTTTTAGTTTATCACATGAAGAGTACAGGTTGGGTTCATATTTCTGATGAAGATAGTCAAGACATCCATTACAAACTTCAAGATGACAACAAGACAGCACCAGCTTGATTTTATAATATATTTTTGTTAAAATAACTTTCTTATGAATAAATATGATTAATTTTCTTTTCTTTTGTCTATTTTTTTACAAAGTCAGTTATAGTCCTTATTTTCAATTATTATTATAAAATAAATATTTATAATTCAATTATTGCTTTAAAATCAATACTTGGCCACACTTTATAAAAATTTAACACTTTCATTTGACCAGTTCTTGATATCTTATACCATCAAGAATATATTTAACTCAACCTGGCCAGGCATGCATGGAAACCACTGAAGCTATTTATTGTAAGTTTGAAACTGAATAATGGGATTAAAAGATATTAAATAATATTAATAATAAATAATATTATGATATTATGTAACGATTCACACTGCAGCAGTTTATTTTATACAGAATGGATACTAACAATTGAGCACAAGAACATTAGAATTGTGAAATTATTTAATGCAATGCACAAAAATGTTTGTTTTTGTTATAATGTTTTGTATAATATATCTCAAGAAGTTTAGATGTGTGACAAAAACAAAATAAGTAACAATACTGGTATAAACAACAATGCCATGTATTTGGTTATAATGTGGGGTGATAATCATTTTATTTTTTAGCAAACTTGCATTTTTGTATCATAAGGTGCAATAACAGTATTATTATATATTATAAAATTATAAGCTATTTGGAAAGAACAAAAAACAATGTATGATAGATGTGGCTGTTATAGATTATAAACAGTTATTTTAAAACATCTAGCAAGTTCTATTATAAGCAATAGATTATAGTAGAACTCTTTTAATCTAGCATTCTTCAATCTAGAATGCTGTATAACTTGGTAGCATTGGTAACAAACATTCATTTTAAAATTTTAATAATAATACTGATGACTTTTTACACCATTGACATGGTTTAGATGAGACATGATAGAGCTGCCTTGCAGTATTCAACAAAGCTCATGTAAAAAATGTTGTAAAAATAATTTTAGCACTATTATTTTGAAATGTTATATAAATAACACACATTTTTAATAATGGTCTTTAGAGTTCCAAGAATATCATCTAATATGGGTTTATTTCTAGCACATAATCATGGCTTACTCAAGCAGAGTAATCATGTCTGTGGAATGGCAAGTGCAAAAACTGATTGACAAACTCAAGATGCTTGGAATCACACTCGATCCTGTTTAATGTTCATTCCTACTTCATTTGCTTTGTTTATTTTCACTCATACCGTTTATGTGGGATAATGTTTTTAATATATCAGAAAGAATATAAAATTGAGAAAAAAACTTTTAATAATTTTCAGTTCTTATGATGAAATGCATTACTTACATTTTATATACAACTAAAAAGTTACATTTTTATAAATGACTGAAATTTATTTTAAAACTAATATACCTTTTATAATGTTTTACTCCCATTAGTTCATTATTAAATCAGGTTTCCAGAAATACCTCTATATTTAGGGAAATTTTCTAATCCAGCATGTAGCAGGTGTTGAATGAACAGGATTAGTTTCTACTGTATTTTTGAAATGTTCACTAGGATTCTTCAGTTATATAAGAGTTATTCATTACTAATTACTGTTTCTAATATTGAGTTTGTACAGTTTTATTTTTTCCTGTTTTTTTATAGTAAAATAGTTTATTTACTATCTTATTATTTTAGAGAAATAAAATTGGCTTTACTTGAAATTAGAAAAGCTATATAATATTCTTATTTAATTTATATGAAAAATAAGTATTACTCCTCACTGACCAAATAAAAATTAATATATTTTTGTATGTAATATATCATAAACTGCTACATTTGGCTACAACTATAACATAATCTCGTGTTGTGTACCAACTCTAACATAATGGTTTCAAACATTATTGGAGTCAACTTTGACATACCACTGTTTTTTTTATGTTACAGAATAAAATTATAAACAACTCATATAATTTTTTTTAAAATAAATTGTACTTAAATCAACAAAGAAAAATTTTATTTTAGCATATTTTTATTTTATAATTACAATTAATACAACTATGTATATACATATGTCAGAATAACAAAATTAATTAGCAATTTTCCTTTCTATGTATGGTGTTGGATTATTATTATTGATTGTTACTATTTACACGCTTTTTTCATCGCTTGCATTGTTTCTTTTCGCTTTCATTTTGCATTGTCTGTTTGTGAAGTAATGTTTGATACCTTTAATCCAATTCGTTTATTCATTCATTTTTAATCCTAGAGCATTATTTGTGATATTGTGTGTTAACCATGGCAACAATTTAAGGTTGTACAATAGAGGTTTCGACAACAAAGAAATGAGGGCAAAATTTCATATACATCTTTGAGAAGCACATATCTAGCTATAGAAAGTGGGCTCAGTGCCAAAGCACTAGACTTCAAACACGGAGATAATGAGTTCGAATCCGACCTAAACCCTCTAAATTTTTATAATTTAATTATTGAATAAATATTTGAAAAGACTATATTAACATCAATTGTCATCCACTATAGGTTAAAAGAAATGGATTTAAACTTCACTGGATGAATAAAAACATATTTTACTAACGATTGAAAATTTGTACAAGATATATATATCAAGAGAGTGTGAGCTAATAGAATGAATTGAAAAAACATTAATTTAAATTTGTTGTTGTTATTAAATAATACTACTGAATTAAATTTATTGTTGGGCGCCAAATCTGTATTTTAAATAGAATGAATATTTTTGCAAGATATTTTAGATTTAACGAACAAAAAAACTGACTGATGACTTGTAAATTCAACTTTGAATTACTAAAAAAAATGTATTACTAATTTACATTTTTAGTAAATTGCCTGCTAATTTCATTTGTAAAGCGAACAGAAAGGTCTCTTTACAAATTAACAGTTATCTTAAATTTAATATTATCCTACTTATAACCTATGTTAAATCTGTTTTATCTCTAGCATGAGGTTACTCTGTTTTGGCTTGTAATTTAATAAATTTAGTTATTATGCCTGCTATCTGAATAGGTTGGCTTTTGTTGTATTTTTTTTTTTTAAATGAATATAAACACTTATATAATACTTTATAATATATAATTAACTTGTACTTATTTTGAATTGAGTAGTTTGGATGACCCTAAGAGTTGTGTGTTGGCATCATGTTTCTCTTTATGTCTAAGGATCTGTTTTTTCCTCTTATCTGCAGCTTCCAACTGCTGCCGTCTCCAGCTCCTCGAATCCTGTCCTCTCTGGCTCCCCAATCTTCCCTCCTCAACTGCCAAAATTTTACCAATCCTCTTCCTCAACTCCTATATCACTCCTCCCTTTTATCACTTCCCTTTCTCTTGTGTTCTATATCAATCATTTTCCTTTCTTTAACTAAGCCAATCCTGGACTCCCTTGCATTTGCTTTGTCAGGGTAATAAAAATATCTCTTTCCATGCGGTTTGTTTTGGAAAGTACAACTTTTCTGGTAAAGAACCTACTTCAGTAACTAAGGCTTATGGATTTGTTCTAATTCCCAGTTTAGAACTTTTTAAAATTTGGAATACCTTTTACCTTTTAAAACTAATGATATCTTTTTAACTCAGCAACCCTCGAGCATATAAATTTACAATAGATCTATTACTTATTCTATACTGCTTCACAGTAGGTTTAAACAATGATTATTTCTTTACCAGTTACTATTAATTATACATAATGTTTTTTTTTAATATAAGCCACTGTGAGCCCAAAATACTCAACAAATAAATTGTTTGTAATTTCTTCAAATATAGTTAACAAAGAACTTATTAATTATTTATGACGTTAGTAATTGGTCTTTAATTTAATGTTTCAAATAGAATTATTAGAATTAAAATATAAATAACTAAAAAAACTGCAGCTTTTTTGATATATTTTTAATTGCTTTTAAGAGTAACTCTACATCAGATAATTAACCAAGTTCATGAAAACTAAAACTTTACTCCTCCGAATATTACTACTATCAGATCCTATTGTCATTTATTCTTGGATATTTGATAGATACCTTTCCATTTCACCGATATATAATTGGTATACATTATATACAGGGTTCACCATAATTTGGCATTTATGTTAATGAAATATAGCACAAAAAAGGGCGGCAAAGTGATGCAAAATAGTTACACATATTTGTGTCATTTATAAATTTGAACACAAAAAATTACTTAGAATAAAGTTTGAATAGAAACACAGATTGACTTCGGGATATCTTCTAGTTCATCTATAACTCTATTATACCTTCTAAATATTGGAAGTAATGTATGACACTGTTGTTATCCAAGTGACCCAGCATGACAACTGGTTGTGGACTCATTGACACCCTGATTTAATACTCTATAAAAGGCCTCCATTATTTTAGGCTTAATAAAATATTTTTAAATGAAATCATATAATTTACTTTAGCGTGTTATTCCCTAATTGCTTCATCAACCTTGTGTAGGCTGTGATACAGGGATGTCTCGTAAATTAATTTATGGTAGATTTATTCTAGATTTTACCTGCACTCATCATATATGCAGTGCTATATGTCACTAAAGGTAATAGCTGTTCCAATGTGTTGACTGCACCTTACTAAAGAATGCATAAAGACCCTGGATTGTTTTCCCCAACAGTGCAACATGAATAAGGCAACCATTGTTGTCTTTGTTTCCATCAAGTTTCCCTTCAATGACATTATAAGTCTTCCTGCCCAAGAGATCTGTTTCATTAATCAAATTTTTACAACTCTTATTTCTTTTTTTATATCTGATAGACTTCTTTCTATTACTTGAGGTCCAAATAGCGGGAAGATAACTGGCAAACTTCAAGCCATTGTACTTTTATAGGACATCTCAAAGTGGTCCTTTATTTAGCTTACTTAAAGGTAACTATTTCTTTAGAAATCTCCTTGCCGAATCTGTTCTGTCATAGCTATCTTGAAAGAAATTCCTGTAGAATTTGAAGTCTCAGAAAAAGTCTAGCTTGGTGAAAGATACTGGGCTTGTGTATAACCGTTTTGCAATTTTTGAATTCAAATTGTAAATGAATAAACACAATAAAAGAGATACACTTCAAGCACCATGATATACAACTAGATTGTATAAAGTCTAATAGAGGTACAGTGACTAACAGGTTTTGGGGGTTAATCCCTGCTGTAAGAATTACACAGTTTTTTTATCAACTAAAAAATTACTCTAAATGGGCCATTTTTGTAACAAATTTCATATATTTTTAACTTGTATAAGAAAATTTATATTATATAGCTCCAAGACTCTTTTTTTATTAAACAAGTAGCAGTTAATTGAGGGCTATTAATGGAATGTGTGTGTACAAAGTATATAAAATATTTCTTATGCATCGTTTCTTGATGTCCATAAAAGATATTGTTTTGTGATGACAGCATGTCTAAAAAGTGTTTAAATGACTTTTATCCATATGAAACCATTTTCATTGTTACAGCCATCTGTAACAAAGGTTTTTAATAAACTTTCAAAGAAGACTCAGACTAAATATGGTATTGTTTTAGAATTGTTACGTGTACAATTTAACTGTTTGTTGTGTAAAATTTAGCATTGTCGTGTTTAATTTTAAGCATATTATTACTTGTGAGCCTTTATTTTTACTACCTACATAAATACTACCTTGCACCTATACTTAAAGATTATTTTTATTGAGTATTTTTTAAAATTTGGAACCTATTTAAAATTTTAAACAAATTAATATTATATGATTCCATCTTCACGTGAGCTACTAGTTTTAAATTTGAGGACGAGCATTTCAAGAGATGTGAATAGAATAACAATTACAAAAGTAAGTGCTACTTTAGGCAAGTGTAACATATTTACAAGTGTTTTTAGTTAAGAAAATTAATTCCTTCATTTTGCTATTGTTACCATTAGCATGATATAAAAAAGCATTTAATTTTTAAACTTTTGTCTTGAAGTGTAAATTTGCTCCTGTTCCCTCCTAGAATTTTGAAAACTTCTTAACTCCATCTCTTCATCAGAAGGAATTTCTAGCTGCACTACTGGGCTGTAACAAATTCTAAGTTGGACAAGCACCTTTCAGCTTTCAACAAAGATATAAAATTCAAATTCGCTTATTATATATATGACACTGATTCATCTTTAGCTAATCACTCAACAGAAACAAATCACTCACATCAACCATAACTTAGAAATCCTCTTTAGATTTAAATACACTAAAATGACATATGAAATTTACAAATACTGGATGACAAACCATAAAAAAAACATACTGAACAAACCCATCACAGTAGAGTTTCGATAATTCGAGGTAGATGGAACGGAGACTCTCCTCGGATTACACGGAAATACAATCTTATACATTAGGGAAAATAGGAGTTCTAATAAACCCTAATAATATAATTCAAAATGGAATAAATAGGTTTATTGAACATTTTGTGGAAACCCGACTCATTTCCTTTGGATACCGTATTGCTATAAACATTTTTTAGAAGGTCAACTCATTTCCTTTGCATACCATATTGATAAAAACATTTCTTGGAAGCCCTACTCATTTCCTTTTCATACCCTATTGATATAAACATTTTCTCGAACTCCCATTTATTTCATTTGCATATCGTATGGCTATAACCAATTTTTGGATAGCCGACTCATCATTTTCTTTCAAATAGACAAAATAGGCTCGAATTTAACAGAAGATCGAAATATCGGGACTCGGAATTTCGAGACTCTACTGTATACCTCAGAAAACCTACTTTAAAACCCACGATTGTAAGTGGCTAACCTAGACATTGACAATGAATCACCTATGCTATCGAAAACCTTTATTATTAGTAAGTTTTTCTTGGTTAAATTATAAGTTCGGAAAATTGTTATTAGTTTACTATAAAGGTTGAAGTTTAGATGTTCGTCATAGAGAATAATATCAAATAGACATTATTGAATGTATTTGAAGTGTTATTGCATGATTTTAGGTTTTTTTGTAATTTTAAATTTTGAACTTTCCAAACGAAATTAAAATATTAAAAAAAAAATAATTTCATCAGTTTCTGAAATCCGCGGTGATATATGGTAATGAATTTTTGTTTCAATTAATTATATATGAAGTTGCTTAATGTTAGTTTAATTATATATGATTAATAAAGTATAAGCATTAGTCCCAATAGGCTATTAATTTACATTATACTCATTTTTGTACTTAATTTCTGTTATATTCATATAGTGTGTATGTACTTTTTGTTTTCACTTGTAAATTTGAAATATATTAGTGTACATAATAATTACTGCTTTTAAAACTTCTTAGCATAATGGAATTATGGTAACTTGGTAACGAAATGTTACGCTCTCTAACGACCTTCGTCGAACTGTTGATAGGCGACCTTCATTTCAAGATTGGTGAAAATGGAGGCTAAATCGAAGCTGTCAAATGAACCAGCGTACAAAAAATTACAGGATTATTATAAACAGAAAGGTGAAAGGCTGAATATCAAACAATTGTTTAAAGAAAATCCTGGCCGATTCAATAAATACAGGTAATGTTACGTGCTCATTTATAAATCAAGTTATATTTGTCATTCAAATGACCTTGCATAGTTTACTGCTGTTATAACTGGCGGACTTATTTAAACAATATTTTTTTACAGTATAAAACTGAAAACGCCAAATGATGGGGAAATTTTGATTGATTATTCAAAAAATCGCTTGAATGATGAAGTTTTGTCACTTTTGTTGGATTTGGTAAGTCAAAAGCAAACATAAGATAGAATATAACCTAATTCTCAAAGAACTAAGATTATAAACAAAAAGTTAAATTTTGACAGATTATTTTTTAAATAAGGTTAGTTTTATTTTAAACTAACATATTTTTGAAAATATGATTTTATTGTTGGTTTATGATACAAAAGAAACCAAACATATTTTTGTTAACCTAGTTATAAAAATAATTTATAATTCTTTCCATGTATTTTCTTACAAAATTTTAATTTGTCTGGCAGGAAATCATATAAAATTTGTTTACAAGGTTTGTCTCTTTTATACAATCCATCATTTGTTCAGACTTTAAATAATGGAGTAACCCTAATTTTTTAGTCAATTGGGTTGATAAAATTAAGTTCATCTACAAGAAATTAAATAGATGTAAAAATAATATAGCATGCAAAAACTATAATAAAATAGCTTAATATTTACTATCATCTAGATTATTCACTTTAAAACCTTTTAATAATGTAACAATTTTTATGTTTATTCTTATTTCTGATATTGATTATTCAAATATCTACCACTGGATAATGTAAAAAAATGTGGTGTGATTTTATTGTAAAAATAACCATTTTTATCAAATTACTTCAACTCGATAAAATGAATTATGTTCAATTTTTATATAAAAATTCTCAACAAATATAAGTACGTGCTACTATAGGCAAGTTGTAAAATATTTACAAGTGTTTTAGGTAAAAATATCAAAACGTGCTTAAAATGATTTAACAATAGCAAAGAGGCAGATAGGGTTATAGTTGTTTTAAATAGACGGAAATCAGGAAATAATTAAATATAGAAATAATGTTAATTAACTGCGGCTATAATTGTTGAATTTAATTACTTTCCTTATTTAAAAATTTTATTATTTTTTTAAATGTTAAAGTTTTATATTGTTTATAAAAATTGTTGTTGTAAGTGGTTAACAACAGATTATGATGCAGAAAATGAAACAACTGTCAGTTACTTGGGTTATATCACCACACCCATTTTTTCTTGTATAATATTTGTTTATTTAAACAAATAAAGGAAATTATAAGAATACTATCAGTCTTGCAGGTTAAACATTATGTTGGGAGGTTAACCAATATCAATTAAACAACAATTGTTTAGTGGCTTTTGGATAAGACACTTCTTGTTAATTATATAGTTTTTACTCTTTTGCATAGTGTTAATTTTTTAGAATAACTCTATAATAAATAACAGTTTAATTGATCATAATCAAAACAAAGCCTCATGTCTATCTAAGTAATTCTTATTATGGATAAAAGTGTAGATTTTTTTTATGAAGAATATTTCATAAAGATTATAGTGTTTAATTCTATCTTTTAACTTGAGCTAATAGTTTACACTTGGACATATATTTGACACTTGCCTATAATAGGACTTATTCCTTATGTAACGAGGAGGGCTGTTTAGGAAAATGTAACTAACCTTTTAGTTTTCAACCTGAACCAACAGGTTAGTTATGGTCTAGGTTGTGAATGATATATATCTCCCAAAACACCCATTATACAAAATTAAATGCTACTGTAGACAAATGTCGCATATTAATATGTATAACTGTTAAAAATCACATTATTTTGACATCTAGCAATAATTTCTAATACACACTGTACTATGGGGAGCAAGTAAACATGTATATGAAGAAGAAGTGTACTTAAGGAAATAAACCGTTTTCAAGTAAGCTATGATATTTCAGAATCTGGCATATTCTTATTCTGTTATACCAAGTAGAAAACTTTTTTATTTATTAAAGATTAGAAAGTGGCAATTTTATACATTAAGTTATAAAATTTTAAATTATCGTAGTACAATTATAGTACAGGTCAAATCCTTGTTATAACAAAAGTTTCAGAATAACGAAACTTCTTTTGTGTTTTGTTGGGTTCACCATATGAATACATGTGTAACAAATATCATTTGAACAAAACAAAATGTAATTATCAGTATAACAAAATAGTTTATTACACAACAAAAATATAATTAATAATTGGAAGGAAACGTAAATGACTGAAAAACATTATCATTATAAAGAATTGTACACAATGTAAACTAGTTTTAAGTGCTAGTAGTGTACTGTATTTTACTGAATCAGTTCATAATAGAGAAACAGGGGTGAAAAGACATCAGTTTTCAATAAAGACAAACTTGACATGGTAGAAAGTATTGATTCAGACAGGAAGAAAGTAGATGTAGCTAAAAATGTTGGAATTGCACCATGTACTTTATCTACAATTTTGAAAAACCGTAAAAAGACATCATGTGAAAAAACGATTTGTTGACTGTGGCTTTGAACCTATTCAAAAAAATTTGCAGTGCATTACATGGTGATTTAGACAAGGTAGTTTGTTGGTGTCAGGTCTAACAATGTGCTAATAAATAAAGAATTTAAGAAAAGGCTTTCGATGTTGCAAAATTACTTGACTCTGAAGGTTTGAAGCAAGTGTCGGATGTCTAAATTGATTCCACAAAAAATATGGAATAACTTGTAAGACAACTTGTAGAGAAGAATTAACTGTTCCTATCAATAAAGCAAATGAATGGAGAACAGAAACAACTCAAAACGTTACCAATGAGTACAGCCAGGAAACAATTTTTAAAATGCCAATTAAACTGGCATATGAACTTTTAATTAAACTGGCATATGAACTTTCAATTAAACTGGCATATGAACTGGCAATTAAACTGCCATATGAACTGGCAATTAAACTGCCATATGAACTGCTAATTAAACTGGCATATGGACTAGCAATTAAACTGCCATATGAACTGGCAATTAAACTGGCATATGAACTGGCAATTAAACTGGCATATGAACTGGCAATTAGATTGACATATGAACTGGTAATTAAACTGGCATATGAACTTTCAACTAAACTGGCATATGAACTGGTAATTAAACTGGTAATTGAACTGGCAATTCAACTGGCATATGGACTACCAATTAAACTGCCATATGAACTGGCAAATAAACTGGCATATGAACTGGCATTCAAACTGGCTTATGAACTGGCAGTTAAACTGGCTTATGAACTGACAATGAAACTGGCAATTAAACTGGCATATGAACTGGTAAAATAACTGGAATATGGACTAGCAATTAAACTGCCATATGAACTGGCATATGAACTTTCAATTAAACTGCCATATGAACTGGCAATTAAACTGGCATATGAACTGGCAATTAAACTGACATATGAACTGGCAATTAAACTGGCTTATGAACTGGCAATTAAACTGGCATATGAACTGGCAATTAAACTGTCATATGAACTGGCAATTAAACTGGCTTATGAACTGGCAATTAAACTGGCTTATGAACTGGCAATTAAACTGGCATATGAACTGGCAATTAAACTGTCATATGAACTGGCAATTAAACTGGCTTATGAACTGGCAATTAAACTGGCATATGAACTGGCAATTAAACTGGCATATGAACTGGCAAATAAACTGGCATATGAACTGGCATTCAAACTGGCTTATGAACTGGCAGTTAAACTGGCTTATGAACTGACAATGAAACTGGCAATTAAACTGGCATATGAACTGGTAAAATAACTGGAATATGGACTAGCAATTAAACTGCCATATGAACTGGCATATGAACTTTCAATTAAACTGCCATATGAACTGGCAATTAAACTGGCATATGAACTGGCAATTAAACTGACATATGAACTGGCAATTAAACTGGCTTATGAACTGGCAATTAAACTGGCATATGAACTGGCAATTAAACTGTCATATGAACTGGCAATTAAACTGGCATTACGTTTTCCAGGTGAGATATGAAACAAGTGATAACACAATTGTGAAAAATGTAAAGAAAACAGTATCAACCGTCTACAATTCAGATAGCAATGACAGTGGCATGGAGATGAAGAAAATTTTGGAAAAGAAAATGTCATTTGCGGAAATAAATAAAAGTTTAGATAATATTCATATATTCATACTTAACTACGTCATAAGTTTGTTACTTTTCAAAACTTTTATTATATTAAACAATTCATTTTAGTGAATAGAACTACAAAAAATCCAGTGAAAAATAACAGACTTTTTTAAAAATAAACCTTCAAGTTAAATTCATATTTTAAATAAGAGAAAATTCATTTTTGTCAATATAATGTTTATAGTTTTTAAATTATTCTATACTTTACTACAAAATAGTACCCCTATGCTATCATAAAGTTTATTCCTACATGAAACTAAATAAAAAATGATGTTAAAGAATGTGTATTCTCTTTACTTTCAACCTCTCTACTTCAACAATATTGACTTCAATAAATTTTTAAAGTTAAGAATGAAATTATTTATTGTATTGTAACAATTAGCATACGCTTTATTATAGTGTAATTTCAGTTTAACGAAATGTTTTTTGGAGTCTCGATAATTTTGCAATAACAAAATTTCGACCTGTATGTGTGCAAGTATTTAACCTAATCCTTCTTTTATATAATAATTCTTCTCCAATCCTACCATCGTGCACTGATAATGAAGTTACATATTCAGTATGTCCTTTTTGCCTTAAAACACCAAAAACAAAACAAAACAAAAAAATCCAGTTTTTGTGTTGTACATCTTTAGGTTTTCTATAATTACGTTTTTTGTATTAACTTGACAAAAAAACCACTACTTACTAATATTTTCAGCTGATGAAAATATCAGTTGGTAGTGGTTTTTTGCTTAGTTAATACCAAAAATGTAAAAACAGTTTATTATTAACCTCCAAATCAATTATCAGTTTTAGTATAACTGCTGTTATATATGTTGCTTTTATTTATACTATATATTTATTTTTCAATTCCTTTTATTGGTTTACGCTTTCCTTATATATGTCTTGTACAAATTTTCAATCGTTAGCAAAATACATTTTTAATTATCCAATCATGTTCAAATACATTTCTCTAACCTGTAATGGATGACAATTGTGGTAATACAGTTTTTCAAATATTTATCTATTAATTGAATTTTTAAATTGATGTCTCGGTCGGATTCGAACTGATTGACTACATGTTTGAAATCTAGCACTTTGGCAATGAACCAACATTCCCACAGCTAGATATTTAATATTTAAAAATTTATATGAAATTATAAGAGAAAGGTTCCTTGCAATAATAAGCATTACAAGAGATGAATAGAATGAAAAATTATACATTTAATTTAATTTAATCTTCAGCTTCATAAATTAGAAACTAATAAAATTAAGGAAATAAATAGTATCAAACAAAAATATAAACCCAACACCATGTACTGTATAGAGGGGAAAATAAAAAATTATAAGAAAACTTGCTTTCTATTTTGCCTCTCAATATTGTGTTTCTGTCATATGTATTTCTGGTATACATATTTATATCAATTGTAATTATTAAATAAAAATTAACTAAGATAAAAATTTTATATGTTGATCTCAGTAGGAATTGACTGGAAATATTTTTTTTTTAATTGTTATTATTTATGTAACTATAAATTTGTCTTACTTTAAAATTCAGGAGAAATTATTATATTTCTACTATAACTCCAGTTTGGTGTAAACATACAAAACTTATTAATAATCACATAAAAAATAAGTCATTCTTTATTAAGAGTGTTAATTTTTGATAAAAATATTAAATATAGATAAATGTTAATATGTAGCTCAAAATCGGATGTCACTGTGATTACATAAATATAATAGCTTATTACTTGTATCAAGACATTCTCCTTAATTGAAATAAAATTACATGAGATTAGATTACAGAAGTTAAGTGTTAGATTGATTTTCAATATATTGTGTAATCTACGACAGCAGTTATAAATAAATAAAAATATGTGACCACTTTCTAAAATAAATACAGAAAAATTAACTTCTAATATAAAACCATCTTAGTTAATAAAATTATGTCTTACAATATGTTTGTAAAGTTTTTGTAATAAAAATTAATTTTGTTGCTTCTTAAAACAAAGACGTATATTACAAACAATTGTCAATTTGAAGATTAATTTCTAGTTTTAAATAAATATTTCAAGATATTATACAAGTCTGTAATAATATTCGAAGGGTTACAACCTTCAGTAACCTACCCCCTTAAAGTATTCTTTCTCTGCATTTTCCCATCATTTGATGGAATCTACCATGAAATATTTCCAGAGCCATTTATATTATAAGGTTATACAAAACCGTCTGTGTTTCTCTTTGGTTAATCAATGCCATGAAATTTTTCAACAGTATGCCTTAAGACGTTTTGTGGTCAGTTTTAGGCAGAATTATGAAAAAAATAATGTATACTCGTGATTCTCTTCGATCTTTAATCAAATGTGGAAGGTCTTAAATATATATACATTAGCAATTGTGTTAGAAACAAATTCTTGGGACAGACCAGTTTACTTTAAAGAATATGTAAATAAATTACATTAAATGTGCTATTGAGGTGTTTTTATGTGTAATGTTAATTTACTATAGGTTACTGAGTACTCTGTTGAAACTTGTTTGACATGGTAAGACTAGATCCATTTCAGCAACCTTGAGCTATATTTTTCTATCATACTCAGAGTAACATGAAAGGAAACATGTCCTTTAAGATCCTTTTCATTGCATCTATTTTTTCTCAACTTTTAGTGCATTTTTTATTATTGTCTCCATTTTAAAGTCCTTCTCCCCTCCGGGTAGTGGATAGGCACTTTTCTATGTAGAAAACTGGTTTATAATAGAAATGGTTACTTACAATATAATAGCTATTTTACGTCAGGTAAGTGGTTTGCCAAATGAATGCTATAATTTTCTCCTATTCCTAATACCAGAAGGTCATTATAACCTTTCCCTAGTCCTACCTTAATTCCTCCTATCCTTCCTAATTCTGTTTCCTTCAAGGGTTGTATTGGATAGACGCCTCTTTATTTAGGGTTTTTTTATATAGGCTAATGACAGATCACAATCACATAAAAAAAACAGGACATAAATATACAGATATTTACCATAACATAGAAATCGTATACATCAACAAAAAAGAACCACATCTCAACACACTAGAACAATATGAAATTTACATAAACACAAAGTACAAACATATTAAACAAACAAACCCAATACAAATTACACTTACTCTTTGATACTATCGAAAACCTGCCTTTAAAACCGTCATTGTTTAACCCAACAACTCCATCCTGAAGACACTGATGAAGATCACGTAGCGATCGAAAACGTTCTGTCTCAGTAAGTTATTACAAAATTTAAAATTCGGATAGTCCTAAACTAATGTTAAAGTGATACTTAATTAAGTTTCACCGAATGTAATGGACTACAAAATTCAAGAATTAATTCATGCTTTTTTTTCAGAAAAAAGCATGAATTAATTGTCTGTGATCTGTCATTAGCCTATATAAAAAATTAATTGTTATTAACTAACATTAAGTAAAAATATTGGTTCTTTTTTTGTCATCCAATACTCCCTACTCAAAATCTCACAATCTCAATTATTAAGATATGAAAAAAAATTATTTTTTCTATGTAGTTTGCAGCTAATGGGTGTAAAGAGAGATGTTAGATTAATTTTTAATTTCTCAGAAGACCACACAGATAAATTTACAAGGGCATGTCTATGAGCTGCCTGAAGATATTAGATATACAAAAAAGATCATGAGATTCTAAATATAATGTGTAAATATAAATTAATAAAGCCACTGAATTATGCAATTCACTAATTTATTACACTGTAACAAGATTAATGATGAAATATGAAACTGAAGTTACAGTTGAAATGCTGAGAGTGGCCACACTTCATAACCATGAGGTTTAGCTTGGCGAATGTGCCTAGGAAATCTGAAATATTCACTAACAAAAGAAGATTCAATTACAAGTTTCACTAGCAGATAAATCAATTTATAATGTTTATAAAACAAGATCACATATAACAAAATGTTGAGGTTAACCGAAGTTCAATTGAGTATTTCATAAAAACAGAATAACTCAAATTTAAGTATTTGTTGATTCCATCTTCACGTGAGCTACTAGTTATCACTAAACACTTTTAAATGTTTGTAACTTGCCTAGTAGATCTTACTTTGTTTGTTGAGGACGGCCGTTTTGGGAAATGTGTTCCATTGTCAACTCAGACCGTCGTCTGAAACATCTGAGAAACATTTAAAAGTGTTTAGTCAAATTTAAGGTTGAATGATCGTTAAGATTGAGAATATGAATAAGATCTCGACACTTATATGAAGAAGAGTTTAGACAATCAAGGCAGATGAAGAAAAGAAAGCATGAGATGCCATAGATGGTGAGAATAATTTAACGTGGTTAGGCTTGTGTCTGTCCCAAAACAGATATAAAAAACTAGTGTTCACTAGGCAGTCTGAGTGATAATGTAGACATGAGCATTTAGATTAAGTTGGCATTTGAATACAGTTGCATAGGAGAGTGCTATGATCATTAGGCCAGCAGTTGTCCATTGATGTTGAATGATAAAATTGACCGATTGTGTTGAATTGTCTTGTGGTAACAACTGAGTTAAGTACATGATCCTTCAAGAGGTTAGGTTCCATACTTAACTTCTTACATAAACTAAGCTGTATTAAACAAGAGACATTGCTTTACCAAAAACATACATAGGACTTGAGATGTATTGACTTACTTATGTGATAAACCTATTCCATGTTTTTTGGTATAATTAAATCAATCTCAGCCAAAAACTTTGAAGCCATATTGTAATATATCGTCAAAATTATTAATGGAGTGGTCAGTTTTATGAAGAAGTAGAGTAATACAGTTTGTGTCAAAACTTATATCAGGCTATGTCTAGTTCAACCATTTGATTACTGATGATTTGAACTCAGTAAACTTATGATTTTTCCATAACTCAACCTGATACTTTTTCAGAATGCTAGAAAATTGCTATATTTTATTTTAGTGTTAAATAGTACTGTATTTTATAAAATATCATTTACTTTATATGATTTTGGGTGGTGTTCCATTCAAGTTACGTTTAAATGAATAATATTTTAACCCCTATATTATGTTTTTTTTTGCGTAAAATCACTAAGTTTCTTGTTTAGGATGTATTTTTTAGTAATAAATATGTATTGAAAAAAATAGGGTTGGCATTCATTTGTTACATAGTACCACTATTTTATAATTTCAATAGATCTTTGTGTAACCCTGCCAGATTACACTGCAGTTTTCCATCCAGCTGTTCATATTTAGCTTTTAATTTCCTAAACTGGTCAGAGTTATCTGAAGACCCGATTTATAAGGGGCTGACTTAATGCAGTTCTGTAGTAACAATTTGGAGCAACAGTGGTATAATTTTTTTTTATAAATAAACAAAACCTCTTAAACCAGAAAAACTTTATTTATGTCCTCATGTACATTTTGATTGCAAAGCAATCATCTTCAGATGAAATCACTACAAGACTAACTCCTTGTACAAAGAGTTAGTCTTGTAGTAATTTTCTCTGAAGATGATTGCTTTGCAAATTGAAATATGTATCAGGACATAAATAAAAACTTTTTGTCGTTCAAGAAGTTTTATTTACTTACAAAGATCTACAGTGATTCAATATATAGGTTTTGGCATAGTTGTCTAACAAAATATGTTTTAACACATGCAGACTAGAGTATGCAAAAACCCCTCATGACTAATATATTTGAAAATCTATTTCACCCAGATTAGCTTAGGCAATAAGTCATGTAATATTTTGCAATACCTGTCCAAACACAACAGGCCTAGCATGAACTATGTTTTGCTGTAGCATTGAATTTTTTCAAATTTTTTTAAAATTCCCAATAGGAAAATTATTTTATAACAAATTAAATATGTTAAATTAAATTATTAAGTTTCTCTTAATAAATTATATGGAAAATTCGGTCTATTGAATAGGATTATAATTTTCAAATTATATTTATTTTTTGTGTTTTATAAACAAAATACAGTAATAAAATTATTATAAGTATTTATAATTGCCAACAAATTTCTTTTTTCTTAAGTTTGTTAGTGTGATTTTGTGGAAGTTTGTAACTTAGTCTTGAAAATTTTTAAATTTCAAGGTAATTTGTGAAATTCTATTAGTTTTTGCCATAGTAATGATAAATTATTATTGTTTTAAATTAATAATGTAATACTTTCGCAAGTAATAAATACTTTAATTTTTCAGGCCAAAGCACGGAATATTGAAGCGGCCCGAGATGCAATGTTTGCTGGTGAAAAGATTAACTTTACAGAGAATCGTGCTGTTCTCCATATAGCACTTCGTAATCGCAGTAATAAGGCAATTTTAGTAGATGGTAAAGATGTTACTAAAGATGTAAATGATGTTCTGAAACATATGAAGGAATTCACAAACCAGGTAAAATAATATTATTATCCTTTTTTGTATTAATTTGGCGAAAAAACCACTACTTACTGATTTATTAATTAAGCAGACGAGTTTCGCACTAGGTCAGCTCATTATTCAATGCTGTGAATCACTGACAAGACTCACAACACAAAAAATTGCAAGTTTTAAAATAATATGTTATGAATGTGATTATTGTAAAGCACTAAGCAGTTTATTGTAACCCTTGTAATTAAATTTTTAGTGGCATCTGTAAGATGTAGGATTTTATTTTATCTACATTTTTATTTAATTTATTTTGTTTGTTTAAGGAACTTTAATAATGAAATAAAAGTATCTACTTTATTAATTAGTTTTTGTTGCCTCTGAGAATGGTTGCTTTGGAATTAAATTAAATGTAAAGTTAATTAAAAATGTTTGTGTTTAGAAGGTGTTTATGTTATTTGCAGTAAAGGTCCATATCTTTTAGTACAAATTTAAATGTCAAGTAATAAGAATAGTGTTTAATAATTCTAGACTGAAACTATATTGAAGCGAATTTATTGAACTTGAAAACTCATTTCAAACTGGTAGTCATTTAAACAGATGTCCCAATTATGTTTACAATTAGTTGTGTCTAATTACTATCAGGTGGTAATCTGTGTCATATATAACTCAGAAACCAGTTACCAACCACGTTTTCATCTTATAACTTATTTTGCCAGTCAGTCAGAGAAGGAGTGGGTTTGGTGGCCCCTGAGGTTATGCAGCGTCTGTCACCGACAATGGCTGCAGGTAGGAATATGGGAACAGGGTTTTTGGTAGGGACTGAATGTAGGAAGGGCATCTGCAAGGCAGGACTATTTGGGGAGGGGGGGTAGTAAGGATTTTATTCTGAGGGAATACGTTTATTTTAAACATTTGGACTGGCTGACTTACTTTCTTTTTTTTAATATTTGGGTGACATTTTTTGTTATGTGGGTGTCGATTCATGTATGTAGTGAGAGTGTTTGTGGGACATAAGATAGTGTAAAAATGTGTAATAAAACTTAGAGGTAGAATAGAATAACAAAGTTGTGATGGATGATCTTAAACTAACTTGACTTAACTAGCATTTTACATGATGAAACTAAACAGATACATGATGAGATTAATAGGAATAAAGAAACAGGAGTTGAACACTTTTTACAATTTAAACATATTAAGACTAAAACTTAATAACTAGTAGCCTATTCTAGGAGGCGAGAGGTAGACGGCTGGGAGAAGAAGTGCGAGTTTCAAAGGTGCTATGGAGGATCGAGAAGGACTTTGGGACGAGGACAGAAAATAGGAGTGGGTCCAACTGAGTTTGCTAGATCCTTAAGGAGCGGGTAATATGAGCTACCGAAGAGTTTTGCTGAGAGGGATCTGACAAAAACAGCAAGCGATGGGGAGCGAAGGGAGTTTCGATTGGTAACATTTGACAAGAACCAAGGTGAGTTGGAGAGGAGTATGAAAGAAGAGGATTGGAAGGACTCAAGAGATTTCCGAGACGTGTTGGAGCAAAGAGGCCACCAGACAGGAGCTGCATAAGTGAGGATGGGACAAAGGAGAATTTGGTACATGTAGTGTTTGATTTTGAGAGGGATGGTACTTCTGCAGCAGAGGGGATGGTAGAGCTTAGCACGGATATCTCTACCCATGGTAAGGGCTGAGAAACCTTGAGAGGAAAAGGACAGGTGCTTATTTAGGATGACACTAAGTAATAAATGTCGTACAGGCATAGTCTGAAATATATGGTGAAGTTTTTTGCTTCAAAAACTCAATGTACACATTTAGTCATCATAGACAACACTTGAACCCTTTCATTCATATCAGTGTGTTATCTTCAAATCGTGGGTGCCAAATTTTTCAGACTTTTATTTGATAAAAGATTTTCATCACAATGGTACCTGTACCTAAAAAACTCCAACTCTCCTACAGCTCACACTCCATGTAAAATCACTATTATTTTCTGTCTTTGTAAAAACATTCTTTTGTTTGTAAAAAAATATTTTGTAACACCTGGATCAGATTTTATTTGTTAAGGAAGGCATTCACTCTAACATACTAAGGAAGTTAAAAGATTCAGTTTTCCAACAATTAGATTTTACAGTAGTGTTGTTAGGTAATGACATATATAAAGGACTTCAGTATTTATACTCGATACGCTAGTAAATGAAGTAAAGGGTTATCATAGAAAAATGGTGGAGTTGCAGTAATTTGTAGGAAGATTGTAGCGAATATTCCTTTCCTCAGCTTGAAAACATTCATCAACTTCTTTCCAACAAGATGGTGTCCTCCACACTTCAGTGCATTGGTCACAGACGCTTTAAACAAAAAACTTTGAGATCAATGGATAGGCCAGCAAGGACCTATGCTGTGGCCTCCAAGGAGTTCAGACTTGACAACTTGTAATTTTTCTTGTGAGGGTACATCAAAAGCGTTGTTTATTACAATTCGCGACCATAATCACTTAAAAAACAGGATTAATGAAGCAATGACAACCATAACCGAAGAAATGTTAACGAAGTTTGGAAAGAAGTTGAGTATTGTTTGGACATTTGTCGAGCGACTAAGGGTGTATATATTGAAATTTATTAATTATGTAAAAAAACTGTTTGAGACGACAAATTAAATATATAAACAACAATAACTGTAAGCAATTAGGTTTTTCTTTAAACCATATTCGAAATCGCACCATTCTTTTATGATAACCCTGTTTTTTTTTGAGGTAATTTTAAATTTTATCCAAAATATTGTTTTTATCCTGCTGAATTCCTTTTTTCAGGTAATAAACAAACAGTGGAAAGGCTATACTGGCAAACCTATTGAAGATGTCGTCAATATTGGAATTGGTGGCTCAGATCTGGTAAATGTTAACATAATCACTATCTTAACTTTATCTTGTAGATTAGAAGGTACAGTTATGTATGCTCAGATAAAGAAATATATTACATCACTTAGTTTATTATTATACTGTGCTACATTTCTTGCAATAAGTGGCAATTAATTGAATTTTGTTTGTGCAAAAATTCATTTGCACTTTTATTTGCAGGCTGTATACTTAACCACAGTTATAAAATTTATTTTTAATAAAGGAATTTTATACAATTCTTTCTAATAAAAGCATTTTCTACTTTTTGAAAATTATTTTAAAAAATGAAAAAGATGAAAACACTCGCGCAATATTTTCCCCTAAGCCTAGATAAAAACAATTTATATGTTGATTTCTTTTAAAACTCCAAATGCACTTCAAGAGGAAATAAAAACAAAATTCAACAAATATTTAAATACTAGGTCATAGTTTTTGGTTTTTTTTTTAAGTACTCAGTCAGTTTCCTAACATCATGTGCTTAGTAATTATCTTAAACAAGAGACTTAGAATCTTAAGTACCCTAATATGTAATTAATCTTTAAGTTAAATGTATAGAGTAAATTACAAGTTTACATTGCTTATAATTTGTAAAGAAAAGTTGAGTTTATAAAATTATAAAAACAAATGCAAATAATTTTAATTAGGTCTTCTAGCTAGTACTCAGCACCAATAGTTACAGTTGTACTTGAATGGAACTAACAATAAGTCTTTTAGTGTGTTAAACTACAATTGAAGCAGCTTAAAAACTGCCGAAGATAAACGGATTAATTTTTCAAATAATACTAATTACATATCACTTTTTAGTTTAAAAAAATCAACAATTTAATTATTCAAAAGCGGTAATCAAAATTAATTTCCACTGACTGTTTTTTACAAACAAAGGAGTTTTACATTTTCACTAGTTTTATTAATGTCTAAATGATTGCTGTCGGAATTATTGTCATAACTATAAATATCATAACTACTAATATTATTAATATGTGTGTGGCTTGCATTGGAACCCATGCATCAGAAGCACCAGGAACGTTTGTATCAATCTCAACCAATTGTACAATAACAAATATAATCTTCAGTAAGAGCTTAGCTCTTGAACATGAGCGGAGTTACAAGTTTTGTTTTTGGGGGAGGAGGGGTACAAGATTGCCTTAGGAGGTATCAAATGGGTTTGATGTTACTACACCCTTAAAAATAGAGAACATTTAAAAGCTTGTCTACATTGAGCCACCATCCGAAAACTTACATTATAAAGTATATATTTTAAACTCCTTTTTTTATTAAGTTAGAGTATTCAACAATATGTTTCTCATAAAACATAAATCGGTGGCTTTTAGACTTTTAACTTCGCAAAATTTTAAATTTTTTAATTTTTCCAAATTTTGAGAAGTCATAAGTCCAAAAATAAGCCTGATTTTGTTTCTATAAGAAACATAAAGTTGAATACCAAACTTTGTCTAAAACAATTCCTAAAATTTCATTTTGAACATCATGACTTGTAAGATTAAAATAAGGTTCACAGTTTTCTTTGAATTTACAGAATTCAATATTCAATTCTAAATATTTTCATATTTAGAAAATAACTTGCATACAATCAAAATTACAACTGATACTGACGAGTATATTTATTGACAGCACTATTATTATTTTTGTAGTATTTTAAAGAGTTCATTGTCAGCTTTTGAATATAATAATACACCTGTCCAGAAAGTTGAAGGGGGGGCAAATGCCCCTCCTGCTTCATTCTTAACTCTACCCATGCTCCTGAAGTGAGTGATATGTGTTTATTGACTTTATGTAATACTAGACTTCCTTTTTACATAACTATTTGTCATTTATTGATACCTTGATTTTTGAAAATTCTGTGAGAAATTTTATCTTCTTATATTGTTTTTACTTGTGTTCCTTTATTTAGTTATTTTTTTTTTAGTATATTTTGCTTAAAAAGGCAAAACGACACAAACAGCATTCACATGTTCAACTTGCTCACATTGACATGGTTTTGTGTTTTTAAACTTATCACAAAACATATAAAGGTATCACAAGTGAGTGAGTGATAAATATTTTGTAAATAGAACTAAAAACATACTCTAAATAGATAGAGTGTAAACATACTGTATCTTTTATATAACAATTGTGTGGTGTAAATAGATATCTGTGCCAGCCTGTAAATTCTCAAAATTATCTAGATTTTGTCAACATTTAAACCATGTGTTTAAACTGGTTTTGTGAAACCTGGTTGTTTCATTACAATCTATACTGTACTGATATTTTAAAAGTAAAAAAATATATAATCTGTGACAGGTATGTGAAATAAGTGGTATCGTAGAGGAGAACATTTTTTTAATCCAAGAGATGGCAGAGTAATTACCATTTATATAAGACTTCACACACCACATGGCCATATACTCAATTGACTGCCAGTGGTTGAACATGCTCAATGCAGACATACCTGATGCCGCAGCTTAAAAAAGTCAATTATTTGGCTTTTATTAAAAATTCAACATACTATTGATGTTAAAGTAACATAATAGTTTAACACATGAACCATTTGGTTTCTTTATGAAAAACATTATTTCAATTACTTTGATAGTATTATTCATTAAAATATAAATAAATATTCATATAATTATATCTGTAAATTAAATTTGTTAAGTACTTCCATATTCTGAGCATTCTCATATCTGCTTTAGTTGACTCTTAACAGATAACATTCATCAGTCTCAAATATTTGTGCATTAGGAACTAAAATCTGATTAATGGATTTTATTCAAATTCATTAACTAAAGAACATATGAAAATGCTAGGGAAGGCAGAAAATGGTTGTATTCAACTTAGAGTATATATGTAGATCTCAGCAGGAATTTACAAATCATCACTATCTTGAAACTAACTTGACCACTATACACTCTACTAGAAATGGACTTCATGTAGTCAGTATCCTTGATCTTGTCTCCATTCCACCTATACCTCCTTATTTCTATCCCTAAATGTAGGTGTAATGGATGTGTCACTTCACATGTGAATCTTTCAATTCTGGTTTTATCTCCTTACCTATGATTCACCTTCCAATCCATATTCTTCAAAAATGAAAAAGTTGATTGTTTTTTTACTCAGAAAACATTTTTAATAGTTATTTTTCTTTTTTTCTAGGTTGCTTTTGTAATTTTCATAATAATACCTTAGTGGATTATTGATAATAATTAATGGGGATCTTATATGTCCACCTATTATAAGTTATTTCATGTTAACTTAACTTAATGGTCTGTAAATGTTTAACATACTTATTGTATTTATATTTAGTAAGCAAGCAATGTTATTTTCAATGTTAAAAACATATTTCATTAAAACTATTTTTAGGGACCACTGATGGTAACAGAAGCTCTTAAAGCCTATGCAGTTGGGCCAAGAGTACATTTTGTTTCTAATATTGATGGCACACACCTTGCAGAAACTTTAAAGAAATTGAATCCAGAGACAGCTTTGTTTATTATTGCCAGCAAGACATTTACAACTCAAGAAACCATCACCAATGCAACTTCAGCCAAAGAGTGGTTTCTTAATTCCGCTAAAAATGTAAGCACATAGTTTAACAATTGCAATTATATATATTTTTTTTCAAAAATAACAAATACATGTAATTAAGTCTAAAATGTTAACTTTCGAGAGCAGAAACTATTCTTGCAGTTCTTTGTAATGCAGACATATTAAAATCGTTTTGTGTGTAATGAAGTATAAAATTAATCTTGATAACAGTTAACCACATGTGTTGGCTGTTGTGGTTGATATAAATTCTTCTGATTAGAACTTATTAGGAAATAACTCTTTATATAGTTTCTTCTTTTGTTGTATATAACAAATAAATTAAATTAATTCAAAAAAGTTAGCTTTGCAAATGGGTATTTATAGAAAAGAAAATTTTGTTTTCTTTGTTTCAGCCTGCATCTGTGGCAAAACATTTTGTAGCATTGTCAACAAATGGGCCTAAGGTAACAGAGTTTGGAATTGATCCAGCAAATATGTTTGGTTTCTGGGATTGGGTCGGAGGACGTTACTCACTCTGGTCTGCCATTGGTTTGTCCATCGCGCTCTACATTGGGTATGACAACTTTGAAAAATTACTTGAAGGTGCACATTTTATGGACAACCATTTTCAGACTACTCCATTAGATAAAAATGTAAGTTATATTGCTAATTATTAAACAAAAACATGTATTTGTCAAATTATAAAATTTAATACAATTTTTATTGTTTAACTCATTCAATGTAGAGACCCAACAATTGAGTCATGCCCAACCTACAACTCTTACAGTTTGCTCAAGCCATTTTTGCCAACAAATAAAATTATTTTTTCTTGTTAATATCACCAATATCTTGGATTAAAATGTCCAGTAGTGTCTCGTTTTGTTCAGTTTTATCTTAGCTTTCAAACAATGAAGTCCATCTCTTAGAATTGTCTTCATAAGTCACCTGACAGTGTCTAAATCAGGACACTAATCCAACACCTTTTTTTGTTAAGCTATAATTTTTAATAAATATAATTACGTCATAAAAATTTAAATTAATAAATTTGTGTAAGTTTAATAATAAAAACTATATTTTTCATCAATTTGAATCCTAGGTGATAATATTCAATCGATAGAAAAACCTCAAAATATACTAAGATGACGATATTTTAGCTACATTTCTTAAGCAACAATAAATCTTCAACAGCATTTCGTCTCTTTAATACCATTATAATTTGGGCAGGTATTTTTAGATCATTAGAACAATATGCAAAGATTTATGATTTACTTTTAGAGTTTAGAAACAATTTAGTGATAAAACATAAATCTGTTTTAATCAACAACTGAATAAATCAATTATACAATGAAGGGAAAACTCATTTACTGCACTTCTAGTGTAATGAGCGAGTAGCAAAGTGTAATATATTGAGGTTTATTATGAAACAATGAGCATTATAATGAGGTACAGTATTTATACTATAATAATGTTTATTTGACAAGGCAGAAAGGCCGATAAATATTATTTGATTTGATTTGTATAACCAGATCATCCCCATAAAAGTTTGAACAAAAATTCTTATAGCAGTTTTCTAAACTACCGCTATAGCTGCAATTTCTTAATGCTGGCCTTTGGTGCAACATTCACTACAAAAACCAATGTTTTTGAAGAGGGCTAGTATAGGTTTTGTATAGATCGATTGCGCACCAGCTTATGAGTGACAAGCTATACTAAAGATGGGCTGATTGACAAAAGCCTTGTTGGTGTGTATTAAATAACTCAAAAGTACCCAGTCTGTTTACCTTTTCAGTGGTTTTTAAATCATTATTGAAATTCAGAGTTTGTTTAGAAAAAACATAAATTATGTTCCAAAAAAATTTATTTTTATTCTGTGATAACACATTTTACCCAATAACCATCCTGGCAATAATAACTATAAAATTAGAGTTTTGTAACGGTTTATAGCATACTCAATCTTTGAACTAAAATTTTTTAGCACAAAAAATATTTTTCCATGAATTTATTTCTAAATTTATAAAAGAGTAATAAACAATAATTCATTACCCAAGAGGTCATGCGTTTAGAGCTATAGACAAATATCATTGATTTGCACATTACATATCCAGACGTTCATCCTATATGTATGACCCAACTGAATCTCTCCAAAAGGCCAGAAAAGTTTACTTTTTATTGATCAAACTTTATTTGGTATAAATTAAAACCTAAATTTCAAGAACAAAATTTTAGTATGTGAGGTACCACTGATTGTAAATTCCAATCAGCATTGAATGTGTTAATAATGACAAGTGTAAATATTCTAATAAAAATGCCAGTTTTAAACCCTAAATAAAAATATATTTTTCATTAACACAACCTGATATTTTTTGTCATTTTAAGTGTTGCCAATTTTATTAGTTATTATATCATCATAGAGTTTTTATTTGAAGTAATTATATTTGAATTACTTTACAGATTTGTAGTAAGACAGTAGGGTAAATTCTTTATTTGTTTGCTAAAGGAGAACACAAATTATTATGAAATAATATTTATGATATTATAAGTTAGAGCTCAGCTTGTGAGATTAAATCTACAAGAAATACATATTAGTACACAACTTCTTTTTTTAATCAGAACATGCTTTTGGCAACCATCAACATACGTTTTGATTGGTGACTAATCTATACTAATCTGAACTTATCAATTAGGTATTAAAAATTGTATTGTGAGAGGTTGTATACTAGTGAATATTTCTTGTAATAGTATTGATGTATTTAAATATAATAATTATTTAAGTTTCGTTTTAAAATTGTATTATAATTATGATATTTGATGGTTTTAGGTACCTGTAATTCTTGCTCTTCTAGGAGTTTGGTATCATAACATCTGTGGTGCAGAGACTCATGCTTTGCTTCCCTATGACCAATATTTGCATAGATTTGCTGCTTATTTCCAACAAGGTGATATGGAGTCTAATGGAAAGTAAGTTTCAATCTTATAAAATCAATTTTACTTGTACTAATGACAAATATACAATAGTTTATCATAAAGTACAGTCTGAGCCGTTGTAGTTAAGTGAATATCTCACGAACATTGAAACTTACTGACTCCCAGCATCCCTTATGTATTAAACGGCTCCATTTGCATTGGTACTGTTAAAATATGCTATTTACAGTGTCAGTAAAAAATGTTCTAATAATTGATCAGCCCTATGTCTGTGAAATATGTTCAGTAATTTGCTTTTTGACACCAGTGAATGTTTTAGCATTGGATATTCTGTAACACATGAGTGATTTATATGGCCCCTAAATGCAATGAGTGACAGTAAAGTGGATAAGGGTTTTCAAGGAAGGACAGGAAAATTTCTATAACTAAACATGATCATGTCAAATATCTGTGATCACTGGTTTGTGAAGACTGGTGATTCAGAATTCCACCTTTATTTTGTAAACTTCTTAATGTGAGTAGAAACACCTTGTATGACATTGTTCTTATTACTAAGGAACACCAAATGAAAATAATGGCTTGTGTTTTTTGATTTTTTTAAAACTGATATTTTGAAAAAGGTGATTTTCTTTTTAGAGAAAGTTGTCACTGAGGATGAATATTGGTTTTCTTACATAGCCCTGCAGTCAGAATATCAGTCAATGGAATGGCATCTCATGATATCACCAATCAAAGTGAAGGTCAAACAGACAATCTCAATGGTGAAGGTCATATAAACTTTCAAAATATAAACACTATTTCCACAGTGATAACAAGTTTCATACTAGGCATTTTTTTCAAGTAGATATTGATGATTTACCATATCATCAGTAATTTTTACTGATCACATAATACCTCTGATTGATTTCATAAATAGTGTTATTTATTGTCATAAATAGATTACCTTATAACTATCTTTACTACATATATTTAAAATAATTCTCATTCATTAAGCTTAATTTATTGCTAAAAAATAAATGCAATTGAGATAACCAATGTAAACCCTATGTTTAGTGCTATGCAGTGAAGTGTTTTAATCAGAGGTGTCATTGAGATTTTATTAAAATCTATTTGTTTTCTTTACTGTAGCAAGCAAATTAATTTGAATACTAATGTTATTTAATATAAAGTAACTTTATTTATTTACAGACTTACAATTTGTGAGTATTAATTAACTAATTTGTTATTCTTTTATTCTTTATCCCTTCACGTACACATTTTGGTATAGATTCAGTTGATATACTACACAGGTTTTTAATTTGTTTGTCATGAAACAATACCAATATTACTGCTATGTTTGTAAAACAATCCAATTTATAGAGCCTATTTTTCACAGTTGGCCAAAGATTTACAATTTGCCTTAAATCTGGGAAATTACTTGGCTGTGGCATTATTCCAATATTTTGTAGTTCAAAAATGTTTTGCTTTTGTTAACATCTCTCATCTGTCTCTCTGAGTAGAATTTTGCAATCAAATTCAAATAAACCTCCTGATGAGCTAAAGACATGATATTTTAAAACACAACTCACATCTGGATGACAATGCAATGGTATTGGGTTATTTTAAAATATCACCTAAGATATTTTAAGATTAAAATAAAAAACATTGAGTATGTGAAATTGATACAAATTGTAACAACATAATAAAATAAAATAAATATGAATTGTAATAACATATACATTAAAAAATCAATAACTAAAGACCATACACAATATCAAGAGCACAGTGGTACAATATATTACAATAAAAATATTGAAAAGAACCCCAATACCACAAAAATAATCAAAAATAACAAATAAGACAAGTTACTTAAGATTAAACCCTTATGTACATTTCGATGACCATGTCATCATCATCAGAGGGTCTAGTTACAAAACACAATCTAGCACACAAGAAGTTACAAACTAGAATGATCATTCTAGTTTGTAACTTCTTGTGTGCTAGATTGTGTTTTGTAACTAGACCCTCTGATGATGATGACATGGTCATCGAAATGTACATAAGGGTTTAATCTTTAGTAACTTGTCTTATTTGTTATTTTTGATTATTTTTGTGGTATTGGGGTTCTTTTCAATATTTTTATTGTAACTAAAGACCAAATAATAAATAATGAAACTTTTCAACATGTTTTTAAAACAAACCAACAAATATAAAATAATTTTTCCTAAACATACTTACACCAGAAAACGAGGGTGATCGAGGCATTTTCTCTCAGAAAGTTAAAAAAATTTATTGGCTAAATACTAATTTTAGGCAACAGTTAATTGTAAGAAACCCTTTAATAATTCAAGGTTAATACTGAATAGACTAACGAAGCTTTAACAACAAAATATTTTCTTCCCTAATCTTGCCATCTCGTGAAGTACCTTCTCTGCTGTTATGGAAACTGGTTAATGCACTGATAGTATAGCTGATCTCATAATTCGATCATTTTCCAAGGAATTTCTAAAGTACGTTATAGGTTCAGAACGACCTTTTTACTGCCATAAAGACTATCATATATTACACCTATGACAAAAAAGTAAGGTCTTTTCTTATATCTATGTCCATGTCTTCACAGTCATCTGAGGTTGGAGGGGAATAGCTGGTTGTTGCAGTCAATGCTTCATATTCAGGAATAGATTCAGCCTTTATTATTTTAGCTTAAAAGAACTAGTTGATTGCGTGTCTCTTCATAATTATAGATAAATTCATATTAAAACTACACAGTTAGATGCAAGTTAAATCAGCCTAAGTCACAGACACTAATGTAAACAATCTGAATAAGAAAACATAAGCTTATCACTCAATGAGTTGGTATAGTATAGTGAAATCCACTGATTGCAAATGAAGCATCAACCATCCCCGACCTCTGATGGAAACACCCGACTGTCCTCCTTTGTATCCTCCTTCGCACTTCGCCAACCCCACCAAACCTTGCAGTACAGGTATCTTGCTTATGTTAACAAAACCCAAGAGAACTTGAGCGTTTACACTTCCCCCGGTTTCCTCCCCACCTAAATCCTAATGTATTGCTATACTTAAAATTGATAAGTCCTTATTATCATGGTTAGCTATTATCCTGATCAATTTTTATTATATATTTGAAAACTAGAGCACACGTGAGTTTGTGTTAATACTTTAAAGTGACTACAACCACAGAAACTACTTACAAGCAGTATGAATTCCTGACCTTCTGTTAATGTTTTCGGGGAGACCCTGCTCCCTCTCCTGGCTACACCACTGCCCATGACGTAGATAATTGATATGAATTTTCAAGTGAATTGTAATGAAAGCTAACCTTTTTAGCAATCAATTGCATGTATCCCATGTTTTTTTTCGAGCTGGCTCATGGGTGAAGGTTATAAAGAAAAGAATAAATAGGCTACGACTCACAATTATAAAAACTTTATTATCAGACGCGTTTCAATGACATTGTGTCATCTTCAGTGATGCTACACAATCAAAACCTAATTTTAAAAAATTTAACATAACCTGATTAATATTTTAACAAAAGTAAGAACCTGATCTGGGTATTGCCAAATTTACAACCACGGCTACTAATATATTTACATTGAACAACATATGATAACTACAAATATTTAATTTTGATGAACCTGCTACCGACTACTGCCGACTTGGGGGTTTGGGTGATTTGGTCGGTATATTTCGCATGAAACTCCATATTGTTTCTTAATTTATATCTTTGCCCTTTAACTACTCTTGACAGTAAGGGATATTTTTTTTATAACACAGATATGCACGATAAAGTCGCAAGGATGCAATTGGCAGAAAAAAATTTAATGTATAAAAATTATAAGTCTTTTAAATCTTGTATAGCTATTAAATTGAAATAACTATTGCATTCAATAATCAAAAGATTTTAAATTTTAAATATCTGTTTCTAAAGTTAACTCTAGTTGAATAGAAGCAGAACAGAACTGTTTACTTAGGATAAGATAAGAGTAACTCGTAACGACGTAATTGCTCTGCAACCAACTCGCCCTTGAGTGTTTGAACAAAACTGACCTACGCCGTTCTTTCTGCGAATGACTACAGATTTTCACAAACCGTTTGTAGATATAATACACATATTTTATTTAAAACAAAATAAAACTATAAATTCAATTATCGTTACAGTTAACACAATATTTCCCCGAATTATAATTACAAAATATAGCTACAAAAAATACATCTTTTTTATTTTCTCTTTTATGAAACAAATTTTATAAATTATTTTACAAACCACGCTCTGCTGCGATCTCAAACGCCACTGCCGTTGGAGGATTTAATAAAAACAAAAGTCATCGATATTAACTCTAAAATACTGTTCAGTACAATTAACGGACATTAAATCCTTCACAGGCCGTGGACAGTGCGTTCAAATAAACATATGAATTATTAACAAATATAAAAAGGAACATTAAATAAATTGTTTACCTGTTGTGAGTCGTTACAAGGGCTTATGTGTTACCTCTTACTGGTTCCCTCGGGAAGCTGGCATTAATAACATTTTCCCTTTAAATTTTCCTTTAATGCTATTCTTTCTAAAAGTATTTAATGCTAATTATCTGAAAGTATTTTTGTTTATGATAATACTTTTCAAGGTTTTTAGTTGTATTATTGTCAAAAAACTATATTTTTAGATATGTGACACGTTCAGGTGAGGTTGTGGATTACTCAACAGGACCAATAGTTTGGGGTGAACCTGGAACAAATGGGCAACATGCATTTTATCAGTTGATTCACCAAGGCACTCGACTTATTCCAGCTGATTTCATTGCCCCTGCAGTAACATTAAATCCAATTCAGAATGGTCTTCATCACAAAGTAAGTTTAGAATAAGATAATATGTAACTGTTTCAACTGTTTTTTACCTTGATCCACATCGTGTTAAGAACTAGTTGCAGAATGCAGGAGGGCATGTTAAATCAAGGAGCATGCCCAGGGCCACATGAACAAAATTATAAAGCATATGAAAATTAATATTATTGAAAATGCTGTCCTGTTTCACTACATTTTTTACTTTTAACAATTGGGTCAAATATAACAGTGGAAAGATAGAACAATTTTCATGTTCTAAACTATTAAAAAGCCTTCCTTTACAAATTTTGAGTACAAAAATAACTTGTAAATATGAAACTTTGTTTTAGGACTTAATTATACTTTGAAAAACTTTCCTACAAAAAAGTGTAAGGAAAGTGTTGTTATCACCTTTCAGGTGTATATTGTTATTTATCACCTTTCAGCAATAATTCCTAAAAATAACTTCAATGTGTGAAAGCTGAAGTTAAAATGAACGAAGTTATTCTGATTAAGAACTTCTAAAATGGTACGTATTAACGTGGATATTAAGAAATAAACCCCCACTCCCCTTCAAGTTCAACATAGCTCTCTAGGCTTGTAGGTGAGAGATGGAGAGGAGTTATTGAAACCAACAGATTAGGTCCATCTCACCATGCTGGAAGGATGCATCTCATTATAGTGCTGGGATTGCTGGAGTTAATATCTACACCACTGCTAACTAATGTGATGAGTCAAGTTACTCTTGGTTGATTAAACATATTTTTTCACATAATTTTATTTTATCAAAAAGCCATGTAAATGACATCAATTTCGTAACTCTCAACAAAATATGAGTATTAAATTCATGAAAATTGAAACATAACCTCAACTCATTTGCTGTAAGTCACTTGTATCTGGGTGACTAGCCATCTAGTGCAACAAGCATGGCATTCGATAATGATTGGAATAGCTTGACTATACTAGAGAAAAATATTTCCTGTTTGTGTCTGAGAGGTTCAAGTGGCATAATTGTGAGCATGGTTTTTCATTTGTGACTGTAAGAATTGTGGGTATAATAAACATTTTAGTAAAAATTGTATTTTTACTGATTATATTGTTTATTCCCTTAAGCATTGTATACTTTATTTATAATCTAAAATTCTTGAGATACCAGTGAAAAAATGACAGTAATTTTATTATAGAATCTGACTCAAAATGCAGGGAATGTGTTGATTTTGATCTTGAATGTCCTCCATCTTGTTCAAATGATACACTGTGTATAAACATGTCTATTTAGTAAAAATAACAAACTTCTTACTCTGTACCTTGCTTAAAAGCTATTGACTAATGTTACATAGTATTTGAAAAACGTTTTTGTGGAATTTAGATATTACTACCACAAATTTTAGTAGCCTGTATTTTATGTGTTAGAGAATAAGATGCTGGTCACCCAGAAAGGGATGGGATAAAATTATGTCTTAATTTATGTTAAAAGTGATTTCAAACTTAATTATGAAACAAACTTAATGAAAAATTTAGTGACTATAACTTCGATAATAATTTTTCAGTTTCTAGGGATACTATCCCTATATTGCTTTCCATAGAGAACGTATGTACAATTACATATAAAACTATATAAACTTCTTTATAAAACAGAGTTCCATTTTATACTAGTAAAATATAGCAGTTTTGCACCATACCTACAAAGTACCCAGTTAGGATAAATTTGGTACAAACAAAATATAACTTTATTAATGATAACATTGAACTCTGCAAACAATTGAAATTAGCAACACAATATAGTTATGAGCGTTCTGCATAAACTCAGTTTTTAAAACACAACACCATATTGCACTACATTACTATTTAACAACTAAAATTTAGATATCAAGCTAAAATTTTATAACTGATGCAGTTAGGATTTACAACTTTCATTAAATTAGAGACTGAACGTAAGGCTTTTAAGATCACTTGTGCCATATATATGAGGTAAAGCTCATAAACATTAAGTTCAATCTGTTCTTATTTCAAGCCTTTATTCCACCCAAGAACGGATTTTTTATTTTTTGAAATTTTGTTGTTGTCCATGAAGAGCTGGTTGTTAATCACTTATTACACTTTGAAATTACTTGAGGCCAGACATTCTTTTAACATAAGTTGTTAAATTGTTAACTTATACTTGGAGGTAACGTTTTCGTCTTACGACTTATGAGGATGAAGAAGTCATAAGACGAAAACATTACCTCCAAGTGTAAGTTAATGTTTCTTTTTGATATTTCTATCCCTATTCCACCAAAAATCTGAATCTTTATATTACTATTCTGAGAGAGAGCAGATAATTCTCTCCACATCTGTCTCCTTCCTTCCCCCTACAATTTCACATTCTCTTTCTCTTCAGATTAACTGTCTATTCCCTTTGACTGCCAAGTGAATTATGTTTCATGTTAAAACGTTGTAAAATTTATAAAAAGTTTTGTGAATAAAAATAGTTAATTTTAATAAAAAAACTGAAATCAAATAATTATCATGCAGACATTTTTTATTAATACAAATGACAAACAGAATGTAGAGCAATATTTGGATAGCATGGCTATAATAGCAATTACATACAATATGTTCAATAGACACAATAATTATACAGTGGATAATCCATAAGTTTGCTTAATCTGAAACTGAAATTAAGATATAGGATATTTTTATGAATAAGAAAGAACAGTGAATGAGTATATTATGTACTCAAAATTACAGTACATTTTAAAGATAGACAATGTAATGAACAAAACAAAACAATGTTATTATGTAATTCTAAACTACAGTAGAACCCCTCAAATCTGAACTAATTGGCGCTATAGCCTGTTCGGATTTGCCGAAAAAGTTCGGACTTCGGATTTTCTGTGTAATTTTTTTTTTACAGAAGTGTGTTATTTATTAATGAACAATATTACAGCATTCATTACATATGTCTGTATCAATACTGTACTTTTTTCAAGATTTTTTTTCAAATTTGAAGTGTTAATGCGACTAGACAAAGTTGGCTGTTAAATTTAGTGTTGGTAAGGCTACAGTAAGTGACTGGAAAAAGAATCGTGCAAAAAATTGAACAGTTTGCAGTGCTATAAGTGAAAAAGTTTTGAAACAACGCCATCACGCAAAAGTTTCTGTAAATGAAAAAATTGAAGAGGCTGTATTTTTATAATTTACTCAAAAGAGGCACAAAGGAGTTTCTATTAGTGGCCCATTAATACAAGAAAAGACATTACAGTTAAACAAATTAATGAACGGTGATTTGGAATTTACTTCTAGCAAAGGATGGTTGGTTAGATGGAAGAGAAAGCACGGAATTAGATAACTAACGGTAAGTGGAGGGAAGTTATCAGCTGATAATCTTGCTGCAAAAAAATATTTAGATGAATTCACAGATTTGATTTTATCTGAAAATTATTCACCTCAACAAGGGTGAGACTGTATTGAATTTTAAAGCCTTTCCCAATAAAAGTCTTGCTTCTAAAGGAATCTTCTGCGCCAGGCTTTAAAACGAGCAAACAGCGTCTCTAGTTATAGCCTGCAGTAACACAGCGGGAACAAATAAGCTGCCATTAATGGTGATTGGAAAATCCACCAAGCCACGAGCCCTTAAAAATATGAAATTGAATGCTCTCCATGTTCATTACAGAAATCAGTGGATGACAGGTAATATTTTCAAGGAGTGGTTCAAAAACGAATTTGTTGCTACAGTAACAAAATTTAATGAAAAAAATGGACTGCCATCAAAAGCCTTACTTTTGATAGACAATGCTCTTCTTTCACATCCTTCAGACATGCAGTTGGTATGTAAAAGCAATTTTTCTCTGACATAACAAGACATCGTTGGTTCAGCCTATGGATCAAGGTGTGCTGCAATAATGAAACTGAGCCACAGAAAAAAGCTTCTGCAAACTTTAATTGAAGAAGATTGTTCTCTTTCTATTCCAGATAAACTTAAGACGATTACAATAAAGAATGTAATTTACTGGGTAGCTGAATCCTGGAATAATATCAGTAACACCTTACTGCAGAAATCTTGGAAGACGCTCTGGCTTAGCCTCGAATTTGTGGAAACACCACTTAGAACACGGGATGATGAAACTGAGCTCCTTCAGCTCATTCAAAGAGTACCAGGATGTGAAAATGCTGAAGAAAGTTGCCTGGAAGAGTAGACCACACTAGATAACAATGAAGAATATACTGAGCATGACACGGTGTCTATGGTCCAGGATCAACATAATGACAGTGTAGCAGATAGCGATAGTGAGGAAAAAGGATGCCTCTTACTCATGCCAATGCTGCCGCCGCTCTCGACATTGGGTTGCATTACGTAGAACAACCGTGCAGCTGCAACACCCAATGATGTTATGCTAATGCGACAGTAGCGCAACATCGCATCCTTGAAAAGGTTTACATCTCTTCCCCAGATGTAGATTACTGATTTTAAGTGAAAAATGTAGTCAAGTATTTGTGTCTTTTCTTTTTAAGCGAAATATATAGTTTAGTGTTTGTCTTTTTTTATTTTTATTTTACTGTCAATAAATTCTATGTTAATGAAGTGATACCGTAGTACAATCTATATTGTATTATATCATGTTTTTAAAGTGTCAATTCCAATATATTACGCATCTCAGTCCGGTTTTACATAAGAAGCAAAATTTCAGTACTTAATTCATTAAATTTCACATACTTTTTTAAAATTTGGTTTTCATCAAATCATGTTCGGATTTCGAGGGGGTTCAGATTTGAGGGGTTCTACTATATACAAGTTTAAAAAAGTCTATTACGTTTTTTATCGAAGAGAGAGAGACATATTTTTTAAATCAAAATTACTCAAACTCTAACAGTCGATGAGGACAGTTGTTTTACATTCGTAGCGCTACATCAAAGGCAGTCGCAACGACCAATTTTGACGCACTTTCACCATTGTTTAATCATTTTAACACTTCAAATCTGTCTTGTAGTAACTGAAGTTTGTTTCCGTTTTGAAGCCATTTCACTAAATTCACATAAAAAACATTATAATAAACAATATAGATTCTAGACGAATACAAGAAGCACTAGCATAAAATGAGTTGTTAGGTCATGTGATTCCTCTTCCAACTAATTAGGGTTGCGAAAAATACAAATAGTTGAGCAGCGCTAGCTAATGGTGAATTGTGTAACTAGACCACCACCAACAATATGAAGTATGAATTTGAGTACGCCCGAACTCAAAGTGTTAGTTATCATAGTTATACTGTGCTGTACAATATTTTTAGTGTTTTAGGATACACAGTAGCTTTTTAGTACTGTTTTGTACATTTTATGTAATAATTATGTTTATTTTGGTAATATTTTTGCTTAATATGAAATGGGTCCTGTCCCATTCATTTTCGACTATCAAGACTCCACTGTATTTAACTAATTATATTGTATTCCAAGCTTACAATACAGAAATGATATTAATGAAACAAATACTAAATAATGTTGGTTTGATATGAAAGTAATTAAACTGAAAACATATTGGACAAATCTAGTTATATATACCAAAATAATTACTGTTTTATTTTAGTTGTTGCTTACACAAAGACATCAATAACTTTGGATTGTCAGTACTGCCATCAAGATTAACTTAAACTATTTCATGTTTCATGAGATCTATAGAAATAAAAGGATTCGTTTTCATTTATAGAAATTAGAGAAAGCCATTCTCACTGTTGGTAATAGAATTTGTTGAAAAAAATTAAATAGACAGAAAATTATATTATAGGTAAAATAACTTAGGTACAAATTAACTGAATCTTACATATATTTATGTGTATGTAAATTGTGTTTAATTGTAATTACAAAAAAAATATTCTATAGCTTTTAAAATAATTTATTATTGTTCTAATTGAATGTTTTTGTAGATTCTACTAGCTAATTTCTTAGCTCAAACTGAAGCTTTAGCAAAAGGTAAAACTGCAGAGGAGGCAAAAGCAGAACTTGAAAAGTCTGGTCTAAGTGGTGCCGATTTGGAAAAAATTTTGCCACATAAAGTGTTTGAAGGAAATAGACCTACAAACTCAATTGTTGTCAAGAAAATTACTCCCTTTACACTTGGAGCACTTATTGGTATGTTATATTTGAATAATTGTTTAAATTATTTATACCATTAAGGATGTATATATTATATTTAGATTGTTTCTGCCCTAAATTTTAACTACAAATGATTTCAGTTTTAAAAATATGATCTTATATCAATTATATTCTGAACTGAAAATAGAATATGTCTACCAGAACAGCCATTCTTATGGCAGCAAATCAGTAATTGGTATTTAGCACTTACTAGTATAAACCCTTGACTCTGCTGAGATTGAGGAAATTCAGTAGCCTTCAGTGTTGTAATCATGCATAAATGATTTGAATTTTTGCAGCCTATTGTGACCAATGATTGAAACCAATTCCACTAATGTTTACTTCATGGTAGCTGTTTAGTTCTAGGATTAGTTTATACCTTTAAAATGAAATTTACAAACTGTGTCCTGCTTTGAAGACTGTTAATTTTTTTAATACTGACAATTTGCAAACACATTTTTTTTAATGTAAATTGATATGAATTCTCTGGACTAAATCCTTTTCTTATTTTATCTCTATTTCTATGCATACTGACGCCTTAAAATGCATACAATTAGGTGGGAAATAATTGCATTCATTATTAATCCATCCATTATTTCTTTCATGAGTATATAATTTTTTTTAGGATTAAAAATATCATCTCGATCATTAACAAATATTTCTGTTCACAAGACCAGATCGTACTTTTCATTACATGATTAAAAATCTCCTATATTCATAAGGGCGTATAATTCTCAAACTAATAACAATATATATTTTCTGACCATACTTTTACCAATTCATGGCTGGAAACAACAATAATCCCTCATGTAAAGCAAAATCAATCTTAGAAGTTATTGACCAACTTTCCTTACAAACTACTGATGAAAATTGCAAATAACTTGTTTATTATTCAGAAGCTCATAGCTTCTTTCCAAGAAATATTTTTTCCTTTTACTGCTAATCTCATTAGAAATTATATTCATAAAAAATTTAGTTCATAAAGCAAATTTATCTTCTTCCTAGCTCTTTCAAAAATAGACTTTTTTATCTCATTCCCAGTCTCTTGATACAGAGCTTGGTATACAGAGTAGTCACTAACATAAATCTCTGTAAAGACATTGCCTTCTGTGAATTAACCTCTAATCAAGTGAGTTTGAAACTGATACAGACAAAGCCAGGATTTAAAAAAAACTATAGTACAGAAAGTTGAGAACAATAAACCAGCTATTATAAAAAAAAACTTGCAAAATCTGCACATACCACTAAAATATTAAGGAGCTGGGACATATCCCTCTCTTAAATCAAGATACTTGTGAGGGTCCATTACTGAAATAATGGCTATAGAATCTGAGGATTCAAAGTCTAAGAAGTTTCCTAATTTTAGGAATGATTGAGTAAACACCATTCAATTTGAATCAGATGACCCTATTCTAAACTGTTACCCAATATACACTATAGGTAAAACAGTGATAAAGTGAAACATTAATGCCAATAGAGGTCACATAGAGGATATGAAAATAAACATCCTAAATGTGTCTTCTACGTTGCAACTATTACAGCTATTGAGTGTTGGATCAGATCGCGATTTGAACTCGATAAGAACTCAATCATAGTTCTTAAACTTAATTAGCAGCATGAACAGTGGGATAGACAGCTGTTGGGCTTTTATTTTTCATTATATTTTGGCTACATGGTTTCAGAGGTTAGTGCTGCCCAATTTATACAGCTGCAATGACATTCTATAGATGAGTGCTTATATTCAACACCCTTGTTGGATCTTAGAGTTTGCATAGGAGTTTGTATTACTAGGCTTGAATTATCATAGTTCCATTGATGATCTGGTTAATACATTTTACTTACATTTAACATTTGAATATTAATATAGTTGGGGTTATATTTTAAATTTGTATCTGATATTCATTTTTATGGTTATAGCAATGTATGAGCACAAAATATTCACTCAGGGAGTTATATGGGACATCAACTCGTTTGACCAATGGGGGTAAGTATATAATGTAATTATTATATAAAAAGAAATTTACTTTAATGACTAGTATGTCCAATGAGGATTTGTGGTTTTAATGTATTGATCAAATTATTCAAACAATTCATTTGCTTAAGTAATTATGGCAGTGGTTCCCAACCCGTAGATGTCCACGGACCACTCAGCCTGAAAGTGAATTACCACGGACCACCCCCCACCCCACGGACCCATTACATTATTGCATACATCTTATGAGTTGTAACTAAATTCAAAGGTGATTAAATATAACAATTTTTCAAAAACAAACAATTATTATTAATTAAGAAATTATTATAATTAACAGTAATACAAACATATAAATGGCAATTTTCAGAAGGTGTTATTGTATGTCATCGCTCCATATTTTTTAATGATTTAGTGTAGTTGCAGACTAATGTTGGAATATCGTAATGAACAGCCAGTTTTTTAGTCTCAAATTTTTTATTTTAGAAACGTTTCGACTATTTTTTTAGTCATTTGAAGATGGAAACCACATCGAAAGGAAAAGACGACATAAATCATTTGTGATTTCTTTGAGAAGCATGGCCTTCTCAAAGAGAAGATGACTAAAAAAATAGTCGAAACATTTCTAAAATAAAAAATTTGAGACTAAAAAACTAGCTGTTCATTACATACGATTGTATGTAACAAAAAGTAAAAAAAACTTTTAATTGTAAATTGTCTTTTAATGAAATAAATAATTCAAAATTTACTTAGTCGAAAATAACTTCTCATACAATTTACCTCATATTTTCAATGTGACTTTTGTGCGTGAATTTTTTTGACAAGCTGAGGAATTCTAGGACTTAGGTTCTTGCTAAGAGCTACTCTCAAATCACTGCTTGCACTTAGCCGATTTCGTTGTTTGTTTTTAATTAACAATAATGTAGAGAATCCCTGCTCACACAAATAGTGGTTGAAAACATCATGAGAAACCATAAAGCTACTTGTCAATTCTTGGGGAAGGCCAGAGCTTTCTTACACCACAACTCTTCTAGCTTTACACCAGATTTAAACGAGTCCTTGAAGTTCTATAGTCTCCTCTTGAATATTGTCAGGAATATCTTTAGGTTTCACATTGAAAGAATTTCTAATAAGCTTTTTCAAAGATTGTGTCTCACATCTTCCATATTCTGGGAAATGAGGAGCAAATTCAGTTTTGAGGTTGCCTAAGTGGCTGAGTATGTTATGCTGCACCTGGTCTGTAACAGCAGCATAAGCCTCGTTGTCAGCAAGAGCTTTTAAAGTCACGAACGATTGAAAGTTTTTTGTTCAACTTTGCCTATCCAGAGATCAATCTTACAAAAAAACGTGCGAAGTTTGTCCTCGAAAGCAAATATATTACTGACACCTTCCAAATTTCCGTTTCCAGATCCTTGAAGTTGAATGTTTAAATGATTCAAGTGACCAAAAACATCCACTAGATATGCGAGATGCATCTCTAAGCTTGGTTCACTCAATTGTTCCAAGAAATGTTGCATTTTAGTCTCAATAAAAAATACTTTTAACTCCTCTCTCAACTCATATATGCGGGCCAACATATTGCCTTTTGACAGCCAACGCACATCAGTATGATATAGTAGTGTCTCGTGCTCGGAGTCTAAATCTGCACATAACTTTTTGAAAATGCGTGAGTGCTTTGCACTACCTTTAACAAAGTTCAACATCTTTATGACCAATTTCATGACATTCAATAAGTCTTCCGGCATAGTTTTCAATGCTAATGCTTGACGGTGAATTAAACAGTGCATCGTAACTGTATCAGGGTTCTTCTTCTTCACTAATGTTGCTAGGCCTGAACGTGATCCCAGCATAGCAGGCGCTCCATCGGTACAAAGTCCTGCTAGCTTCTTCCACTCAAGACCATGCTTCTCAAAGAAATCACAAATGATTTTTATGACGTCTTCTCCTTTCGATGTGGTTTCCAACTCTTGTGATATTAAAAGTTCTTCTTTTATTTTGTTTTCTTCTCCCAAATATCGAGCAAAAGCTAACAACTGGCAGCATTGAGATACGTCTGTACTTTCATCACACTGCAAACCAAAATACGGCGATATTTTAATTTCACAAACCAGCTGGTCCTGAATGTCAGTGGACATTGTATCGATCCATGCCTTCACTGTATTGTTGGATAAAGGAATATCTTGCATTTTTTTAGAAGATTCAAGTCCTAAAACTTGTTCAGCTGCTTTGATCAAACATGGCTTTATTAGTGTTTCTCCAATCGTGTGGGGTTTCTTCGCCTTGGCGATTAAATGCAAAATTTCAAATGAAGTTGAGAGTACCTTTTCAGACAATACATATGCTACGCCAGTTTTTCCTAGTTTCATTTTCTTTAAGTTTTCTAATTTTCCAGCAAAGAATTCGGGTGGCCGGTCACTTATGTTAGCATGCTTTGTCTTTAAATGGCGTTCTAGCTTTGCAGGTTTCAAGGCTTCATTGCTGAGAACAGCAGCACAAATCACGCATTGAGGTCTAATCTCTTTATTTACCTCAATTGCTGTAAATCCGAACTTAATATAATCACTGTGATATTTTCGTTTTGGTTTTAGAGGCATTTTCAATAGTAAAAGTACAAACAAATAAGTACAGACAATAATATCCCAAAATGTTATTAAACAAAGCACAACTACAAAACAGGATCACACTACTCTGCACTGGGCTAAAACTGAGTGATGAGCAACTAAGTAGGCGTGGCCTACAGCGCTAGAAGACATCACGTGTCTTTACACAGCACAGTCACGTGATCACTGACTTCTGCTCCGACGCCCGCAGATGTAGCCGTGAAGTGTTCCCCTGTTATAATGTTGAAAAGACGTTTTCTACATGATACAAAAATTATTATGTTAAATATCTTTAACATAATTTGAATTATCATTCAATAAATATCTGATATTCATCAGAACGAACCTATTTACTTAATCTTGTTTAACGAAAATCGTAATTTTGATTTAATCAAGGGTAACATTACTTTTTTATAAGTAGTCACCGGACTCTCCCGCTGACCACCCCCGAGGCTCTCACGGACCAACTTTGGTTCGCGGACCACTTGTTGGGAAACACTGAATTATAGTATTATATTAGTATAGTAAAAATAATGTAAGATACTTGACTAAATGAATAATATAAACTTACCAATGATATTTTTATGGGAATCGTAAACATTGAGGGAAAATCAGGCAAAAGTAAAATCTTTTTTATCATGAAAGAAAAAAATGTTTTTTTATAGGTAATTATTTAAAGAACTAGGTTATGCATTTCAAAACTAATACTTTTTGAAACCGTCATTTCATTAACGAAGTCTAACCTGCTACTCTTTTACTGAGTAGCAGGTTAGGCTTCATCATTGAAATGATGGTTTCAAAATGCGTCACCAAGTAAGATAATAAGATTTCACTTAGTTCTTTAAATAATCACCTATTCATTAATCATTGAGATCAAGATTATTACAGCAACCAAAATTTCCTTTCCTAATCTTCATATTCAACCCTACCTTATTTAAACTGAAATTCTCCATGGGGTTGTGGCAGGTAGGATTTATCTCTACCAACCCCAGTTGGAAGAAGATCTGCCTCAGAGATGAGTCATTGATCATATGGACTGTTTGTTTCCCATCTTAGGTTTTTTGAGATCTTTCCATCAAAACACACTAAAAATCTTTAATATTAGAACATTCTTGTGTTATGTTTAGCTAACTCTACAACTATGCTATATTTTATTATTATATTTTTATGTTAATTTTTTCTTGACCTTTCTCTCTACGCAGGGTTACAAAGTGTAGATGTTTCCTTTTACACGGTTGTTATATATATTTCCTTTACCCTGTTAGAGAGGTATATTATTCACATAACTTTATTATTATTAGTAATAATAAGTCTAAATTGTCCTATTATTAAAATGAACAGTGCTTCAGCTTATACAAAAAAATCCCTATGGGTACAAACAAGTTCTAATTGATATGTGATGGAATAATTATGAACCCTAAGCATAAACATTTGCTATAACCACTTGTAAATATTTTACAACTTACCTATAGTAGCACTTACTTATATTTGTTGAGGTCGGCCGCTTCGGGAGATGTGCCCCATTGTCCTATCAGACCGTAACTGATAGTATTTTCAGAAAAATATTTACAAGTGTTTTTAGTGAAAACTAGTAGCTCAAATGAAGATGGAATCAATAGACATAAACATATGGTTAAAGCAAATATGTGTGTGTGTGTGTGTGTGTGTTATATTTATATTTTTTTAAGCCATTATAAATTCATAATTTTTTATTGTAATTAATTTAATCTAGTTTTGTTTGATTTCAAACTAAATAATATTTAATATGTAGAGACCTGTTTTCTTTAAAATTCAGAAATTCATAGAACACTCACTATATTGGACTTGTTCTTTAACTCTAATTAATTCAAAAATTTTTTCAATATAATTATTAGGATAGTTTATTTTCTTCTAACTAGATTTCTTGCTTTTATCCAGTGAATTATGGTATTTTTGTTTCTTTTACCTTTGGAAAATTAGCAAAATTAATTAATATATCTTTGCAGCATTATTATTATTATAAGATTTCAAAATTCACCATGTAATTTAATACAACATTATACAATTTATATATTATTAATTTAATTCTGTTTGATATACATAGACTTTGTTAGTTTAAAATGTTAACCTAAATTTAATTTGTAAATTTGATTTTTTAAATTTTTTTGTCTGCTGTTCTTATAGATAATTTTATAGAAATAATGATTTTACCCACAATAAAGTGTGGTCTTATTTTACTCTTAATTTTATTTAATTAATTTGATTTGTTACTATCACAGTCCCTTGGCTTGTATGCACAGTTCTTACACTTTCATTTGGTCAATCACACACTTCTTGTGCATGCATAAATCAATAATCCTCTAGAGCAGTGTTTTGAAAACATTTTTGCCCAGTGGCCACTAAACAAACAATACCAGTGGGACATTCCCCAGAAAAAGTTTTAAATATAGTTCCTCAAAATCCTTGTTTTTGGTCTAAAAATAGCAATATTTATAGTATTTTAATCTCTCCAATAACTTTAAAAATAAGTACTTTTAACACATTAATGAATCCTTTGGATACGCTCCTAATAACAATGTAGATTTGTTAGGAAAATAAAATCATTACATTTTAAATGTTAAAAAGATCTTATTTTACAATACATAAAAATTACAGAAATAATAATTATTGATGTGACACATGAGACAGACGCTTTGTCTTTATCTGCAAAGAGTGATCTGTCTCTCCCTCAACCCCTTTTATTCAATGCTTTTTCTCCCTGCATTTCTTCTGGTTTACTTTACTCACTAAGCATTATTATCATTTCGATTTTATTATTTTTTATTTTGGGTTCAGCTGCATGCCGTTTGAAAAACACTGGTTTAGGATATTATAATCCAATTTTTTTTCATGTAAACAGCTTCTAGATGAACGGTTGTTAATATACAATTACTCTCATTTTCTATTTTTTAGAACTGTCTTAACAAACTGTTAAAGTTTGTGCCTGATAGATATTTTCATTATTGATACTTATTTCCACAATTTCTTTCTATAAATACCGTTAACACTTATTATCTTATTTCTAATAACACCTTAAATATGAACATTATTTTTTTTAATTTAGCTATGATTTCTGTTTTTTTCAGTTTCTGTTAGTCATAATTCAATCAGGAATCTAAGTTTATTTCAATTAAAAATTGTTCATTTTATGTATTTATAAATTTAATCCTTATATATCATCTTTATTCAACAGTGTTGAACTAGGCAAGCAGTTAGCAAAGGCAATCGAACCAGAACTTCAAGATAAAAACCCGGTTAACAGTCATGACGCTTCAACTAATGGACTTATCAACTTCATCAAACAAAATTGGTAAACTGATTCGTAACTAGTTACAGGAATTTTTGCAATATGCTGCCAGCAATACCCACCTTAACATAGTTCGTTTTTTATTCCTTATACAAGTTTGGGAACATGGATGATTTATTTTTGTTATTTAAAATGTTTTGGTTATTGTATATGTTGATATTTTAAATTATTTTACATTATTAATTAAAATATTTAAGTAGTTAAATCTTTTATTTTTAATTATTTTCACAATTCGTGGAAAATTTCAGTCCTTACCTTTATCCGATTACAATTCACCTTTTCTTTGCCTTTTAAATGAAGGTATTGAGATTAATAAAACCCTCACTTATAGCTTTTTCTTTATCTAAATCAAATAGTCAGGATTAAACCCCTGCTTCAAATAAATGCTAAATCACTATCAAAATACAGGAAGTAGTGATGAAATGTTAGTTGTCGTACTTTCTGCAGTGATCCCAGTTACATAAAATATTTATGTGTTCACTAGAAACCAAAATTTAGCAGTATTTTAGGAAAATCCATTTCCAAGAAAATATTTGTCATGATCGTTTAGATGTGTTATGATCAATCTTGCTTGGATGAACAAAGAAAATCGTCAATCCAACTGTTAAAAAGTTCTGGATCTCTTAATTGTATGAAATGACTACCACCTTTAACCAAATGAAGCCTGAAAAAAATAATAATATAACTATTGCATGTAAACATTGTATTTACATAAATAAGAACAGTTGACAAAACAGTGTATACTGGACCATAATAAATACATACAGTTTATATTGTATTTATTAACTTGGATTTAATTTTAAAAAGCTTAGTTCAAAATATTATGTAAATTAATTTTCAAGTGCCTATACTAAACATTTGCACAGTAATCACATTTACTGTAATAATCCATTGTATTTACTAAAGATCTGCTAACCTATTCAACTAAAGAAAATTTTAAGACTTTGTGAATCATAGCTATTTTTTCCTAATGACAACAGAAATTTTAAGTTTAAACCATTGCCGATGAAGATTATACAGTGTGATCTGAGTTACACAAGTTAAAAATTGTGTAACCTTAAAACATTTGATTTTATTATGACAGGTTTAACTCCAATGGTAACTGGACATATAAAACACAATTTTTTAAAAGATAAAGTTATAAAAGTCACAAATAATTTGTTGTTTAATATAATCTAATTTGTATATTCTTTACACACAACTGTAGCTAGAAAGAAATTGTTCCTCATTGTGAAGCTTAATTACAAAATAATTTCATACTTTTTACTTCATATATTATTTTTGTCATATAATTTAGACATATTGTGAAAATATAATTAGGATGCTTGAGAAATTGAAGTACAGTAGAACCTCATTATATCAGGCTCTATAACCCCACACATCGCTTATAATAGGCCGTTTTGAAAATATATCACATAATCCTTCAGGCATGTAAACAGGTGTCTCACAGCCACCATCACAACACCTATACAAGGGGGTCATTAATAACTTTTGTTAAAAACATTCCTTCTAAAAATTATGCAAAAGAACTGTATATAGCATAGACATATCTTTAATATTTATAATATTACTGACTTATCAAGTGTGTACTAATGTATTGTAAACAAATATACACCCTGCTCTAACTAAAGTTTGAAACATGACTACTGTCCCAACAACTTCAAAACGCTTTCTATATCAATCTAAAATTTTTCTTACTAAAATAAGAGAAAAATTTTTATTTAGAACCATCTTATTTTATGTTACAGTTGCCATGGTGAAGTGATAACTGATTTCTAATCTATCTAAATATTACTTGTGAGGTTTTAATTAGTGTATTTCTTTTTATTAAGTTCAATAGAGTTTTCTCTTGTTTTATTTGCATCTCAATCACTTTAAAATAACTTTTTGGTTTATAATGGACTTTCATAAAAAACGAATGCTCTCAGCCCCAATTACTCCGTTATGATGAGATTATTCTGTACATATATTCTGTAATGACAAAAAAAAATTTTAACTTTTTTATGTTCAAGTAAAGTACCTGTAACAGTTGAACTAACTTACTTTTAATGCAGGTCTATTTTGTGAAACTATTTATTTTTAATACAATCTCTGACATTTTTAAAATCAAAAAGTCTTTTTCATGTGTCGTAACAGAAAGACTACTATAAAATACAGTATAGTCTCGAAATTCCGAGCCCCGATATTTCGAGCTTCCGTTAAAAATCGAGCCTATTTCTATCTGAGCCTATTTTGTCATTTTGAAAGAAAATGATGAATCGGGCTTCCAAGAAATGTTTATATAAATACTGTATGCGTCTGGCTTTCAAGATATGTTCGTATAAAGTTATATAAACTTATTTAGTGCATTTTTAAATACCTATAGTATTAGGATTTAAAACTCCTATTTGTTCTAATCCACTTGAACCTATTTCCATGTAATCCAAGTGGTCGGTAATTCGAGGTGGTCTCGGTCCCATTTACCTCGAATTATTGAGACTCTACTGTATTATAAAAGCTACTTTATCTACAACCATCTATTTTCCGTTTTCTGAGTTTGCATATAACATTTAGTAACGTATGAATTCAACAAAACGAGAGCAAAATATTTGTTTTAGCTAAATACAAATTTTTCAGAAAAAAAATACATTTTCTAACATAGTGGAACCAACTTAAAATTATATGTCCATATTGTTTTATATAATAAATTTACTTATACGAATACGCATATGTGTATGTGTGTGTGTATTTCCATGCTCACATTTCTATTCAATAGAACAAAATATATTTAATAGTTCCTTTCTGTAAGAAAGAAATTGATTTTATTTATTAACTTAACTCTTTCAATAGTGGAATAAAGAAAATAAACATTTAAAAACTGTGGTGTAAAATACTGACCTTGAGTTTGGAATATTGTTTGCCAAACATATTGCATGTTCCCATCTAACAAGAGAGTCCTCATCTCCTTGTATTATCAGAGTCTCTGCTTTAATATTTCGTAAAATATCCTTACACATGTCCCCTGTTTCATTTTTTAATATAGAAACACGGTTTTCATACCAATCTGACCATAATTCTTTCAAGTGTTCCTGCCCATAGCACTTTTCTCTTGGTTTCAATAGCTCAGATGACCAATTTGAAACATCTCTAAGCCCTAAAATAAGTAAGTTTTGTAAAGCTCATTAATTGTGTGTTGATTTTGTCAAAGCTTATTTTTCAAAATTTAGTTATATTTTTTTTAAAGTAGACAGTTTTACTTACGAGCTTGTAATTCCATATCTCTTTCGTTAATATAAGACATAGCAGACAATGTAATCAATTTTTCAATTTTATCTGTATTCATTGCAGCCAGTATCAAACCTGTTGTACCTCCATCACACCAACCAAGCACTGAATATTTTCCCACTTTCAGAACCTATAAATGTTAAATAATTTATCTTTTAAAAACTTTTAAGAACATATATTATATAATTCACATACATACACTTGAAACTGTCAGATAAAATACCTAATAAAAAACAATTAATATATTTAATACTCTGAGGGTATGATGGACATCTACTTTAAAGTGAAAACTGTATTTAAACTGCAGGTGATGCACACTATCATCTATTAAAGGAAGTCTAACATCTCTTGCAGTACCCCACTCAAACACAATGATTTACTAAAATGAGTAAAAAGCGAGTTCAACCTTAAAATTTACTATAAACAAGCCAGATTAACGTTGCTAGGACCTAGACACTGAACAGTGATAGAAACATTTGTAAGGACTGGATTTTCTTCACTTACTATTATAATTATTTTCAATTCCTACTAATAGTTCACAATCTCTCTATGTATGTATTTATCTTGCTCAAATTTTCAATTGTTAATGAAATACTTTTTATTGATCTACTCAAGTTCAAATACATTTCTTTTAATTTGTAGTTGATGGCACTTGATTTTTTTTTTCAAATATCAATTCATTAATTAGTTAATTTTAATAATTAATTTTGCTTTCTACTTCCCACTTAATATTGTGATTCTATCATATGTAAACCCTATACACATGTTTGAAATTAATTAATTGTAATTATTTAATAAAAAGTAGGTCAAGTATAATTTTTCTTTCTTGACTGTAGGAAGTGACTTTCAAAAAAAATTTTGATTACTTATTTCTGGATAATTTTTAAAATTTAAATGTTGAATGTTTTAACACTTTGCTTTTACAGCTATGTATTTATTTATCTTTGGTTGATAGAATTATTTTTAATGAGACTTATAGGACTATAAATCAATATAAACATATACAAAAGAAAACAAAATTATTTTTCATGACAGTCAAATGGTCTTTAGTTTGTCAATAATAATGAACTGTTTTTAAAAAAATTATTGATAGATAAATATTTATTTGTTAATTCAACAAAAATTTTAAGTACAAGTATTTTATAGCCATTAGCTCTTCCTGTTCAAAGTTAGTGCAGCAGGGTTGAATTGAAGGCCATGGTGATAAAGATTGTGTAAATGTCTCTAAATCCTTAAATTTCAGATCAATCATTGTTATAGTAAACAGGGTTAGATACGTGGAATAGTCGTTCCAAAATGAAACTGCATCATTGCTGATTCTTCAAACTTTATAACCATCTTAAAAACCATTAGCTAATAACATTAAAATTGCTCTAAGCATATAGTTCAAAATTCATGGCTTTCTCTGCTTATAGTGATGTCTTTTAAATACAGTACAGTCCCGCTAATCCGGTCTCCGATGATCCGGACGTCCGGCTAATCCGGACGGCCCAAAATTTTTGTTTAGTTATAGTATTTTACAGTGCACAATCAGTCTGCCGTCCACAAAAATATTTATTTTTATACGTCTATATTTGTTATTTTTCAAAGGGGTTTCCTACTCTAATAGACAAATAATATAATTTATTCATTAAAATATGAATTTAACATATTATTTGTTTCTTTTGCCTATTAAAGTAGGAAAAACGTCTTTGAAAAAACATATTCACATTAGATCTCCCAACAATAAAACGCACGTGACATCAGAGACATCTTGCGATAAACGAAAGATAAAGGACTGCTGACTAAACGGATAGACAGTCTATCCGTCTGGCGTCAGGTCAGTTGTGTTGTCGGACGGAAAAAACTCCAAGCTTTATTTCGTATTGATGGAGGTGAATCGCTTACTAAAATTGCAAAAGAGTTAGGCGTGGGAAAACAAACCGTTTCCGATTACAGAAAAAGCGACAGGAAATTGAAGATTTTTTTGCAAAAATGGTTAGTAAAGACAGTTTAGGCGGCAGAAGCACTTAAAAAAAAACAAAAAATGAAACCTTAGATGATGCTTTGTATGTTTGGTTTTGTCAACGGGAACAGGGTGTTCCATTATCGGGTGTAAATTTGCAAACGATCGCGCTGAAACTGAATGAAAAGCTAAAAGGAGAGACTAATTTTACTGCCAGTCTGGTGTGGCTGTCACGGTGGAAGGAACGACACGGCATCCGTCAACTCGGAATAAGTGGTGAAATTTTGTCAGGTGACAGTGATGCCAGTGAAAAATTCAAAGACAAATTTGGCAAGTTTCTCAGAGATGAAACTTACAACCTTGTCAGGTGTTCAACGCTGACGAAACCGGATTAAATTATAAAATGTTCCCAAAAAAAACTTTAGCTTCCAAATTAGATTCAGTAGCAAAAGGCCATGAAGTTAAGAAAGAACGTATGACTTTGCTGTCCTGCAGTAATGCTTCTGGCTACCTAAAATTTCCACTTTTGGTGATAGGGAAATCCGCAAGCCTAGGGTTTTTAAAAATGTAAATTTAAGTGTTATACCGGCCCAATACAAGTTCCAAAAATCGGGGTGGATGAACAGTCAAATTTTTAAGGACTGAAGTTTTTTGAAAACTTTGTTCCAACAACAGAAAAGTTTTTAAAAGAGAAAAAACTCCCTCGAAAATAATTGATAATGCCCCATGGCACCCAAATGAAGAATTGCGTCATGGTGACATTTTTGTTAAATTTCTTCCTCCTAGCGTCACGGCTCTCATTCGGCCGATGGACCAAGGCGTGATAGAGGCGATAAAACGGCGATATAGGAAAAAGTTAATTTTATCGCTTTTGTAACAACAAGAAGCAGATCCAGCTACACAATTTATTGAAATTCTTAAAAAAGTGACTATAAAGGATGTCATTTATATGGCTGCAGAATCGTGGGAGGAAATTCAACCGTCTACAGTCCAAAAGAGCTGAAAAATATTGTGGCCTGAAATGCCACAGGAAAGTGAAAAAACCGACAGTCAACCTACTAATGACGACGCTGAATTTGTTCGGATTTTTCAACAATTGAAGGGTTGTGCCGAGTTGAAAGACACTGATATTTCCGAGTGGGTTATCAGTGATAATGACATTGGTTATCAAGTGCTCAATTTGCTGTGCACTGCAAATGCAGAAATGACAGCTCGGTAGAGGAAGACTACACACACGAACCGGTCAGCCCAACTCATGATGGGACGGCTGCAATGCTGGAGGGGTTGATAACCTATTTGAGAAACAAACTGATACGTCAACCGCGGAGCTACTGACCTTGAAACGCCTACGAGATCGTACTGTCAAACGACGTTATTCATCGTTAAAACAAAAGAACATTACGGACTTTTGATATTTATTCATGTCATACCTTTTCTGTTACAATTACAGAATTTTTTGCTAAATAAGCTGTGAAATACTGTACTGTATAGCTATATTTAGGCCTCAATTTCACTAAAACTACAATTTCAATATGTTTCCCCGCCTAAAACACATATTGTATTAATTTGTTTTGCTTTTTCCGTCTAATCCGGACTTTCGTTGATCCGGACAGGGTCCGGTCCCATCAAGTCCGGATTAGTGAGACTGTACTGTATATAAAATTTAGCATGAGGAAGGCAACTCTGCCTTTCTGGTTTTTCTAATTTACTATTTGACCGAGTAAACATTGTGTGCAGAAAATATGTGTGGTACTGCTACTTTGCTGCTCGTATTTCCCTCTTTCTGCTCAGCTTTACTCTGTCAGTAAATACCTTATTTTTTAAACAAACTTGAATCCAAACTATTTCCAATGAAAGCTTCTGCTTCAGATTGGTTACTCCATGATTTCAAACCGCAGTCATTCAATATCTAATCATTTTTTGGATATGCAATCACAACAATTTTTTTCATAACATATGGTGAGAAAGTATATCAGTTCCTCTTATAAAAACAAAGAGGTAAAGATGCAGTAAAAATATCAATCCTAAAATTGATCAGTGTCCTTCATAAAGCAAACTACTGGAGAAAATGATAAACTATTTTATATCAAAAACCAAATGCCTTATTTCTAATGATCAGTGTGGTTTCAAATAAGGAAATTTATCAACCATTATTAAGGATTTAACTATTTGTATTGTTATAGTCAGTCATCCAAAGTGTCTCTTTTGCATTTTTAAACACTTTAAAACCATGGTTTGTACAAGACTATACTAGATTTTTCCAATTATTCAAAATTTCCCCTCAAACAGGTTTATTAAGGTGGATTTTGGAACTATGTTGTCAGATCTTTACAAACTATAAATATATTACAGGGTATTACACGATAAATATAACTAAAAATATTTGACAGAGTATTACATTAAGTATAACAGTATCCATTTTAACATAATGCTCCTGGTCTTTTGTACTCCATCTAGGCCTATTATATATATATATTATTGTTCGTTAAAAAACAATAAAGATATTATGATTCTTCCAGCAGATAAAGGTTCAACCACTGTCATTATGAACAAAGAAGACTACATCAAAGAAGCAAATAAGCAACTGTCAGACATCACAACATACAAAATACTTACAGATAACCCCACTACAGAATTCAACAATTTACTCTCGGACCTACTCAAATATACAGCTCCTGAACAAAACATTTCAGAAACATCTCTAAAATTATTATATAATGAAAACCCATCTACTCCTCAATTCTATATATTACCAAAGATCCATAAAAACATAATCCCTCCACCTGGTAGACCAATAATTGCTGGCTGCAATTCAGTAACGGAAAGAATTTCAGCTTTCCTCGACTCACACCTTCAACCCTTAGTAAAGAACCTTCCATCACATACCCAGGACACCAATCATTTCATAGACCGACTCTCACAAATATCTGTACCTCTACCCCCGGTAACTATTTTGGTCACCATAGATGTCACCTCTCTCTATACCAACATCCCTCATGCACACGGCCTATCTGCAATAGAGAATTTTCTAAACAAACGCCCAGGCAAGCCTTCTCCCACTACACCTTTTCTTGTGAACCTGACCAGGTTCATCCTCGAGAAGAACAACTTTCAGTTTGAGGGAAGGAACTACCTTCAAATAAAGGGAACAGCAATGGGCACCAGAATGGCACCATCGTACGCAAATCTGTACATGGGATTGTTGGAAGAAAGTTTTCTAAAGACACAAACACACCAGCCATTATGTTGGTATAGATATATAGATGACATCTTCCTAATTTGGACACAGGGTGCTTCAACACTTGAGGCATTTTTAGACAGCCTGACACAATTCTCCACACTTCAATTTACCTGGGAGAAATCTACATCAGCCATCACCTTTTTGGATGTAGAGGTAACACTCCAGGATGGAAATATCAACACAGGAATTCACATCAAACCGACAAACCACCTACAATATCTCCATTTCGACAGCAACCACCCAATAAACATAAAACGATCCATCCCATACAGTCAAGCAATCAGGGGTAAGAGAATCTGTTCGAATGATAGGGAATTGGAAGATTTTAATAGAAAGATATCAACAGCCTTCCAGAGAAGAGGATACCCAAAAAGACTCATTGAAAACCAAATTCATTCAGCACAATCCTCGGTTCGCCCCAAACCACAAACAGAACAAAATAAACTGTCTTTAATAACAGACTACCATCCTGGTCTACATAAACTCAACAAGATATTGAGAGATGGCTTCAAAATTCTTCAAGCTTCCGTCCACACCAAAAATCTTTTCACCGATCCACCGCAAATTTGGTACAAGCAACCTCCCAACTTGAAAAACATCCTAGTACATCCTAAACTACCAGACCCTGATGCAGAGAAACCACACAAACTTCCTCATGGCTCCTTCCCATGCAATAGACCTAGATGCAAGACGTGTCCAATACACCCCTCAGCAAATAGTTTCAACAGCCAAACAACAAAAATGGTCTTCAAAATACAGGGTCATCATAATTGTACATCGAAAAATGTCATATACCAGCTACAATGTAAACTTTGCTCAGCACAGTACATAGGCCTGACCACGGATGGTCTGAATATCAGAATGAATGGCCACAGACATGATGTTAAAATTATGAATATGGATAGACCAACAGCTCAACATGCTGCGAGTCACAACATCGCAACTTTTGATGACTGCTATACCACAAAAATAATTAAATCACTCCCCTCTGATTGCAATCCCTCAGAACTGAGAAGGTGGGAACTATCATACCAGTGGTATACCAAGTCCAGAGAATCCCCTAACCTCAACATCAGATAAATCCTTTTTTTTTTTTTTTTTTTTTTTTTTTTTTTTTTTTTTTCCCAATAGCCTTATCTCTTTTCCTCTGACAGACTTATATAAACTATAATCACTCATATGCTCATGGAAACAATTTATATATATATATATCTTTAATCTGTGCATCTGTGTCATCTGATTTCTACTCTACACAATCTGTGATTACAACTTATATTTATTTTATTTCATTCTCTCATATTTCTTTTTGTGTTTTCTCTTCGATTGATAAAGACCACTGTGTGGTTGAAATATATCATTGTTTAAGTGCTTTTATGTGTTTCTATTTCAAGACTACAGTGTGGACTCTTACCAAGGTAAGTCTGTCAGTCTCCTAGTCCAAAAAATCTATATATATATATATATATATATATATATATATATATATATATATATATATATATATATATATATATATATTAAAACAACATAGGTTATTCAAATACAAGAATATTTATTAATTTATATCCAAAGCTTTTCGTTGGTAAACAGTACAATGATTATTGTAATTTTCATTCCTGATGATGTTGCTACTGTTTACCAACGAAAAGCTTTGGATATAAATTAGTAAATATTCTTATATTTGAATCACCTATGTTGTTTTAAATTAGAAAAACAAGAAAATGTATTTTAAATTTATATATATATTTCATTCTGTTTTATTTCATTCTGTCATATTTCTTTTTGTGTTTTCTCTTCGATTGACAAAGACCACTGTGTGGTTGAAATATATCATTGTTTAAGTGCTTTTATGTGTTTCTATTTCAAGACTACAGAGTGGACTCTTACCAAGGTAAGTCTGTCAGTCTCCTAGTCCAAAAAATCTATATATATATATATATATATATATATATATATATATATATATATATATATATATATATACTTGATATTTAACGTTATCCCTTAAATTATTATCCCTAAAAATTACTTACAATAGTAATATATTAACTTCATATATATATATATATATATATATATATATAGGTATTTTGTTAGTTTTTATCTAGGCCTTTATGTGACAGCTCAAAATACATTAATACCCCGTAATTACCCGATAGGTGGGACTGGGCAATAACCATGTAAGTCGAATTCACGTAAGTCGAGGTATAATTTTACATACAATTACACAGGAATCATGTGTAATGGGGACCAAAGACTAAATAAACTAATAATTTAAAAGAAAAATGTGTATGCATTAAAATCCTAAATAGATGATAAAACAAAAAATTATATTATATACATACATATTGCAAAGAAGTAAGTAAACAGAAGTTATTTTGACATAGAAGGCTTCATAAAATCTAGTAAATTCGTGTGAAGAATTGAAGATTTTTTCTTCTAAGCCTTGCTCAATTAAACTAATTCCTTTTGTAAAGTTTCTAACCATCATTTCATCTTCTAAGTAAACTGGGTCTAAAAAATCTGCATTTTTAAGGTCTTGCTCACGTATTTCTATGAGCTCATCAATTGATTGTCAGCTCCTGGTTGTGTAAATCCAGCAGTTCTTGAACGTCATCACTATCCACTTCTAAATTTAGTTGTTTGGCAAAACCGACAACTTCTTCAATCACATCATCACTTTTATCAGATTATGGTACTGATTCCGCTTGAGTTTCAGCGGCAAAGAAAATAGGCACAGCTTTTTCCAAAGGCCATTCAATATTTTTGGGAAATTTCATTCCAAGAAGCATCTAAAACATTGAATTGTTTCCAAAAACCCTTCAACAGAGAGCTTGTTGTTCTGTCTCATAGCTTCATGCAGATGTGCAAATGATCTTTTTGTGTAATAGGCTTTAAATGTTTTGATGATTTCCTAATCCATCAATTGAAGCAAATTATTTGTGTTTAGTGGCAAAAATAACACTTTCTCGCGTGTGTCAAAATTAGTTGAAGTAGTAGGAGGATGGTCAGGTGCATTGTCAATTAATAGGAATTGCTTTAAAAGGAATTTGTTTAGACCGATAATAACGTTCGTTTTGAGATATGAAATGATGACCAAACCAGTCCTCAAAAACAAGCTGTTACCAAAGCCTTCCGATTCGACTTCCAAATCACGGGCAAGCTAGCTTTAGAAATATATTTTAATGCCCTTGGATTTTCTGAGCAATAAACTATGAGAGATTGCAACTTACAATCAACAGCTGTATTTGCACCAAATATCACTGTCAATCGGTCTTTGGTGGCCTTAACACCTGAAAATATGTTCTCTTTATGAGCTATAAGAGTTCTCATAAGCATTTTCCACCAGAACAGGCCAGTTTCTGCATAACTCAAACAGCGTGATTTAAAACTGCGTAACTTGGGAATCGCGTAAGACAGGGTAACGTAAGTCGAGGTATTACTGCATAACAACAGCAAAACTAACCTATTTATTACTGTCGAACAGGTTACAAGCATGGACCAAAATAACTAGGTTTAAATTTTCCAATACAAAGACACAATAGGTTAGATTTAATTATTATAGCAATACCATTACCATTACCTTGCAGCTTCAAACCAAAAATAAAACTAAATTTTTTTCATTTTATTTGATGAAAGATTTTTATAGATCGTTATTTATGGTCCAGACTTGAAAATGTTAATGTCTTAGAAGCTGTACTGGTAATAATTGGGAAACAGAACATGTATAACCCATTTGTTTGGTGCTCTTGTTCTCTTGCACGTGGCGGTTTTATAAGACTCTTCTGCACAATCTGAAGTTCTAAAAACTCAATTTACTGGTGACCATGCTTGAAGACTTGTTACTGTAGTTTTTTATAAAACCCAAGTAATTGATGTAATACAATTACCTAGAGTTGTCAGCTTGCCTGTTTACTGTTAACTCGGTTAGGATAATACAAGGTCTCAGGTGAAACAATGTTTACATATTTTGCTGCAATGATTCATGTATACGTTGATTATTAGCTTACAATGATATTTTATATTGCTGGTAACAATGTATTGCTTTAAATTACAATGGTATATACTTAACTAACACTTAAGTACAGAGAAGAGTTGTTTTTTCCTTAAACAAGTAAATTTTAAAATAAATTAGAAGTAATATGCTCTAGATAGATTAAAAGGAATGATATTAGGTAGGTTGTCTTGATACCGGATAGTCTGTAGGACCTTTCCTGAAGGTTTTGGATCCAATCTGACCAGAAAGAAAATTTAAAGGGATTTGAATTTTTTATATTAACATCTGTTAGAATATAATATTTACATCCTAAACTACAGTACAGTCTCACTAATCCGGACTTGATGGGACCGGACCCTGTCCGGATCAACAAAAGTCCGGATTAGACGGAAAAAGCCAAACAAATGCATACAATATGTGTTTTAGGTGGGGAAACATATTGAAATTGTAGTTTTAGTGAAATTGATGCCTAAATATAGCTATACAGCACAGTATTTCATAGCTTATGTAGCAAAAAATCCTGTAATTGTAACAGAAAAGGTATGACATGAATAAATATCAAAGCATCTTTCTCCTTGAATAAATGTATTCACATAAAGTTATTTACACTATACTGTATAAACGCACAAAAAACTCAAACAAAAATAAACTTTAAAAAACTTAGTGAAAAAAGTCCATAATGTTCTTTTGTTTTAACTATGAATGACGTCGTTTCACAGTACGATCTCGTAGGTCAGTAGCTCCGCAGTTGACTTATCAGTTTGTTTCTCAAAGTAGGTCATCAACCCCTCCAGCATTGCAGCCACCCGATCATGAGTTGGGCTGACCGGTTCGTCTGTGTAGTCTTCCTCTTCCAAGCTGTCATTTTCTGTGTTTGCAGTGCACACCGCGACGATTGAGCACTTGATAACCAATGTCATTATCACTAATAATCCACTCGGAAATATCAGTGTCTTTCAACTCGGCCCAACCCTCCAATTGTCGAAAAATCTGAACAAATTCCGCGTCGTCATTAGTAGGTTGACTGTTGGTTTTTTCACTTTCCTGTGGCATTTCAGGCCACAATTTTTTCCAGCTCTATTGGAGTGTAGACGGTTGCATTTCCTCCCACGATTCTGCAGCCATATAAATGACATCCTTTATAGTCACTTTTTTAAGAATTTCAATAAATTGTGTAGCTGGATCTGCTTCTTGTTGTTACAAAAGCGATAAAATTAACTTTTTCCTATATCGCCGTTTTATCGCCTCTATCACGCCTTGGTCCACCGGCTGAATGAGAGCTGTGACGTTAGGAGGAAGAAATTTAACAAAAATGTCACCATGACGCAATTCTTCATTTGGGTGGCATGGGTCATTATCAATTAGTAAAACCGCTTTTCGAGGGAGTTTTTTCTCTTTTAAAAACTTTTCTGTTGTTGGAACAAAGTTTTCAAAAAGCTTCAGTCCTTAAAAATTTGACTGTTCATCCACGCTGATTTTTGGAACTTGTATTGGGCCGGTAGAACACTTAAATTTACATTTTTAAAAACCCTAGGCTTTGCGGATTTTCCTATCACCGAAAGTGGAAATTTTAGATCGCCAGAAGCATTACTGCAGGGCAGCAAAGTAATACGTTCTTTCTAAACTTTATGGCCTTTTACTACTGAATTTAATTTGGAAGCTAAAGTTTTTTTTTGGGAACATTTTATAATTTAATCCGGTTTCGTCAGCGTTGAACACCTGACAAGGTTGTAAGTTTTAATCTGTGAGAAACTTGCCAAATTTGTCTTTGAATTTTTCCCTGCATCACTGTCACCTGACAAAATTTCACCACTTATTCCGAGTTGACAGATGCGTGTCGTTCCTTCCACCGTGACAGCCAACCCACACTGCCAGTAAAATTAGGGCCTCCTTTTAACTTTTCATTCAGTTTCAGCGCGATTGTTTGCAAATTTACACCCGATAATAGAAAACCGTTCCCGTTGTTGGCAAAACCAAACGTACAAAGCATCATCTAGGGTTTCATTTTTTGGTTTTTTAAAAGCGCTTCTGCCGCCTAAACTGTCTTTACCAACCATTTTTGCACAAAAATCTTCAATTTCCTGTCGCTTTTTTCCAATCGGAAACAGTTTGTTTTCCCACACCTAACTCTTTTGCAATTTTAGTAACCGATTCACCTCCATCAATACGAAATAAAGCTTGGAGTTTTTATTCCATTGTCACTATCACTGACTTACGTTTAGTCGCCATTTTCACTGAACACTAAACGAGACGTAAATAAAAAACACAGATCAATATCGCACTAGAATTAAATGACAACTGAGCAGAAATCTTGCGAGAAGCAGTAAAGGTGGCATCCGTCCGACAACACAACTGACCTGAAGCTAGACGGATAGACTGTCTATCCGTTTAGTCAGCGGTCCTTTATCTTTCGTTTGTCGCAAGATGTCTCTGATGTCACGTGCGTTGTAGTGTTGATAGATCTAATGTGAATATATTTTTTCAAAGACGTTTTTCCTACTTTAATAGGCAAAAGAAACAAATAATATGGTAAATTCATATTTTAATGAATAAATTATATTATTTGTCTATTAGAGTAGGAAAACCCCTTTGAAAAATAACAAATATAGACGTATAAAAATAAATATTTTTGTGGACGGCAGACTGATTGTGCACTGTAAAATACAATAACTAAACAAACATTTTGGGCCGTCCGGATCATCGGAGACCGGATTAGCGAGACTGTACTGTAATACAATAACTAAGAATCTGGGGTCGTACATGATGAAATGGTAGCTTGTATCCAGTTATTTTCAAATGTGACTCATACTCTGAATTACGCCCCCAAACTTGAAAGTTACAGCCTCACACCTGAACTAAGATATACTTAATTCTTATTAGTGCCATACCTTTATAGTTAAACAAATGCACAAGATGTAAATTTAATTACTTTAATTATAAAGAAAAATTCATAAGATGTGGTTCCATGTCAGATTTATCTAGTGGTTGATTTTTTAATTTTATTCTTGTTTATTCCCTCTTGTTTATAAATTTTAATGGAATAACGCTTAATAAGTGAAATATTGCATGTTATATATATTAATTATATTACTAACACAAAGATACAGTATAAAATAATGTCATTTGTGGTTGGAAGTATGAAATCTGCTTATATTATTCCAGAATAGTCAGCCTATAGAGTTGATTCTATTGATAATGTTGAACCAGAAATTATTAAATAAATAAATCTTATGCTATAATACTAACCTCCATCAGCTTTGCTGCAATTGTAGCATCTCTATAAAATAACAGTTTCCCTTGGGTAAAGTCTCTATTTGGAGGTCGACTCTTACCACATCCTGGGAGATCTATGAATATTAGAGTATATTTAGTTTTATCTAAACCTTCCAATTGTGGAAAAAAGTCCGTCCAAACTGTACCTGATACAAATAAAAATTTTACTGTAGTTTTCTAATTTCTTTAACAAATTTTTTTTATGCAAGATGTTCAGTAATAAATGCTATAATTTTTCCTCTTAATTTTTTTTTAATCGTTGGATCATAAAATTTTTTATAAGAGACCAGTATTTCAGTTTATGACATACGTACAAAAATAAAAGAGTTTAACTTTCAACACTTATTAATGAAATTATGTTAGCCTTTAAAAATTAAACAGTAGTCTCTAATGATTGTGTAGTGAGTAGGTTACTATGAGCAGATAACCTTCTTAACTTTCATCAATATTTTAAGAAATTATAATGTTTGAAAAATTCTTTTATAATATTTTTTTATGAGAACCCTTAATTTCTTGTTATTTAAAGTTTAGTTTTTAAAATAAACATTGTAAAGTCTGGTTAAGAGAGAGTAAAAGGCTATGAAATGCTCAGAAAAGGAAAGACTATTGCCCCTTTTCCTCAAAATATTCTAGTATCTGCTTTTAATATTGCTCTTAGCAACTTCTTTCAAAATAAAACAGTTAGCTCAAATAAACGTAAAAACAAAACTATCAAATTCTCAATAACTGATCTAAGTTCATTGAACTCAGATCTGAGTTCATAAATTCAGATCTGAGTTAATTAAACACTTTTTGATCAAATTTCAAAAAAGGTTAAAATAAAATTTCAACATGTCACTTTAATTTTTATTTAAGAATAAAATAAAAAAGCAACTTCTTACTGTACCATAGATTTTTTTTTAATGCTTTTAAAATAAATTCTTATTATACCTGGTCAAATATAAAAACTTTCTACTCTAAGAATATTCATCTGCTTCTTAGTTTATGTTTTTATTTAAAAACTAGTTCACAACCAGACTCGATATCTCCTAATCTATAGACAAATTATTTGAGTATACATGTTGAAAAAAATGTATCTTTATTTATACACATAAACAGTGGCCATTAGGATTTAACTTTGGGGAGACCCCTTGGCTTCTTTTCAAAAAAAATTCATTTCAATTTTTATTTTTTAGAGATAGTTTTTAGTTTTGTAATATTTCAATACTACATGTATAACTTTATTAAATAATTAATATAATTTATTAGACACAAATTATTTAGATACAAATTAGTACAATCAATAAAAACATAAAATAAATTACTTTTTATAAAATGAAAATAATTTTTTGTTTTACAAAAAATAGTAATACTTCAGATATTAATAAACATTACGATTTTGGATTTATCTTTCATAACATTCGATCAATGTTTAATACAAATTATTAATTTTGTATATTTTGGGACATCCTTAGCACCTCTATATATGCCATTGCTTGTAATACTTATTTATAGCAGTATGTAGAAACTTGTTTATTTTAACATTTTTATTTTAAAAGTAGACGGTCATATTTTAAGAAATTAGTCTCTTTGTAAAAAAGACTTGGCAAATACAGTTTTTAAGAACATTTCAGTCTATTTACGTAATGTTTTCAAATTTTTGTTCCTATAAATTTTCACATTTAAAACATATTCAGAATGAATTGTTTGGCAGTTTTCTGGTAAAACTGTTTTCAATCTTTATAAAGTAGAATTTGGATAATTTGAACATTTTTAACTCGAAATTGCCAATAATTTGAAGTTTTAGGCTGTTCCCTTGAACTTTATACGCTGCCAAAGTAAAATAATTATAAATAATTCAAAGTTCAATTCGAAGCTATTTCTTTGGATATGGGCTCGAATTCTAGGGCCATCCAAGAAATCTCTGCATTTGGTTAGAGGTCAATGTGTTTGGTGCTTAAGTGGTGATAGGAATTATAAGCAGTCTCGATTATGTGATCAACAGTTATTGATTGACTAAGCTCTGCTTAGTCACTGATTTGTTTTAGTATTGCTTTTATTTTAAGTTAAAATGTTTCCCCTACACCTATCAAACGGGAAGCCAATACAAACATCGCCTTTGTAGAATACGTTAATACTCGTATAGAAGTATGTGGAGAACTTTCTGATCAAGACATTTTAGCAGAAGTGAAAAACAAAAATGCCGAATTATCAGAATTAGAAGGAAATCAAGCTGTATGGAGTCACTAATCATTACAATGTCAGAAGCTCTTCATCTTTTGTGCGAGTTTCAGTGTTACATCGAAGGACAAACTAATGTTAATAACGGTGTTTTCCTCTCTTTAACTATACTTGAGGATTTTGCTAGTGTTAAAAGAAGACAGTCGGGCATTACAAAATATTTTGACAAACTTTAATTTAGTGCTGTACATATTCATTACGTACTGTATATGTACATATTATATTTTCATGTAATTTTCTTACTAATTTTGACCACAGTAACTTTTAACTGCTAATAATTATAACTTTTTTAAATCCACTATGCCTAAGTATATTAATTATTTAAATTAGAGTGTTTAATGTGCATGTGTGGTCTGTTTTATAAAGTAATATAGGCCAGTAACACAATACCTGAAAACGGTTGTTATAGAGGCACAATAAAACTGGACAGGTTTTGACCAAAAGGATATTTTCCAATTTTCATAATTAAAATTTTCCGTTAATTCAAATTTCCCTGTTAGTCTCTTCAGCTTTAAATATTTTCTACTGTATAAGACTCTATGGGAGTTTGATAATCTAATCATATTTCAATATTAATATTATTATTCACAGTAAATAGTAAGCGTAAAATATCTATATTATTTAGGTAAAATAAAAACATCATGTGTGATACTAGAAAAACTATTTTTTTAATTTGTAGGTATTTTATTTATATGTTAGTCTACGAACTCTTATTATAAACACTCGTAACAAAATGACAAATCTATTATTCGTAATAATTTCACGTATTTATAAACACAGAAAAAGATGTCTAGTTAGATCATATCTACCAAACTAGAATAGTGAGTTTTTTTTTTGTTGAAGGTGACAATGAAGTAGTACGTTCCAATGTGTTCATTAAAACCTTACTCTCACTTAGCTATGATTTACATAAAGTTTCTATTTTAACTAATTTGTCCTCAAGTGAAGATAGTATTATATTTGTATTTAATATGATTATGAATTCACTTTTACTTCTATGGTAAAACTAAAACATTTGGTATAAAAAAAAATAATTAATTATTCTTAGAACAATTAGGAGTAATATAAGAATAAGTAAAAACTTACCCATAGAACCAGGAAGAAATAAAATGTTATGACGTCCATATCCTGCTCTTATATAATTAATAGAGTAATTATCTATTTCTACTTGATTCTCCTGTAAAATTCATTTGATCATATTATAAAGTAACACATATTCTAAACAAATACAGAATTACCAGCTGGTTTAAAAATTACTCTATACAAAGGGGTTGTGGGGTAGACATCTCTCTATTACCATGATGTCATGATTTTTTCCCAGTACGTGGGGAATTTTGTCTCTTTCTCAGTCTTACTTGTATTCCAGTATTGTAGGTATAAAACTTGCAATGACATAATTTTCCATTATGATTCTGATTGGGAGTGCAGGTGTGTGACTTTGCACAAGTTACCCTACCTTATGCATGAAACCAAGACAGTTCTCATGTTCTTTACCCTAAAACCTAATATTTTCTTTGTCCTTGATTGGCAATAAAAGTTAATCTATCTGCCTTAAAATCATTAAAGAAATTAATCCTCGTCCCAATTTAATCATTATAATCTAGCTGTTAAATACTTTTTTTAAGACCTGGATAGTGAGTAATTTTACCTGAAATATCCAACCTTGCATACATGAACTTTGATCCTTCCCCATATTCTATTCCACAAGAGTGTTATCCTTAATCTTATTTTTGATTCTTTTCTCATAAGTAGTTCTTAATTGTATTCTTCATTATTATATATTCTTTATCATAAAAACCATTCTTATACTTTTGTATCTAAATTTAGACAAATTAGAGTGAATCCCTTAAAATATATAATTAATCTACTCTCTGTTACAGAGATCTGATCTACAAAAAATTTAATATTAACAAGAAATTCATTGAAAAATTTAAAAGATTATGTGTCCATTGTCATTGTAGAGGAAAGAATGTATTTTAGCAATTAGAGCCCAAATGAGAGTTTTCCTTTAAAATGTAAACGTTGTAATTACTTTTCTACACCTGATGTAACTACAAATTTTTATAAATTATTTGTTCATATAAACAAACGTTATATTTATATGAAAACTCATTTTAAAGTAACTGTCCTTAAAATAAATTGAGGCTGACTGAAAATATTTGTTTTTATAACATTGCTACTTTTTAAAATGTGAATTCAACTTACTTAAATTCTTCAAATACTCTTCATAAAATAAACATTTGTCTTTACTTTTAAACTTTTTGGTCTCTGGCAGTGGTGCACCCAGGGAGGGGCCAAGGGAAAAAAGGGAAATTTATAAATAAATTAAAAATGAGAAAAATATTATATGTTTAACTGCAATTTAGGTGTAGGGTATTACGAATGATAATAGAAAATGATATTTAGCTTCTTGAAGATTGATTTCCCTGAGTCAGTATTTTCTCTATTGAACGGACTGTAATAACCTATATTTATTCTAAACTCGACATCCTCCTTTAGATAAAATACATGCTTTTATTACTTTTATTTCTGTTTGAAGTATCCTGATTAGGAGACTTTAAGTAGCATAAAATGTGCTAACATTTCGCTTTGCTGTAAAATAAGCAGTTTGTGAGTTGGTACCTTAGATGTGACAAAATAAGCATTGAGGTTACTTGATAGTTGATAATTATGAGGAAATATTGAAATTAGGGGATTGTTTATTGATTTAACAGTTATTTAGCTTCTGTTTGTATTATCATAACAATAGTTCTTATCCTTTATGGCAGTTTCAGCGGCTGTTAACATCTCTCTACAAGAATAACTGCTAAATAAATAGGAGGCTTCACAAAAAACATAAATAGGCCCTAACATATAATTAACAATTTTGAAAATTTTGAAGGTTTAATTAGGCCCGTCAATTTAAAACACTTCCAAGATTTTATGACAAGAGGAGCAGACAAGCAGTTTTAGTAACATTGTCTTTATATCGGTAAAAATTCTGAGACCATTATAAAAAACCAAATCAACTTTTAAAAATAAATATCCCATTAATTTGTTACAGGTTGATTGGTTTTTTTGCTGTCCATGGTCTTTAGAATTTAGACTGTAATTAGAAAATTACTAATTGTTCTTTGACTATTATCATTTTCTAATTAACAACAAAAAAACAAGGCTACTTCAATGAAAGTCAATGGTACAGAAATCAAAATGTAAAAACACCCAAGGTACTCGAAAAATAATAAACAAACTACTATACTATGACATATGAAACTCAGATTTAGCATCAATTTGAGACTTTTTTATGCTGCATATGCTTAAAACATAAGTTTTAGAGTGATAAAATTTCAATATTTTCTATTGAACAAACCGACAAACCCCACCCCCCACCAGCCCCGTTGTAGTTCTGGCCCCACCCCTTGAGAAACTCCTGGGTGCGCCCCTGGTCTCTGGAGGGTTTATAAATTATCTGAAAATAATATTACTTTCACAATATTACAGAGAATTAGTCCTTTGGAGTTTCCTAATGGCATCACATAATAATTACACTTCACACCTTTTTTAACATTGATAATATTTATTTACTTTTAACTTATTCTCTAACTAAATCACAAAACCCCTAAGTTTTAGGCTTTGTTTTGTTTTTGAAATATATACATTTTTATAAAATATTGCTCATGATTAATCTTTCTCCTAATTATTAAATTACAATATTTTGGATTACTAAAAAATTTTTAAGTGAGATATACTTTAAAAAAGATTCCTAAAAATTATTTTAAAATTTTTCAAGCAGATAATCAGAATACCAGTTTACAACTGTTTATCAAACAATATTAAATCATAAAGAACTATTCTACATTAAAGCAAATGAACATTTCGCAACAGTTTTAAAGGAAGTTTTTTTTTAATCACTAAAATATAAAGTTTTCTATAAATTTAAATGAAACTTTGGCTTTGGATAAAGATAGCATATACTTAAATTTTAAAATAATTCAATTAAAATATTGTTTTACGACCATAAAAAAATTAAATTAAAATACTTTTTTAATATTTATTCTTGGTAATTTTACTCAAATATTCTAATTCACCTTGTGTCTAAATTTTTTAGCTTATTTATCAGTCAAAATTTAGTGCAACATTGAACAAAATATTACTACTTATTTATATCTTATAATAAAAGCAAAAAACTTACCTGTAACTTGACTGTAGATAATCTCTTAAATGATGTCTCTCTTCTGTTAATATTTAGCAATGAAATTATTGTGCGGCACTTATTTATGAAAGTCATTTGTTTTAAACTAATTACAGACATTTTATACCACAAACGTAAACAGCATCAATATAGAAAGTTTCAAAGTCTAATTTTACTTATCTTCAACAATGTCTGTTAGGCCTTGTTTCTTATTAGGTTTTATTGAAGCCTAAAATAATATGATAGATGTGAGCCTTTGTTTCATATGTGTCAATAAACATAGAATCAGGTAGTATATTTTTGCCAAAACTATATCACAGAAGATAACTTTAATGATATGCAACAGTGTAAAGTTCACACTTAAAAAAATTATTTACCATTCAGTTGATGTTCAATCTCTGATAATAAACAAGAGGATAAGAATAAGATATTGTGCTTTAAAATGCTTCAAATGTTTTATATGACTAGAAGAGTTCTATTGAATTTAGTTTAACTTTAAAAATGTATGTTTTTGTTAAAAGTTATAACAACAAAAATATATTTACACCTTAAAAACCAAAATATTTGGTAAGTTAACTATATGTGTAAAGCAAATTGGTAAAAGTGTATTAACTAATAAAAGAAACAATTCTTTATTAAATATCGAAATCTTGTTGCTGTTCGTGACGAGCTGGTTGTAAATTACTTATTACACTTTTGCTATTACTTGCGACCAGACTTTTTGTTAACTAAAGTTGTTAAATTGTTAACTTACACTTGGAGGAAACGTTTTCGTCATACGACTTCTTCAACCTCGTATTTTTGCCGCTAGGATTGCTGCAGTTGTGCTTCCTCGGTACCATTATTTTGAAAGTTAGAAGTGATGTGATCGAAGAGTAAGTGTGATCTGTGCCGTGTTTGTTCATTTAAACTCTTAAATTCTTTATTCAAAAACTAAATATAAAAATTAATACAAATAGAAATTAAACACTTTGATTGTTGTAGTTTACCAGTTAAAAAAAATTAATATTGAACATTAATAAAACAAATTTATGGATTTCATTTTCCATGATAATTGGCAAAACTCATAGAAGTAAATTTTCAAACATTCTGAGACACGTTTTCGATCACACTAAGCGATTTTTGTGAGTGTTCTTTGACATTGATGAAAATAACCTAGTGAGATTAAAAATGATATGTCTCAGTTATTCATCACTTTGCTTGCATTATAAATTTGAAAAGTTGTTGATTTTAAAGGTCAAAACAAAATTGAAAAATATTTTACCATATAAAAAAGTCACTTTCGCATGTCACCTGGTGCCTATGTGATTCTAAGCCTCAGAAATAATGTGTAAATGAATCCTGAGAAGATAGTCTTAGAGTTTTCTTTAAACAATTTATTTTACAAGTAATAATCAAATAACATATTTAAGTAAATTTACACTTTTATTTGTTAGTCTTGTAACTACATAGGCTGCTCCTGTATATTGAATTGACTCAAAAATGAACATAGTTCATCTTACCATATTTCTCAGTTTTTCCAATATCACTAGAATTCATTTTTCGAAGTCACTATTTTTTTCCTGTATATTTTACATTAGTTTTATCATTAGGATACTCATCATACTGGCATACGATTTTACATCAAAGTCTGTTTTCTAATATGATCCTGGTTCGCCTTTATTTATTAGTCATATGACTCTGCTTATACAATATATTAATTATATTTGTCTTCCATTTTCTAGATTTTTTATATATTTTTAAACATTCAAGAAATTAGTGTTTTATATCTCCATTTAGTTTTTTTGTCTTTCTTAAAGTTTTTATATTTCAGCCCCCTGATCAAATATATTTTAAATGTTATAAATAATAATTTAAAATATTCAAAAGAAACAACTCCCCATGAGATCATATTAAAAAGTGAAAAATTCAAACTATAACATAAAAATCTTTATCCGCCATTTCACAAACTATTGTGAAGAATACAATTATATAAATAGAATATTGTTGAATATTATATCTTGTATAAGAGGGCTAGTACTAAAAACATTTTGCTGGTAACACTAGCTCTTTGATTTTCAGTGAAGTTACAGTCTGGGACTGTATCTTATGATTATTTTATACTATTTGTCCCACAATATGGGCTGAAAATTAAGTTAAAGAACCAATATTGCTCAGCTAATGTTTTAGCACTAGTTTTTTATGTAATAGATTATTGTATCCAGCAATGATACTCTAATTATCTAATCATATTACTTTTAGCATTAGTTTGTTAAATACTTGATGGAGACTATGAGTTTTTTTGAGGGGGGGTTGTGGATGTATTAAAAATGCAAAAATGCTGTAATAATAATCAATTCAAATTCTTCCCTGTGAAATTATTGTGATATGAAAAAAAAATTGTGATACAATGATTACTGGACATGTTGAAGTAAGCGGAAACAAAGAGCAGATCAACTGTCAAGGTAAACAATAATTTTCACCCTTGAGATTCTTAGCAACAAATTGTTCCATGAAACAATTGGTCTTTTGGTTTGTGTGCAAAGAGTAGATTTTTACTTTAGGAAAAAAACATTTAGCCAGAACCATGATAGTTTTAACAAACAAAAACATTTGAAAACAAACAGTTAATTTTTACTTACAACTTTTTTTAAAAAAATGTTTTAACTTGCCTATAGTAGCACTTACTTTTTTGTGTTGAGGTCAGACCATTACGGTCTGAGTTGACAAAGGGACACATCTCCCGAAACGGCCGTCCTCAACACAAAAAAGTAAGTGCTACTATAGACAAGTTAAAACATTTTTTTAAAAAAAGTTGTAAGTGATTACTAGTAGCTCACGCGAAGATGGAATCAACAAATGTTAATTTTTAACTTTACATATTGCTAAATTTGATACATTTACAATTTAGTTACAGTGTAATTAGTTATAATACTTGGTATTCCAACAACTTATAAATAATGGAAGTTTAATAGGATAAAAACTTAAAGAAAATAAGAGTTTAAAAAGTAAAAAATAGGTATTGAACAAATATTAAAATATGGGCACAAATTATGGAATTTGTCATAAGGAGCTTCTTCAGGTTGGAAATATGTATAAAGTTCTTCTAACTACCTATTATTATTATAGATCAAAGGAACCTAATGAATGTAAAATCAAACACCAAAATTAATGCTGTTGTAACCTCCTAATGATGGCATCAAAGAAGTGTAAAAATTTTTGTAACTACTGTACTGATTTTCTTTATAGCTATACGTTTTTGTGTTTATAATTATAAACAATTATATTATATTATAATGATTACAATGATTATATTATAATATAATCAAAGCTACAAACAATTTATTATTGAACCTAAAAAATGGCTGAATAAAAAGTTATTTAGAGCTCTTAGAAATAAAATTGTTTTAAAACAAGTAATTTATAGTATTAAATTTATAAACAAAATAATTACTGTATCATAATTTTGGCATTAACGAAACAAAAAGTGAGCAAAACTCTAAAAAATTCATTATTATGAATAAAATGATTTTCCAGTGTACCAGAATAAAACTGTATTTTAGTTAAAACTGTATGGTGTAATATCCATATACTTATTTTTTATTAGTACATAAATAAAAAATAGTCCATCATTTTAAATAAAAGCATTATTTTTTAATGGAAAACTTGAAGTTAAATGACATATTTTTGTCAAGGGAAAAGTATAAATAATGAACCTCTTTATCAGGATTGATAAGTACAATAGAAATATAAAAGTTTTTTTATTTAAATGTTGACATTACTGGTCATTTTTTTAGATACATTAGTTGAATTTCACATTCCACTAATAAAAAATTATTCTCAAAAATTTCACATACTCAAAAATTATTCTAAAGAGATGTTCAAAAATGTGAATCACAAAAATAAAACTCATAGAGATGATGCATATATGTTGAAACAAATAACAAACTTTTATACCGTATGTATCATTTTATTAATTTATTATTATTTAATTACTCTCTGTGTAATACTCTATGTCTGTGTATAAAAATAATTGATGTTGCCTTTTATGAATTTCTAGGAATTTTTTCTTCAATTATGTTACTATTCAGTAATACCTCAACTTAAGCTATTCCATCTTACGCGATTCCCTAGTTACGCGGTTTTAAATCACACTGTCTGAGTTATACAGAAACTGGCCTATTCTGATAGAAAATGCTTATGAGAACTCTTATAACTCATGAAGAGAAAGTATTTTCAGGTTTTAAGACCACCAAAGACCGATTGACAGTGATATTTGGTGCAAATACAGAGCTGTTGACTGTAAGTTCCAATCTCTCATAGTTGTCCGTGCCTAACTTGCCCGTGATTTGGAAGTCGAATCGGAAGGTTTTGGTTACAGCTTTTTTTGAGGACTGGTTTGGTCATCATTTCATACTTCAAAACTAACGTTTTTGTCAGTCTAAACAAATTCCTTTTAAAGCAATTCCTATTAATTGACAATGCACCTGACCATCCTCCTACTACTTTAACTAATTTTGACACACACGTGAAAGTGTTATTTTTGCCACTAAACACAGATAATCTGCTTCAACCGATGGATTAGGGAGTCATCAAAATATTAAAAGGTTATTACACAAGAAGATCATTTGAGCATCTGCATGGAGCTATGAGACAGAACAACGAGCTCTCTGATGAAGGTTTTTGGAAACAATTTAACGTTTTAATGATGCTCTGATAATCATTGGACAATCTTGGAATAAAATTTCACAAAAACGTTGAATGGCTTTTGGAAAAAGCTGTGTCTATTTTTTTCGCTGCTGAGACTCAAGCGGAATCAATACCAGAATCTGATGAAAGTGCTGATGTGATTAAAGAAGTTGTCGGTTTTGCCAAACAACTAAATTTGGAAGTGGATAGTGATGACGTTCAAGAACTGCTGGATTTACACAACCAGGAGCTGACTATTAATTGATTAGCTCATAAAAATGTGTGAGCAAGAGCAAATTCGCAAAAACGCAGATTCTTAGACCCAGTTTACGTAGAAGATGAAATGACAGTTAGAACCTTCACAAAAGGAATTAGTTTAATTGAGCAAGGCTTACAAATTTTGGAAATAATAGTCTCCAACAATAAGTGTATTTCCGCCCCCAAAAAAATAATAAATAAAAAATAGCGATTTACGAGGAAATTCTGCGTGGAAAGAAAAAATCTTCAATTCTTCAAACGAATTTACTAGATTTTATGAAGCCTGCTATGTCAAAATAACTTCTGTTTACTTACTTCTTTGCAATATGTATGTATAAATATAATTTTTTGTTGTATTATGTATTTAAGATTTTAATACATATACATTTTTCTTTTAAATTATTAGTTTATTTAGTCTTTGGTCCCAATTACACATGATTCCTATGTGATTGTATGTAAAATTATACACCGACTTACGCGAATTCGACTTACACGGTTATCGCTAGGTCCCACCTATCGCATAAGTACGGGGTATTACTGTATTTGTTTTTATCTGACTCCAATAAATTAAGCTGTATTGTTATAATCCTCTTTTGTAAAGGTTTCAATTACAGATCTAACAACATGGAACAATATTGGGATTACAAAAAGCATAGGTTGCATTTAGTTTATTATAATTACCTTCAGAATATTATGCCTCTAAAGTATTTAGCTTACTACCACTACAACAAATAAAATGTTAAGCAAGCGGAGAAATGTTTAAAATCTCTTTCACATAAAAAAATCTCTCACTGAAAACCAAGATGAATCAGTCAAGTACAGCAATTGCTGAGAGAAATGCAGCTCTCAACAACTAATTGGCTGTGTGATGGTATTACACAGTTAATAATAATTAGAGTAATTGTTCTTGTTTAATAGTGTTTAGTAGACTGTAACCACACTTTGCTAATGACAGTATTCTTGTTCTAAAAGCTACAGAAAGAAACTTTCTCTAGAATGTGAATCTGTAATATATTTTTAGTTACAGAGTAATATAGAACTGGAAGTAATTATAATAAATTTAGACTTCTTACCAGGTCACTTAGAATCTTTTGCATTTTACATGATAGTGTTTGCTATTTAACTTTCCCTAGAGTTTAGAATTAGAGACAAATAGAATCTTTTGATCAAGTACCTTGAAAAGTGTTTAATAGATTATAATTTCCAGATTTTAAGCATTATTTTTGTATCGTAGCATTAGTGAAAAGTGTCTTAAATATGTATTGAGCATCAGCCTTGGGATCTGGTCTAATACATGATTAAGCAAATATAACAATCAACTTTTAAGTTGCTGGTAACAGGTAGGTAAATGATACCACCTCCATAAGATTAAGGTTTCATTTTTTTTTACCAAATGAATATGATCTGTCATGTCATCAGATTGGCTATTGTCATACTAGCTCAGTAGTATTGACAATCAGAGCAAGTATTGACAACCACCTCTGAATAGAAACAGGCTATTCTGCACTTACTATGAAAGCACTAAGGAGACATAATGAACTAAAATCTTTTCTGTGAATGGAGTAAGGATTATTGATTTATATAATTTTGTTGTTATTATTAAGTCATTTGAAAAATGTATACTTGTAAATATTTTTTCCTATTACATCCTCTAAATTATGTTCCCCTTTTATATTTCAGGTTATTAATATAAATATAAACTTATTCTACCATCCAAAAGTCACAACATAATCAAATGCATGCTGTTTGACAGACAAAATATTATGATAAAAATATAACTGATATTAAAAATAATATAGATTAAATAGATTTATCATCTTGTCTACAATTTTTAATTTCTATTTGAAATACTGTATTTATTATTCACCTCTTTATCACAATACATATCTATTTTTAAAGAGAAACTCATACAATAAGTGTTTGAAAATAAAATGCCAGCGTATATATTGTGCACTAAAGAGATGAGAACAAAGTATGCAAAAACTTTTACTGGAAATAACTTATGACGTTTTTAATCCTCCAAACATTGTTGTAGCTAGTAATAGTAAGATATTAATGTAAAATAGGTTATACAGCCATAAAGTAGGTAGTAGAAATGAATCCAATTTAAAAGGAAAAGGATTTTATAGTCGAAAAATTGGCCACTAGGAAGACCTAGATAAATAAGACGATTACAGGACAGTTTGAGCCAAAATAAGACAAAGTTAGAACTGAACAGAAAGGTAAAGAGATTTCTGGAAACCTAAGTTAATACATCAGGACTGAACTTTCAGGTTCCCTAATGTATAAATTTAGTATATTAATATTTATTTGAAAACTTACTTTTAAACTATAACTATAATCTAATGACTTACATAACTTATAATTATAAAATTAATTTTTTTTAGAACTTACAGCAAGTTATTAAAAACATTGCTTTAATTATAGGTTTGTCCAATTCATTAATTTACAAAGATCCATTTTAAAATATTAGTTGAACTTTATGAGTAGCAAAATAATCAATTTGCTTTCTGTATTTTCAACACATGGTCAACAATTACTTATATATATTTTGTTGACAATAACTTTTTATAAAACTTTTTAATCTTAGGTAACTTGTATTATTAGTTATTTTTTATTATTTTTGTGATATTTGGGGGTTTTCTAACATTTTTATTGCAAGAACCTTTTAGACAAGCAACTTGAAACAAGTTTCTAAAATATAAGTTTTGAAATTGTTCAAAAAACCTTAAAATTTCAAAACATTTTAATTATTATTTAGCAAAGTGTGACTATTTATTTGACTGAAGTAAATATCTCTGATCTGCCTAAAGTTCCAAATTTAGTTAAAAATTAAAACAAAAAAATATAACTATAACCATTTTGAGATTGTTGAAACTTAAAATTATATAAGCTAAGAATATGTTAGGAGAATAAAAATTATGTTCTAATAATAAGGAATATGTTTATGTTCTAAATCATATTACGTTCTTATATTCTCTTCCAAATTTGTTTTTCTTCCCATATAATTAATAACATATAAAAGCGTTGTTTATCAAACAGTAGCAACCTTTAATCGTGAATTTTAACCTAATTTAAGCAAGCCTTGAATAAATACACATTTCATAAGAGTTTCTCGATGGTTAAAAAAAAAATTGTAATTGACAAATACAACAACCTTGGTAGTAAAAAAAACACTAAGCAAAAAAGGAATGATTTTTAATACTTGAATGTGCAATTTGTCCAAATTGGGTGACTTGATTAAATGTTACAAAATCAGCCCATATATTATAAACTTGTTCTGCCTGCTGTTTACTGCTTGAACTGGTTCGGAATTTTTAAATAAACTTTTGTCAGCTTCTTAGAAAGTAAACAAAAAATAAGGGAAACATAAACAAAAATTTTAATTAATGAGTTGATTTCAGTGTCAGAGTAAGTATTTTAGAAAATCTGCTACATGCAAGATATTTGAAACTCTTAGCTAACCCTCAAACTTTGTTGTTGAATGTAATTTGAACTGTCTTCGAATAGAGAGAGTTTTTGGGCCTCTTGGGATGTCATGGTCTTTCAGCTTGTTTTATTGTTCAACTTTCCCATTTGTGCATATAGATCATTATCAAAATGGAGTTCTTAAAACTCATTACGATACAAATAGGACTTAAGGTGCTCTCATCCCATGCTCTCAATAATACTCCTTAGGTGCTAAATTGAGGCTAGATCGCCTTTTACAAAGGTGCTAGTTTGACAAGAACACTGCACGAGTAAAAAACCTTATGACCCCCCATAGAGTAACATTCATCACAGATAAAACTCTGACCACATTAATTACGATTCTTCTCCATATTTCAGAATATGGTTGTTACTTGTAAACACTGCTTTGTAAGACATAAATTAAACTTGTTTATACTCTTACAATGCAATACTTCAGAATGTTTTGATTCAGTCTCCTTTGTGTGACTTACACCTTTTAAGATCTTCCACACTATCAATAGTTTTTGGCTAATGCTCTTTGATTGTTGGATCTAGCTTATCAATTATTTGATTGTTGGATCTAGCTTATCAATTATTGAAAATTTACTGACTGTTTACGCTAAAGTAATTTCGTAATAACTTTTTTATTTGGTTTCAATTAAGAAAACTGAATATTTAAACTTATTAAGGCCTTATATTTTATCTTAAAGGACTTGTAAGAGATGATTAGACAATGTGGCATTGTTATAACATATATAAGATCTTTGAATTCATTGTTCACTATTTTCCAAATAGTACTGTTGGTAATGGCCCTATTATAATTTAGATGCAACTGAAAACAATAAAATTACACTAGCCACCAATATTCTATTACTTTCAAACACAATTACCTAAAGAGATATAATAAGGGCTTTTATTATTCCTTTACCAAAGGTATTCTGGAAATAAAATTACTGTCGAATCTGTTTTAATAATTTAGATAAAAAAACTGTAGTGTGTATTTCTAAACATTAAAAGAATACACTGTTTAAAATGAATATATTATTAAAATAATATAAAAACTAAAGGCCTGGATGTCATTAGGTGTTCAGAGGAATCTTATGTACATTAGAGATTCATGAAGTACTTAGTGGTCATAGTATCCCTAAAAGGATTATGGTTCAGGGATCCCTAAGTGTTCTTGAAGTTGAAAGAACCCTATGGGTAACTAGGTGAGAAACATGTGAAAATATGTGAGAACACAAATTTCTGAACCGCAGTGTCAAGTTTGCATATGGACGTTTATTTTCAAAAATATAATTTATCAATAATCAAAGTCTAAAAGGCATAGAAATTGAAAATAAATAATCATATTCATTTACTTTATGGTTTGAAATATACATAAATTTAATCAAATTCCGTTCTTCACACATCCATAAAACTGAAGAAATTAAATAACATACTTTACACTTTTTTTTAAAAACATAACAGAATAAAACACATTTTGAATTATTTTATTTAATCATTTTATGTATGTAACTTTCTACATAAATAAAATATGACATTTTGATTAAATTTCATATCACACATTTAGTAAATACAAGAACACCATAAAGATAAGGTTATTTAAGTACTTTTCTGTTTGTTTTTGGTATCATAATTTTACAAGCTCAGTACACAATAAAAAGAAATCAACAATATTATGAAGCTAACCTTGAAAGAAATAGGTATACTCGGTGTGCCATTACTGATAACCGTAAACCTTAGATAAAAATTCTAAGTGTTGTTAAAACATTGGACTGGTATAGTTTTAAATGATACATTACATATATTCATAAACATATATTTGACAGGTTATGTTTTATATCAGTCAGCCAAAGTATGATCTGGCCCCCGAGATATGCAGCATCTGTTGCGACACCGTCTGAGTGGGTGTATCAAGACAAGGCTTTGGTATTAGGGCTGGAAGTGTCTTGGAAAGAACTGATTCTGAAATTCGTGTAATGTAACAACAAAAAGGAAAGCGAATTGACAATGCTGGGTAGATTGTGTAACCAAACATCGAGATCATACGAAAAGAAAGAGACAAAGTTTTTTTATGCAGAGTATCTTTTTTCTCTTGTGTATTTTGTTGTTGTGTATTTTGGTATGTATTTAACGTAGCTAATAAAAATGTGGAATTTTTATAGCCCTAGGTGGAATGTAAGCATAGATGTAGTACGAAACAAGGAACACATAAAAAAACAACCCAAATCAAATTTCGCTATTCAAATACAGAACACACTACACACAGGCACAAACATTGACACATATCTAAAAGTTCTCTTCATTTCATCAAAAAAGCAATAAACTGACCACGACAGAAAATTTCAAAATCTACAACCACCTTACACAACATATTTTAAATGACAACAAATAATTTCACACCACAGACTGACCTGACAATAATAAAACACACCTTTGACTCACAGCATTGAACAATGCACTGATATAGTACAAAACACGGCTCCTGAAAAAATGTATGCAAGCAGTTATTTTTGTGCCAGATGATATATATATATCTAAATATAGATAGTCAATATATATATTTATATATATATATAAATTAATCTTTAACATGTACAACACAAAAACTGTAAGCATTAAACAAAAATTACCTCCTAAAATGATTGAGTTAAAATGTCATATTTTTCGTGGAGACCAATAGAGGTTTTGAGTTTGGTTCTCCCCGTCCAACCTATTCCTGCTTCTGAGCTGCGTTCCAAATATTTATTATTTAGTAACATTTATGAAGACCAATATGAACCTATCCAGTTGATATTAGGGCAGAATGATGCTTAAACATTTATAATTACTGATTATGCTTGCAGTCAATCTTCCTAGAGCTATAAGAAACCTTTTTTTAATTAGTTACGTTAATTACATACCAAACGACCTTTAGACATACTGTATTTGTGGAAATAATATGTACTGTAAAGTTACATTTGCTATTGTTTTGAATCTGGACAAAAGAGCTGGTTGTTCATTTAGCCCTTCAGGCACAAAATATGTGGAATTATTAATTATGTAGCATCTAGTGTTTTTAATGATGGACATGTAGTCGTCAGAAGCAGGACTAATTAAAGTAAACTAACTTCCCCACTCGATGTCCTAATTTTCTCCGACTCCTAGTATAGCAGATCACTCGTAACCTGGAGAGCATAGGAAGGGTAAAAGTAGAGGAAGCAAAAGACTGTTCCACAGATATTATAATATGAGGTATAGTAGGCTATTTATATTATAATAATGTAGATTTGACAAAGCCACTATAAATATTTGATTTGCCATACTAACCAGATCATTTATATAAAGGTTTGATAAAATTTACTTATATCAGATTTTAAACTACCTTAACACATACAATTTCTTAGTGGAGGCCTTTGATCCAACAAGCATTACAAAAACCAATGTTTTTGTATAGGACTATTACAGGTTTTCTATCGATCAATCTCGCATCAGCTCACGAGTGACTAGCTACATATACCAGGGAATCATTATGTCCTGTTCTGAGTCCTAGCAAATTCCATCTACTCTTACAAATCCTTCTTGCAAGGGTGTGTAAAGGGAAGGCATCTCTTTAAGACAGACTTCAAATGCAATCTGGGATAGGTGATGGCGGGTAGAACGGATCTGAAAAAAAAAAGCTTTTAACGGGGCAAAAAAAGGTTTTATGGAGAACAATATAACTGTTAAGACCCTTCCACAGCTAATACAAGACTATTGGCGACCTTTGTGTTATGAATCGTTAGCCACCATCCAGATGCTTTTAGGAACTTTCACTGCCCATCATCCGGTAGAAACCCATCTATACAGTCAAATGGCAAGTATTTTACAAGTTATTATAATTAATATTGTACATTTTTTTTCTATTGTGGTATATTTTCACGAATATTATCGCTGGAAAGCAACTTTAGTCTGTTTTTTTAACCGTCTATTAACTGGTCTGTAATTATTATTAAACATATTTTTGAGAGCTATACATACAGTACAAGAGAATTACATTTGCCTGGTTTTGAGCATTTTACCGTGAACCATACGTAAAACTTCTTGAATCCAAATGATCGTAGCGTGCACACACAGGGAATTGAATCAAACTGGGTTAAAATAAAAAGAAATATCAGGCGGCAAATTGGTAAAATGTTTTCTCCAAATATAGAAACATATTTAACAGAATACAGTTGGAGAAGTCTTCATCCAACGACTGAAGAACTATTCATCGATTTTATGAATGCAGTAAACAATTTGTATCCCGTTTAATATGTTTTTTAATAAATAGATTGAAAAAATATGTAGTTTTCTTAAGAGGCCAAGGCTCTATGGGCCGCTGATTTCAAGAATTGTTTGGGCAGTTTCGATATAGATAGTCAATTAGTTTTATGTTTTTGCGGCCCAGAGTACAGACAGCAATGATTTTTGGAGTAAGTATTAATTTTTTAATGTACGTATCTATAAATTTCGTATATGTGACAAAAAGTATTTGAATGAGGGCAACGCTTAACCTATTGTTGACTGATGACAAGAGTCGACAGTTGGTGTCTTATACTCAACCGATGTCGTAAAAGGCTATTTTTTGTTCTCCATTGAACCTTTTCTTGCCCCCATCTAGATCCGTTCTACACCGTGATGGCATATATTTGCCTTCTACTCTATACCAAAGAGTCGCCATGTGTCTCCCATAAGCCAACCTATATACAATTCTTTCCCATACTTCTTAGGCAATAATAGTCATACTAGAACTGATTGATGTCTTAAAACTAAAACCGGTAACTTCGGCGTTTAATAAAGACGCCTCTGTTCATGTGCCCCATGTCAATTTAGACTTACGAAACGGCCGTTCATTAAACAACAAAGTAAGTGCGACTATAGACAAATATCATACAGTGAACTCTCTATAATCCGGCCGTTCCAATAATTCGGCGTTTAATAAAGACGCCTCTGTTCATGTGCCCCATGTCAATTTAGACTTACGAAACGGCCGTTCATTAAACAACAAAGTAAGTGCGACTATAGACAAATATCTAACAGTAAACTCTCTATAATCCGGCCGTTCCAATAATTCGGCGTTTAATAAAGACGCCTCTGTTGATGTGCCCCATGTCAATTCAGACTTACGAAACGGCCGTTCATTAAACAACAAAGTAAGTGCGACTATAGACAAATATCATATAGTGAACTCTCTATAATCCGGCCCCTCCAGTAATTCGGCGTTTAATAAAGACGCCTCTGTTGATGTGCCCCATGTCAATTCAGACTTACGAAACGGCCGTTCATTAAACAACAAAGTAAGTGCGACTATAGACAAATATCATACAGTGAACTCTCTATAATCCGGCCCCTCCAGTAATTCGGCGTTTTCGTCAAGGGCTGAAGATGTAAACATAACTTGCATATTTTTCACTGCATGTCGATGTCAGTGACTGAGTGGCCGGTTCTAGTTGTGTAGCTAGTGATGTACAAACGATTTCGAGCAGTATGTTGTTGCAGTAGTTACTTACAGTGAATGTTAATACAGTGCAAATGAACAAAGCCGTAGCAATGTAAACGAAAACATATTTAAATTTTTGTTTTTACCATTAATTGTAGCCTTTTATTTTAAAGTACCGACCAGTACATTAACTCTCGTTTTATCATTTCTAGTACAGTGCCGGACGATTTTCTTATGTTTTCCTAATTTTGGGCAATAGGGTAAATTGAAGAGAGGTGGCCACCCTTTTGTAAAATCTTTATAAAATCGTTAATTTTAACATAATTCATTTGAAAAATTTGATTCAGTCCCATTGTTAATATAGATTTCAGATGTTATAAGGCTCGTTCGTCAATACATTTTTTTAAATCGCATTTCGAAAAAATATTGCAAAGTGGCCATCTTTCCTAAGCTTCGAGGAGAGAAGGCCACAAAGCATAGGAGAGATGGCCACCTTGACTTAAAAGATAAAGTAAGGCTGAAAAGTAAGGAAAAATCATTTTTACAGACATTCTTAAGTTTATTACCGTTAATAACACGTAATACAAACTAAATTGTTACAAAAGTGTAGGTATAAAAGTTAGAACAATATTATTAGACTACGAGATAAATCAAATTGTTATAAAAATTACAAAAATATAAGTATAAAAGGCCCAGAAATATAATTAGACTAAGACATAATCAAATACAAAACATATGCGAGAGAAAATATGTTACTTGAAAATATTTTGCAGTTTGTTGACGTTTCCTCCAAGATTCTTTTGATAAACACATACTCATGCACAACGTTTCCGTTGAAAGGAAAAATACCAGTGGCGCGAAAACCAGGGATAGTATTGTCAGCAATAGTTGATTTACCCCATGCATCACTTAGTAGCTGTCCTAACTGTAACCGTGAAACTCTCTTGTCAACGTTTAGTTTTTACCACCTATTCACGGCTTTAAAGATAAATCATTCGAGAGATTTGAAAAAAGCTCTGTCTAGAGGTTGTAGGTAATGCGAACTATGACTAGATAAAGAAAGAAACACTATGCTATTTTCTTCCGCAAATTCTAACATTTTCACTGCAATGGGAAACATTACCATCTAGAATCATAAGTATTTCAGCTTTTAGTTTTCTTGGCACAAAACAGTCTTCCAACCAAATATAAAAAAGTTTTCCATTGACGTAGGTTGATTTCTACGACATGACAATTTTAGATCCGGGTGGCATTTCGTCTTTCCATTCTTGTTTCTTACTGACACCTTTGATAAGCCACTGGAAGAATAAAGACTCCCTCGGGGTTGCAACATGCGATAACAGTCACCGTTTCCCCGCACTCTGATAACGATGCAGAGGCAACTACTTCAGAGCCTTCTTGTGCAATAATTTCCTCTGTTCGACAATTAAGTTGTAATTGAAGGACCGCTCGAAGGTTAAGTAAATTGAAATAAACGTTGCAGATACGTGCCCGCTCGAAGATTAAACCGACAAATGGGAGAGAACTGCAGAAGTCCTGGTGTGGCTATGTCTCCTCGAAAACAAGTGGCCTTCTCTCCTTTTTGTCGAGGAGAGTTAGCCACCTTATCAGTTTCCGCCAACGTGAATATGTTGAAATTATTTGAGGTTTTGTATATTCTTTAAGATAAGGCACATCGGATAATTTCGGAAATATAGCCACGAATTTCGAAAATACATGCGTGAACAATGTTGAAGCCCACATACCTTAATCCAAATTATAATTTCAAACGTCCACGTAAACTGTTTTCTTTGCTACAGCCGCAACTATCCACACAAATTTTACATCTTTTAAGGGACGTTACTACCGTACACTGTAAACACTGACTGGGTAACAGCGATGTGCGTTATCATATCACGGAATTACGCCTTGTGGTCATCTCTCCTCGACTTACCCCTTACACAAATATTCTTCAATGTACATTGTGTTTTTAACGGACCCTGTTTTAATCCGGTGGTATCCTAGTCAAATATCTGCCGGATTATTGAGAATCTACTGAATTAATATAAGCTACCTTCAAATGTTTCAGGGTATACTAACTAGTAGCTCAAGTAAAGTTGAATCCGATTAATATTAAAAACAAACTCCTAAATTTGTCGAATTATTTCTTTCCTTTCATAATTCAAATGTCCTCTTCAGGACGCGAAGGGCTGCTCTAGAAATTGGTTAATTAATATAGTATTTTGTTTTTAGCTACAGGGTTTGGAAGGGGTTTATTGTGATGGATATTGTCTGGCCTTGAAAAGAAGTTCTTTTCATACTATAATGTTTGTTTTAATTACCATGAAGAATCAATGTAGGTTTCTGTCTCCTTTAAATTTAGGTTTTATAGAAAAAAAACATGTTTATTATAATTTATTGTTTTAAACAATAAAAAAATTGTATGTATGTTCTTAAATAAGAGACTTGTTTCCTTTAGGCTATGGTGTTATTTAATTTTAAATTGTTTGCTTGTCATTAGGAATGAAATAGCACTAAAAATATAAAGTAAACCTCATAAAAATCCCCTTTCAGAAACAAACAATCCCATTTCTACAATTTATTATTTTGCTTTATTTAATAGATTTGCTAGAATACTTCATTTGAATAAACATAAATATTTCCACATGCATAAATTATTCTTATTTTTAGGTGGTAACATTTTTTATTGAAACAGTCGTCCAATCTACTCTTCTTTTGAAACAGATTTTTAACATTCGAATAGATTTGTAGTATTTTTTTATATATTTATTCAATAATTTAAAATCTTACAAAAACAAACACATAAAAATGAAATGATACTATCGTAATATTGTTTCTAGAGATAGCGATTGTCATTTAGTTATTTTAAAAATATATACCTTTCACAAATTACGTCTTTGTCGTTACTGTTTATGGTGTATGCCTACTTTATCTTTTAGCAGTTGAAATTATCAATGAGATAATCGATAATAGAGTTATTAGAGTCGTAAAAATTAACTAACTGTGTAATTAAACAGCAGATGTTTCAGTTTACATGTGTTTAATAACAGATGCATGTGAGTGTGTGTGCGCTCGCGTGTGTGTGTAAATTTATTAGTTATACTATTTATAGTAAGTAAGTATTAGTAAGTACACAATTGTTTCTTCAAAAAATTTCAATAAAATGTAAATACTAACAAAAAGCCTTACACATTTAAAACACCATATTAATGAGTCACATAATTTATCTACTAAATTTAATTCTTAATAGAATATGTTGCAGTAAACATTTAAATAATTTAAATGTAAAACTCTTATGCTACAGAAATATAGACTAGAGAAGGGCTTCTTACAGTCGCCTAAGAAGAACTTCGTTGAACTGTTTCTTCTACATTTGCGGTAAATCATTTGCAATTAAATAGTCTTAATTAGAAATAGGAAGACCAGATACAGATAAACTCACTCTGGAATACGTTCTGAATCAATTTAACTAAACTCGCCCTTGAATACCTCCGCTCGAGGACTAGTCAATTGATCAATGGCCTTCCTTCATAGTACGTGCTATATACTTCAATGAAGACAAATGACCAATGAGTGGGAGTATCCTTCGGCAGCCTACACAGGATTCAAGCCTACATCCACCTTATTTGGATTCAACCTATGTGTCGCCTACTTTGAGATTTAAAACACCATTATTGCACTTTAAATTGTCGGATGTTTGCGGTACCTGTTGTCCATATGTTAGATGGGCCAGATCTGTATAGGGTCATAGAGTCTCAGTTTTGTAAGTCAACATAACCTGTATGTGTCTGTGATTGGGCGTAAAATGAGTGGATTGTGTCAATACGTAGCCTACATTTTCATATTTTCGCTGGGTAAATAAATAGTACCTTATTGAGAAGGGTTTAGCATCCTTAAAGATAACCTAGTGAAACATTACACCACAACACAAATACTCGCAGCAAAAATAAAACGATTACGCATATGAAAATATTCAACAATCTACTTTCCATACATACTTGGAGAAGGTAGTAACATCTTTCTTTGACCCCGGAATGTCTATTTCATGAATGATTTTTTTCTGTGGTATGATGTTAGGTTTTTGTTCTAAGACTACAGTCTGCTTGATAAGTTATACCCGTTCAATCGAATTATGAATTTCTACTGTATTTTACTTCCAGAGAAGTGCAAGCCTCTTCCTTAATCCTATCTAACTTTCTACATACAGAAGATCTGATGTGTGACAAACTCCTGGGAATGCTGCACATGACAGCTATTTTTTTTAAACAATCCCCAAACAAGGAGAGGTTCACGACTTTTTAATGTACCTAAATCCTATCAAACTTTCTATATACTCATGGTCTGTTTTGTTTGCGCATGAGAAGTATTTCTTTCCAACATTTCCCAGACAAGGAAAGTTTCATAAAGGTATAACTTACCTTCATTCCATCTAACGTTCTACATACACAACATCTGATGTGTGCAAACCTCCGTGACTGCTGCACATGAAAGGTCATTTTCCAACAATAACCATACTAAGAGAGCTTCATTACCTTTTAACTTTTCTATATTACACCTAATTTTCTACATATTAGGTGGCATACCTCTGTATTTATTCCACATGAGATCTATAATTTTCCAACGATTATCTATATTCCACCTAAATTACACGGGATCACCTATATAAACGGAATCACCTGTATGGCAAACGTCTATGACTGCTGCTTACAGGAGTCATTATTTTTCCCAATTACAACCATGGGCCTTCATGAACCTGTCTTCACTTCCACCTAACCTTCCTCTTTCGTATGAGATATAGCGGTATACTTATATGTTCTTCTCGAAACCACGATAAACATAAATATCTTAGGAATGCGAGAGTAACGAGAATTATATCGCATATAATAGTACCTATAATGCACCTACATGATCGTAACTATAATTAACCATCCTTTCGAGATATCACACTTTATAAAATACCAATAACATTTTCTAAGTCTTAAAACAAAAAGAAAATTACAGTAGAGCTCTTACGTTTTGGGTTGGTTTTAATTTTTTTTATATAGCCTATTTTAAGGTATGAATTTATTCTAATAAAATCTCTCATAATATGTTCATTATCAAATTTGAGAATACAAACTTTATAACTTTTTATTTGGTGTAACTAATTAAAAGTTATACTTTTATCTAGACTTAATTATTTAATTTGTTTCAATTTCATTATTATAATGTTCTGGCTAAATCAGAATGTACTCAGTATGTACTGCTGATTATCATGGTGTGTGTATTACAAAAGATTTTTATCTTTACATTAAATGTGTCTTTATATCAAGTTATCATGATTCATCTGGTTTTACTTGTATAACGTTCAACTTCTTTGCGTTACTATTGTACAAAATGCATTAGTGCTTAGTCTTGTGATATGCTGTCCGATGACGTACGCGCTTGTTATCTCAATCACACAAGATTGCTTTATATTTACATTTGAATGAACTTGCGATCGCAGTCATGCAAATGACAGTCACTTCTAAAATTAGACGTATAGTAAGCGCTTTCCCACAACACGTCCTGAACTTGGCTATAGTCTCTTCAATGTAATGTTAAACTGACCATTTAATGAACTTTAATTTCTCAAGCTGCATTTAATAAACTGCAGGAAACTTTAATTTCTTGCAAAACCTGCTTAATTTTTAAACAGATTTTGGTAGATCTACTTCGCAAATTTAAACTGGGTTACTGTTGGAGTTTGAAACTTTAAAGTACTTCGAGCATACACACACGGACAGAGCCCATACACTCACATTACACACTTACTGTACATATAACACATACTGTATCACATTAGCTAACAATATTTCCTTCATACATACATATTCTCAGAGAGGATAGCGTGTAGAAACTACTGAGCTTAAATCCCTACTCACCGCACAAAGGAGGTCTCTCCGATAGTAACCTATACCCACCTGTCCAATATGCTTCTTTCTACTCACAGATGTAACAAGTAGACATTTCTCTACAACACCGATAGAGAGTATGTTTACTTCACTCGTGAACTATAATATCACCCTACAATCCTTAAAAAGTGTTTTTATATCCGTACTAAAATCTTTCGACCTTATACTCACAATTATTTCCTTATATTTCTAATGAAATAACATAACGTTTAACTAATTTATGTAAAACTTCAGACTACAAATAAATAAGGCATTCAATGCAAACAAATTTTATTTACTTACACATAGTACAATACAATTACATATAACGTGGATTCGCTTTTGGCGAGTTACTCTTTAGACAATTTCAAGTCTTTATGAAAAACTTCTTAATATACTCATCTTCATTTCTGTTTTCTGCCTTTCCTAAGATTAGGCCTATAATATTTTCTTCTATTGACGCATTTTGGAGTGACTCCATTTTCAAAACTTAATTCGTACTCCTTTAACTAGGAGAATTTAAGTTTTGAAAATAGAGTCACTCCGAAACGCGTCAACAGAAGAAAATATTGTAACATTAGGAAAGGCAGAAAACTGTACTCAAATATATATCTTTATGAAGAGTTCAGAAATATTAGGGATTGAAAACCCCATACTGGAAGGTGCTTTGCTCAGTTTGGAATAAAATATAATTGAAATTCTCCGGCATAAAATTTGTTTTTTAGGATGTTCCTCCAGCCGACCTATTGTCACCTCTCTGTGACTCTGGTTGGCAGTAGGTCTACTTCAATGAAGTTTACCCCGTAACCATCGTATTCTGATATTAATCCTGCTTATATCCAACGCCTACATTCCTAACCTCCATAACCTAAATGAGATACAACTGTATGACCACGGTAGAGAGGAAATCTCATGGAGCGTTGATTCCTCTCTATCTCCAAACCAAAAGTGTTTGATGTGCCTATTTCAATCCTACCGAGCATACCCATGCCATTATTTCCCCAAACATCCAGGTGGTAAGGAAACACCGCTCTTCAAACCCGGTTGAGACCAGATCTACTTCAAGCAAGCGTTCCTCCCCATGGGTGGCATACTTTTCCTTTATTCTCAAACAGAGGATCATTACGTCATCTAATAATTCCACTTACCCATCCTTATATCCTTCTTCTACGAGGGTGTAACGAGTAGGCACTTCTTTATGAACCCGAAAGAGAGTAATAAACTTCAGGCAGATGATCCTGCCATGTTCCCCTATAGGCCTATCCTTTACCACCAGATTTTCTACCATTACCTTAATCTACGCATACTCTCACAATCCTTTCCTATCCATCGTTGGCGAAAATAATCGAACTGGCTAGACCCTTAAAAACTACTAAAAAACTCCCATACACCTATGCGCGAGTATCTGAGTATTATGTTTTGGATCTCACTTATTTTGTTCGCTCAATATAGTTATTTATGATGATATATTTGAAATGAGCATGGTGAGACGATAATATTATATCACTGATACCAAACACGAACTAAAATATTGAAAAATGTATCAGAAAAACGCTGACGTCAAAAGCCACTCATTTTAAGCCAGTGTTTTTCTGAAAAAATGTTCAATATTTCTAATTTGTGTTTGGTCATTATTATCGTCTTGCCGTGGTTATTTCAAACATATCATCATATTAATAACATTATACGAAACATAATAAATTGTTTTTCAGGGGGTGGTTCAGCAGGAGTTTTATCTGTGCTCGCGCCAGGATCAGGAATTAAAAGAGTCGAGGCAGCAGGTAGCTCGAGAATCCACGCGTCAACCACCGGCAGACGGGCGGTGTGCCAGAGTAAGATTGTGTCCGCCTTCTTAGTAACTCTTTATTCTACCTATCATTTCGCTGTCCTCTTCCTACACGGATTATACATCATGAAGAACCTGATGGGTAATAAGTGACTGACTTTACACCCATGATGATGTAAGAACCAACCTATATCCTGACCGTAATACTACCTATTAATAATATTTCTTTTCTTATTATTCAGAAAACAGTGGAATTAACTGACCGCCTTAAAACCTAAATGACAACAAACACGCTAAATGTAGTAGCCTGAGCTAATTCAGGTATGTATTGGTTGGTCTTTGCAGAATATGCGTGAACACAACACGGAATGAATAACCAAAAGAGGCAAACCGCGATTCACAAGTGTTAAGCAATCTGGCTTTTGACACATTGTCCATTGCTAGTGTGTAGAACAGCTGTAAATATTAACTGATTGCAATACAATAAAACGCTCGTCCTTGAGGTCATCTTACCATCGAGATGGAATGGCGGTTGCTAATCTTTACAATGAACATTGCATGTCCGACGGAACAGGTAGATCCATAACAAAGTCAGTTTTGCAAACAGATCATCGATTTAAAAGCCATTTTGTTTTGTGTGATTTTTCTACTGAATAATCTGTATTGTGTCTTAAAAGGCAGCCTTTCTAAGTTTATTATCTCATTTGAAGGAAAAGACGGAAATAAAACATCCCTGATTTGAGGGATGAGAAATAATCATGACTTACGTAGACAAGGTCAGTACACGTAATGAATAGCCATATACCCTTGTATGGAAATAGGGATGAGAAAGAATAGAGGAGGAGCATGGTTCACATAGACAGGGACCATTTTCTATCTTTGATATGAGACACATATATCTCTAGATTTCTCCTGGAAAACCAAACGTTTTATTACTGTTGTTGAGTGTTTTTATAGTTGTAATGTGAGAAAACATATTTTGTATTTAGAATATATATATATATATATATATATATATATATATATATATATATATATATATATATATATACCAAGCATGGTGAAACGTTTTCTTGAAATATAGTTAATGAATAAAAGTATTTCAAATACAAGAATTGTTTTAATTTATGAATTTTATATATATATATATATATATATATATATATATATATATATATATATATATATTTGCAAAAATGTTTATGGATTATAGTTTTTTTGCAAAAACAGATATGTTGATTGACATGCTTTTTTCTCTTAGGTTAAATTAAAATGGTTTTTAAATACATAAATTTACCAACTCCAAATTCTGGGTGAAAATATCCCAAGTTTAAAATAATATTGTTCTTGTCACGAGTGTATTGACAAATTGTTTGAACTTCCAAACAGCTTAGAAACACATGTTTCAAAAACTGGCAGAACCTGTAAGCAGGTCAGAAGTCAAGGAACGACGCTCTTGGAATAGCGTACTCGACCCTGCTTAACCCATTCCAGGCATGGATGGATAACTGCCCTCTACATGGATCCCTAACATGGATCAATTAAATTTATAATTTGGTTTTTAAAATGTTATTATAAACGACCAAACTAACTTTTGATAAAGCCAAAATAAATTATTTAACTTAAGTATAAACTTTGTGGTAAATAACTCCTTCCGTTCTTACATGATGGTTGTTAATTTATGTTTTATAATACAGTTCTCTATTCAAGGTATAAAATTCTCTTTATTACACTATTAAAGATACATAAGTACACCATATGGCTTTTTCTAGACTAACCAAGAATCGATGTCTCTCTTTTAAATCTTTCACTTTCACACACAACACGCGCAAGTAGATTTAGTCTAAAGATAAGTTTACTTGTTGGTCTCATGCTTTTGAATTTTAATTAAAGCCCTTGCAACCGTTACTATACGATTACAATCTTCGTGGAAATAACATGACATTGAATGAAACGAATGCGGCAAGGAAAGCATGGACACAATCTCTCTTCCTCAACGTTGGTTTGCTATTGGTCCACGTCATTGTAGCATGACCGGTCACTGGCATACTCGTTACCTTATTTGGTTACCTTTCAACCTACATTCTTCGCGCGGGTTAAGGCGTCGTCTCGATCCTCACTTCTCGTCTTCTTTTAATTATTCTTTCTGTATTTGTAAATAGCGCTTCGAATGCTGATGAGCGATGATTAATTCGTTTTACAAGCTGTAATACCTGAACTCTAGTTTCCCGTTCGGACGGTCGCACGGATACGTGCTAGACATAGCTAGTCTCGTATGTTGTTGAACTAAGTTATCTACTGACGTAGTAGACTTCAAGATTTTTAAAATTACCTATATTTGTAAAGTCAACAAAATATTTGTGAAGTTAAAAAGATATTTAGTATTACTAAGGACTTTAACATTTAAATAAATAAAAAGCTTTTTTTAAGAGTTTGATTTTAAGACATATATTTGAGATTCATTATTGCATATCCTTGGGCAGACTAACCGGCCCCTAATAAGAAGGCTTACGTCCCTCGACCCCTGTAAAACACAACCCTCCAGATTCAGACTTTATTTATACTTACACACATTATCACAATTTTAAATTCTAACGTCAACTCAGGGTAGCTGATAAACTCTTTATTCGGGTAACTCTTTCTTACCAGTAATGGAAGTTTTTTTTCAGTTATATGCCTTCTCATTGGATCTATCATTTCGCCATATTTCCAGAACAAGGAATCATTTTTCCTCCCCTCTTAGTCCTATCTATATGCCACCCACCCTTGCTTTACCTTTTTTCAATACCAGAGGGTTTTAGGTACTTTACTCTTACTAATATTCCAATTATTCTTCCTTATCCTTACGTGGGAATAGTAGGCGTCACCCTGTATCCCCTGTAATGGCACAGGTATTATCACTTCAGTTATATATGGCGACCCTGCATCTGTGAGCATAACTCTTCCGTATTTCCCAAACAAGACCCTTTATGCCCTTACAACTTTTAACCTCTTCTCACATCATAATACTTGGCCTAACGTTCAGTGACAGTATTAGTCTAACTAAGAAATCGTCGCAAATTACACATACATAATTTTACTCAACTTCCTTCATGGATAGACTCATAGACCGCAAGGGAGTTTACGTAAATCACACACACAATTTACTCAACTCCCTTCACAGATAGACTCATAGATCCCAAGAGGGTTTAGGTAAATCACAAACACAAAACTTTACTCAACTCTCTTCATAGACAGACTCATAGACTCCAAGAAAGTTTAGGCCTACATAAGATTCTACTATGCATGCGTGTGCTTTTAACCTTTTACTATTTCCCAGACGAGTTGTACCTCTCAGTCCTAATTCTATTTTTAATACACAATCTTTTCTTTTCCCTTTGTAAACAGTTTTTAAAAACTTTGCCTTTAAAAGTTACTAAATATGAAATATCTTTCAAATAATACTTGTTACTAACATAACTCCCATCTCTACTGGGCTTTAAGCAATGTATCCGGAAGCTGGACTATTTATTTGTGAACCACATATTATGCTAACCTTGAAAACCACATTTTATATAAATGTGTACAAGTCAATAAATAAAAAAAATAAAACAATTACTTTTATAACATTTTAAAAACTCGGAAGAGCGCTAAAAGATGCTAAAAATTCTGTTTAAATAAGCCTGTGTAAAACTTTAAACCAGTCGCCTACAGAGTTTCTAGCCATCTGTGAAAGTAATTTCACTGTTTGGATATGAATTCCACATGTGCATTTAATCTTTGATTCTATGTTTTTGTTAGAACTATATTGTTGAAACTAACAGAATTTTTTTTTAAACTTACTTACTTACTTACTAGCCAACGCCCACCCTTGGCTGTTGAGCCATTTGGTGACGCGCTGACCAGTATAGGCGAACCAGTGGGTCATCATCATCTCCGGAATAGTCGAGCACGCTGCACTTATAAAATAAATTATTACTTAAATCGTTTTAAACTCTACAATCAATAATTTAAAATACCATTAGTAGAGATTGTAATTTTATTACAAATATCCCGAGCCCAAATCGTTTTTCGGCTCTTGTCTTCAATAGTCTGGACAGCTGATAAAACTAAAACATTTATGTATGGTGTAAATAAGATCTTTTATTTTCCAAGAGGCACCTGGAGTAAAACTATTTCGAAATAAATTTTTATTCCATCTACAATAAAAAATTTAATACAAATATATAATATTGTTACTGTACAGAATTCAACACTGTAGAACGGCCAGGTGAATGAAACATCAGTAGGAACCCTGAATCTCAGATGCAAAGATAACATTAGGCTGGTTGTTTCCTGTTGAATTTATTTACTTGTCTGGCTTTAGTTTAAATTGCGCAGTTCAGTTGGAGGCAACAATGTGTTTTCGGCTCCCATCACAGTAAAATTTTAAGATACTATACATATATATATATATATATATATATATATATATATATATATATATATATATATATATATATATATATATATACATATATATATATATAGGCCTATATTCTCTAATCGTTAAAATTGTATCTCAAAATACAATATTAAATTAAGGAAAGCAATATTATATTAATATTCCTGATTACGTTTGATTGTTTTATAATAACATTAGTTGTTTTTAATATGTTTGACTTCTAGTTATTTTTTTTGTGAATTTAGTTGTATTGGCTTATTTAAGATATGTTTTAGTGTTGTTCTTCAGTTGGCTTATTTGTTATATGTTTGAATAAATATTATTTTCACATTCGTGATTATAAATGCATTGTCGAAAGAGAACCACGAATGAATAATTACGGTCGAGAGCAAACCAATATCAGGATGGGTAGTTGTATATTTTTAGAAGCTCTGATAACGCAAGGAAGAGAATCCTAAAAGAAGCAGGAAACGACCGAAAAACCCCTAAAAGGAGTGAGTTGGTAGAGTAATGAAGGAGGAGAGAAAGTTTTAGGGTGACACACAACAGATGGCAGAGCATCGGGTCATTTTACATCGTTTGTTGCAACTCAACTCTCCTTTGGGATTGAAAGAATTTATAATAATAATAATTTCAAATTACATTTTTTAGGACTTTTGAAAAGAGTTTTTAGGCAGCAATAAAACTTTGGAAAATTACGGGTATCCGGTAAGAACTTCGATAGAGTTTGAAAAAACGACCCTGCGATGCGAATTATTATTTCCTCCTTACTGTGACAATCGAACTTCGTATTTCATCTCTATTCTTACCTTAGTCAACCTACCATTCCTAAATGTATACACAATAGAGGTGGGTTTGGTAGTTACGCCTCTCGGTAGTAGGTCTAGAATTACGCTCTCGTGGGCCAAGAAATATCCCATTTCCCATGGTCAGAGCCTACATACTACCTTGACCCTATCTATATTTCCTATATCTATTTCCTATCTATATGCTGTCCACGTCCTTTACAGGCAATGATAGTGTTTATAATCCCTTTGCCTTGAACAAACAAGAAAAATTATAAATATTCAATTTGTTAAAAAAAAATAGTGTTTCTGCAACCTGATAATATTTATAATGTAATGATAATTACTTATTCATGTAATGTCATATCGCTTTTTCAAGGGATAGTTTAAATAAAATAAAATATTAATAATAAAAGATAAAAAACAGAAATAAAACCTTTTGTGAACAAATGGAATAACATTAGTATTTCATGAACATATTCCGATTCATACAAAACGGGGGCAGACTTGTACAAATAATGTAGTTTTAGGTTATCGATGTTGACAAGATAACCTAACTTTTCGGACAGCTTTAATAAATAAAAGTATCTTACTATACCGTTACTTATAATGAAACCATTTTTCAGGAAAGCCCTCATAACGATAAAATGTTTTTGGTTATTGATATTTCTAGGAAGAGATAAATTGTGGTATTCCGGCAAGGTTTGTGAACTTCAGGTACTGAGTAACTTTCTTTCTCTCTGTAGAAAACAGATCTACTTCCGTTATGCGACTTTGCCCATTTAATGCCACGATGTTTTTCTTACTCTTAGCATCTGGAGATCATTACTTCCCCCTTTAGTCCTACAATAGACCACTTAGTGGTTTTCTTTCTTTGCTATTCTCCAGACCAGAGTTCCGTACTCTATTACTCTCTTTCGTTCACGATCCTTTCCTATAGTTTATAAGCAAAAATATTCATAACGAATGATTCTCCCGCTATACGACCCTGCCCATGTGACCGTAGTTGGTACTACAGCTTCATTTTGCCTCTTACATAGGTCTTCTTTAGTTTCAACTAGCCTTTTTTCTCTCCTTAAAGAGGTTGAAAGGGTTAGACATTTTCCTATAATCCAGATAGGGGGTGTTTTCTTCAGGAATTTTACCAAGTAGACGTGGTGACTTCTCCCTATATCCATCCCCCGAGCCTGGTCTGGGTACCCTGCACCCGCTGTATCTCTCTCAACCTAAGAGGGTCTATTATCTTACTGGTAGCTGTGGGAATAATTTCCTATTCCTATATTAATTTCTGCTACAGTTCTTCATTCTTCGTTTTTACGAGTAGACACCTCCTGATGATCCAGATTGAGTAAATTCACATCAATATGTAATCCTGCACAAGCGAGCCATCCTGATCATTAGCCAATTCCTAGACCAAGAGTTTTCTTTATAATCATGTATATTACAAGCCCTCCGTAACTTATGTAAGCAAATACATTAACAAAACAAAAATGACAGGTTGCAAAATACACTTGCGCGCCTAATGAAAAACTCATATGAGCATCAAACGTTGGGGTTGAATAAATTATAAATTAAATATATTACATTTAAGAAAGTTATAACAATAATTTGTAAACTTACAGGAGTCTGTAACAACATCATTAAACTATTATTACTCAAACAAGCAACTTATTAATAATTAAATTATAGGAGTGTTGTGTAAACACCCGAACTTTAAACAAATGTATTTTTATAACTAACCGGTGTATGGTGATAACTAAATCAATGTATTTTGATAGTTAAACCAATGTATTTTTATAGGTAACCGATGTATTTTGATAATTAAACCAATGTATTTTGACAAAGGAAAGAAGAAGTTTCATTTGATTGTTCAAGTGACTAGAAAAACTTTTATTAATTGTTCATATTTTATCTGAACTGTTTAAAGAACATACTGAAATAGTTTTAATAGAAACCACTGTCTTAAAATAATTTGTTGATAAAATTAAAACAATATTACTATACTGTATTTTTAAAACAAGCTATCAACAAATAGCTTTATTTGTAATGAATAAAGCAAACAAAGCTTGTGTGTTAATCATTGTTTCTCTACTCTGATTAGTCACGACGGAATAAATCTTGTTAATACGGCGACCTGCAAGTAATAAGGCGTTGGCTGGTGCTGAAGCAGTTTTAAAAACTCTTCTTTCTCTCTGCAAAAAGAGAGAGAGGCGCAGTGAAGGTCGATTAAGAAATTTCAATATAAACCTGAGTGCAAGTGTTAGTTATCGATTGCTCGAAGTAGATTGTGAAAACACAATCGCATGTGCTTTATTACAATACCTTAATAATAATCGCTATTCCTTATGGAAATAATCTCTATGAATATCAAATTGCGACAAATTAGTGTTACGGAAGTGTCAGAAACGATGAAAATTCTTATTTCTGGCTGCAGTGCAAAAATGCACTTGGTCTCTGGCAAAATTCTTAGTGTACATGAAAATACTTGTGATTTGCAGCAATTAGAAATAAGTAAATAATGTTTAAACGAGGGAAAAAAGAAATTCTTTCGACATTCGCTTCTATAGATCACGCTAAGTGGCCTAGATGAATGGCCGACGACCTTTTATTACCTTACACAACTTACCTTGCATACTTCAAGTGACATACATTCAGTGTTACTGTAAGATTTTCGAAGTAAATTGTCTTCATTAGGTACATCTGTTAGTCTGTATAATTTGAAGCACTTTTGAACAAATCTTTCTATCTTGCAAAATTCAATAAATAATTGCTATTTCGTAACACTAGTTAACCAGTTTTAAAGGTTATCAAACTCTAAATTATTTTTTCTTCTGCTCTATATTTAATCACTCTGACGGGTTATTTTATTTTCCTCTTCCTTGCTTTATTACTCAATCCTATTATATCCCTCATGCATCCAGGTTCTTATCTCTTCCAAATTGCATTCTTTATGATTAAACATGCCTATATATAGCCTATTCTGTCTCAGTTCTTCAATTTTGTTGTCCCTTTTGGTATTCCAAGAAAGTAATCCTACCTTATTCCCAGGAATTAGAAACGTCATGTTCCTTCTTTAATCCCACGTCCAGCGAGCACAGAAACAACCGTTGCTTCTGTGCTTGCTGCCCACGTCTATGCAACCTATATCTCTTCTCAGATGTTGCAGACTAGCTACGGAGAAGGGTTTCGTGTCCCAAAGTTGTATCCCAGTTGAGCAATACAGACATGTACTATAATTACAATAGAAACATTAAAATATTCGATGTGTTATCTCATTGAAATAGGTTCTTAGGGAGCGCAGCGAGACATTATCCCAATAAGGGATAAGTCTATGTTAGGAATTATACTCTAGTCATTATTTTCTCCTATTTCTTGCAGGCAATCATCTTGGCCTTCCCATAATCTTACATTAATTCCCCCTTCTCTTCCTAAAGAATACATAATCTTACGTTTTCTTCTTCCTATAGAGGAGCGTAACCTTCCTATGACTTTGATGAGAAAAATGTTTAGGCAAATGACACTAAATCATGGGCCAACATGATTCTTCCTATATTCTGACCTACATCTACAATCCGTATACATGACGTAGCTTGTTATACGGAAAAGTGTAGAAGAAAAGAGAAAGATTGTGAAAAAAGAAGAATGGTGGCAAGGAGTATCTGTCTTCCGACTCTACCTCCTCGTCAAGGAACACAAAGATAAATCCTTATTTGGATCTCCAATCGAAACATATGAAACCAATACCCCCACGAATCCAACCTTAACCTCGAGACTCCCGCACGGCTGACTAGCTCGAAACGGAGGGCTTAGTACCACAACCAGTATCAAAGAGTGTTGCAACCTTGCTGTAAGGCCTGGACGAACTCTCGCCCATGGGACGAGACGAACTCCAACCAGACACACTGCGATTCGACCGCTTTCCCACAACTACTCGGGCCCAGTAGAACCTTCTTAACGGCCAGGTTTTTGTACCTCGATAACCCGTCTGATTAATTAGATCCAGGTAGTCCAATCGGACCTTCATCCACTCTCGTACCACAATAGCCCGTCTGAATAATTCGATCCAGATAGTCCAATCGGACCTTCAACCACTCTCGCACCACGATAACCCGTCTGATTAATTCGATCCAGGTAGTGTAATCGGACCTTCATCCACTCTCGTACCACGATAACCCGTCTGATTAATTCGATCCAGGTAGTGCAATCGAACCTTCATCCACTCTCGTACCACGATAACTCGTCTGATTAATTCGATTGAGGTAGTGTAATCGGACCTTCATTCACTCTCGTACCACCACAACTCGTCTGATTAATTCGATTCAGGTAGTGCAATCGGACCTTCATCCACTCTCGGTTGGCCTCTCAGATTGGTCCTAGGTGAGAATAAGCCCAATCCGTGATCTTGAGAGCTTGTAATAATAGCAACATCATTACGGTAGAACATAAACAGCTTTTAGAAGTTAGGGAAAGTAGTTGCGGATTTAATCGACTTTATTTCGGTTTGTACCGTCTGAAACTACATACTAAACCTAGTATTGATACTAGTAAACCCTAGTATTAACAATTAAACTAATTCTTGAATTTTATAGTCCATTACGTTCGGTGAATCTTGTTAATCACTTAAACAATAGTTTATAATTATCCGAACTTTGAATTTAGTAAATTTGTTAAAACTTACTGAGACAGAACGTTTTCGATCGCTATGTGCCGATCTTCATCAGTGTCTTCTGCTTGGAGATGTTGGGTCAAGCGGTGACGGTTTTAAATGTAGGTTTTCGATAGCATCGAAGAATATGTGTGATTTGTAATGTGTTTGTTCGTTTAATATGTTTGCTTTGTGTTTTTGTGTGTCTGTAAATTTCATATTGTTTTAGTGTGTTGAGATGTGGTCCTTTTTTGTTGTAGGATTTCTAGGTTATGGTAAATGTCTGTGTATTTGTGCCCTGTATCTTTTATGTGGTTGTAAAATGTTGAGTTGGTGTTCTGTTTGTATTCTTCGGAACACACTAATTAAACTAAACAAAAAAGTATGATAGGATTTAATTTTTTTATAAAATATCATAATAAAATACATTACGAATTCAAGACAAATTACCCCCATCGTTTCCCTCTGTTTAAGGAGACGCGGAAGCCTGATAAATACTTTCACTGTTATCTGCCATAAAAAGTGCGGCGAGGTTATATTAGAGTTGAATCGCCTTACGAGCTAACATTTGCTCGTATCACATTGTTAAATAGAAAGTAAGATAGAACTCTTAATTGCCGTCAAGTACTTCTCGCACTATTAATTACGTTGGAGGTTTAAGTTAATTAATTGACGGTGTTTATTGGATGTGATGACCTCCTCCACTTCCAATGATAAAGTTACTCAAGTAAGTCAAGGAACAAATACAATTATTTTAAGGGGATTTAGTTTGGAGAGTAAAGTACGACAGTATTTGGTATAAGCCTATCAGGTAGATATTAGTTTGATTTTTCAATTCCTTCTATTAGTTCACACTCTCCTGATACATATCTTGTACAAATCTTCAATCGTTAATAAAATATGTTTTTATTCATCCAATCATGTTCAAATGAGGGGTCTAGGCCGGATTCGAACTGAGTATCTTTATAATAAATTGAACTCAAACGATGATCAATGCCGAGTTTATTATTTTAATATTATAAAGCAACGTTTCGGTGACATTTTAGGTGACCCTTTTCAATCTCTAAAATCTACAAACATAAAACAATATTTTTGCAATATTATTGTGTACCTAATTTTTAAATTATAAAATTATTGTTTATGTGTGTAGATTTTAAAGCTTGAAAAGGGCCACCAAAAATGTGACCGAAACGTTGCTTGTATAATAATTAAAATAAAAAACTCGGCATTAATCATCGTTTGAGTTCAATTTATTGTTAAAATTGCATACCGTAAGAAGCTAAACTCATTTAATGAGTATCTTCCTTGGCCAATTTTCCCGTAGGTGGAAATGCATTTCTCAAAGAAATATATGCATTTTTTTCTTCCATCTGGTTCTTGTCGAAACCTCCGTTGTACAACCTTAAATTGTTTCCACACAATATCTGCAATAATGCTCAAGCATTAAAACTGAATGAAAAGAATAAAATAAACAAACAAACTGGTTTAACGGTATCGGACCCTGCTTCACAAACGGAGAATGCGAGAAGAAACTATAACACAATGCAAGCGAAAAAAAGGAAGGGTATAAATAGTAACAAAAATAATAGTACAACACCATACATAGAAAGGAAAATGGAATATTGCAAGAAAATTCGATTTCTATTTTGTCACTTAATATTGTTATTCTGATATATGTATATAGACTAAATATTTATATTAGTTGTAATTATAAAATAAAAAGAAACTAAAATAAAAATTTTGTTTGTTGACTTAAGTAGGAATTTACTTTTAAAAACATTATATTACTTGTTTCAAATATATTTTCATAATTTTAGTATTTTATACAGTACTATTATAAAAAATAAAATTAAGGACAGGCGTGCTAAATGGACAGTGTTGTATGTACTGTGACTAAAGTAAAGGCTCCTCCCCAATTGTGATTCACCCTAGCTAAACTCACCTAACCACCCTCAATAAAAATATCAGATGATTCACAAGCCCTAACCTCGCGCACCAGAAGGGCTCTCAGATGACTCAGTATTTTATGACTCGGCTTCCACTTCCTGTTTTTAATTACACAAGTTCCGGTTGGTGCATAAAAGCAATGTATAATTTATCAAGCATTATTTTCAAGTAGCTCTAATGTAACAGGACTTGCCTGGATTTTAATTTGGGAAATAATTACTGAATCTGGAGTAGACTATTTTCAAACATATTTTAACGAATATTTATTAATTTTTGTAATGTAAATAATCAGCACATTTTAGAATCCACACAGCACAGAAATGCAGATCTATTTTTGATTATTCTTAGGACTTTCCAAAACAAAAACAGATAAAAAATTTATCCCTTACATAACATTTCATGTATTTAATATGGATTTAAAAAAATAAATGTTGAAGGAAATACATTCTGCAACACGTTAGTGAAATACTGTAATAAAAAATGGAATATAAATTTCTGCTTACACATTATAGATTTTAATCAATATATATAACTTAACATAGTAACTAATCTAATAATATTAGATATTATTTTCTATAAAGGCCTATTTACTAAATAATATTTCCTATATAGTTAGTATTGTTTTTTATAAATTAATAAAGTTTTTAATATTTGCATGTAATAGTCGTCGATTTTTTTCACAGTTTATATTGGAGTAATTATATAACAAACATATCCAGACCTTTTCTTACATGTAGTTATGGGTGTTGTTATGTTTTGGGTATTTATTTAGTATTTATATCCAGACCTTTTCTTACATGTAGTTATGGGTGTTGTTATGTTTTGGGTATTTATTTAGTATTTATATCCAGACCTTTTCTTACATGTAGTTATGGGTATTGTTATGTTTTGGGTATTTATTTAGTATTTATAACCAGACCTTTTCTTACATGTAGTTATGGGTGTTGTTATGTTTTGGGTATTTATTTAGTATTTATATCCAGACCTTTTCTTACATGTAGTTATGGGTATTGTTATGTTTTGGGTATTTATTTAGTATTTATATCCAGACCTTTTCTTTCATGTAGTTATGGGTGTTGTTATGTTTTGGGTATTTATTTAGTATTTATATCCAGACCTTTTCTTACATGTAGTTATGGGTGTTGTTATGTTTTGGGTATTTATTTAGTATTTATATCCAGACCTTTTCTTACATGTAGTTATGGGTGTTGTTATGTTTTGGGTATTTATTTAGTATTTATATCCAGACCTTTTCTTACATGTAGTTATGGGTATTGTTATGTTTTGGGTATTTATTTAGTATTTATATCCAGACCTTTTCTTACATGTAGTTATGGGTGTTGTTATGTTTTGGGTATTTATTTAGCATTTATATCCAGACCTTTCTTACATGTAGTTATGGGTATTGTTATGTTTTGGGTATTTATTTAGTATTTATATCCAGACCTTTTCTTACATGTAGTTATGGGTATTGTTATGTTTTGGGTATTTATTTAGTATTTATATCCAGACCTTTTCTTACATGTAGTTATGGGTATTGTTATGTTTTGGGTACTTATGTAGTATTTATATCCAGACCTTTTCTTACATGTAATTATGGGTATTGTTATGTTTTGGGTATTTATTTAGTATTTATATCCAGACCTTTTCTTTCATGTAGTTATGGGTGTTGTTATGTTTTATGTATTTATTTAGTATTTATAACCAGACCTTTTCTTTCATGTAGTTATGGGTATTGTTATGTTTTGGGTATTTATTTAGTATTTATATCCAGACCTTTTCTTTCATGTAGTTATGGGTATTGTTATGTTTTGGGTATTTATTTAGTATTTATATCCAGACCTTTTCTTTCATGTAGTTATGGGTGTTGTTATGTTTTATGTATTTATTTAGTATTTATATCCAGACCTTTTCTTACATGTAGTTATGGGTATTGTTATGTTTTGGGTATTTATTTAGTATTTATATCCAGACCTTTTCTTTCATGTAGTTATGGGTATTGTTATGTTTTGGGTATTTATTTAGTATTTATATCCAGACCTTTTCTTACATGTAGTTATGGGTGTTGTTATGTTTTGGGTATTTATTTAGTATTTATATCCAGACCTTTTCTTTCATGTAGTTATGGGTGTTGTTATGTTTTATGTATTTATTTAGTATTTATAACCAGACCTTTTCTTACATGTAGTTATGGGTATTGTTATGTTTTGGGTATTTATTTAGTATTTATATCCAGACCTTTTCTTACATGTAGTTATGGTTATTGTTATGTTTTGGGTATTTATTTAGTATTTATATCCAGACCTTTTCTTTCATGTAGTTATGGGTATTGTTATGTTTTGGGTATTTATTTAGTATTTATATCCAGACCTTTTCTTACATGTAGTTATGGGTGTTGTTATGTTTTGGGTATTTATTTAGTATTTATATCCAGACCTTTTCTTTCATGTAGTTATGGGTGTTGTTATGTTTTATGTATTTATTTAGTATTTATAACCAGACCTTTTCTTACATGTAGTTATGGGTATTGTTATGTTTTGGGTATTTATTTAGTATTTATTTCTTTATTAAAAGAAATTGTAACAGTCAAACATTTACCGAGATACCAATGAAATTATTGCATAATCAGAACGGGATATATTTAAAACTTGCAGTAAAGATTCATGTTGTAACAATAGCCTGCTTAAAACTTATCAAAATAAATTTCAAGTGAAAAATCACCTGGAATAAAAGAAATGCATAATATTTAACAATACTCTCCAAAATTATTGTAAATAAACATCCTCAATTCACCGATTATTCCGGGTAGGGAGTGGACTCTCTGTTCACCCCGTCTGCGAGGAGGATTACTTCAGGTAAAAGACTCTACCCAGGTGATGGCATAATTCCCCCCCCCCCCATTTTCAATATCAGGGGGCCGTTATATCGTTTAAGTACTATTTGCCCTTCTTAAAAGGGGAATAACAGATAGAAACCTCTTATGATCTCATTAGAGAGTAATTCTGCTTTAAGAATACGACCTTTACATCTGGTGCTATGACCACTCGTGAATCCTCTAACAGTTTATATGTCCCTACCTTATCCCTACCTATATTCAAAATCTTTCCTATCCTTCCTAGGTAATATAGGCTGATCGCTTTAAAACTATAAAAAAGCCTGATTTTCAAAAGTCCTAATTTCTAGCCTCAGACAATAAATGTTCCGTCAGAACTAAACACATATCTAACCTAATCTAACACGACTTAATAAAGAGTTAAAACAATGGTAACATTAAGTTTTCTTAGGTTGGCACCCATTGCCAGACATTCGTATCGATCACCTGCACTGCGTGTTCGATCAACCAGACTTGCGCGCAGCTTATGTAATCTAGCAAATTTTATTTTAAGGGAGGGTATCACATTTAAAGGTCTACAACCTCTTTCGATTCATTGCAGACAGATTATGTTTAATTTGTTTTTAAGTTTTGTATGTCGTTTTCTCATTTGGTTATTATATTTTATACAGATTAAATGAGTTCTTTATAATATGTGTAATACTTTCCTACTATCTCTGACTTTACATTAGCCAGCTGATTTTGCTTACCAGAAAAAATGTACTGATCTGAATTTTATTCTTTTAAAGGTTAATTTTCCTTTACTCTATTTTCACCGATAAATAAATAACAAAAGCCCTTGCTACAAATATTTAAACACACTTGATGTACATTTCGTCAACACAGCATTATCAGAAGGTTACAAACATGAAGTGTGTTTAAATATTTGTAACAAGGGTTTTTGTTATTTATTTATCATAATTACGCTACTGTGCTCTGTATAAATTTCTTCTATTTTCACCGTCTGATAACTAGCAAAGATTTCGGTTTTTTTAACAACAAAATGCCTATTTAGCCATGCCCAAAAAACTCTAATTATTTGAGAAATGGTCTGTTTTTTAGCTCTTTATTGCGATTAGTGATTTTGAAAATTGTCACCTGTGAAAGATAATGAAACAATTGGGAACAGAGAAAGGGTTAAGGAAAGGATATAAAACTTCTTCATCGTAAGGACCAAAGAGTATAATTAACCTAAATGTCTGTAAAAAAAACTATGCAGACTAAACGCCTAAAAGTCAAAGGAATTTAAAATAAAACAATTAACATAAAGGAATGGAGAAACAAAATAATAATTATAGAATCACAGCTAAAATTAAAATAAACTCTTAAAGCTAAATCAATTTTACTTACTAAAGAAAAACATATTTTTTGTTACATTTATTAAAATAACGAACAAAATAGTAGATGGTTATGAGAACAAAATTATAATTAATAAAATAAAATATAGTCAAGGTGGACTTTGAGAAGTTAAAAAAAAGGAATTTAATTGAATATTATTAGATAACAAGAAAGACAATGAATTTTAAACATCCGAAAATCTTATCTGCTACGAAGGTCGGTCAACGCATCACTTGCAATAAGTAGGGTATATGCTTGATTCTGATAATGACGCACATAATGACAAAGTGGCAGATACTTGTGTTGGTGTCGCGTCAGATGTGCCCAGCGACACTTGTGCCCAGCGACATTTGTGACCACATTGGTTCAAGGGGTGGGGGGAAGATACACTGGAAATCCCAACCCTCACCCTGACACGCTGCTAAGCCTAATGCCCCAGTCACTTGACACTTTCTCCTGGCTGTCTTGGTGTTAATTAGTATTCCTGGTTGTCTTGGTATTAGTATTCGGACTGTTCGTATAGTGTATTCAGTGACGTTTATACTACCATGGAGCTCTCTACGACATCGAAGGGTAAAGAGTGCGCGCTATACGAAGGCTACTGCTATTACTTCAAGCGGGAAAATGAGGATGGTGTGATTTCTTGGCGATGTTCAAAGGTAAACTCAAAAAAATGTTTTGGCGCTATCAAGAGCCGAGACGGTGAGGTATTAAGTGAAACCGATCATCAATGTGGAGCTCTAGATGTTGCAAGGCTGGAGGTGAAGAGAACTGTTCAAAAAGCGAAGAAGACGGTTCGAGATGAAGATACATCTATTTCGTAAATATATAATGAAGAATTAGGCGAACTTCACAACAATATGAATTTGTCACGGAGATGCCATCTCAACGTGCGGCGAAGAGAGATCTCCATCGTCAACGGTACAAATCTCAAGGAAACCAAACAGAGCCCGAAACACGCGAAGACATCATCCTTGGTAAAGAGATATTGAAAATGAAAGATGGCAGCAGTTTTCTTCTCGCTGACGACAACGCTGGTGAAAGAATTTTAGTGTTCTGTGGAAACAGAGGAAGGGAGGGACTGAAATTCCAAAAAGAGTTTTTTATGGATGGAACGTTCAAGAGCTCAAGCAAGCAGTTTTCGCAGATATATTCAATCCACGCCGATTTTGTAAGTTCGCCAGAAGAAACAAATGTATACCCTGTGGCGTTTGCACTGTTGCCGAATAAAAAGAAAGAGACATACATTAGGCTGTTTCAAATTATACGTGAAGTTATACCTAGCTGGTCGCCATGAACTGTCAACGTTGACTTCGAAATAGCAGCGATATCAGCGTTAAAAGAGGTGTTCTCTTTGGTTGTGGTAAAGGGGTGTTATTTCCACATGAAGAAATGTCTGTGGAGAAGAGTGCAGGAGGTAGGTCTCACGCGCGACTACAAAGACAATGACCAAGTACGCCTTTACATTCAAATGTGTGCAGCTCTTGCATTCCTTAAACCTGAGGATGTTAGTGACGGTTGGTTGGAGATCTACTCTCAGGCTGCAAAACTAACTGAGTTTTTTTGATTATTTCATAGAAACATGGCTGGAAAATGATGACTACCCTATTGAACTATGGAACTGCCACAACAGACGTCATAGAACAACTAATGCTGTTGAAGGATGGAACAACAGACTAAACAACACCCTTCGGAAAACAAATCCTAGAATCAAAGAATTGATTAGCTGTTTGAAATCTGAAGCGGAAAATGCAGCCCGCCCATACATGACGCTACAGTTGAACCTTGGAGGGAAGAGGAGAAAATCCACTTATATAAGACTGGACAAGGGCATTAACAAAACATTCAAAACTTATGATCAAAATAGTGACATAAGAACATTTCTTTTAACTATGTCCTACCTACAAAAATTAGACTGAGCTCAAACTGGATAATGATAAAAGTAATGACCATATTTGTAAATAGTAAGAAATTCATTTAAAAAAAAAAAAATACAAAAATTAAAATACCAAAAAAAAAATTGACATGTTAAACTATGATATAAAAAAACAAATATAAAAATGACAAAGCTTATAGCTGATTTTAAACACTAACATCTAAATGATAGAAAACTGACTTGTGTTTCTAAGTAATGGTGAAACTTGTTTTCTATCACTTACCGCAGTCCAAAGCCTGGGAAAAGTGTGATGGGAATCAGAGAGGCTATAATTATACCTAATGCAGGAAATAATGTGGGTCTCTCAATCCATGGTATATATGGGGTAGCTTGGTCACAACTGTCGCATATTTCATCATGGTCACAAGTGTCGCTGGGCACATCTGTCGTATATTCACTTGTGTTGAGGTTAACATTTGGCAATTGAATCCCTGAGGCAACCCACTCTCTAGGGAATACAGGTCACTAACTACCTTTAGTCTTAATATTAGCCAGGCGTTCTCTTCCTTCCCCACATATACTGACAACAAAAATACAGATGTAGATCTTAAATAGCTACGTCCAACAAATATATATTTTATCTCACTTATTCTTAGACAGGATAGCGGCTAGATATATTGGCTTGAGATAAAAAGCAGGTAAGCGTCCATTGCCAATGAAACTCGATTTTCTCCTTCTTCCAATTCCTAGAGTTCATTATTTTTATTATTACTTTTTCTCCACCGAAAGTTCTCCGATAGAGTAGGTCTACTTCAAACATGCTGTTCTGTAGCCTATAATCATATTTCATATCCCAGACAAAGTAAATACAGTAGTTTTTGTCCTTACTTTCCTTTATTATTCATAAGCGACAACACCCAAATTAATTACAAAAATCAATACTTTTTTTTTTAAATATTGATTTTTCAAATGTTTTAATAAATATTTCAGAATGGCAATTTGTGTATGCGTGCGCGTGAGCGCGAATGTGAGAATACCTCTATTCGTAAATGAAAAAGGAAACTTTGGGAATTTAAAATTTTAGCCATAGATCAATTCAACGGCCTTTGAGTCTATGTAGTTTTATTCACTGACTAGAAACCAAATTTATAATTAATATAAATTTACAACTAAATATGGATTTTTACTATGGGTTGTAGTATACTATACATAGTAGGGTTATGTATGTAATACTCAGAAATCTCTAATCACAAATATTTTTATTTTAACTGATGTACATTTCTGTTACCAAGTAACCATCTTCAGAGGCATAACGCCCATGACTCTCAGTTACGCTCTACATAAATTGGTAACGTGTCAAATCTGTGGAGCCTAGAATTGACTATGTTTGTTGCTAATTGTTTTTTTAAAGTTTTTTTTTCTTCAAATGTTCATCAAAGTAAATGTTTATCTTGATAAACCCTTGTGTGAACTTTACTTCATATAATTCATTTAACCTACACAATTCATTTTAATTTATTAATTATATTAAATACATTTTTGGAATATCAGTTTTTTAGAACAAATTATCTTGAGACACAAATACCCATAGTTAAACATGTTTAAATTAGTATTTAGATACTGTAATTAAATGTCAGTGCTGCAATAGGGCCTAGGTTTTAATTCAATTAAGTTGAGATTTGTGGAAGGCTTATATAATGCGATTGTGTTGGTGGAGGGGATAATTAATTAAACATGAGATATTTGTAATCTTTTCGAACACAAAAAGTGATTGAAATGAGACAAATTTAAAGGATGGCCAAATATTGTTTAGCAAATCAACAATTAAGAAAAACACTTTTAATTTGTTTTCTTCCTAATTTGCTAATATCATTGTCTTTCAGCTCGCTTTGTTATTTTAGTTTATTAATTGCACAACTTCAGATGGATTCGATCAATCACAATTAATCTTATACACCTCCATCAATAACTAAGACGGAGAGAGCGTAACAATGCAGTGGAAGAAAAGACAATGCCCTCAGTACATTAATGATTTGTCACAGAAAGAATACAAGCTTTATTTTACCTATATTTTATTGCTTAACGCCATAATCTGTCATGTCAGTTCCGAAATTAATTTCTAGAGGCAATGTATTGTTCCCGAACATAATTATAAGATATTTTATATTATTCATACAGTATGTAAAAATTAATAACAAATAGGTATTTGTAGAGAAAAATTATTTAGAGCTTAGTTTGTGTAGTGTATTGACACTTTTATTGATATTTATAACATACTGAAAGGTGTCTAGGCTACCTTCTTTACTAGACATTGTAAACCAAATGACCTTCAGACAGTTAGTGACCCTGCACATCCAGCGGATATCGATCTAGCGCCATTTAAAGCTTTATAGCTTATCTTGCGTTTAGTTTCTTAACAATATTACTTTCATAAGCAAAGGTTTACGTGCATTTCATTCCGTAAATTTTAAGCATGGCTTTATTTACTTTTATATTAATAAGTTTAAATACTACCTTAGTGAAATACTAAACTTAAGTTTAAAAGTACAACTTAATTTTTGTTAGTGTATATCTGTATTGTTTAAGCAGAAAACATTTTTTACGAGTTTAAAATTCTGCCCCAGGGAAAGGTTAAAACGGAGGGGCAAGTTTGTTTCAAAGGAGTGCTTCTAATTACTCTATGAATGATTCGATGGAGAAACTTCATGTCCCTTCCTTAACCCCGAGTAAGCAGGTAAACCCCTCTTGCATATCTACTTCACGTAAGAGACCCTGCCCAAGCGCTATATAATTTTCCCCTATTGCCCAATAAGAAGGACAATTTACCCTTACCCCTACTTAATTTTATTTGTCCTTCCTTGCCCTTAAAAGGCTGTGAATGGGTGGACACATATTTAACCCCGATATAATATAGACTTATATCGACCCTTATGTTCCTTCCTGGAAGCAATGGTCCCCCTTACCATTATCTATAGGGCCGAAATTAAAGTTTGGGCGCCCCTCGGCCCAGGAGTTTATTCTGCTCGTTTACCAAACCTTCATTCTGAGGGTGGTTGATCTGTCCTTTTATTAAAGAAAATAATCATAACAGTAGCAATTTTCACTATTAATAATATATATTTTATTAGACTATGATAACATCACCCGGGAAAATAATTTGAGTATCTTACGTTCGTATCTTGGGTGCATTAAGAAAATTAAATTAAGTTATGATTCGACTCAGCGGGGGTCTTCGGTAGGTCTGAGTCACGCTCCAGTCCAGCATCTACATGTCCTACCAATATTCATAATCCTTCCCCATCCATCGTAGGTAATAACATTCAAACTGACTGGAAAACATTTTAAACTTTAAAACCATAAAAGTTAGAAATTGTATTTATATAGTAATGTAAATGCTTGTGCTTTCGTTTTTGTATTCTTTTTGTTCTTCTGTAAACTTGCACGTCATCCGTTACAGCACGGGAAAGGAGGGGGGAGTGAGCTTTGGTATGTAAATGGTGAAGGATATAGAATGGACTGGCTTAGTTGCGTGTTTACAAATATAGGGCACGCAATTATTCTGAGTTTTATATGACAATAGTTTGTTGGCAATTGACATACGTTGGCACCAGATCGATCTCGTCTCCAGATAAGCCAAATTGTAATTCAACCCTTTATGCTTTATGGCGCTTGGCGAAGATAAACTTCAAAAAGTAAGGGAGAAAATATAACCTTTCTTAATCAGAGAGAAAGTTGTGTTGACTTGATTGTTAAGAAGTTAGGGTTATTAAGACTATATGAATCACAAATTTGAAATGATATGGAATTTAAAACATCCTTTCTGACAAATTTTTCTAATTTTTTAAAAATAAAATAAATCATCTAAGTTTAATGTTACCTGAGTGAGCGCGTCCCAAACTGTATTTATTTGTTGTTCTGTAACATTAGTTGCACGTTTATTGGTAATAAGATCATCATAAACTCTACAACAATTGTATTTATTTGTTGTTCTGTAACATTAGCTACAAGTTTATTGGTAGTGAGAACACCACAAACTCTACAATAATTGTATTTATTTGTTGTTCCGTAACATTAACTACTAATCTATTGATAGTAAGCACATCACAAACTCTACAACAATTGTATTTATTTGTTGTTCTGTAACATTAGCTACACGTTTATTGGTAGTGAGAACACCACAAACTCTACAACAATTGTATTTATTTGTTGTTCTGTAATATTAGCTACACGTTTATTGGTAGTGAGAACACCACAAACTCTACAACAATTGTATTTATTTGTTGTTCTGTAACATTAACTACTAATCTATTGATAGTGGGCACATCAAAAACTCCACAACAATTGTATTTATTTGTTGTTCTGTAACATTAACTACTAATCTATTGATAGTGGGCACATCAAAAACTCCACAACAATTGTATTTATTTGTTGTTCTGTAACATTAACTACTAATCTATTGGTAGTGATCACATCACAAACTCCACAATTATTGTTCTGTAACATGAACTACTAATCTATTGGTAGTGAGAACATACAAACTCCACGACAATTGTACTTATTTGTTGCTCTGTAACATTAGCTGCAAAATAGTTGAATATGAGTGCAACAACAAATTTATTTTATTTCCTTGGAAGTTAGTAAAATTTTATTATATTGTTTTGCATTTCTACGTTTAACCTTATAGGATTCAATTACAGCAGACACTATTGAAGGAAAAATACAAAATAATTTTTAAAGTTTAGATAATGAAAATGTTATTATGACAAACTTTATGTTTACAGCAATAATATATATATATATATATATATATATATAAGTAATATAACCTAAAATGGTATTGTATTATATTAAATATTAATAACAAATATTTATTCAATTTTGTTTTGCAATTTTATATTAAAATGCCAGTTTAAAATGAACGTTTCATTATTTAAACGATATCCTGTAAAAATGAATATCATGACTGACAAATTTTTGGAAATTCATAATACGTTGCAAAAAAAGATTTAATGTGAATCTTTCTTCTAAAGTACAATTTTTTTTTAATTTTTATTTTTAGTTTCCCATTGTTTAGAAAGTATATTGAAATGTTTTTTTTTTAATTTGGTTTTATTTTCAAATGAACTAATTTTAAAATGTTCCTTATGTAAATGTCATTTATGTAGCATAACGTGTGGTTAACCCGAAGCCGTAGCCAAGACAACCTTGATTGATTCTGTATTACATTCTAATTTTAATTATAAAAAACAAATTGTTAGGAACATACCTTTACCAAAAGAAAGTATGTCTACTAAGGAAGGCGATACTGGCCACGCAAGCCGACGGGTTTCTCTACAGACTGGATTATTGAGTCCCTTCTTTAATGATATTCCTTCTTAAGATCTATATTACCACTATATCACCTTATCCTTCGTTCTATTCCTTAGTGTATAAAATAAACACTTCTTTATGAATCCAATAAAGAGAATATTTCTATTTCATATAAGCTATCCTATCTAAATACGTGAGTCACAACCCTTCCCTGTACGCAAGACCAGAAGGATTATGTTCTCACCTTAGCCTTATCTACAGTCACAATCAGCGTTATATTCATCCTTATCAGGTAGAACCGAAATTTTCCCGAAATTTTGAAGAGAAAATAAATATTTTAATGATTTTTAAGTCAAATAATATGTAGGCTACTTAGTAACGGTAGATTGAGAGGCTATAGAGGTAAAATTATCAAACTTGTTTTTTGTTTTGAGGAAGTTATATATTAAATTCTCAAAATGGCTCTCCCCCCAGTTACTGGCTACGACCCTGGCAGCCCTTCAAGAAAAACAATTGCTCACTACGTTTACAAAGGAAACAGCTGTGTTTTGGAAGCTGATTGTTTTTTGGAAGTATTTAATTGTATTTTAAAAATCAAAATTATCGTTTATCAATGAATCACCAATACACAAATATTTTACAATTTTTATTTAAAAATTATTTATTAGCTTAAAATTATCAACATCAAAAGTAACACATTGATTAAAAGTGGTATTATTGAACAATTTTTATAATAAAATTCTGCAAACGTCTACTCCTTCTCTTAGACATTTCTAGGTTATTCAATACGATTTAGCCTTCGGTTACACGGACGTCAAATGAACAATTTAAAGGTATATTTGGTTGGGTGGAAGCGAAACTGCCGTTCCTTACACAATCGCCGGAAATGATAGAGAAGAAGAAGTTAATGGCATGCCGACATAATTGGCTGAATGTTCAAGGAGAGACACTCAGTATGTCTGCCAGTGTCTTCTTTTCGCATCGTTGACTTTTTTTAAAACTTTGTTTTGATCGGAATAATTTCCGAAATAGTGAAATTTCTTTGGAGACAATTTCCTGAAAACATTTTCAATTATCCAGGAGTAATATTTTTAAGCAAACATATAATATGTTCTATTCTAAATACAAAACGCCGGGAAGCAGGATAGGGACTTCTCTTCCCAGTTCACATAAGCAACCTAGCTCTCGCAATACTACATTTTTACCGGATTCCTATTTCTAGGAGACCATTCCTTAGGCCTTCGTATTATTTCTCCTTTAAAAGGACGTAACTCCACTTTATGACTCCGATATATCTATTATTACGCTGCAAGTATTACGAGAACATTGATAATTTTAAATATGATATATAAATTTAATTTTGTGCATGTTTATTCTTTTTAGAAGACGAAAGAAAGCAACTATTTAATACATGGCTGCACCTAAAGTTATTAAAAACTTCACAACTTGGATACAGAGAACTGAACCATTATAAATGTTACACTAATTTAATGTTTTGGTAATTAGTTCTATTTTAAATCGATTGTTAAAAACATTATACCTTACAAAGTATAAAGAAATATTACCTAAATGTAAAAACAAAATTTGCAACTTGACCATCACTACATCCTATATAACGAGTTCCTACCTTAACCATAGTCCTTGTTCTTCTTTACCAACAGTAACAGTGACACTGGTTGATCATTTGCAAAAATATGTACAGATATTTATATTATAATTTACAATATTCCATTATACAAATAAATGTTATTTTTTTCTTCTATCCTTTTGCTTCTCTTCCGGCGAGTATATTTACAATGTCCCTGAGGATTTTCCTATTTTTCTTCCAGTCTTCCCTAAATCCACACATATCTCATCTCTCTACCCTTTCCCATTCTTAGGTTTCAGGGACCTCACGCGCCTACTGAAAAGGTACCCCAAACATCTTTTATTAATAATAATTTCTATTTCCCCTCATTATATCATTCCTACCTGAGCTTACTATTGATGTCTTGGAAGCGGGAGTCACTTCTCTAACCCTGAGAAAGAGCAGGTAAGAGATTTATTTACGCCAACTTATCACAAACGTAGTTACAAGGGAACGTTATGTAAATTTCTTAGGCTATCTTTACGCCATCTATAGTTCCTCGTCCTCCCACACGGAAGCTATATCCCCATAAACGTGACAGAAAGTAGATCTAAGGTATACAGACGAAAGTGATTATCCTTTCCTACGTCAAAGATAAAGGGGTTTTATATCCCTATCTATTGTACAAATCCTTTCCGTTGCAATTCCATAACAGTTAAGATGACTGGTCACATTAAGACATCAAATTTTAAAACACTTGCTGGTAGATCCTGGTCTTTAAAATACCATTAGTGATTTACCATCCTTTTCACTTCTTTCCCACTGTGCTATTCATTGTGACGTTATCTTAAAATACTATTGGTGATTTACCATCTTTCCTCTTCTTTCCCACTGTGATATTCATTAGGACGTTAACTTTAAATATCATTAGTGATTTATCATCCTTTCCACTTCTTTGACACTGTGTTATATATTGTGACGTTATCTTCAAGTACAATTATTGATTTACCATCCTTTCCCCTTCTTTCTCACTGTGTTATTCATTGTGACGTTATCTTTAATTACCATTAGTGATTTACCATTCTTTCCCACTGTGTTATATATTGTGGCGTTATCTTCAAGTACAATTAGTGATTTACTATCCTTTCCCCTTCTTGCTCACTGTGTTATATATTGTGACGTTATCTTTAAGTACCATCAGTAATTTACCATTCTTTCCTACTGTGTTATTTATTGTGACGTTATCTTTAAGTACCATTAGTGATTTATCATCCATTCCACTTCTTTTCCGCTGTGTTATTCATTGTGACGTTATCTTTAAGTACCATTAGTGATTTATCATCCATTCCACTTCTTTTCCGCTGTGTTATTCATTGTGACGTTATCTTTAAGTACCATTAGTGATTCATCATCCTATCCCCTTCTTTCCCACTGTGTTATTCATTGTGACGATATCTTTAAGTACCATTAGTGATTTATCATCCATTCCACTTCTTTTCCGCTGTGTTATTCATTGTGAAGTTATCTTTAAGTACCATTAGTGATTCATCATCCTATCCCCTTCTTTCCCACTGTGTTATTCATAGTGACGTTATCTTTAAGTATCATTAGTGATTCATCATCTTTTCCCCTTCTTCCCACTGTGTTATTCATTGTGACGATATCTTAAAGTACCATTAGTGATTTACCATCCTTTCTCCTTCTTTCCCACTGTGTTATCCATTGTGACGTACTTTTAAAATGAAAATAAAAATTTTAATTTGTATCGTAATTTCATTTACTTACCTCGAATTGGATCATTCTCCTTTCATTTGTTCTATTTTATTTCATATTGCTCTTATATCTCAATGTATTGAAATGTCTGGGTTATTTGTGTTTTATCTAACTAATTTATGTAATTTTAGAGTTCATGACCAAATAAATCTGAGTTTCGTCTTTAAAAAAATGTTCTCTGTCACATTCATTTACCCCAAATGTTCGGCGTTATTTTTTCTTTAAGAAAACATTACGTTTCATAGATTAATTAAACTACAAATATTTCATCTTTTTTATTATTACGCTATAATAGCGTATTCATTCTTTTAAATAATGCTCTACTTAGGGGCAGTGTCTAATTTGTTCATTACTGCAGTGGCATGACGAGCAATGCCCCGAAATACTGGGAATGCCGCATGCGTCTAATCAATACACCCAACCGGGCATCTTGGCGAGGGGAGGGGTGATTCGGGATTTCCAAGTCTGGAAAAATAGGGATGGTAAAATGACAATTTTCTCTGTAATTTAAAATCTTTCTTCGAATTTGCTGTCTTCGAAATTCATTCGGAGTGTTCTGAGTTGTTATGAAAGCTTTTTCCCTGACAGTAAGAAACTTGATTTAATTTTTACAACTGTATTGCAGATATAGTTTGACTGAATAGTAGTAGAGGAAATTTTACTGCAAACTTCTAAAGGCTCTTTATTAATACACATTTACTAGCAAAATAATTAAGTAAATATTTAAAAGGCCATTGAGTAATTTTACACCAACTTTAAAATATGTATAAACGTAAGAAATATAAAATTTTTAATTTAATATTTGAGGTTAAATAATTTATATTATTTATATATAACACCATACATAATGTTTATTACTACCTGACTTGCAATCGACGACTATTTATTACTGTGTGACAAATTACTGTTATATTCGTGATTTATAAAACTCATTTTAATAACCCAAAGACACATCGACAGGAGAAACCGTCCTGCTCAAGCGTTTAAAGGACACTCCGTAACTACTAATATTATAACAGTAAATCTTATATTCCATTCAGCTCGGATGCGCCTTAAAGGATTAGGTGACCCTCACACCAGTCTCGCACTGACCCGGCCCAGCACCCTAAATGCCACCAATGAGTAGCATTTAGAATTTTTTTTTTTTGATATTTTTTTATTCTACATATTATTCCTGGAAATAGAAGCGAATCGCAACGTAATTATGTCACCCTAAAGATAATGGAAAGATAACAGTTATTAGTATACAGTTTCGATATTTACTATAAAAAATAAATATTCATTAAATATCGACATAATTACATAATGTTTTTCTCTTACATTAAGGAATACTACGTAGAATTCAAAATCGTCGGTGAAAATAACCTGAATATAACAGTTTGACATATTTTAGTTTTGTAGACCTAAGTCTAATAGGTGTCAGGCCGAAGACAAATCGGCATGTCAGTGCATGTGGGTGTGTGCGTGCGTGTAGTTGCGAGGGTCGCTTAATCCTCTAGGGCGTTTCCCAATTTTGATGACCTCTAGGCCCTTACATTTCTTTATTATATTGCTTGATTACAGTTAACCCCTTCCCCCTCACATACACACACGTGCGCGCGCGTATCTTTATATTTATCTTCACATGGAAATGTTAGGCTAAACACTTCTCTATGAATAATATAGTGAGTAGAGATGCGACCTCGCATACGTAAATCATGATTTCCCCTAATTCCAAGGCTAAATAAGTTTGGATCTCCACTTAAATCGTACCTATGATTCACCACACTTTCATTTCACCTTACTGTGGTTAAGAGATGCTGCGACCTTTTTACGCTATCAAAATATTTTTGGTAAAATTTAATATTTCCATGCCTCTCTTAGAATTCATATTTGTTCCATTTTATTCTCGTGTTACTTTTACGATCCTGAATTTTATTTTCAATGCTGCAATTGTTTTATTTACGAATTGCTCTTTAATTTATATAAGGCTTTTTTCTCTCTAAGCTACTATCATTTTTACTTAAACTATTTAATGTAATTTTCTGTTTGTAAAATTGTTTAAAATGAGTGTACTGCTAAGCGGTAATAACATTTTCTTGCTTTTATGACTAAAAGGTTTCAGTCTGTCGCAGACGACTATAGCTTAATTGTGATCTCCTCCTATAAGGAAAGGAATCAAACGACAATTATAACGCTATCAACTCTTTTTCTCCTAATATAGAAGAGTGATAAAAGACTTCATAATGTAAAATTAAAGGTCCGATTTTCAAGGAATATAGATTATGTTTACAATAAAGCATTTATTCAGAATATTGTTTCGGAAAAACGTTGTATAGAATATATTCAATTATACATTTTGTAGTGTTTTGGTTTTTTCTACTTATTTATAAAAAAACAACTACTTTGACTTGTATTAGGCTTCAACCGTATATTGATGTGTTTTTCATGTTCTGTTCATTTGAAACCTATTTATTACCAATTTACATTACAATAATATTTCGACTTGTATTATAAAAAAAAGATCGGTTCCGTAAAATACAAAACAGTTCATTGAAACATTAATTACAAAATTTAAAAAACTCTAGATCTATAGCATTATTACCTCAATCCTTCCTTACAAATCTCCTCGTGTTTGTGAGTAGCGACCCTTCATTACCCTATCCTGAACTTGCTCTGTTTACTTTAGTGAGGGTTCTTTTTTTCTGTTCTTGGCGAACAGAGAACTGTTCATGGCAAAACCTTGGGCGAATTCTAATTCATGATCTTTTTCTTTTATAAACTGTTTAAGCTTTTTTTACCTAAAGTGGATTCTCGTGAACAGAGACCTATAAGGGGAAGGGGGAATCATTAGGTTGAGATTAATTTGCACAATCGTAGGATGGAACCCGGGTATGTAGGGTGTAGAGATTCGTGTTTGATCCAAAATTTACGTGGCAGGTCTGAAAATAGATCGATTAGATCAATCGAGATCTTATGACCATTAAAGTGGGCATAGTTTTTTTTTTATTTGATCGATAAGAAAATTAGGAACCCTTGAATAGAACCTATATCTCCTGATTATTACACACTTGGCTCCTTCTCTTTTGGGACTGTGATCCGTATTGGGAAATCTGAGGAATGATAATAAGTAAGTCCTGTTAAACCGGAGCCTTAGCCAACACGAATGTGAAAAATATGTGAGGCTTTATGGAGTTTGAGAGGGAAGTGAGTGACTTTGAAATTAGAGGGAAATATAATGTAAAGGCAAAGAGGGGCAGGTAAACATTAATGAAAAGGGCTTGTTAGGGACGGACTTCATAGTTGGCTACAAAGTTGAGATAAGACCTAATCGGTATCTGGAGTTCAGCAGAATCAGTAAAAGTTATTTATCAAAATTAGGCTTGCAACCCAAAGATTGGTACTACTATTGTAAAAGAACCAGGGCACTCTGAAAAAGGATTCGTGGAAGAAGAGGTTTAAATAAGCTAGGATAGGTTCTGATCTTTCAATTTTATAGGTAATCATCTATTTCGAGATTATGGGTATAGAGTAAGGCGAAAGATAGATATTTGTAACTTTTACAAATTGTTCTGTTTAATTCACTCTGAAAACAGTTCTTGGCTCACTATCTGCTCTAGACCAACTAAAATCGTTCTATTAAAAAAAAAAGGAATGGTATGAACCAAAATTGATAATTGGATCAATGCGATGAGTATCCATACACTAATCAAATATTTTTCGATGTAGGCCCTAAGTAAAATGATGATATTTGTAAAGAACTTACAAACCTTTAATTTTGCTTGAGAAAAAAAGATTTGCTCTGAAATTTTAACGAAGTATAGGTCTTTTATTTATAACGATTTCTTTCTTTCAACGACGACAAACTAAGAACGTAGTATTTACACACCAAGACGTGTTGACGTTATTTTTAGAAACACTTTTGCTCTTACAACCTGTAAACAAACGTAGAAAGTTATTGTGCTTTTTACTGATGTTCTCTTATGCCGACTTATAAAGTGTTAACTGCAGCCATCTGCCTGCCAAAGATACTACTAACAGGGTCAAGAAATTCCACATGACATTATTTTAGGATAGTGAAGTGTTTGTATCTTTATCATCTCGCTATTTTAATTTCCATAGCTCATAAAGTCTTTGAGTTCTTAGAATGTGAAAGAAACGGAATCTATTCTTGAGGGCCTTTGAGTACATTTATATTTCCAAACATAATTAGTATTAATCCAATTAAAGGCCGATCCAGCTTGCTAAATGCAAGTTCTCGACCTTTTGGACTGCAGATGCCAAAGCACCACTTTGCCAAGATTCGAGATACAACTGCCCCCAGCAAAGATAACTACTAACTCTCATTAACACGCTACTAGGTCTACCCATTCCTTACCTCTAGGATAAATTACCCGTCTTCTAGATTCTCTGATCCGCCGGGGAAATATTCATGACAAGTTTTTTGCATGTCAAAATTTTCAACCTACTCTTTGCTCGCTGTTATGTTCTGTTTTTTAATTTATACCAATTACCTAAGGGAAAAAGCTGCACAATTTTAAACTAACAAAATCATTCATGAATCCTTTCTTCACAGTAGAATTGCTAAACTGCTTGTCTAGACATCTTGGTCAGCCACCACAAAGGCTAAACTTGTTTGAAAGCTCAGATCATTGCTAAAAACAAACTGATTTCACCTTTCGGTCCCTGGTTCTTCTTTTCGGAATTTCTTGAGAACTTGGAGTGTAAGTGGCAGAATCTGTAGGCGACATCTTTCTTGACCATAGGTCCTAAGCGCTTTCTTATCGGGTTAGTCTCCGAAGAACGCCCCTTTCCTTAGGAGACTCCTTTATTTACTATTATATCTCATAAAATACTGTATTTTTTAAGAGTGTAATCGATTTATAACGTACTTTATCTTATTTAGTCAATCTGAATGCACGCATTTTAATCAAATGTAGTTAATTTTTTTTAATTTCTATTGTGTTTCACTTTACATATCTCTTTTTTAAATATCAATTTATTATTACTAAATTTCCAATTCATTCATCCTTAATACTGGATTCAATTTACAATTTAACAATTGTAAATGTTTTTCATATCCTTTGTAAGCAACAACAAAAAAATTTTTTATAATAATTGTTGTTTATCAATAATTATTCAACAAAATATTTTTTTATTTTTACACTTGGTGTAAAATATTGTATAAATATTTTTTATATATTAAGGTGCTACTTGCTCATAGTAGCACTTAATGTTGTTTAATGAAACGACCGTCTTCATTAAACAAAAAGTAAGTGCTACTACAGTATATTCAAGTGTTACATATTATATTTAATAAACATTTTTGTAACCTTCTGATGTTATAACTGTGTTAACGAAATGTGCATAAAGCTTGAGAAAATATTCGTAACAAAGGTTTATAATTGTTTATTAACTATAATTACCCTCCTCTGCTCTATATTGTTTTTGTATATTAACATATGTGTAATAAATGTATAAGTTTAAACTAGTATCTCAAGTTGAAGATAGAATCAAATAATAATAAAATAGTTTAATTGCTTGAGGCAACATACACAACTAAATGACTTTCGCAGATAACTCTTAATCTCCTAATCAGTGATTCATAAAAGAAATATGTTCTGACTTTGTGAGTACGACGTAAAAAATGAAAGATTACTTCTAAGATTAACTTGTTTATGACAAAAGGTCATCGATAAGGCCAGACAAATTCAAACTCGCCGTTTCTTGTGCGAGCTCTACTTATTTGTAACAGCAGTAACGTATCGGTTTGTATTTATACAGTGACACCATTTCTTATCGTGTTGCGGGAATGGTAATGTACTTTATCGACATTCGTAATAATTATGTTTAAAAAAATGTACAGTATATTTCTGCCTTTTTTAAGTTTCAAGACAAATGTTTTAAACCATCATAACTCTTTATGAGTTAGGTAGTGGTAACATTTCTCTTTGGTCCCGATTGAGAACCAGTTAGAGCCTCTGCTAATGCGCGCCATAATTTCCTCTATTTCCAGGACCAGGAGATCTTTACGTCTTATCCTCAGGCCTATCTTTATTTTATAGATGCTTACTCCGACTACGTTCTTTAAAGATTTGTGGCTAATCTGAAGGAAAGTAGGTCTCCCTCACTCACGACCCTGAGGGATAATCCTTCGCTACACCCCAGTTGAATTGAACTCCCACTCTTACTCGTAACAACCTTCATGGGCGATTAAAAACGTTTCAAAAAAGACTTCAAAATAAAATTGAAGTTATAATTAAAATTGGGAATTTTATTATAGTATGTTTCTTTTTATATTTCATGTATATTTGTGTTGGAAAGTGAGAAACTAAATAATTTTAATAACTAAAGGTTAATAGTCATACGTATACAGGACTATAGGAAAATAGTTAATGGCTATAGATAGCCCTCCCGGGACATTATTAAGTTTCATAGTATCCTGGGACAGTGTTCACTTTCAGAACCAACCAAAACGACCAGGGAATTTGGATCCCAGTTAGATAATGACAGTTGGTAGCCAATCCTGGACAGTGGCCACTCTCAGAACAAACCAAAGCGACCAGGGAAACTGGATTAGAGTTAGATAATGACAGAAGTAGCCCATTCAGGACAGTGGACACTCTCAGATCTAACCAAAACGACCAGGGAATTTGGATTAGAGTTAGATAATGACAGTAGATAGCCCATCCTGAACAGTGGCCACCCTCACAACTAACCGAAGCGACCAGGGAATCTGGATAAGAGTTAGACAATGACAGTAGATAACCCATCCAGGACAGTGGGAACTCTCAGATCTAACCAAAGCGACTAGGGAATGTGGATTAGAGTTAGATAATGACAGTAGATAGCCCATCCAGGACAGTGGGGACTCTCAGATCTAATCAAAGCGACCAGGGAATCTGAATTAGAGTTAGACAATGACAGTAGATAGCCCATCCAGGACAGTGGGCACTCTCAGATCTAACCAAAGCGACTAGGGAATTTGGATTAGAGCCAGATAATGACTAAAGATAGCCCATCCTGGACAGTGGGCACTCTCAGAACCAATCGAAGCGACCAGGGAATCTAGATTAGAGTTAGATAATGACCATAGATAGTTCATCCTGTTGAGCAAAATGTAGAATAATAATTAAAAAAAAGAATAAAATATAACAATCTTAAAATACAAATATATTTTAAAGAAATTGTATATTTAAGACCCATTTTATTTAATTTTAAAATCTTTAAGAAGTATTAAATGTATGGTATACGTGTTAAGCCGGAGACACACTTGTCACGCAGCCTTCCGATCCGACTCCGATTATGGTGCCGGACGACTGCACGGCAGGGGAATTGACAGTGATTTGTCATGACGCAGGTCACACCTTTCCGGCATGAGACCAGTCCTACTCCCGTCCGTCTCCGTTGTCTTTGTCCGATCATGCTCCAACAGTGCAGACTATTCGTATCCTAGTTGCAGGACGATTGTCGGACAAACAAATGTGAGCCAATCTCTGCTATAAATAGTCTAGGACGTGACATAAACATTATCTATGTCTGCGTTTACATTATCGGTCAGTGTCGCTTTGTGAAACTCATCACACAAAAAAAAAACTCTCCGAGTTAACTCGGGTTAATAAGTTAAGTGGTTATTTATTATTTTTGTAAGACATTTTTTTAACTCCTTTATTTTAATTAATAATTACATATAACATCATTTAGAATTTTCTGTTATAAATTAATTCAAAATTAGCTTACTAACCACTATTCTTACAATTCTCTGACATACATTTATTCAATTAACAATTACTGTAATTAGGGTATATATGTCCAGGCAATTTTCACTGCAAATTTTCAGTCACTTTCACTTTAACTCGAGCTTATATTTTATATATTGGTAAGTTTTGTTTTTAAGAATAACTAAATCACAGTTGCTAAAATGTTTCAACACTAGTGCACAGTAACTTTCGAGACAGGCGAGACCGGCACACCGACTGGCGATGGCGAGATAGACTGCTGTAAAATCGGAAAGGAGCAGGAACAGTGTACTCATTCCTTTCCGATCCCGATCCGATCAGAATTTTGGAGCAAAATCGGACCGGAGTCGGATCGTAAGACTGCATGACAAGGGTGTACGCGGGCTTAGGAAGGTAGTGTGGAGGATTGGAGAGTAATGTTTCTCTCCCCAAGCAGCAGACAGCAACCGCTCCTTGCATTTTCTTGTCCAAAGTCTACATTTTTATTTTATTTTGTGTTACATAGACTTGTGTTGCACGCGTGCACCAACCAAACATTGTTTATTTTAACTGTTGTCCAATGAAGTGATTCTTGATAATGATAAATTGATAAAGAAAACTTAAAGCTATTATGTTTAAAATTTTTCTTCCCATGACATGTAAGTTATGACACTAAGAATATATATTAAATAAATATATTATCATACTTATAATATTCATAATTTATATGTTCATAATATTTATATTCATGTATTTATATATTCATAATATTCAACACACACAAATATATGTATATTATATATTTGCTATGTAATAACTGACTATATGTAATACTTTCGGAAATCCAAAATCACGAAATTGTGCAGTACTTTAATAAACGCAATTTTTATTGCAATAAAAGTAAATTTTATTACAATAGTGTACAACCAATTTCCATGGCATTAATAAAATATGTGACATAATGTAAAACTGCAATAGTTAATTTGTAGCTTACTTAAACGCAAATATAAAGAATTTGTCTAAAAATATATCTTTTTGAATACTTGAAAGTTTCAAAGTACGTATTTTTATTTGTTCCATTTTTACTTCAAAATCTTAAAGTGATTTTAGTTGATTCATGGTTTGGTGTAAGTACGAAATATGATATACAGAAATGTAAACAAAGGATTGCTAAAATTTCAAAAATTAGTTAAGGCGGGGCTTTAAATGTTTATATTGATACATTATGAATGATTTGTAGAATTAATAATTCTAAAATAATAACAGCAGATGCAATAACAAAACTTAAAAATAGATTTTTTACATGCGATGCCGGAAGTTACTCCAACTGCAAGGGTCTGTTTCAACCAGTACGCAGACAAAAACAAGCTGTCATCATTTCCCAAGGTAAACATTTAAGGCGACAAGCAACACTAGCCGTAGTAGATCAGACTGGGCCTTCCTGAAACATACAACTGTCAAAACTAATACTCATTAAAACGAAAAACTTATTTTTAAAATAAATTTTTGCTTATTAATGTTAGGAATATTTCTGGATTTCCTTGCCGTCGATAATATTGAATGTAAAATATTAAATATTTTAAAGATTTTAGAGAAGAGTAGTAGTTCTAATTCACTGAACTTTTCCTCTTGGTTTATGAAAAATGAATTTTCTACCCCTATTGTATTTCTGTCTACTCTTCTGTATGCTTTTGTAGCAAGAAAACTAATTTCCGAATTTGTCAACCATGAGTCAGCTATCGTGTTACCGGTTACTGCCTGATTTTAACAATATATCACAGTTTTGTATAACTTTCTATATAAAAAATTATACAAATGAACCAATACTGAATTTAATTGTGAATATAGACTACCTGAAATTGATTTTCGAAACTATTACAGTTTAAAAACTACAGACGTATTTTTGCTTATTTAGTTTTTTCCTTTTGTTTGAAAGAGAACAAATAGTTCAAATTACCATTACAAAAAGAACATTTAGGATACTGAAAATAAAACACTCCTAGTTAGCAATATATTAACACGATTCAAGCAGGAAAAATTTTAGTGGTTGTTATATTAATTTTTAAAAATTATAAAAAAAAGCAAACAAGTGTAAAATTTATAACATATATATTGAAAATAATTAAAATAACATACAATTAATTTCATTACTAGCAAAATAATATAATATACACAAAATATAGCAGGGGTGTTGAGCAGATAAGTAATAAAACCACAACAAATTTAATGTGTTCGAAACCTTGACTAATAAAGCCAACATTATATATTATACAAATAGTACATTCAAAGGTGGCATTGACTGAGATATAATATTTTTCGTTTCATTTTAGTGTTTTAAAATACATACATATATTATATTGTGCATATATATATATATATATATATATATATATATATATATGTAGCTTTGCAACACTGTTTTCTTGTATTCACTTATCACTTTCACTATACTGTATGTACTTACCAAGTAAGATTCTTGTTTAAGTACATATAGTGAAAGTGATATATATATATATATATATATATATATATATATATATATATATATATATGTGTGTGTAAATGTATATGCAGGTTTTCGTATGCGTGCGTGTATGTGTGTGTGTGTGTGTGTGTGTGTGTGTGTGTGTGTGTGTGTGTGTGTGTGTGTGTGTGTGTGTGTGTGTGTGTGTGTGTGTGTGTGTGTGTGTCTGTGTGTGTGTGTGTGTGTGTGTGTGTGTGTGTGTTATACTGTATTATTGTCAGATTAAACAATCACCCTAACACACAAAAATGGTTTTATCGTCATAGCCGACGTGGAAAGAATGTGATAATTCGTAGTACAATCAAAATACATAAACTTGAAATGGATCATGTGCTGATAATGGATCATGTGTTGATTCTTTGAAGGTACCCTTCAACCAACCACTGTCGTGGTTATTCCTCTTACTTCACAATGTGTCAATGACGAAATCCCGTAGTGCATTAGAAATCTGTGTCAACATGCAGCGTCCGATATGAGTATCAGTACAGCGGTGTTATTCGAGACGGCTTGTGCCATAACAGGAGGAACAATCGTCGCCTTGATTACTTCTAACTTGTTTGCACTTCCCTTCCAGTTGCAGCTGTCAGTTTGCTTAGCAAATCTTTACATGTTATGCTATGCTATGTCACGATTAAATTAGTACAGAGTATGTATTTTAGTAAATATTACAAAGCATTGATAAAATTACTGCAACGTTATAAGTATTTGTTGTGGCAGAGGCAAATAATTTTCAAGGGTAAAAATTCAATAATACAAAATTGAAACTGTAAAAGTAGCATTTATAAAATTAAAAATCGTAATTTTAATCCTCCTCAAGTTGGATGAAATTCCTTACACTTTAAACTACAAAATTTTGCTGAAAACTTCAACGAATAGAGGCTAGAACTTTCCTTGTACTTCGTTAGAGAGTAGGTCGGTTTTAGGTGGAGCAATTTTTCTCCCTCTATCAGTATAATTGTCGTTTTCATAACCTTGTCTATTCTAGTCATCCCTAACCTTATACGAGGTACAAGGATAAACACTTCTCGATGAGTTCAGGAAAGTGTAGTTCTACATCAGCTGTTCTGATACGTAGGCCATGATTATTTCCATCTCAACGGGAAGATCTGTTTATTCCAGCTGTTTCACTAGTTAGCGGTAATTCTGTATTTTGTCATACTTCACAGGTATGCGACCATACTTCATAAGAATGATACCATCACCTATTTACAATTCATAGGCACTGTAAGTGTCCATCTTCATAACTTTGTGATCGTACTTCATAAAATGTGACCACTTTTCATAGCTATGTGACTTCATAACATAAAAAAGGACAAAACTTGAGAACTCCTTACTCCCACTAAAGTATAATTAGTGCAAATGTTTAAATCTTTAGTGGCAGAAACAACTTCCAAATTTACAAACCCTTTTACGTTCATCTAAATATGAAAGCTTTTTAACGTAAATTAATTGTTTTTTTAATGAAATTTCCAGATATTTTTTTTAAGTTTAAAAAAAATAATAAATACAAATCCCATTTAGAATGAATTGGGCGAAAAGATTTTATTCCAACTCTATAGTGTTAATTCCAACACAAACTGTTTAAATCACATGTCTAAATACTGTATATGTAACTTCAATGAATTTGGCCTATTGTTTTTTTATATCTTCATCAAAGGCATGCAAGAAATCTGTTTTTAACTTTGAGTCCCAAGATAATTATTTTTTAAAGCAGGTTTCATCACAACTTATATAGCATCCTTAAGCAGCATTCTCAAGGAACAACTTATATAGGTGGGAAGGGAGAGAGAAAGTTAAGAGATAGAAATAACTAGAAAAAAAGAGAGAAGGGGAACTAAAGGTGAGTAAATGCTTCTTTTTAACATTGAATACTGCATTTTACAAACTTTTCTTTGGTAATTAGAAACTGTTTAAATATGTACAAAATCGTGATTCTCAGTTGAGAAAAACCGTATTTCCTGTTACAAGCAAAACTGGACTAACCCGCTTGAAAAGCGCAAAAGATAACGCTTTAAGCACATGTCAACGCTAATAATTCACTGAATAAGAACTTGTGTTGGAGAAAGTTGCATGGGAGAACGAATGAATGACTCACTGTCCTTTTAAACGGTGACGTCATTTCCATGTATGGTTACCATAGCAACTAACAGCTACTGCGGATATTATGTCATAGTGCTTAACCTTATACAATAATAAGAATTTTATCTTAACCAATTTCTTTCTAATACATGGATTACGTGGAACAATGTAAGAATTTGTTGTAATGAATGTAATAAAATGTTGCTAATTGAATTTCAGAAAATCATTTTAAGACAGGTAATTTATTAATTTTTAAAATAGAAAATTGTCTGCGTGTGTGTGTGTAAGTGTGCGCTCTCGCTCTCGCTGAATAACACAAATTAATTGTTATTGGTTTGTTCTCGTTTCTTACAGATTTTTGTGTGGTCAGTAATGATAATTCACTTATTATTACTATTCTAATATTGATTTCAATATTAGTATATTACCCAGACATAAAGAATATTAAAATAAACGATGAAAATCACATACAAAAAAAATCATAAATACAATTTCTGTTCACTAGCTTAAATATAATCCATAAAAGTAGACATACAATTTTACTCCTAAATGAATAATTGAAATGAAAAACGATTGAAGAGCAAGCGGGGAGATAAACTTCAGGTAGACTGACGTGATGGAAGGGAAGGGGAGGGAGAGAGAGGGGGGGATTATTTTTGTGCTTTGGGACACTTTTGTATTTATTCAATTTTAAAAAGGAATAATATTTGTTTCAAAACTGTTTGACTATATAGCATTATACATGTTACATTATTGTTCATTCTGGCCCCTCAATAATAAGTTTGCTGCAGTTTGAATATATTTAGCAGAAAGACAATGCAGAGAAGTGCAGGATAACTGGTTTGCTGCAGTTTGAATATATTTAGCAGAAAGACAATACAGAGAAGTGCAGGACAACTGGTTTGCTGCAGTTTGGATATATTTAGCAGAAAGACAATGCAGAGAAGTGCAGGACAACTGGTTTGCTGCAGTTTGGATATATTTAGCAGAAAGACAATGCAGAGAAGTGCAGGATAACTGGTTTGCTGCAGTTTAGAAATATATAGCAGCAAAACAATGCAGAGAAGTGCATGATAACTGGTTTGCTGCCATTTAGAAATATATAGCAGCAAAACAATGCAGAGAAGTGCTTGATAACTGGTTTGCTGCAGTTTGAATATATTTAGCAGAAAGACAGTGCAGAGAAGTGGAGGATAACTGGTTTGCTGCAGTTTAGAAATATGTAGCAGCAAAACAATGCAGAGAAGTGCAGTATAACTGGTTTGCTGCAGTTTGGAAATGTATAGCAGCAAAACAATACAGAGAAGTGCAGGACAAATGGTTTGCTGCAGTTTGGATATATTTAGCAGAAAAACAATGCAAAAAAATGCAGGACAACTGGTTTTCTGCAGTTTTAATATATTTAGCAGAAAGACAATGCAGAGAAGTGCAGGAAAACTGTTTTGCTGCAGTTTGGATATATTTAGCAGAAAGACAATGCAGAGAAGTGCAGGATAACTGGTTTGCTGCAGTTTGGAAATATTTAGCAGAAAAACAATGCAAAAAAATGCAGGACAACTGGTTTCCTGCAGTTTGGATATATTTAGCAGCAAAACAATGCAGAGAAATGCAGGACAACTGGTTTTCTGCAGTTTGAATATATTTAGCAGAAAAACAATGCAGAGAAGCGCAGGATAACTGATTTGCTGCAGTTTGGATATATTTAGCAGAAAAACAATACAGAGAAATGCAGGACAACTGGTTTGCTGCAGTTTGGATATATTCAGCAGAAAAACAATGCAGAGAAATGCAGGATAACTGGTTTGCTGCAGTTTGGATATATTTAGCAGGAAAACAATCCAAAGAAGTACAAGATAAACTTTTTTGCCGCATTTGGGGTACATTTTGCAGAATAACAATGCAGAGAAGTGCAGGATAAACTAGTTCGCTGCAGTTTGGATGGATTGTTCACCAAACCAATGCAGAGACGTGTGGTAGTTTAAATCAATATCTCCGTAATTTACTGTTATTACAGAAAGTTAGATTTCTTTATTTTTGCAGAATTACTAGATTACCAAATACATGTAATATTTTCTAACATTTTTAATACAATGGAACATCTAGTTTTTGTTTAATTAGATAATAACTTACGATTTGTGCTTAAACTTTTTTTAACCAATAAAAAAGCACAATGTTTTTTAAACTTCTTTCTAATTAACTGTTGCTTTATATAATCTAACGTGATGTTATTTTGAAATTATCAACAATAAACCCGTTTCTTTATCTGACACTTCAACCAACCGACATTTGAAGGTTTTACAGCGAACAATTACAAACTTTGTTCGTTTTTATTTTCCTTAGAAGTATCCAAAGACGACGGAAGTTGTTGGTATTTCAGGACCCGTTTGTTGTCTTTACATGACACTACGGCCTAGTTACCCTACATGGAAACTTGTTCAGCCTCTTGCCTTTTAAAGCGAATAATCGAAAGTTAAAGAATATTTTATTTTTAGAAATCAGACACAAACACATTTGTAAAAGCTCCTGAATTCGGTTTTGTGTTGTGAAACAACCGCAACTACTCCCAATAGGCTACAAAACACATGTTTGTTTATTATTTCAGGCACGACTAGTGATGGTGAAGGGATCTATCGTCTATTCCTTCTGTTTAAGATAACAGAAAGAATTTTGCAAATAAAATATTAACGTTCCAATCTCTTCTTATACATATGGAACATAAAAATCAACTCAGTCCGTATTCAGCGGCGGTTGTTTCCTTGGATTCGAAAAATCTTAAACGACAAAAATTAAACTTTAAACTCTTAAAATGTAAACATTTGTTACGATTTTTGTAATCCGAAAAGCATTTAACCATTCTACAGATATTATAAACGACATTTTAAAAATAATTTCAGTTTAATCACTTGTTAAAAATAGTTCGACTTAATTTTTTCTAGGTGAAAGTGACATTAAGGTATCAAGGTTTCGTACAGTCTAATAACCCGGGCCGTGAAGAAAACTAGTGCTACAGTTATATTAACAAAACATGCAAGACATCTTGACAGGATTGGAGTCAAAGATTAATTGGAGAAATGAGAGGCTGTAGTGTTCATTAATCCTCCTGGAATCGCTTGATCACAGTTTTGAGGGTAGCAGGTGTCTGAATCTTTTGTATAGAGTACTTTGGGATAGAGAACCTGCCCACACAAGCCATTATTTCCCTTTATCCCCACTACCAGATGGTTGTTATATCCTTTTCTTAGTTCTAACTTCCTGTTTTGTATCCTACAAAGGCATTCAACGAGTAGCCACTTCTAGACACAAGAGTAAGAGAACCGCCCCATGCAAAATATAATTCCCTACTATTCTTAATATCCAATGATAGTTATGAATTTTTTCTAGTCCTGGGTTTCCTTTTCCCTATCCAAAATAGGATAGTAACAGAATCGTCTCTATATATTTAGTAGAAAGTAGGTCTTATTCGGATAAAAGAGTTTCTCCCTTGTCCCACCACCAGACAATCGCTATGTCCTTTTCCATATCCTGCATAGGACTACCATAAATGGACTTCTAAATAGGTAAAGAATCTGCCTTTGCGGGTCATAATTTCCCTGTTTTCCTACTATCAGATGGTAGTTATGATTTTCTTAGTACTGTTTTGCCTTTACCTTACTTGAATCAGAGAAAATGGGGAGACACTTTTCTATATATTCGGAAGAGAGTGCAAGCACTTCAATCATGGATTTCCCCCTTTTCTTATCACCTGGGTTTATCTATTTCCCGTCCTTTTTCTTATCTTACATGGAAATAAAACAAGCCGACATCTCCCTGTGAATCCAGAGGAACAGTTCCACCTCAGGTATGATACTCTGCACTCGATTTGATCCTTATATCCCTGACCAGGTTTAATCTCTCTAACCTAATCCTATCTGGATACAATATTTGTGATATATTAACATTGGCTACAAAAGTCGAAGAAAACAAATACAGAATGGTTTTTGTTCTTGTGTAATAGTTTTGCGTTTCGTGTATTTACCCTCGCGCTACCACTGCCTGGTTGATATAATATCCAACAGGGTTAGCATATGCTATGAGAACACCCAATGGCATTATGACGGAAAGAAAGATGATATAAATTTAGTTCAAGTGGCAGCATGAAGAGGTTTGCTGAAGTACACCTGCCCTCTACCGGTATCTGAGTGAAGCTTGAAACGCAGACGTAATGTTTAAAAGTAATTACAAGTAGTGATGTACTCGTCATAAGACAATGACTCAGACTTGATATCTTATCTTCCTTAAAATTGGAGGGATTTCGAAATTAGGGGGGGGGAATTTAATGCATTTTATCGCTTCTGTAAAGTACCTTCACTTTCTGCGATATTCTTTGATTTGATTACCAAAAACTGTTTGATACATTTTTAAAACTACTTTTTTTAAGAAATATATTAAATTTTAAAGAAAACGCACACAAAATTATCAATTTATTATTATGAAAGGTAAAAGTTCAAAATATTCTGGCTATTTGACTTAAGGCGAAGAACCATCGCTCTTGATAGACTTCTGAAGAGTTCCCTACAATAAATAATTTATTGTGTTTTTATGATATGTTTAATGACGTTTAAAGCAAATATGATTTACCAGGGTGTAAGGTAGTTCAAATGTGTCGTTAAGGGATGATTCCGCCACCATTGATAGCTGAACATGTTTTGATTGCGTCAATCGGGGCCATGTGATAATAAAATAATTATCCTCTGTAGATAACCACTGAAGGCGATTTGGTATTTTTTCCAGATTTCACTGGAAAAAAGGTCAAATTATTTCGACCTCTATATAACCTCCAGATCCGGTACCCTGACATGGAAATCATGATCTTACCCTTAACACTACCTACGTTAAATTGAATTAAAAAAAAGACATGGAGTTCCTCTTTTACAAAATTTGGAGAAGAATCATGTTCGCGTGGGTAGGACCTCTTACGTGTAGCAGACCTACAAGGACGCCAAACCTCGTAGGCGCAGGCTATACCTCCCTGCGGAAATCAACAGATAATAAACCATCTGTTTCAACTGGTAACACCAGTGTTGCGGCGGTGAGGTTTGAAATAATGTCGTGTATTGTTTCGTGAATTCAAAAGCTATAACCTTTTCACTTTAATTTTTTTCGTTTTACAGTTTAATGTCTTGTTTCAAATGACTCGGACCAAATTACGTCATCACATGTACAACGTGACCATATACAACGATTCTAAGCATACTTTAATTTTTTACTGGCAACACTGTACAGAGATAAATGCAAACAAATTTATTACAGAGTATGACAGAACGAGGTATTAAAGTCTACTTATAAGTTCACAGATAAACTGTAATGATATATAGTGGTTATTAATTTAAAGCACAGATTTCCTTGTCCTCTTTTTTTCTTCTGACATTTCTACCAATTCATTGCAGACGTTATACTACTCCACTTACTGGTGGCCTGTGTTAACTATATATTTAGATTAGACACTTGATATATTCAAGTACATTTTTAATAAATCTTACAAATGAGATCTATGATATAATACATTCATTTTTTTTAAAGGTTTTCAGGATTTGTTGGGATATTTCTGACTCTTTAGGATATAATAGTCTACATCATGTTCTATAAAATATGACTACCATAAAATTCCATCTGCGGGGGGGGGAGGGGTGTCATCTCGGACATTCCGATGGAAGTGAAAACTATTTTATACACCCAAAGTAAAATTTTAAAACATTTGTCATTTTTTGAAACATCAAATTGACAAAATGAGTGAATTAAATTTGTTATAAATTTTAATATATTTCAAATTTATTGAGAAAACTCAATAACGATTAAATTCAAGTACACGATGGTATTTATTTAGCATATCAGGCTTGGACGAAATAATAAGTCTTTTAACGAGGCTTAAAGTAAATTTAAAATCTTTATATATTAAAAAGCATTTTTATAATGGGATATCCACTTACAACAATCATTAGGTTGGATGCAGGACTGTGAACCAGTCACCCCCTTGACTTGACGAGGGTAGCCGGTAGTTTCCCGATCTGTGGATTGAGTGCCAGTTGGCCCCCTCTCTCTTTCACCAAGGTGGGAGTGAGATAAAGAGATGGATGAGTCTTCCCACTCCAGCGCGTCGACCTAGGGCAAAGTTCTTGGAAAACCAACTCACCCTTCTAACTCGTTCGCCGCGTCGCCCTTGTGCCTCATCTACTACGCAATGCCACAGTATCTGAAACCTTTTTACTCCACGTCTAAAAATTGTAGACCTAATTTAACTATTATTTATAAAACTTTACCGGAAAATAATCTTGACACTACCCAAGTCTATCATAACTATCGATTAAAAGATTCACTAATTATTCTGATAGGATAAAAAATCAAATCCATTGTTTTTGACCTAACTCGCAACCCACTCCTCTACATCCACTCCAATCTACTACAAGAGGGCTGCGGATGTGCATGCTTCCCTTGCTTCTTGGCAGGTCATAAATCGACGCTGGTTCATCGTCCGTAGTAGGTCGATGATAGTACGCTTGCGATAGCCATGTAAATGACCCTCTGCGAAATTCCGTAAAAAAGAATTATGTCAGTGATATGAGCAATCACGTTTTATAACTAAATCGATATAATTACAACCAATCCAATAAATATGTTTGTCGCGCAAAGACGTATTGATAACTTAATAACTTGATAAACATTACGTGTTTTCGCGAAAAACGAATAATCGCTGAGACCTACTTTTAGGTTATGAGTCACGCCACGTTTCAGAACTGTGGACGGTTGTACTACAGTATTAAACAAGTCTCTACTGTGATCACAAATGTTAAATTTTTTGTTCTAGTCAGAATATTATGACTCAACTATAAGGTTGTCTAAGATAACAATTTTTTTAGCCAATAGTTTTTTTGTACATTGTTATTCGCATTATTTATTATTTCATCAATAATGATCCTCCAATAAACTCAGTTATAAAATAAAGTATTTTGTTTAAAAGATTAACGCCTTGCTGTATTATCTATTAGTCATGTAATAACTCATAGTGAAACATCAGGGGAGTAAATCTCTTGCACGAGGGTGTCGTTTAGTGTCCCTTGCAGGATAACATAAATAACACGAGGTTAGTCTCCCTTGTGTTAAATAATACATAAACTAACATGGATAAAAGGGCACCCCTTTTCAGGTCTATCTCAGATAATCGACTTTGCCCACGAGATGTTAATTTTCCCCTATCTCCAATACAAGGTAATACCTATATTCTGTACTTAATTCTAAGCAATTCTCAGACTAAGTCTGGCGCAAACCTGATACAGCTCGGCGCAACGTTTTGCCTTTAGGCGCCTTTTCTGACGTGAATTGCATTGGTTTAAATGGAGGTACCGCACAGTGGATCAGATACGGTAAGGAATAACGAGGCAGTGGTTTAAGGCGGGTTTACAAGAGACAATTGTCGGGCGCAGTTGTCTAGTGCCAGTTGCGTGAATGTCTGAGGCCAGTCCAATTGAATTAGAACTTGTTCACACGGTGAAACTAGTGACAAGGCAGTTGGTGACGAAAAATGGCTGAGTGCTTATCATCTGTTGTGTCTCGTGATGAAGTGAAGGTAATGAGTGAGGATCTTTACCAAGAATTTATCGCTGAGGCTTCCGAAGTTCTCGAGGAAGAATTAAATAAGAAGATGAACTATTGCAGCTTGTTGAAAGTAAAATACCTAAACAAGATACAATAATAAAGAAAGCACTGCCTCCTAAGTTAAAATTAGATAAAGTGATGGGGGGGCGTCACTGCACCCAGTCAACTGTTCTCTGTCTACAGCCGTGTTTACACGATGCCAGTTCAGTAGATCCGGTAGAAAATTGTCAGAGGACAACTTACTGGCATAAAATTATTGGCTACGTGTAAACACCTCTGGCCAATTGGCGTGCCAACTGCCCTGCCAGTTGTCCTGAAATTCGATTGTCTCCAGGAGTAGACAGAGGACAATTGACTGGGCACAGTGAGGCCCCCTACCACTCTATCTAGACAATTGGCGCCGTGTGAACGTTGTAGGGCAATAGATCTCTCGTTTTGGGCCAGTTTGCATTTGTTCTTCCCGCACACTCGGAAGATATGCTGTAGATTTCTGTAACTATTTCCTGTAGCAAGAAATGATAGTGTCACTTCTAATTTTGACTTAGATGACAGTGCTTTCCTCATTATTGTGTCTTGGTTAGATATTTTACTTTCAACAAGCAGAAGTAGTTCGTAAAAACTCTCCGGACTCATCCTTAAACATGCTATATAATCCAATGGATAATCCATTCGTAATTCTTTTATCAGTTGTAATGACGCTCCTTGACTGCCTCTTTTCAAAAGCCATTACCTTTCCCACTCCCTCTTCTTATTTAACTCTTTCTCGATAACTTCGTAAGCCTTAGCGATAAATTCTTGACAAATATCCTCAACCACTACTTTCAATTCATCAAGAGACACAACAGATGATAAGTACTCAGCCATTTTTACTCACTTTTAAGGCTCTCTGTACTGCTTCATAAATTTTCGTCGGTCGAGAAAATGGAATAAGATACATCGTTCTGCGCATGCGCGGGGATCGTCAAGTGCAGTGAAGTAGCAGTATCAGACGATGACAGAGTGCGTTTTGGTTTCCATATTGTGTTTTTTTTTTTTTTACCAGTCTAATGTCAGGTCAAGAGGATGTTGGTGCCATCAATGTTGATGTGGATAGACTTCTGTTTTTGGTGGAAAACAACCCACCTATTTATAATACATTCTTAAAGGAACATCATAATGTACCACCCACATTTTTCTGTTTGGGCCATCATCCATCCATAAACTTAACGAAGTTCCACAACGCTATAACAGTCGCTTCTTCTTCTTCTACGTTCTTTTTCTGGAAATATATAACATAAAAACTACTCGCACTACTTCACTTGTCAGTACATTTCTTGCTACTGAATATACTGGGACTGGGGATACCATGGCTTGCCTTTGGGTAGGCGCAAATGCGCTTGAAAGTAATCGGGAAGCCGAGATAGTTTTCAATCGGATAGGCAGATGTACCTTGGGAGTAATGGTGCAACGCACATGGGACGCCGATAGCTATCGGATATCCTCGGCCTATCTCGATAGGTATCTGGGTTGACGCAGGTTTCTCCTCCTATCTTGGCGTCAATTCTATCGCCAGCGTTCCACTAGTACACAGTTGGTAATGAGACAGCGCACATGCACCGTAGCTTACTTTCTATCTGTTTCATTTTATTAGGTAAGCTTTCGATAATATAATTACTAATTTCACATTATTTATGTGTTTAACTTAAAATATGATTGAACAGCCAATTGACATTAATCTTTAGCTGTAGTATTACTAAGAATGATAATTTGTTAATTATATCAATGAGGAAATATTTACATTTATAGTTTCAAATATTAATTTTTCATAGTTACTATTCATTTTATTTAATTTAATAATTATATATATATATATATTTAATAATTAAATCTATCAGCCATTTTTTTCAAAAGTTCGCTAAAAGGTATCAATGATCAATACGCTCAATCAACATTTCCATTTAACGTAAACGACTAATTTATCCGGGAAACAGCAAACAAGTTTGATTACAGTAGTTTTTGGCAATATCTGAGGCCTATCATGACATAATATTATTATCAAATATATTAGTTCCAAACAATAACAAAAACATTTTTCTTTTTGTTTGTTCCAGTTAAAAAGCTCACAATTAAAGGGACATTAAAAAGTTCACAAGGACAACTATACAAGAAAAAACGAACAGTTTTCTACCTAAGAACGAAAAAAACTACTTTCTTTTTGTAAACTTGCACTTTTTTCAGCCATCTATTTCAAAGAAACAACATAGAGTGAAGCCAGTTCCAAACATGGAAAATAACTATCAAAAATATAGGATTGAAATGACGCGCGCTGAAACTCTTTCTCATGTGCGCTGAAACTCCGATAGGTAGCAAAAAGATTGGATTAAAAACTATCTTGGTACTTTCAAGCTCATGTGCGCCTACCCTTACCGTGCCCAGACGTAAGCTGCTACTAACCATCGGGCAAGGCGCGGCAAGGAAAGCCATAAATCGTCTCGCCTCGCCGCGCATTGTCGTTAAGGGAAATATTTAATCTCCTTTATATACTTTTTCTACAAGGGAGAAAGGCATGTTTGTGGCCCTCGATGTAGAGTAGCCTTCTCCAGTTATTCTATCCGTCGAACATTGTACCAGGCTCCTCTCCTACATCCTGTACCTGGGTTTTTTATTAATCTCTAATTTAATCAATGTATCAATCCTTAAGTCGCGTTTGATTAAATTCACACTTGTATGATACTTTTGGCCTATCGAGAATAGGAATGGAATTTGGATATGGGTGAAATAAAGGTAGAGACATAAAAACTCATGGTAGAGGATAACTTAATCTATCATCACGTGTGAGAAGATCATGTCATCACGTTCCTAAGTAGAACTACTCTCTGTTGGATTTGTAAAGTGCTGTCCACCCAATCTGCATTGTTGTAAAAATAAGGGGATAAGGATTGGTATATTGAATTAGTTAGGATTAAAGAAAGATATTATGATTGCATGGTACGGTAGGGAGAAATTATGGTTTGGGGAGGGTAGAGTAGCTTACTTGATTCAGACCTGCTCTCATCCGGGGCAAATAGAGTGATTCCTACTCGTGGTTGCCTCAACCCTCTCTCCTTCACACACAACACACATCAGTACATGGAACACACAAGCTTTGAAAGATGACATAACAGTAAACCTACTACTATCTCTCTTAATATAAACTTGCTGCTAATAGTAGTAAGACAGATACTAACATTGTGTAAAAGTTTGTAATATCATTACCTAATACATTTAACGTTGTACATTACAGTATAACATTTTATAAATACCCATACAGAATAATTTAGACTGAATTGGGATATAAGTACACAAAATCGGAGAAACTGTTGTGCGTTCAGTTAATGCAGTCCTGGTACAGTAAATCTAACGAAATAAAAAAATAACATTTTTTTCAAAAAAAGTACTTCTGTAAAAACCGTTGCCAAACCAAATTTAAATATACTACTGATAAAAAGATATTTTGTATTTTTTTGTTTGTTTTGTTTTTAGCAAACGTTTAATTTATCTGTATGTAATACATATACTGATTTGAAAGAATTTATTTCCCTCATTTACTTACGTTAACACTTTTTTGAAAATTTGTTTCCTAAATTTTTGCTACAAATGTAATTTAAATATCTCGTTTTCTCGTTTACAAAAAAGATTTTAAACTATTAAATTAAATTTTAAAAATAATAATGGGAAACGCTTGTTTTGCGATAGTTATTGTGAGAGTTGATCTCACAAGCTCATGTAAACACGCTGAATGTATAACCTTGACACTTTCCACGTGGTTGCGCAGTGAGTGTTGCGCGATAAGTGTCAGTCTAAACAGTCTCAGGCTTTCTCTCAGAGAGTAAGGTTTTACTTGTGCTGTTGCAATAGTTATTGTGAGATTTGATAGTTGGTGTAAACACGCGTACTTTTGTATGACACTTTACACGTGTTGCGGGATAAGTGTCAGATTAAACAGTCACAGATTTTCTTTTAGAGAGCAAGAATATGTTTCAAACGCACTGAATGTATCCGTGACAGTTGGACAAAATGTCAGAAGGAAAGAAATCATGGGATAAGAATGAAGTGGTTTTATTAATTTCAGAATGGCAATTGTTACCAGAACTGTGGGATATGAAAAGTAAATTTTATCGCAACCGGATTAAGAAACAAAATACCCTACAGGGATTGGCTGAAAAATTTGGCACTTCCGTCCACGAAATAACCAGGAAACTACACAATTTGAGGACACAGTTTCATGCAGAAGCAAGAAAAATAAAAACCAAAAACATTGAACGTGGAGCGGATGACATCCAAAGTACGTGGGAATTTTTCGATGTACTAAAATCTATATGTGACTACACAAACCTTTCAACCACTGAAACTAAGGTGAGAAATATTTTTGAAATTTAAATCACAAAACCAATTTTTTTACTTTTAATATATTTTACCTTAATTATTAGCATTAAATTTGTTGTTATGTTGAAATGTACTTATATTGCCAGCTTACTTCTTCTTCTGGTGTAAGAAATTTATCTCTAAATTTTACTGTCGAGCTGTGTTGCTCTAACTCTAATAAATTTGACTTGGAATTTCAAGAATGACATATTCTAAACTTGAATTTCAGTATTAAAAACTCCAGGGGGTTATTAAACTGGATTTTATGATTAATTAGAAAGTTCCGAAGCAAACTTATTGCAGATAAAACAGTAGTACCTTTTCTCTGACTTGTTATTCACAGGGTAACAATGATCCCAAATACATTATTTTCATAGTTAAATATACGATTAGGTGTTCACTGCCCTCTCAATCAGTTTGGCTTAAAGGATGTAAGGTTTCAACGTAAATGCATCATGAACAACTGTTAAATACGGCATTGGTTTTTCGTTTCATGGCAGAAATAACACATTTTGAAATTGTAATGTTTTCTTTATTACAGCCGTTGATATGGAACAATTGCAGCCAACATCGATGTATAAAGACTTGTAAGTTCCATCAAGTCCATTTACGATACAATACAATACTCTTGAATTTCGTTTACAGTGAAACCTGAGTTGGCAACTTACGTTTCCTATTGAACCTTTCTACTTATAAAGTTTCACTAATAAACGTAACTACGTATCGCAGGCCATTGTTATATTCATCCTAAATACAAACATTGCGGGAAATATATATATACAGTCTTTATTCATACGAACAGTGTTAGAAATTACATATTGTCTTATTAAACCTTCTACAGACTATGTATTTAATAAAACCTAAATATAATTAAATAACTCGTAACTAAGTGAATACTTAACAGCTTGCTTGCTGACGCATTTCGAAACAATCTTTCGTTTTACGAAGCTAAGCCTTTACTCGTAGATACCCTTTGACTAGAGGCTTAGCTTCGTAAAAGGAACGATTGTTTCGAAACGCGTCAGCAAGTAAGCTCTTAAGTATTCAATTAACTACGAATTATTTAATTATATTTTAATCGGTGAATTCAAGAAGATTACAACAAGCAACTTTAGCACCTAAATTTTAGAATCTTAGTAGCCTACAGTAGACATTTAAATGAATACACTTTACGGGTATGTATTCCATATGGAATAACTCACTGCATAATGACCTAAAACTCACATCGTATCCTACGTAAACTTTAGTATGAATTACACATTTAGAAAATTTTAATACATTGTCAGTGACTAAGCGAATTATACATTGATTTAAAGTAGAATAGGAATGGGTCTGTGGTAGGGTAGGGATGCGATGTTGTCAGTTCGAACGCAGTGACAGTCAACCTGCCACTACCAGCGACTGAAATTGCGGGACGAAGCAATCTGCACCACTAGTAAATCACTCGACCACAGTTACGATGTCACTGAGCGACGAACAGAAGTTTAACGTCGAATTGGCAACAAGGCTCACCCACGCAGCAAGATGTGAATTTCCCATTCGTCCAGACGGCTGAAATCCCCACTCCCTCTGGTCGATTTCACCTACTCAGAATCCTATTCTGTTTTAAATCAAACTATAATTATACTTCTAAAAGTGTTCATTAATTGTACTCTGCCCCATTACAATCTTAGAAATCCACTGACCTTCATTTTTGTTATGAAGGCGGAAAAGCTAATCGACGAACTCAGGCTGGTAAATAGAACAGTGTTATCAGCTATTCGGGGGTCGGCAGTGCACTTTTAGAAGCAGATGAGGTATGTCACAATTTCAATGGCACTCTGCTTCAGACTACTAAGTTTGATTCTTCTTCACTTCGATACAATTGATGTCATCCTCCATGACTACATCCATGTTGGAGAGAAATCCTTCAAGCAGTATTAAATGAACACCAAAATCTTCAATTTAATTTAGTGAAAGTTCTTGCTGTAACTTCACAACTACAAAATTTATCACTTTACACAATCCCGTGTGTAAGCCTACATCTTCGGGAATTTGTTCTGAATTGCTGTAAAAATCGATCCTTCCAAAACACTGGAGGATTATTTACTTTGCGACGTGCTATCAGCCATGGTATACAGAATAAGACAGCAGGTCTAACGAAGAGGATGCGCACTGGCAAACCGGGCCGATGACGTCAGCGGCACCTGACCATATGAATCAACACACGTACATCTGTGTTGCTTCTTATTGTGCTGCGATTAGTGCTGTTGCTATTAATTGCAATTTTTATTAATTGCCATGTTTGTGGTTAACTGTGTATTAACGTACGTTTAGTAACTAGTTGTGTATATATTGTGTGTGATTGTTATGGTTTTATTTTACTAACAAGTCTGCTCTGAAACCAAAGTAAGGAACGAATGATTTGTTCTTTTTCTAACGTCCCAAATGTGTTGAAACTGATTCGGAATCATCTTTTAGATCAAGGATATGAACTGAAGGATGGTAATAAAGTTACTTACTTGATTTTACTTGACTTAATTAAAAAGCAAAAAATTCCGATTTGAAGTTCGCATATTAAATTACAGAAAGTTACTTACATGTCTTATGACGTGAAAGACAGAGTGTAAGCAAAGCGGCCGAACGCCTTTCCAGAACAGTATCCAAAGCAGTGAATTATGTTTTCCCTGGAAATGAGCATATAACATACCTTCTAAATGTTTTTAACAACGGGTTCGATGTTTTGAAATCAAGAGTTCCCCATCATCCAACTAATAAGCTGAAACGTGCATACGGCACTTGTCTGGAGGTACAGGATAATATTTTAAATCAGATGTATGACCTATGCACCACTTATCGAGTTATTAGGAGAAAAACCTTGTTATTTTTTCAAGTAGGATGTATGGTTTCAATCCGTAGTGTACAGGGGCTAATCAAAGAGTTGGCACTTGAAGGATATGGCTACTTGCTAACATCCAGGTGTAAGCAAGACGTTGTATAATCTATCCATTTTGGGACGGCGGGTAAAAGATTAAGTCACCGCCCGAGCTCCCAACAATAGCTTGGGTCAGGCGCCGGCCGCCCGCGCTAATGAGGCGTAAAAAGCACTCCACTCCAAAATATTATCACATAAAAGTAAGCGTATTTTTTAATTTTTTATTACAGTTTTGATGTCTACGTGTGATTTCATGAAAAACTAGTCCAAACACGACGGAGTTATGTCAATTAGTAAAATTAGTGGTTGCAAAAAATTGTATTTGGCCTTATTTAACTTTTTAACTTTATTTATTGGCATAAAATCAAACCAAATCAAATAGAATAAATACAATTTATTATCATAAAACAGTATTGTTATACAGTTTGTTAATATTAAAAGAACATTTACATATAGCAGTAGAGTCCTGATTCTCGGAGAGACGTGAGTAGTTGGTTGAGGGTTGGTACTTCCTTTCGGGCATAATAGGCCATTATATGTCTTCGTATAGCTGCTTTGTCAAAGTCGTCGATATCTCTTGTAGGCCGCTTCCTCTTGGAATTTCGTTTTGGCGTGCGGATAACAACTGTTTCCCTTCGGTTATCAACAGGTGTGCTAAAGTCTCCGTCTTCACAGCCCCCATCACCAATTTGATCCACTACGTCCATATCGCGAACGTTACACAAGTCTTGAGTTTCAAGCGATTTCTTGATTTCAGCCTTTACACGCTCTACACTCCTTAAAGATATTCCACACGCGTCAGCTGCTCTCTGCATCACTTTCCTGACCTCAATCAGTGGACCTCCGTTGTTCTTCTCTTTTTCAAAATAATGAAGTACGGAAGCAATCATTGTTCTTGCTTGCGTATGTAAAACTTCACGTTTTTTAGAACTCATATCGAACACAGCACTAAAAAGGTGTAACCACTTATACTGATACGCACCGACTAGCTCTCTAAAGCGAGTGCCTGTTGGCCTGTCCAGTTCAAATGAGTAACGCATGAGTCACGCTGGAATATCCATTATATGAGTCACTCACGTAGCGTTTGGGTTACGTGCAAAGGCTAATGAACTGCATTTCTAAATGTAGCTAAAAGCCGTCGACCTAACTCCGACGTGTTTCGACTATGTAAATATTCTGTAAATGGAGATATAATTTAATTATTAACGTCCTGTATAACAATCCTGTTATAAGATAATAAATTGTATTGATTTGATTTTATTTAATTTGTAGCCTATATTTAATAACGAGTTGCGTTTATAAACATATTGAGTCATATATGTAAATATTCTTTTAATATTAACAAACTGTATAACAATACTGTTTTATGATAATAAATTGTATTTATTCTATTTGATTTGGTTTGATTTTATGCCAATAAATAAAGTTAAAAAGTTAAATAAGGCCAAATACAATTTTTTGTAACCACTAATTTTACTAATTGACATAACTCCGTCGTGTTTGGACTAGTTTTTCATGAAATCACACGTAGACATCAAAACTGTAATAAAAAATTAAAAAATACGCTTACTTTTATATGATAATATTTTGGAGTGGAGTGCTTTTTACGCCTCATTAGCGCGGGCGGCCGGCCGCCGAGCACCTGACCCAAGCTATTGTTGGGAGCTCGGGCGGTGACTTAATCTTTTACCCGCCGTCCCAAAATGGATAGACTATAGAGTCATATACCTCCTTATTATTAGGGTTTAGGCAGCTTCTACGACCATCCATTACCCACAACTGTGACTCATAGAATAGAATCATTATTAAATTAGAGAATCAATAAAAAAAAAAGAAAGGCTATCGAAGAACTGGCCAAAAAATAGAAATATCAGTTGGGGGAGGGGTGGAAAAAATCCATAATTTGAAAACGGCGTTTCAGCGGGAACACAAAAACGTCAATGAAAAGAAAAGTGTAACATCTCTCAAGACTTTTTGGTTCGCATACGAACACTTACAATTTCTACTTCTAAGATGTTAACCAGGTCCCTACAGTAAACCTCCATCAACCTCCTCTTCTAAAATTTTAGAAAGTTTTATTTCACCTGCATCTCAACAAAATGATGATTATACTGCGAATGATGTTTCTGATAATACCTATACATAGGGTGCCTAAACAATCTGACTTGTATTGACTTGTATTGATTTTATTCTTTGTTTTTGTTTTAATGAGTTTGTAAGTAGGTATATGTTTTGATTAAAGTTGCTTTTTGTAATAATCTTGAATTCACTTCTTAAATTATAAGTAATTATTGCGTAAAGGAGTGAATACTTCTGATCTTACTTGGTGATGCGTTTTGAAACAATCGTTTCATTGACGAAGCCGATCCACTACAGCGTCACCAAGTAAATTCAAAAGTCACTAATTACTTTGAATAATTTACTGTGGTTTAATATTAATAAATAATACAAACAAACTCTAACCACAAATATTTTTATTCTAGTGTTATGTCCATTTCGGTTACAAAGTAACCCTCCTCAGATACATGACAATACATAATAGCTAACCCTTCACAGTTCCCTTATTTATAACCAAGCTATCATAACCAAAAAAATCATAACCTAACTTTAATGATGGGGCAAGTTGTTTGGTTATAAATAAGGGAACCGTGTAGGGTTAGGAAGCACAAAAGTATTCACTCAGTTACCCAATTATTTGGCGCTAATTATAATGTTTTTATTACTTGATTGATTAAAAATAATTGGTACTGTTATAAACGTAATTTGTAGTTTTTAAACATTTTTAACTCCATTTATGTTTTACAAAATAAATAAGTATTGTTTATATTGTGATTAAATTACAACATTATTATTTATAGGGACCTAACTTTACAAACCCTTTTAGACATTGTATAATGTCTTTGCATACCTCAGGTACAATCTTTGAAATAGATTGCTTAGATATCCTAAAAGTGTACTTAGGTTCGTGAACGATGCCCCACTTGCCAGAAAACGCAGTGTAACTGTCGACCTCAGAGATGGTGGAAATGTTTCTCTAAATGTGCTTTTATTTTTCTCAATATGTCTGCTTAAAAGCTGTAGTAATTCTTCAAATTCACTTGGAGTCAAACGGGTAAAGTTTCGGAGCCACATCGCGTCTTCCAATATCAGTGTTGAAAGTAAATTACAACCGAAACGAGAACACTCTGTAAAAACTTCACGCCAACAACGTCTCCTCTTCTGCTTTTTCTCACTATTAAAAATTATAACAGTGCAATCAGCGATCCCAAAAAGGTCAGCCATGTTTAGCAACGAACCAACAAATGTACTTACTTACTTACTAGCCAACGCCCAATCTTGGCATTTCTGCTATTTGGTGACGCGCTGACCAGTAAATCACGGAGAATTGTTCCTCAGGTTTGAGCCCTTCCACCTGTTGTCTGACATGTTCCAGTGCAGGGCATGCTTCCATTATAAAACTGGTGTAGCGCGTTTTAGGCGCACCTATTGTTGATCGTTTAGATTACGCAGGGAGCACCAGGAGCAGGCGATCAACGTCACTCCCCACCAACAAATGTGTACACGCAACACAGTCTAATAGTTTAGATACATTGTCTGTAGACATTCTAAGGGATGTCTATAGACAATCGCTCGACTTTGTCTAATAGTGTGGACAAAGCTTAAAATTAGGGGCAAGAAATTTCATTATCAAATTAGCGCCTCATTACTCTTCTTCCCTTATGAGTTGTATTATCAACAATAATAAAAAACAAAACTTGAAAAAAAGATTGTGAAGGTGGCCCTTGCCTTTTCATCTTGGCACCAGGGTAGAGTCGATCTTTTAACGGTTTTTTTTATTATTAAAGCTGAATTGCCGATTACAACTGGTTTAAGAATTGAACACTGAACCGTTCTGTAGACTCCTCTGGATAATTTCGATAAATATCCAGTCTTATCAGCATTAAAATTGTTTTCAGGTACACTTGCAATCTCAGACGATTTTGACTGTCTCAGACTGTCATAGTGTTTACTACTACAGATTTTCCAAAGAAAATATGGATTTTTATATTTGTACGAAAACAATTCTACTGAACAATGATTATAGGCTTAGTTACGAGCTAAAACCAATTGGTTTCAGGAAATGGGGAAACTGTGTGCTCCATATATAAAATTTTAATCTGCAATTGTTAACTATATTATAAAAGAAGGGGTAGGTCAGGTAAGTAGACACCTTTTTTCAAAACTGGCAAATAAAGACAGATTAAAAAAAAAAAGATCAGGAGTTCATTATTACGATAAAATATTAAGATATGCTATAAATGTATCTCAAGCTAAATAGAGTAGACCAATTGAATTCCAACCATAAATTGAAACAAATTTGAAAAATTTCATAAAAACGAGGCCAAATTAGAGAGTTGTTCATGTCACAAATGTGACTAACTTTACAGGTGTTATTGTAGTTGTAGTATATAATACCGTTGGATACAGTTGTATTTGAACACTTGAATAAAAAGTTGTTTCCTTTTGAGAGCGACTCAGAAAGCAAAATTTAAAATTCAACTAGCTTTGCATATTTAAGGCTCTATGTATATGTTAATCGAATCTGAAATACGATAAGAATCATTTTGTCCTTCCATGTGTGTTTGTATTGTTTACATTTTTTTTTTTTTAGATTAATGAAGATGAACATTATCAGAAAACGGAAGCCGACGATTGTATAGTACCACAGACAAAAAGAACTAAAAGAGAGGCTAAATCTGAACCAGACTACTATCAGCCTGTAAACAAGTCAGCATGTGTAACCGACAAACCAATAGACGATTTTCAAATATTTGGAGATTATGTCGCATCTGAATTGAGAAATTTACGATCTACAGAAAATCAGCGTAAGCTAAAATTAGATATCCAGAGAGCAATAATACGAGTGAACGAAATTGAGCTTATTCACTCTTCAACCCCACAATCCACCGATTCTTCTATTTGATACACCTTCACTCAAGTTCCTAGTAGACTGCATCTATTGAACTTTCTACAACATGAACCAAGTAATTTACCTCACTGATACTTTATTGTTAATGATTTAACTATTTCTAACCTGGAAATGTGTATTTAGGATCTCAAACAACGTCTGAGTGCAATCAGGAATTATAATTATTCCTGCAGTACAACACACTGGTTCTCGAGACAGCTACGTTACAGACTGACGCGAATCTCCTGTATAAAATAATACTGAAGTTTTATGTATTTTGATGATAATAAATGCATTATATACTTATTACACTTTTGCTATTACTTACGACCAGACGTTTTGCTAACTAAAGTTGTTAAATTGTTAACTTACACTTGGAGGAAACGTTTTCGTTTTATGACTTCTTCAACCTCGTATTTTTGCCGCTAGGAATGCTGCAGTTGTGCTTCCTCGGTACCATTATATACAATAATATATTAATAACAATGTCATCTTGTATAAGAATGTAAAATACTCTATCTGTTTCCAAAGCATTTCACTTAGCAGAATGGACTGCCTCTTAGTAGTGTAATTTCCCTCATTTTTTACATCTCTAACCCTACTATTGTAGCAAGTTCTTAAAATCTTCTGACGTTATTTTTAGAAGTTTGCCAAACTGTCGAAACGTCAAATCACGTAATATCTCTTGAACACTTTTGCCTTTGTAATATTCACCTTCTTGTCCAAATTCTCTTTTTACGAATTTGTTTGATGTAATCATCTTGAATCAACTGATTAAACTAATTTTAAAAATACTAAGTGAATGCGTAATTGCTTAACCCTCGGTAGAGGGTTAGTTTCGTAAAAGGAACGAATGTTTTGAAACGCGTCAGCAAGTAAGCAATTACGTATTCACTTAGTTAAGTATTTTTAAAATTAGTCTCTTTTTATATTTAGAATTCTCTATCATTCGTCAAAATTAATGAAACTCTGTAAGCAGCAGCAAACTTAGCTTTGTAAGTTGAATGTTTCACCAACTACAAGTTTTTCTCCAGTGCATCAACCTACAGAAAAGAACCGTATAAACAAACAGGAGCTATTTTGTAGGAGAAAAAGGAATACTCGTTTTGGAAGAATCTGTCAACAGCTTACGATAGTTGCCTCATTGTAGTAAAAAAACTTTCTGGGGCTACCTAGGTGTAAACTGGAAGCTAATTTATACCCTGTAACAGACTTTTTTAGAATTGAGTCATTTTATGTCACTTAAACCCTTAAAATTAGAATAAAGTCAACAAAATGTCTAATTTGTTCTTAATTTAAATATATTCTACACCTAGAGAGTAGTACAGTACTCAACGAACATTACATTTAAATACATATAAAGAGTAATATTTATTTGGGGACACGGGATTAAAGAGAACAAAGTCTTGAAAGTAATGTCTAAATTTAAATTTACTCAAATTATAATTCTATAAAAAGTTTTTGAGTTTATGACCAGTTCGTATAATCCTCTGTAACAACGATATTCTGATGAATATAAACCATAAACCTAAAGAATACTTAAAGATGGTATTTTAGGTGCTCTTCGTAAGTTTCCATTCGCAAATATGCGTCCGTTGCCAAACTAAGCTACACTTTAGGGTGGGGTCAACCCCTAAGCTCTTTCCCCTGCGCCCCTGCTCATGCTAAACAAATAAGTTGGCTCTGATCTACGTGTTGCAAGTTAGACTTATTTCACCGCAGTCTGAACCTTGAACAACCTAACAGCTGTTTTCTCAGTTTAAAGTTTTAGGGCTCGCCTACGCCATGTAGGCGGGAGTGGTTGCGTGTCGAGAAGTTTTACAGGACACAGCCATAAACGATAATGTGTATGGAACTACATGTGCTTGTAAGGAGTTGTGTTACATATACATAAATGAAATAAGTTTTTCAATTTTATGGCGATGTTTTTTAAACAATGAAATCACGTTTACCGTTTCAGTTAAACATGGCGTCGTACAAAGAAATAGATTCTTATAGCTAGCGAAGACATTTTACTTATTTAATCTGTATTTGACATTAAATAGTATATTTGTACCGTTATATATAAAGTTTATGAATACAATTTATACATGTACAAAATCTCTTTACTACTTTAGTTGGGTAGCAAGCAAGTAGATACTTCTATTTGAGAGCAGGCCTACTCAGTGGCGTACCGAAGGGGGGCCTGGCCCCCCTCGCCATCTCTATAAAGAAAACAAATTGCCTGCGTCATCTTAATTGAAAAAGGTATAGTGCGCAGGCGCCGTATATAAATTTATCTACCAAGATTGACCAATAAATAAGTGTTATTAATTGGGTTATTAGTTTTATTTGAAGTATTAGGAGCATTAGTAAATTAGCAAATTAAAATGTTTATAATATTTAAATGCATCATTCATAAAAGCTTAAAAATAAACAGTTACAGAGTTTGCGCCCTGAAGTAAAACATAGTATGTATTAAAGTTACTTGGTTAATTTGCGGGAATATTACAACCTAGTTGATGTCCTTGCCCTCCACTCTTAATGAACTTCTGGGCCTGCCTAATGAAGACAGAAGACACGCAAAACCTTAACTATTTCCACTATAATGCGCGCCACAAAGCTTGGCGTGTAGGGGAACGGTAGTCCGAGTTGCTCCCACAACACTTCTACATTCACCCGTACAGTCAACTCGAAAGTCGTAGCGACCCCAGACGGCAGACTGTATTGCGTCTGCTGGTTGTTAAAGTTGCTTAGTGCTCATGCTCCAATGAGGCGCCAAGTCTGGCATGGTCTCTCACTATTCACTAGTGTATTCTTCACTCACGTATCCTTTCACATATGATGGCATTGTCTCTCACTATTCACTAGAGTAGTCTTCACTCACGTATCCTTTCACTTATGATTGTATGGTCTCTCACTATTCACTAGAGTATTCTTCCCTCATGTATCCTTTCACATATGATGGCATGGTATCTGACTATTCACTAGAGTATTCTGCACTCACGTATCCTTTCACATATGATGACATGGTATCTCACTATTCACTAGAGATATTTTTGCCCCTAACGGAATTTACAATCCTTTCTTATCCTAGGTAGGTGATAATAGGCAAACTTCTTAATCACCTTAAAACTACAAACAAATTTAATATATATATTTTACCAGAGAATTAATCAGAGCCATATCCGCTGGAAGGGGTCAGGACAAAACTAAATCTTTGAAAGATTTTGAAATAAAAAAATAAGTAGATCTACCATTGCTTAAACCATCATGCGGGTAAATTCTAAATCTTATTTTTGTTATGAAACCTATTTAAGAACGTTTTATCTTGAATTCTTTCAAAGTCACTCTCCCTAATTATCGACTACAACCCTCCCAACCTTCTCGAAAATCATAGTTGCCATTCCCCATGGATGAATACAAAGGAACTATAAATTTATAATTTTCTGATATTAAACTCCAAGTTAACGTTCTAAAAATATATATTGTTCGCATAATATAATAAAAATAATAAATTACAACTAACCGACTAAGAATGGATGTTGTAGAATTATCGGTTGACACGAATTCTAAATGAAGCAGCTAGATGCCAAATTGTATCATTAAGAAGCAGGCCAATAACACCTCCCCACCTCACATTCTGCATTCGATATGAAAACAATTAGAACGGCCTTATGCAGCGGATTCCAGGGCAAGCACAAGGCAAGCTAATAAACTCACACCAAATATAGGGCAAATATTTCGATGAGGAATCGATTGTGCTTAGACCTTCGATTGTTATTTGACAATCGCACGAAGGTCTCGAGTGGCACAACAGTCATTACTCTTACCGAATATACGACAGATGTGCCCAGCGACACTTGTGACCATGATGAAATATGCGACAGTTGTGACCAAGCTACCCCAAATATACCATGGATTGGGAGACCCACATTATTTCCTGCATTAGGTATGATTATAGCCTCTCTGATTCCCATCACACTTTGCCCAGGCTTTGGACTGGCTAAGTGATAGAAAACAAGTTTCACCATTACTTAGAAACACACGTCAGTTTTCTATCATTTAGGCGTGTTTAAAATCAGCTATAAGCTTCGTCATTTTTATATTTGTTTTTTCATACCATAGTTGACCATGTCAATTTCTTTTTTTTTGTATTTTTGTTGTTTTTTTTAATGAATTTCATACTATTTACATGGTCATTACTTTTATCATTATCCAGTTGGAGCTCAGTCTAATTTTTGTAAGTAGGACATAGTTAAAAGAAATGTTCTTATGTCACCATTTTGTTCATAAGTCTTGAATGTTTTGTTAATGCCCTCGTCCAGTCTTATATAAGTGGATTTTCTCCTCTTCCCTCCAAGGTTCAACTGTAGCGTCAAGTATGCGCGGGCTGCACTTTCCGCTTCATATTTCAAACAGCTAATCAATTCTTTGATTCTAGGATTTGTTTTCCGAAGGGTGTTGTTTAGCCTGTTGTTCCATCCTTCAACAGCATTAGTTGTTCTATGACGTCTGTTGTGGCAGTTCCATAGTTCAATAGGAATACTAATTCAACCAGGAATACTAATTAACACCAAGACAGCCAGGAGAAAGTGTCAAGTGACTGGGGCATTCGGCTTAGCAGCGTGTCAGGGTGAGGGTTGGGATTCCCAGTGTATCTTCCCCCCACCCCTTGAACCAATGTGGTCACAAATGTCGCTGGGCACAAGTGTCGCTGGTCACATCTGACGCGACACCCTCTTACCGATACATTTTCTCTTACTTGCAGATTCTCAAGTTCTTTTATTTGCATTTATTGCACAATAAACGATTAAACCGATTTTAAACGTCTGAGAAAACTTTCAACGTGTGATGTTTCAACGAGCAAAATGATGTTATGCACAAGTCAACGAAATTATTAACCCGAAAAAAATAATAAATACTGACATTCATTAGTTCAGCAGGTGGTATCGACATTTGCTAAAAAAATTGTCAATATTGATAATATGTTTTTTAGATAAACTTCCGCTTTACATTGCCATCATTTAAGCTCAGAAAGTTTACGTTTTAGTTTTTTGTAACCTAAATCTATCTTGACGGATAATTTCTACCTCTATTTTAATACACGTATTTAGAAATACAGTGTATCATAAACAGTTACATGTATAGAATTCTTTTTGAAAGGATTATATTTGTAAAGTGTGATTATTTCTCCAACATCATAATTTATGTAATTTTTTAACCAGAATTTATGTATAGCGGCAATACAAATTCTAATTGTATCAAAATGTAGTAATTGTAAAGTGAAACACAAGCTTTATTAGAAAAAATCTACTTTCCGATATTAATTAATCTCATTTATCAATTGTCAGGCCCTGTTGACATTAACTATATTCCATCCTGATTCGGAAGCGCCCCAGAAGATTAAGCGACCTTCACACACTTACTCGTGCTGAACCCGCTCCGTCCCCTACCTGCTTACCTACCGCCGATGAGTCTTATAGTCTATCCATTTTGGGAAGGCGGGTAAAAGATTAAGTCACCGCCCGAGCTCCCAACAATAGCTTGGGTCAGGCGCTCGGCGGCCGGCCGCCCGCGCTAATGAGGCGTAAAAAGCACTCCACTCCAAAATATTATCACATAAAAGTAAGCGTATTTTTTAATTTTTTATTACAGTTTTGATGTCTACGTGTGATTTCATGAAAAACTAGTCCAAACACGACGGAGTTATGTCAATTAGTAAAATTGTACTCACTACAATTTTTTGTAACCACTAATTTTACTAATTGACATAACTCCGTCGTGTTTGGACTAGTTTTTCATGAAATCACACGTAGACATCAAAACTGTAATAAAAAATTAAAAAATACGCTTACTTTTATGTGATAATATTTTGGAGTGGAGTGCTTTTTACGCCTCATTAGCGCGGGCGGCCGGCCGCCGAGCGCCTGACCCAAGCTATTGTTGGGAGCTCGGGCGGTGACTTAATCTTTTACCCGCCTTCCCAAAATGGATAGACTATATACGGTTACGTGCCATTTGCAATCCAACAAAAATCGTTCCACTTGCGAACAAGATGTTATCATACTGTCCCACATGCGACCCATTGTTTCAGAGGAAAGTATTAATGCGTATCAAAACATGTAGTCTGCCAGAGCCCCATATTACCCTAGTGCACATTAGCGTACCACTAGTTTCCAGCTGCTATTTTATACCACGGGGAGGTTTAGTGTTGAACTTAAAGCAACCAGTATTTTGTGTGTATTGTATTTATCAAAATTGCTTACTTTCAAACTTTATTTTTTCGATTTTATGTTATTTATTTATTTTTCTTTTACTTAAAAATCAGCTGCGTGGCTTATCAGTATTTAAAATTAACTTATTATACAATCGGTCTGTAGCATCTACGCCGATTGATTGGTTGTAGGCTGGTCAGTTGGCGTAATGTGTGTACAAATGAAGAACTCGGCGGCAGGTAGACTGGTCAGTTGGCGTAATGTGTGTACACATGGAGAACTCGGCGGCATGTAGGTTGGTCAGTTGGCGTAATGTGGGTACAAATGAAGAACTCGGCGGCAGGTAGGTCGGTTAGTCAGTGTACACGTGGAAGCCAGAGTCGCTTAATCCTCAGGCGTTCTTCTGAGTTTGAACGGCTTTTAAGTGAATGCTGAAATTTACGACAAGGTGTTTTAGGAAATGTAAACATTCCCAATTTACTGACATTCGAAGTAACCTCGGGATGCTAACATTTATTAACTTAGACCATAACGCACTAAGAACCAACATCGAAAGTGATGTTTTCAGGTCAATGTCGATGTTTTTGCTATTGGCGGTATTGATCGATATTCTTGTAATCGGTTGATCTTAATAATCAATGTTTTTTCTGTATTGATTTTAATTTATTTAGGTTTAACCTAAAACTAATGTTTATGAATTGTTGGTATCCCAGTTCATTTAGTACTTATTTATGGCTTAGGAATTTGTTTATTTATACCATTTGTAATTGTTATTCAAGTTATTGACTGATATATTATTTTGTTAATTGAAATTTCGAGTTCATTCTCAGATTATTGTTTTACTTAATTCCCCTAATTTAAAACTGGAAATTTAAATCTCTTCTACGTATTTGTATCATATAATATACATGAATGCTGTTTTGCTAATTTTATTATTTATAAAGTACTGAATATTGTGCAGTTAAACGTCATTGTAAGCCGTAAAACATCACTGTTAAGAGTTCGATATTTTTGGCACATCGATAGTCTTGGTCGATATTAATATCAAGGGAAAATATCGAGTTTGCCTGAGATGCTCATCCCTACAATCGAGCTCTTGGTTTTTACTGTCTTTGGCGGTTCTATGAGATTTTATGGATAACAACATCAAACATTGTGTAAATTATACAATATACTGTAATTAGGTGTTAGATATGTGTGTTGGGTGTAAATTAAAATATTTATATACAGTATTTAATTTTGGACAGTTGTGGAAGTATGCTATTCTTTTAGTTTAAGTAAAATTAATAGGTTTTCAAATATGTCTGAATTATGTGTATAGTTATATAGACGAGCTGTTAAAGCGAGATTTTATTGGTTGTTGTGGTTTGTGAGTGCTTGTACTCTTAATACAGAGTGTAAAATGATCTTATTTTGGTACATTTTATAAATTATTCATAAATGTATAAATTTACATAATTTATATTATATTTTACTTACGAAAGCAATTTGTTCCTTTGGGACAATTTTTGTATGTTGTACTAACTGGGTTTCTAGATTTAGCATGTTCAAGATAGTTTTTTTAAACGGAAGTAGCCTATATATAATTTATTCATTATTAAGTACAATAGCTTGTGCTGTGTGTTTAATGTTATTTAAATCTTCATGTCGTGCTATTATATATGTACTTTATGCGTATTAACATGCATAATGTAGCCCTTTTATTACATTACTTTAATGCAGCACGATAACTTTTCCGTAGCTATGCTGCTCAGACGAGTATACTTCAGACCCGCAAGTTGAGATTGTTGCATAGTCTCAGTCAACAATTCTACTTAAGGATAACGGCGTTGCCCGAATAAAACCATAGCTCTCTCCCCACACTACCAGTACCAGGAAGTCTTCATGTCTTCCAAGCATTTCTTAGAATGTCCCTATTCCTTAACAAGGGTTTTTATGGCTACCCTTCCGTGAACAGTGATTAGACGTCTATTGTTATGTAGCCAGTGCCATGACCCTAATAGAAAATAGGTCTACAAATGCCGTCTACGCAAGCCACACTAGGGAAATATAAAGGAACACATCTGTTTTGTGACCCTGCAACGAAAGCCTACAATCAGTCCTAATATTTTTTACCAAGGAAATATAAGGTATATCCCACATTAATTGTGTGTGTATTTATGGCCTTTCCCTGTCCCTTACAGGATATAACAGCAAAACAGATTCGTAGTTTGCTGTCAACAAAATGCAGATTAAATCGCTCTCAAGATTGTTCTGTAAGATCTACTTAGAAAACGGATCTACTTGCTGATCTCTGCAGACGTGATAGATAAGGTCAGTACCTAGGTAGCCACTTACGATTCTCGCCCACAATACTGTCTAGAAGAGATTCATGTATAACTCACGAGATATAGCAAGAGACGTGAGATACGTACGAAGATTCGCAGACTAGCGGATGTGGAAGTCTAGGGGCATCTGTCCACCCCTCTTTTGCATCTAGGCATGATGAACAAAACAACAAAGTGGTTGTAGCAGACCGATACTTATAGCAATAAGGTTAGACAAACACTTAAGAGCTCCCTCAACTGTGTAGTTGTCAAATAGGAAACAGCGCAACGGCTGATCAAATCTCGCTAAATTCGCGACCTACAACTGTACTTAATTTTCCTTTCCACATCCCTGTTGGGCGATAGCTTTGAAATATCTTGAAAAAGTTACATCGGAAGTTTGTCGGTGGAGATACTTATAACTGAGATAACATACACAATGAACACCACTAAAATACCCTAAAAATGTATAATAACTAGAAAATATAGTTTGGGGAAAGATAAATTTCAATCACCACATTAATTCTGTCATTTGTTTCAATCATATGAAAGGATTCATTATATAAGGGTAAGTTACGGAGAGATGGCCTTTTGTAAAACCTTTATAAAATCGTCAATTTTAACATGATTCATTTGAAAAATATGATTTAGTCGCATTGTTAATATAGATTTCAGATGTTATGGTGTATAGGGTTCGTACGTCAATACATTTTTTTAAATAAGAAAAATTGCAAAGTAGCCAACTCTCTTAAGCTTTAAGGAGAGATAGCTAGAACCATAAGAGAGAGAGAGAGAGATGACCACCTGGACTTAAAAGATAAAGTGTAGCTGAAATGTAAGGGAAAAGCATTTTTGCAGACATTCTAAAGTTTATTAACGTTAATAACGCGTAATATAAACTAAATTGTTACAAAAATTACAAAAATATAAGTATACAAGTTACAAAATAATTATTAGCCTGAGAAACAAAACAAATTGTTATAAACATTACAAAAATATAAGTATAAAAGGCCGAGAAATATAATTAGGTTAACAAAATAATCAAATACAAAAACATATGAGAGAGAAAATATGTTACTTGCATTATTTTTGCAATTTGTTCACGTTTCCTCCCATATTCTTGTGATAAACGCATACTCAGGCATAACGTCTGCTTTGAGAGGTAAAATACCAGTGGCGCGAAAACCAGAGATAATATATTTAGCAATAGCTCAATGCATCACTAAGCAGCTGTCTAAACCGTAACCTTGAAACTCTGGCCAACGTTCTGTTTTTGCCACCTATTCACGGCTTTATAAATGAAGCATTTGAGAGATTTGAAAAACTGTCTATGGAGGGGTTGTAGATAATGCGTGGTATGACTAGATAAAGAAAGGAACAATATGCCATTTTTTTACCCAAATTCTAACAATGGCAAACACGAGCATCTAGAATCATAAGTACTTTACCTTTTAGTTTTCTTGATACAAAACAGTGTCGCAAACAAATATTAAAAAAATTCTGCATTTACGTAGACTAATTTCTACGACATGAAATTATAGATCCAGGTGGCGTTCTATGTTCCCATTCTTGTTTCTTGATGACTCCTTTCATGATAGCCACTGGAGGAAAAAAGACTCCCTCGGCGTTTCCCCGCGCTCTGATGACGATGCAGAGGCAACTACTTTAGAGTCTTTTTGTGCAATAACTTCCTCTGTTCGACAATTAAGTTGTAGGCCCGCTGGAAGGTTAAATAAATTAATTCAACTAATTTTACACTACTTAACTAAGTGAATACGTAATTGCTTACTTGCTGACGCGTTTCAAAACAATCGTTCCTTTTACGAAGCTAACCTTCTACTAGCGGCTTTTGGCTCTTTAAAAACGTTATGACAGGTTGGATTCATGAAAGGGTTGGATTTATGACATTAGGTGAGGTGACATTAGGTAGGTGACATTGTGTGATGTACTTGAAAAGACTATTGTTTTCAAAGTGTGTGTGGTCATTAAGTATATTTTCCTTGTCTGTTACTTTAAATAAATGTTGCGTATACGCGCTCCCTGGAAGGTTCGACCGATAAATGGCAAAGAACTGCAAACGTCAGAGTGTGGCCATCTCTCTCGAAAACAAATGGCCATCTCTCCGTTTTTTTTAGGAGAGTTGACCACCTTAGCAGTTTCCGCCAATGTGAACGTATTGAAATTATTTGAGTTTATGAGGTCTGATAAGGCACATCAGATAATGCCACGAAATTTGAAAATACTTACATGAACAATGTGCAAGCCCACATATCTTAAACCAGATTATAATTTCAAAGGTCCACGTAATGTTTTCTTAGGTACAACGGCCAATATCCACAAAAACTTTACAACTTTTACGGGACGTTACTACCGCATACTGTAAACACTGCATGGGTCACAGTGCTGTTCTGATTCTCAGAATTACGCCTCAGGTCTTACAATGCCGACAGAGGACGGCGCAGTAGAAAATTAGTTGTAAACGTAAAATAATAAATCTTTTGACTTTTCAAGGCGATAGAATTACTAATTTTTTTTTTGCTGTTGTTAAAAGAAACAAGGCGCTAGAGGGTCGCTAAAACACCGTTAGAGAAGGTCAGAACAATGACTTATTAAATTAGCAAAAAAAGTTAACCATCAAGTAATGGTAAACATTTTAAACTACAGGTTATAGCTGAGTTTGTATTGGTTGTACTTGAAAAAGTGTTTTGTGATGTGAAAATTGCCAGGTATAGGGCACTAATGCGAGAGGAACGCAAAAACAAGGAACTTGATTCCGAAAAACGACGGAGGAAGGACGTGCGAGTACGTGGGGCTTGGTTGAAGGAAACGACGGGGGTGGAATGAGTTAGTAAGAAGGGTTACATTTATTTGGGAAAACGAAAATTTATAATAATAAAGTAAAGTATTAAAAGAAGGATAAATGAATTTGTTAGTAAATGGGGGAGTGAGATAGGGAGCCGTAAGGTGTAAAGAAAGTATAGTGGATGAGAAACGAATCAAGGAACTAGCGACCAATCTTCGAGGCACAGCAAACGAGAAGGCGAATCAAAGAATAACCATCATCCCAACCGTAGAAAGTGAAGTCCAAGGATAACTACACATATCAAAGCATATATTTATAAACTTTTCAACAGTGTTTTCTTGTATTCACTTATCACTTACACTGTAATGTACTTAAACAAGAATCTTACTTGGTATATATGTGAGTGACCTTTCGAAGACTAATTACGGTGTCTTCAATGTCGAGCTTCAACTGAAGACTAATTACAGTGTATTCATTGTCGAGCATCAATCAAAGACTATTTACGGTGTCTTCAATGTCGAGCTTCAACTGAAGAATAATTACGGTGTATTCATTGTCGAGCATCGGTCGAAGACTAATTACGGTGTCTTCATTGTCGAGCATCAATCGAAGACTATTTACGGTGTCTTCATTGTCGAGCATCAATCGAAGACTATTTACGGTGTCTTCATTGTCGAGCATCAATCGAAGACTATTTACGGTGTCTTCATTGTCCAACATCAATCGAAGACTATTTATGGTGTCTTCATTGTCGAGCATCAATCGAAGACTATTTACGGTGTCTTCATTTACGGGTGTCTTCATTGTCGAGCATCAATCGAAGACTAATTACGGTGTCTTCATTGTCGAGCATCAATCGAAGACTAATTACGGTGTCTTCATTGTCGAGCATCAATCGAAGACTAATTACGGTGTCTTCATTGTCCAACATCAATCGAAGACTAATTACGGTGTCTTCGATCAAAGAGTTGATGCTCGACAATGAAGACATCGTAATTAGTCTTCAAAAGCTAACTCGCATATATACCAAGTAAGATCCTCGTTTAAGTACATTATAGTGTAAGTGATATATATATATATATATATATATATATATATATATATATATATATATATATATATATAACTTTGCAACACTGTTTTCTTGTATTCACTTATCACTTTCACTAGATGTACTTAAACAAGAATCCTACTTGGTATTTATGCATTATTTATGCGTAAATACCAAGTAAGATGGACATAGTTTTTATATTAAACTCTGATTATAGTTTTAGAGACTGGAAATTTCCCCCCATTGGCTGAGAACTCGTATCACTAGGTAGGGAACGGAACAATGAATCAGCTGCGAACAACACTATACTACCCTTTCGGGTTGTGTACGAACTCGTCTAGACATGCAGAGTCAGTAACCCTTAAATCTAGATCTAGGTCTCAGCCCTCTCGTAACCAATGTTGTGCAAGACACAGACCTGCAGTTTTTCCTCATAAAATTATCAGTTAATAAGGTCTTATTTTTATAACATTGTTTTTTATTTTTATGTTTTAACAAAGGCACAAATATTAATGAATAGTGTAGAACTCAAGTACGTTAATAGGTTAGAGATTGTTTAAAATTTGCCAAACACTGAAATACAGGTCAAATTACATAAGCTGACACTTGGCTCTTAGTAGAAACTGTATTCGTCGTCTATAAAACATCAGGCACTGTCGTCATCGGAGGCATAAATCACGGCCTAACGGTCCTTAGACAATCCTATTAGCACGCTTCCGTGATCGCCATATTTACATTTGTTGCTATTTATACGAATATACGACAGATGTGCCCAGCGACACTTGTGACCATGATGAAATATGCGACAGTTGTGACCAAGCTACCCCAAATAGGCCCTATACCATGGATTGGGAGACCCACATTATTTCCTGCATTAGGTATGATTATAGCCTCTCTGATTCCCATCAGACTTTGCCCAGGCTTTGGACTGGCTAAGTGACAGAAAACAAGTTTCACCATTACTTAGAAACACAAGTCAGTTTTCTATCATTTAGGCGTGTTTAAAATCAGCTATAAACTTCGCCATTTTTATATTTGTTTTTTTATATCATAGTTTAACATGTCATTTTTTTGTTTTTTAATTTTTGTATTTTTTTGTTTTTTTAAATGAATTTCGTACGATTTACAAATATGATCATTACTTTTATCATTATCCAGTTTGAACTCAGTCTAATTTTTGTAAGTAGGACATATTTAAAAGAAATATTCTTATGTCACCATTTTGTTCATAAGTCTTGAATGTTGAGATGGCATCTCCGTGACAAATTCATATCCTTTGTTGTGAAGTTCGCCTAATTCTTCATTATATATTTTTGAAATAGAGGTATCTTCATCTCAAGCCCTCTTCTTCGCTTTTTGAACAGTTTTCTTCACCTCCAGCTTTGTAACATATGGAGCTCCACATTGATGATCGGTTTCACTAAATACCTCACCGTCTCGGCTCTTGATAGCGCCAAAACACTTTTTTGAGTTTACCTTTGAACATCGCCAAGAAATCACACCATTCTCATTTTTCCGCTTGAAGTAATAGCAGTAGTCTTCCTATAGCGCGCACTCTTTACACTTCGTTGTCGTAGAGAGCTCCATGGTAGTATAAACGTCACTGAATACACTATACGAACAGTCTGAATACTAACACCAAGACAACCGGGAATACTAATTAACACCAAGACAGCCAGGAGAAAGTGTCAAGTGACTGGGGCATTCCGCTTAGCAGCGTGTCAGGGTGAGGGTTGGGATTTCCAGTGTATCTTCCCCCACCCCTTGAACCAATGTGGTCACAAATGTCGCTGGGCACAAGTGTCGCTGGGCACATCTGACGCGACACCATTTATACTATACAATAAAAAATATTAATAAATAAAAAAATAGTGAGTCAGCGGAAGTCTAAAGGTCGATATTTTTTAAAATGACCTGGGAGAACACTCACCCTTCCCTCGTCAGCGGCTACTCACAAAGGCCCGCAGCCCCCGAGTGTCAGCTTACAAAATTTGATCTATATCCCAATAAAGATTAGGTCTACGTTAAGAACGTGACCCTGCACACGCCATGTTACACGCTAAGAGTTGCAATGTTCCAAGGGGTTAAGCCATATCCTTAATCCTACATGTACAATCCTTTCCTATCCTTCGTAGGTGATGATAGTCATATTGATTGATCGCCTTGTAACTGCAATAACAAAATTACATAGAAAGTGTAAAGTAGACAATTAAACAATCGTTGGAAAGGAACCACGAATGGACTCCTTGTTAGTGGTAGCCTTCCTTGCACGGAAATAGATTTTCTCTGCTTATTATTATCTTTTCCACTTTATAGCACCAGTGAAATGGTAAGCAAAACTCACAGCATGATTGTAGCATTCTAGTATAAGTGTAACTTTGTAGTGTTGCGATGTTGGGTTACGGAATTTTGGCCTACGTTTAGCAGCCATCGCATCCAATTTCCCTTATTAAAAAAACTGTAAATATTTTCAGTTACGATTCTACTACATAGTTCATGTTACTACTACGTCCATATACACTAACATAATAAATTTGAATTATACAAAATATATAATATTGTTGTAGGTAATCTAAATCTACTGAAAATAGGAGTTTGTTTCTCATTACCTACACAGAGGTCATTGTTTCCATAATTATGTTGTATTATATTGTTATAATGAAAAAGAATCTAACTTCTTGGATATATTATAAGATCAGGAGTCTAAGGAATTGCAAAAGAACCAGCATATAATACCCAGCATTTAATTTATTAATTACGTTTCGGCCATTCACATTATCTTATGCCTATTTTCAAGAGATAAATTAAAATAATAGACACATAAAATACTACAAAAAACATGTAACAGTCAATTTTATAACTTATCGACAGACACATTGTTAGAAGTTTAATAAAAGGAAGAAATTAAATAAATACTAGTTCGCTGTGCAGTTCGTAAAAGTCCTGAACTTATTCGTACTGTTTTTTATATTTTTCTCTGGCTAAAATTTTCATTTCCAGAATTCATTTGAAGTCCATATTAATGTTCGATCGACGTTAGACATTACATAACAGATGAACACGCCTTGATAAGCCTCAGTGTTCCCGCGATTTGTTACTACCAAGTAACTTTCCTAAGAAAGAAATTAGAAAGTCTCTGGACTGCTTGAAACGTAACAATTTCTTATCCCAAATTTGGACATGACACTACAGCCATATTCCTTATTAAAGTATTAAAATATTGCTTTAGGTTTTAATTTACACGCATTAACATATATCATTGCCTATAGGCTGTAAGCACTTACTTTTGGTTTAAATGAGGACGAGTTTTATTTTGCTACTATCTTGTGTTACGATCCGATCTGTCTCGAAACGGCCGTTCTCGTTTATGCAAATAATATATATTAGAGGCAACAGGTACACTTATAGTAGTAGATCAAGTAATAAAATGTAACTTTGAATACTTCTAAAATTAAGTCAATGCAGTCGTTATACAAGATCTATTAAAGTATATAAATGTATTGTTTGTAAAATATCATTCGTGACCTGACAGGCTTTCTTATGTTTAAATACGCTCCTCTGGTCCTTTTAAATAATCTACCTAGAGGAAGGGCAGAGTTTACAAATAGACCCCAGCTTATTAGTGCTCAATATCAAGAGGCGCGGGGCCCACTTTAAAATTATGTCTTCAAATAACGAATAAATTGTTTACGATAACTTGAGGAATTGTTTTTACAGTTTATTACTGTTTTTACTTATCGCTTATTGAAGCTACGTAGCATTAGTGAGAATAGACACTTATATAGTGGCGTAAAGCGTGACTCAGGACGAGTCATACACTTACGACATTTAATTTATTTAATGAAGCCAAAATACCAAAGTAAAATACTGAAATTATATTCCCTGGTGATGTTATCAAGCTAATATAATATAATATAATATTATCATCGCATAATATAATATTAATAGTAAGAGTTATAATAAAGACTATTTTTTTGAGCAAAATTGCCGGGTCAGCCATCCTCAAATTGATGGTATAAAAAAGGAACAGTTTGAACTTCTGCCCAAACCTTAAATCCGGGTCTGGCTAGAGCATTATATTTATATGGCATATCGCTATACACCCTTTTAGGAGCTAACCATTAGCCCTTTTTCCGCCCTGTAGGTCCCTCGAAGTGTAAACTATCTACATCTACTAGAGAGTTTTGACTTTACTACAGGCAATCCTTAACACGTATTCAAAATGTTCTATACATCAATCACTTCTGCATTCCATAAGTCTACACATATATAAATATTGTTTGTTATTTCATGCCGAGGATAATTTATCATGAATTTATCGATCAACCTTTTCATGCTAGTCAGTGTTTTGACAGTCCTTATCATGTTTATAGGAAAGTATTTATACTCACTCTCTCTCCCCTCTAGCCTACTGCGATCTCTCAAGGTCAACTGCACGGTTACGTAGTCCGCACTATACAATGTGCTCCTATGTCAGTAAGTTAGCTAATATGTAGATAGGGAATAGGCCTATTTCATGTACGCAGCCCTGTACACGTAATGTCATCACTATTTCATCTCACTGAGGAGGCGTTCGGATACCTTCAGTCCCCTACTTCAGAGCCTAGAGAGGAGTCTTATTGGCTGTTCTCCCTACAGACGTTCACAAATACAGCAGTGCTGGAATGATAAACACTCTACACCTCTTCCTACCACCTTTACCAAACTCCGTCCTTTCACCAAACCAGTCCAAAAAAAGAGTGCTTTACACACAATGATACAAGCAGCCGCACAATAACAACAGACGCTGCAAATCCAACGGGGGCCACCAAACCCCCTTCTTCCTAATGACTGACTGACTCTACACAAACTAATAAAAATACATTTAAAATAAATTTATGATTTTTAAAAAATCAAACATAATTAACGTTTTTTGTTATTTTTAATTCCACATAAAGTAATTCCATTAATTATGTAAATAACATTAACCAAAATAAAAGACTGCAAAATTTTTACAGCAAAACAGATCGAAACATCTACTTTTTTCAATAGAACATTCATAGTAAAAGGTTCCTCTTTCCATCGTGTTTAAACACAAGCTTCTAAAACATATTGGTTGCAAAATGTGGCAACTCGTTTGAAGGTCAAAGTTACCGTGTGTCAATATTTTATGTATTGCGTTTCGAAGTAATGGCATATGAACAGGAATTACGTACCATTATTAAAGTACATATTATAATATACAAGACGAAATCAGCAACATCCAGTTTAGAAGAGCGTGAGTTTAAATACACAGACATGACAAACACCAGACACGATTATAAATATGTATTTATGTTTGGTGGACTGTATAATAGCTTTCTATAGAGTGTAACATCAAAGAATAACGAAATATACTCAAGAACAAGATGATTGACAAACATGATCTGCAAATCATTCAGAAGATTTATTGAAACAAAAACGCGAATAGTAGAATTGAAAATGAAAACTTTTGAAATTGAGATTTAAAGATAAATAATGCCTTCTATTTCCTTGCTATTCTACATATCCTTAACTAAGGGATTAACAGTAAACAGAGTCCCATAGAAAACTTAAATAAAACAAAAAAATATAGTTTCCGCAAAAACTAAAAATATTCAATAAACCTAACAATAAACAACATTCGTACTGAAAAAGTATATTAATATATATTGATATCGGGGTACATTAATAGACGAAACTACGATTAAATACCAGAGGTAATAACAAGGATCGAAATTGCAATACGAAAATGATACAACTATTTTAACATTAAGAAATATTACAAAATAAATTAGATTTTTGAGATACTATAATCTAAATCCTATTCCATTCTTTTATACTGAATAAAGCTGAGAACAAGTTTTGTGATTTGTTATTTAGCTTGGTTTTTTCTATTTTTGTTTAAAACATTGAAGTAAGTAAATAACTTTTATAGTTATTAAAACATTAAAGATGCGGATATTATGTGTTACCAATATAACCTTATTAATTCTTTGATAAAGGAACTTTCCTACTTTGTAACTGTAAACTCTTTCAAGACATATATAGGTCACACCGTATGGTACAGTAATTTTGTATTTCTCTAAAACGAAATCAATAAATGTGCACGCAAGTTGCGTGCTAAACTTTTACAATATTTAAAACCATTTCACGCTGCCATAGGCTTCATAGTGCGACATTTTCTGGTAACTCGTTTTAAAATCTTTAATATAATTCGTTTATAATTTAATATAATATTACAAAGTTAGGTTTCTTGAGTAGTTTTTAAAAAAAATCTACTTTCTATGCTAGCCTAAAAGTGCTGAAAACACGACATTACAATTATGAAATATTATCATAATATTTATGACGAAATAAATGGTTGAAATTGTTCTTCAGTTTATGATAAGCAATATAAAAGGTTGATATTTTTCTTTCTTGAATTCGTTTTACAATATTCCATTGCCAGGACAAACGCGTTAAAAAAGTGAACAGTGAATGAATAGGTCAATTGGCAAGTGTCAGCAAGAAAGGAACCATGTTTTCTACTTTTGTGTTTTTGGGTTTCAACTTTTCGTTGAATTTCATTCTTTATTTCGTACCCACTTTGTTCTATTCTCTATGCTTTGCTCGTTCTGATTCCCTATTCTGGAATCGTCACGAATATCTTCGTGCTATGTCCTCACTACCATTGCATCGGCTGCTTCTATCTTTTAATTCACGAATTATGTGAAGTTTTGTGTAAATACGCTAGTCTTGGCTAATTCGCGTTGTTAACGAAAAATGTCATCCGCCTTACAGTTCATGACAATTGGCGTTTATTGATATGCATACATTTAAATATTTTCTCCAAATAACAGGCAAACACCTCCTATGACCCAGAACGCACTGTAGTTGAGGAAAACAACCCTGAACAAGAGATGCGTTTGTAACCTTTTCTCGGTCCTACCTTTATCCCGTCCAATCTTCCTCTTTCTACGCGAGAAAAAGATAATACTCTCCTCCTTAATACCTGAGCAGATGCTTAATACCGCAGAGTTCAAGAAATTAATGTTTCATTTTAATATTACTAGAAACATAACTCTAGTCTTTATGGTGAATTTTATTATGTAGTATATTTATTTTCCATGATTTTCTATCGTGCGAGACCTTAAAAGATGTTGCTCATCAACATTTTATTTTTAGATCATTCAACAAGTAGCCTAAAGTTCATTAAAATCTTTGAGTTAAACAAAAATATTTAAACCTGTTGCTATGAAGTAAGGTAATACGTTTTTACTCGCCTCAAGAGCAGATATCTGTTATAACCAGCGATTTCTGTAACCGATGAAATATGTTGTTCATGCATTTTTAACGAATTATTTATTTTAGAGCAGAATTCAAGAAGTATATTCTGCAATGCATATATGGACTTCCGAGAGACTGTAGATTAGATATCATAACACTAGATATTTTTTCTTAGAGATTTTTATGAACGAAGGTTTATAAATCACGAACGGTTTGTTCTTGATTTTGAAACAAAATCTTTATTTTAGAACGTGATGTGATCATAATTCATGATATTTTTCTGTAATGCATATATACACTTCTGAGAGACTGTAAATTAGATAGCCTATCTTAACTGTAGATATCTTTTCTTGGAGATTTCTATGAACGAAGAGTGGATTGATCTTGATTTTGGAACAAATTTATTTTAGAGCGCCATCTATTTATTACCGTGAATTCAAGAAATGTATTTTGCAATGCATATATGTATACACTTACGAGAAACTTTAAATTAGACATTTCAACTATATATCTTTTCTTAGAGATTTCTATGAACGATCAATTTGTTGTTCTTGATTTCTGAACAAATTCTGTACTTTAGAGCTTATTTTGTTAATTATTTCTAATTCAAGACGTATATTCTGCAATGTATAAACGATCCTAAGCCTATATATACACTTCCGAGAGACTGAAAATTAGGTATCATAACAGTAGATATCTTTTCTTTGAGATTTCTATGACAAATGAATGGATTGAGTTTGGAGCAAATTCTTTATTTTAGAGCGTAATTTGTTCATTATAGCGAATTCATTAGGCCTTCATATATTCTGCAATGTATAAATATATACACTTCCGCGAGACTGTAAATTATAGTAAAAGAATGGGTTTGAGGATGTTTAATTGTTGTATTTAAAATTTACTAATAAATTTCTTGTGTTAGATTTTTTAATGAAGTAAAATCTACTTATTGTTTGTTGTTATCAACAGTAGATATCTTTACTTAGAGATTTTTATGAACAATGTTCTTGAACTTTGGAGTAAAATGTTTATTTTAGTGCTTAAATTATTCATTATCTTGCATTCCAGAATGATATTTTGCAATATATAGACTATATTATGTATTCTTCTAAGATACTAGTATAAATATTTTACTATTTTTTTATAAACAGTGAATACTTACTATTTAATGTTAAACTATTTTTTTTCATCCCTATTATTCTGCAATTTACATTATTAGACAAATAATATATTGGCACCAACATATAAGAATATCTGGGTGAAAATCTACAGATTTAGTTTCTGAAGCGACAAAAACATAATACCATCACCTCGCCTAAGAGAAGATTTAAATGACGCAAAAGGAGTTGAGGAAATGAATTTGTGTCAAGGTCCAATAAAAGTGTTTTGTTTTACTAGTGGTATTATTAAGTGCTGTTTGACTAGGAAACCGAGACGCCCAACATCTTAATGAATATGAGCATCACTCTTTGTGAGATAAACCCACTGTAAAGTGAATAAACGTAGTAAACCAGTTAACTGATAAAGTAAACAGTACAACTCCATATTATAAGATTTTATTGGTGTTTCGAAAAAATAATTTTCAAGATATTACAATATAATTAAATTAAAGTTTTGATTTTAATTTAAATAAGCATGGATATAGATAAAATAACTTTTGTTTTAATAAATAAATTTTACTTGGAAAAAACAGACAAAAAGAATGATGAGGATGTGTTGGCCGAAAAGTGACGAACGAATAAAAAATTATAATTTTATTATTTTTTAAAATTTTAATTTTCTCAATTTCTTAATCTGACTCCGATTGTACATTTTTTTAAAATAAATTTATCAAGCAGAATTAATGATGGCTGTTTTTTTTATCACTATTGATCGATATTTACAACTTTGGGAGGCATTCATCGTCTATTAGCCCTAAGCATGCAACGGTTTTTAACCAGCACTGGATCATGGTATGGTTCTACCATGCTATAATCAAAGTTTGTATTTTGGTAAATTGTTCTGTGCAAGATATCGACCATCCCTTACTGACCTTGTAAAATGATTGCTTCCAAAGCTTGCTCACGCGATTTATCTCCCGCTCTCGCAGCACGTGCGCGCACTCCTGGTAACCTACTTCTTCCAAATTCCTTCGCATTACTTCAATTGATTGGGATGTGTGTGTGTGTGTGTGTGCGTGCGTGTGCGTGTGTGCGTGTGTGTGTGTGTGTGTGTGTGTGTGTGTGTGTGTGTGTGTGTGTGTGTGTGTGTGTGTGTGTGTGTGTGTGTGTGTGTGTGTGTGTGTGTGAGAGAGAGAGAGTGTGTGTGTGTGTGCGTGTGTGTGTGTGTGTGTGAGAGAGAGAGAGAGAGAGCGTGAGCTTGTGCGTATGTGAGTGTATTTCGCAGGCAGAAGAGATACAGAGTAGCGGGTAGAAAACATTCTCCATAATCCCGTTCAGAGTCCACCATTTACAACAGAACCTCCAAACATGAGCCAAAGATAACAGGTCTAGGCTTACGTTAGGTAAGCGATGCTGTCCACTCAGGTCATAATTCTACTCCACTACACCGGGTATGTGTAAACACCTCGTTGAGAGCACTTCAGTTAGGCACACGATGTCTAGATTTCCCGTCTTCCCAGTAGGGCCTACCAGGAAATTATTATGTTCTTTCCTTAAGCTTACCCTAATTCCATCTATCCTTCTTTTTACAATGGCGTCTAACCGGTAGACATAACTTTATTTACCTCGGTACAGAGTATATCTACTTCAGATATGCAACCCTTTACACATCATGGCATGATCCCTCCTTTATCATCTAGGAAAGGTTTTGTGACTCTACCTTCATCCTACCTATATTCACAATCCTCTTCAATCCTTCCTAGGCGACATCAGTCCTACTTGTTGATAGCCTTACTACTACAAAACCATCTACCACGCTTTAGTAGCAAAGAACGTCCCTTCCATTGTCTTATCATTATCCTAATCGTATTTATCCCTCAAAGGACCCTTTTACGGCCTCCCTTAGTAGAAAATAATTCTCTGGGATGCGAGCTTCCATACTCAACCCATCAAGCTATAACTTATATCCCTTACTCTTAAAATTGTATGCTTTAAACTAAAATATTGTTTATTCTTCACAATAATGATCGCCCCCTTCATTAATGATGATATCCTCGTCTAAGATGTCCTGTTCGCCTTAAAGCACGGTAATAAATCGGAAATTTGTTATACAGGCCTATAAAAAGGTTAAAATGTGTGAAACATAATTACTGTTGTTAAAGAATAATCAGTTACTCAAGTTCTGATTACTAGGTAAATTCTCCCAATACCTAAATACATAAAATACTGAATTCTCTAATCATGCTCTTGACATACTATGCAATATAGCTGCCCACAGCCTCCACGATAACATCTTCTTACGTCCAAACAGTAGTTACTAAACTGGGCCTTCTTTAAACTGTTGTTTTATTGTCGATCAACTTGAATTACGGCCTTGTAGACAACGTTCCCTTTAAACCAGACTTCAACAATGCCACAGCCTGGTGGGTTTCGTTCTTTGATGAGTATGGGCGAGCCCTTGCAACGAATGTAGGCCTACACCTGCCTACGCGATAGTCTTCGCCAACGCTCACTGCCTACGACTGTTCTCCCGATAAGGGCCTTTTAGTGACTAAATACAGTACTATAAACGTGCCATTACGTTTCCAGTTGGTCATTTTTAATTGGAGTCTAACGGTCGATTGTGGAGAAAAATATTTTTTTACCTAAGAAAATATTGGACAGCTGTTGTGTTATCGACATTATGGTCAACAAAAACTGACCAAGGTAAACAGCTGATCGGAGGAATTGGACATTAATAAATGGAAGATTGAAAAAAGTAATTATTTCGTAGGTTTTCGTTTCTGTTTATTTCATTCAAATCTGCTTCATCTAGTTTATTTAACTTTTATTCATACAAGCATTTAAAAAAATTAATAACACGTTTTAAAAATCTAGTTACTCATCGATGCAGCTGTTTCTGAAGATTGTTTATAATAAATCTAAATATAAAAACTACTAAGGATTAAACAACAACAGGCTTGATCCCTAAAATAGTTATATTTTAAAAACATGTAAACCTTTTTTGCAATGTTAAAAACCTTGAACAAGTTTAGGAATATTAATCACTTTAATAGATAGACAAACTACAAGCACCAGGCGTATACAAACTAAACTGCGACGAATGTAACAAATTCTACATTGGATAAACAGGTCGCAGCTTTAAACAAAGAGTCGAGGAACACAAACAGAACATCAACTCAGTATTTTACAATCACATAAAAGAAACAGGACATAAATACACAGACATTTACCATAACCTAGAAATCCTACACATCAACAAAAAAGAATAACCTCTCAACACACTAGAACAATATGAAATTTACAGACACACAAAAATACAAAGTACAAACATATTAAACGAACAAACGCAATACAAATCACACATACTCTTTGATACTATCGAAAACCTGCCTTTAAAACCGTCACCGCTTGACTCGGTATCTTCGAGCAGAAAACACTGATAAAGATCGCCACATAGCGATCGAAAAAGTTCTGTCTCCTCAGTAAGTTTTAACAAATTTACAAAATTTAAAGTTCGAATAGTCATAAACTAATGGTAAAGTGATTAATTAAGTTCCACCAAACGTAATGAACTACAAAATTCAAGAATTAGGAATATTGTTCGTCCGGGCTGGTTTATCCATAGACAGATTTATTCAAGTCTTGCCTGATCATATTCCCAACAACAGGAGACCTTCAGGTACCTCCCTCTTCGTTAATCTTACCTATACCTCCTTATCCCTAACCTCATACTGAAAGCAGGTAATAGATAAGGGTGGAGAAAAAACTTGAAAAAAGTTACTCAGGAGGGCCGAACGTAACTTAATTAAAAACTGGCTGGATGGTGGTACTCCAGCTCTAGCAGGGTTACTCTGAAATATTTTTCTAATGTGTGTCAACTTTTGCGCCCGTATCTGTGAATTAGCATGGGTGTGTGTATTAATAATGGAAATAAGTATTATCCTAGGCAGAAATATTTTATCTGCTTATTCAAAAATATGTTGTTTCTGAATTTCTTCTTTTAATCAAGTATTTTAAAATACAGAAAACTTTAATAATAAAAATAGCTTTAATGATATTAATGAAGATTTTTCATTTTATATTTATTTTAATATTTTATTTACTATTCATTTTATTTTATTTAATATTTACTATTTATTATGCTATTATGTATTTATTATTACAAATTTATCTATCTATAGTAGGAATGCCGATACCGTTTCGATTCGCTGAATTATTCCGTTCATTTGTCAGTAATTTTTGTTTTCGTTGACTGCATAGAATATGAAACAGCTGTTTGAAGCTACAATGTAAACAGAAGCGCATTCCTGTCTGGTGCTTTCATAGCATTACAACGATTCGTTCTTCAAAACAGGCCTAGTAATATTTGCCAGGAACATAATGTGACGGTTACAGGACATTCTATATATAAATGGTTCAATGGTTATTTTCATATTTTTAGAAACCAATCTTATTTTTACATAAACTGAACGAATTATCGGTAAAATTGCTTTTATTACAAGAATCATAAGGTAGATCTTTTCTAGGGCGCATTCACAGTTTTACCTACGGAGATACTTATTATTATAAATCTGTCATTACGCTGACCATTGGTTCAGATTCTTAATCTCTGTTCTGTGTGTTTCTAAAAGCAGAGATTTGAGCACCTGTAATAGACAGCCATATGTTACAAGTTGTGAATCATCAAAGATGCATACCACAGAGTACCCGGGGATATCCGTGTGACGGAGACGCCTCTCTACTTCAGCTAAATTCCCTACCCAACCAGTACCAGGGTATCATGTTTTTTCGAAGTCCTAGCTTGGTTCTATCTTACTTTTTTCCTTCTTGATTCGGATAGTCAGTTGAAATCTCCTTCACCACGGTTGAGAACAGGTCTACTTCAGATAAGGAACCCATCAATGCCATGCCATATGTTTCCCAAATTCCACTATCAGAGGATCAATAACGCTAGTCATCCTTTCGCTAGTTCTATCAAATGCCATTTACCTTCCTTTATACTTCTTACAAGAAGTTGTAATGGCTAGACACCGCTTTATGGACCTGATGTGAGTCTACTTCATGTGTGCTACCCTAAAGAAATTATGACCCTTCTACATTGTCTATGAGAGGTGCGTTATATTTACCTTAATTAAAGCATATTTACAAACCCTTTCTGTGGTTTATAGGGGATAATTGCCATACTGACTGATCCCTTAAATACATTTCCCTCTTTCTACCGTGGGTGTAATGGTAGACACCTTCTATAAATCCAGTAGTACAAGTCTAGATCTACCTACATTATTTATGTTACACACACACACACACACACACACACACACACACACACACACACATTGACGGAATGCTGTAAAATGTAAAAGAGTTTTCCTAGACAGCATTTAAAAAAAAAAATGTATGTTAAAGCACCTTACTTCCGGTGCAATCCTAGCTACAATGTCAGCTTCCATAAAGCCACTTTTCGTAACTACTTGAAATGTTAAGTTGAAGCCTGAAGCCTGCTCTGAACTTAATTTTGCAGTAGGCCTTACTGTAAAAATCTACTCCTGCTAAAGGTTTTCACATATTTTGTTTCGTTTACAATAATATCGAGCCCCAATTTATAAACTGCTTGATTGAGTGCATTAAAAACGCCGATTACTCAAGAAATAATTCTACATTAAACACAAAATGTAATGTGTGTTCAGCCCTCTTCACATGACACTGTTGCAAGGCCGTGTCCACCACGGTCCGGAAATGAAACATTTTAATTATACAATAAAAAAACGGCTGATGTGTTAGTCAAAAGTCATTTATTAAAAAAATGGTAACATTTTGCCATCTTCATCAGTTAAAACTTTTGAACACTGACAATTGAAGCAGGACCAATACTTGCAGATTGATTTATTATTATTTTGATGAATAATAATTTCTACTTGTGTCATATTTTTAAACTAGAAGAGTTCATTAAATTATTAGCAATTAGTTAATTGTCCGTTGCAATGGACATAAGGTCTGAAAGGATTAAAGTAATAGTAAGTACTGTCAATCTGTAAGTGAGGATACTGGTTCAATTGCCAATGCCCAAAATTGTTTTTGCCTGATGAAGTAGCGAGCTACCTGTCAAAACGTTACCATTTTTTTAATAAATGACTTTTGACTCGCACATCAATAGTTTTTTATTGCTTAACGGACAACCTTGTGAGCGTGATCAAAAATATTTTAATAATTTTTAAGTACGAGCAGCCTGAGCGATCATGTGGATAAAATTCCTAATTCTGTTTTTGTCGTGAAATATGTTTGAAGGATTTTTTGTCTTGAGTTCTCAAAAAAGCCACCCCTCCATAGAATTTCTCTCTATCGATTCATATAAAAGTGAAACATATGTATTTCTAGGCATAAGTTTATAACAGAGGCGATATGAAGTCGCACCTCTGGCGAGGATCTTCAAATTTCAGACACATTGCTGACATCTGTGTTTAAGGAAACAGGTGCCCAGTGTGGACCGCCCATAGTGAAAACTACTCGCCCAGAAATAACTCTATATAACAAAAGACATGTTCTGCATATGACAAAAGATAGAATTTTGTAATTGTGAATAAAAAGTTCGTGGTACCCCTACTCCAACAAAAACTCTGGCGTCGCTCCTGACGTGTTGTATGTATGTAGTTTGTTATACATTGTATCATCATTATTCTTTAGTTTACAAAATTACAGAAAGATAGCACTATAACAGATAACAAAATAAGGCCAACAGTGGGTTTGGAGCAGATGGTGTTAGGTTAATCTATGAAAAATATCAAGTTATATTTTTTTTAGATGTGACAACCAAACAACTGAATGGAGGATGCATTACCGTTCATACATACAGATTAAAAAATAAAAATTTAAAATAATAAAATATTGTCCTTCTGTCTACAGTTATAAAACCTACCCATAACCTTGTGCAGAATGATTTTGCAGAAGGAAAGTATATTCAGGCTGATAGGTTTCTGCTAATGGCGGTCCACACAGACCACCTGTTTCCTTATGACATATGTTTCAAAATTTGAAAAACCAACGGACTTCCTATACTAGAGGAGCTACATGTCTCTTCCTATACTCTATTTGTCTTACTAAGGGCATGCCCTTCTAAGATGATTCATTTGTCCTTCTACAGCCATATGACTCCAATAAAAAGGAGGACTAGTTCAGAAATAATAGGTGTCAGACTTGAATCGTGACCTGACCAACCAAGTTTCAAGTACCTGCAACATTTTTAGATTTAATTCACCATGCTCCTTATGAGATATCACCCTTAAAACATCACACACACAAATCTCTGGAAGACTGAGAAATCCAGCAAACCTATTATCAAATCTGTCATTTCACTCTGCCTTACAATAAATTCTTAGTGGAAAAGTAAATTCTCACTTATTATTTGATTCCATCGTCGACTTGACTTACTATTTTACACTTAAACATTTCAATATGTATTAATATGCCATTCTTGCCTATACCATTTACTTTCTTTGTTTAACGAAGATAGTGGTTACGGGAGAGGTATCCCATTGTCAACTCAACAATGGGTTGTCAACAATTAGTTGGTAATGGAATACATCTCCCGAAAACGGCTATCTTCGTTAAACAGAGAAAGTAAGTGTTACTATAGACGAGACAAAAATATTAATACTGTATTTAATGCTCTAAGTAAATCCTTGTGTGTGTGTGTGTGTGTGTGTGTGTGCGTGTGTGTGTGTGTTATAATTGAACAAAATAAAATTAGAATTTATCCAGGATTTAATGAAGGCGGTGTAAGTTAAAAGGAGTAGGTTACGCAAAAATTTTATTTTTAAAAAAATTTCCAACTTACTCCAAATATACACTTTAAGATGTACAAAGCATGTTGGTCCACTTATGTATAAAGAATCGATAATATCATCCTTACTCTATAAGGTAAAAGCACTTAATTCTGCATGGGATAAAATTGTATACCTGTGTTTATTTTCTAAGCCCAGTCGTCCTACATCTAGTCTACGATCGACAGTTGAAGAACATTTCCCAAACAGAAAGCCTTGGTTTAGTGGCCCAATAATTGTTATAACCGGAAGCTACGCCCTTTTGAATACTTAACTAAGGAATACAACTTTAGTCAAGGGCGTCGAATTTCCTTTCTTGGGTTCTGTGCCCTCTAGATCGGACTATGATGAAAGAAGAGATACTTAATATTTTAATGGTGTTAAATTTCAAGATATTTCTCTTGTCGCTTTCCTTATTTCCTTTTAACATAACTATTTATTTGATTTATTTCTTTTGTTGTTTTGCCATTGCTTTAAATTGTTGTATTCCCAGCTGCTATAATTAATTTAAACATTTAATTTTCTTTTGTAATTATATTTTATCAGTCTCAATTGATAGGTACAAAAATTGTACCGTTTTATTTATTGTACTTTTAATATTTTTCATATTTATTTGTTTTTTTTTGTAATTATTGTATGGCATTTTCATTTTTTATATTTCTATGTAGACTACAGCTTTAGTTGTTAAATTTTACTTACTTACTTTTACTTTTGCTTTGAATTTAATAAAAAGACTATGATAAAGTTAATTCGAAATTTTCATAACATAAGTTCCACTTTAATGATTGTTGGCAACTGACAGTTTACAGTTTCACGTTCTTTACTTGTCTGATGCAGCGTAAGTTTATAATCATTAAAAGTGACAGATTTTTATCAGGTAAAAGAATAACGTTTTAAGAGTTTCAATTAACAAATAGTTTTAAAGAAATATATTCTTTTACATAATGATTGGCATATGCTACTGGTTTCACAAAGATTTCTTATAACAACACCAAATGAAACAAAATGACTGAAACGTTAAAGTCGAGTTTATACTGATTGTTTTACTTATAATTTTACTGAATTATCTTCATTCAAGACAAAATCGATATTGGTAAAAGACATTATAACTAATAACACAGAAAGTCTTCAGGGGCACAGAGAAAATAATAAAACTTAGTGTCGACACCTAAAATTAGTGTCGCTAAAATTTAAAATTATGGAAAAAACAAAAATAACTTCACAACCACAAACAAACGTTTTTAAATCATAGTTTTTTATAAAAGCTCTATGTCATAATACATTAGAAAATAGCTAAAGTATCCGGTTAGGATAGATTTAGTTATAAATCAAAAACCAAATATTGTTTGTTATGATAAACCACTTGTTAACAAGTGATCGCTTTTTTACACACGTTATTTAATCGCCACATGAAACAAGAAGGTATTGTATGACTTGACACTTTAACTGTTTACCTACCGTATTAATAAACGTTATTTAATCGCCACATGAAACAAGAAGGCATTGTATGACTTAACACTTTAGCTGTTTACCTACTGTATTAATAAACGTTATTTTTTAAAACCAAATATATTCTACTCGGATATTCTGTTGCTATATTTTAATGCGATATATCATAGTTCTCTGTTTTAATAAAAAAACCCTAGTTTTAAAAAGTTTTGTGAGCGCGCTAGTGCATGTGTATGTGTGCATTGTGAAGTGGTTATTTTTTTACTTTTTATCTGACTTTTAAACGTCGGCATTAAGATTTACTTTTTTCCATGTCTCAGAAGATTTTGACCGATCAAATGGAAATCTAGAAGATTGAGTAGCAAATGGGTAAAAGAGGAGAACTGATTAGATATATAGAGAGAAGGCATTAATTTGATAAGGGATTGTAAGAAGATCGTACCAGAATAGATAAATATCACAGAACGCAGCCCGATTGGTAAAAGGAAGAGAGAAAGAGATAGAATATTGTGGAGACGAAACGGAGAAGCCAATGGAAAGAGAGTCTCGGAAATAAAGATTGGCGGGACAGCGAAAGATGAACGAGGTTGGGTGAAAAAATACCTTTACACAGAAAAGTTTTGTAGGCCCAATAACTGTTTACAAAACAAACAAACGTAAATAAACATTGTATAAAATCGATTATTCAAATGCATGTCAAGGTTTAAAGACCAAAATCTGACAAATGCTGGTACCTCCAATATTTTAGAGCGTAGGCAGAGCCTTGAAATTTCTTTCTAACTTTACTACCTTTACAATTAAAAACATTTTTCAAGTATTTAAAAAAATTATATTCTGCGTTTCTTTTGACTCACTGTAAATATCACTTCAATGTGTTTATAGTTGTCTACCACTAATCTCATGCAGAATTATTTTCGTAGTGTGCAATACCTTGTTCGGTCAACAATAATGTGACGTCACATTCAGCGTTGTCTACCCTCTGAGTCACACTCGGCCTCCTAGATTTTACTTTTCCATTTTTGCACTAGCGATAACACAATATACTGACACGATGTTTATTGAATAGACAACCACGTATTGTTTTTTTACATTTTTCAACACGCCCATTGAAAATATAGCCAGCTTGTGTAGGTTAGTCAGTAGATATTTTTGACCAGTAACAAATTATTTTAAAATTTAAGAAAAATCGATCGAAATATTTCTAAAAATAATAAAACCAAAATTTACTTTCCTCACGTGAGTGTAGTCAATGTTTTTATTATATTAATTTTAAAAATACTTAACTAAGTGAATACGTAGTTGCTTACTTGCTGACGCGTTTCAAAACATTCGTTCCTTTTACGTCGCGAACACTCTATTTTTTATTAATTATAAGACCATTCATTAAATTTATTTTTTGAACTAATGAAAATAAATATTAGCTATATAAAATTTTAAAAACAGACCAACATAAATTTGATTCACGTATCTCTGTGCCAAATAGACTACTATTAGATGTTTTTGCAATATCAAATAAAATATTTACTTTAACTAACATTATTTTTTCCATCTTGTGAACTTGAACCACTTCTTAAAAATACAGTACAGTACAAGCTTTCCCAAAATGGTATTTTTCATTTTCAGGAAGGTGTATCATTTTAAAGTGTTAACACTTTAACAGAAACAGAATGTAAACTTAGGCACTGGTCTAAAGATTTAGCATTTACACAGATCTTTATATTGCGAAGATTGTTTAGTTAGTGGGACGGTTTCGTTAAAATAACGAAGAATGCAATTCGTTGTGTTTTATCTAAACTTTAATACATAATTTTATCAGAAAATGTAATTTTATATTGTAATAAATAATTTTGTAATAGTTTGATCCACAAAATTATTAGTTGATTTCTTAGTTTAGATTGCTTATTAAATTTTTAACGTCCAAAAATAGTAAATTCAAATTATTAATAAACTTCTAAGAGTGCATCAAAATGTTTTAATTTGAATAACACCTGTCTTATTAAACTGTCTAATATTGAAATCATTTAAAACTTTTTAGACATGCATAATTAACGGGCTCATGCAATAGATAAACCTCGGGCTGTAATGAACATCCGTGTTTTACAGCACTATAGATTCCACAAAATCATAAAGGCACTGAATCACAGATTTATGCTGATAGAACTGTCCATGCGTCAAAACAAATGAGCCATTGTTTGAAGAGGCAGGATTAATGCAGCACCCAAAGTAATCATCTATAAGGTAAATTGTAAAGGAAATTGTACAAAGAAGTTAATTTTTCCATGACAAATGAAATGTATAGTTTTGCTGGATAACGTAAAATAAGAACTAACAAAAAAAAAATTGAAAAACGTCAGTGTACAAAATTTAAAACAACTTGTAATAAAGATTATGACTAAAACATTGCTGAAACTGGCGGTCAACCTTTCTCTCACTGTGTGCCACTTTCGTACCTCTCTAGATACCCTAAAGGGCCTCCAAATAATCGCCTATTAAAACAAAATTGAACGTTGTAAAGCGTCCTTCCATTTTTTTATTCTGTGTAGTAGTTGTAGGCGTAATAGTTTCATGTATTCGTCCTTTAAGGCTACTTATGTTTACATTTCCCTGCCTTAAAATTCTCTCTCTCTCTCTCTATATATATATATATATATATCAATCACACACACACACACACACACACACACACACACACACACACACACACAGATGCCTAGCGTTTTTAAAATGTCTTAAGTTGAATTTCAACTTTTTTTTATCATGCCTAGCGTATTTAAATGTCACGTTATTCAAATTCCTTACAATAATAGGAACCATTAGCCTATTTGTATGTATTTTCTGTCTATAGTAAAACTTTTAAAAATGAATTTCAAGTTAGCTCTCTCTTTTGTTTATACTTTTAAAATTACATGTCAATATTTACAGTGATCTTAAAATGTCTTAATCTATTATATAACTTTTAAATTTACCTTTCATTAAAACAAAACGTTTTCAAATTTTAAATTTTTAACTAAAACACATGTAAGTATGTTACAGTTGCCTATAGTAACACTTACTTTTATAATTTTGAGAACGGCAGTTTCGGAAGATGTGTCCCTTTGTCAACTCAGACCGTAACGGTAAGTTACTCAGGTAAGTATCGGTCTGAGTTGACAAACATCTCCCGAAACGGCCGTCCTTAACAATTATAAGAGTAACTGCTACCATATGCAAGTGTAACATATTTACAACTGTTTTAGTTAAAAGCTAGTTGCTCACGTGATGATGGAATCAATTAATATTTAAATTTTTATCGTCTAAACTACTAGCTCTATCTAGTGATAAAATAATATTTGTTACAAAATATTCATACCACAATTTATTTTTGTACCAAATTCCCTTTACTTTTATATTAGAACTTCTGTAGAAGTCAATTAGTCCTTGGCCTAGCTTCTATGGGTCATCCTGCACATTGCTGCAGTATCTTGCATGCTTAGTACTGCAGGCGAGATTGCCTATTTTAACTGTTATCTAATATTTAAAAAATGAGTTCTTTTTTCCAAAGAATAGACTTGTTTTTGTTTTTATAGCTGGCTTTTCCACTAAGAGACGTGCGAAAGCGTTTTTTAAAATCCCCTAGATCATGTAATTTAATTTAATTTAATTTTTGTAAGATCAATTCCGTTTGTTGTAGATTGTTTTGCTTCTATTCCCTTAATGCCACTTTGGTGATACAGTAGAGTTAAATTTTGGAAATCTATTTGACCAGACCAGATCGAAAATATTTTGTAATTTTCTAAAACTTTCGCTAAATCAGGAAGTGATTGTTTCTGTTATTGCGGGCATACTAGTTTTTCATATTTGTTTAAGGATTTCTCACTGAATTGTTACTACGTTTTTCAGTCTTCTGTAAGAATAATGATCAGGAATGGTCAAAATGACAAAACCGGCTGATTAGTGTTCCTCCCACCGGCTGATTTCCAAATACCTTTTTAATTTTAGTTCCTATATAGTTTTGAATGTAATTTTTTTAAAGATGTGAACGCAGATGTGCCATGCTGTTTCTGCGTTGATTAATTGTATGTTATCATTTACGATACTTATTTTTTGACAGGGCGAAATACCCATTCTAACAAGCTATCATCCATTGTCTAAAAGGAAGATGTCTCATGGGTATTATTTTGCTTGAACTCTGAGTGCAATAGTGACTTGGTAGATAATATTAGAAGGGATTTTAGCTAAATATCAAAAGTTAGCTTTGGAGAAACTGTCCTAACAAACTGAAGAATTGCAGAAAAATCTTTACTTCAAGGTTACAAAGAAAGTTACCCCAAGTAATTGACCAACCCGAAGAATTTTAGGAGGGGGAGGTCGGCACAGGTAAGTGATACCAGATAAAGTTGGGGTAGTTATTTTATATTATAATAAGTTAAATAATAAAAGTATCAATTAAATTACCGTCTTATCAACAAATTTTGTTGATTTTAAAACCAAACTATAATGGCTCTTCATCTCCTGTTCTCATATTATCAAAAATATGAGTGATAAGGAGTAAAGAAATTAATCCATCACCCTTACACTCTTTCTGTCTATTTTCTCTAAACCAGAACAGTTATTTACTGTTTATTGAACTTCCCTTTCATTGTTTGATTTAAATTAACAAATTTATTTTAATTTTGTATGTACTTTTTTTGTCTGGCATAGAGTACAGTGATTGTTTTGTAAGTGGTTCATTCCAATTGTTCCATTTTCAGGTCTAGTAAGCAAAAGTATAAAACGTTTTACTGTAAGTATAGTTAGTAACCATGGTAGGTAACAAATTTATCTCTTCAATTCCTTTGTAATTATTGTGTTAAAAACATCCAGGGAATGAGTCCGGACCCCTACGTCCGTGAATTGGCCATTATTCATCTTCTCTACCAGAAACTATCAAATCTTTCATTCGAATACTAGTAATTACACAATATCCAAAAATAAATTGCAGTTCAATTTAATGATGAACATTATTGAACAAACCATTACAGCACCTTAGTTCTTGATAAGGTTTGTTTAAAGTATCTATAAGAAACTGAAAATTAGTAGGACTATATCTTCATTTTGCGCCAAGAAGAATAACGTATTTTACTAGATTCAAATAACTGAACAAAGAAATGAACTTTGTCTATTACGCAATCTACTAACGTATAATTTATTATTAAAAGTTTTTTGTGCTAACGACCATTAACATTAGTAATCATTTCAATATAAAGATATACAATTTTTAGAATTATTTTCATAATTATAAAGAAATTATTAACGGTTTTTTTACTTTTTATGTTTGTATGAGTGCTTCTAATACTTTGATAGGACTGTACCTTTTTGTACGTTACAAGTAGAGTGCTACGCAACTCAAGTCTAACTACTAATTTATTATTATTAATTTGTCTATACCCCTTAGCCTAGTTATGTGCAATTAAATAATTCCACAAGCCACCATACAATCGGTCTGGAAACTAATTATCGCAATAGTACATTATTTCTTAAAAAAATTAAAAGGAAATAAAATATAGTTCTTATTTGATCTACTACGTATGTGGGAGAACAGGTCGGCGGCGGGTTAAAATTCATTGCCAACCTTCCTACATAAAAAGCCTCTACATATTAATCAATAGCCTACGCCGGCCTTTGTCGTTTACAATTTTGAAACTACTTGTTCCGAAATTAATAACTTACACGACCTTGAACTTCTATTTGTTTTTATTCCTCTAAAAAATAGAGTATGTATGGGGATATGTTTACGAGTTATTTTGAAAAATTTATTATGAAATATCTGTTAATGAAATATCCGCTTGAAACACTTAACTATTTGTATTAATTTAACTCCTTGACATGTTTACTTATTGGTATCTTACTATGCTACATTGCACAAGTGAACCATAATTTACTATCTGTGATACCAAAAAACTAACAAGAGTTGTCTATCTTTGGTTAAAAAACGATATAAGCCTTCTGTTCTTCTCCTAAACCACATCCATTACTTTAAAAACCATAAGCCCGTTCATATCAAACTGTCTTGGAGTTTTAAGTTGAAATAATAACTGCGAAAAATAAGTAAAAATAATTAGAGCTTGACAAAACAATGGTAGTTCCGAATAGGTAAATTTTCCAAAAATAATTATATAATATATAGACAAGTAGAATACACACACACACACACACACACACACACACACACACACACACACACACACACACACACACACACACACACACACACACACACACACACACACACACACACACACACACACACACACACACACACACACACACACACACACACACACATACACGCACGCACGCACGCAAGCACGCACGCACGCACACACACACACACACACACACAGATATACACTCTCAAAATGCTACATAAAAGATTATATATAGTAGGCCTATATGTAGAAAAAAATCCTTAGAATATAATTTGAAAATGTAAGATACAAGGCTCGACATTTTCGGCTTTTTTCGAGGATGAAAATTTTTAGAAATAAGATTATAAATTAATATGTACTCAATTATAATTTTTAGTATAAGAAATCGTATGTACCTTTGGTAAAATTTATTTATTGTAAAGGGATTATTGTACATGGTTATTATAAAGGCATACCCTTCAATAATATACTCTTTAAAATATATAGTCCTAATCAGCCTACTTTTCAATAATACATATCAAGAAGATAATTTTCATTATTCATATAACTTTTTATATGAAATAGATTAAAAACTCCTTACAAAAATAGATGTAAAAGTTTTGCACATTGTATTGTAGAACATGAATTACTGTTGTCGATTTAAAATTTAAAAAGTATTTGGAAACAGTTAGGTGTGAAGAATGACTTAAACCGCGAGGCATTTTCGTAAGTATTCAAGATTCTCACTCAGTAGGCTGAAGAAGAAATTCAATAGACCTACCAGCAACTAATAAGTAGAAAAACGTGGTAACGCGATCTTTGTTGTCATGTAAACCTAATTCAGCGAAAGTGATGATGTTCATCAATCACTTCGATTGACGAAATATATTTCGAATTTTACTTATAATAATTTTAATTATATACTATAACTTCATGGCTCATGAAACCGGCGGGCATAAAGCTTACAGTGGTGTAGCCGAGCTACCTTTACTAAAAAAGGGTTGACATCGACGCCCCTAATCACAACACTCAAGTAATGGAGCCTACACCTATATCCACATTGATCCCCGTTAAACATTTCCTACATTTACATCTAAACATTTCATGAATCGCACCTTTCCAAGAGCCTTTCTAGATGGATGTACAGTATTTCTTCTCATCTGGTCAGGGATTAGATCTCTTCTCCTTCAGGAGCAATTTCTTGTTCTTCTAAGACTCTAGCCGTTATTAAATATTTGAGGATTAGCTGTTTTATTTTAGATTATGTATTTATTTTACTCAATTATTTAGTCACTAATAACTTAGTTTTCTCTTTTCGACTTAAAAAATATCTGTCTGCTGGATTAACTAGATTCTGTTCACTAACAAGTAGCGAGTGGGTACGTCTCTGTCGCCTCGGTACAGAATAGGTCGACTTAGGATAAAAGATTTCTTCCTTCTAAATCATAATTTCCCTATCTTAGTTCTACTCTTATTCCACCCGTTTTCCTTTAACCTTCTTCCTACATTTTGAAAATGAAGCAGGTGTCCCGGTAGATCTACTTAAACTATTATCAAACATCGATCCAATCATATTCACAATCTTTTCCATGTACTTCATAAGCGATAAAAGTCAATTTTTTATCGTCAATAAAATATTTAGCCTGAGATCACAGCCATTATTTCAGTCTATTGCTCGCGGAGCAACGGCCCATGCTTCCTGAATTGTTATTCGCAGCTCTCGAAGCCACTAATTAATTTTATGTATGGTCTACTCACTCTAACTTGGTTTTAAAATGATTGTAGGTACAGTAGAAAAATACTGTAATTGAAATGTCATGGTTAACTACTAAACTGGATGCGGGATAGGATTTTTCAAATTTTAGCTCTGTGTGTAAAGTATAATTCATAATTAAAATTCTTAAACCCATCAGATTAAATAAAAAATAACAAAAATGTAATTTTATAATTTTGCAAATTATTGCACACGAACTATTTGGCAAGCTATTGTCGTTTCTCTTTTTGGAGTGCGCTTGGTGCATTTTATCAGTATAATAAAGTATTTTGTATATATATATATATATATATATATATATATATATATATATATATATATATATATATACTACTAATTAAGAAAAACAATAAAAGCTAAAATGCTTAAATCTTATACATTTATTAGTTTAATAAACGTTTATACAAACGGTGTAGTAGAAAAAAACTGGTTACAACCTTTTTCAAAAATTTAATGAAAATATAGCCTATATTTATAATATTAGGTCATTAATTTTTTTTTGATTTACCTTTTTTCATAATTAATTCATCTTACCTGAAGTTTTACAAAGTTTATCAAATGACCTTCACACGTTGCAATGTCAACATTGAAGATAACATCAAGAATGCATTAGCAACTTTACGCTTGTCTTAAATATTGTCAAATAAGTGATTTTGCAACTTAAAAAAGCATTTAATACAGTATTTCGCTATGTTTGCAAATTAGACTGCTTAATTTATTACAACTAAATTTCCAAATTTGCTTCAAAGTAATATTAATGTTTAATATGTATTTAAAACATTCTAAGGTATGGTAGTGTTTTGTTAAGAGGGCTCTATAGTGATAGTACTTGAAGTTGAACTTAACGATTTTTATTTATTACTACGGAAAATTAATTAAATAATAATCAGAATTAATATCTTCACATGTGAAGATATTCAGTACCTCTGAGGATAAATGTAAGCCTACCTCTCGTATCTGAAATGAGCATTAGGTGCTGATTTATAGTTAATAATAAATATTTTGTTGTATATATTGGGTTTTATTGTAATTAATTAACGCTTTTTGTTTGGGGTTTTACTGTGAAAAGCGCATTTACCTTATCATCGTCTGACAAAAAATAATAATAATAATAAACGGCATAAAATAATAACGAAGGAAACCTTAAACTTCCAATGTTCTTTATTACCTGCAAGGGGAGTATCCAGCGGTAGGGGGTCAGAGGATTAAACCAAACGAGGATTAAGAAATTTCAAACGAAACTTAAATTTTAAATGATTTTCAAATACAAGTAAGAAACTACAGAATATTATCGCCATGTGAGTAAAATTCCATATCTTGTATCCTTGAAACATGTTTGAGGGTGTTTTATCTTGAATTTTCAAATTCACCCTACCAATAACAAGCAAGTCTTTCCGAAAATGTCTAACTACCGCCTTCTGATACAAGACCCTAATGTAAATAATTTTATTATATAATATAATACAAATTTTGTAAAGGCTCCCATACTAAAGATGTAATTTATACTTGTTTTTATAAACTAAGATCTTGTTTGTTACATCAGATTCTTTTTTTTTGTTACTAATAGTCTATTGAAAGAGAACTTTTTGAATAAATTAATTTTAATTTTAAAAATTTTATTTTACACTATCATTTTAAATGTATTATTCTTATACCTGATGGCTGATATTAGAAACTAAAGAAAAAGGACATGAGCTACATATACAATACAGTACATAGTTTTAATTATAGAAACAATTAGACTTTAAACTGGGAAATGAAAAAAAAATACAAGAAATAAATTAAGTTATAAACGTAAAATTACAAAAAATTAATTATATTTCATTTATCCTCTGCAGTACAGTTAAAATATATTCAAAATCGTGGAAATAATTTCGTATTTCATTTCAAACCTACACCTCAGTAAATGGACAAGGTTTTTTTTAGTGATTTTCTGCCTACGTTGGTCGCACTGTGTATGACGTCACTTCACACCCAACTTCAAATTTAGAATCCACCAATCAGAAAACAGCTTGGGCGTCACTCCCAGTGTCTGTAAAACCGTTACTGTCTAGGCAGCTGCAGATCACTTGCTCTTGGACTGCTACGTTGAGGAGTTCAAAGTTTTAGTTACTCGTCGTAAAACTTCAAACATGAGGGAAATTGTTCACATTCAAGCTGGTCAGTGTGGAAACCAGATTGGAGCAAAGGTAATTATAGTTAAATATTACTAATTTCTTAATGTTATAACTAAACAATTTATAATCGGAGAAATAAATTTTAAAAAGAACTTGTATGAACACACTTTTTCTACATTTATTTAAATTTCGTTTTCCAAGCAATATACATGAATTAGATGTATTTGCAGATTAGGTAATTGTGAGATAGATTACTCTACAATAATACAATTTATAAATTTAAACGTTTGAGAAAGCTATCGTTAAATTAAGTGAACTTTTATTCTGTTGGAAGCATGGTTTGATGACAAAATGGCGCCGGCTGTGGTAGAGTTTTCCAGTTACAAATAATTTAATCTGGTTTCTAGTATACTTTTTCAAATGTTTAAACTCTTCAGGGAGCCATTATTTTGTGTTAGGAGACATTTTAATTTGTCCAACTAATTGAGTTTTAAAAATTAGTTTTGTTCCTTATCTTACCAACAATTTAATCCCGATTTAAACCAACTATTTAATCCCGATTTTAAGTCCTTAAACATTTTAAAACTTGTTTGTTCATCAATTTTACAACATTTTCAAGAATAGTTTTATTAATGTTTTTCAATCAATAAATCTAGGACTTAATGAAACAAACAGGGTAATATTGTAGCTAGACGCCATTTTTGTCTTTGTACACCTTTATTAACTAGAGCGGGAAAAAATAGCGCAATATTGAAGGTCATAAGTTTGGTTTTAATTATGTTTGAAAAATAGTTCGACATAACTGTTAACCATATCAGATTAAAGATAAATTCTAGCATTGACATTTAATTTAAAATTTGTTATATTAATTTTTTAAAATTTTGTGTATTGGTTACATATATATTTAAACATGAATTTTTATAAAACAAAAGACTTGTCTGGAAATTAACAGTTTACCATTACTACTGTCTACCATCTACTGAATAGAGTCTTTAGCTTATAATTGTATTGTATCAAATCAATGTTAAAATTAAAACTTCTAGTTTTATTAGTTATTTAGATTATTAATTGGTATTTATTTCCTGTTCGCAAGTGTTCGATTTTAATTGAAAAGGTTGAAATGCAGAAGCTCGGTGCCATATGATATTTTGAGAAATGGTTTAACACCACCAAATAGGATGACATCCACAAGTTATTTTTTTATTTCTTTGAGGAAAGTTACTTTTATTTAATTTAAAATCAGCGAAGCATAAGTTGTGAATGGCGCGGAGTGATAGAAACTTTTCTTGACGTCACGACTCTACATTCATACCTTGCTTGTGGCTCCGAGAAAAAATATTTTGCACTTTTATGCTTTGACAAATCATTTATTGTAGATATCTTCCTTTTTGGTGGTTTTGAACAAATTTCAAAAATATTGTAGGTGGCCGAAATACCAAAACATCAACGTTAACTAGAACTAACCCTCCTCCACACAAAGATTTATTAAAATTGCACACAAATCTATTTTTAGCCACAAAAGTACTTGACCAGGACCAAACAATCATTTACAGACACTATTTCACGCACGAAACAGAAATTATTGCACTTGAAATACACACCTCATATATTGCATATATACACCTTATTGCATATATACACACACCTCATTCCACCTTACCAGCAAATATAGAATTCTGCCGCTAAAATAAGATGTAGCCAACCATGTAAATTAAAATTATTACGTACAGAAACTAGAACTAAATAATTAATATATATTCAATTAATTTTGCACAACAACCTTAATAATTCAAAACATCAACAATGAGTACTTCTTTCATAACTCTGTTCAATTTTGTAATTTTTAAACATGGAAGTAAAGTTTAAAGTGTATACGAATATTCACACAACTAATATTCTTTGCACTATGATACTTATAATTGTACATATAAAAGTAGGGTAAAAAATTTTCAGCAGAGGCATAAGTTGAGAATGGGCACGGAGTGATAAATGTTTCGTGACATCACAGTGTTGCGCATAAGGTTGTACGCATCGGCTGCGGTACGTCACTCGACCTTATGTGTGTAGATATTTGAGAATTCACCTTCTTTGGCAGTAACAAAAATAATAGTTATCAATATAGCTAAAGACATGATTTTTTGTTACATAAAGTTTAGATTGCTAAAACATGAACTACAGTCGTGACGTCATGAAACGTTTGTATCACTCCGCGCCCATTCACAACTTGCGCCTCTGCTGAGAGTTTTTTACCCTACTCTTAATTAAAAAAAAAAACTTACTAAAAAGAAAAATTACTCGTGTATATCGTCCTTTTTCGTGGTTTTGAACAATTATCAAAAATATTGTAGGTGTTCGCGCTTGTAAACATTTACCAAGAATAGTAATACTTTATATTGTCCAAAAATGTTGACAAGCGATGTTATTTCAGCACAATAGCAGCTGAAGAGAAGGTTCAAATATACAGACTTGTAACTTCAATTAGTACATATTACACAACTATCATTGAGATTGGAAACCTTAGTACGGAATACCTCTATTGCAATACAATAAAACACTGCAACCTTTAACCACGGTATAAAATAAATGATTTATAAAAAAAAGTCATAGGAATAATACTTTATATTGTAGAAAAAAGTAGAATTGATACATAAATGCTAGCGATATATCTAAAATCAAAGTCAATCAAAGCTTCGATATATTTAAAATCAATGTAACATATCGATACATTAGAACACAAACATAGGGGGCCTTGTAAATATCACGTCGCAATATATTAAACATCTGCCAGCATCATGTTGTCAGCATTATTTATGGTATTTATAAAAGTGTATTATTATCTCTTAGGGTGTGATGAGCTACATATTACTGTTGCATAACTTAACTGTATGGGTAGCGAGTAAATGTATAAAATTAGAACCAAATCCATCCTGACTGAATACTTCATGTCTATATTTTAATATAGACATATAAAATTCACCTTCCATGGCAATAACAAAAATAATAGTTGTCAATATAGCTTCAAGACGTGTTTTCGTTTCATAAAGTTTAGATGGCTAAAACACCAACTACAGTTGTGATGTCACAAGCTGTGAGTATCACTCCGCGCCCATTCACAACTTATCTCCGTGCCGAATTTTTTACCCCATTTTAAATTGACAAAAGGAACTTTCCTCGGCCAAAACAACAAATTCGGTAATTGTGGGTTTTAGCGACCATCTACGATATTTTGGAAAATTGTTCAAAACCACCAAGTAGGACGATATCCACAAGAACTTTTGGTAAGAATGCAGAAGCTCGGCGCCATACGATATTTTGGGAAATGGTTTAACACCACCAAATAGGACGATATCCACAAGAAATTTTTTTAAATTGACCTCGGAAAGTTACTTTTTTTCAATTTAAAGTAGCGTAAAAAATTCAGCGCTGATGTAGAAGTTGTGAATAGGCGCGGAGTGATACAAATGCTTCGTGATGTTACAACTGTATTTCAATGTATAAAATTAAAACCAAATCTATCCTAACTGGAGAAGTTGTTTCTCAAATATTTACTCACGTAAGGTTGCGTGACATAGAGCGGACAATGCGTACAACCTTATGCGCAGCACTGTGACGTAAGTATCACTCTGCGCCTATTCACAACTTCTACATCCGCGCTGAATTTATGACCCTACTTTAAATTGAAGAAAAAGTAACTTTCCTACTTCAATTTAAAAAATATTCTTGTGGATATCGTCCAATTTGGTGGTTTTGAACAATTTCACAAAATATCGTATGGTGCCGAGCTACTGCATTTCAACCGAACTTTTTTTTCAGATGACCGAGGAAAGTTATTTTTTTCAATTTAAAGTAGGGTACAAAATTCAGTGCTGAGGCATAAGTGGTGAATGGGTGTGGAGTGATACAAATGGAATAGGATCTGTGAGAGCCTATTTTGTCCTTTTGAGTATTTTGGCGAATTATTGGCAAAAAATAAGATGCGTGCACGAGTTTTTAATTTTATAAGGTTCGTGTACCTAGGGAAATGTGATGCTGTGTTGATAATAGTGCATTGTCAGAGTAGATTTTTTAAAAAAATTTGTAGCTCACGTCCCTAAAATAAAACTTTGAAAAATAGGAATTCACCCTCTGGGGTACATGTAAAACATTACTAATTTAACGTTTTGGATTTATTTTTTTGACGTAACTTACAAAATACCTCAAAATGTAATTGAACTTAATGTTGACTCCTAAAAAGGATACTCCAGTCAGGATACATTTGGTTATAATTTTATATGTTAAACCAAATGTTCACATGTAGGGCTAGAATAGAGTTCACGTATCGTCACTTGGCAAAAAGTATTACTCCACGGAAGTAGACATCTAATTAGGTAATGTTTTATAAAATTACAACCAAATCTGTCCTAAATGGACACTTTACAGGTATATTTTAATATAGGTATATAGTAATTTATAAAATTACAACGAAATCTATCCTAACTGAAGATTTTATAGGTATATTTAGATACGTATATTTAGATATACGTATACCTAGTACGGCGCGCTGTTAATACACAAACTTCTCACTACACTCTGCACTGAATTTTTACCCAACTTGATAAAATGGTATTTATTTCCCTGAGCGAGAATTTTTATTTTTTTTATATCCCTGATGACTTTTTGCATCGGCCGGGATAATTTTGTTTGCTAAATTCTGTGGAGTAATACTTCGTCACAATATCTCTATTCTAGCCTTACATTCGTAAATTTGGTTAAACATATAAAATTATAACCAAATCTAACCTGACCTTATGCTTCATAGGTGTATAAAATTAACCTTCCATGGCAATAACAAACAAAAATTATATAGCTTCAGGACATGTGTTGTATTCTTTTTATGTGTGTTGTATTGGGTTGGGTAATGTGCACTTTGGCAGCACTATTAGCATAACTTTAGACAGAATTACAATTTTCCAAAATTGATAATTTTTGAAGCGTGAGCGAGAGTTATAATAATTTTTTTTGTATCTCTGATGACTTTCTGCATTGGAATAGTGGCTGTAAGTGTTTGTTTTATCCTTTTGAGTAATGTTGTGACTTAATTATCGCCAAAAAAAAGTTGTTTGCGACTTTTAAAATTCTGTAACGTTTGTGTGCTGGGTGAAATGCGGTGCAATAGTGCTAATAGGGCTTTGTTAATTTTTTTTAAATTTGTAATTTTTGAGTCAGCAGCAAATTTAATTAAATTTCAAAGCACTTTAATAATTATTACAGTTACTATGCATAAGAGTGGCCACCTACGATAATTAAAAAAAAATGTTCAAAAGCACAAAATAGGACGATATCTACAAGAATTTTTTTTTATTGACATAGGAAAGTTACTTTTTTTCAATTTGAAGTAGGCTAAAAAAATTCAGTGCGGAGGTATAAGTTATATATGTATGCCAAGTGATAAAAATGTTTTGTGATGTCACTTACTGAGCATAAGGTTGTACGCATCAGTTGCGGAGTGATACAGTGATGTCACGCATACCTTGCGTGTGTAGATATTTTAAAAGTTTTTTGCTTAATTTTTATACACTTATTTAAATAAACTTGTAAAGTCTCCAGTTATGATAATTTGGTTTAAAATTTATACAATACTATATTCCTATATTAAAATATACCTAAAAAGTGTCCAGTCAGGATAGATTTGGTTTTAATTTTATACATTGCCTAAATGGTTACATATACAATTAGAACTAAATCTATCCTGACAGGATACTTCATAGGTATATTTCAATATAGATATATAACATTCACCTTCCCTGGCAATAACATAAATAATAATTACCAATATAGCTTCAAGACATGTTTTTGTTGCATAAAGTTTAGATTGTTAAACAACTACAGTTGTGACATCACAAAACATTCGTATCACTCCGTGACCATTTACAACTTATGCCTCCTCACTGAAATTTTTACTCTACTTTAAATTGAAAAAAAGTAACTTTCCTAGGTGAAAAATTATACTCATTCCATTGGGAATATAGGATTACAAAATCTAGGATTTTGAAATTCTCTTGGCTGTTCATACAAGTTCCATGTATTTTATTCTGTTAAGAAAGTCATTCAAAATTTTAACTAAAAAATTTTTTTTTCACTGCTAGGTACGTCAAACGTATAACTCTTTAGCATTTAAACGTAGTGTAATAATGTTATGTTTTCCAAGAAACCTGAGCAAGTAATATTAATAGGGATTTCTATTTCCAGATTATATAACTAGAAAGCAAAAACAATTTTCTTTCTGTAATAGATGTTCATTTAACTATGTAAATTATATTACTACTTAATCAAACTTGGGCTCTGATAATGATTTTGTTTCACAATATGTTGCTCATTAATGCATTTTAAGCTAAAATAAAGTTATTTTGAACATCAAAAAACAAATAAATAGTGAAAATTTAAAGAGATTTTTCAACATTCCCTAAGTATATCAATACATCAAATTGTATAAAGTAAATGATTTTTTTAAAACAATTTTCCCCAATAATAAAATATAGCGGTTTTACAACATCGTAGATAGTATTTAGTTAATATAAGATTGATTATTAAAAAAAACAAATTTTCCGGAGTTAACAGACTATAAAGGATGAAAGTTTAACATATAACTTATCGTTAATTCTATTACATCATTTTCTAATAAAATAACACTATTATATTTCTATTTATTAATTTTGCTATGATATTGTTATTTATTTAAAAACATTCAACTGCATGTACAGTAAGACATTTATAAATTTTAGCTAGTTTATTTGGGCTCCACCGCCCTACTTATATTATTAATACAGTAAACTCCCGATTATCCGTGGAATAGGGTGGCCCGGCAACGCCGGATAACGAGTTCTCCGTATAACCCGCTATGAACAAAGAATACGCAAAACGATCGATAATCGATTATTATACCATAAGTTACACAAATAATGACCCCGGTTAATTCAATTCACAAATAATCTTCAGAGGACAAAATAAATACAGAAAATAATTTAAAATGTCGATGTATTTGACAGATTATAACATGTACATTTATATGTCTAACTATTTACAATACGTACATAAGTATATGTCAAAAGTAAGTATGGATGTACATATGTAATTTACTTTACACATAATACAAAAAAAAAATCTGCCACATTCGTCTGTTTTTTTGTGAGCATTGATTTAGCTTTAATGTGCGATCTAAGTTTCTTGAGAACCATTTTGTCGCACAGTGTCTACTTGTGTCACAAAGCCATAAAGATCGATAATGTATATGACAAGACATGGATAATGCATATGTCACGTCCTAGACTTTTTATAGCCGAGATTAGCTGACATTTGTTTACAATCTTATGATACACATTAGATTTTCGGGCTTCCAAGCATTTTGTCGTTGTCACTTATATACACAAGTCTGCTCGCCCCTTTTATTTCGCTGGCCCGCGTCGAGATGCTTTCCTTTCAATGTAAGAATTCGTACGTACATATTTACATATCTATTCCCTTCATCTTAACTTCTATTAAAAGCCTTATATGTATTTACGTCGTAATTCACCGTTTGGAAATTTAAACACATGAATCTGATTGGAAAAAAAATTGGATATTTGTAAAACAATGGCAGAAACCGGATAATCCACAAACCGGTTAATCTGCTCACGGATAATCGAGAGTTTACTGTATTATAAATGATTGCAAATACATATTAGCAATGATAAAACTCTTGCATATATATAAATAATTAAATAATTTTTTTTCATTGTCATTTTTGTAATAATTACTTTTTAATTTTAAACTTAAGTTCAACATTATTGTTAAATTACAAGATTTATCATTGAGATTAAACATTGTCTTTAAATTTTACTTGCAATTCTATATTATGAAATGTACTATAAAAATATTGTTTAAAATCATGTTACTATTTGTAATAAAGCTGGGAGAGTTTGTAATTTTTTATATGTACTGTTTAATTGTGATTTAAGTAGTAAAATATGTTGCTTTGTTATTAAGAAAAGTATTAACAGTTTTGTGACTTGATATAGATTTTGATTCTTGCAATTTTTTTCAAATTTTAATTACAATTATGATTTTTAAAATTATTTGTTTCATGTTTAAATATAAATTAAGGCGGGATGTGAAAATTAAAAAAAATTAAATCATTGCTTACGGATTCTCAAAGATTTCAACAATTAATTTTTTAGTTCATGTCCGTATCTCACCATTGCATGTAGTCTGTCATTTTTGTTTTTTTTTTTTTTAATCTTAAAAAATTAAATATCTTACATCTAAGCATTAAACATGTTCAATATTGCTTTAAATTATTATTTTTTAAAGTATGTATTCCAAGTAATTGAATTTAAAGTTAATTTTTAAATTTGTAATTTTTTTTCAGTTCTGGGAGATAATTTCAGATGAACATGGCATTGATCCTACTGGAGCATATCATGGAGACTCAGATCTTCAGTTGGAACGAATTAATGTATATTATAACGAAGCTTCTGGAGGCAAATATGTTCCTCGTGCCATTTTAGTAGACTTGGAACCAGGCACAATGGACTCAGTTCGATCAGGTCCATTTGGTCAAATTTTCAGGCCTGATAATTTTGTATTTGGACAGAGTGGTGCTGGAAATAATTGGGCTAAGGGACATTACACGGAAGGAGCTGAACTAGTAGATTCTGTATTAGATGTAGTAAGAAAAGAGGCAGAATCTTGCGATTGTTTACAAGTAAGTTATATTTGTTTTTTCTGTGCTAAGTTATAAAAGTAATTGGAGAATTATTTTTTGAAAATTAAAGTAAATAAGAAATATAATTAGTCATAAAATATATAGAACTCTTTAATTTTGTATATAGTATACAAGAGTATATTTATAAATATACATTTAGAAAAAAGTTGAAATTAACGTAAACATTTTTTTTTTGAGGAAGACGGTAGAATTTCTTTAATTTCATCCCAAAGATTCTATAATACATGTTGTCAGTCTTGTTATTCAAAGCTGATGCTTATTCTAAAACAAAAACCTTCACAATTTATACTATCGAAAATGTCAGAATGTCATTTATAACTATTATCTCTATTTCTAGAGATTAAAATGTAAATTGTGCATTACTTTTAAAATTTTAATAAAGATTATTGTAAAAGATAAAGGTTGATGAATTTTAAGTTGGATTAAAATATAAGTAGGGATATTATATTTAACTAACTTTCACTATATGTACTTGAACAAGAATCTTAATATGTATTTATGAGAGTCAACTTTTGAAGATTGATAGTATCTTCATTGTCGAGCATCAACGTTGAAGTAACTTTAGTTGATGATTGACAATGAAGATACTATCAATCTTCGAAAGTTACCTCGCATAAATACCAATTAAGACTTGTTACAGTACATATAGTGAAAGTAATAAGTGAATACTAGAAAACAGTGTTGCAAGGTTATATATGTATTTAAAGCACCTGAAAATGTCATTTGCATATATTAAGTCATTTTACTTTATTTAAATCTTTACAATCTCCTTTTAAAATGAGTGATATAAAGGGTTTTCATTTTTAATAGAAGAGGTTAGGTTAATCATCTGTATAAACCTAATTTGTCTGCTTTTTTTAACTATTGTATATTTTTCTTTTATTATAAATTTTGTTCTGCAGGGATTTCAACTCACACATTCCCTTGGAGGTGGTACAGGATCTGGCATGGGAACACTGCTTATTTCAAAAATTCGTGAAGAATACCCTGACAGAATAATGAACACATACTCAGTAGTTCCATCGCCCAAAGTAAGTTTATTTTGCTAAAATAAGCTCATTAGTATGTCACTAGTTGTCAGTATAACAAACAATTATTAATACTTTGATACAAAATACAAATACTTTTTTTATATACATTTTTAAATGTTAGGTGAAAAAAATTTAAAACTAGTATAATACTTTATGTATAATTTTTGCTAACAGGTTACAACTAGTAGCTATTTGGTTTTTACTTTAATATCAAGTAAAATTTTCAAAACGATGTACTAACTTTATGCAATTTTTTTTAATGAGTTAAATTTTTTTGCAAACAGTTTCAAGATATTTTCAAAATTAAAAAAAATTATTTGGTTGTATGCCACGCAGGAAGATTTAAACTTTGTTATTATATAACAGTTCAATTGAAAATTTCTTTAAAATTCTGAAACATTGAATTTTTTTGTCTTTGTAAGTTCAGTTATTACTGACATTATGCCATTAATCACAAAGATTATCCCATTGATAAACACTACAGATAATTAATTATCTGTACTAAGGATTAATTAATTATAACTAGCTGTATTTTGTTTAAAATTTTTAATTATAAAATAAAAATAACAATTTATTATGAAGCTTTTCATTGCTATAATCAGATGTTTTTTGTGCAAAATAATGAAGGCAAATTTACCTTAATTAACAATAGGCCTTCATTAATGGAATAGTATTCTTAAAGGCTGATAGTATAAAATTAAATTTTTTGTATGCATCAGGTATGTTAAAGAAAAAGAAATTCTGGTAAATTCAGAGAATCCTTTTGCCAACACAAGTTACTTCTATTTTTTTAAAATGAAAATAATTTGCTTAGAACATCTTATTTAGTGGATCTAATATTCGTGCTTTTGTTTTACTCATAAACAAAACAGTTTGAGTTATTGAAAGTTTATTTTAGTATTTCTGTTTACATTGTATTGTAGTCATTATTAATTAATAGCATATTTCCTATAGTAATTAAAAAATTTTTTTTTTTTTTAGGTTTCTGATACTGTAGTAGAGCCATACAACGCCACTCTTTCCGTACATCAGCTAGTTGAAAACACAGATGAAACATATTGTATTGATAACGAAGCTTTGTATGACATTTGTTTCCGTACATTGAAACTCTCCACACCAACATACGGAGATCTGAACCACTTAGTTTCCCTCACAATGTCTGGTGTTACCACCTGCCTTAGGTTCCCCGGTCAGTTGAATGCTGATCTTCGTAAATTAGCTGTAAACATGGTACCTTTCCCCCGCCTGCACTTCTTTATGCCTGGATTTGCCCCATTGACATCCAGAGGTAGCCAGCAGTACCGAGCATTAACAGTCCCTGAACTTACGCAACAGATGTTCGATGCTAAAAACATGATGGCTGCCTGTGACCCTAGACATGGTCGATACTTAACAGTTGCTGCCATTTTCCGTGGTAGAATGTCAATGAAGGAAGTAGATGAGCAGATGTTGAACATTCAAAACAAGAACTCGAGCTACTTTGTTGAATGGATTCCTAACAATGTAAAGACAGCCGTTTGTGATATTCCACCAAGAGGATTAAAAATGTCTGCAACCTTCATTGGAAACTCGACTGCCATCCAAGAGTTGTTCAAGAGGATTTCAGAACAGTTTACTGCTATGTTCCGTCGTAAAGCTTTCTTACATTGGTATACTGGCGAAGGTATGGATGAAATGGAGTTCACAGAAGCAGAGTCCAACATGAATGATCTTGTCTCTGAATATCAACAGTATCAAGAAGCTACAGCTGATGAAGATGCGGAATTTGATGAAGAACAGGAGGCTGAAGTAGACGAGAACTAAATACTTTTTCTTTCCTTTTTTTTATTCTTCCTATTTTTCTTTTCTATCTTTAATTTTTTAATATTTGTTTATCTATTTTTCTAAGTCAATAAACGGACCTTGTTTAGTAATCTGTTTTTTTATTGGAATTTCCAACATTTTGTTAAATAATTTTAGTACTATTTTTAATAATATTATTTTAATAAGCATACTTAGGAACTTTAGAGGTTGAAGTATTCCAAAAAAGTATGAATAAAAGTCATCACAATAAGTAACTGTCATTTTAAAAGAATAAATGGGAATTCTATATAAAGTAAATTGTTTTCTTATATAAAACCAAAATTAAATTATATAAAACATGAATTTCTACCCAAGCCTCATTAAAAAAATTACAAGTAATAATTGATATTAGAATATATTGAGTAATTTTTACACTTTCTCTATACATGTTTAAAATTTTTATAAAAACCAGTGATACATATTTATGAATTTCAATTCATAAAGAAGTAATGTTTTCTAGGATAATGTAATTTTCAGTTCTCTATTTTTAAGCACTTGCCATTCCAAGGTGCTTACGAACCTTATAAAAACAATCCATTTACACTAAAAAATTGCAGTATGAGAACTCTTGTTTTCAATTTAAATTAAAAAAATTTTCTGACTTCGGGCTATTAACCCTTTGGATGCCAGCCGCAGCCCAACTCCTGACCGCCAGCCGCTCTGTCAGCGGTACTAGCGAGAACCGCCAAGGCCTGTTTAAACGATATGTTTTGCGACAGTATTTTGTTTGTCCAACAGGCATTTTTTGCTTCAGGATAGGAGGTATTTCTTTTCTGTTTATTCGTAACGTGCCTGTCAAATGAGTCATCTTCGAATACAAATCCTTGGCCAGTGGATTATCTACGAATACGTGAAATTCTTTATTCAAATAGTTTTCCATGTCTAATAATTTCATAACGACAGTATACCCAAGTCCCTTGTTGACACTTCCATTATTTTTATCTATCTCTTTTGCCTTTGTAAAAAAAAGGCCAAACAGTAATGAGAAAACACTCATGAGTAACGACATCGCGCTATATGAGAGCATGTGACTTATCAGCTCTGCCCCCGATGACGACAAAAACAAATAGCTGAGCCAAGGTCACTGGTACTACCATTGTGAAAATTATTTTCCTGTAGTGTTAGTGAATTCAACGAAAGTCCAAAACAATAGAAACAAACTTTAAAAGTGTGTAAATACATCTTAAAAATAATGTTTTTCTGGCGGTCTGATTGATTGGACCTTGGCGGTTTTCGCCTACACATCGTCGGTCCGATAGATCGGACTGTGGCGTCCAAAGGGTTAATTTCATTAGTTTCTAGTATTAAGATACCCTCTACAACACACTTTCCTTCAACATATTTATGTTGAAAATGTTTATACCACGTGTATTACGTTTATAAAATGTAATATTTATTTAATGTTAAAAAAACCTGTACCTCAATTTGTAATTTGACAATACAGGTGGTTCTAAGGAATTGTATTTATTATTTTTTAGTCAACTTCTGTGCTTGAAATGTTACATCCTTATTATCCATTCTAAATTAGTTTAAATCATGGGATGAAATTCAAACAATTTCCTGAAACAACCTATAGATGTTAGGGTTGTTCCAGTATTAGGGACTTCAATATCTATAATAGTATCAATTGCACAATTTGTTACAATTACAAATTATCTCTGTTAATTTTGGGAAACAAGGTCTAAGATTGTAAATGTAGACATGACGTGTTATAGAATTGAGCTCAGTCTTACCAAATCTTCAGTGCATTGCTCTTGGCAATATCTTTCAAACATTTTCAACTGTAAGATCTTTTAAATTTAAAACTATCCAAATGAGATTAATAATTAACCATACAATGATTTTAGACAGATGATTTACTTTTCACCTGAATCTTAATGAAAATTCAAAAGGCCTTCCAAAAGAATTGCTGAAGAAGTCTTACTATTCTAATTGTCTATTTGGATTGGGTGTTATGGTGATTGTGAATGACTTGACACTTTCAAGCCTACGCCCAAGTATAGATCAGACAATTTAGTTTACGTTGGTTGCCTATGCTCGAGTACATCTATAATTCCCACGTATTCTCAGTTTCATAGATATCGTTCTTTATATTGGTTATTCTATTTCACATGTCTTTACCTTTAGGCCATATAGAGTTTATTTTACGAACAAAAACGAATTTGTTTGTGGTGACGATCTGCGATCTGACATTTATTGACCAGATCATTTGTTGTTTGGTCAGATAATACGTGTTTTATTAGTGTATGTTTACTTTTCAAGTTATTTATTCAAGTAAATTTTATCCATCCCTCAATTTGTAGCTTGTGTAATTTTTGTTTAGGCTTCTAAGTGTGTTGTTTTTGTGCTTTAAATTTATTTTTCAGTTATTTGGTATACAGTGTATCAATATGCCATGCAAAGGAAATGAGTCTGCTTCCAAGAAATCTTTATATCAATACGGTATTTTTCATCCTCCCTATTCTATTCGATATTTAATATTGGACAAACCCACTTTTCTACTTCAAAGTACTTCATTAGACAGTACTTACTTAAGTATTAAGTTCAAAGTACTTCTACTTCATTAGACAAGATGCTCGTATTTAGATGTATTTTCGTCCACTTCTGGAAACAGCTCTGAACTTTTCTAACTTTTTGTAGTTTTTTCTTATGCTTTAATAGTAGCAAAACCTTTTTTCTTTAAGCTCCTGTTTCATTTGGAGAAACAGAAGGAAGTCACTGAGCAAGATCTGGTAAACAAGTGGGATAGGGAACCAAGGTCTTTTGGCCAGTAATCATCGTTCTGTATTGGCAGTGTAAGAAGGCGTGTTAAGTGTCCTCCCTCCTCATTTTACAAATCAGGTACTTGTGTTCTACATGCTTCTCAGAACACCTTGTTACAGTTGTTTAATTATATGACTGAAATCACTTATAGACCTGTTTTGCTTGTGGTGTCTTCCTTGTAAACTGATTTTAACAAAACAGTTTCTGCTGCGGTGTTCCCTAAGAAAATGTCACTAATGAACTTTGTTATTGAAAACAGAGAAATCAACTATTAGTGCCTACAAATAAAAGCTTGCAACCTCTCACAGCAATGCCTGTCTGCAGACTTGTCTAATCAAGACCACATCTAGTCCCCTGCTATCAGCAGAAACTACTACAGTGACTTGCAAGCTCACATGATTTCACTTACTTTTGGTATACCCCCTTGTACATACTGTCACCGGCGCACAAGAAGAGCCCTGGCCTATGGCAGGTCAAAATGATACAAAGAAAATTACAATGCAGAAAAGGGATCATATATTATTATGTGAACTTTTTCTTATCAAGATTATTACTTTTACCTATTTGTAAATACTTTTATACTAAAATATAACTACTGTACGGTTAGGTTATGTTTGTAGTTCAGGAATACATCAAGAGCGCATGAAGCAGAACTGAAAGCCAAGCGTTACTCATTTCTACACCAGGGCTCTTCTTGTGTGCCGGTGACAGTTCCTTCTTCTGGCATGTCCATATGGACTTTCCTCAATTGTAACAACTAATAAATAATAATCTTTACATTACTCTTACCTCTTTAAATAATCTTAATATGTTCATGGCAAATAACCACCTAAATCACCAAATTTAATGTGTGTTAAAAGCAATGTATATATGCAGGTGATTGAGAATGGTCTTTGGTAGCAACAACTATTCCTGCTTTAGTAGTAACACAATTTTATCAATTTGGATTAATTATCTGAACAGTAAATGAACACAATTCTACATCCTTCCAAAGAATGACTATTGGTTGAGTAAGTACAGTGGAACCCCTCAAATCCGAACTAATTGGGGCTATAGTCTGTTTGGATTTGCCAAAAAAGTTCGGATTTTGGATTTAGTATGTATTTTACATTAGAAAGAAGTGCGTTCTTTTTTGTTAACAAACAATATTAGAGCATTCATTACATATTTCTGTATCAAAAATTGAACAGTTTCAGTGCTACAAGTGAATAGTCTTTGGAACGCCATCATGCAAAAGTTTGTGTGAATGAAAAAATTGACGAGCCGATTTACAGAAGAGAGGCTGAAAAGAGTTCCTATTAGTGGCCCATTAATACAAAAAAATGGATTATAGTTTAACAAATTTATGAACGGTGATATGGAATTTATTGCTAGCAATAGATAAAATAGATGGAAGAGAAGGCACGGAATCAGACAACTAATGGTAAGTGGGGAGAAGTTATCAACTGATAATCTTGCTGCAAAAGAATATTTAGACGAATTCACAGATTTGATTTCGTCTGAAAATTACTCACCCCAGCAAGTGTATAATGCGGACGAGACAGGATTGAATTTTAAAGCCCTTCCCACTAAAAGTCTTGCTTCAAAAGAAGAATCTGCTGCACCAGGCTTTCAAACGAGCACACAGCGTCTCAGTCTTAGCCTCCAGTAACGCCACGGGAACAAATAACCTACCATTAATGGTGATTGGAAAATCCACCAAGCCACAAGCCCTTAAAAATATGAAATTGAATGTCTCCCTGTTTATTACAGAAATCAGTGTAAGGCGTGAATGACTAGTAATATTTTCAAGGAGTGGTTCAAAAATGAATTTGTTCCTTAAGTAACAAAATTTAATGAAAAAAATGGGCTGCCACCAAAAGCTCTGCTTTTGATAGACAAGCTCCTTCAGACATGCAGTTGGTACGTAAAGACATTAAAGCAATTTTTCTCGTACCTAACTTGACATCGTTGCTTCAGCCTATGGATCAAGGTGTGCTGCAGAACTTAAAACTGAGCTACAGAATAAAGCTTCTGCAAACATTAATTGAAAAAGATTGTTCTCTTTCTATTCCAGAAAAACTTGAGATGATTACAATACAGATGTAATTTACTGGATAACTGAATCCTAGAATAATATCAGTAACACTTTACTGCAGAAATCTTGGAAGAAGTTCTGGCCTAGCCTCGAATTTGTGGAAACACCACTTGGAACACGGGATGGTAAAACTGAGCTTTTTCAGCTCTCATTCAAACAGTACCAGGATGTAAAGATGCAGATGAAAGTTCCCTGGAAGAGTGGACAGCACTAGATAACAATAAAGAATATACTGAGCATGACATGGTCCAGGATCAACTCAATGATAGTGTAGCAGATAGAGATAGCAAGGAAAAAGATGCCTCTATGAATGCTGTTACTCATGCCGATGCTGCCGACATTACTCATCTTGACATTGCGTTGCATTACGTAGAATAACATACAGCTGCAACACCCAATGATGTTATGCTAATGCGACAGGGAGACAATATCACATCCTTAGGACGGTTTACGTCTCTTCACTAGTTGAAGATTACTGATTTTAGGTGAAAAATATATTTAAGTGTTTGTGTCTTTTCATTTTAAGTGAAACATATAGTTTAGTGTTTTTCTTTTTATTTTACTGTCAATAAATTCTATGTTAATGAAGTGATAAAGTAGTACAGTTTAGGGCTTTGTATTATATTATGTTTTTACAATTTCAATTCCAATATATTACACACCTCAGTTCTGTTTTACGTAAGTAGCAATCTTTCAGTATGTATTTCATTAAATTTTTGATAATTTTTAAAAATTTGGTTTTCATCAAATCATGTTTGGATTTTGTGGAGGTTCGGATGTCTGGGGTTCGGACTTGAGGGGTTCTACTGTAATAAATATATATAGAAAAAAATTTGGTATATCTACAGGTTTTGTTTTAATTGGTAGATACAGATTATATTTAACAAATAGCTGGTAATCATAAATTCAGCTGATAGAAAAAAGACTTCTGTATTGAGTTTAAAGTCTCTCCTAACATATAAAAAGGTTGTTTGACCTTACAAATTAAAAAAACAAAACCATTACCAATATAAAAAAAAAAACTTGAAAAATAGCTAACCTCTCGTATATTATATTACAATATACTTTTGTTGAATGCTTTAGTGATTAATGAAATTGAAGCCTTTGTCTTGAAAACTGGTTTCGTTGCAACACCAGAACTTATTACTAAAGTAAATAATACCAGTTCATTTTTTCAAATAGTCAAAGGAGTCTCAAAATAGTTTTATTTACTTTATTTTCTAAGGAAAGTTTAGAATTTGTTTTCTCATTTTTTCTTGGAAAAGTACTTTTGCCTAATGAAGTTTGCATAGTTTTTTAATTTTATTTTGTATAGAAGTAGCACTAGCAAACAAACTAACTAGAAGCAAAAAATAATCACTTGACAAATCTCAACTCAATGTAGTCATATGATGTATTATGCCTCATATTTCAACTAACTTGGAGACATGGGCGCCGACTTTCAAAAAACTTTAGGGGGGGGGGCTCAATTATTCTGGGGAATCCGAGGCCCCAGAAAATTTTAAAATTTCAAGAACTCTTAGAAGCATTTTTAGACTATCTTTGTACTTGCCAAAAGATTATTAATCTAATTGTTTTTGACTTGTTTATCTTGAGGTTTTTATAAACAATGATACTTATTTGAATCACTTGGCAAAAAACTACTACTTACTGTATTGTGTACAATACTACTCGTCTGATGAATAATACAGTAAGTAGTGGTTTTTTGCCAAGTGATTGATATAAGTATCATTGATTATTAATCGTTTCGCTGGCGCTCTTTGTGTTACAAAACCTGGCACGTAGCTGCCCGTGACGGCAAATAAATTTAAAATTTGTTTGAAGGCATTTATTTTAATTATAAATAACAAAATTCTGAAATAAGCAGTTACGTAAAAACTAAATTATATTACATACTGCATAAAACTTCATTGTCTATCACAAAATCTTAAAATAAAAAATCCCATGAAAAATTGAACATAGAATATAAAAGAATTTGAGGTTTACGGGAAACTAAAGTTTATCCTTAGAAGGGTGCAAAACAGGATCGTCTGACAGGATTGATTTTAATGAAATTGTTGATGACTGGATGAATGTCTATTTCATCCGAAATATCTTGGTGGGCATGTGTAATTGCTAAATTGTTAAGTCTCTTCTGTCCCATCGTAGGTCTAAGTTATGTTTTGAGGCGCCGTAGGGCACTAAACGAACGATCGTTAGCTGCTGATGTTACCGGCACAACTTGTAACAGCTTCAGGCCTTTTACAAGTTCCGGTAACTTATTTTTTACACTGGGTTCTAGTACAAAGAACTCTCTAACATCGTGCAATGTTTCAAATTGCAGCTTCTTCTGTTTCGAAATGTCACTTAACATTGATAGATGTAAGAGTAATCTATCAGTGTCCAGATCATTTTGAAAAAACTCTTTAGAGCGCGTCATATTGCTTTTTTGTCCTTTGCTTAGAATGGACAGACACTCCCTTTCAATCACTTGCAATTACTTTCAATAGTTCTGTTGAGTCGAACCTGCTGGTAACACAAGACTTCACAGTTTCACAAGTTTCGATGTAGATCATTTTGAAAAACTCAACTGGTGTGTTGATTATGTGGGGTGGGCCAGCCTCCTTATTTTCGTACCGTTGAGGAACGCGGCGTTTTCGTGCTTGTTCCGGTTCACCTACTGATGGTGGCTTCACTTTTAAACAAAAAGTCCAGAAGTCTTCAAATCCTCCACGCTTTTCTTCCAAAATACAGGCTAGGTTTATGAACATATCTTCTAAATCAGTTACACCCAAATCAGGTGATTGAACTTTGCGATTTATCTCTTCCACTGGTTTCATTACATGGCAATAAAGCTATAAAAAAAGTAAGTCTTGAATGTCAGCATCGATTCCAAACAGCCTGCACATTTATAACCTGCGTCGTTCTTATCCGAGGAAGAGATGGTTTCGAACAACTCTAGAATATTTTCATAATTGTTCAATAGTTGCTGCACACTTGACGCTCTCAATGTCCATCATGTTGGGCAAAGCGGTCAAACTTTATCGTTTAAGCTGGTATTCTTGGCATGGCTTACACTTCTGAATATTTCCATCCTTTCGGGGGATTCTCTGACGTTATTAATTAAATCCTTTGCAAGGGTCATAATGTCTCTCATATAAGTAAGGTAACAAAGACTGTCTTCCACAGCTAAATTAAGACTGTGGGCAGTACAGTGAACGTAAATTGCCTTATCCTGCACGTTGGAAATTAACTTTTGCAGTCCGTTGAATTTTTCGCTCATATTAGAAGCACCGTCCTAGCACTGCCCTCTGAATTTTTCCATTGACATATCCAAACGTAAGAGGATGTCTTGGACAATAGCAAACAGAGTTTGAGATTCGGTGTTTGTAGATTCATATAATCTGATAAAATCTTCATTGATGCTCAAATCATCATTTACTGTCCTAATACAAAATGATACCTGTTCGTGAATTGAAACATCGCAAGTTTCATCCACCATTATTGAAAAGTGGACATTTCTTAATTTTAGCTAAGATCAAGCGCAAAACAGACTGACCTAGCAAATCAATTATTTCGTTGTGAATATTGTGGGATGTCCATTTATAACCCGAACAATTTAGCCAGTCTTTTAGTTCTGGGACATCTTCTTTCCTTAGCTCCAATAGTTGCAAAAAATTTGAGTTTATATCTTCATGCCCTCTAATTGCTAGCCCTTGTCGGCATAGCAATTTCAAAGTTGTGAAAATAGCAGTTAGCGCTAAACGGGATTTTTTCATATCATTATTCATTTGTTCATTCAACTGGGAAGCTACGTTTGAGTTTGAAAAAGTTGACAATTTAAGAACACCTTCTTTGTGTAAATTTGTAATTTCATGAATGCGAAACTTTTCCAAGGCCCTTTTCCAGTTTGAAAAGGCGACAGAAGTAAACGGATCTTCTTTCTTTAAAGTAAATTTTATAAGTCCTTTTGTTTCTGCCTCTTTGCACACTTTACAAAATGCTTTATCAGTTTGTACTACATAATCTAACCAAGAATATTTAGTCAACCATGATTTCTGAAAAAATCTTCCCTTACTTTGGTTGCTGCTCAAATCGAAGTTGTTACTGGCAGATGTTCCAGGTACAGGTAATTCCAGTGCTGGGAGTGGAGTTGCAATCCTATCAAAACGTGCCTTTCTAAATACAAACCTATCCATATAGTATCACAATAATTCACTTTTCGCTATTCACTGCTCACATTAAATCACATCAACATAACAAAACGTGACGAGAACTATGTGCAAACGGAACTGATTGCAAGAGCGGACTGCCGCGGAATTAAAAACTAAAAACCAAGAATAATAGGTCAGTTTGTTAGTTGTCAGAGCGCGCTAGGAACAGGTGTCGGTAACTCATCCCCTAGTTCAGCCGGGCAGTCATGCCTTTAACTCAGTGACCTTGACAAAAGTCACATAGACAATCTATTAGATGCTTTAATCCTTTGAAATTTTGGGGGAGCTGTGCCCACCCAATGTTTTTTTTGGGGGGCTTGAGCCTACCCAGGCCTTATGGAGTCGGCACCCATGCTTGTAGATGAAGTAATATGGTAGGGTATTCGCTATTATTATATACAGAAGTATATAATACTTAATAGACAAATATAAAATCAACAAACGATTCTTGTGCATTGTGCTAATCACAGCTACATACAGCTGATAGTTCAAACTAAGTTCTTACAAAGTACCTAAGCCATTTACAAAGGCACCATTTTAATGCATTTAAAACCGTCACCGTTTAACCTAACAACAACTCCAAGCGGAAAATTTAGACACTGATGCAGATCACCACGGAACGACCAAAAACGTTCTGTCTTAGTAAGTTTTTACAAATTTAAAGTTCGGATAGTCATAAACTAATGTAAAAGTGATCAACTACTTATTAAGTAATAATAAAATTCAACTGCTACAAATGATAAGAATAAAAATATTATGTAATAGTTTAGATTATAAGTAATGAGTTTGTGTTCCTTTTGGACTATAAAAATGCCTTACCTCCATTATCCAATTCCAGTAAAAAATAGTTTTTATCACAATATGATATTGTCAGTTGTCTTACAAATACGATAAGTTAATGTTTGCTACTTACAGTTATCATAAGAAAAATATGGGTAACAAATGATTTTGCCTACACTTTTAAATGTTTTAAACTTGCCTATAGTAGCAGTTACTTTGCTTGTTGAGGACGGCCGTTTCGGGAGATGTGTCCCTTTGTCAACTCAGACCGTAACTGATCTCAAGGTTTACGTAGGTTAGGGTGGGGGTGGGATATTTTGGTGGTGTGGGTGTATTTTGTGTGTATTAGGAGTTATGATGTCAAATAGTGCGTGTGAGTTGTAATGTAATTGTGTATTGAGTATGTGTGTAGGGTGTAGTTTGAAAAACAATAATCCCACACCACACCAAAAAGCACCTAAAACAAATAAAGCCAATAGCCCCTAAACTAAACACCCTGCCCAAACTTCACAAAACAGACATCCCAATTCGTCCACTAATCAACCATACAAGCGCCCCTTCTCATCTTCTAGCCAAATTCCTCGACAAAACTATCCGAAACCATATAAAATTTAATAATCATTGTAGCATAAAAAATAGCCTAAATCTAATAGACAAAATAAAATCGTAAATATCCCACACAATTCCACCTTAGTCTCTTTTGATATATCAAATCTATATACAAACATCCCCATTCCAGAAACCATCGACATCCTCAAAAACATGCTAATAGACACAAATACACCACATACACACATCGACGAAATCATCCACCTCACAAGATTAATCACACCTGGACTACCTATGGGCTCCCCCATAGCTAGCATCTTAGCAGAAATATTCATACACCATATTGAACAAAACCACATTTTACACAACATCAAATACTCAGATAACATTTACTGGTACAGATACGTCGACGACATCATAACATTATATAAAGGCAACACACGCAGAGCACACATATTTCTAAAACATCTAAATTCCATACACCCTAAACTAACATACACCATCGAAACAGAACAACAAAACTCCCTCAACTTCTTAGACCTCACAATTAAACGAACAGACAAACAAACACATAAATTCAACATATACCGAAAACCCACCAGCACTAATACGACCATACACAGTTCCTCAAACCACCCACACCAACATAAACTAGCTGCTTACAACACCATGATATATCGCCTCCTTAAAACACCACTAGACAAAGATGAACACCACCAGGAGTTAAACACCATAAAATATATAGCACAAACAAACGGATACAACCCAACAATGATTGACAAATTATACAACCGCCTAAAAAATAAGCATAATAACCCAAATACAAACACGCAAGATGACAATCCCATAAAATACTTATAAATACCATACAGATCATCCGAAACCCACAATCTAACCAACACATTACGAAAATACAACTACAAAATAGCTTACTCCACACACAACACTCTCAACAAACAATTTAAACCCAACAACAAAATCAACGACATTTACAACACCACTGGAGCTTACAAACTAACTTGCAGTTTATGCCCCAGTTTTTACATAGGCCAGACAGGGAGGTCATTCTACACACGTTACCAAGAATATATAAAAGCACTAAAAAACAATAACTACCAATCAAACTTCGCCGATCATCTCAACTCCACAAAACATGACTACATAGACATAACATCTAACCTACAAATTCTTCATAAACAACACAGAAATAACCAATGCTACACAACCGAACCATATGAAATATATAGGCACTTCAAACTACACCCTACACACATACTCAATACACAATTACATTACAACTCACAAGCACTTTTTGACATCATAACTCTTAATACACACAAAATACACCCACACCACCAAAATATCCCACCCCCACCCTAACCTACGTAAACCTTGAGATCAGTTACGGTCTGAGTTGACAAAGGGACACATCTCCCGAAATGGCCGTCCTCAACAAGCAAAGTAAGTGCTACTATAGGCAAGTTTAAAACATTTAAAAGTGTAAGTGATTACTAGTAGCTCACGCGAAGATGGAATCAACAAATGTAAATGATTTTGGATGAGCAACCACCGCAATAGAGTGGGACCTGTCAATGGCAATTCATTACAGTTATTCTATGATTTACAAGATGAATATTTCAATAATTATTTCAGAGTCAGTAGAGAAGAGCTTGAAAAATTACTACTTTTTGTAAAACAAAATAAAAAAGAAACATCACACGAACTTAAAAATACTATTTCACCAACAGAAAAACTTATAAAAACTCTAAGATAAAAAATGAAAGCTAAAAATATAATTCTTACTACTCCAGTAGTTTTATTGTTTTATAAAAATATGGTAGAATTTTTAAAAATTGTTTATACATGTGGATGAAGAAGAGTACCGTAAAATCGGGTGACTTTGGACACATGGGTGACTTTGGACAAAAAAATCTATTTTATTTGGTAGTCTATGACAATTCCAAAAATGAATTTATTTTCACTTCCAAAGTATCAGTTGGTAGCACTGATGTCTGACACCTGTTTCCACATTGTTGTACAGATTGCAATTCATGTTTTCAGTTCCTAACCTCAAATTGAATTTGACAATTGAAAAACGTATTTTTGCATGACCTTCAAAACTTCTGTTGCAGGTAAGAGACTAATGAAACAACATATATTTTTTAGTTACTTACAGTTAACTTATATAGTTGTACAACACATATAGGAAGCCCAGTTTGATATTTCATCATGAAAATATTCTATGATTTTATCAATTTATTTAGGCATTTGTGCGGGTGACTTTGGACACACTAATAGGTATAAATGTTGATCATTACATATTACTAATGTTATTATTTATGTTTTGTACAAACCTCTACAGTAATTTGTGTTGTTCCAGGTATCTACTTAAGATGGGGAAATATAAAAAAAAAATTGGCGGAAGGCGGTATGGCAATTTCACAGAGGATCAGGTAAATAAAGCTGTCTCAGAAAGGTTAAAAGGGAAATCATTAAGGTATTTAAGTGAAAAGTATGGTATCCCAAAATCAACAATTGATAATAAAGCCAAAGGTAAACATTCATCCAATGTTGGTGGTCAATGTGCTCTGTCAGCCGAAGAAGAACTTAAAATACGGGATAACATTGTTATTGCAAGTACATGGGGCTTCCCTTTAACATCATTTGATGTTCAGATAATTGTTCAATCATATTTAAACGAACGGGGAATTGCTGTTAAACATTTCAAAAATAACCTACCTGGAAAAGATTGGATTACTGGTTTTTTTAAGCGACATAGTGACATGCTGTCTGAAAGATGGGCTCAAAATGTAAAGCGTGCACATGCATCATTGACATATGAGACTGTTAAAGAATACTTTCAAGAGTTAAAAGATACTGTAAAAGATGTACATCCTCAAGCCATAGTTAATTATGATGAAAGCAACTTAACAGACGACCCGGGAAATAAGAAGGTAATTTGCAGGAGAGGGACAAAACATCCCACAAACATTCTTGACACATCTAAACAATCATACTCAGTGATGTTCTCAGGAACTGCTACTGGTCACTGGTTACCTCCATACATTGTCTATAAGGCAGAGCACCTTTATGAAAGTTGGACATCAATGGGACCTAAAGGTGCTCGGTACAACAGGTCAAAAACTGGCTGGTTCACAACCGAGATATTTGAAGATTGGTACTTCAACATTGCTCTACCATATTTTAAAACATTAGAAGCTGACTCTCCCAAAGTTCTAATTGGGGATAATTTATCAAGCCATCTCTCGGTAAAAGTAATATCCTCATGTGCCGAAAATAACGTAAGATTTTCCTTTTTACCTCCAAATAGTACACATGTCACACAGCCTTTAGATGTGGCATGTTTTAAGGGCTTAAAGGTAAAATGGAGATCAGTTCTAAGTGACTGGAAGAACAAGAATAGGGGCACTATACCAAAGGATAAATTTCCTCACTTAGTAAAGAAATGTCTTGAAGAGATGAATGAGGAAGGTAAAGGGGAAAAGAACATGGTGTCTGGATTCAGGAATTTTTCCTTTCAACCCTGATAAGGTCTTGAGGCACATCCCAAAACCAGACACACCAGCAAATACAGATGGAGAACAAAATCAATCATTGGTCAGTATTGATTCTGCATTTGAGACTTTTATGAAGGAATTACATCAAAAGGAAACATCTCTTGGTGCACAAAAAAAGAAAAGAGTGAAGATCAATGTTCCAGCAGGGAGAAGTGTAACTAATGTCGAAGAAGTTCCACAGTCCACTGTACCAATAAATAATGTCAATATAAAGCCTTCAACATCAGGAACGAAAAAGAAACAAAAAACTCAAGAGGAAAAAGAGGAAGAAGTTGATTACCCAGAACCAGAAGGCCTACTTGACGACAGCTACCGGTACGATTCAGATGAGAGTGAGAACATACCGGTGGTACCAGTATCAGAGGATGAAGACGAACTTCAAGATGAAGATATTCATTATGATAACTTAAATGTGAACGATTTCCTCATTGTTTGGTTAGATTACTCAACCAAAAGCAAAACCATTAGAAAAAACTTTATTTGTCAAATTGTAAAAAAAACCCCTAAAGACATTACATGTTCCTTCTTGAGAAAATCGGTTTCAGGGATGAACATTTATGTATTTCCTACCGAAACAGATGAGTGTGAAATAACAATGAATCAGATTATCAAAGTAGTAAAACCACTGTTTGTAAAACGAGGAAGGTATTCTTTCTCATACGAATTGTAAATTATTTGTAGGTTACAGGTTTTGTAATTGTTATATATGTTAATTTTTTAGTGGAAAATAAATGTGTTTTCATTGCAAATACTACCCTTTTTTTTAAAAACAATTAGCCTGTCCAAAGTCATCTATATCATTGGTGTACTTTGAGTTGCCATAAGAAATGCATGCCTGTCCAAAGTCACCCGGAGATTGAGGGTGACTTTGGACAAAAATAAAAAATAAAAAAAGGTACAATGGAATGTTTATTTGACATTTTAACAAATGGGAATAGTATCTAGGGACCAACACCCTACTTTTAATACATATTAGAGGCATTAATTGTGTTAATCAAATTCTACACTCAAAGTTAAAGTTTGAAATTGTCCAAAGTCACCCGATCCTACGGTAAGCATAATTTGAAGTTGTGTTGAAAGATTCAAATTCTTCTTTAGCTTCACACACAGTTTTCAGACCTTTTTCTTAGTTCTGCTTTCCAGATTGTCACCATATGTTTTGTTTTATTTGCCAATAATTTTAATTATCATCTTTTCAGAACTGCAGTGTTGTAGAAAATGATTTTGGTTTATTGATCATAGATGGCATGCTTACCATCAACGATTTGAGTGTGAACTTGAATTAGTTCACAAAATAATTATAACTACATGTTTATTGGACAAATATTTAATGATATTGCCATCAACATAAACTTATAATGCAGAAAAACTAATATTAATAAGATTTTCTTGATTAATAATGATAGAGCACGAGCTATGAGAGAGGGTTTCAATGTCTCAATTTAAACTTTACCCGACAAAAATATATGATGTAAAAATATGTGAAGTAAATCAGATATAAAATATATGTGTAAATATAAATGAAAATGCTACTTACTCTCCATTATTACTGGTATATTTAAAACTGAATATATATTCCAGATTTATATTCACAAGTGAAAAGAAGGTAGGAATGGATGGATAGCTCATAGGAAAATAACTCCATTTAAAACTAGCATTACAAAGTGGATCCTTTTTATTAACTCAGTCTTTTCCATTAACTCATCTATTGGTGAAAGTAGTGCTATGTGTTTTGGTGTGGTAAGTCAAACAGAGTCTCTTTAATATTTACTAAACTCCTCTACCACTTTTATAACTCTTATTTCTCTCCCTAACTTATTAACTCTCTTCATAGTAGAAGGACTTTAGTGAAGTTACACCATTGCAAATTAAACCAAAAGCATAGTTTAGTCTGCATGCTTCTTCTAATGTTGTGCCTGTAAACAATTGTTGGATAACATTTTCTGTACCATGTTCCCTATAACTGAATTTTTGATAAGTTATTATGATGGAAGTAAGTACAAATTCTGCATTGTCAGGTGAGCATAAGGCATATAAATTTAATTAATGATAAAATTGTGATTCAATAATTTTAAACTGTATCATTTATGAATTTCTTGAGCTTATAAGTAAAGTAAATTATAAAAATCTTAGTGAGACTATAACTCTTTTGAGGGCACTGTGATCTTCAGAAGTGTCTAGGTTGGCTGCTAAGAAGCATTGTTGAGCAGGATGGCAGCCATTTTCAATGCAATCTCTAAAATGTGGTCAAAGAGTGTATGTCTTGTTCAGTTAATAAGTTTGTTTATTATTGTAATTTTTTGTTATAGTATGTTTATAAATTTCATATTATTCTAGTAAGTTGAGGGGCTTTTTTAACATTGAAAATTAAATATAAAAGTTTTGTTGGTGGTAATGGATAACAAAAGCTACAAATTATTATTTCATTCCATTACTCTTAAGTAATAATTCTATTGATTTTCAATACCACTATCTCAAATTTATCAATTACAAAGTCCTTTTTCTACAATGAACTCTTTTTGTTTCTTTCAGTATTAAATAAAAGACTCATTAATTCTACGGACATTTATGGTTTTAACCTAAGCTAATTACTTGCATTAACTTGACCACTTAACCAACAGTGGAGACAAGACTGATGTAGGTGAGCTACATTTGACTCCACAGTGGAGTTATGACTGACATAGGTGAGTGACGTCAAGCCCTCTCTGGCAAGATGTAAAATCCATTTACCTAATTTGACATGTAGAAATGCCATTAAGAGGTCTTAGTATGTTAATTTGTTTCAGATAAGCATTAAATTTCATATGCAGAATGTCTACTTCCAGCTGACTTGAGTCAAAATATAGGAGGGAAATAACGTCATCCTTATGCTGCTCTCTTCCATTATGTTCATTTTATTTTTTTAAAAGTATAATATTTAAGAAACATAACAATGTCCTAAATATAGGTATTTTAAACATAAGCAAGTAAAATTTAAAAGAAAGATATTATTTATTATAAATATGTACTTATTTTAGCATTTCTACACTATAAGCTTTAGGAATTGTTTTTGCCTTGGTAAGCACATTATTATTATTATTTTAAATAATTGAAAAATAATTATATTTTTGTATTTATAGAGTAATTTTTTTGTAAATGGTATTTACATCTTTATAGTAAAAAATATAATAAGCAAATTTAGTAGTTCACCCATAAATCTCTTATTTGGGATATTGACATTCTTGGGGGGATTCGGAACTAACTTACTAACCCAAGTCAAACTTTTCAAATTGACATGACTTTTTATAATATTCTAATAGTTAAAATTTTCATTTTCAAAGACAATAACTTTATAAATAAATACTGTATTGAGATTATGAAACATACTAGAAGTTTGTTATAAACTTCACTATCTCTTAGAACCTTAACAAGTTTACGCACTTTCCCTAAATTTTTTTTTGAAACTGTTGCAAATATTGAAGTCTTTTATGGACATTATTTAGGTTTATTTATTAATAGTTCTAAGGTTACTGTCAACTTTTTTTTCATTGAGAAACTACTAATTGAAGGACAATGTTTGAATTTTCTTATGAGAGTTTGAAATTAATATGAAATTTGTTACAAAAGAAGGCAATTAAAAATAATTCTATTAACTGATACAAAATTAAAAAGAAACTTTATATTTCTTCTTCAGTCATTTTAAGAGTATAATGTTGCTGCCCTCTGAGTTAATTATTGTACTGAAAATGTCTAACAGAAAACATTTGTCTTTGTTAAAATATAAAAATAAGTAGTATCATGAAAATGTGTCTAAAACAGTAAAAAATATAAATAAATTACTTAAGAAAGTTATTCAGTTGTACAAACATATGTCGAGCTAAAGTTAAGGCTTGATCTCTGACCATACACTTATTAAAGAATTTTTTGTTTTCTTCTCATAAAATGAGTTTCTGAAGCTACTTTTCATAGTGTATATAGATAATCTATTGATTGAGTGATGGTCATAGTTTATAATATTTTCTCAAATGTTGGTTTGAGATAGAAATTTGTATGCTTACTTGAAAAAATCAGGTTGATATTTGCCTGCTATTGAAATCTGTTTTCGGTTCTAATACAAATACAAAAAAAGTGATTAATACAAGTTTGATTTTCTCATACAAGTTTGTTAGAGAATGAGAACAAATAAACAATTATTTAAAGAAATTATTTCAAATGATCCTTAAAGATTTTTGGCTTAATATAAAGTGAAATAAAGAATGTAAGGTTTGGTTGATTCATTGTACTTATTTTTTGCAGTTTTTGTGTTGTACATCTTGAGGTTTTTATAGAAATTACAATTGCTTGTGAAAAAAACCCACTACTTACTTGTTTATTCAGCAGTTGTGTTTCGTGCTAGGTCAGCACATTAAAACCCTAGATGGCCTAAAAATGACAGACCAAATAAGCTTTTTTATGCAGATGTTTAAGTTGGCGACCTAGGCGCCCATCCCTCCCCACTCCCTCCCGCACTGCTCTACCAGTTTATAGCCATTACGACCCAAAACTTCGCGCTATACAGAGTGTTGAATTTACGTTGCGGTCACTTTTGGGCCACGCACCCATTTTCATGTGTTGATTTTATTTATGTAAATAGTTTATTTTTGTGTATATATTTATAATTTATTCTGTATAGTTATTTATTTTAGTAAAAATGGATGAAAAGAACTTAAAAGATTATTACAGTTATTAAAAAAGTGTAGAAGAGGAAGTACATGAAGAAACCTGTACCACTGATGAATTTTCTGATAGACTTCAAAGACTGATGTTTGATAATGCCGACCTGCCAGAATGTACCGATTCAAGGGAAGAAGTCATTGAAAGTATTGGATCAGAACAATCGGATGCTTCAAATAAGTGCACATAATAGTGATTCAGAGATATCTTTTGAGGACAATGCTGAGGGACTTGGTGACACTGAAGATCATATGGATGTTCAAGAAAATGCAGAATACGTACAGGGTGAGCATGAAACTGATCAAAATGCAGCTGAGCCCTCTGTAAGTAATACCTCAACTAACTATATTTTAGGAAAAGATAAAAAAACCTTCAGGTTGCAGAAAATCCAGATGGACAAGGACTTTCAAGAATTGGAAGGTGCCATCTTTGTGGAAGGAAAAAAACAGAAAGAGTAGTGTAAAGTGTTCACTGTGTAGATACTAGGGAGCACATTACTTTCACTTGTGTAGAATTTGCTGGCCAAGTACCAAATGACTCATCACCTGAAGACTGATTATGTTGCTATTTGTGTAAATTTTTCACTTTATATTGACTTATTTTCTATTCAGTTTTTAAAGAAAACAATCTATTCATTTATATGATTATGCAGCTATTTGACATGTATTTATTCAAATTTTTTTATATCTACTTGTTTCTCTTTTTATTACTTTTTCTAAAGACTAATTATGTAAAAAATATTTTACATTTTTTTACTATATATAGAATAATTTTATATTCCATTTTTGCGTAAAAATATAAAATAAATGATTCTTTATGTAATTTAACGATTGTCTTATTAAAAACACCCCACAGCTTTATGAAAAATTCAAATAAGTACAACAATAACAGAAGTGGTCATTTTTAGGCCACATGCCCTTTAGTGTAAAAATCTTCGCGCACCTCATCTAGGGTTAATCATACTGTGAATTACTGACAAGACTTTTGCTCAGGTGTGTTGTGATGGTATGAGTCTGTGGTGTGTTATTGCAATTAATGCGCTGACCTAGCGCGAAACGCGTCTGCTGAATAAATCACTAAGTACTAGTTTTTTTGCCAAGTTTAATACAAACAAGTGTAATTATTGCACTTTGTTACTTTGCAAGTAACTGCGAAATATCTTCAGCAGCTAAAACAATGTTCATGATGAGGGAAGGCTTTTTTGTGGTCAATCTCGCTTACATTCAATTTTTTTTATTGTGTAATAAATGTAACAATTATATAAGTTGTTAAATTCTAGTTAAACTTGGAGGTAACGGTTTTGTCTTACGACTTCTTCAGCCTCATATTTTTGCCGCTAGGATTATTGCATTTGTGTTATTTTCCTTACTATTGCATGAGTTTTTAGTGTCTATGAGGTGATTTGCGAATGTTGATTCAATAGTGGTGTCAAGTGCATTTTTGTGCTCTTTATATCTTTCGGCAAAAGATCTGCCTGTTTAACCAATATACAGGCACTTGATGCATAGTAGTTTGTATATTCCAGGGTTATTGTATGTGTTGGTGTTGTTATTAATGCTGTCGTAAGACAAATAAGTTTCCTCCAAGTGTAAGTTAACAATTTAACAACTTATAGCTAACAGAATGTCTGGTCAAAAGTAATTTCAAAGTGTAATAAGTGATTAATAACCAGCTTGTCATGAACAACAACAATATTTCAAAATATAGATAATATGTTGGACTCTTCAATAATTGTAATTTTATTTATTTACTGAGTATTTCTAAAATCTATTGTCCTCATACTTGTAAATACAGTATATTATTTTTATAGTTAATTGCAACTAGACATTAACAAAAGCTTGTGTTATATGTTTTATATAAAACTCATTGTCACATTTGGCTCCAGTGTTTGGTCATTCTGTAAATACCTTAAAAAAAGGTGAATTTGAAATATATATATATTAACTTTATTTTATATTTTTGGGTTAAATACAACCAACTTTACTCCAAACAAAAACAAATTTTAGTACTTTAGGTAAGTCCCTAACTTTGGGATTCTCATTCAATGTGTTAAAGATATATGTGTATGCTCCTTTAAAGCACCATAGAGTCCCATGGTGGTGTCCCTTGATGTAGCTGGGAGCATTGTCATGATCCAATTTCTAATTTTCAGCTATGGCTGGCCTCACTAGGTTGACCCTTACCTTTAGCCTTTTTAGGACTTGTAAGTAAAAAAGACTATTGGCAAATTACCCTTCAGGTACAAATTTGTAGGTATTACATTTTCAGCAACTACTGACACACTATGTCAGCCAACTATAAAGAGCATGTGCCAATTAACAATTAACCAATTTACAAATACAGTAGAGTTTCAATAATTCGAGGTAGACTCGAGGACGGAATCGATTTCGATAGATTCAAGGACAGAGACCCCTTTGGATTACTGAAAACTCGAATTACACGGAAATACATTCCTGTGCATTAAAAAAATAGGAGTTTTAATGAACCCTAATACTATGATTAAAAATGCACTAAATAAGTTTATGGAACTTTATATGAACTTTTCTTGGAAGCTCGACTCATTTCCTTTGCATAGCATATTGATATAAACATATCTTGGAACCCCAACTCATTTCCTTTGCATACCAAATTGGTATAAACATTTCTTGAATGCCCAACTCATTTTCTTTGCATACAGTATTGATATAAACATTTCTTGGAAGCCAGACTCATCATTTTCTTACAAATAGATAAAATAGGGTCAAATAGAATAGAAATATGTTCGAATTTAATGGAAGCTTGAAATGTTGGGACTCGGAATTTCGAGACTCTACTGTACACACACTCTTATTTTATATATAAATCGTCTCTTATAGTTTTCTGAGTTGTAGGTAGATACTTCTTTATAACCCTATGTTATATCAAGCCCAAGTTTTTTTTTTTGTACCAGTGGAGCTTCATATCTCATCTACAGTCCTGTCTAATACTAAGACTAAATTACACCTTTATTTCCTTATCATCATTTCTACATGTTGATGTAATGGTTGGTTGATACTCTATGACCATGGTATAAAGTTGGCTTACCAAAGGACCTCCTGGTAGAAGATGGAAACCATAATCTTCTCTAAATCAGGGGATTTTATGTCCTTGATACTATCTTTACTGAACCCTTATTAAAATTAACTGATAATATTAAAAAAACTTTTCAAAAAAATTGAAAATTTATTTATAAAACATATTGTTTTATTATCTGTATCAAAACGGGTTCTGTATTTGCCTACTGCAAATTGGAAAGTAGCTCTACTCAAGACAGATATATCACATGCCTATTGTACTTTCGTGTTTTAGATCCATATAGGTATATTTTTTTGCCATTTGTCTTTTATGAAATATACACTAGGTGTGTCAAGTTTTATCTGCTTATAATTGATGACACGATTATTGCTAGTTATTTTGTTTCCTGTCATTAAATTTGATAAATTAAAATCATTACTTTTTCAAACTAATCTTGAAAATGTTGAACTTTTTAAAACAGGGTACGGTACAGATTTAAAATCAGAACATGATCATACCTGGTTTATTTTATATTCTAATCTGAGTTAGTTGTGTTTAAAAATTGATCTTTATATTTTTTGAAGGTCTGATGTTTTTGTGATTGATTATGGGAAAACTTGTTAGAATTTATACTGAAATACACATACATTTGAATAAATAAACTATTTTTATTTACAAAATAAATTTGACATAATATATATAATATCATATGAAACAATATTTTATTAGATTACAAATTTATCTAAATTTCTTGTCTTTACACATAAAATACCTTATAATTACACCTTAAAGGAACATCATAAAATAATGTAAATTAAAAACTTTAAGAGAATATGTCAATAGTGAATAATCTGTTGGAAATAGCACCTCCAGTAAAAGTATGTAAGTCTAAGGCTAGTTACAACTTACAAATTCTTACATAATCCAACAATCTCTATAATACTGTATAATTAAAAAATTATATTAACATTTCAAATCAACAGAATTAGTACATCCACTTCAGATGAAATTCCACTTTCTGATTTAGGAGTTATCATCTACTTTCAACAAGCATAAAATCAACTGAAATGTATATTTTTAATAGTAAATAAAAATAATTTATTTGTTACTTTCTGGGTGATAACTTATATACTAGTTTATTTAGATATGTCACATATTTATATACAGTAGAGATCCATTAATCTAATGCATGCTATTAACATCAATATGAGAACAATTTAATACAAGTTTTCAGATAAAGCGTAATTTTTAAGATACTGTACTACAAGCATAAAATTAAAAAATGTAACTATACAATTTAATAATGTCCTGCATTTAATTTAGGCCTACCTTCCATTGAATAATTCAAACAGTCTCTTTTGATATAAATTAGAAACTGATTGGGCCCTGCCTAAGAAATATCATATCTGATGGAAAAAATTATCTGATACTTGATATAACAAAAGATGAGTTCAAATTGCTGTAGTTGCATTTTTGTGTTACATAAGCAAAGTCTGTGGTTTGCAATATTATAAATTTTTCTTCAGTTTTATTATTTTATTTTGAGCTTTGTTTATCAACTTATAAATAAAACTTTATTCAGTATAATAAGTGATTAATCTGATGAAGGTTTAACCTCACTATCAACCAGTTCTTAAAAATTTCTTCAAACACTGTCAAAATATAAAAATTTAATGAACGATCTATGTATTCAATTTTCTCTGTTTACAAGATAAAAACAGAATTGAAACACTCGTATAATGCTCGTTGGTTTATCTATAACTGGCCAAAGATGTTTCTTCTGAAGATTTTTATTTTGCTGAGCTAACACCCAAAACTAAAATTTTTACTAACATTTATAAGGAAACTTTGTACATATTTCAATTATGTTGTGTAGAACTTTTCTTTTCAATTAGAGAAAATGAGTTGTTGACAAAAGAGATCTTTTGTTCAAACTTTATGTTATGCAAGTAGGTGGGAAAACCTCTAGGAACCAGTCAACAATGAAAGAATTCACTCTTTCATTCACTAGTCTAGGATTTATTCCACTCTTTGAATAGACATAACGATTAATTATAATAACTATATGCAACAAACTGAACAGATTATAAGAGATAGTATATTTTTTAATTACCACAACTAATTTTGTTTTTACTAAACAAGAATTTTGGTTAGTCAAATAATCTAATAATTTCTCTTGGTTCTATAAGGTTAGTGAGACCTTACTACACTATTTATTGGATATTTGTACACAATACGATTATTGCTAACACTATTAACAAAAAATTTATTCAACCATAGTTAATTAAAAATTATAAAAAAATTACAGTTCACTACATAAGAAATTACATAAACAAAAGCGCCCCAGTTGCAGATAAACGGTTCTTTGGGTTTTGTTGTTTGTAAAAATATTCAAGCATGATTGTATTCAGCTATAATGAATACATTTCATTTATACTATTTATGTTCAATTAGAAAAATGAAAACAGGTTTAAAATATATAGATTGGATAGAGTATAATCACAAAGGATTCTCTTAATGTTTAAAAAAAAAAAAATTTTGTACATCTTGAGTCAATGTTTTAATAAAATACTAATCTGAACAATCAAAATACATTTACTAATGAACCAAATTTTGTGTGTGGATTCTCTAAAGTACAAAATACTAACATTAGTTATTTTGCATGTATTTTTATTTAAGTTATTCAGATTATAAAAAGTTTTTATTATTTCTGACATTATTTATGACTGTTGAACCAAGCATATAGGCTTCTCAAAGAAGTAAGATTATATATTTCCTAATTAATTAAAAAGTACACAACTTGTTTAAAAATTGTATTAAGTCTTATTAAAATCTTACAGCTAAAAGGATATAAGGGGAACATATTTACATAATCAATAATTACTGTAAATGAAAAATACTAAGGTGGTTTTATATATTTAGAAGATAAAAGAACATTTACTTAACACAATTACAAATTATGGAGTACTTTATAATCATTCTTATTCATAATTAAAATTAAATGTAAAATAATTAAAAATTTACAATTTAATTGGAATTAAAAGAAAGACCTAGGCGAACAATAAGGATAATTTACGAGTAACATAATAAGTTGTCTGACTTAAACTTGATCCAACAAATTGAAATATAAATATAAGTATTCTATTCAAAAGTGCCTAGAATCATGTCATCTCATAAATGTTTACTTTTATATTCTTTATGATTATTAAAAATCAAAATTCTTTTTAATTTCATACATTTGGGTATTATGGTCGAATTTCTTTATGTTAATAATCAACTGATAAAGAACAGTGAACATTAAGAACAGTTAACCAATTGAATGTTATAAATAGAAAGGCATTTTTATTTCAAATTATCTTGACAGTCCATCACCTTTCTATACACAATCTTATATTAAATGAGATCTAACAGTTTCAATAGCTTGGCAGTCTACAGGGTCTCTAATTCCCTTTAGTTATTGATAGCAATTTTCTGATTAATGATAATTGTTTCTGCATGTTCGTTTTTTCAATATTATTAAAAAATATTATGATTCTTTTTTACCTTGTGTTGATAAAGTCATCTTGTAAATTAAGAGAGCATTTATGTTGTTGGTAAACTGATGTTTGTTACATAATGTACTGAATTTTGTAAAAACAATTTATTATCTCGAATAAAATTTTATGCTCCTTTTAACGAGGTTTAAAAGATTATACATAGGTTATTTAAAGTTAGTTCAGTACAGCATCTATTATTCAGACTAATCAATAAAAGATCTAGTTGTCATTTTCCAGATAATTGGAGCAATTATACCGTACAGTAAAATTGGAAGTGGGAAAAAACATTGGTTATAAACTATTGTACATTGTGGCTTTACAATACTTTTTACTAAATAAAAAGACCAACACGCTTACTTTTTAGCACTGTACAAATACACAAAACACTCAATTGCCAAACAATAAAACCAAACAGGCAAGAAATTACTGGTACTTTGATTATTTAGTGTGAATTATTTATTTTAACAAAACTAGAGTATGTCAATGAATTTTCAAAGCCTTGCTGAGAAAACAAGCAGCGTGAGTAGAAAAAAATCGAACAATTGCCAGGAAAATCGAATCCAGAAAAAATGGACACAATGTACACTTATACAAATTGTAGGACTTAATTTCAGAATCTGAATAACAAAAACAGTGGATGAGAATTAAATGATTCATATAATCAACATACAAGCATGTTTGTTAAATATTCTATAAAGAGCATGTTTTTTATAAAAAAATATAAAATAAGTTCTTTAGTTTTCCAAACTTGTGTTTAATTTTCAACTCAGAAAATTTCTAATCCAAAATTGATCCCTATTTCTAGAAGAACTGAAGAAAGAAAAAAAAGTCTGAATAATTGATGTTTCGGTTGACATCCAGATAATTGACATTCTACTATACAATTTTAACTTTTATTAATCACTTAAACAATAGTTTATGACTATCCAAACTTTAAATTTTGTAAATTTGTTAAAATTTACTGAGACAGAACGTTTTCGATCGCTATGTGCCGATCTTCAACAGTGCCTTCTGCTTGGAGATGTCGGGTCAAGGTGTGAAGGTTTTAAACGTAGGTTTTCAATAGTATCAAAGAGTATGTGTGATTTATATTATGTTTGTTCGTTTAGTATGTTTCTATTTTGTGTTTTTGTGTGTCTGTAAATTTCCTTTAAAACCGTCACCACTTGACCCGACATTTCCAAGCAGTAGACACTGATGAAGATCGGCACATAGGGATCAAAACCATTCTGTCTCAGTAAGTTTTAACAAATTTACAAAATTTAAAGTTCGGACAGTCATAAACTATTGTTTAACTGATTAATAAGATTCAACGAACGTAAAGGACTACAAAATTCAAGGAAACAATTTTAACGTTTAATTTTTACTATATTTAAAAAGTACTTAACTAAGTGAATAGGTAATGTCTTACTTGCTGACGTGTTTAAAAACATTCGTTCCTTTTATGAAGCTAACCATTTACTGTTGGCATCAGTTAGGTATAAAGGCTGTAACTGGATGGATTTATGACTATGGGATGGGGTGGGTTATTTTGGTTGTGTGTCACATAATGGAAAATGCTGTTGGTTTCAAAATGTGTGTGATCATTTAATATGTTTTCTATCTGTTGCATAATGTTTGTATATCTCATATTTTTCTAAGGTTGTTAGTTTTTTACTTTGTTTTAATGTGTGAAGAACATTTAAATTAGTATGTGTGTCCGTGTGTGTGTGTGTGTGTTGCATGTTTTTTAGGTGTTTTGTGTAGCTGTATTTTGGGTTTGTTTGTTTTCTTTGGGTAATGTATTCTTCGAAGCGTGTACAGAATGACCTTATCATTAGTAGAGGGTTAGCTTCGTAAAAGGAACGAATGTTTTGAAATGCGTCAGCAAGTAAGCCATTACATATTCAATTAGTTAAGTACTTTTTAAATATAGCTTAATCAGTGAATTCAAGATGATTACATCAAGCAAGTTTAATTTTTATTTAACTTTTTCATGTGGAAAATTTATTTAATTTTAAGAAAATATAACATACATACGTAACATCTCAACAAAAATTAAATTCAAGCTTTGTGTTCTAAGTGGAAATGGTATTCATTAAATACAGACTGCCTAGTACTACAGATTTTTAATACAGAATTGTGAAGTTATATATTCATCTATATGCCACATCTTAAAAATAATCATATTTTCTCTATAGTGAAAACATACATTTAATAAACAAGTACAAAAAGGCCTAAAAATGATAATATGGTAATAGTTACAAATTTTAAAAAATAATGTATTAAACTAACGAACCCAAATGAAATAAAAAGTGACAAATAGTTGAATGCTTTTGAATAATTATTCAACTTAATAGGTAAACACTTGACCCCCAACATTGCAGTGCTTGTGTCCAGTTCAGTGAAAACAAAAATAGAATATTATCATTATACCATATGAGAACAGTCTCACATGACCAACCACTTCAAAGACACTACAGCTTTTACTGATTGTAATGAGAGTATACAGTTCTGGTAAGTTGACTAGCAAAAAATGACATTTTAGGTTCTTGTTTAAGTACATTAAAGTGTAAGTGATATTATAGTATTTATTATAAGTGTTATAAAAAACTAAAAACATTATTTTACAAAATTTCTCTAATGAAACACTGAATAATTACCGATTCATTTACAGTAATAATTACATCATTATTAATTAAACTTGGTGGGAAATTACAAAGTGCCAAACATTTCTTCTGGCACAGACTTAATTATTTCTGGGTTATTTTTCTTAAGGTAATAAATAGTTTTATCTAGTAAAATAATTGTCTTAGGAATATTTAAATAACTTCAAAAATAAACTTAAAACATAAACTTTAATTTTGGGAAAACTTTTACTTTATAGTTAACAGATATGTAATAATGCTTCAACAGTAGTAGCACAACATTCATTTTAAAAATATTAGTTTTTAATTATTATATTTGCTTGTCAAATATATAACTATATATATTTATTATATATAACAGTAGAACGTGGATAATTTGCTGTAGACATATAGAATGGTCTTTAATTAAAAATTCCCAGTAATTCAAAGTTTTTGGTGGCTCTCTTGAACTATATGGAATTTTGGATATGGGCTAAAATTTTATAGCACTAGTGATTGCCTTCCACGAATTCTCTGCGTTTGGTGAGTAAATGATGACGGGAATTCTGAGTAATCGATATTGACTAAGCGATTGACACAGTTATCAATCAATCGCTGATACTTAGATTTGTTGTTATAGTGGTTTGCTTCTTTTAAGTGAAGATATTCCTCCCCCCTCCCTAATGGGCAGCCAATATGGACATCTTCTTCGAAGAGTATGCTAATGTAGATGGAAAAATAGAAGTGTGTGGACAACTTTATGATCAAGACATTTTAGGCGAAGCGAAAACAAAAAAACGCCAAATTATTGAAGAAGAAAATCAAGCTGTAGGGATTCCCCGATCCTTACAATGTCAGAGGCTCTTCATCATTTGCGTGAGCTTCGGTGGAACATAGAAGAACAAATCAGTGTTAGTGATGGTGTTTTCCACTCCCTAAATGTACATGAGGATTTGAAAATTTTAAAAGAATTAATTCTGCAAGACTATCAGATATTACAAAATATTTTGACAAACTTTAATTTTGTACTGTAGACATCTATCCATAACCTACTGTATATGTGCATATTGCATTCATGTAATTTTCTTGCTAATGTTGACCACAGTAACTTTTAACTGCTAATAATTATATCCACTAATAATTAGTACTTATAAATCCACCACGCCTAGGTTTATTGCTTATTTAAATTAGAGTGTTCAATGTGGGTGTGAGGTTTGTTTTTTAAAATAAGATAGACCAGTGAAGCGATACTGAAAACAGCTAAAACGGTTGTTGCAGATACAAAAAAAAAGAAAAAGAAATAAATGGACTGCGTTTGAGTGAAAGGGTATTTTTCAACTTATAATTCGTACTTTTTTATTAGTAAGTTCAGCTTCGAATTATCCAAGTTCTACTGTATTAAGAAAATATTAAAACTCAAGAAACAAGGATGTATAATTAAAAAAAAAATTTTGTTTGTAATTACACAATATTATAGCATGAGATTTTATTTTATTAAACATGTAAGGATTTTATTTTTAGTAAAATATGTATATCTAGATTTATAAAAAGGCTTAAAAATAAAGTTACACACAATGAAATTTGGAAATTGTAATCATTTGTAAGGAGCATGTTTAAAAATAAATGCACTGCCACATTTGTTATTGTTTAAAAACACTATTTTGCATATCTGCTTGTGTATATGTACTTGCTTACAGTGTGGTAAATCATGATACAAAATATATATGACTGCTTTATAACTCTTGTATTGTTATAATATTTATTTTGGTAAGGAAGTTTATATTTAGGATATCTTTCTTCTTCATATTCTCATTAGATATGATCAGAGAACCTATATTTTTATAGAATGCATACCTAAATTTTGTACCACAGAAGTAGCTTTCAAAGATAGAGACTTTCTGGCATGTATCAATCTGGAGCTTGAAAAACAAAACACTAGAAATATCTACTCATTTAAGTACATTTTAATTACTTCTATATAAAATAATAATACTGTATAATTTTTACACCTTCAATTTATTTTTTAAGTAATACATTTTATTTACAGAAAAATAGTCATTACTTTTGGGTATTTTAAAAAAATTTACTTTGAAGAAATACATTTAATTTTTTAAATATATTTGAAATGTGTATTTTGTTATCAATAATGTTTGGGAAAACTCTCTGAAAACTATTATATTCTGATTTCTACATCCTCCTACAGTTATTTTCACTTCAACACATCTTTTCATTCTTTCAAATTTTTTAGTTATGTTTTTTTTTAGTTTATGTTGGCATGCAGTTCAGGGTTATGTTTGTTCTATTGGAATTATAAACATTATGGACGACTATTTCTATCTAGTTAGAAAGGCAATGAAAGTGAAGAATTGAATAAACACAGACAATTCATACAATTGGGGTTTTGACAGAAATAAAAGGCATTATATATAAATTTTTACCATATCCTTGATAATAATTAAACAAAAAATAACCCTTGCTATAAATATTTATATATTTGTAGCAAGGGTTATTGTTGTTTAATCATATAATTACGCTACTGTGCTCTTATAGGTTTTGTTTTTATATATCCTTGATAATTGTATAAATCTATGAAAAGGCGTTACAAAAAGTTGCATTTTCCCTGTATCCTAAAATCACAACACAAAAAAATTAATCTTGAAGTTTTTGTGTTGTACATCTTGAGGCTTCTTTAATTTACTACTATTGGTATCACTCGGTAAAAACCCCTACTAACTGATATTATTCAGTAGATGCGTTTCACACTAGATCAGTGTATTGTTCAATGGTGTGAGTCACGGACTAGACTGTTGTTCAAATGTGTTTTATTAGTGCCACTCACAGCATTAAACAAAGCACTGATCTAGTGTGAAACAAGTCTACCGAAAAATATCAGTAAGTAGTAGTTTTTTGCCACGTGATATCAATAGTAGTAAAATTAATCTTGTTTTTCATTAAAGGCTACATCTTGACTAAATTTCTAGAAAAAAATTTCATGGAACAGTTTGAAAATAGAAATTACAAACAATCCAAATCATTCTACTTCTCAAAATAACTATAAAAGCAATAAATTAATTTAATACAAAATTATTCAAACAGGAATGATTCAATTCACAAAATTAGTTTTATAGAATATACTTCTAGTAAATGATCTTAAAATATATGAGTTTCTTCAAACAAATTTTAAAAATTAATGTAATACAACTACTTACTTAATTTATAATTTACATTAAAAAAATAATAAATAAACAAAGTGTAAGCAATGTTTAATAAGGGTTAAACTTGTTTAATAGAGTTAAGGGAATAGTTAAGTTTTTTTTATGTGTAAAATTTAAAAGTGCGATGTAAATGATTTACTAAAGAATTAGGGAAGTAAGTTATTTATGTGTAAAAGTGTAGTGAAGCAGTTAACAACGGTCAAGATTTCTAGAAACTCAACCAAACATCAAGTACTTTCTTTTTTACATTAAATTTAGCCAACAGAGCTTTATAAACTTGGTGAATTCAGAACAAACTTAAATCGATTGTAATTATAAATATTAATCTAGTTTTTTTTACCAATTTCTAATTTATAAAAGATCCGTAATAACGACCCGAGAGAAATAACACTGTAATTATTCAACTTTATTGTATTAAAACCCTAAAGCCTCAAGAGTCCACCTTTTTTGTAATTGTAATATTAGTTAAACAATCAATCTTTATAACTGCATAGAAATAATGTAATTTGGTATAATGTGTAATAATTAAATGTCAGAGGAATAAATGCAGGTGATGTTAAGTTTTATGATTGTTAATTATTTAGAAACCTGAAGGTGTGACTATAGAAAGGTAAGGTAATTAAATATAACCTAAAGGTAAAACGTATTTTAAATAACTTGCGTTATAATTTATAAATAAATATATATATATATATAGGATATATTATAAAACTGTTAATTATGTTTACAATTGCCGAGACTATTGAAATGTTGCATGTATAAATAAATAGTTGTACCTGACTCTCAAGTCAAACGTTTCTATTTAACTATTATAAAATTGTTTCTCTATAATCAAACTTCAATAATACAAGATTATTACTAACAAAAAAATGTTATGGTAAGAATGAAATAGAATTTGCGACGGTGTATATTAATTATAGGTCAACTGTGAAGTGTATATATTAGAATTGGTTTGTGAACATTATGTTCGTTCTAGTAAATTGTTGGATCTTTCTCTGTGATTAAAAAAATTAATACTGCAATTTAATTAATTCTGACTCACAAAAATTCATGACAACCAACAATTTAAATGTACAAAGACATACTTAACCCCTCCAGAAAGTAAAAAAAACCCATCTTAAACCGTGCCAATCCCCAAACCACTGCTACAACTAACTGAGCCTTCTGTCTCAGTGTGAGCAGTTTCATTGCGGTGGTCATGCTGGCTTGTTCTTTGAATATTAAAAAACAACGGCACCAATAGGAAACCCTGTTAAATGGAGTTTTTGATTGAATGTGATAAACATGGGGAGAAATTTCTAGACCCTATTATAACGGGAGGTGAAACCTGAAATTCGTATAAAATATTGGAAAATACGCAACAATATATAGAATGGGATTTAAAATCCTTCTACAAATCCAGGAAAGAAATACCAAATCTGAACACCAGAAAATGATGGCAAAGTTTTTTTGGGACTGAAAGGATTTTCTAATTCTAACATGGACTCTATGCTAAGAAGAAAAACAATAAACCCAGTGGTTCACATTGAAAATTTACAAGAGCTATGGCATGCTATCCGAAACATACGATGTGGATTGCTGTCTTCAAATGAGGTTTGGATCCACGGCAATGCCTGTCTTCATGCAAGTGTATGATACAAGAAGAATTTTAAAGAGACTTAAGTAGGAAATCTTTAGCCACCTTCCTCGAGCCTAACAATTTTCACTTATTTCCAAAAATTGAAAGAATTTTCAGGCAAAAAAAATTTGTCAGTAATGAAGAACTTAAAGAAATAGAGGCACTATGGCTTTAATCATTGGTTGCCGAAGAGTACAAAATCAGTATAAAAAAACTAAATACACATTGCAGCAACTGCTTGACACATCGAAAGTACAGTGAAAAAGCAAAACATTCTTTACTTTCTGGACAAACCATGTACATATTGGAGTAGAGTATGAAGAATACAGAGATTTCATTGATATTCACGATTTTCAAGATATTTTACTAAGAATGGGTTTATTATAACTGATCTAATAGGGAAATGAATTATCTTTTTAATATAATCTTAAACAAAAATTTTAAGACTAAGATAGAAGACTAAATTTAAGACTAAATAAAAATAATGAATTCTAGTAAATATTTCAATTTTAAACATAACATTTCTTAATTTTTCAGTCTTATATAAGTTAAGAAATCTAAGTCTTTCACAAATAGTGATATTTTCCTCAATTCTTACTGAATAACTATTAATTAATCCAACAACCTTTGCTGCTAGTGATTTAAAAAAAAAATCATCTCATTAGACTAATACAGACAAAACATTATAGGATTTGAATAAATTCTATAATACTGTTATATTTATAATAATATTGTAATAACTATATATGTAAGTACATGTATACATAAATTAAAAAAAGAAAATTTCTTTACAGGACATTACAAACATTTTTTCAATGATTACAAACTCTTAATGAATTCAGATAAGCATAGGACTTCTTTCACTGACATGAAAGACATAACAAAACTTGTTTAACCCAAGTTAAACAATATACACATTTTAAAGAAATGCAATAAAAATAATTCTCTCTAGCTGGAAGACTACTTTCTGTGTTTTAAAAATTACTAAATGATTCATTTAAATTCAACTTAATTAAATGTTTTTATTACTCAACGTAATTTATTATTGTTGCAGTACAGTTTATCAACATTTTAGTAATTTTAATTTATTACTTGTAATTATTAGATATTTTGTTAATTAACTTGATTAGAATAAACATAATTATATCTAAATTTGATGTAGGATAAATAGTAATCACCAAATGGTAATGGACAATCCATCTTAAAAAATAATAAACTAGAAAGGTCGCCAATGTAAAATAGAAGTAATACAGTATCTGGCAATAGTCAAATTCATAAATTATCCATAGAGAGTTTATCAAATCAAAGTAATTTATTCACTTAAATTTCATCAGTGTACTCATCTCAGGACGTGCTAGAGAAATCAACTACGCTATAGAATTTAATTCAGTTATCTGGAACAGTGTCAATGTTCAAACAAAGTAATTTCAGGCAACATCAATGCACAAGAATAAGTTACATGTTAAACAAATAGCTAATGAGACATCAATGTATGGCTCAACAGAACAAATAACGGAAATTAATAATATGAAACAAGAAGTAGAACAAGCTTAGATTAAGAATTGACAGCACAAGATTTGGGAACAATGGGAATTCCACAAGGTAATAAATAAACGGTTTAGATAATGAGGACAGCAAAAGCAAGAACACAAATAGGGAAAATATTAAAGAGATTATGAATTAGGTTAACATATATGGGAACAACCACTTCATCTGGACATTAGAATACCAACTGAAAATAACTTATTAGGAGTTTCCAAATGTGAGACAAATTTGAATAGAATGGGATGTAGAGATTAAGATATGAATAGTGTAAAGCAATTTACTTAAGAAAAACACCCTGAAAGAAGTTCAGAGAATATATCAATTTTTATAAATATGAAAAGAAGCTACTGATTTACAGCAAGTATTCAGTAAAGCGATGACATACTAACAAAAATGTCCAGATGTTGCAAGAATGTAATGAGCAGAAGATTCAATTCCTACAGAATATTGAAATCCATAGAAATGTACACAATATAAAAAAAGTTCTACAAGGAAAAACGAAGTAATAAATTCCATAGTCTATATTACATTAAAAATTTAAATATGTTTCAAGGATATAATAAAGAAATGACTACTCAGTAAACAAAATATATTCAGATGATAATATTATAGAAGAATCTAAATGGATTAACTAATGGAAATTAGTAAAAAACAAAAATACTACTCACTGATATTTTGCAGCAGAAGCATTTCAAGCGAGATCAGTGGATTGTTCAATGCTGTGAGTCACAGACAAGACTATTCCTCTAATGTGTTGGATTATTGTGAGTCTGTGGTGTTTTAGTGTTCTGTGGTGTGTCATTGTTCATAGAATAGTTGTTACTTATGTGCCCTTCTCTATGAACAATGATACACCACAAAACACCACAGACAATAATACAACACACCTGAGCAACAATCTTGTCTGAGACTCACATCATTGAACTATGCATTAATCTAGTGCACAATGCATCTCCTGAAAAATATCAGTAACTTGAGGTATTTTTTTCAAAGTATATCAATAAAAACCATTCAAGTTAATCGTAGCTACCAAAAACGCATTAACTAGATATAAAGTAAATAAGTGGTAAGAATGGTGAATATTATGTATTAAGATAGATTTTAACAAGCTGTAAGTAACTAGCTGTAATTACAACTATGATAACAATAATTTAAAAAGGGTTTTATAATTTAGTTTAAAAAAAGTCTTAGTAACAAATTACACATTTACAATATATTTTCTATAAATGATTAAAAAACATGTTTGAGAAAATATATAAAGGCAACTTATATCAGCGTGAACTTGAAAATGAGTTAAAATAATTTACTGCATATTTCTGTAACAAATCATTTGGTATGGAAATTTTTATTCTCAACTTCTATACATACATACTACTTAGAATTAATAGAAATGACTAGTTTCTTATTAACATAAATTAGTATATTTACGTTAATTCATCAGTGCTTAATAAAAAAAGAAACCCATCTTCAGTATTCAGAATATATAGAAATATTTCTTTTGTTGGGGTTTTAGTATTTTTTATCTCTCCAGTATTTTAGGATCAATATAAGACTATACATATAATTAAGATTATCAAACTAACACACTAAAACTGTAAGAAAATATTAATATGAACATAACATAAATTTTGTATATAACTTGGAAATTTAGTACCACTATTGCTAATTTAAAGTTGAGATTATGCTGATAACATTATTTCAATAGAAAAATTATGAGCTACTTTCAATACAATAAAAATCTACAATGCTATAAATAATATTGAAAAACAAAAAATTCATCCAATGGAATTACACCTTTTTAATATTTGCTATTTTTATGATTTCAAAATTTTAGCAGTTATGTATTGAAATTTGAATTTCTGTAATTATGTATCAACTAGTCCAGCTTATTTCTCATAGTACTGAACAAGACTGAACTAGTGCAAAACTCAACTTCTGATACGTTTCTGTAATGTATTTATAACATAAAAATAATTAACTATAGAAAGTAGCTTGAAAGTAAATAAAAAATAAGAAGTAATTATTTATTCAACTGAAGATTAAGAAAGAAATATTTATTTAAAATAAACAAATAATTATTAGAAATAGCAGCAATATTAATATTATATTCAGTGATAAGTTTATTTAATAAAAAAAATTCAAATTTAATAGTAATATTAACTGATAGTAACATTATTATTACAGTTCACTGAAGCTATTTTTCCTAAAAACCTGTTGAATTTATTTGAAGTACACAAGAAATACTATTAATTTAGAATACTATTACCATTATTTACACACACATACACACGCATATATTGTTTTTATCATATATTTATATGTTTAAAACTTTATTTACACAACACTTATAAATTTATAAAATTAACAACAGAACATGAAGACAACAAATACAAACGAACATATACTCAGGGTACTGACTATTAAAAAAAACCATATACAACTATTTATTTAATTAAATTAAAAATTTCATTTTTTTTTGTTTCTTTATGGCCATTCTCAAGCCTAAATCATTATAAAATCAAAGTAATAATAAAGAAGTACAGTAAACTCCCGATTATCCGTGGGCGGATTAACCGGTTTGCGGATTATCCGGGGTCTGCCATTGTTTTACAAATATCCAATTTTTATTCCAATCAGGATTAATGTGTTTAAATTTCCAAACGGTGAATTACGACGTAAATACATATAAGGCTTAATAGAAGTTAAGATGAAGGGAATAGATATGTAAATATGTACGTACTAATTCTTACATTGAAAGGGAAGCATCTCGACGCGGGTCAGCGAAATAAAAGGGGCGAGCAGACTACTGTATATAAGAGACAATGACAAAATGCTTGGACGCCCGAAAACCTAACGTGTATCATAATATTGTAAACAAATGTCAGCTAATCTCGGCTATAAATAGTCTAGGACGTGACATATGCATTATCCATGTCTGCCATATACATTATCGATCTTTATGGCTTTGTGACACACGTGACACCAGTAGACACTGTGCGACAAAATGGTTCTCAAGAAACTTAGATCTCACATTAAAGCTAAATCAATGCTCACAAAAAAACAGACGAAAGGGACAGATTTTTTTGTTAAAAAGTGAAAGTATTATGTGTAAAGGAAATTACATATGTACATACATACTTACTTTTGACATATACTTATGTACTTATTGTAAATAGTTAGACATATAAATGTACATGTTATAGTCCGTCCAATACATCGACATTTTAAATTATTTTCTGTATTTATTTTGTCCTCTAAAGATTATTTGTGAATTGCATTAACCGGGGTCATTATTTGTGTAACTTATGGTATAATAATCGATCGTTTTGCGTATTCTTTGTTCATCGCGTATTATCCGGTTATCCGGCGTTGCCGGGCCACCCTATTCCATGGATAATCGGGAGTTTACTGTACATAAAAAAAGTCAATTCCTAGTTAGGTAACAACAACAAATTTATTTTAGTTATTTTCTATTAAATAATTACAATTAATGTAAATATGTATATACATATGATATAATCTCAATATTAAGAAGCAAAATAGAAAGCGAAATTAATTATTAAAATTAATTAATGAATTAATATTTGAAAAACTGTATTAACATCAAGTGTCATCCCCTACAAGTTTAAAAAAAAGGTAGTGAACATATGAAAAAATGAACATGAGTGGATGAATAAAGTGTACTTTATAAACGATTGAATATCTGAATAAGATATAACAGTTTAAATGTATGTAGAGAGAACGTAACCAGTAGGAATTGAAAAAATCATCAATTTTTTTGTTTTAGTCTCAAGGATGGGCATAAGAAAACTGTAATTGGGTGAAACTTTGGAAAAATATTAATTAAATAACTAGTTATATATTGTCTTGTTATATTAATCAGAATCCTATTATATAATACTACCTACAAGATGTCAGATTCATTTTATTATTATAAATACATATGAAACAAAAATTTTACATAAAATGAAAATATGAAAGATAGAAATGAAAATAAATTAAATTTATTTAAAGTCTTTAACTCTTAATTTCTTTATATTTACTATTTCTGTTGTTAACTTGGCCTTTATAATCAGAATAAAAAAGTGAGATAATTATATTAAAAATTATACCAGTCATTTATGTAAATAATATATCCTATTAAATGACAACTTAGCAAAAATCATAAATCTATTGGAGCTGCATATGAAAATCCAGCAAACACTTCATCAGCTTCACGAACACTGGCAGTAAGTGTTCCATTTCCAGTTTGTGATGATCCAACTGAACCGACAGACTCTTTGATAAAATTTGGATCTATGTGCTGTAAGTCCATGACACCATTCTATAGCAAATAATTTAATTTTTAGAGATTATACACAGAATAGATTTTATACACATTTATTCAAATATATATGCATTTAATATAATTATATAACTAATTTTCAGAGTAGTCAAGTTTTCAGTAATACAAATTTTTTGTTAAGAAAGTATTATACCTATTTTCATTGTTACATATTCACCAGAATATAAACAGTGATTTTATTTATTCACTTATAAACAATATTATTGAGATATGACAAAAACAAAAGCTTATTTTCCCATATTTTGAGAGATAGCCGATATTACTGTATTATGTTTATTTAAATTAGGTGATTTTATCCAACTAGAAGAATGAATGGATTTTGTTCATTATATGTTTTAGAACTGTGGGTCCCTCATACAACACTTTAATCCAGGCACAATTCTTGGCCATATAATAGAACTATTTTGCTCCTACTTCCTACAACTGCTCTTCTATCTTTGGAGGAGTACATGACACTCCTCAGATTTTATTTGAAAGTAGTATACATTATGAAGATCCCTGACAATTGTCTTCAATTACTCCCACAAGAAACCAGTACTCCAAACTAATTCTCACAATTATCACATCCTTGTTCTATCCATACCAAAAAATAATAGTTTCTAAATTATTTCATATTAATACAGGCAAACACACACACTTGCATGTGTCTGCACGCACACACATTCACAATCAAATATAAGGATGAGTAGACTTATCAACAATCTTTAAAAATTGGAATTACAGGATATGTTCAATGCCATTATTTACATCGAAAAAAATTTAGAAAAGTTTTATGTTTAACTATAGTGATTTAAAATTTTTATTTTTAGAGCCATTCATTTTTTATAAACCTATTTTTATGCACATCTGTGTCCTATTCCAGATTCTTTCTCTGACTGGCAAAGGATACAGTATCTGTATTATATAATTACTTTAGTGTTTAAGATATGTGTTAATATTATAAAACATAAATATTTAGTATTAGTAAGTATTATTGGAGTCCTCTATGTTATCAAGAAAATTATCAACAAAAAAGTATTTTCACACATTATAAAAAGCCTTAGAGCAGTTTTTGAGTAGTTGGAAAATTTATTGTTGAATAATTATCTGGAAATTTTACAGTTGGATACAGTAAGCAACCTGCCACCCAAATTTGTTCAAATTAATTTCCTTAAATTAGCGAAACTGCAATTTTTCTTGGACATGAGACCTACTGTAATCGACTCCTGGACCCTGAAATCGTCTATTTACAAATTTTCAGTAAAACCCTTAGAATTTTATCAACAACATACATACACCAAGTTCTTATTTAATATAATAGCATTAATAAATTTTTTAAATGGATAGACATAGATTTGAATAACTCTACAGATAATTCTCAGCTTTTGAATTTTAACATTTCATACAGAAAAAACAAAATTTAATCTGCGTATATATTTCTAAGCAAAATTTAAATATTACCTGTGCTAGTATATACTGTACCAATAAATAAACACATATTAACTGTATTGAACAAATTTCATACTTACAACCCTTGGATTAAATGGAGGTGTTATCTTCCTCTGTAATAAATCATCAAAATTTATTGTCTTGAAGAATTCGTGATATTTAACATCATCAAAATCTCCATAACCTGATCCAAGTCGTTTAGAGCTATCTTTTTCTAATAACTAGAAAATGAAATATTAGAAATATTTAATATATTTATAACATTAGAAAAGTCAATTGCTTTTGACTTTACATTAGAGATTTTAGAAAATAAAAATAAATTTACAGATTCTGACAAAACATTTTTAAAGACAGAAACAATAAAGGTGTTATGCTTACAATGTAATTTCTAATAGCCTGTACTCATTCCACAATTCTCAATACTTCCCTTAACCTTCCCAGTCAATAACAATCAAAATAACTTATCACCTTAAAAAAAATTAAATGAATACTAAACTTGACAGGTAAAATATGTATTAAAAAAAAAATATAGGTCAGAGGTCTGATATAAAACATGAACAAAAGCTTTATACATGGAGATTGGTCCAAGGCTACATAAGGTTAATAAGGTTTTGTGGACAATGTTTTCTTATCAAATGTCACTGTTAAAGTCTTATAGGCAATTGCAGATAAGATGATTTTAATACTTATGTATACAGTACTTTATTCCTGTTGAGCCCCATTTTCTTCAAGACACAACACACACACACACACACTAACAAACAAACAAAAACACATACAGGTATTTCTGCAAGATACTAGCAGCCTTCAAAATATGGTCTTGTAAAAACGTGTTGATGGAGAACATTGGTCTTGTATCGAACTCCAAGCTCAACCATAATGAGTTCCTGTATAGTGAAATAAAATAGGCTGGGTCATTTGAACATTAAGATAATAAAACAATTTCTTCAGGAAACATGATTTACAAAAATTGTCCAATCATTTGCAAGTATGATAATAGAAAACAGTATAGATCTCGGCTACCTTCAGTTTTTGCTTTCTTTTACAAATTTCATTTATGGTCAAATTGAACCAATTAACATTGCCAATATTAAACCTAAGATGAAAACATATTCAAATATTTTATTATAGAATAAAATTTTTGTCTCGACAATTCGAGGTAAATGGGGCCGAGACCCATCTCGAATTTCCAAATTACACGAAAATATCTTCCTGTGCATTAGAAAAATAGGAATTTTATTTAACCCTAATACAATAGGTGATTGAAAATGCACTAAATAAATTTATAGAACTATATATGAACATTTCTTGGAAGCCTGACTCATTTCCTTTGCATACCGTATTTAAATGAACATTTCTTGGAAGCCAGACTCATTTTCTTTGCATACCCTAATGAATTCTCAAGATAAATCCTGTAGTAAGTCCTTTAAACTTACTGAAACACTTAATTAGTCTTTATATTAACTGTTTCCTAGAATCTTCATTCATTCAAGATTTCTTTGAGTAATGGGCATAAGAGTTGAGAACAATTGTCTTTTTTGGACCACAAAGTGGCTGGAATTGCTTTATTGCAAGAAGTGTTAGAAATTCTTTTATTCTAAAATATGGATTTTAGAAGTCTCAAAAAACATTCAATAATGATGATGGCCTTTCCCATCATTACCACCATGACGAGGAAAATTATTCCCACTACAATTAAAATCTGCTCACAAATGAAGTGATTATCTGCTTACCAAATATAGCGAAACTTAATTATAACAGACTAATTGGGGCTGGGAGTCGTAAGTATTAATGAACATACATAATATCATACAGTAAGTTAAAATCCAAATAATATGAGACACTGTGAAAAGTTAACAAACAGAAATAAACTTATTTCAAACACATATAAGTTTTATTTACAGTGATTACAGTCAGTTAACACATTTACTATGTCTACCATACAGTAAAATTCAACAACAGTACTAAAACAATTTTTTACTTCCTTCAGAAAAAAAGTCTTCAGATTAAAAGTATTTGAAGTTGATTTAATAAAGAGAAGTCATCTTCCAGCAAAGTGACCTCCAGGTATTTCTTTATAAACAATTTTCCAACATATGATGTTAGTTTTATAAATATTGCTGATATGTCTACACTATACAGAGTTCTCTTGCATCATTTGTGGTAGTTTTAACAATCATAATGTTTCAGGCTAGTGATTTTTTGGCAATGACAGCGAAAGGGGTAGTTTGGAAAATGTTTTTTGTTATAAATAAATCATTTACAAACACTAGATAAAGTAGCATTATAATTAGCAGTAATATTTCTACACTATATGCAGACTACTTACAGTTTTATTGCATCATTTCTAGGAGGAGTGCCACTTGATAGAAGGTATAAGGCATTTAGGCATCATGTAACATGGTACCTGTTTATGTGGCTGGCGGATGCCATGACTATTTTAAAATACAGTAGCCTTTGCTATTCGTGGGTTCAATATTCACAGTTGGCAAAATTACAGGATATCCTGTTAATGTGAATCGTATTTAAAAAAAAAAAAGACAAGGAAGACAGTATAGTTACTGTACAGGCTCTAGGATAATGTGTTATTGTCTTATTTATTTTGTACAGTGATCGCTCGTTAATCGATTGTGAAGATATCGACAATCTTTTGAAAAGTTCAGTTTTGAATTGTTGAATCTAATGAATTATCAAGTGACCAATTATTGAGTTATATAGTTAATAATTCCATGAACATTACTTATTAGAGAGAGCAGACATACTGAGAGAGGTTTGGCGTCTCCTGCAGTTCCCAGTTAAAAAATAAAATATACACAACACTCACAGAACATCTGTTCCTATTCTAATTCCTGAATAGAAGAGTAATGAGAAGACACTTTCCTAAAGCCTGATAGGGAGTAGGTCTGCTTCACATATAATATCCAGTTTTCTTTTCCTAAATTCCAAACCAGTAAGTTTTAAATTCAAGAAGGTTATTCCTCTATCTATTATTTACAGTTTTAGTAGTAAATTACGAAAGGAAACACAGTAGAACTTCCATTATTCAAATCAACTGGGATAATAAAAAATTCAGATAATTGGAGGTGAATATAAGGTACTATAAGTAACTCGCAAACAGATAAAAAAAATTTTGTAAATAATTTTTCTAAGCTTCTTCACAAAGAATTTAAGGCCTTAGCTTTTTCACAAAGAATCAGACCTAGAATAGGATATCCCAATTAACGTTTCAAAAACCACATGAAAACGTCATATTCTAATTATTTGTTTTTTGCAGCTTTCAATTGATTTTCTTCGAGAATTTTCGTCTTCATTTTCAACCACTAACACAACGTTTAAAGGTTTTCTTCTTTTATTGTCTGAGATTGTTGATCGTCTAACACCGTACATCTTAGCCAACTGTTTACCCAAACTCCTTATCTGATTGGTCTATAATTAGTTTATCCATTAACAATAAAAAACTCCAATCAAAGACACACTGATTGACTATTCAAAACGAATAGTGACAATCAGGTTGAGCTGCCCACCTGGTTACAGACAACAGCCAACTACTGCATATAAAATTACACCGACACAGTGATTGAGCATCCAAATAATGTTTGCTCTGCGCCTAGCTTCGAAAGAAAAGGTCAATAGCATATGTAGACAAAATAAGTATTATATAAATCACAGTACATTTGTCTTACTTTTTTTCTGAAAATCTGAAAGCAATTTGGATAGTCGGAGTTATACTGTAAGTAGGGCTAATGATCCCCCGGTATTGATAACAGGGAAAAATAAAGGCCCATAAGGATAAAGTGGCTTACTTGAAGTAAACCCAATCTAAGCCAGAAGGAAAAGAAAGAGTCTGCCTGCTACTTTACCAACAAAGTAAAAACAAAAATGGTGTAATAAAGTGTATATCTACTATGTAATTTTGCAACTTAATTTATAAATAAATAAATTCTTAACTAATGATACTAACATTAACAAGGATGCGTTTCCCTGCTTCTGATATGCCTTGACGTAATTTTAAAGGTTTAAATAAAATTTGTTCATACATTTCTGCAGTGTTACGACTATAGAATGGAGGAAGACCATATAACATTTCATATAATACTGCTCCAAGGCACCACCAGTCTACACTGCGATCATATGCCTAGACAGTAACAAAAAAATTATCGCTAATGCCATTAAAAAAACAAAATTTTGTATATTATTAATTTTTTTAAACAAATGATACAAATTTTTAAGTTTATGCAAAAAAATTAAAGTAATTTATATATTGAGGGATTTCAAATGAATTCCTTTAATCAAATAAAGTTAATACTCTAAGGTGTTCTTTAAACAAGAAGTAATTTTCACAACACTTACACAGAACATTAATATTTTTCACAAATTGTATAACACAATTGGTATACATACAAGTATAAGACAATAATTCACTTATTCTAATTTTATCTAAAGTTAATTCCCTTAGTTCTGCCAATGATAACTCACAATGTACATTGACTTGAAAATTACAGATTGGGTTACAAAATAATACAATAATTCTGTCTTATGCAAAAAAGTTTTCATTTAAAACGATTTTCAAATTTCATACACTCAATTTTTAACAATATTATTGATATATAATATTCAAACTAGCTTTTCAGTTAAGGTTAAAAGAAAAATATATACAAAACTCACAAAGTGAAATTAAAGTTTTATAATTGTAAGTTGGGTATATTTCTTTAGTTTATTGTTCTTAAAGGTTAATAACAACTACAAAATGTTTACAAAATCAATTTATTCCTGCACTAGAATTGAGAAGAAAGTAAAATCCCCTATATGACCTTTGATATTAAGCCTCCTTCAGGAAAGTGAATCTGCCTACATAGACCAGAACCTTTCTAGCATCCTCATATTAGAGAAACATTGTGTCCCTAACTTAAACCTGTCTATTATTTATCATATCTCTCTTACACCTGTACCAGGCAATAAGATCCTTGATGTAAGTACACATTCCTTTAAAACAGACAAAAAATTCTATGCCAGAGTGGGTAAAAGTTTACGTTTGCTCCACCACCTTCAATTTTTTCCATTTTAACTTATTCCTAAAAAATATAATTTAAATAAGAATAAAATAATTTTTAATATTTTAAACCATACATGGTGAATTCAATATAAAACAGGACAAAATAACCTGAACAGCGTATCAAAATAAACAAATTGATTGTGACTTTATAAAACAGAACAATATTTTAAACTCTAATGAATTATTATTTACCTATTATAAATATTTTATAATCTAGCAATCTAGTATAGATCTATTTTACAATGTATCATTAAAGTATCCAGTTAGGATAAGTTTGGTTACAAAAACATTAATAAATTTGTTAAACACAACTTCAATTTAAAAAGTAACTTGCTTAACTTAAAATGTAAGTAAATTTATGAAAAAATGTAGCAAAAATATACTGAGACAGAACAATTTTGATTGCACTAAGTGATCTTTAACAGTGTCTTGATAACCTGCGGGGAGAATTATTGAGCTAGGTGGTAGTGGTTATAAACCCAGCTTTTTTTTTATAATGTAATAAAAAAATAAATACCCCATGAATGTTAAACCTTCAGTAACATGATTTAATTACCAGTAGTGTGGTAATTTCTGATGAACTACTTAATAAACGACCATTAGGCAATGCTAAATAGTTTTATATTTTGAAACCATTTTGTAAATTTTGAATTCATAATTGAATTACAATCCGGAGTGAGTTTTTCAAATTTTGCCTGATTATAAAAGTCAGCTAATTAAAGTCATTACACTTAATACGTTTAAATGGCTTTTATTTGTAAACTATCTACCCTTTTTGGCCAAATTATATATCACGCGATATCGCGTTTTTTTGCCATATGGGCAAAAATTGCATTATGTATGGCCAATCACGCTATATCGCATGATGGATATTAGAGACCATAAATCCTATATACATAATAATAAAAGTTTGTAAATATTATATTTACTTATTTCGAGCACTATATAACTAAAAAAACATAAAACAAATTTGGCCACCACACAAAATTCCAATTTCCAGCTTTGCAATGAACGTGTTAAAAGAAATGTTTATGTTTGCATAGCAATTGTTAATGAAAATTTTAATCAATATGTATAGTTTGCAACATTTAAAATCATTTTATTATGGTTTAGAATGTATTTTTGAGTACCATATGTAAAATAAAAATAAATAAAAGGTGGTGAAGTACATTTTTACTCCAGAATGTTTATGACATTCTGGCAGTGAGATGGAAGGTATAATTATGCTCTTCATATATGTCTTTCTATATTTGTAAGAAAAAGGAAATTACTAACATTGGTTTGCTTTAAATATATAGACTATAGCTTGTAAAATATACAACTTTATATCTACATGTTGTTAGCATTATTTTATTTGTTTGGTTAAAAAGCTCTTCAGATATTTAAACAACACTTCCTCCCCATTTTCTTTAAATTAATGCCAATTGTTTAAAGTTAACCAAAGAACTACAAATCATTTGAGATATGTTTTATAAACATATTAATCAACCTATATAATGAAGTACTGTCATACTTTTGGAATATTCAATAAACAATTAAGTAAAAGAAATGAATAAATCACCAATGCTCAAGATCTTGTGGAGTATGACAGGTACTTTAACACAGATAAAGAGGCTTGCGTCTAAAAATGTAAGAAATTAATACAAACATATAAATGCTATATGTTTGACATATTGAAAAATTCATTTTATAAATAATACTATGAATTTCTATTTTTTATAAGAGGTTATACAAAAGGTTAAGTTATACCTCTTTTCGAATAACTTCAGGTGCTAAATATTCTGGTGTGCCACAAAATGTGTTTGTTGTGTCAGTGGCAAGGAGACCTTCTTTAGAGAGACCAAAATCAGTTAGAACTACATGACCTTGTGAATCCAATAACAAATTTTCTGGTTTTAGGTCCCGATAAACTATTCCTCGGGAATGAAGATATCCGAGGGCTGATGCTATCTCAGCACTGTAAAATCTGGCTCTTGGCTCTCCAAATGTTCTTTCTTTTTGTAGATGGAAAAACAACTAAAGAGAGCAAAATAGAATTATATTACATACAATAATACAATATTATGCCACTATTTACATTACACAAAAGGATTAGCATAAACTCAAATTTTCGAAATATAACATGTTCATTTACTTATAACTTAAACAGTAATGTTTGTAATCCATAAAGTTTACCTTTATAATTAACTAGTATAGTCTTACACACAAAATAACATATTATTTATATATAGGTTATTACCCAATTTAATTTGTTTTCCTTTTTTATTAATCTAAGTTTTACATGAAAAACCTATCATAGGTAAATTAAAAAAAATTCAAAAACCATTTATGGTTTTTGCAACAACTACCATTATTAAGACTAAATATTGTAAACTGGGAAAATGTTATAACATGAAACATTGTATCCTGTGGAAATGTAGTCTTGCTAACATAAAGCCTGTTTATCACAAAAACTGTATTTTTTAATAGTTTTTTCACTTTACTAGTTTTAGGAGAGCTCATAGTTTTTAGGAGAGTTTTAGGAGGGCTCGTTTTGCCTGGGATGTACTAAGACCACCCCAATGCTGCAATGGAGGTGGAATTAGGTGTGATACCCGTCATGCTCTATATTGACAAACAGATCTGGTCGTAGTTTCTGGCTGTAAAGACTCTCCAACCCGCTCATCCTCTTCACAATGCAGGAAATGGTATATGGAAACAATCCTTCAGTTACAAAACAAATGATTGGTCTGCCATGTTGCCAAATTCTGTCCCCTAGCATATACCTGCTTTTTATCGCGAGTCGCCCACTACTTGGTCAGCAGAAGGAGCAAGCAGGACCACCTAGTAGTTCTGAAAACTGAAATGTTGGAAATTATACATACCAGCTGCAATGATCATATTAGAATTTACACTGATGGGTCTCTTGACCAACAAAAAAGAACATCCAGAGCAGGTTTTTCAACAAATCTACTGATATATGCTTTTACGTCCCTGCAAACTCGCATTCTAGTATGGGCACAGAGCTTCTGGCGCTAAATGCCTCATTGGTAAGTTGCTTTGAAACAAAGGAGGAGAAGATAAGCATATTTACTGACTCCAGATCTGCCCTCCAGGTTCTCTTAAATTCATCCACAGGGGACTACTCTTTTCGTAATAAGAAAATTTGCTAACAATCTGAAGGACATAAATCTTCAATGGGTACCCGTGCATTGTGGAATAGCAGGAAACGAGAGGGCCGATGAAACAGCTAAAGTGGCATCCCATATGTACCCAACATTTAAAGCCAAGTATCCACTCATGTATTGTAAAATCTTGGCAAATTAATACTTTCATAAATGTTGGACTGAATCTTGGAAAGAAGGGGCCACAGGTCGTCACCTTTTTCAATTTCAGCCTGAACAGTTGAGTGAGGACAAATTCAGGGAAGTTTTACGTCCGATTGCAGCTTTTGCAACTCGAGCATGATCTAGCCATCTAGTGACAGAGGAATATTTATTTAGATTTAATCTTTAAAATTCTACAATCTGTGCACTTTGTGAGAGTGAAGATGAAAGTGTACAGCACATTTTGTTCGACTGCACGTACCCTATATTAATGAGGGACTTCCTGAGAGCGGAAGTGGCAATATGGCAAGATATTCTCATAAACAAAAAAAATTGGGGGCAGGCAAGGATAATATACTGTGGACATCGGGCTATCGGCTACTCTTGAAGCTGGATGCCTGTGCAAAGAAGTAAAAGGAGGAGAGCTCATAGAAATCGATAAATCTACCTATTCCGCTGCACTTTAAAGTGAAATACAAGTGCACTTTAAAGAGGAATACAAGTAACTGTTACTATGTTATACCACTATCCCTACATAAACAGATGCAATGTGCAACAGTAATTTTTTACCATTAGTTTTTTACAATCAATAAAATAAAGTAATGAAATTAAAATATACTAAACAAAATAAAATTATAATATAGTACTCAGGTCTGTATATAAACTCACCTCTCCCCCATTTACATAGTCCAGAACAAAATAAAGTTTATCTCGAGTTTGAAAGCAAAAATGCAGTCCAACAAGAAATGGATGTTCTAAATTCTTCAACAATACATTGCGTTCAGACATAATGTGTCGGGCTTCATTCTGTCGCACTATAAGATGTTTACTAAGTACTTTAACTGCAAAATGGTTTCCATCTTGGCGATGCCGAGCCAGTAATACTTTGCCAAAACTCCCCTTTCCAATTACATGCAGGAATTCAAAATCACTTGGTCGTGCACTACAAGTAGGAAAGACACTTTAACATTTTAAACACATCTTTTGTTAAAATGTTTAAGAACAAAAAATTGTAAAGGACATTTAATTTAGTTTCATCAAAAAGATATTTTGAATAGTGTAACTGAAATCTCAAATCCCTAACCACTAAAACCAATGTTTATGATCTGTACTTGACGTAAATAAAAATGTATTTTGTAGACTGCCATTCAACGAGGCATTCAAAATTTTAAACACAGTATTTTTTAAAAATTATACTTACCAGACTAAATATGTTATATTTATAAGAATTACATGTAGTTTATGTCAGGTAAATATTCAATGCATATTATCTAAATTCAATAGAATAAGAAATATTCCAATATTTCATCAAAAGCTCATTTACTTCTATCGAGGTCTTAATACAACTAGTCTCAAAGTAAAATTCAAGTAAACTATACAGATGCTTAGTTCATTCTAATGCAATGGTTATGTTTCTTTACTTTTAGGATTAAAAGTCTTTGTAAAGCACATCTAAAAAAAACTTAAATAAAAGAACAATTTTGAAAATTAAAAAATGGAAACCATGAAAATATTGAACATCTAAGAATGGAAAAGTTATCACAGAAAACGAAAGGTCAGTAACAAGTAATAATTTCATAGAGTGTTCTTAGAGTAAAGAGATAATCAGAGGTAAAATGTGATTTTATTTTAAAATGCTCTATCCAGATTACAAATATTTGAAGTCAAATTAATACTTATTGATTCTAACACTCATGGAAGTACTTAATAAATTGTCACAGATGGGTAAAAGCCAGTAATATAAAAAAATATTTAAAGTAAATTCCTACTGAGGTCAACAAATAATAATTTTATTTTAGTTACTTTTTATTTTATAATTACAATTAATATAAACATGTAACAGATTCATAATATAAAGTGTCAAAATGGAAAGCAAATTTCCTAACAATTTTCCATTTCCCTCTCTATACAGGTGTTAGACTATTACTTTTGTTTGTTACTGATTATACACTTTTTTCGTTAATAATTTATAAAGCTGATGGAGATCTATAATTTTTCATTTTATCCATCTCTTGCATTGCTTTATTATTACAAGGAACCTTTCTCTTATAATATATATATATTCTCGGAACATGAACTACAAGTAATTTCTAAAGGCCTGTCATTCACACCAGCTAAGGAAATAGACCAATTCAAGTTAAGAAAAGATGTTTTCAGCTTTGCCAGAAAACTTAGGATAAAAAATTATATAGCTCAGACACCAACTTTCAAAACGGATACAAACATAGACGTATGTCTTGCAAAATTCAAACCACCCTCCAACTGGGATCCACCACCACTACCACCTGATCACCCCATTGAACTTTACATCAACTTTATCATGCAAAGCATCACCGATATAAATTTCACTAAAAATCTGAAGACTAAACCTAACCTTACCAAATTAGAAAAAGCGGCAATATTTTCGTTGAAAAACAATAAAGATATTATGATTCTTCCAGCAGATAAAGGTTCAACCACTGTCATTATGAATAATGAAGACTACATCAAAGAAGCAAATAAGCAACTGTCAGACATCACAACATACAAAATACTTACAGATAACCCTACCACAGAATTCAACAATTTACTCTCGGACCTACTCAAATATACAGCTCCTGAACAAAATATTTCGGAAACATCTCTAAAATTATTATATAATGAAAACCCCTCTACTCCTCAATTCTATATATTACCAAAGATCCACAAAAACATAATCCCTCCACCTGGTAGACCAATAATTGCTGGCTGCAATTCAGTAACGGAAAGAATTTCAGCTTTCCTCGACTCACACCTTCAACCCTTAGTAAAGAACCTTCCATCGCATACCCAGGACACCAATCATTTCATAGATCGACTCTCACAAATATCTGTACCTCTACCCCCGGTAACTATTTTGGTCACCATAGATGTCACCTCTCTCTATACCAACATCCCTCATGCACACGGCCTATCTGCAATAGAGAATTTTCTAAACAAACGCCCAGGCAAGCCTTCTCCCACTACACCTTTTCTTGTGAACCTGACCAGGTTCATCCTCGAGAAGAACAACTTTCAGTTTGAGGGAAGGAACTAACTTCAAACAAAGGGAACAGCAATGGGCATCAGAATGGCACCATCGTATGCAAATCTGTACATGGGATTATTGGAAGAAAGTTTTCTAAAGACACAAACACACCAGCCATTATGTTGGTATAGATATATAGATGACATCTTCCTAATTTGGACACAGGGTGCTTCAACACTTGAGGCATTTTTAGACAGCCTGACACAATTCTCCACACTTCAATTTACCTGGGAGAAATCTACATCAGCCATCACCTTTTTGGATGTAGAGGTAACACTCCAGAATGGAAATATCAACACAGGAATTCACATCAAACCGACAAACCACCTACAATATCTCCATTTCGACAGCAACCACCCAATAAACATAAAACGATCCATTCCATACAGTCAAGCAATCAGGGGTAAGAGAATCTTTTCGAATGATAGGAAATTGGAAGATTTTAATAGAAAGATATCAACAGCCTTCCAGAGAAGAGGATACCCAAAAAAACTCATTGAAAACCAAATTCATTCAGCACAATCCTCGGTTCACTATAAACCACAAACAGAACAAAATAAACTGTCTTTAATAACAGACTACCATCCTGGTCTACATAAACTCAACAAGATATTGAGAGATGGCTTCAAAATTCTTCAAGCTTCCGTCCACACCAAAAATCTTTTCACCGATCCACCGCAAATTTGGTACAAGCAACCTCCCAACTTGAAAAACATCCTAGTACATCCTAAACTACGAGACCCTGATGCAGAGAAACCACACAAACTTCCTCATGGCTCCTTCCCATGCAATAGGCCTAGATGCAAGACGTGTCCAATACACCCCTCAGCAAATAGTTTCAACAGTCAAACAACAAAAATGGTCTTCAAAATACAGGGTCATCATAATTGTACATCGAAAAATGTCATATACCAGCTACAATGTAAACTTTGCTCAGCACAGTACATAGGCCTGACCACGGATGGTCTGAATATCAGAATGAATGGCCACAGACATGATGTTAAAACTATGAATATGGATAGACCAACAGCTCAACATGCTGCGAGTCACAACATCACAACTTTTGATGACTGCTATACCACAAAAATAATTAAATCACTCCCCCCTGATTGCAATCCCTCAGAACTGAGAAGGTGGGAACTATCATACCAGTGGTATACCAAGTCCAGAGAATCCCCTAACCTCAACATCAGATAAATCCATTCATTTTTTTTTTCCCAAATAGCCTTATCTCTTTTCCCCTGACAGACTTATATAAACTATAATCACTCATATGCTCATGGAAACAATATTATATATCTTTTAATCTGTGACATCTGATTTCTACTCTACACAATCTGTGATTACAATTATTTTATTTCATTCTCTCATATTTCTTTTTGTGTTTTCTCTTCGATTGACAAAGACCACTGTGTGGTTGAAATATATTATTGTTTAAGTGCTTTTATGTGTTTCTATTTCAAGACTACAGTGTGGACTCTTACCAAGGTAAGTCTGTCAGTCTCCTAGTCCAAAAAATCTATATCTATATATATATTCGTTTCCCATATAAAATATGTGTTTGCAACCCATGTGTCCCAACCTTACATTAGTGAGTATTAAAATAATAAAAATGCGTTATGTTAATGAATGTAGTTTTCATTTATTAACAAAATAACTTAAATTCAATGGCAGAAGTGCCACCACTTCTTGAACATATGCTTCAATCTTTTTTACACAGTTTCTTGCTATTTTCTTAAAGTTTAGGCCTGGATATTTAATACAGGTTGTTCAATATTGACCTTCAGTTATTCAAATGTAAGGTGGATTATTAATGTAGGATTTTTTTGAGGTAGTAGCAAAGAAAAAATCAGCCACAGTCATATTTGGAGATTTAGTGGCTATAAGCTTGATCAATAATACGATTACCAAAGAATTTCTCAACAAAATCAGAAGTTGAACCTTAATCATATTGTGGCCAGCATTATCTGTCTTCCCTTTCCTAAAGTACAACGAACTGAAATAAAATATACCATTCTTCATTAAGAGTTTATTGAATAAAAATAGAACCAATGGTTTTTTCCTAAAAATTCGGGTGCTATTGTTTTACATGATAGACATGGAGATTTCCCACACTCCAAATTCTACTGTTTTGGCTGTTTACGTAATCATCTAAATAAAACCATGCTTCAACTGTGAAAAAAAGTGTCCATAACATTAACTCCCTCATACATGAATCGACAAAACTACTGACAATACTTAAGCTGTTTTTCTTTGTTGGGCTCAAAAATTCGATTAACTGATTAAATGTGATATCATCATAATTGTTTGATTGCTTGATGCATAGTTGATTTAGACTAATTAGTTTCAGCTGAAAATGGTTTTGACAATTTTTTTTGGCAAGTTGAGTAAATAAAGGAATGAAGGGAAAAGAACCGAGAAAGACCTTTTTGAGATTTGGAAAAGTTTATAATACGCAAATCTACCAATGGTGTATGACCAATGGCAAGCTATTACCAGGTAAAAAAACATACATTCTTTTGGAAACTTAGCACATTATACACATAGAGGCATTTGAAGTGGACAAATTTCATAAATTCGTGAATCATATTTTAAAATCAGCAATAAAAGAAATAAACGTTCCTAAATGTAAACCAAACTAAAATTCTTTGTTAAATTGTGTACTGGCATGGGTTGAACATCAGTGTCTATTGTTTCACTGTAGTGCTAGATAGTTGTCCCCGGCATGCCCTTGCTAAGAGTATGTCAACTAAGAAATAAAATATATTAAATTTTCCAAAGTGAAAATCACACTCTTGTAAAAAATGTTTCTTGATGAAGATCTTTTGGTTAAATTTCTGTTTTTAACTGTCCTATTTGAAATTTTTTAAACTCTGTAATAAAGTTGAAGGATGCTAAAAGAACTTCTGCTGTGGAAGAACAATTTGATTAAAAATGATATCATGAAATTTTCTCATTTGAACCAGTTACTACATCTTCTAAAAGATTAAATAAAAATGTATTCATCAACCACTTATCTAAACTGCTACTGTATTTTAAAGAATATCTTTCAAAAGATTATATTATAATTAAGTACAACGGTGAAGTAACCCGAAAAATGCAATGCCACTGTGCCACTGTGAGACTTTCTAATAATGAACTAAAACAGATAATTAACATATCTATAGATTCTTCATTAAAATCTAGATTCCAGCCTGCCTTTGATTTAATTTAGGCGCAGCATCAAAAATGAAAATCTACTAGTAAACAAAAAGGCACTTAAAAAACATTCATACCATTTGCGATTTCTCAACTGTATGAGTTTAGTATGATATCTCTGCAGTTTGCCTTTACAAAATTTAAATTCATTGAGAGTTAACTTCAAAATTCCACCGAGATTTCATGAACTGTTAAAAGTAAACATCAAGCCGAATCTCTCTCATTAGGGCAGGTTTCAGTTTTTTATTAATTGTTTCTGAAAAGCAATACATTTTTAAATTTTGTATTACAACAAATGCGATTTTTTATTTCTTTAATTTCACCTTTTTTTTAACTACCTCATATTATTTGTTTTTATAAAATAACTTGACTAATAAATATTGGAAAAGGTTAATTTAAAAAAATTAAACTTTTATAAAATACAATAATTAAATTTAAACATCACAGTTTGTGGTGTTATAGATTTTTGTGTTGATTTAAATACGTTGCCAGAAATGACTTGTACATTAAGGAAGCATCAGGTCTAAAAAATTTGGGAACCCTTATCTTAGTTCTACACCAAGCAGTGCAGCAAACTATGAAATTATGACTTCTCTATGACCTTCAAAAATATTTATTTTAATCTTTGAATGTCCCTTACTAGTTCTATTTTCTAACATAGACAATCAGTTCTGAAACATATCTGTATGTGTTCCAAAACATATCTAAGATATATAACAATGCTTGTGAAGACAGTAAATAAATGTAATCAACATATTAAAGTAAAATATATAAAATTTCCACTTACTAAGTTCTTTCTGAAGGACCTAAATTAACAGCATCATCAGTATCAATCCCTTTTTCATTACTTTCTTCGGCACTTCCATCTTCTAAACTTTGTAGGTGTACATCTAGCTGTAAGAAATTACGTACCTCTTCTCTGAAACATAAACAGGTTACAGCCAAGTTATATTTATAATTTTAATTAATATTGACCATAACCAAAATAACGATAAATAAACTTAGTGTCCATAGGTAATGGCTGCTATTGAGTAAATGTTTAAAATATTACATTAAGAAGGCGCACCAGGCCTCTGGTGTGTGACATTAGGAAAGAGATATTTACAGTCACTGAGATGTTTATTTACAGTATAAATATTGTTGTATCAAGGATATAATATGTTGACTCTTTAGTCCTATATATAAAATATTTACAAAACCATCTCAGATTCAATCACTGGTAACACGTTTATATCTCTTCATGATTAGTATTAAACACGTTTCACACTAACTTGGTTTTTAATGTAGGTAAACTCAACACTTGATTTGGTTTGTAGTTTTACCTTTGTAGATAAAAGACAAATACACGCAAGAAGTAAAAAAAGAACACTAGTAAAATAATAAACAAAATATAAAGGCTCTCAGAATTCACAAAACATTGTGTTAGTGAAATATGACAAATACTCATATGAAGCAAAACAATACATCAATCAGAATTATATTCATATCTTTGGTCTTCAGTTTCAAATAAGTCTTTAGAATAGTTTTTGACTTATACCTCAATGGCTGGGTTATACTGTACTAAGGAACATCAGTGAAGTGAGGGACATAGTTCAGTGCGAGAATATACAAAATAGCGAAATATCCAAAAGTTTTGGATAACATTATAACAGAATAATATTCTTCTCATTCCATCAGAAGGTTTAGGTCTTTAAATTGATAACATGAATAAAAACCTAAAGCAAGTTTAGTGTGTGGTGTTCTTTTAAGTCAGATAAGAAACAAAACTATTAAAAATGACTCAATAAGCATATTGGATCATGTGTTTTGATATAGGAGAGGGACAATATGAAATTTTACTGGCTTTGGCCATTACAACTACTCTTTGAAATACCAGTTGACAGTTTTTGCGGACAAACTGTCTTCAATGGCCATTTATATGACTGAAGTGAGAGCTAGGAGTTTTCTATTAAAGTCTAAGAATGAGTTTTTGTAAAATAGTTCAGTTTGGGAAGTGGGATTATAATACAAATCTTAGAAAGTTTTAAGGACTTCTTTAGAGACATTATTTCATAAGTAGGGGAGAAGTATACCTCTTGGAGCAAGAGTGATGAGAGGAGAGCTGTGACGTATTAAATAAAACCAAACCTTCTGCAGACTTGACTTTATCGATGGGCCCTGTGAAAGTGCTACAATTCAGATGTTGTTAACTTTTTACTTCTTCATACTTCAATATTATGACAAATCTCTAATGTTTGTATAATAATCTCTGAATAAATTTTTGTAAATGTCTGTCTTACTTTATTTCCTTGTCAGGGTTAGATCAGTTTAAATTAAGACAATTTTAAGATTAATGAGACTAATGTATCTATGTTTTTTATTTACATAAATTTCTGGAACTTACATATTTAGAAGCTTTGGATTTTGCATCAACTGTTGTACAAATGCATTCAATCCTTCTCTTCTAGATGCAACAAACTGAGGATCCAAATTGTTTCCAAAGAGTTTTTTACCAGGTAGTTTGAACTGCAGGCCTGGAACCTAAAACACGAATTAATCATTTACTATAATTCAATGTCTTTATCAGACAGAAAATATAATTCTAATGAGAAGATGATAAAATATAACCCCTTACCTTGCTACTCATCATTATCAGCCGTGTTGCTTAAAACAATAATTAATTCTCTGCAAAAACGTTTATTATTAGACGGATCAGGTAATCCAAAAACTATCTATAAGATTTTCCAGGTATAGAGTATTTACTTTCTACGTAAACATGACCGTTACAGGCTGTTTTTGATAGACAATTTTTTCCAAATACTGGTCCTTCAAGTTTTGTGAATTACTTGATCCTTTTATTTCACACCGTATCATCTAACATGATTAATTTGCTATCTGGTATGTATCGTTTAAGGATGCACGGCTTTCCATTAAGAATCTAGCATGCAGTTTGTTTAGTTACAGATTTTATGAGAAACAATTCATTGTTAATCGTCACTAATTTTGCAAGAACTTATTTTTTTAAATGGTGATGTAGCACAATTATTTATTAATCCTTAGCGCTCGGATTTTTTTAACATGCTTTGCTTCCCCACTTGTAATTAATTTGAGACAAATTCCTCACCTGCAAGTTGCATTATTGTTTATGGAAAAGTTTGTTTTCTCTTACATGATTTTAGGAAACTAAGCTATTTTTATTTACTAATACTGTATGTACATGATATTATTATCTTATTTGTAGTTTTGCAAAGTATGATATCTTTGAAAACAGCTTTCCGGATGAAATCCTGGTTTTCTGCTGCATGTTTTGCAGTGAAAGGCTGTTTCTTTCTACCTCCTTTTATCTTCCTGTTACTGCAAACTACACAATCTTTAGAACTACTTTTATCATTGGAAAAGATTAAATGTAATTTCCCATTCAGTCTTTCTTCTTTATCAGTAGTTGATGGCCGACCCTTCTTACTATACGGGTTATTCCTGATATCACCAATGCATTCTATCACGAAGTTTTGGCGAAACTATATTTGTTTAACAGTATTTTCTCTAATTCCTTTTTTTTTAATTATAGATAATAAAACTGTTTACTACAGCTACATCTAACAGCCAGAAAAACATTTTCCTCCACCATTTATTTGTTCGTCTTGTAAAACTGCACAATTCATTATATTGAACAGCTAAATCTACACCACCCATAAACTGGTTACATTTACAAATACCTGTCGGTTTAATTATTTTGTTTATGAAACTGAACTACATTCTAATAAATAAGGATCAAGTAAAAGATCAGGAATTTCAGAATCACTAATTGCACGTGAAGCCACGGCAAACTACGAGTAAACAAATAACCGGCAAAACTGTAACCTACTTGCAGCTTACAACGTAGCGGCAAACTAGATTTTGTGATGACTCACATATTCCTGGGCATTTTCAACTTTTTTCACATTATTGTCAATAGAGTGTAGCACCAAATGGTAAAAGATTGAATGTCGTCGGCTTCGCCGCAGACGAGTTATAGGCATTTGAAAATCGTGTCGGGTGACCCCCGACATACGAGTAAACTGCAATACACGCTTGGCGGGGCTGCCCCGACAATCGAGTGCTAAGGGTTAAGAAATAAATATTATGTAGAATGAATTTTGTTTTTGCAGACCCTGGTATTACCCAGATAATAAATAATATTAACTCCAGCTGCAAATAATTATTTCAAGTTTGCTTGTTTCATCTTATCTTTTCCATTCCCATCAACTTCTATACTGCTTCCCATTCTTTCAAAACTTTAGATATTTTTGGTGTTGTCGCCGTTTTATTTTTTCATGTTTGTAAAAACCCGATTTTTTAAACCTAACGTGTTTAGTATACGAGGTCTGTTAAAAAAATACACGGACTAAGGTCATAAAAAAAATGTACTTTATTTGGAAGTTACACGTCTGGGTCTCCTTCAAAGTACTCTCCTCCCCAACACACACACTTATCCCAACGCTGTTTCCACTCGTTTAAACAGTCCTGGTACGCTTATTTTGTGATGCCGTTCATTGCATTTGCCTTAATCTCCAAAATCGTTTCAAATCTTCTTCCTTTGAGGGGTTTTTTGAGTTTTAGGAATAAGAAAAAGTCACAAGGAACAAGGTCAGGTGAGTAGGGGGGAGGGGGTGCGGAAAGAACAGTGATTGAGTGTTTGGCCAAAAACTCATGAGTTCTGAGTGAGCTGGAGCATTGTCGTGATGGAGAAACCAGTTATCACTTCTCCACAGTTCTGGCCTTTTGCGTCGGACAGCGTCCCTCAGACCTTTCAGTACTTCAATGTAGGTAATCGGGTTGACTGTAGAGCCTTCAGGTAGGTACTCGTAGTGAACAACACCCTTAGCATAAAAAAAAAACTGTCAGCATAACCTTGACATTCGACCGAACTTGGTGAGCTTTTTTGGGTCTTGGGGACGTTTGACTCACCCATTGGGATGATTGGATCATCGTTTCAATGTCGTAACCATACATCCATGATTCATCACCGGTTATAATTCTTGACAAAAAGTTCTCATCTTCATTTGAACGATCAAGCAGTTCCCGACAAACCCGGACACTATTGACTTTTTGATCGTCGGTCATCAGGTGTGGCACAAATTTCGCAGCGACGTGGTGCATCTTCAATTTTTCGGTCAAAATCTCGCAACAAGATCCAACTGATATCCCACACTCTTCTGAAAGCTCCCTAATGGTCAGACGTCGATTTTCGCGCACCAGGGTGTTGATTTTGTCAACGTGTGGGTCGTCAGTTGACGTTGAAGGATGTCCAGGACGCTCATCATCATCAATCGATTGTCGGCCACCCTTGAAACGTTCATTCCACTTGGAGCATGCAGTACGCTTTATGGCAACATCTCCATAGGCCGTGTTAAGCATGGAAAATGTTTCTGTTGCAGATTTCCCTAGGTTTACACAAAATTTTACAGCAGTTCGTTGCTCCTTCAGGCTGTCCATTTTAAAATCCGACAAACGAAAAAAATACTCTTTACTAAATTGAGTGTAACTCATCAACAAATGAAGATATCTGTGACTGAAATACCGCGTTTTAATCAGCTGATTTATATGAACCTAGCGACACCAAGCGGATTCTCCTGAAACTAACTTGAGCCGCGTAATTCAAACAGTTCACATATTTTTTGAACAGACCTCGTATATGGTTTTCAGGCCTAAATCATTACTCAAAACAAAATTATACCTGTAGGTGTCTAAGGTATACAAATTTAAGTCTATATTTAAGAAGGTATTAAGGAATACAGTTAAATTAATAAAACTTGTCACAATGCTTCAAAAACTAAACATTTTGAAACAATACACATTTAACATCATGTACAATACACAAACCCTCTTTATAAAATTATGTTTTTTAAGTAAAACAGAAGGACTAAGTTATAGTATATTACAAAATTTTAAACATATCTACTAAGTATCCTGTTAGAACAAGTTTGTTTTATAGAAAAAAATAACGTTCTTAAAGGCACGAGATAAGAATAGTTAACTACATTACGTTGTATATTGTAGAACAACTCTTTTTGTTTGCAGGAGACTAGAGAATAGAAGTCCATAAATAAATCTATATACAATTTGTAAATGTTGATATCAGATATTTAATATGGGTGATTTTATTTTCAAATTAAACTCATGTGTAAGGCATGGGCTGTTTTTTGAGAAGCTGACATAAAAATGGAATGTAGTCAACTTCTGATCTAAATATTTTAAACTGACCCGAACATGACTCGAAATAAATATCAACATAAAATATTAATTGATATGTAGTCAGTGACATCAACAAGTGCATCATTGTTTATGACAACACCAAATATTGTTTTATGCCTGTTTTGTAAAACAGATAGGTTTGCAAAAACAAATCATTACATTTTTAATCATTAATAAAAATTTGAACGATTAAAAGTTAAAAGTCACTATTTCAAAAAAGTAACAAGTTAAAATTGACAAGTTTTCTTAACAATTACCTTTTAATTCATTAAAATTCCAGTCATTATTCAAAAGAATGATGTTTATAACCATAATATACTTTTTAATCACTTAAACAATAGTTTATGACTATCCAAACTTTGAATTTAGTAAATTTGTTAAAACTTACTGAGACAGAACGTTTTCGATCGCTATGTGCCAATGTTCATCAGTGTCTTCTGCTTGGAGTTGTTGGGTCAAGCGGTGATGGTTTTAAAGGTAGGTTTTCGATAGTATCGAAGAGTATGTGTGATTTGTATTGTGTTTGTTCGTTTAATATGTTTGTACTTTGTGTTTTTGTGTGTCTGTAAATTTCATATTGTTCTAGTGTATTGAAATGCTGGACCTTTTTTGTTAATGTGTAGGATTTCTAGGTTATAATAAATGTCTGTGTATTTGTGTCCTGTATCTTTTATGTGGTTGTAAAATGTTGAGTTGGTGTTATGTTTGTGTTCTTCAACTCTTTGTTTAAAGCTACAACCTGTTTGTCCAATGTAGAATTTGTTACATTCGTCGCAGTTCAGTTTGTATACGCCTGGTGCTTGTAGTTTATCCTTGTTGTTGGTGTTGTGTTGTATTTTGTATTGTAACTTGTTATTAGTTTTGTATGCTATTTTGTATCCTATTTTTTGAAATTTGCGGGCTATTTTGTTTGTTGTTTTGTTTATGAATGGTAATGTGATGTATCTGCTTCCCCTGTCTATAGTGTTAATTTTAGTGTTTTTTTTTGTATTTTGTACCATAGTTTGTCTATTATTGTGGTGTTGTATCCGTTTGTGGATGCCTAATATTTAATTGTGTTTAGTTCTATGTTTATGTTTTCTGTGGTCATAGGGACTTCTTTAAGTCTATGGAGCATGGATCTGAAAGCAGTGTGTTTGTGTTGGATAGGGTGGTTTGAGGTGTTGTGGATAAGTGTGTCTGTCATTATGGGTTTCCTGTAAATGTTGAAACTGTGTTTTTGTGTGTGGCTTTTTGTTATGGTTAGGTCGAGGAAGTTTAGGGATTGGTTGGTTTCAATTTCTGAAGTGAAGTGGAGTTTTGGGTGTATTTTATTAGTGTAGGTGAGGAGTTTTTTGCATTGAGGGGAGTTGCCTCAGTATAGTGTTATGATATCATCAACGTATCTGTGCCAGTAAATAATTTTGTGTGCGTGTGTATTGTTTGTGAGTATTTTGGTGTTTTCTATGTGTTGTAGAAAAATTTCACTTAGGACACTACTGATAGGACTTCCCATGGGTAGGCCATCTGGTTGTGAATAGAAGTTTGAGTTGTGGGTGAAATAGTTTTGTTTGGTGATGATTTGGAGGATGTTTATGATTTCGGTAACGTGGGTTTTAGGTATGTTGTTCTGTATTAATCGGGTTTCTAGGATGTTGAGCATTTCGGATATGGTTAATGTTGGTGTACATATTTGTTATGTCGATAGTAGTGTTGAATTGTGTGGTATGTCTTTTCATTTCAGTTCAAATTCAAAGTTCGGATAGTCATAAACTATTGTTTAAGTGATTAATAAGATTCACCGAACGTAATGGAGTACAGATTTTAAGAATAATATACTCAATATTAACATTGTTATAGAAACATTTGAACATAAAACACTCTAATATATTTCTTCAAATAAAATAAGTCAATTGAGAGTAAAACACAATTATTTTTTCTTTCTTGATTTTCAATTAGAACTTTGTAATATACAAACCTGTTTTTTTAAAATGTCATGGAGCTTGTAGAATTCATTATAGCGACGAAAGACAAACCAACATTCTGTTGAAGAAATTACTACAACTTTGTAAACCTATAGAAAAATACGAAATAAATTAGTAATTTATAACAAGACTCTTAAGCAAATCTACATTTAATTACAGTTTCAGATAAGGAGATGCACAAGCAACAGCAATGTGCAAGTGGAAAAATAATGTACTGAGGGTTATTGTAAATGCTCATGTGAGGAATTATGAATTTTATATAAATCTATGAACGCCCTTTCTTAAACAAGAAATGAAATGTGTTGTCAACAAGAATCAACCAACTGCTAGAATGTCACTAATATGTTAAGGTACTGTACATATCTAGCAAAATATTCACCTCTAACCTAACCTTTGGCGTTGAGACTGTAAACAACTACAATAAAATTAATATACTGTAGGATGATCAAATATTTTTGTAATTAGTTAGTGGACATTTGTATCTTTAAAATATTATTCCTTAAAGAAGGAGGGAAAGTTGATAGTAATATGTACTCTGACTTAAAAGGTTTAGAAAATAAGTTTTCCCATTTTCCAGCTTGTAAGATTCTTATTTAGGAGCTGAAAGATAAGGGCCAGGATTTTTCGGTTGGAAAATGCATTAGTGGAATCGAAATTATACAAAACGAGTTTTGCGTGCGTTTCAGTGAACTGTATAGTCTTGATAATGAGATAAGACTGTTCAATGTTGATGTTACTAATGTAAAAGATAATTTGCAAATGAAGGTGACTGAGGTGTAATCTAATGATATTTTAAAAGACTCGTTCAAGAATACTAATAATATTGCATTTTATGCTAGTTTTCCGGATTTACTCCCAGAACTAAGAAAATTTGCAGCTGGTACGTTCACAATTTTTGGTTGTACCTATATTTGTGAAAAAAAAACGTTTTCAAGCATGAAACACATTAAGTATAAAACTTGATCCAAACTCACATATGAACATTTACATCAAATTCTGAGAACTTGCGTTACTAACACCAAGGTTGACACAGAAAAGTTGATATCTAGTATGCAAGCCCAATCTTCTCATTAGACATTATGTTGAGAAAATTTTAGTTCAATGGACATATACAAAATATATTTAAAATAACAATCATGCTATTACTTTCTGGTTTTATTTTAGTTAATTTTGTTAATTTTTAAACAAACACGTTTTATTTCATTATTTCAGCACTTCAAAACATTAATAAAGAAATTTGTCCAAGTTAAGTTAGACAATTGTCGATTTATAATCAGGAAGTAAGTAGCATATTTTATAAAAATTACTTGTAAAATCCTTTAATACTGTTAGTTAAAGTCACCTTTTGTGTACATTACCAGTCTAAAATTAGAAGAAGTAATAATATTCACGGTTATTTTATATTAGCAGCCCTTACAGCCATGATATATCTGAACATGAGGCCCTCAAGTACATAAGGTTGCTGACATCTGGTCTAGTTTATAGATAGAGGCAAAATAACAGATAATTGGTACCAATTTTTAAATTCAGTTATAAGACATAAAAGAAAGATTATTATTTTTTGATTAATTATAGTCAGTAGAATGGTTCTATTCTGATAGGATAAATATACAAATTATATAACTATAATAAGTAAAAAATATGTAAGAAATAAATAAAATATATAAGAATAAAGAAACTGAACTAAATTTGCACAAAAGTTTTGAAAAAGCAGGAACAAACAAGTTTACTTTATCCTAACTCAATGAAAGTTAGCTTTTAATTAATTAAAATGAATTTTAACTAATTATTTAATAATTTTGACTTAATTTTTTTTGCCAATATATATGAAAACGCTGATACGTTTTCCTTCACAGGTGAAAAAATATGATGAATAGTTAATATTCGTAGAAGATCTAGTCATTTTATAGTGCATAAAGTCACAGTTCCAACATTTCAATCGAACGATGAAACATTGAAATTATACTAATTTTTCACTACTTGACTAAGTGAATATGTAATTGCTTACTTGCTGATGCGTTTCAAAACTATCGTTTATTTTTCGAAGCTAACCTTCTACAGTTAGTTAAGTAGTGTAAAATTAGTTTTTTTTTTTTTAAAGCAATTACGTATTCACTTAGTTAAGTATTGTAAAATTAGTTTAATCAGTGAATTCAAGATGATTACATCAAGAAACTTCATTGAAATTATGATGAATGGGTGTACTCAGGATATTAACTATTCATCATATATTTGTAATAGATTTTTTTTTGTATTCTAATGTAACTGTTAATGGTTTGAGTTTAAAACCAAATTTTATAAAAACGTATCAACAAATACTTCAAACAACAAAAATTTATCAATATCTATTACACATAAATCTTAAAATACTAAAAACTACTCTTTCTTTAAGATTTTTTATAAAGACATAACTAAACCAATCATCATTAATGTTAGGCCAAATTATAGGTATCAAATTTTGTATATACAACTTGCAGGTACTGGAAGAAAAAAAAATTACTGAGATATTACGTTTCATATTTCACAAGGCAATCATTATCAGTGCCTATACATTGCAAGCTAAAAAGAAAGAAAAAAATACTTTGTAAGATTGTAGAAGTAATTATATTACATTGTTTATTAATTCTTTATTAAATTTCAAAATCTGTAAATTACAAAATTTATGTTATAATCATGATAAAACTTACAAGAATTTTCAATTTTAAAATTTATTGCTTACTCCCCTATAGGTATATTTTCTTTAAAGTTACTAATGTAATCTCATTACAATTTTTATCTTCTTAGACCTATTAAGAAAAGAAACTTCTTCAAATAATTGTTAAGTCTATATACTTATTACCTCTTGAAAACACTGAGGTAGATAAAACCTGACTTTTCTATTTATTATATCTTAAACAATATTGTATTGTAGATGATTCTTGTTAAGATAAATCACCTTAGCATAAAACAATAGAAAAGTGATTAAACTTATCTCTGAACAAACTTTATTTTTTGTAGCTCCTAAATTATTTTGCATTATAAGATTATCCTATCTCATTTAAAATACAAAATATGATTTCAAAGAAAAGAAAAACTATAAATGATTTAACACCATAAATAAAATATTATTTGATTATATTTTTATTACAGCTACTGGTTTTACACTTGAATATATATGTATGTTACACTTGCCTATACTAGAACTTCATTTTTTGACTATTGATGACCATTTCAGGAGTGTATCTGATTGCCAATTCATATCATTACTTAGATGCTACTACAGGCAAGTGTGATACCTAAAATATCTATGTATGTTCAAGTGTTTTAGTAATAAATAATATTTTATGTAGAATAAAATGCACATCATCAGTTGATTTTATGCAGACAATATTAACTTTTAAACACACAACTAATAAGAAAAGATTAAAAAAAATAGTAAACAACAAACTTTAAAACTATAAGTATTAAAAAGCGTTAAATGAATTTAGATGTTTTCTTAACCTTCGAGAGGGCGCATGTGGAGTTTTTCTATCCACGTATCATTTTTTGTTAAGAAAATGTCTTTTAGCTGTTGGAAGTTTATTTCTGGTTCATTACTCCACACCCTGCATTCTAGGAACAGCCCAACCTATTTTTGTTCATTTTTTCCTCTTAGCTTTAGTGTGAATTTAATCTTTGTCACACGCGGTAAGAATGGGGAGGTTTTGTCTGTAAGCGCCTTTTTTGTGTAAGTTATTTGTGCAGAGTTCCTTGTGTGTGGCTATCTACATTACAAAAGACGGGATTCTTGAATTTTGTAGTCCATTACGTTCTGTGAATCTTAATTAATCACTTAAACAATAGTTTATGACTATCCGAACTTTAAATTTTAATTTAAATTAAAAAAAACTGGAGTTAAATTATTACTGTTTTTGTTATTATTTTAGTATTCTATGTCTTTTTCTATGTTTTAGTATCTAAGTTTTACATTTTACTGTTGTTTCATTTCAAGAGGAGAGAATTCGTAAAATGCTATGCGGTCTGTCGAGATGAAGGAAATTCAAAAACTTCGGCCTACTGGAAATTTTGTTAGACAGCTATTTGATGATTCTAATGAAAACGAGTCTTTGTGTCAGATGATAAACCTGACGAAGAAGCCAATGAAATAGAAAATGACCAATTTGTTGAAATGTCAGATTTGCCATCTGCCAGGAAGCTGTTACAGTGTAGTTTGATAATAGAAAAGAAGCATTTTTTAAATAAGAATCGAAAAATGCTACAGTATACTGAACCAATAAGGCAAAGAAGGACAGCGAGAAGAAACATAGTTCTCATGAGAGTGGGTCACGTTCTGTAATGGACAGATTGCCTGTGCAATATACAGAAATTAATATTTTGTATTTATTTGAATTTCACAAAGAAACTTGTACATCGGAAATGTTAAAATTTGTATATTAAAATTTAAGTAAAGCAAAGCATATAATTACTGAGTGAAAAAGCCAACATTTTATTGTCAGTAATAAAAAATTTTAATTAATGAATAAATTTGACCAACCGGGAGTGCAGTGCCGACAATTAAGTGAAATAAATTAACTAATGAACCAGAACACCTACAAACACCATTGACATTTCTATATAATGAGCAAAGTGTAAAAAACTAAATAATGAAATAATAAACCATACAACTTTATTAAGACAAAAGATAGACCGAATTTAATAAAGTGGACATTTAAAAATTAAAAGAACGATAAGGGGCCTTCAGGCAAGTTAAATCAAGCCGCCTAGTGACAGACTTCGACAAGAAGACAGGCCAAATAAAATCATATGACCCAGCGGCTGGAGGGGGAAGTTCCGAGCAGGAATATAAACGGTAACAAACGGCGTTGTCGGGGAATCCAAAAAAATAATATTTAAGAAGTGCCGGAGGAGACTATGCCGGTATGCACCTAGGCAAAACCGTTGATGGGCCAGATGGCGGCTACAGGAACATTTCTATCGTAATTCTTATAACGCCAGTTATAAATAGGGATTCGGCAATCGGTACTTCCATTTTGCGTAAAATGTAACTCTAATTGCTACAACTTGCCAAGGTGTCGCTGTCCTAGAGCTCAAAAGGTTCCAGGGAGAAAAAAGAAGACATCAGCCTCAACAAGAACCAAGGACGAGGAACCAGGGATGACAGGAAGTGACGACTTGGGCAAGTCATTTTTTTAAATGTCAAATTTATAAGTTAAAATTTTAATAAACTTTTCAGAAATAACTAAGTTAAATCTTTATTAATAACAACATAATCAATGGCTTCACTCTTAATAAACTTGTTAAATAATATTTAAAAAAGTAAAGTATTTTTCTAATATCTAATATGTCATATTTTGAATTGTGTAAAGTAGTTAGATTAAAGGAATTAAGTCACTTTTCCCAAAAGGAAAAATTTCACATATAAATTATTCAAAGTTCAGTTTAAAGTCTCTAGACCAGCTTAATCAGAAAGGAACCAATGAAAGAATAATTAAGTAAATTTTTAGAGTGGTTTCGACTATAAACTTGGTCATTTTCAGTAACATTAAAAGAGAAAATATTTAGTAAAAAAGTTTGAATAATTTAGAATATTAAATTTTATAAATAATTTCATGTAATAAGTTGTAAATGATTTTGAAATATTCAACTAATTATTAATGTCACAGAATGTTATGATAGCACTTAAGCTTAATTCAAAATAAAATCTTAATTTATGTTTCAAGAAATAAGTATGAAATTAATCATATAAATTAAATATATGTAAAAAAACTTTTATTTACTTTAATATGTAAGGCTAAATATTGTTTGCATATTGATAAAAGCAGGAAAAATAAATAAGTTAAAAATTATGTTAAATTTTGTTATTTTCTTGTATCATTCAAATTAATGTACAAAATCTTCTTAATTTATTAAAACATATCCTGTGTTAATAAATAAATAAAAACTTAAAGTTTTTCCCAACTATTAAATTAAATGTTGCAAAGTTAAATATCAAGGGTGGTTAAATTCATAATACAGTAAATTCAATAAAATAAAGCCTAATGTTACAACAGGAAAGTAACTCATGAAAGTAAATTATTTTAAATATTTGAGCTATATCAAAAGATAGTTGGTTTTTAAATCAAAGTCCAGGGGCATATACCACTGGCAGATGCTGCTTAAGTGTAACACAGGAGCCTATAAAAAGGTAAAATTAAGCAGGATCTTATTTTGCACGGGCCAACCTGGATCACCAGTTAATAACAGCACATGGTAAGATATAATGTATGTGATGATTGTTAAGGCTAATATGTATCTTTTCAGCTGACAAAATACTGACATATATGACTATATAGCCCTCACACTATTAATCAACAGTAGGGGTTTTTTTTAAGAACAACAAGTCAGGTTGGCATGTCATAGCATGTGTTTATGTGCATATTAGACAGTTGGCAGGTGGTTAAGCGTAGGAGTGCCGCGGTTGGGGTGGGGGGGTTCGTTGCAGTTCACGCTACACTAATGGTGACTAGTGAGCCTAGGAATGAAAAATTATGAGTTGTTTTTTCAACAAAGACTGTAAGATACTGCTAATTTTATTTTACACTAGAGCCTGTTGTGTTATAAAGCCAATATTTTTTCATCCACTATTTTTAGGGTTATATATTTGATTTTAAAAAATTCCTGACTTTCACTAAATATTACAATTAATTTTATATATTTTTATGTATGGCCCGATAAAATATTTTTTTATGTCTAGACGTTGGATTACTTTATTACATAAAAATAACCCGCAAACACCTATCCCGCAATGAAAACAGTGGTCTAGTATACATTGCTTACAATGTTTTAACATTTCACAATATTTTTAGAAATATGACGTTTAGAAATTCCAAATTCTACAATGATTTCTGAAATTGTTTGCAATGTATTTATATAGTGTTTAATTGTAAAGTCACCTAAATATAAAATAAAAGACTGTTTAAATTTTAAAGAGTTTTTATGCGGAATAAACCTCCCCCACCGCCCGCTCCCATTTGAAACTCTATGCATCCCCTCGAAGGTTAAATCAAGATTAATTTTTAAAAATAGGAACAGAAAGTAACAAAAGTGGGTAATGTAATAAATTATTATTATCAATATGTATCATCTTTACTAAATTAGATGTATATAGTAGTTATATATTATTGGTAATGTGTAATAATAATTATTAAAAACAAAATTTAATTTGAAGTATTATTAATAATTTTAAATTCAGAAAAATAAATTTTACATTGATAAATACTCTATATAATGTTTTGTTGAAATCTATATTAAATTATTTAAAATTAGAATTTTAAAATAAAATAAAATTTTATTATTGAACTAATTAACAACATGCCAAACTTATATGTGATAAGATATAGGCCAATGTATGACATTTACACTTCAAAACCAGTACTTGTCCCAAATGAACTAATAATGTGAAAATATGTATGTTGACTGCCTGAAAGATTTTGAAATTAATAATTATTATGTTTGTAAGCCAATGATGCTAATATTACTGTCAGTCAATCGTGTACTGGACATGAAATCAATGAACAAAAGGTCCTAAGTAGATTACACATGATACAAATTATAAATAAGATTTAATTTTTCATTTTACTATTGAGAATATTAAGATAAATTATTAAATGTTATTTGTAATTTTAAACAATTAAACTGTTATATAAATTTTAATCAAATTATATGTAGTAGTAATCATAGAGAAATAAATTCTTTTATCGTATCTCATAATTCTTTATTTAGATACCGAGATTATGATTTGTTTTACTTATTAGTAATCATCCGCCATCCATAATTTTTCTAGACAGTTATTTTATACTTTTAAAAGAGTAAAATGTTTAATTTATGCCAGTTTCAATAATATAACTGCATTCATGACATTCCTAAGCAGATATTAGCAAAAAATACTAATTATTTCATAACTTTAGTTAACTAAAATAATTATTCGTATATCTTGTCAATGGATAATTCTTGCAATATAATTTTATCAGTTTCAAACTTGTATTACAATCTTCTTATGTTATTTTCATTATTTGATTAATTGTTGAAGTTCACAACATCAAGCTAATTTAACTAAAACATCCACAAATGTATGATCACAGGTTAACAATTAAAAACCTTCTATAGAGGTGTATAGTTTTCACATGAGACTGGAATAATGATACTAGTAAAACTTGAATTTTTTTGTAGTTTATTACCAATAATTTATTTTATTAAAAGCAACATGGAGGCTAAAAAAAATTAACTTAATGAAAATAACTTGTAAATATATTACAGTTGCCTATAGTAGTATTTACTTTATAATTGTGGAGAAAGGCCATTTCAGGAGATGTGTCCCATTGACAAATCAGACAGTAACTGATCTCAAGGTTATTGTAGGTTAAGGGGGGGGGAGGAGTCGGGATATTAGGGTGTATATGTGGGTGTATTTTGGTGAGTTTTGGGTGTATGAGGAGTTATGTCAAAAGTCTATGTGAGTTATAATTTAATTGGGCATGTGTGTAGGGTGTAGTTTGAAATGTTTGAACATCGCATATTGTTTGGTTGTGTATTGTTGGTTATTTTTGTTTTGTTTGTGAAGAACTTGTAAGTTAGATGTTATGTTTGTGTAATTATGATTTGTGGATATGAGATGTTTGGTGAAGTTTCATTGGGTGTTTTTGTTTCTTAGTAGTCTGTTACCTTAGTAGTTTGTCCTTTTATGTTTTCTTGGAAGTTTGTGTAAAATGACCTCCTTGTCTGGACTATGTTAAAACTGGTCCACAAACTGCAAGTTAGTTTGTAAACACCAGTGGAGTTGTAAATGTTGTTGGGCTTAAATTTTTTGTTGAAATTGTCATGTGAGAAATAGGCTATTTGTATTTTCGAAGTGTGTTGGTTAGTTTGTGGGTTTTGGATGATCTGTATGGTATTGTTAAGTATTTTATGGGTAGACAACATGACAAACCCAGAAAATACTTAACAATATCATACAGAACACCCAAAACTCACAGACTAACCAACGCACTTCAAAAATACATTTACAGAATAGCCTACTTCACACACAACACTCTCAACAAAAAATTTAAACCCAAGAACATAACACTCGCTACTATAGGCAAGTGTAACATATTTATAAGTGCTTTTAGTTGAAAACTAGTAGTTCAGGTGAAAATAGAATCAACAAATACATAAAAATAATAAAGGTTTTCATTAAAAATATCTTCTTAGTTTGTAAACTATTCATACATACACATTTAGTCTATATGTTTAGGGACTATGGTTATAAGTTCATTTGTCTGTCTACAGAAAAAATATGTTTGACTTGGTCACCAAAAGGAAAGCTTATCTCTCCTTACACTTCAAGACAACATTTAAATAGCTCACCATATTTTCTAATTGCGGTATTTAAATGAAAAATTTTTTTAACATGCCTAAATAGTATTTCAGAGTCTCAAAAACTTCTGAAGATAAACTGATGAAATTATCAGGTAATACTAGTGAACATCACCCTTTTAGTTAAAGAAACCAGATTAACAATTAAATTAAATACAATCTGTAATAAAATATCACTTCAACTGACTTTCTATTTTACAAGGATTAGGATGTGTACTTAGTCTATATGTTTAGGGACTATGGTTATAAGTTTATTTGTCTGTCTACAGAAAAAATATGTTTGACTTGGTTACGACATGGAAAGTTTATCTCCCCTTACTCTTCAAGACAAAATTTAAATAGCTCACCATGTTTTCTAATGGCGGTATTTAAATGACACTTTTTTTAACATGCCTAAATAAAATTTCAGTGTTTCAAAAATTCTGAAGATAAACTGATAAAATTTTCAGGTAATACTAATTGAACATCAGCCTTTTAGTTAAAGAAACAAGATAACCAATTACATTAAATACAATCTGTAATAAAATAACACCTCAACTGACTTTCCATTTTACGATTAGGATGTATACTTTCATTAAGCTCATGAATTTCACTCATCTATCAGAATTATCCCTATCAGATTCTTCGTCATAACTATCAATATTATTACCAGATGCATGCTGTAAGTTTTTAATTTTCAAGATTCGGTCAACTATGTGTTGTAACTGGTTATGTCATTATGATCTACAGAGATTGTATGAATCATGCATAAATAATCTGTAACAGGTACATGACATCCTAATGAAGAATAAAATATCCAGGCCTTGGTAATCAAATAGTTTTTTAAAAATCTAAAAGACGACAAGAGCAATGAACATTTATATAAGACATTATACTCCATGGACATGTACCTGATGAACCACTAGTAGTACAACTTTCTCAGCATAGGCATATATCCAATGTCCCAACTTAAAAGTTTAATTTATGCAAGTATTAATAGTCTGAATCTCATACAGAAAATCTTATTTCATCAAAAATATCACCCAATGGTTTTCATGAAACATCCACACCTGTTACAAGTGGTTTGGTATTTTTGTGATATCACTAGCAAACACAATACTACTGACAAAACATTTATCTTAAACCAATTACATACTTTCATTACACACACTTTAAGAGTGAGTTTCCTAATGATAGGATCCAGGTAGCAGGTACCTCTCCATGACTGTACTACATCTACTTCAAACAATCATGCCTGAAATTTTCAAATTATATCCCTGCTCACGGAGCTCTATATCCTATTCATTATTTATTTTTTTTTTATGTACTGTACTTCATAGACTATTATATTCAAATTTATTAATCACTTTGAAACGAAAATAGCAAAAAGACCGTTAAATACAACATAAATAAATTTAGACCTGAACTTTAATTCCTTAAAAAATAAAGCTTGTTCGATAACAGATTTAAAACTTTAGTCTTCAAAAATCAGGACTTTAAAATTTATGGCTAATAACTTTTTAAATCACAATCTGTATATTGTTTTAAAATATCTAGGCTCTTTATAATTTATTTAATAGTTTAAGGCAGAAATGTATAAACAATCAATACACAAACAGTACTATGCATACACACACACTCATCTCTTTCCAAATACAGTAAACTCCCGATTATCCGTCGAATAGGGTGGCCCTGCAGCGCTGGATAACGAATTCCCCGGATAATCTACTATGAACAAAGAATACGCAAAACGATCGATTATTATACCATTAGTTACACAAATAATGACTCCGGTTAATGCAATTCACAAATAATCTTCAGAGGACAAAATAAATACAGAAAATAATTTAAAATGTCGATGTATTCGTTCGTTGACGGATTATAACATGTACATTTATATGTCTAACTATTTACAATACGTACATAAGTATATGTCAAAAGTAAGTATGTATGTACATATGTAATTTCCTTTACACATAATACTTTCATTTTTTAACAAAAAAAATCTGTCACTTCGTCTGTTTTTTTGTGAGCATTGATTTAGCTTTAATGTGCGATCTAAGTTTCTTGAGAACCATTTTGTCGCACAGTGTCTACTTGTGTCACAAAGCCATAAAGATCGATAATGTATATGACAGAGACATGGATAATGCATATGTCACGTCCTAGACCATTTATAGCCGAGATTAGCTGACATTTGTTTACAATCTTATGATACACATTAGGTTTTCGGGCGTCCAAGCATTTTGTCATTGTCTCTTATATACATTAGTCTGCTCGCCCCTTTTATTTCGCTGGCTCACCTTTCAATGTAAAAATTAGTACGTACACATTTACATATCTATTCCCTTCATCTTAACATCTATTGAGCCTTATATGTATTTACGTCGTAATTCACCGTTTGGAAATTTAAACACATGAATCTGATTGGAATAAAAATTGGATATTTGTAAAACAATGGCAGACCCCGGATAATCCGCAAACCGGTTAATCCGCCCAAGGATAATTGGGAGTTTACTATATATATATATATATATATATATATATATATATATATATATATATATATATATATATAATTTTAGGTTAGTTCTAGTAAGAGCTTAAAGCTTATTTAGGAATTTTTTGGACTTGATAGGAGACTGACAGACTTACCTAAAGGCAATAGAGGTAAGTGTGTCAGTCTCCTATCAAGTCCAAAAAATTCCTATATATATATATATATATATATATATATAGACACACACACATACTTGCACTGATTTATTAAGTTATTATTGTTAATTGTAAACAATTGTTCCACCACTAAAGCAATAAACATATAACACCGTCATAGACACCATCAAAACAACAAAAATAGCCAAATTACATGAGATCAAAGAAAATATCAAATCTGCTTACCAAAAAAAAGTCAAATTAACTTACAACTGTACACAACTAACTTAGAAATCATAAAAACATTAGACACTCTTATACCAATAATACACGAAAAAATACAACAAGGAAAAATAATTCAGTGATTCGACAAGAAAACAGTGTTGCTACAGATATTATATGTATATTTGTAATTATATTACGAATACTCACAGTAAATTTCTTGTTTTGCTGCCATGTCTCAGTCTTCTGAACACTTGCTTCAACTGCACCAATGTCAGGTGCGGCTTGTTGCCGCTTCTCTGCTGTCTTGCTGTTCATTCGTTGACAGCTGATCCACCCGACCAAAACCGCCACTACACAACACCACCATTTTTTAAACCGGCCAATCACATTAAATTTTAATAAATTAAATGTCATTTTTAATCACACATAATATTATTCAGCCATTTCCCCTCCCTTTGTAAGTCTTATTTTGAAATGAAATATTAAAAGAAACTGAATTGTTTGAGTCAGTCAGAACATATAGAAATATAAATATACCTGTCAACTTATGTTTATTTTCACAACATTAAAGCAAGAATTTAACGCGAGCGGTTTTATAACTGCAAAATATAGTAAATTAAGTATTAAATTAAATCTGAAACTAACTAAGGATTCCCTATGACCTTGATAGATCTATTCCCTTAAGCATAAGCTCTGGCTATTGAAGCTATATGTTTCCCTTGGCCCTAGTTTCAATTTCACCTACAGTTCTTTATCCTTTTCTGATAACTTCCTACAATCTTGATATGGAGTACGTTTATTTCAGGTCTGCAAATACTTTATTTAGTTTTAGACCCATAGAGTTGAATGTAATAGCAACAAGCAAACACTTACAAGAATGAAAACAATGACACTGTAGTATTTAAACTTTGGGGCATTTGAAAATAGCTTTCAACTTATGAACTTGAGAAATTCACAATTTTTTTCCCAATTCATATGGGTCAAACAGTGACCTACTTCATTCTTTATGTTTCAATTTATGTTATTAATTATTATGCGTTTATCAACAGAATAGAGCTGATCATAAAATAGAATAAACATTTTCTATTTTATTTAAACGAAACTATTTTCTTTCATTGATTTGAAAGATTTATAGTATAATAGTATTATGATATACTACTTGATACAGTAATATAATGTTTGAAGAATATATAATTGGTATTTTGGCCTAAACAAACAGTATAACAGTTGAAACTCATTAGTTAAAAACATAGTAAGAAAGTGACTTGATCTTTAGGGCCATAAGAGAAGTCAGTATTATTACTAAATATTGGATTATTCATCAATCAAGCTCTTCAAGGATGAGTAACACACCTGCTAATATAATCTATCAAGGATCCTGAAGTATTACTCATTATCACAATAATACTCAATGATCAATCACAAGTAACTTTGTGTTTTCACTTATGCATTACACATTATACGCTCTGTCAAAATTTGAAATATGTCCTTATTTCACTAAGGACACGTGTAAGTATGTTACACTTGCTTGTAGTAGCTCATACTTTACTGATTATTGAAGACACCCTTTTCGGGAGATGTGTCCCATTGTCAGTAACTCAAAAGTTAATTATGGGACACATTTCCCAAAATGGCTGTCTTCAATAATAATAACAGTAAGTGGTACTATAGGCAAGTGTAGCAAACTAATATATGTTCCAGTGTTTTAATGAAAAACTAGTAGTTCAAGTGAAGATAAAATCAAATAATTTATTCTTATTTTTTTCATATTTGTAAAAGGAAACAGTTTTATCCCCTGTTGAGCAATAAAAAACTGATTCCCTTCTAGTGGATTCCATCATCTGTGAAATAATAATGAATAACAATCAGTGTTGCAATATAACCTTATGTGATAAGCCTAACGAAATATATGTTTTCTTCTAAAGAGCAAAAACAAGGGAAACAGAATTAAGAAAATTGTAGGTGGACAGGTAGAGAGCAGTTTTTAAGGGTTGCAGTTTGTACGAACTGCAACCTGTACAGGCCAAGAAAAAAATTTAGAAACACAACAGATTCTTTCCTTTCGCAGGCATGTACTGACCATATCACCACTCAAGATTATTATACAGATTTAGTCTTATGGATTCATCCATAAGATTCATCCCCACGCGTTATTTACGTGGGGGTGAGAACAAAGAACTCATTCTTTTAAACTGCATGCATATGATACCATCATGGGAAGCTGTATAAACTGAACTGTCAGGATGGCAATAAATTATGGAAAATAAAAAGGACTAGGCTATAATAGCTTTAATATACTAAGAATGTCAGGCTACTGGCTAGAATGAAACTGGACACATCTAGAAAGAAGATATAAGTAAATAGGGTCTAGGTACACTTTGCAAACATACACAATTCTTTATAGCTGAAAGACTGGACATTGGAATTTAATTATTAAAAGTTTTGTGAAAATTATTCTCTGCATAAAATACAAAATTCAAAATAAATAAGTTAAAGTTGATTGTGAGGATATTAACTGAAGCTATAACTCACACTTATATGTGAATATCCAAAACCCAAAATTATCTTTGCTTTGCTAAAATTATTTTATAACTAGCAAATAGAACTTTATGTATTTTTTGAGCTTTTAAATTTTGTAGATTTGTACTATACTAAATTGTACCTATAAACTAATTCAAATTTAAAATAAAATAATGTGTAACTTCTAGTTTGTATTAATTTACTAACATTTTGTAATTTAAACAAAAGATGGATAAGTGAAATACATAATGTTTCCCTCAATTATTTTACAACACAGGATGTCTCAGTTTTGTATCAAAAAATGTAATTTAAGGATGCCAAACTGAAACTTTATACTTTCTGGTACAGTACTCAACATACACAAGATAAAATTATTTCTATTTTTATACAAGCTTAAGCTTAAGCAGCTAGTATGAAAAGTTACTTTTGATATTTATATTTATTCTACTAAAAGTTAAATTATTTATTGAAGAGAATTATCTAGATACTAAGCACCGGAATACTTTATACACATTGATTTATCTACTTGTATCTATGACATTTTTAAAACATCAACATATACAGGCAATTAATAAACATATACTGTGTATTTTAATAACAAATTATAAAAAATAATAACACACAATTCAAATGCTAAATAAATAGTTAACAATAATGTCAAAACTATTCCAGCCTTATCACTTAACTAGTTAAACACTAACTTCACTCATTTGAATGTTTAATCTAAACAAAATGAGAAGCTTTTGGTATCATTGTTACAACTGTACTACAGACAAGCTGTGGAAGTTATGCTTACATACACAAATGTTTATTCAAGGTCACTCAAAGGCTTGTGACAAGTAACTTGTCAACTTTATAAAACATTTAAATTTCAATGGTTATTATTCTTTTTATGTTTACTGGTAACCTAAATGAATTTAATGGTTACATTTAATAATAAAACACAGGTAGTTAGATTAGACTAAAGAAAACCACCTAAAAATATATCAGTTGGTACAATGAAAGATTATTAAATTAGAATATTCTGTAAATATAACTGATTATAATTGAGTTATGTGATGAATATTTTTAACACCAGTGGAATATGTCTACACCAGTGGAGAACTGTTTCCTTGCTTATTGTTTCCAGTACTTATTGATTCTGATAAGCAATTTAAGTACTAACAAATTTATGAAAACCAAATTCAAATTAAAATATATAATCTATGATATCAATAGGTTTATTTTAGAGATACTACCTGACCATAAACAGTATGGTTGTTCCTCATCTAAACTGTTTTTATTTTCAAACTCACAGATACGTTGAGATTTTTACTAAACACTTGTATTACGGTCTGAGTTGACAATGGGACATATCTCCCGAAACGGCTGTCCTCAACAAATATAAGTAAGTGCTACTACAGGCAACTTTGTAAATATTTACAAATGTTTAGTGAAAACTAGTAGCTCACATGAAGATGGAATCAACAAATATAAAGATTTTTGTTTTTGTGGTAGTTTTTAGGTGACTCAGTAGTTTTTGTGGTGGTCAATCAATAGGGCTTCTGGTACCTATGAGGGGTAGAAAGGAATTGTGAATATTGGTGTCATTAAATATGGGTATAAAATACCCTGATACAAAATATAGGGCAGATATCACAACACATTCCAGATCGAGTACCTAATGCAGACTTACTCTCAATCAAAGACTTAAAGAAGTATCTATGTTTTACACTCCCTTGAAAAAAAAAGATAAGAAGGGGTAGATGGAAATGCATAGGACCAAGGAGAGGACAAATGGCCCTTGCTACTGGCAACGAAGTAGATTTGCTCTCAATCAGGATGAAGGGATATGTCTATTCACCACCCATGCTACCCAAAAAAGCTTTTAGCTAACTAAACACATATTTTACTTCAATGGTATTAACAATTATTACTCCTTAAAGTTATATTATATTTGAATACTAATTTGTTTTTAAATTGCAAACTAAAGGAAATGAAAAATAATTTAGCTATTTTCTCAAACTAACAATGAAATCACCTTATAAATTATGTTTTGGAAATATTAATTATAATATAAGTACTATAATGTGCCTACATACTATAACATTATTACATAAAAATGTTACGAAATACAAATTTTGCAGTAAAAGGGCCATATTTTTCTGTGAGAGTGATTCGACAATGGTCAAGTAACCGAAAGGTGCCTCATCACACAAGGTAAAATTATTGCACTTAGTGGTGGATAAAAGTATCTACAATAGTAATATATTAACTTCATAAAGTCAGTGCAACGGGAAAATAATGAGCAACATTATATATATATATATATATATATATATATATATATATATATATATATATATATATATGAAGTTAATATATTACTATTGTAAGTAATTTTATCCACCATTAAGTGCAATAATTTTACCTTGAGTGATGAGGCACCTTTCGGTCACTTGACCATTGTCGAATCACTGATATTTTTCTGTTGTAGATGTTCGGTCCATGATATTGGTATTTGTTGACGTTACACACAATTTCTCTTGATCTGTGTGTATGATGTTTTTATATAGTATGTCTTCTGTATATGTTGCTTGTAGATTCATTAAATTGTTGTGTATGCTTTTATAAATGTGGTATTTTTCTAGTGAGTTTAGTTCTATTGGGTTATTATTTATTTCAAGTATGGTTAGGTTATTTTCGTAATTTGTTATTTCATGTTTATGTGATATTAGGTGTGCTGCAACATTTGATACTTTTGAATTTTTGTTTTTGAATGCTCTATAATGTTCTTCAAATCTTATTTTAAATGTTCTGGTTGTTTTTCCTATGTAAAAAGCGTTACAGTTGTTGCATGTAATTTTGTAAATTCCTGATAGGTTATGTTTTTCTGAATTTGTTTTGTGGTTTGTGTTATTAAGATATTTTATTATTATGTTGTTTGGTTTGTATGTTCTAGTGTAGTATTCTTTGTTGTATATATTTGTTATTTTTTCTATTTTGTTATTGGTGTATTTATATTTTAGGTAGATTTTTTTATTTTCATTATTTTTGTGTTCCGGTTGTAGTGTTGTGTTGAGGTTAGGTTTTTTTGTGAATTTATTGTATATATTTTTTATAATGTGTTTGTTGTATCCATTTTCTATTGCTATTTTTGTAATGTTATCTAATTCTTCATTTAATTTTTGTTTGCTATCCTGTGTGTATTTTATTGCTTTATTTATCATGTTACTGTAAGTGTTAATTTTGTGTGTCCAGGGGTGGTTAGATTTGTAGTGTATTGTGGTGTTGTTGGAAGTAGGTTTCCTGTATACTGTAGTTTCTATTTTATTATCATTTATATTTAAAGTGATGTTGAGAAAGTGGATTGTTCTATTTGTTTCTGTTTCAACGGTGAATTGTATGTTTTCGTTGTATGTATTGAGTTTGTTTAATATTATGATGTGTTCGTTGTGAATGGTAGGTTGGTATATTACAAGTATATCGTCTACATATCTTGTCCATAGTGAAATATTGTGTGTGTGTTTATTATAGGTTTAATTATTATTTGTTCAAAGTGTTGTAAATATATTTCTGACATGACAGATGATATGGGTGAACCCATGGGGAGTCCAGTTGTTTGTTTATAATAACGTTAACATGATAAATAAAGCAATAAAATACACACAGGATAACAAACAAAAATTAAATGAAGAATTAGATAACATTACAAAAATAGCAATAGAAAATGGATATAACAAACACATTATAAAAAATATATACAATAAATTCACAAAAAAACCTAACCTCAACACAACACTACAACCGGAACACAAAAATAATGAAAATAAAAAAATCTACCTAAAATATAAATACACCAATAACAAAATAGAAAAAATAACAAATATATACAACAAAGAATACTACACTAGAACATACAAACCAAACAACATAATAATAAAGTATCTTAATAACACAAACCACAAAACAAATTCAGAAAAACATAACCTATCAGGAATTTACAAAATTACATGCAACAACTGTAACGCTTTTTACATAGGAAAAACAACCAGAACATTTAAAATAAGATTTGAAGAACATTATAGAGCATTCAAAAACAAAAATTCAAAAGTATCAAATGTTGCAGCACACCTAATATCACATAAACATGAAATAACAAATTACGAAAATAACCTAACCATACTTGAAATAAATAATAACCCAATAGAACTAAACTCACTAGAAAAATACCACATTTATAAAAACATACACAACAATTTAATGAATCTACAAACAACATATACAGAAGACATACTATATAAAAACATCATACACACAGATCAAGAGAAAGTGCGTGTAACGTCAACAAATACCAATATCACGGACCGAACATCTACAACAGAAAAATATCAGTGATTCGACAATGGTCAAGTGACCGAAAGGTGCCTCATCACTCAAGGTAAAATTATTGCACTTAATGGTGGATAAAATTACTTGCAATAGTAAAATATTAACTTCATAAAGTCAGTGCAACAGAAAAACAATGGATAACGTTAAATATCAAGAATATATATATATATATATATATATATATATATATATATATATATATATATATATATCACTTTCACTTATGTACTTAAACAAGAATCTTACTTGGTATTTATGCGAGCGCTTTCAGAGACTAGTAAGTGCCTCCATCTTCCGGCATACTCCAGCATAGAGTATGCCGGAAGATGGAGGCACTTACTAGTCTCTGAAAGCGCTCGCATAAATACCAAGTAAGATTCTTGTTTAAGTACATAAGTGAAAGTGATAAGTGTATACAAGAAAACAGTGTTGCATAATCTACAAATATATATATATATATATATATATATATATATATATATGTGTGTGTGTGTGTGTATAAAAAATTTTTGTTGATAGTTTTCTACTTAGCTACTATTAGTGAAAAAAAGATTTATTAATCTATTATTAAACCATAATTTACAAATTATAACATTCATAAACTGTAAATTATGGTTTAATATTAGACTAATACATTTTTAGCTCTTGAAAAGGATTTTCGGATAGAAAATAAAAATTTATAGTGTATTTGTAAAAGCAGCATGAATTTGTCTGTGATCTGCCATTAACTTTAAACATATTGAATAGATATTAACAGAGACATTAAATAAAAGTTGAATTAAAAAAAATATTTATGTAAAACAGAAAGTACTTTGTGTTTTTCAAAATTCACTACAACCAAGGTAATTTCTGATTCACTCTAAGAAACCAGCTTTTCTGTTCAACTCAATCAGCTAGTTGAAAAACATAATTTTGTTTTATGAGTTGATATGTTGAAATAAATTATATTTTGTTCCAAGCTTATGTTACATAGTAACGATTTTGTCGAAGTGAATCATAAAACACAATTATTTATGGTTTTTAGAAAATGATATTTTTTATGATTAGACTGGCAAGAGAAAAACTTATTTTATCTGTAAAAGAATAACAAATAGCACAGAGAGCAACATTTGTGTTTGTAACATCTAAATATAGTAGAACTCAAATTATCTAAATAAACTAGGACTGGACCCCACTTGGGGTAGAATATTCATTGGCCTTATAAAACGAGGAAAATAAATAACACCTTTGCAATGAGATGATTTTTTTTTGTTTTAATCTAATCAACCAGTACAGCCATTACAAAGAATAGGAGGGATTATGACATGTACAGGTCTGTTACCTGAATTAACTAATCTCTATTGAAGTCATAAAGAGGTATCTATCTCACTTCATAAGTCTATTAATTTTCTTGGAAACTAGAATTCCAGAAATAAACTTTAGTATTTACATAATCTGGACAGGAAAATAGCACAAGTAAAATGGGCAAACTCCTCTTAACAAGCTTGCCATCTAACATACTCAAAAGAATAAATTTCCTAGCCTATGGATTACAAAATCGATATCTAGTGTTGAGGCCACTAGATGCTTTGACATAACCTAATCGCACGTATTATAGTGTTATACAATTTATAATAAAAAAAAACTTGCAATTTGCAAATTAAACCAAACAGGTTTACCAGTTTCAATTGATCACATTCAATAGTAGCAAGGCCAATAATTAGAAGGAAAATATTTTTTTATAATAATGGGTTATTCATCTTTGCAGTGTTTTTAACAACATTAAAAATGGATCAAAGTTACATTTATCATGTAACAAATTATGGTTTTATTTTATTAAACATTATTTATTGTTTAAAACCTATGATAAAAAGTTACTGTAATTAGAAAACTTATGTATCTTACCAATGCCATCATGATTACAGCTATCCACAAATAAAAATAGTGATAAAACAGTTTACAGTTGATAAAAATAGTGATAAATTCATGTTTTAAGAATTTACATATAGTCAGATATGAAACAGAGACCTAAGGTCTAATCAATATTAGTCAGAGAAAGTTCCCAATCTAAGTTTCCAGGCTGAACAGTGAATAACCAACTGTTATCTAATAAAGTAATTAGAGTGACAAAGTATATAATTACACACCAGTGTCAAACATTTTACTATGAGACTATTCACAACAAAGTGTTTACTTAGCTTAAAAAAATGTTTTTTTGCAAAATAGTCATATTTTGTCTACTTATTCAACAAGTAAATATAATGTTACTATTTATTATAGTTTACTTTAAAACATTTAGTAAATAACATGTACCTCTTATTGAAACTATATATTTTTTAAAAGGTTTTACATAACTGAACCAGTTCTTTCATCAATGTGTTTAGTTAATATTTTACTCACAATTATATTGTCTATCTACTGCAAAGTATAGACTATACTTCTAAGTAAAACCAACCTCATTGTAGTAACAAATAAGTAAAAATAAACTCTATTACACTTACTTGTCACTTAAGCTTATTTTGCAGTTTATTACAAAATACATTTACAGTATATTGAGGAAGATAATTAAAAATTTTGAGAACGAAGTTATACAAAGTCATCAGAGATAATATATTACAAAATAAGCTCAGAGTTTAGCCAGATACCTTCTCTATATTTAAGAGGTGTTACTCTGACTGGGACTTATTAGAAACTCAAACTATTACAGCAAGAAAAGCTTTGAGGGTTTATTAGTTTCATAACACAGAGAGGGAGAAACTAAGAATAGATGTTTAAGTTTTAATTTTAAGATCTTTTAACAATTTTCTGATATCTTGTCAGCTCAGTTACATAGCAGCTTATTTACTGACAAAAAATGTGCTGTTGAAAAAGTTTTTTATACATTTACTTAAATTATAAGTTTGGCAATTCGTTAATTGGTTTAGTAACAGAATTTAAAGTTTTTCCAGCTATCATGGGCAATAAAATCAACAAGGTTAATATATGTATTAAACATATGATTCATCAGGTAACCAATGACTTCAGCTTATTTACACATTAGTTTTTATTAATGCTCATACATAAAAAATAACTTTTGAAAGGGGTAAAAAATACAATTGTTTTTTTTCAATCAACTTTTCAAAAGTTTTTGTCTCAATAAATTAATGTTGCCATTACATACAGAACAATCTCACTAATCCAGCATTGGCTGATCTGGGACAAAATAGGGACGTGTCGGATTAACGAAATCTGCATGTAAGGGTTATAAATGTACGGAACATACAAAAGTTGAAATTAAACAAAAACCTGTTGAAATCTAGTCGTACAACATTGTGTAGTACTATATAATATACAAATTATGAAACTGACAATAAAAAATGTCATCGAGTACAGTACAGTAAAATAAACAGTGGTAAAATACAATACCCTACAGTACATAAATACACAAAAAAATGCACAGTGATTTTATTCATGGGTGCAGAAAATAATTTTGTAAAGTGTTTTTGCTTTCTAGCATTAATGAGTGCATTAATTTTGAAGTCCTTTTAGTGTAAAAATTTCTGACTCCTACTTACTATTTTTTTCTGCCCAAGTGATTGCAGTGGGGAAAGCCTTCAGTGCCTGATCTCTATTTACTATATGTGGATTACAAAGTAGTGAGTCACACACGCATGCAGTGACATTAAAACAAACCATGCAGGGCCAGATTACTTGACGTGCCTTATTGGCACATTGCCGGATCATAGAGACTATACTGTATTTTGGTAGAAGAGGTATTTGTAAAGAGAAAACTTGTTAAAGAAGAAAGATATACTATAGAATACTGTTCCATGGTCTATCTATTCCAGTCATGACAATAGTTTAACTGTTTTAATATTTCAATATTATAAGGTAAAATTAAAATGTTTACTTGAAATTCACATTTGATATTAAATCAATCTTGAGTGTTGTACCTATAACTCATAATGAACAGTCATAACATAAATATCACAATTAAAGTTGTGATGGTGTGAAATTATTGTGAATATTTTAAAAGGAGTAATTATTAGTATACAAAAAATGTTTGAAAAAGAATTTCCACATTCACGCTAAGTTTTAGGGTTTTTACTTCATAGAATAGTATCGTAATCATTACTTTGAAAACTTTATTTAATATGATTTAAAATTGATGGAAATTTGTTTTATAGCAATAAAATTGTATATGTTAGAAGAGATCTAGAAGAAACATTCATTTTCCCTGGTAATGGGAGAAAGAAGAGAATCCATGAAAGAGAGTATCTTCTCAGAAATTGTCTTATTTTCTATTGCTCCAATAACACTATCATGAAGTAGAAATGTTTGTGCCTTTGTAGAAAAGTTTTAAGGTAAAATGTAAAATAAGGTTGTTGTAAAATGGGAAATCACAGCTCACTTGAATATGATTGTATAGGTCCTTTGAAATGACTACGAGGGTCACAGACAGGTGTCAACCAACTACAATCTTGTGTAGAAATGAGTACATGTAGGGATTACTGAAATGTGGGAAACCAGAATCTCTCTAGTATCGACAGATAAGAAGTACTGATAAATACATAAAAAATTATTATATGATTCCTTTTATAAGCATATTTAAAACAGCTTTTTGCACCGTTTTTCTATCCATCAATTTTTGGTACTTGAGATGAAGTTAAACAAATATTATATGAACAGGAACAAAGAGTTTAGTATTATCTTTAATTAGGAAGAAATTAAAGTTATGACCTTTTAAAAAATTAATAAATAACTCTTAAACAAAACCTCAATAAAATTTAATTTGACCAGTTTATGAGTTATCTATAAATATTAAAATTAATGTATAAAATTTAATACATTATTAATAAATTGGAGTTTCTTCATTTATAGAGTAAAATTTAACCCTATATTTGTCATGTATAGTAAAATGTTATAGGCGCATGTCTGAAGTTATGTATATATGATTATTATTCTATATATATTAGTTGTTTTTTCTTATGTTATAAGATGGTGATCATTTTGACCAACAGTGTTATAAAACATCTTAGTGTTAAGATGTTATCCCACAGAGGAATACCCACTAAGATGTTATCCCACATCTTAGTGTTAATACCCACAGAGGAAAGATAGCGGAATCTACGAGTGTCAAGTGAGCACAACGCCACCTATTGGGACTTCCATGTATCTCTCTGTAGTCGGTCAGTAACTTATTCTGTTACTACTAAAATAGAAAAGTATTTTAGTCTAATTATAAGAGCTATGTATAGTGCGTGAGGTTTAACGGTGTCCCTCGTTCTGCTGTAGCATTTGCCTACTAGCCTAACTGAAAACATTATACAATACATAAATCTCGTCTCTTTCGTAATCGCGTCTCTTTCTTTGCAGAAGCAGAGCAACACATTTAAAGATCACGTCTACTCAAACTATTACAGTATTATCATTTAGTTAATTAGAGCTGTTTACACTTTAAACACGACATTGATGTTTTCTGAAGTGTCGGGTTTTGACCCTGCACTGCAGCCCAGTCCACCCTAGTTTAGTTTTCTTTCTATGTTATTTACACTACATATATTCTTGAATTTTGTAGTCCATTACTTTCGATGAAACTTGATTAATCACTTTTACCTTAGTTTATGACTAACCGAACATTAATTTATTTTGTAAATTTGTAAAAACTTACTAACATAGAATGTTTTTGATCGCTCCATGGCGATCTTCATCAGCGTCTAAATTTTCCTCTTGGAGTTGTTGTTAGGTAAAGCGATGACAGTTTTAAAGGTACCATTTTAATGTATTTAAAACCATCACCCCTTAACCTAACAACAACTTCAAGCAGAAAATTTAGATACTAATGAAGATCGCCAAGGAGAAATTGAAAACATTCTGTCTCAGTATGTTTTTACAACTTTACAAAATAAATTAAGGTTTGGATAGTCATAAACTAATGTAAAAGTGATTAACTATATCCCCTCAAATCCGAACAACCGGAAAATCCGAACATGATTTGATGAAAACCAAATTTTAAAAAGGTATCTAGAATTTAATGAAGAATGTACTGAAAGTGTCCTACTTATGTAAAACAGGACTGAGATGTGTAATATATTCTCGAGGATACGAAGTTGCACCACCATCGCATTAGCATATCATCGAAGAGTGTTGCAGCTGCATGTATTTCTACATAACGCAATGCAATGTCAAGAGTGGCGGCAGCGTCGGCATGAGTGACAGCATTCATAGTGGCATAATTATCCTTGCTACCGCTATCTGCTATACTGTCATCATGTTGATCCTGGATCATAGACACCATGTCATGCTCGGTATATTATTCATTGTTATCTAGTGTTGTCCAGTCTTCCAGGCAACTTTCATCAGCATATTCACATCCTGGTACTCTTTGAATGAGCTGAAGGAGTTCAATTCAGGCTAGGCCAGAGCTTCTTCCAAGATTTCTGCAGTAAATTCAAATCCAGTAAATTACATCCTTTATTGTAATGAGTTTTCCTGGAATAGAAAGAGAACAATCTTCTTTAATTAATGTTTACAGAAGATTTTTCAGTGGCTCAGTTTTATGTTCTGCAGCACACCTTGATCTATGGATCTAGGCTGAAGCAACAATGTCACGTTAGGTGGAAGAAAAATTGTTTTAATGTCTTTACATACTAACTGCATGTCTGAAGGATGTGAAAGAGCATTGTCTATCAAAAGTAGAGCTTTTGGTGGCAGTCCATCTTTTTCATTAAATTTTGTTACTGAAGAAACAAATTCATTTTTGAACCACTCCTTGAAAATATTACTTGTCATCCACGCTTTACACTGATCTCTATAATGAACAGGGAGAGCATTCAAGTTCATATTTTTAAGGTCTCGTGGCTTGGCGGATTTTCCAATCACCATTAATGGTAGCTTATTTGTTCCCGTGGCATTACTGCAGGCTAAAACTGTGAGACGCTGTTTGCTTGTTTGAAAGCTTGACGCAGAGGACTCCTCTTTAGAAGCAAGACTTTTAGTGTGAAGGGCTTTCAAATTCAATCCAATCTAGTCCATATAATACACTTGCTGGGGTATTTTTCAGATGAAATCAAATCTGTTAATTCGTCTAAATATTCTTTTGCAGCAAGATTATCAGCTGATAACTTCTCCCCGCTTACCGTTAGTAGTCTACCGTGCATTCTCTTCCATCTATCCAACCATCCATTACTAGCAGTAAATTCCAAATCACCGTTCATTAATTTATTTTACTGTAATGCCTTTTTTTGTATTAATGGGCCACTAATAGGGATTCCTTGCTGTCTCTCTTGTGTAAACCATAAAAATACAGCTTTGTCAATTTTTTCATTTACAGAAATTTTCGTGTGATGATGTTGTTCCAAAGACTTTTCACTTGTATCACTACAAAACTGTTCAATTTTTGGACGATTTTTTTTCCAGTCATTTATTGTAGCTTACCAACACTAAATTCAACAGTCAAATTTGTTAACCTTTCCTCTTTGTCTAGTAGCATTAATACTTTAAATTTGAAAAAAGGTATAGAGTACAGTATTGATACAGAAATATGTAATGAATGCTCTAATTTTGTTCGTTAATAAAAAACGCACTTTTGTAAAATGCAAAATACACAGCAAATCCAAAATTCGAACTTTTCCAAATCCAAACAGGCTATAGCCCCAATTAGTTCGGATTTGAGGTGTTCCACTGTGTATATATATATATATATATATATATATATATCACTTTCACTTATGTACTTAAACAAGAATCTTACTTGGTATTTATGCGAGTACTTTCAGAGACTAGTAAGTGCCTCCATCTTCCGGCATACTGAACGTATTTTGGACTGCGAGCTGTGTGGAATCTGCTGTTGACCTTGATGTACCGTTAACTTCTATTTTTAGTTTCACTGCACTGTGCGAGTTTTTAGCGTTTGTCTTGGGGTTTATACTGTCTATTAGATTGAATAATTTGTCGTTTTTTGATTTTATTTGTATCTGTTCGTTGATGATGTTATTTTTATTTTTATAAATTTCTAGTTGTTCCCAGATTGTCATTTTGAGGCCTTTTTGAACTTTTTTTATTAGGTGTATGTTTTCTAATGTGGGGAATGTGTGTTTGTTTTTGATTGCGTGTGTGGCTAAGTTTGAGTTATAAATTTCCGGTTTGATGTATGCAGACTGTAATGCCCAGACGAATGCCCAGACTGTAATAAAATATACATAGGCCAAACAAAAAAGAAATTAAAAGACAGATATCAAGAACACCTCAATGCATACATCAAACCGGAAATTTATAACTCAAACTTAGCCGCACACGCAATCAAAAACAAACACACATTCCTCACATTAGAAAACATACACCTAACAAAAAAAGTTCAAAAAGGCCTCAAAATGACAATCTGGGAACAACTAGAAATTTATAAAAATAAAAATAACATCATCAACGAACAGATACAAATAAAATCAAAAAACGACAAATTATTCAATCTAATAGACAGTATAAACCCCAAGACAAACGCTAAAAACTCGCACAGTGCAGTGAAACTAAAAATAGAAGTTAACGGTACATCAAGGTCAACAGCAGATTCCACACAGCTCGCAGTCCAAAATACGTTCAGTATGCCGGAAGATGGAGGCACTTACTAGTCTCTGAAAGTACTCGCATAAATACCAAGTAAGATTCTTGTTTAAGTACACAAGTGAAAGTGATAAGTGTATACAAGAAAACAGTGTTGCATAATCTACAAATATATATATATATATATATATATATATATATATATATATATATATATTTTTTTTTTTTTTTTATTTTGATATTTTTTGTTGTCCATTGTTTTTCCGTTGCACTGGCTTTATGAAGTTAATATATTACTATTGTAAGTAATTTTATCCACCATTAAGTGCAATGATTTTACCTTGTGTGATGAGGCACCTTTCGGTCATTTGGCCATTGTCGAATCACTCTGATACAATAGACAATCCAAAGCCCCCCAAAATGAATGCCCTCATCAAAATACATAAAATCAACAATCCCTTAAGACCCCTAATAAATTTTAAAAATGCCCCTGCCTATTAAATATCACAAATAATCGCCAATAACCTAAAACACGAACTTAAATTGGAAAATAAACACACCATAAAAAACTCAATTAAATTAACCGAAATACTAAAAACAATAAACATAAAAAACACCAAATTTATATCATTTGATATCACAAACATGTACTCTAATATACCAATAAACGAAACCATCAAAATAAGAAAAACAAATTAACTGATCTTAAAACCAACCCCAAATACATAAGCCAAATTACAAAATGCCTAAAGACCATACTAAACCAAAACTATTCCATATTTAATAATAAGATATATAAACAAATAGACTTATTAGCAATGGGATCACCCCTTTCAAGTATAATATCAAAAATTTACCTCCAAAACCTTGACGAATTAATCATACAAACCATAAAAACACATAACCCCAACGGACATTGGATAAGATATGTTGACGATGGATTATACATCTCACACAATAAAGCAATAAATAATATCATCCTAAATGAAATCAACAACTTACACCCTAACATAAAATTCACCATGGAGGAAGAATAAACAATAAAATAAACTATCTAGACCTAACAATTACCAGAACTACAAGTAACATTGAATAATCAATTTATAGGAAACCCACACAAACCATTAATACAATACCAAACTACTGTAACCATCCCCCACAACATAAAATGGCTGCTTACAATTCTCTTTTACACAGAATGCTAAAACTGCCTCTAAAAAATGAAGAAAAAGCCCCAAAAAAACAAATAACATATCAAACAGCCAAAAAAAAAAATGGATACAATAAAAAAACTATAGATAAATTAGAATTTAAATTTTAAATAAATTAAAACAAAATAAAATCGAACTACAAACAACAACAAAATAGGCCACATTTACATAAACAGGGTATAACATAAAAGGAATAACTAAAACGCTAAAAAATAATAACATAGCTTACAAACAAACAGGAAACATAATCAATAAAATAAACCAACTGGAAAAAAAATATGTCCCACACTTAATAATGGAACATACAAAATCAAATGCCCAGACTGTAATAAAATATACATAGGCCAAACAAAAAAGAAATTAAAAGAGATATCAAGAACACCTTAATGCATACATCAAACCTGAAACTTATAACTCAAACTTAGCTACACATGCCATCAAAAACAAACACACATTCCCCACATTAAAAAAACGTACACCTAAAAAACACAAAAAGGCCTCAAAATGACAATCTGGGAAAAACTACAAATTTATAAACATAAAAATAATATCATAAATGAACAAATAGAAATAAAATCAAAAAACTATAAATTATTCAACCTAATAGATAAAATTAACCCTAAGACAAACTTTTAAGAGTCTCCTACAGTGCAATGAATCCGAAAATAGAACAATAATGGTACACCACACCTTGTGACAAAGGAAATTCCACACAACTCGCAGTCTACTCAACCCCCGGTCCGTGATGCTTGATGATGGAGATACTACCAATCTCTGAAAGTTAACTCACATAAATACCAAGTAAGATTCTTGATTAAGTACATATGGTGAAAGTGATAAGTGAATACAAGAAAACAGTGTTGCAAAGCTATATATATATATATATATATATATATATATATATATATATATATATATATATATATATATATATATATATATATATATATATATATATATATATATATATATACACATCAATAATTCTAACAAAAAAAAAGAAACGGAAAAACATATGTGGTAAAAAGCATAAATCCCTAGGCTATCGCCTCAAACTGGACAATAAAACAGTATAATGCATATTAGTGACTAGTCTGAGGTCACTACTACTACTCACTCACCACAATGGTCATACTTCCTCTGAACTTATTGGTCTGTGATGTGAATGACTGTGGAGCAAACTGGTTAATATATAACTTACTGAAGTATCTTATTACATGGTATCATTATTAAAGATTGTAAAAGTTAAACAATTTTTTTTATTAAAAGTGAAAGAAAATTTTGAATAACCTACAGAAGAGATCATCATTAGCAAAAAAAAAAAAAAAAAAAAAATGTATTGGTGAGGGTAATGTAACAAAAATCAAAACTAAAAACATTAATTACTTTAAATAATTCTTTAATAATTTAGATAGTTCAACAGTTACAATTATTCAGATAGTTATAATTATTGAAAAATAATGAAGATGGGAAAAATTGTACTGTGGAGGACTTTTCTTATTTATGGTTTATTTAGAGGTGTAATTTTACAGGATTAGTGTTGAAATCCTGTTAAAAGGTGCAAAGTTCAATATTGAAAATGGCATTACAACGGTTTGTATAGTCATTTAAATTAACAGTGAATCACATATTAAAACTCACTGAGTCACACACTCAAGAAGTGATATGAAAAAAAAGCACAGTCACCCATGCAGTGTCGGATTACTGAATGTCCCAGATTATAGAGACTTAACTGTATAATGCAGCAATGCAGCCATAACAATGTTATTTTTGAAAGATTATTTGTTTTGATTAATTTAAGACAATTAATGATAACTACTAATTTTTATACAATTAATTTAATATGAGCAATACTTTATTTAACGGCTAATTATTATCCTAGGTAGCCATTTTCACAAGCTGATGAGTTAAAAACTCATTGAAAATAAAATAGTGCTGAGGTTGAAACAGAGGTTGAACCCAGGCCTGTTATAAGTCAGGTGTTCTCTTTACTCAGTTCACTACTCAGCCATCTCATGGATAACATTTTAACATATATAATACGAATTTGATTCTTCACACAGTTTTACGCAAAAGGTATAAGAACTTTTAAATTACACTGACACACACATATACATACGCTAAGATATATGTAATTTTTTTGATACAACAACAAATAATATATAAGTAAAGAATTTTTGTTCAATAAAATACATTTACAATAGAATGGTTCATAAAAATATTTGTTTGTATAATCAATGCTAGATAATTTCTAACATTTTTTTTTAATAAGCTCGATTAAAATAAAAATAATGGATGTAGTTAAACATAGGATACAAAACAATGTAGAAAACAATTTTCTGAGTCTAAGTTGTCCTCTGGGAAGCTATAGTGGGACCACTGGGAAAGTTTATTTTTCATTTGCAAGAAAAATTACTTTGATCGGTTCAATACTTCCAAAATTGTCATGGAACAAACATAAAAAAACATACGGATGGAATACAGAACCACCTCATATTTTGAAGTCGGTTAAAAATACACTTTTATTTCAAAATGTTATAAAATAGAATAAAATATTATTTTTAAACATTGAGCTTTGTTTCTTTTTATTCACTAAAACTGAAAGCGAGGGGTATTATAATATATTTTACTTTTCAAAGATAGTTACTTTTTTTTAATTTTGTAAAAAATTAAAATTAAAACTACTTACATATTGTAGATATGAAATATATTATGGGTACTCCAAGTTTTTAATTTTAAACATAATTTTTAATGTTCCTTGGTATCATAATAACATTATTTAGTGACTTTTAGATCATTTCATGTTCCAAATAAACAGTTTGAAAATTATCTAAAAATTGCCAAGTTATCTGTAGCAATAAATTTAAATACAATATAAATTTCATAATTTGTTTTTTACTTAACCCTTCTTGTAGATAAGTTGAAATAATTCATGATTAGGATTAAACATCTATAACGTAAATTTTTAATATCTGAAATATGCAATTGTTGAAAAACATTTGTATAAGTAAACATTATAATTACTTACATATCTCAATATGATATCTTACTTTCCTCAAAGTGATAACTAATTTTTTTTTCTGGTAAGGTTCAATTGTTCAGGTTTAGGTCAATTCAAGTTATATTATTTTTTATGTAATTTAGCAACTGATAAAATGACGATAAAAGAAATGTTACTGTTGTCCAAGCACAGGCCATCAAACAATGTGTAATATAAGCCTTTACCTAATCTTGAAACTAAGCTATCAAACAATGTGTAATATAAGCCTTTACTTAATCTTGAAAATAACACTCAAAGTTTTCATAATTTTCTGACCCTTTGCCTTTTATTTTCATTGGCAGACCAAATATTAGAAACTTTTCGTACGATACTATTTTTTTTGACTAAACTATTGTCAAAGTTTTCAAGTTGGTCCGTCAGTGAGAAAAAAATAGTTTTGCTGCAGTAACATGTAGTATAACTAGTTATTCTCAACTAATGACGGAATAAGAAATAAGGCCTAGTGTCAGTATTCTATCCATATTTTTAGTCATTTGGAGGGAGTTTTCCATACAATCTGGAAGTACCTGCCGTGTGTACCTTGCCATGTCCCAGTATAGCTCTTAGCTATCTCTGTGTAAGACTCTATACTACATGTGTTTATAATATTAATGATATGGATTTTTTTTATTTTGATGAGTTTGTAGTATAAGTTGAGGAAATAGTTTCTAATAAATTATATTTCAACTTTTGTAATAAAAGAAGAAAGAATTGCTTTGTTTTTAGCTAGTATGGAGCAAGAAGAAGCAGGGAATTTGTGTTTTCATTACAATCCTTGTTGGGTGTTAGGATTCTATTTCAACATGAAAGTAATAAAGAATCAGATGCTAATTATGGGCATGATCAATTAGAGATAAAGGTGAGATTGAACCTAAAAACTTTCTACTAAGTAATCTAATTGATGAACTTCTAGAAGTTGATTTTGAACGAAGAAATGAAAATTACTGATTCTGAGTGAACAGTTAATGACAGAAATGATGAACCACACACTCAAGAGATAGTCAAAGTATATTTTTCAGTTCTGTATTATATATTTATATGAATTACTTTAACATTTTACTTCGTGCATATACTAAAACCTTTTTACTTCATTATACTTTGAAATGTCAAAATATTTTTATGTATACATGATATTTTAATATTATATTATACATTTTTTTTATGGGTTACTCTATTACATAAATAACAAACATATGTCTTTAGTAAATTATTATTGTAAACTGTTCTTTACTTGGAGGTAACCTCCAAGTAGCCCTCTCACATTTTAAAACCAGTGCGCTGTTTCTCAGATTAATTAATAATAAATACATGAATTAGAATGATAATTTAATTCATAATGATTCAGTAATCAATCTTTCAATAATAATCAAATTGGGTAATTTACCTCAGAAATGACATTAAGCCATTCAAACATATTTAAAAAATGTCACTCTTAAAAAAAATCCAATGTTAATGAAGTATGCATATTGAAAAAATAATACAATATTTTAATTTTGAAGTCTTACTTAAATCCATATTTTTAGTCAGAACCAAATTCATTTCTAGTTTCGTTAATACTTCAGTTAAAATTATTTCATGTGCGGAAACTAATTTTATACATTTTTTATAACCATCATTTATAAAAATAAAATATTGGCAAGTAGTTACCAAATATAATCATACAATTTTTAATTAAACACAACAATTCATCTTCAATAAACTAAAATATTGGCAAGTAGTTACCAAATATAATCATACAATTTTTAATTAAACACAATAATTCATCTTCAATAAACTAAGTAATTGAGTAAGGAAAATAAAGTTATTTAATTATACAAGGATCTATTTATATCTTAAGAAGTACTATGTTATAAATACCTTGTCATAAACTGGAGACAGGTAAAAATTATGTAAGTACAGTACTAATATTTAATCTTCAGAATGTTTACAGAATAAACTTTCCTGAAACACGTCATTTGACAGTTGTTAGGGTTAACCATTACGAAAACACAGATCTTGTATTATTATTATTTAATATAACAACAGCTGTTTATACTTTCATAGAATACATAATCGTAGGAGAAAGAGCATAGCAACATCCCCTTACTACCATTAATGAAAATGGTAAATTTTGTTATATGTGAAAACTGTATTAAGCAAAATATCCATCCTTTCGCACTTATATTCCATAGACTTTAGTGGAAAAACACTAAGGTTTTTGGGTTGTATATATAATTGGCTTCTTAAAAGAAAACAATTTATTAATAAAAAAATTAATATACATTATACAAAAACTTTTGTTGAAAATTTATCATATAATAAAAAGTGATGTTACCAACAATAAGGCGTTTATCTTAAAAAAAGGTTGATGTATCGCACCTTATGAAAACAAGTGAAATCCACTATCATCCCTGCCTAGATTATATTTAAATATTTTTTTCGGCCTTGAATTTGGTCTGTTTTATTTTTATTTGTTGATTCCATTTTCACATGAGCTACTAGCTTTTAACTAAAAACACTTGTAAATACATTACACTTACCTGTTACGGTCTGAGTTGACAATGGGACACATCTCCTGAAACGGCCGACCTCAACAATATAAAGTAAGTGCTACTATAAGCAAGGGTTCAATATTTACAAGTGTTTTAGTTATCTTGTATTCTCTTGAATTTTGTAGTCCATTACGTTCGGTGAAACTTAATAACTTTACATTAATGTAGTACTATCCTAACTTTATTATTTTTTGTATACATTATTATACCATAGTTTGTCTATTATTGCGGTGTTGTATCCATTTATGTATGATATTTAAGTATTTCTGTATGCATTTGTAAATACTATCCATTTAAATTCGGACAGTCGTAAACTAATGTAAAGTTATTAATATCATTCATTCTTATCTCTCTTACGTCTCTAAATCTTCCTGTAGGAAGGAAGACAAAGAAATGTGTATAAATATCATACCAAGTAAGATACAGTGAGTCTTAACTTATTTAGAACTCTTTATGTAACTATAATTAAATAATACTTAACTAAGTGAATTCGTAAGGGCTTACTTGTTGACGCGTTTCAAAACAATCGTTCCTTTTACGAAGCAAATCCTCTTTATGTTAATGCCACATTTGATTAAAACTCGCAATTCCTACAATATGTTCATTTAATTACTAGTTAGCCATATATCATTAAAAATATTATTCCTAAAGTAGTTCGTAGTAGGAATTACATTAATACAAACTTTCCTATTATAACTTAATAATTACTAAACATTTGAACATATGTTAGTATGTTATACTTACCTATAGTAGCCCTTACTTTTTTGACTATTGAGGATGGCAGTTTCAGGAGATGTGTTCCATTGTGAACTCAGACAGCAACTGACTTTTTGGTTGTTTTAGGATATGGTGAGGGTGAGTGGATATGGATATTAGGTATATTTTTACTGAGTATTGAAGATATAATGTCGAAAAGTGTATATGAGTTTTAATGTAATTGGGTGTTATGTACATGTGTTGAGCATAGTTTGAAATGGGCAAACTATTCAATTCAATGTATAACAACCAAGAGATCAGTTGCGGTCTGAGTTTTCAATACAACACATCCCCCAAAACGGCCGACCTCAGTAATCAAAAACGTAAGCGCTACTATAGGCAAGTGTAACATCTTAACATATGTTCAAGTGTATTTAGTGAAAAACTAGTAGCTCAAGTGAAGATGAAATCAAATAACATGTTACACTTTATGAAGATATGATAGGAAAGTTTTGATTTTCACAATTTCTACTCTGCATAAAAATTTAGGAATAGTATTTTTTGATGAAATATGGCTAACTAGTAATTCATTGAAGCTATTATAAGAATTACGTTTTAAATCAAATTGCATTTGCATAGAGAGCTGTAAATAAGTAAAGACGCATTGTGTCTTACTTGGTAACTAATTCCACAAACTCTTCCTTGTCTTTCTTCCTACAGGAAGATGGTGTTATTGATAGGTACATCTTAATTTCCTTGTCTATGTGACGTCTATTTGCTCTACTAAAATTATCATAAATTAGATCCCCGCCTGTAAAACAATTATAATGTATTTGAATAAAAAATATAAAGTTTATGAAATCGAAAAAAAATTAACGATTTTTAGCAAGGTGCCACAAAATTAGGATACACTGTAACAAAATCATCATACGATACGATTATTAGTATTAAGATCTACTTTAAACATACTAATAAATTGAGAATGTGTAGAACACCAACTACAAGCAGCTAAGTTGGGAAAACATCATTTTCCAATTGATGTCTGTCGACAAAAACCTGATTTATAAATGGTCTATAAGAACTAGTGTACAGTGGATAGCCTAAGTATATACAAATAAAAAAAAAACCCGGAGCCAATTGCCTCTAATTTTTACATTGGTCTTTCAAATTTTGGAACAGAAATACAACTAATAGAAAGGAACAGCTTAAAAACAGTTCTGCTCCTCAGAAACAATCTGTTCTTGTTTCGGCTCAAAGACCGAACAACACATCTCTATTGGTGGTTGATTGTTATTGTTAATATTCATCAGCTGTTTGAATGATAACGTCAAAATATTAATGTTGAAGTAAATAACCCTTTTTGTAGGCCATTTAGTATAATCACTAAAAGAGTACATTAATTAAAGGGATTAGAAAATAATTTTGAATTGTCAGTAAATAAGGTAAATATATTTTCAGCATGGACAGTATAAGTAGTTCAAAAAACCAAGAAATAAATACACCTGTTCAATTTCAAAAAGAAAAAAAAGTATTCAAAATTATTGTGGTTGGTGATTCAAATGTTGGAAAAACATGTTTGACTTACAGGTTTTGTGAAGGAAAGTATTTAAATAAACCAGAAGCTACAATTGGAGTCGACTTTAGAGAAAGAACAGTTATTATTGAAGGAATGGAAATAAAAGTAAGTAAACAATTAGTTACATTATGAAGAGTGAATTTTTTGACCAATATACCAGACACTCTACGATTCCGATTTTTTGTTAATTTTCAGAATGTTACAAAAAATTAATTCTAAACAATAAACAAATGATTTTAAAAGTAAAAGTTCATCAATAGGCTGTCTTCATTTTTTACTTTTCACATACCTATATTACTGAGAAAATATAGTTATTATAAATGTTGTAAGCCATAAATGTTTAAAATTAAAAGAAAAGTTAAAACACATGAAACCGTAAATATTATCTTTAAACAAAACACTATTTTAACTACTTTAAATTATAGTAACATTACATTACATTATATTGCATTACATTAAAATTGTAATACCGTATAATATGTTATTTGATTTAATCTTCACTTGAGCTACTAGTTTTTTTACTAAAAACACCTGGACCACCATATGTTAGTATGTTACACTTGCCTTTAGTAGCACTTATTTAAAAAAAAAAAAAAAAAATTAAAGATAGCCATTTTGGGAGATGTGTCTCATTGTCAACTCAGACTCTAACTGATCTCTTGGTTGTTTTAGGTTAGGGTGGGGTACTATAGGGATATTAGGTATACCGTTACATTATAATCACATACACCTTTTGACATTATGACCCCAATACTGTTTATAAATACATCTAATGTCCCCATTCTTCCCCACCCTTACCCTAAACTATAACAATCACTAGGTCAGTTATGGTCTGAGTTCACAATGGGACATCTCCCGAAATGGCAGTTCTCAAAAAAACAAAAAAAATATAAGCGCTAACATACTAACATATGTTTAAATATTTTTAGTGTAATATCTGTATTTCATGATGCAGTATCTAGATAGGTTGGATAGATTTGTTTATACAAAATTATTATTAATGTTAATGTTGAATGAAGGAAGTGGTTAATTTACATTAATTTTTCTACGTTAACAAACCTATTTTGTGTGTTTTTATAGCCAAATTTATCCTAACTGACTTATTTGAAACTTTGTTTCAATACAGTAATGCTGTATGCAATGGTTTCATAAAGGTATGGTAATTACTTCATAAAGGGGTATATTTGTAATATCAGGTTATGTTTTTATGGCAATATTAATCCTTTGAGGAGTAACTTTTCAAACATCCAACACGTCCCCAAAGTAAGTTTTGTTTTAAAAGTCCTTAATAAATGATAAACATCTTTTTTTATCATTATATTGATACTTTAATTTGTGTTGGTTCAGAAATTATAATATTTTGTGAGAAAAATTTGAACACATTTTTTGATTTGGAACAAACATTTTTTAAAAAGACCCCAATTTTGGTAGTAGCCAATAGGAAGAATTGAAAAAAAATTGTTAGTCTTGTTCTGAAATGTAAAGCTGTTTAATAGTGATGAAAACATAACAATAATCAAGAAGCGTAATGCTAGTAGCCAAACTGACAGTGGTTCCTAGCATTTGGCAGGATCTAGCTGGACCCGCCCAGTAGTGGTACACATTACTCTCACAACATGTTTGGCTACACCTGCCTGATGTCATCATTAGAAATACAAAAACCTGCTTTTAAAAATGGATGGGTGATTGAATAGTAACAAACATAAGTAGATCACATTATATAACTCAACACTGCTTTAAAATAAATATAAAAATGAAACAGTGACGTTGTTACTGCAGGTGCCTTGTAGTGTAGTGATGTAACAGTCGCTTTGTTACTGTTTAAAGGATTTTAGTAGGCTTAAATAGTGTATAAAATAAATAAATTTTATTTTCAAATAGATATAGTCCAGCAATTATTTTGGAACTAGTGGTCTGATTTTGATGACACTTTTCTAGTGATGATTCAGAAACTACTGAACTGACCTTGATGGATCTTTTTTCAAATATGAAAGAGAATATGATGAAGAGTTTATAAGTATACTGATCAGTTTGTGCCCAGTCATTCAATTCCTTACCAACTTAATTTTTTTAAAATTTTGAATTGTATGAAATGGGGGGGTGTTGTGAATTACCTGCAGTTACTGACAAGAAGTTTGCCTTAAACACTTGCATGCACTCACTCACGCATGCAGGTATGTACACACACACACACACACACACACACACACACACACACACACATACACACACACACACACGCGCGCGTGCATGCACTAGGGTGCATTTACACAACTGATGTAATTGAGGATCAGCTTAACTAAGGACTATTCATACATGAACATGCCTTTGACGGAAGTTCTCAATCACATGTGTTTAATTTTCTCTAAAGATTTGAAGTTTTTGTTTACCAATTGTGAATAAACAGCAATTGCTCTCCACAGTTAGAGGAAGAAGAAAAAGGAATCTGAAAAAAAAGTCAATTGAAGTGTACATCCAACCTGGCTCAACAGAAAAATAGAAGAGGAATTTATAATATATAAACAATTGAATGAAAATAACTTTTAAGTTTCTTTCATATTTTAAAATTATGAATTATTCATTTAATGTTCTTTTACCCAGTTATTGGGAAACAGGATACCAATTGGAAAGAAACAATATCGCCAAGGAAATGTCTTGGAGTTTCCTTAAGGTAATAAAGTATAATACAAATATTTGATTTTGAAAGATTCACAATACATACCTACTTGTGTGGAAATTTTCATATAAAAAAAAATTCATATGTGATTTATTACTTGTAAAAATTATCCAATATAAAATTGAATGAATATATATTCTAACACAAAATTTAGTGGTTTGATTTAGCCAATGCCTGCCCTTGGCAATAAAGCCATTCACGACAAGTCTTCCAGTACTGACTAGACGTGGTTGATTGATCTGCATGCAAAACTTGACAGAAATGCAGGTGGTCTATACAAAATTAGTTGAGTTGGAGAATGTTATTGAAGTATATCATGGTGTTTAAACCCATGAATACCAAATTAATAATATCAAGTTTTCTTAATAAATTAAGAAAATAATTAACTATATAGAAATTTATAGTTCATTATACAAAAATTAAAATCATAAAAAATTATGGAGGTACTCAGGGTGTCTAGTGACAGGGAAAACCGGGAAAAGTCAGGGAATTTTAAGATTCTGGAAAATTCAGGGAAAAGTCACGGAAAATTTTAAAAAATCGGGAAAATATTTATTTTGATTAGAAACAAAACTAGTGGCCATTGCTCTCGAATATTTGGTATTGTAAGCCAGCGGTTTAGGTGCAGGGCAGTCAGGAAATTACACTTCTTTATTTAGATGCCCATTATTTATTTGATAAGCCCGTTGCTATGACTTCAGGACTTATGTCAATAAATATTAAACGTGTCGAGTTGGTACAGCTGGGAAGTTTTAGCCTGGACCGTGGCCTTGGGGTGTGCAGAGTGGTTCTGTTATCATATGGACAGGTGAGGATAACAGATAACTCAGTCTGTTTCTGACTACACAGAACGCTGTGTAAACATTCGTAGCCAGCTATTTGTCTACACTCGTGATAGTATGTGTTTTATTTGACGGTTATTATTTTTACACTGTTTATTTCAATATGGAAGGTTCCGGTTTTCATTGCCGTAGTGGGCAATCGCGTCATGCAGATGTCGTCGTTACCTCCCCTCCTTCCTTAGGATAAATATAAACTGAAAGATGAAGTGACCGAAGCAGAGATTATATGGTGCGTGAATTTAGTAATGCAACACTTCTTTACGCAATGCAGAAGGTAGTGTGTTCCTCTTTCCAAGGATGTTCCCTGATAGCACCATTGCACAGAACATGAGATTGCGGAAAGATAAAATTTCCTATAGTGTTGTATTCGGTTTATCAAATTGTTTTAAAGACCTGTTACTGACATCATTAAATTCAAATTCTAACTATGTAATTGGCTTTGATGAGAGTTTAAACAAAATATCACAAAGAGCCCAAATGGATTTGAGTGTTAGGTATTGGGATGCAGAGACGGATGAGGTGAAAGCTCGATATTTTGGTTCTGTGTTCCTTACAGACACAAAAGCAAAAGAGTTACTCAATTCGTTCTTAAAAGGTGCTCAAAGTGTGGATTTATCCAAGATCCTTCAGATATCAATGGATGGGCCCAATGTAAACTGGGCTTTCTATAGACATCTAAAAGAGGAAAAGTCAGGGAATTTCTTCAAGCTATTTTACTAGACACCCTGGTACTGACCAGTAGAAGATCTGTAACTCTGATCCTTCTAAAAGAAATAACTGTGTCTGAGTTGATTATAAGGTAAGGCATTGGGTTTTAGGTGATTGGATTAGATGGATTGGATTGGCGCGTATAAGTGATGCTAGTAATATCTGATGAAAATACTTCTTATATTGAATCTTTAAATCATGCACAATATTGAAAATTTTATCCTTCGTTAAGTGTTGTTAGTAAAGTGAAAAATATTTTAATGTTATATCAATACCGTAAGAAAAGCATCAATGTCATTCTGTGAATTTTTCCATGGTGTTTGTTGTGATCCACTATCTATTTAATTAATATTATAGCTGGTGTGTTGCCCTCACTTTTCCTTTTTAGAGTATTTTGCTTAAATCAGTTACTTTTGGTTAGAAATGGTTGATGTATAGTCTATATTTAGTAGGACTTCGGCTTGAGATCCAGGGTTGTCAAACTCAAAGAGTCCATCATCTGCACAAACTTCAGAATCATCTACAAGAGTTAGATTAAAAATAGTTTTTTGTTAAATAATATATGGCAATAAAAAAAAAAAATGCCATTTTGTTTTTTTATAGTTTTTTTGCAACCTGTCCTTCCCATGTCGTCTAAACTGCCCTTTTTAATTAGGATGGCAGATTACACCAAAATGAGAAATGCAAACGTTAGTAGAAACACGAAAAATTGGAGAATCTCTATTATATTTGCAAAAAGTTTTCAATGGAAAACGTTTTTCTGAAGATACCTTGCACAAGATTCATTTAAGATGATTTTGCTTAGTAAAAGTCTTAAACATATAACAGTACAAAACGTTGTACACTAAACATATAGAGTAATAGTATACAAATTAATGACCAAGTTTATGCCAATTCCAAATTCTACAAAATGAAACAAAATCATAAAGGATATTTGAAAACATGTATTTCCAAACGGTATGAGTACATGAATATGTAACTATTGTAGTTCTTAATTACACTTTGATATTACTTGCGACCAGACTTTTTGTTAACTATAAGTTGTTACATTGTTAACTTACACTTGGAGGAAACGTTTTCGTATTACAATTTCTTCAGCCTCATATTTTTGTGTAAGACAAAAATGTTTCCTCCAAGTGTAAGTTAACAATTTAACAACTTATAGTTAACAAAAAGTCTGGTCGCAAGTAATATCAAAGTGTAATAAGTAATTAACAACCAGCTCATCACGAAGAGCAACAAGATTTCGATATTTGTTGTAGTTCTGGGAAGCAGTAGTTCCTTATTTTTCAGTCAGAAAAAAACTTTTTCAATTGTGCTTTTGGCGTAAGTTGATACACATTATAATTTTATTATGGTTGAGGTAAGAGCCTAAGGGAGAAGAAGTAGTTGCATACTTTCTCATTAAAAAAGTGGAAAAACACTTAATAGTCTTAATATACCCTCAGATCAGTATTTAACATGACAACCAAATTAACACCATGTCTTATATCGTGTAATAAAGGGTTTCCATTAAAGCAATATTTAATTAGATTTTTTCCTGATGGTCAATTACAAAATGATGGAAATAAAAAATGTTAACTGTTTACCTTTTTCTTGCAAATAAATTTTGCAAATATTTTTGAAATATTTTAATGCATAAATTTAGAATTTCTAATTGAAGATCAATTATGTCCTGACAATGTAGTCATGATAGTGAGGATTAATGTTCCAAAATGTATATATTGTGTAGGTAATCATTCTGTTTGCTCCTTTAACTGCTTAAATTTCGAGGAGGAGAATCAGCAATCCTTGCTGTAGTGAGTATTCCTGACATTTTTACACAATTTGAACTACACATAGTGAAACTAAGAAACAGTGAGACCAAAAATACAGAAGGCCTGCTGTATAAATTATGTAGTTTAAAAAAAGATACAAGAAAAAAGAAATGTTTTCGCTGAAGAAGTCGTAAGACGAACACGTTTCCTCCAAGTGTAAGTTAACAATTTAACAACCTTTAGTTTTATTGATCACTTAAACAATAGTTTATGACTATCCGAACTTTAAGTTCTTTGTTTATGTTTTCTGTGGTCATTGGGACTTTTTTAAGTCTATGGAACTAAACACAATTAAATATTTATCATACACAAATGAATACAACACCACAATAATAGACAAACTATGGTACAAAATACAAAAAAACACTAAAATTAACCCGACAGACAGGGAAAACAAATACATCACATTACTATAAATAAGCAAAACAACAAACAAAATAGCCCGGGCTGCCAATTTCAAAAAATAGGAAACAAAACCAATAACAAGTTACAATACAAAATACAACACAACACCAACAACAAAGATTAAACTACAAGCACCAGGCATATAAAAACTGAACTGCGACGAATGTAACAAATTCCACAGGCCACAGCTTTAAACAAAGAGTCGAGGAACACAAACAGAACACCAACTCAACATTTTACAATCACATAAAAGAAACAGGACACAAATACACAGACATTTACCATAACCTAGAAATCCTACTCATTTTCAAAAAAGGACCACATCTCAACACACTAGAACAATATGAAATTTACAGACACACAAAAACACAAAATACAAACATATTAAACGAACAAACACAATACAAATCACACATACAGTAATCCCTCCGTATCCGCGGCAGTTCGGTTCCGGCGGGTTGCCGCGGATCGCGAAACCGCGGATAACGGGACCTTATTTGAATGGTAAAATGAGGGTTAGGTTTCCAGAATAAATTTACAAAGGCAAATGTATTTTAAGTGTACAGAACTATATTTATTTATCAATTTTTTAGAAGATTATGTATGTATAACTATACAAAATAGGCCTAATATTTACGAATTTTTAATAAACACAAACAAAAAATTACATATGTTACATATGTACAGTTAAGTCTTTGTAAACGTGTACGGTACAGTAAGCCGAATTTAGGCTGGCTTGAAAAACTTCGTTATTGGAGCTTGTTTCTTCTCCTTTTCAAGTTCCTTCTGGACTTCTTCATACGGTAGCATCAGGTTCTGGAGTTTTCTTTTAAAACGAAGAGCCCTTTCCATGAGAGGATCTGTCTGCAACACGTGGTCTGAGAGCTGTGTTGCCATGCGGAGAATTTCACCGACGGATTTAGGAGAAAATCTTGTCATCGTTCTAGGATCATCAGGATCTTCATCATCGTCGATCTGTTTGGCTTCTTCATTTTGGGGTATCATCAATTCCTCCAACTCTTCCACTGTCAATTCTTGATTGTCCCCTTGAATCATATCTTTAACGTCCTGGTGGTCGATTTGAGAGAAACCCTCACCCTCCACGTTGTGAGCGATTTCTAAAATTGAATCCACCACTTGTGCTCCAATTCCATCCATGTTTCCTGCTACATCTACAACGACTTCAGGCCACAATTTTCTCCAACATGCGTTAATAGTTGATGGCTTCACTTCATTGATGGATTCCTTTATGTTAATCAAACAATCTGCGATGTAGGTTTTCCACATCAATGAAACGGTAGAATCAGGGGCATCATCCATTCCTTTCAAAAGACGCTCAAATGTTCTGCGCACATAATAAGCCTTGAAAGCAGCGATTACTCCTTGATCTAAAGGCTGTAGGATTGATGTGGTGTTGGCGGGAAGAAACATGAGTTTAACGTTTGGATGGTCAATTTGAGGATGCCCAGGGGCATTGTCAACCAACAGTAAGACTTTAAAAGGCAGGTTTTTGGACTCAAGATAAGCTTTCACCTCAGGAATAAAACAGTTGGTGAACCAATCACGAAACAATTCCCCAGTAACCCAAGCTTTTTTGTTAGACCTCCAAAATACAGGCAGGTGATCTTTATCTTTACCTTTCAGGGCCCTTGGGTTTTGAGACTTATAAACAAGCAGGCTTTTAATCATAAACCCACTAGCATTGACACAAAACAATAGGGTTAGTCGATCTTTGGCGGCCTTGAAGCCAGGTGCTGTTTTTTCAGATTTTGATAAAAATGTTCTTGAAGGCATCCTTTTCCAAAAAAGGCCTGTTTCATCAGCGTTGAACACCTGTTCCGGACAGTAACCTTCCTCTTCCAAGACATTTTGAAGCTTTGGAGGAAATTCTGCAGCAGCTGTGTGGTCTGCAGAGGCTGCCTCGCCTACGAGTTTCACATTATGAAGGCTAAAACGATGCTTAAATCTTTCAAACCACCCCTTACTGGCTAAAAACTGTACCGGATCTGAAGATTCACTGCTCTCTATCAATGACTCAGCAAAATGCTTGTGAAGATGCTTGGCCTTTTCTCTGATAATATGCGAGCTTAAAGGAACTTTCTTCCTCGTTTGATCCTCTATCCATATGCTCAACGCCTTTTCAGTTTTTTCAATTCTCACGTCTCGAGAAACAGAAGCAGTTTTTGCACAGAGAAGTCCACCTTCTGTCACACTGTCTCTAATTTTCTTTTCGTTTTTTCGAATTTCCCGAACACTGGACTCATTTAATCCATATTTTTTTGCGACTGGAGCAACTTTGTCAACTTTCAGTGCATCAAGAATTTTTATTTTTTCAACTAAGGACAACACAACACGTTTTCTTTTCTCAATCTTAGACATGTTAATTCACTCAACCGAAGAAAACAGAACAAAACTCACACTCGAATACTCAACGACACATCGAACACACTTTTACTTTTTACACTCGAACACTGTCACAAAGAGCTGAACGCATACACGTCTCTGGCGAGTGATACTAACTGACTGACGTGTTGTGTGGCGGATGGCGGGAATATGCGCGCGCAGACTACAAAAGCAAAGCAGACGAAGGTAGTGAGTGGAATGGGAAAGAAGCTGGCGGGTAGGGGTGGTAGGGGGATGGGTACCACGAATTGCTTTATAACTACGCTCCTAAGAATTACATACTGAAAATTTGTATCAGCTCAATTCGCGGATAACCGAATCCCGCGGATGCCGAACCCGCGGATAAGGAGGGATTACTGTACTCTGATACTATCGAAAACCTACCTTTAAAACCGTCACCGCTTGATCCGACAACTCCAAGCAGGACACTGATGAAGATTGGCACAAGCGATCGAAAACGTTCTGTCTAAGTAAGTTTTAACAAATTTACTAAAAATAAAGTTCGGATAGTCATAAACTAATTGTTTAAGTGATTAATAAGATTCACTGAACGTAATGGACTACAAAATTCAAGGATTTTATCTTTGTTTAATTGTCTATCTCTTGCATAAAATCTAACCTTCTAGTTATTTATTTTCCATTTTTACTGTTAGTTTAATTTTAGTGTTTAGCATTTAAATTACTTTTAAGTTATCTTTAATTATTTTATGTTTTTAGTTTAAATATTTAATGACTAGCTGACTGAGACCCAGTGGTCATACATCAGGAATTGTCAGATTGTAATAAAATACAGTATGCATATTGATACAAAAAACTGATTATTGTTCAAGAAACAAACAAAGCATATTACAATGTAACTTTAAAAGGCGGTAAAAAAATATTACTATAATGTGTAATGGATCACAAACCTACTTTATTTTTATATCAAAAGGAAAAACTAAACTACTGTTACAAAATTAGGTTACTCATTTTGTGGGGTTGAAGAAGCAGTTTTATATATTTTTTGCTTGAAAATCAATTTTAACATGTTCTTGAAATTGATTTAGTAAAATTATATCACTATCTGAAACACTGGTTTTTTTGCCAATGTTAGAAAATGACTGCACTACAGTAAGAATAGTTAAAAGTAGTGTGGAGAACAACTGGTTGATTCTACTCGTGTTTTCATACCAATTCATTAATCACATCCTCAATAATGTTGTAATCTGTCAAAACCTCGCCATTTTCTTCTTCTTATGTAGACATTGGCTTACATAATAGTTTGTCAGTCTGTCTACGTTGTCTATAAGACCCCCAGGTATTGCCATGTATTGCTGGGACAACTCAGGTTCTACTTCTTCACTTATAGGATTTTCAGCAGTATAATTTTGTTGTGTCTCATTGCTTTTTCCTTCTTCTTGTATTGCTCTGATGATTCTATGTTAGTCCAGAAATTTTTCATTGAACAAGGCTACTTACTTTTTCACCCTAATTTCCTCAAACATTAGCAAGGAAAAATACACCACCTTTTAGGTTGGATTCTCTAAGTTATTTCATAACATTACAATATTTAGATAGAAATCTTAAATTACAGGCCGTTTATTTTTTGTTGTTATTTGTCTTCATCAAGGGACTAGGACAGTCATTCAAAATAAGTAGTGCTTTTTTTAAATTTTTGCCCACACCTTAAGTGATTTAGGTGACCATAAGTGAAGTTTTTACAAATAGAAAGAATATCTCAAGAAAACAATCCAGTAAATACTGACTTTTTCATCCATTTTTTCAATTCCTTCTATTAGCTCACATTTTCCTGAAATATATCTGGTACAAATTTTCAATTGTTAACTATCCAATCAAGTTCAAATACATTTCTTTTAACCTATAATTGATGTCAATACAGTTGTTTCAAATATTTATTCAATAATTATAAAAGTTAGGGGAGTTTAGCTCAGATTTAAATTAAGTATCTTCATATTCAAAGTCTAGCACTTTGGCACAGAGCCAACTTTCCCATAGCTAGAAATGTACTTCTTAAAGATGTATATGAATTTTACTTTTCCCCCCATCTAATTGTTGTCAAAACCTCCATTGTACAAGCTTAAATTGTTGCCATGGTTACCACACAATATCATAAATATTGCTCTAGGATTAAAAATGAATGAAAAGAATAAAATAAATAAACAAACAAACTGGATTAACGGTATCGAACCTTGCTCAATGGACAATGCGAAAGGAAAGCAAAATGAAACTAGAACGCAATGCGGCAAAATAGTCCAACACCATGCATAGAAACGAAAATAGATAATTGCAAGGAAATTTGCTTTCTATTTTGCCACTTAATATTGTTATTCTGACATTGTATATACATATTTATATTAACTATAATTATAAAATAAAAAAAAAACTAAAATACAAATTTTCTTTGTTGATTAAAGTAGGAATTGACTTGAAAAAAAATTATATTACTTGTGCTTTTGACTATTATAGTCAACAAGAAGGCATACATCTTTGAATGTCTGTAGATTTTAGCTTTTCCAATAAATAAGCAATTTAATTTATGTGTTCTACTTCCATTTATATAACGATGTTACAAACCAATAGTAGATGCATTCTTCAACTTCATGAAATTCCCCAGTTTTAAAACTATATACACCTTTCAAACTGTCTTTTTTTTCAAGAAAGCTTTAATTCGATCACCATTATTCTAATGTCATATGAATTATACTATGACCAATTGTACTTTTGGGTGAGTGTAACTAACTTTTACTCTTTTAAAGTCTGTTTAAAATATTTTCTGAACTACAAATAAAGTTCTATGTTTCTGTTTGGACTATAATGATATTTTCACTTGTGGTATTCTGTAATCAGCACTGAAAACAAACACTTAACTCATTGATGCACTCTATGCTGTAGCACTATATGTGAAATTCAATAACTTAACTGATGCCAAAACTGGCTACAGAGGTTACATGTAGCAGATTTGGGATAACAGTATGACCTTAAAAACAGCTACAGTAATAAAGTAATTGATTATTGATGATTTATTACATTTTTATGCCTCTGAAAAATCAATAACAAAAACTGCTTCATGTCTACTATGCTCACCTGTTTCATTATTGAATGATTAATGCCATCCTGGTCAATAAATCTCTCCAAATTTCATTAATTTCTGTTTAGCTGTCCATAAGATACATATATACACAACATAGTATAGGGATTTCAAACTTGATTCATAAGTGAAGTGGTCATCTACAACTAAAACAGCAGGCCCAGAGAGAAAAAAATTATTGGAATGTTACAGCTACAAAAATAAAAACATTTCTTTGTTTATCCAACCAGAGTATGTAATTATCAGTCATTTAGGATAAAAAATGTATAAATCCATCTCTACCCAATTATAGGAAACCACATGTTTTGCCTTTTTCTCATAAATGAAATTATTTTGCACTTAATTACTCAAGGACGAGCTGGTTTTCTCAGAAATATAAATATATGTTAGCTGGTGGTTAAAGCTAATGTTTTTCCAAAACCTTTATAAAAAAAGATTGAAATAGATACCTACTTAACCTCAACCTCGGCAGTTGAGCTATTTGGTGGCCTGCTAACCAGTAGAGATGGGGTTCCTTGGGACTGTAGTAATCCTAGGCTTGGTCCAGGGCTGTGCAACCCTGAAGGTGTTTGGTAATGACTTCATTACCACACACCAGATACTCCGGAGTTGAAATCATGACCTGTGTTTATTCTAAATGCTGTAATGCTAACAGCTCGGGGGAGCAAAATTGGTCCCGCATGCAGGAGGGTTGTTCTCTGCTTGCTTAGTCGGTTAGCCTTTTCATTGTCAGTCACATTTACGTGGCATGGAATCTATTGGAAAGTCAAGTATCCACCTGGCATTTGTAACAGCATTTATTGTTTTTCTGCCTTCTTGACAGTCAGTCTGCGAGTTTCTTGAGAGATTCAGGAAAACTACTCGAATTTTCTCAAGTTCATTGCATGTATGGTAGCTACCTCACCATCGTAATTGCTAAGGTGGCCCCGGCAGCAGAAAATCCTTGAAAATGTGAGTAGTTGTATGTATCACTGTTCCTGTAGCATGTTGCTTGTTCCAAATGATCCATCAAGGTTGAATAGTCATGAACTTGTGTTTTTGTGGTTGAAATAGTCATGAACTTGTGTTTATGTAAGACCTGAATTGCTAGATTGGAATGCCTTGCAATAAATCCAATCTTTTCCAGCTATTTTATGTTCATCTGAAAAATTATTTTTTAGTCATTGTGATGAACTTGTAAGCTGTATTTCTGATATCTTTTGAAGTAAGATCAAAACTAAATTTTAATAATTTGTGAAATAAGATTTTAAGTTCATTCTTTTGATCAACACTAAATCTGGCTGTCCTTTTTTTTTACAATCTGCCCTAGAATCCATAAAGAAACAAAAATTGGGTTAAAGGATTGTACGAGGCTTATTATTTTCTTTTTCTTTTATCTTCATTAACTTCTAACTGCTTTTACAGCTCTGTTTTTCATCTCAGGTGTCTGTCCATAGAAGTCTTCTATTTGTTCGAATTGTAGAGAAGTTGACAGAAAATATTCTATTTTAACTATTTATACATCTATTATTGCAGTTTATTTTGATTTTCCTTTTTATTATGAAAACCTCTTTTTTTCATTGTGTATTTTTCTCTTTGTACTAATCCCCCTTTTATTCATAATTAGTTTTTGTTACAGACAATTATATCATTCCTTGAATTTTTTCAAAAACATAAATTTACTTGCTACCTTTTCATATAAATTTTAAAATAAAGGAGAAAGATAAAATTACTATATAACCCTAAAATTGATTAAAGAAGTATGAAGCTTACCTGACCTCGGCAATGGGGAACAATCATGATTTACATGTACAAGGCCTCTTATCTCAAGGTGACTTACCCTCTAGATAAGTTTAGTGAAAGGTATCTTACTTATTACATGAAACAATTATTTGAAGCAACAATACTCAACAGAAATACAAAATTATGAGCAATAAATAATTTAAATAAAATCAATATATAAAAAAGAGGACCAACAAAAGTGGTCGTTTTCTATAAATAGAATTCGTTATATTATGAATTATATGCAGTTATAAAAACAGAAAAAACATGCAATAAAGCAATAAATATGTATTGTATTTTTTTACTATCTCAGTGCAAGAAATGTTGTCTTTAAATTGAAGACTTTGATGTTTCCCATTTTTCGATTAAATCTGTTTCATTGTCCCTATACGTTGCCCCTTGCATACTTGTTAGCTGGGCCACATCTAGGACTGGAGAGTATCTATTACATAATGTACTCACATTATGGATAACTCATAATTCAAAAGAAAGAAGAAAGATTATCTAACTAAATTTTTGACTACTTTTCTGGTAAAAATATTAGATATGGCTTTTGAGTTTGAATAAGCCTGTGCAGAATGGATCTCATAGGATGATTTATTCAGGAACTGAAGATTCAGAAAGTGTCTTTCAAAAGGTTTTTGAAGGGCTCTATTTAGCATATAATTAGACCTGCTTTATTTGATAACCTTCTAAAAAATTGTCAATGTTAATGTTAAGAGCGCAAGAGCTAGGGCTTATGGTACTATTTAAAATTTAATCCCTAAAAATGATAACTAGACTTGTTCAGCAGGTATAAATATATTATAAATTATTTTGTTTAGTTACAGTTATGGGATACGGCTGGACAAGAAAGATTTCGAAAATCGATGGTTCAACATTATTACCGTAATGCTCATGCTGTAGTTATTGTATATGATGTGACTAAGCTAAGTACATTTCAGGTAACATACATTCTTTTAAAGTTTTTAAATTATAACGCATTTTCATTCACATACAAGGAGCAATAATAATTTTAAATATAAATTTTCTAATCTTGCTTCTTGGCTGCTGAGAAATGATAAGCACATGTTGTTATTTTACTTGAAATAGTTGAGTTAAATCAGAATTAAAGTTTTCCCTCATTATGTCGCTTATATAACACATTTGAATTACAGGATTTGTAAAGTAATATTCTTGGTTTATGATATATTGAAGTACTAAGCGTATTTCTAAACTAAGGGCCGTTTGTTTATATTCCCTCATAGTTCGCGTGCACGCCGCAACGAGCGCTTGCGTCGCGTCCCGGCATGCCTTGGCAACAACTACTCTCAGTTGTGTAGCTAACCTGTGCGTTGTGTTCTGCGCTTGCAAAATGTTCAAGATTATAGAATCGCCCGCCCCTTGCGAAGTTCATTCGGTTATACGGTTTTTGTCGGCAAGAAGCATGTCTGCTGCAGAAATTCACCGACAGATTTCTGAAGTTTACGGTGCTAATGCCATGTATGAAGAAAAAGTGCGTAAGTGGGTTCGAGACTTCAAAGATGGCCGCAACAATGTCCATGACGAAACGCGATCTGGCCGTCCATCTCTAATGTCAGACGATTTGCTGTCTTCAGTTGAAGCGAAAATTCGTTACAACAGACGCTTCACGATCACTACTCTCTCACACGAATTTCCGGAAGTTTCGAGGTCTGTAATTTACAAAATTGTTCATACAAAATTGAACTTTAAGAAACTGTGCTCGCGTCGGGTCCCTAAACTCCTGACGGAGGAGGACAAACACAAAAGACTCGAGAGTTCCTTGAATTTTCTGACACGTTATGACGAAAATGGTCACGACATGCTGAGTCGGATCGTAACTGGAGACGAAACGTGGGTTTCGCATTTCACTCCTGAATCGAAACAACAAAGCATGGAATGGAGACACACGCAATCTCCCGTAAAGGTCAAAGCCAAACAGTGTGACTTTGTCACAGCGCAAGATCATGGCGTCCGTGTTTTGGGATAGGCATGGTGTTTTGCTGGTCGACTTTATGGAACGAGGAACGACAATAAATGCAGAAGGCTACTGCCAAACTCTGAGGAAGCTGCGCAGAGCGATTCAAAACAAGAGACGTGGCATGCTCACAAAAGAAATTTTGTTTCTGCACGATAATGCAAGGCCTCACACTGCCACTCAGACCCGAGCTGCATTGGACTCTTTTGGCTGGGAAGTTTTGGACCACCCACCCTACAGCCCCGACCTTACGCCGAGCGTCTTCCGTCATCTGAAACATCACTTGGGCGGCAGCCGTTATGACGATGACGACGAATTGAAAACGGCCGTGAATTCTTGGTTATCACAGCAGGCGGCAAGTTTTTATGAAGAAGGTTTCCAAAATTTAGATGTGGGATATAAGTGTTTACAAGAACTTGGAAACTATGTAGAAAAATAGATAAAAGTATGAAGATTCCAAAAATAAAATTAGTTTTTGCAAATTTCTTTTTGTTTTTATTTTATTTTCAAACGGCCCTTACTTTAAGAATACCCCTCGTATGTCGTCAACTTTACCACACAATACAAGAAACACATAAGAGACAAAAAACACACAACCTAAATCAAACTCAATAACCTCAAACCCAAAAACATACAGAACACACTGTACACATACACTAATATAAAAATCTTTCACTACATAAAAAAAATCAACAAACTAAACACAACAGAACAATACGAGATATACAAACACCACAAAAACTATCCACAACACATTCTAAACAACAAAACGCTCACAATAAAATACTATGTTTGAACACATATTTAACAACTACTCTACAGACAATAGTACACCATAGACTCATACCAATACAACACACCTGAGCAACAGTCTTGTCCGCAACTCACAGCATTGAGCAATGCACTGATCTAGTTAGTGTGGAACACCTCTGCATAAAAATATCAGTAAATAGTGGTTTTTTTTGCCAATACCAAAAGTAGTAAGATGTTCTATTTTTAAGTAGTGGTTTTGGAGATAGCTCATGTGTGCTAACCAAGCATTCATTTTCAATTTATAAGAATTCTCATTCTCTTCTGAAATTTCAATTTCCTCTTCACATTTTCCAGAAATTAATGGTCAGCTAGCCTCAATTAATGATGATTATTGCATTAATTAACAGTAATAGTTTGTTGAAAAAGTAAGAATGTCTAAATGACTAATGCAATCTTTCCTTATATATCTTTAGCAGATAAACATAAATGTTAAATTATGGTAATCATTGTAAACAACTCTATAAATTTGGCCATCTCCTAATTTAAGCAAAATTGTTTTAGTCTTTACCAATATGGCTTGAAGAATGTGAGAAACATCAGCTGACAAACCAAATACCTCGAATTTTAGTAGGAAATAAATGTGATTGCAAGGAAGCACAAACTGTTAAAACAAACTTAGCCCAAAGATTTGCAGATGCACACAACATGCCAGTAAGTATAGTAGGCTCGTTTTTTGTATTAATTACTTGTAGAAATATGTGTAGCTGAAAAAATTAATTTTTTTACCAGACAAAGAGAAATATATTTAATTTACATTTTTGTCTGTAATGCTTGGGGCTTTATAGAATTATTTCTGTTTAGAATTGACTCTTCATTACAACATAATAAATAATTCTACTAAAAAAATTCAGCCTTGATAATCAGTTAAAAAAATGCTTGTTTTTATGTACAGTATTTGTGCAAAACAGGAAAATATACATCTTATCTAGCTTTCAAAGTGTTTTGTGTTATATTTCAAATAATTTTGTTTAAGAAAAAAAAATGTGGAGAATATGCTAAAACATGTTCTTTTCACTGTATTGCAAGTTTGTTATATTCCAATATAAGATTATTTATATAAACAATTTATTTGTTCCAGTAATAATTCATTTATGGAAAAGGGCAGTCACAAGAGACAAATCTAGCCAGGATAAGGGGGGTAGTTTTACGCATATATTGCGTTTAGTGAGAATTTGTGGTGTTATTTAAAAGCTTTAGCTGGTGTTTATGACACAGCAAAGTTTCATTCATTTCACAATTTAGACATTTGATGCAGTTTTCTATGAATTGCCTCAAGTATAAGAATATAAATCTTATCCACTGCAAAACCAGCTCAAAATCGTGGTGAACATTGCTTTTTATGTTGAAAATCACTATAAACATGATTTTATTGTATGTTCGAACTAATGTACTTTTTTTGTCTCAGTGATTGTGAACTGTGTGGTGCCAACTGTTATTTTCTTTCTAGACAGTAGTTATAGAACCAGGTTTTATTACCAGATATGACTGAAGATGAATATAGATTAATTTTCTGATGGCCCATTGCATTCATCAAAATGTTCATATTTCTCCTCCAGAAGCAAAAACTTGCAGACAAATCATACACAGCTGTACATTTTTTTAGTAGCATGCATATCTTATGGTAAAAATTCTACAAAAAACTTATATTGTTTAACTACAGCTTTGAAAATAAGTTAACATTTTCATTTGTTGAAAATCATCGTAAAATTTCTAGTCTTCAAGTAAAATTCTGTGTCTTGAAACAAAAAATATTAACACGATTACAAAACACAACATTACAGATGGAACTTTATATTTCTATGCAACAAAATTTGACACACTGATTTACTAGGTATAAGCTTAAATACCAGGCTGCCTACTTGTTCAGAAATGGACATTTTTGTTTAGATAAACCAGATAATCAGTTTATTCTGATACCAGATGGTTTAAAAAACAAAAAAATTGTTATTTACTCCGAGTGTTGTAAAATAAATATTTCAAAAGTTCGTATTATATATACTGACACACTCCAATTTCTATTCAATTATTGGCCGCAGAGAGGGGGGGTGTGCTAAGTTAGTTTGCATAACAGCTGTTAAAAAACTAAGGTTATTTTATTTATTTACTAAAGATTATTTATTTACTGTATATTATTATTTTATATTGAATAGTAAATGTCTTTTATTTGTAAGTAAATAAATATAATAATTTATAGAATAAATCTTAACAAATAAATTTAGTACAAAAATAGGGATTCTACTTTTGGTGTGTCAACTTATTATTTCAATATACAATATCAAGAGCACAGTGATATAATATATTACAATGAACATATTGGAAAGAGCCCCAAAACCACAAATAAAACAAGTTACTTAAGATTAAACCCTTATGTACATTTCGATGACATTCCATCGTCATCAGAGGATCTTATTACAATCTAGCAAACAAGAAGTTACAAACTAGTGATGATCACTCTAGTTTATAACTTCTTGTTTGCTAGATTGTAATAAGACCCTCTGATGATGATGACATGGTTATCAAAATGTACATAAGGGTTTAATTTTAAGTAACTTGTTTTATTTATTATTTTTGAGATATTGGGGTTCTTTCCAAAATTTTCATTGTAATGTTATTTGAATGTAATTAATATAAATTTTGGGAGAAAAATACGGATTAATTAATTATTTTTTCGCTAATTCTAGAAACACTCATTGAAATTTAGTAATCTAGTGATGCCGAATGATTTCATATACAATGGGCTATAGTTGTTTTTCAGTAACAGTAAATACAAGATAGAATTCATGAATATAGTTCTTCAATAAATTAAAAAGTGAATAATAATTGTATTGGGAGAAGTAATTATCCAAAAGCACTCAAATAAATAAATAGAATATAAACGACATATTGAATTTTTTTAAAATGTAAATACAGTACAGTCTCACTAATCCGGACTTGATGGGACCGGACCCTGTCCGGATCAACGAAAGTCCGGATTAGATGGAAAAAGCCAAACAAATGCATACAATATGTTTTAGGCGGGGAAACATATTGAAATTGTAGTTTTCATGAAATTGAGGCCTAAATATAGCTTACAGTACAGTATTTCATAGCTTATTTAGCAAACAATCCTGTAATTGTAACAGAAAAGGTATGACATGAATAAATATCAAAGCATCTTTCTCGTTGAATAAATATATTTACATAAAGTTATTTACACTATATTGTATAAAACGCACAAAAAACTCAAACAAAAAATGAAACTGAAATAAAAATAAACTTTAAAAAACTTAGTGAAAAAAGTTCGTAATGTTCTTTTGTTTTAATGATGAATGACGTGGTTTTACAGTACGATCTCGTAGGCGTTTCAAGGCCAGTAGCTCCGCAGTTGACGTATCACTTTGTTTCTCAACATAGGTCATCAACCCCTCCAGCATTGCAGCCGCCCCATCATGAGTTGGGCTGACCGGTTCGTCTGTGTAGTCTTCCTCTTCCGAGCTGTCATTTTCTGCTTTTGCAGTGCACACTGCAATGATTTCGTCCCCGTTGAGCACTTGATAACCAATGTCATTATCACTGATAATTCACTCGGAAATATCAGTGTCTTTCAACTCGGCACAACCCTCCAATTGTTGAAAATCTGAACAAATCCAGCGTCGTCATTAGTAGGTTGACTGTCGGTTTTTTCACTTTCCTGTGGCATTTCAGGCCGCAATTTTTTTCAGCTCTTTTGGAGTGTAGACAGTTGAATTTCCTCCCACGATTCTGCAGCCATTTAAATAACATCCTTTATAGTCACTTTTTTAAGAATTTCAATAAATTGTGCAGCTGGATCGGCTTCTTGTTGTTCCAAAAGCGATAACTTTTTCCTATATCGCCGTTTTATCGCCTCTATCACGCCCTGGTCCATCGGCTGAATGAGAACCGTGACGTTAGGAGGAAGAAATTTTACTTAAAAATTTGACTGTTCATCCACGCTTAAATTTACATTTTTAAAAACCTTAGGCTTTGTGGATTTCCCTATCACCAAAAGTGGAAATTTTAGATCGCCAGAAGCATTACTGCAGGGCAGCAAAGCGTTTATGTTCGTCTTAACTTTATGGCCTTTTGCTACTGAATCTAATTTGGAAGCTAAAGTTTTTTTGGGGAACATTTTATAATTTAATCCGGTTTCGTCAGCGTTGAACACCTGACAAGGTTGTAAGTTTTCATCTCTGAGAAAGTTGCCAAATTTGTCTTTGAATTTTTCACTGGCATCACTGTCACCTGACAAAATTTCACCGAAACAAACAGAACAATTAACTATCTTGACATTACATTAAATATAAATAACAATAAAATAGAAACTACAGTACACAGAAAAACCTACTTCCAACAACACCACAATACACTACAAATCTAACCACCCCTGGACACACAAAATTAACACTTACAGTAACATGATAAATAAAGCAATAAAATACACACAAGACAACAAACAAAAATTAAATGAAGAATTAGATAATATTACAAAAATATCAATAGAAAATGGATACAACAAACACCTTATAAAAAACATATACAATAAATTTACAAAAAAACCTAACCTCAACACAACACTACAACCTGAACACAAAAATAAAAAAATCTACCTAAAATACACCAATAACAAAATAGAAAAATTAACAAATATATACAACAAAGAATACTACACTCCAACATACAAACCAAACAACAAAATAATAAAATATCTTAATAACACAAACCACAAAACAAATACAGAAAAACATTACATGTAACGACTGCAACACATTTTACACAGGGAAAATGACCAGATCATTTAAAATAAGATTTGAAGAACATTACATTATTCAAAAATAAAAATACAAAAGTATGAAATGTTGCAGCACACCTAATATCACATAAACATGAAATAACAAACTACGAAAGTAACCTAACCATACTTGAAATAAATAATAACCCAATAGAATTAAACTCACTAGAAAAATACCACATTTATAAAAACACACACAATTTATTGAACCTACAGAACACATATACAGAAGACATACTATATAAAAATAATCATACACGCAGATCAAGAGAAAGTGCATGTAACGTCAACAAATACCAACATCACGGACCGAACATCTACACTACAAAAATAATCAGTGATTCGACAATGGTCAACAAGTGACCAAACGATGCCTCATCACAACAAGGTAGAATTATTGCACTTAGTGGTGGATAAAAGTATTTACAATAGTAATATATCAACTCCATAAAGTCAGTGCAACGGAAAAATAATGAACAACGTAAAATATCAATATCAATATATATATATATATATATATGAAGTTAATAAAAGTCAGTGCAACGGAAAAACAATGGATAATATTAAATATCAGGAATATATATATATATATATATATATATATATATATATATATATATATATATATATATATATATATATATAGAGAGAGAGAGAGAGAGAGGTTTTTTTGGGTAGAAAGGAAATTTACAAACATATCTTGCTAATAGTCTGGGCTATAATCTATAATTGGTCACACAAGAACACTGAAATGATATAATTTCGAGACACTGCTCCTATGCCAATCATTATATCCGAAAATATTATTCTGATGTTTTAGCGATCTTCTATGTCTATTATAAAATTACAAACTGGACTACTACCAAGGTGTCTGTTCATTTCCTACATAGTTAAAAATTTCAAATAAACTTTTTGCTAAAAAAAAAAAACTAACACCCACTGCTGCAGTCGAACCTTAGTTTTCTTTGTAGATTTTAGCTACAAACCAGCATCTTAGTTTCCTGTTCTGGATCTCTGTAAAAACCTTCTGCTTGCCACAAAAGTTGCTTTTTGTCCCCTTTGATCAGCCTCCCCAGTACTTTGGCCTGGCTGCTTGTTAGCGATTTTCTTATTGTTTTCGAAAATTCTATGTTTGAACTGGTATACGTTTTGACCTTTGTATGTGTCTTTCCGAGATTTGTATTCGTAAATAGCTGCTACTTTGAGACAGATTTGGCCGTCTTAACATAAACACACACACACATATATTGAAGCTTATAGAAATAAATAAGCTACCAGTAATATTTTAATGAAATTATGTTTTTTTAGCTATTTGAAACATCAGCACAATGTGACAGTGAAGGAGGAACAGTGGATGGAATATTCCTAACTCTTGCACATAAACTAATAAAACAACGACCATTAATGCCAGTACCAATGGTAGCGTCTTTGCAGCAATTCAGTAATGAGAATCTTTATAGAGCTAATGTGATTTCTATTACTAGGACACATAAACCGCCTTCAGAAAGCATTGATTCTTCAAACTGTGTATGTTAATAACTTGTTTAAATTGTTTTATATAACTTGTACATAAAACCTATAATTATTTACAGTACTTAATAAAAATATAATACACGGCTGTTATCAATATTCTATTCATATATAATCACAAATTATAAATTTTTGAGTTCTTAGTGTTTTGTATTGAACCGATCTTAAGTCAAAAGTTACTAATGTATTCAAAATACACATCGGCTCCAGTTAAACACAACCATATTAAAACAATACCCTATATTTGGGTTATTTGAATAGCAGTCTAAGAATGACATGTTTTTTTCACTGCTTTATATATAGTGAAGTACATAAATACATATTTTTAAAAAGTGTTGAATAAAGTTATTGTTTAAGAAATAAGTATGGTCCAAAGATAGTACCTCATTTTTAATCAATAAAACTGATATTGTTCGAACTTTCCATTTACCACAGAGGAGACGGTTTACTACCCACCAGGGAAGTGATTTGCAAACCTGTGATTTAGACACTGATATTCGTAAATCACAGTTCGGCCTGTCCCGTAGCGAGATGAAGTATCAGGTTCTTGAATAGCTAAACTGTGAAGGAGTGGCATATCATGCCTACACATCCAGCATAACCTGAACTGTTTACAAACTGTTCAGCCAGATAAGTGAACTATCTGTCGCACATAAACCTTCTTGTGAGTATGTGGGGGGGCCTGAAGTCAATCACTGATTTGACAAACGGTCCGGAACGAAATGAGCAGTTAATTAGAAGATGGTTTTTCACTGTGAATATGATTTGTGTCGGCGATCTCTGGTATTGAGCTTTGCTAAAGATAGTTCTGAAACAGTTTTGTTTAATGTAGTTCCTTATTCATTAATAAATAATTTGTTTCAATAAAGTCGATTATTTTTAGTATATATTACAATAAATACAGTCCGTGCCTGAAAGTGAAATGTTTAATGTGAACAAGAAGAACCAACGGTACTGTTATTACAATCATAGTTTATATGAAAAATTATATAATAGGCATAATATCATTAAAAATCCTATATTTCTTTGTTGTAACAATTTGGCAATCCTAAGCCTTTGCAATTCAATAAGCAACATCTTTAAAGTTAGTGGCTATCAATTCTTGTCAGCATGCCCACCATCATGTTGTTCTAACAATGTTGATAGTGGCTTCCTTAGATAAGTTTTTTTCAACTGTTTCCAAGCCACTCCGGCTCATTGGCAAATGGCTGATACAGTTGTTAGTAGAAACATCACCTTGAATTTCCTCTTGAAAGTTGAAAATTTGATCGCCAGTTAAGCTTTTTTTAATAAAGAGTTGAAATCTTTTACAAGATTCAATCATTCCTTCAACGTCAGATGACATTTTCTCTACACAAATATTTAACTGGCAGATTCCATAACGCTTTTCCCACCTTTCAAGCTACCTAACACTTGCTGCAAATTCTGCATCACCTTCATTAAATTCATTTAAAAAGTACAAAGCCTTTTCCTGAAGGATAGGTTCGGAAATAAGAACACCTTTGCCCTTGAACTGGGTAAACCATAAATACAAACCATCCCTTATTTGAAGGTATTTCTTGTTTTTCTCTCCTTAATGCACTTTCAGTCACTCTTGAACAACACTATTTTTCTATTTCCCAGCTCCTACTGTTACCCATCCGACACCATAGTCATCAGCAATCTTTTGGATTGGCTCTCCTTTATCGACTCTTTTTATTGCCTCAAGTTTTTGCTGTATTGATACAATGAATTATTTTATTTCTTTTTGTTGCCATATTAGCATAATAATCAATTAATGTAACAATAAAAACAATGACACAAGAACAACAACTCAAAACACAAAAGTGACAACCGCTCATTAGGAACAATAAATTTCACAAAACAAAATAAACACAGTAGAGTCAGATTCACAGTTCACATATATTGAACCAAGATGTGCGACTGAGCTATGACACTTGTGGGAAAAGCTAGGACGTGAAGAAAAAAGGCAGTATACATTCCGTGACAAATAAAACTAGACGCTTTCTAAGGAGCAGGGCATTTTCCTTTATTTTAAAAAAATTTTGTGGAGCAGGATAAGATGGAATGTTGGATAATCGAAGATCAGATAAGAGAGACTCTACTGCATATCCTAACCCTACAACTGCATAGCCTTATGGAATTACTTACTTACTTCTTCTTACTTCCTCGTGCAGGCGTCCAGCTTAACTATATCCGATGGCCCGATGTCCACGATATATATATGAAGCTATGGCACACAGGTTCTAATTAACTAGAATATCTTGCCACTTTGTCACAATTGGTCTGAGGATGTGCCTTATGGAATGTTGTGCAGAATTTTTAAAAAGTAATAAAAAATATAGCATAAGCATAAAACATATTTTACATAGAATATTCTAAACTTGTAACAACGGCTTGTCATTATCTGAATCAGGTACAGGTATAGAGAAATATCACTTACCAGTAATGTCTACAAGACATACTTCTTTTATATGCTAAAAAAAAGAGTGGTAAGTTGTATCAGATTAAAATATATCTATATTACAATATAAAATAGGTACAAAGTATTCAGTTAGATTTGGTTATAACAAAAATAATAGCTTATATGCTTTTATTTAAAATATAAATAAAATTATTATTTTTCGTATAATTAATCCATTTCTAACCAGATACTATGCAGTTATTTTAATGTTGTCCTACATAATAGTAATATATATTTGTAAAGACACTTGATGGTATAATTGTTTTAATTTTTAAACATGTTGGGTGTTAATGACAAGTCTATAATTTTGTGTTTCTGAGGGCTCTACATGGTTAGGTAAAATTTGTATAGCAGTATTATTATTTACAAGTGAAATTGACAAGACACAAACTAAGTTAAAATGGCATTGGCTCATTTCCCCCTATGTAGATATATGGTCATTTATTGTGCAACTTCAACCACATCATCCACAACCTAGACATTCTCCAAATCGGCAAAGGAGCGGGAAAAAAATTAAATCAACTGAAATTACATGCTTTTTAATTGGTAGATATATGGTCATTTACTGTGCAACTTCAACCACATCATCCACAACCTAGACATTCTCCAAATCGGCAAAGGAGCGGGAAAAAAATTAAATCAACTGAAATTACATGCTTTTTAATTGTATTACTACACACATTTTTTTAAAAAATGTTGCGGCACAGGTCAGTACATCACAATAGTGAACATTGACTGTGATTAAGATCATCTACTTTGGTCAAAAATGGTTTTTCTAAGTTTTTTATAAATTTACATTCACTATAGGTTCATCAAACCATATTACAATTATTAAAAAAAAATTATTCATTAAAAGAAATATTCCTAACTAGGAGTATATTGCTACAAATCACCATACAAGAAATAATACATAAGATATAATATTTTGTCATAATAATTTAGAACCGGAATATTGTTCAATGTTGCCCTAGTTACTGTTGATTCACGCCTCAAAACTCCATAAAAATATAATATTGGGTCACTAAACCTTATTTTGTAATTATTATCAATCTCTCTAGTTTAAAAAAATACAGTACCTGTGGTACCTCTCTCTTAATTCTGATCCACATTGAGTGTGTAATGCATTTTAAAATAAAATAAATTCAAAGTTAGAAGTATTTTTAAAATTAATAAATTCCAGCATTTTAAAATATTTTATAATAGAGTTAATTTTATATAAATAATGATCAATAATAAACATATAAGCATTAATAAATAATTCTCATACGACTTTACTTTAAAAAAAGTTTAAATCCGGTAGAAACAAAAATGTACAACTCCAGGTTTAATTTATGAATTCCTGAATTTTGTAGTCCATTACGTTTGGTGAATCTTAATAGTCACTTAAACAATAGTTTATGACTATCCGAACTTTAAATTCTATAAATTTGTTAAAACTTACAGAGACAGAACATTTTTGCTTGGAGATGTCTGTTCAAGAGGTGACGGTTTTAAAGGCAGGTTTTCGATAGTATCAAAGAGTATGAGTGATTTGTATTGTGTTTGTTCGTTTGATATGTTTGTACTTTGTGTGTCTGTAGATATTATATTGTTCTAGTGTGTTGAGATGTGGTCCTTTTTTGTTGATGTGTTGGATTTCTAGGTTATGGTAAATGTCTGTGTATTTGTGACCTGTTTCTTTTATGTGATTGTATAATGTTGAGTTGGTGTTCTGTTTGTGTTCCTCGACTCTTTGTTTAAAGCTGCGACTTGTTTGTCCGATGTAGAATTAAACGAACAAACGCACATACTCTTTGATACTATCGAAAACCTGCCTTTAAAACTGTCACCGCTTGACTTGATATCTCCAAGCAGAAGACACTGATGAAGATCCTCATATAGTGATCGAAAACGTTCTGTCTCAGTAAGTTTTAACAAATTTACAAAATTTAAAGTTCGGATAGTCATAAACTATTCTTTTAGTGATTAATTTTATTTATGGTAATGAACAAATGGCAACTGCCATCACTTAATAAGTTGGTGAGGAGGGATGAGAAAAAACAACCTCTTTTCACTCATAGCCATGTATTAGGTTTTGGGGAATATTGAATGATGTTTCACTGGGGTTTATCGTTACCTTTCAAATGGACTTTATTGTCAACTAAACATTTTTATGAACTGTTGAAGGAATTAGGCTTTCAATTGGGTTTTAAATAATATTTTAAACAATTACAACATCACTCACAAATTACATTTATTTCAACAAAACCTACAATGGTGAAATTAATTTGACCAAATTCAAGTCTACTATACTTTTTTTTGCTTTTACATATGTAACAAAAATAATTTCTAAAAAGGAACAAGTGGTTTCAAGCAGCAAAAGGGTAAACACTGTTTAAAACCTAGATTGACATAAAACATATAAATGCACTATATATATATATATATATATATATATATATATATATATATATATATATATATATATATATATATTCTTGATATTTAACGTTATCCATTGTTTTTCCGTTGCACTGACTTTATGAAGTTAATATATTACTATGTATGTAATTTTATCCACCATTAAGTGCAATAATTTTACCTTGAGTGATGAATCACCCTAAAATCCACAAACCCAACACACCATTTAGACCACTAATCTAAATGTGGTCTAAATGGTGTGTTGGGTTTGTGGATTTTAGGGTGATTCATCACTCAAGGTAAAATTATTGCACTTAATGGTGGATAAAATTACATACATAGTAATATATTAACTTCATATATATATATATATATATATATATATATATATATATATATATATATATATATATATATAAATATATATATATATAATCTTTCTAAATAATTTTTTATATTAACTCCTCTAATATCTGTTAAAATTACATATTACTTTTAGATTTGTTACTTTAGGATTTATTACTTTTATACTTCATAAATATCAGAAAAATTTACAACATTTACAATTGTAGTCAAACTAATTTAATCAAATATGGTGATCTGTTTTATTAAGAAACTTCTCATATATATTAATTGTTTCAATTTTGATGAGTTTAACCATTACTTTTATTTTGCTTAGAATATATTTTTGGGTAATGTATGGGAAAACAAAAAAAATCGGAGTAGATGTGAATTTGGTTTAGAAAATGTGAAGCTTATCTTTATATTTAATTTTAAATAAATAAATAATACATTTTAAAGTGTTTTTTAAATAATGAATTCTAGACATTAGATGCCAGATTTATAACAATTACAATAGTTGTTTAGATTTTCATAAGAAAGCAAAGTTACATAATATTGAATTAATATTCTTTGTCGCCATTATATAAATATCTTAAAATACAGCTTAAATCACAATATTTCTAGAACTACAAGATAGTGCTGAATTATTATTATATATGAATACATCCTTTATGTAAATAATATTCTTTGTCACCAGTTAAAAAATATCCTAAAATATACATGGACTCATAACTTTTAAAAACCATTAGATAGTGCTGAGTAATAATTATGAATAAATTTCGTTTTAATGAAGGTTTCAAGTTACAGTAGTGAAGCAATCTTAAACTGCCATTTCCATCTCAATTTTTGGATGAGGTTTATAATTTTCTAATACAAAATCATTGTATGTGAAGTCTTCTATATTACATACATTACGGTTTATCTTCAATGTTGGAAATGGCCTTAAAGGACGTGAGAGCTGAACTTTGAGGGGTGAAATATGGTTTAAGTATATGTGACTGTCTCCCAATGTGTGTACAAAATCACCAGGCTAAACAGAAACAAATACATATGCTGTCAATATACAGTATATAACTTCATTGTTCATGTTAAACATTTCTAGACAGGGTGAGAAGCAAAGAAACTTGAAGGGATTGTTTGAATTTTCACAAGTAAGATCAGCAAAATTATGTGTAATAACAAATAAATTGTTCAATTTTTTTACAGAGCTAATGAATATTTATAATGAAAAAGCTAGAAAAGCAAGAAAGAACACCAAAAAAACTAGAACAATTAAGGGAAGATTATTACAAAGGTCTGTTTATTTCCTATGTAATTCAAAGTATCTTAATCCTAAAAGTTAGATAATTTTTTTTGTAAACACATCTGGAGTAACTTTTACAGCACCTCTCACACACAGATCATAAATCAAGATCAACTTTTCACACTTCTGTCTGAATATGAAAAACAAATACACAGGTAAAACGATAGAAGAACAAACTGATTAAAACAAAACATTACAGCATTTTAGTCATAGACATTTTGACAATACTGCAACTAACCAAAACAGTTTGTACTGTGAGACAAAGGGTTATTAGAAATATATTTTTAAAAAAGACAATTTGTATTCCTACAAAAGTTAAACTGAACACATTTGAGCTGAAAATAAATAAAAACTCTTGAAATAAAGGTAATTTCTTAAATATTTTTATAAGAAGAATAAATATTATAAAATAATTAAAAACTAAGAAAACTTTGCAAATAAATAATTTTAATACAGCAAAACCTGTCTTAGACGGACCCTGTGTTGGGCGGAATCCCGTCTATCGTGGAAAACTTTAAAAGTCCCGACTGTCACCTATTTATTTTCCTGGTAAATAACCTTCATAAGCAGGAAACTGTCTAACGCGGAAGCGGAATAAGCAAAAGAATGAGTGATACGTATTTACTACGTCTTAGTTCTGCATAAGCTGGAAAATCTGATCATATACATGCTGTAAAATATAAAGTTACAATGACTTCAGTTTAGATAAAATACAGTTTATAATATATTTTTTTACCATAAAATTCACAGATAGGTCTGCTTAATTATAACGGATCGTATTTATTTCTGAGAACTCCGTAACAACGTTAAGGATTGCTGATATGCACAAGATAACGCAATGGTATACAAACATCCATAATTTACGGTAGGCTATGTGTCAGCACTCGTTTCCTTCAAGATAACGCAATGAATGGTTTACAAACATCCACGGTCAGACATATTGAAAAGCGAGAGACTGCTTCATGCTAAAAGGCAAAAAAAGTTGTGACATCACAGGGCACAGGCTACGGGCTGTCATTAGGCAATCAAGATAACCGACATTACTGTTGAATGACGTTTATTTAGACGTTAAAATGTGATAGTTTTCTTGTGATTTAAATACACTTGCTTTATATTTTGAAGTGTTAACTCTGTAGGAAATAAACAGTCAGTACTTAATCGGAAATAAATAATTAAATTAAATACTGTATTAGAACAAATGTAGACATGATGACAATTAATTGTCCGTTATCTATGTGGTGTTGGTACAGCGCCATACAGCAGATCAGTAGAGATAATAGTCTTATAGCTAAGAATCCCCACGGCCTACACTCACCCCAACGCTAAAAATAGACTCGGCAAACGTTTCGTGATGGTATTACCATCATACAGTACACTACTACTGTGTAAGCCGGAAACCTGTCTTAGACGGAAAAAATGCCGGCCCCAATGGATTCCGGCTTAAACAGGTTTCCCTGTATTAAATACAAAATACATCAATCTATTCAATCGTGCAATGATGTTAATTTTGTGGTAAAATTATTAAATATATTTTCATGACACATTAAAAATTTATTTGTATGTATTATTTATTCAATTAATAACACAGATACAGAAACAAGTTATAGCACTGTTAACAGGGCAGGGGTCACGAGGAAAAATTAAACGTGAGGGGCCGCACACTGTAGATTCAAACAGGTCATTTTAATAATAATAATAAAAAAAATACCGAACAATGTTTTATTTTACAAATACAAATATGATATGAATGTACTAAATAATTTTGAGTAATATTTTAAGACAATAAATTTCAAGTTTGAAAAAAATGCAAGACTTAAAAAATTCCCAAAGTTCAGTGAATCTGAAAATTGAACAATAATGGTACATCACATGGCAACGGAAATTCCACACACCTGGCAGACCACTACAACACCCCTTTCAGTTGATGCTTGAAAATGAAGACACTATCAATCTTTGAAAGTTAACTCGCATATATACCAAGTAAGATTCTTGTTTAAGTACATTTAGTGAGAAAGTGATAAGTGAATACAAGAAAACAGTGTTGCAAAGTTTGAGATTAACAAAATAATTGTTTACATTAAGTGATCTCACACAACTACAACAAAGAATTTAACTCATATGTATATACAGATTAATGATGAGCTATGTAAATTAGTTGGTGCTGGAACGCTTTTCTCAGTTTTTCAAAGTTTATATCACTGATGAAATTTATAAGAAATGTGTAAATAAGCCTACATATATAGATCAGTTGTATTTTATGGAGATTTCTTGAATGATCATTTTAGCATTCCCACTCCGATGACGATAACAGTTTGAATACTGACGTAAAGTGAAATCTCCAAGTAATTCGGAAAAACAACGTGCTAGGTCTACAAAGAAAAAAGCAATTGAAAATAGCCTTTAAAAGTTAAAATAAACACATGAAAAAATCTGGTTCAAAATACCAGAATAAAAATAATGAAGAGTATCGCAAATTTGAAATAGTGATCCAACCTCCATATAAAAAAGTCATCAACATTATACAAGTCTGTTGAATCAAAATATGAATTGAATAATCCCAGCCAATTTATAGATTGTCGGTTGCGACTGGCAATAGATTGTCGGTTGAATAATAAAATCTTATTTAGGTTTTGCTTATGAAAATAATATTGACTGAATGGAGCACCATGTATGTAATGCTTTGCAGAAGAATGTAAATAAAAAACCACAGTATGTGTTGAAACAATGGTAAAGTATAGCTCTCCTTGTTTTTAATCTCCTGCAAAGCATCTCCACAGTTTTTATAGGGCACCATCCTGATCATCATCATTTTCTAGACCTTATCCACAATATAATTGATGCTTTCAAATTACTTCATTTAAAGCAAAACAAATTGTTGATAGTGGCTTCATGAGTTTGAAGTTAAAAGACAAATGTATTGTTTTAATAGAAGTCTTCATCCAGATCTATAAAAAAATTCCAACAAATATTTTGTAAAAGATAGTGTCAAGCCAGGTTCAGTTAATCAATTACAGAATATATTGGACAATGTAAATGTATGTCCCAAAACTTGAAATATGTTGAAAAAATTTACCTAGATGTGTTTTTTCAAAGTTCTAATTCAGGAACGACGCAAACAGCAACCAGTAAGGTACTGCCCAACAATGTGTAGAAGGGAATCTTTGTCCTTTCCTACCCCACATAATGTACCATAAAATTTATCCATTTCTACTAACATGTGAGCGTCACATGCACCCACATAGTGTAGTTGTCTCATTTAGTTGGAATTGATAGACAAGCCAGTAGTGTAAAATATTGTTAAGTACAACATTAAATTTGTTATTGATATTTTTTATGTTAATATAAGTATATTGTGTATATTGAGTGTAGTGGTTTGTTTTACTATTAGTTATGATTTAAGAAATAAGATTTTAGAAAAAATCCTTTGAAAACAAATTGATACCCTATTGAATTCAAGTAGCTAATACTTATAAAAATATTTTGTTTTAAAAATTGCAAGACCTTTTTTAGGAGCACTGACAAATAGTTTATGAAAAAAGAAATCCAGTAAATTAGCAGGCAAATACTTACTTTCAGACCAGTAACATGGGCAATCATGTATGTTAAAAGAGCATAACTTGCGATATTAAAAGGAACACCAAGTCCCATATCGGCAGACCTTTGGTAGAGCTGACAAGAAAGTTCTCCATTTGACACAAAAAACTGCACCAGACAGTGGCATGGAGGAAGAGCCATGTTAGGTAAATCTACAGGGTTCCAGGAACACATTATAATCCTTCTGTCATTTGGGTTTGATTTTAATAAAGATATAACATTTTGTAGTTGATCAACTCCTTGGCCAGTATAGTCAGTAAACATGTCCTTATATTGAGCCCCATAATGTCTCCACTGGAAGCCATATACTGGACCCAAATCACCTGAAAAAAGGACAGCATATTTTCACATTGTGTAGTTTTTTATAAATGTGTATCTTTAGTAATGTTATTTTAAAACAATATTAAATTTAAAAATCTTTAATTAAATTAAAATAAAAAAAGGAAAAATTCATAAGTAAAACTAAATTCTGTATTCTAAAATTTAAATAGATTTAGAATGAAAGTTTAACAGTTTCATTTTATAGTTTATTCCACTATGGAAAATAATTATATTTTTGTTTCCTTTATTATTTCTTAGACATTTAGGGAATTAAATTTCTTCTTCTCTGCCTTGAGTTAATAAAATCCAGTATTAATTTACATGAAAAAAACTGGATTATTGCAAAACGTATGTCTGTCATTCTATCTACTCCAAAAAATCTCAAAATAAGTTTTGATTTTACCAAAACTATCAATATACATACATAAACACACCACATACTCGTATATGTTATTGCATGGTTATTTTAATTGTTATTAAAAAGTTTTCTGCTGCAATACATTATAAGCATTTGACTGAAATATACAGTTGAACATCTGTATAACAAAATCCTCTATATAAAGAATGTTTACCTTGTCCCGCGACATTTTACAAACTATACAGCTTATTTACTTCTATGTAACAAAGTTCGGAACTCTCAATAACAATGTTTTCTCTTCACTTCAACTGAAGAAATGTAGTGTTTTATAGGCAGCTCACAATGTTTTATAGGCAGCTCACAATGTTTTATAGGCAGCTCACAATGTTTTATAAGCAGTTCACAATGTTTTATAGGCAGCTCACAATGTTTGATAGGCAGCTCACAATGTTTTATAGGCAGCTTACAATGTTTTATAGGCAGCTCACAATGTTTAAATTGTGAAATTGTTGATTTTTAGCAGGTAGGCGATTCAGGTAGAAGATAGGATAGTAGACACGTAATAAGTGAAACACATATCGGCAATTGACTACATGATAATAAAAATAGAATTCTAAGAACTTGGTATTTATAGATACAGGCCTACAGTACTTTCCCATCCTTCCACCATTTTTGTTGTTACTCATTTCAATCTTGCTAACTCAGTTACTCAGTTTTATTTGTGCTGTGAGTTTGTCGTGCTGCAAAAAAAATATCAAAAAGAAAGTGTTCAAGTGTTGTAGAAAAAGTGAGTGTTATAAGATAGGTTGATGAAGGGGTAAAAACGTTGGATGTTACAAACAAATTTGGTATACCTCAGAGTTCGGACTATTCTAAAAAACCGGGATCAGATTCTAAAACAAAGTGTTGCTTGTGATTTGCAAAGAAATAAAATGAAACCTTGTACATATGAGGATATGGATAACGCGATAATTAAATGGGTTACAGTAATGCGCAAGAAAAATCTACCATGGTCCGGAAATCTTATTAAAGAAAAGGCTTTGGAATTTGCAGTATCATTAGGACACAGTTGCTTTAATGCAAGTACAAGTTGGATAGAAAAATTTAAAAAATGGCATAACTTGGTTTAAAAACTCAATTCAGGAGAAAGTGCTAGTGTTGTTATCTCCTCAAGTAAATTTTGGAAGAAAATCTGTAGAAAAGTTTTACACGATTACAAACCGAAAGACATTTTCAATGCTTACGAGATCAGTCTGTTATTTAAATGTTTGCTCAACAAGACTTTAACTTTTAAAACTGACAATAACTTTTCTTGTTTTTGACGAAAAGGAAGCAAAGAAAGAATCTCTGTATTAGTGGCAGCTAACATGTTAGGGACAGAAAAACGCAAATTGCTTGTGATTGGTAAAAGCAAATCTCCGTAATGTTTCCAATCCATCAAGTTCTTAGAAGTTCTATTACAACTTGTGGCAGTTTCCAATTTAATATAATAAGTAAATATTTACTTTTTTGTCATCTTTTAATGCCACAGATAAACTTATAAAGATTAGGCCTGTAAAGGCCAGCTACCAAACAGGTCAAATTCTGGACGACCATCCATTTTCACAGATTTACCTCTACGCCTACAAGGGAAATATTGGGGCCACTTTATTGAAAAAATTCCATCAACATCAAAAGCTAGGCCTTCAAGACCATGTAAAGTCTGTACAAAATAGTGAAAAAGGAAAGCAACTGTAAGGCCTATACCAGTGCAAAAAATTTAAAGTTCCACTACATTTGGAAGACTGTTTTGAGATTTAGCATACCCAGACAAACTATTAAAATTTAATTTAATTGCTGTCAATATTGTAAAAAGTGTGTATGCTCATTAGTGTAACAAATCACATCGAAGAAATAGCTGAGGTGAGTGTTAATGATGCATTTTTGTCATGCTAATCAATTCAAACTATAAAAATCAAAAATATATTCAGTACTGAGGGTCACATTTTTTCATGATTAATCTGGTAGTGAATGGGTTAATTTAATAGTTTTTCTCCGGATACACTCTGTAGTGTATAAAACAGTTTGCATTATTTGAAATTAAATTGTGTGCATAAAGCATTCAAGTAAAATTAGTAGAAAGTTAACGGTACTGAGTGTACTTCGATTAAAATTCCTGAAAATAAATTATTGAGAGCAGTTATTTATTACAATATTTTTACAGTAAATTTTAATAAGCTTTAGATAACTTGTATAGAGTAGACCCTATAAAAAATATTCAATACGGATATCTAATACGGTATAATGAAGAAACAATCTGAACACATTCATAAAACATGCTTTGATTTTTAACAACTCGAATTTAAAAATTCAAATAAATTGAGACATCCAACATTAACGATAACCTATTACCCCACCTAAGCTCGTGATATTATACTGTATTCCTTTTATTACCGCCTTCAATTTATAAGATCAGTAAAATGTGGTAAGAGTATTTTTGATAAGACAACCTCTCAATAACGAATACCCCTCTAAAGCAAATTTTGTTCTCTGGATAATTGACCTCCTTATACAGTGATTCAACTGTATTTTTTGCAGAAAGGAAGCTAAAACAGAGTTTTAAATATTAATTATTGAAATATTATAGGCAAGAAAATTACTTCTAATGGATATAGTTATAAAATATACCTACTATAAATAACAAATAAATGTGTAAATACACATTAATATACAAATACATAAATATATTTAAGATTAAACTGACTGAATTGGAGAATAAGAAACAAAATTTTGGTCATTTTGTTATTACTAAGGTGTTTGTCATTTACTTATCAAATCCAAAACATATGACCTCTTTTAACACACACAAACATATATTTATCAGCAAGAAATTGTTCAATTTTTTTTGTTATATTATTTTAATTATACTATTGAAGAGACTATGAAAATCTAAACAGAATTCATATACAGTAGAACTTGGATAACTTGAAGGTAAAGGCACTAGTGAAAAAAGTTGAATAAACAAAAAATTCGAACTATGGAAGTTGGAAAATAGTCAATAGCAGGCCAGTTTCTTGTGTGTCTATGATGACAGTTTCGGCAGTTTTCAGGTATCGTGTCAATAGTCTATGTTAAAACAGAAAGCACACTCATATTAAAAACTCTAATTTGAATAAACAATGAACTTAGGGATAGTGGGTTGATAAAACCTATAATAATTAGCAGTTTATAGTTACTGCAGTCAATATTAGCAAGAAAATTACATGAATACCATATGTGCATATCCTCTGACAGTGTAAGGATTGGGTACTTTCTACATCTTGATTTGTTTCTAAATCTGATAATTCGGCACTTATTTGTTTTTCACTTTTGGTAAAATGTCTAGATCAGAAAGTTCTTCATACACTTCTACTTGTTTGTCTATATTAATGCACTCTCCAAAGGTTAAGTCCATATTGGTTTTCTATTCAACAGGTATGGGGAAAAACATCGTCATTTAAATAGGCACACTACTTTAACAACTAATCTGTGATAGACTGTCGATGGCTTACGCATCAAACACTGTGACCGGAAACCAAAAGCATAGAATACTCACAAGACAATCACTAGTGCCCTGGAATTGGAACCCATATCCAAACAAATAATTTCAAATTATCCAGAATTATTTTACATTCGTAGAATAATTAAGTTCAAGACACCAACCCAAAACTTCGAATTATCGGCAATTTTGAATTGAGACATTTAAATCATTCACATTCTTCTGTGTATCATTTTACAAGAAAAATAAAAGATCATAACACAATACATAAAATAAAATCCTCAAATTAGCAAAATTTCTGATGGTAATATATAATAATAATAATAATAATGTAATTACCATATTCACTCTTGATAATAGATATTAATAAAGGAGCACAAAATATTCACGCAATACAGAGTCATTGAAAAATAAATGTATCAATTACACCAAATTTCTGTTTATCTGAAATTGGCAGCTTTAAAACAAAATAATAATAACTAATTACATTTTACAATAAAATGGTAGAAAAACAACAAATGATAACAAATAACAAAGTAAACAATATAGTTGATAATCTACAGCGCTGCTTAGAAAGTTTTTGTTTTAAATCTGTCAATTACATAATTTTTGAATGACACAGGAAGTGAAGAAGAATAATATAATAATTAAGCTTTAAACACAGTTTTAAACAAACTGAGTATCAGAAGAGAATGAGATATGGTAGTACCTGTTTCCTTACATCAATTGCAGCTACAGAACATTGATAACTTTGCCCACAACATTACTATTACTTTAGTCTAGTTTGCATCAGGACCTACTGTATATATATGAAGTGAAAGACTCACAACCTAAAATAGTAAACTAAGGAGGGAAAGTTGTAGTTGAGACTGTGACTTATTCCAATCCCAATGACAATGTACTATCTTATAGCCCAGTGTCGGTCTCATAGTAGCAATATTGTCAGTCAAAACCTATAGGTTTTCTATTGCCAATACATTTTAGATAGTTAACATTAGACAATTTTTTATTAAAAACTACTTAGATGTTAAGTTAATTGTAAATTGCAGTGTAGTTTACATACAGTTAGATATTAGTTAAATGTTCAAGTAAAAAATTTGTTGTTTGTTTGATACTACTTACCAAAACAAAGAATCACAATTTTACAAGGGAAAAATTAAGATAGACTTTATAGCAATAAATACTTTTTAGCTTGCGAGTAATAGCAATTATTAAATAATAGCAAGATATACTAAAACTCACTACAAACAAACTCATTTACCTATATATATTGTAAACCAGAAAAAAGGTTGTCCGTTAAAAAACATCGAAGGGTATTTTCGAAAGCATAACAGATCATAGTACTGTTAGGGAAACTATATGTAGCTAATGGAAGTTTGCATTAAAAATATTAGAGACACTTTAATTTAGCAACTTCCGTTGTTAGATATGTGATAGAGAGGAATAAGATGCTCAAAGTTGGCATTTGAAAAGTAGAAAAAGAGGTTGGATAGTGGACGCTTAAAGGAAGAAGTTTAAAAGGTTGAAGGGAATAAGTTAGGTAGTGTTGCAAGAAAAGTAAGAGTGTTAAGAGTATATTAGTACATTTAAAAATCTCTTGTTATAAATTACAGATAATTTATTTTTTTAGGGTCAAGTACAATTAAAAGAGATGGCTAACCAATAAGTTTATTTTTTCGTGTTGAAGAGATAGATAACTCATCCCATGTTAATTACTATACAATATTAGGGAGTAATTAGTACTTTAAGGGAGATTCAACGCAACACCTCCTACAATTTTGCCGGACCAACAGAAGGGAAATATATTCCCTGTTACATCTACCTAGAGAAAGGGAGATTATGAAAACTATAAGTGTAAGTGTTGTTTTTCAAACACAAACTAGTAGCCAATTTTATATAAAATTCATTTTATAACATTAGGAAAGTAATTAATTAAACTCTTGAATTTTGTAGTCTATTACGTTTGGTGAATCTTAATTAATCACTTTAACATTAGTTTATGACTATTCGAACTTTAAATTTTATAAAAAATTACTGAGACAGTCCGTTTTTAATTGCTGTGTAGCGATCTTCATCAGTGTCTTCTGCTTGGAGATGTTAGTTTAAGCGGTGACAGTTTTAAAGGCAGGTTTTCAATAGTATCAAAGAGTATGTATCATTTGTCTTGGGTTTGTTCGTTTAATATGTTTGTAAATTTAGAGACAACATTTCCAAGTAGAAGACACTGACGAAGATTGCCACATAGTGATCGAAAACGTTCCGCCTCAGTAAGTTTTACAAATTTATAAAATTTAAAGTTCGGATAGTCATAAACTAATGTTAAAGTGATTAATTAATTAAAATCATTAAATTAGAACTAAAGTAAATCAATTAATTGATAACAATAAGTAACAATTGTTTGCTCCAGGATTTAAATCAACAAATTTCATAAAACTATCTCGAGAAATATTTCAAGTACTAAATACAAGATTGAGCCAAATGTTATTATACATTTATATTTTGTTAAGAAAAGATCTTTTATGCATCTCCCTTCAAACTATTTCTTAGATTTTATAATATATTAACTAATTATAGAAAATTCTGAGAAATTTACAACAAAGTTTACAGACCTTCCTCTCTATCTTTTAAACCAATAGAATCCAGATATTCTCTTGTGCTATTTGGATCCCAAATGTGAACATTTTTGTCAGCTAGATCCTTTGCATTTGTAGATCCACGAATAAACCACAGCAATTCTTCTACTACACCTCGCCAAAATATTCTTTTTGTTGTCAACAAAGGAAAGACTCCTAAAAAAAAATGCTTGGATAATAAAATGTAACTAAACTATATGGCATACATGTAAAATAAAGAAAGTACCATTTATTTATAATTTACTTCCTACAGATAAAGCTAGAGTAACTCCCTACTTCAATATATAATCTATATCCATTCATCTTAAACGACACAAGGATCTAATTTTGACACAAGGAGAAATAAATTATTGCCAAGTCCCTCATCAATAATGATACTGTAAAAACAACTAGCATATTGCAAAATAAGTCGGGTTGAAATTCTTAAATTCTACTATATTTAAAAAGTACTTAACTAAGTGAATACATAATTGCTTACTTGCTGGCGTGTTTTAAAACATTCGTTCCTTTTACCGTCAAAGGAACTAATGATTTGAAACGCGTCATCAAGTAAGCAATTATGTATTCACTTAGTGAAATACTTTTTAAATATAGTTTAATCAGTGAATTCAAGATGATCACATTAAGCAACTTCTTAAATTGTATTCCAATAAACAAAAAAGCCAAAATTAAAAATATTTGGACTGTCTAATTTGATGCATTAGAACAGTACATTGGTATATTAGATCAGTTATATAATTAGAAAAAAAAATTCATGTTATTATATATGTGATACGTTTTACATAGTTTTAATTGTGCAAATAATAATTAAAGAGGTTTCAAGTGGTACATATAAGCATATAATACATGTAGAAATATACATTCGGTTTACATTTGTCATTATTTCTGTAGAGCTTAAGATTATTTTAATGTTTCCTCCTTCCAGTCCTCATATGAGCTTGGCCTCGCACTCGCAGTTTGTGGTGGATGTGAATGTGTGCTTGGTGTAAGCATTACATTTGGAGGGAATCTCCTGTGTTCATCAACTAGGCTGTAACGACTTGTGGTTATAATGGGTTGTTCACAATTCTACAGTGTTTGGTGTAGTTTTGTTAAGTTGTTTTTTTTTCAATGAATTAAAGGTCAATTTTGAAAGAAAAAGTATTGGTCCTTCTAATGGTTTGTTTGGTTTGAAAATAAACTAATTGATGTAGATAAAGTAACAGTTAGTGAAATTGATGGGACTGCATTTGAGAGTTACAAAGATAATTTCTAATCTGATTGTGATAGTGAAAAACATGTAGTAGAAGAAGAATTTGGCTCAGACTTTGAACTAATTCAGTGTAGTGAGAACATTACCTGAAAAGACTAGAAACAATAAGAGAACTGTTATCTAAACATAATACTTATAATAATACACTAATAAGAAAACTAGGAAAAAGAATAAAAAATAAAAACAATAAAAAAATAGGAAAACAAAAATGAAGAACAAAGTTGAGCAAGGTTTGAATTTATGGGTAAAGAAATGTATAAGATATCTAATTTCTTTAAGAAACACAAAGTGAGAATTGCAATGAGTATATCAAACACTCTTAAAAATAAACTAAATACAAATATAAACGATTATAATAAATATGATAAAAATGGAGTGTATGAAATTAAATGTCAATGTAATGCAATATATATAGGACAAACTGGTAGAAAATTCAAAAACTAGGTATAAGGAACAAATGAGATCATACAAATATGAAAAAAATGATTCTACAACACATCTTATAGAAGAAGAGAGACATATGCCAAGGAAAAAGCAATGAAGCCAATAAAATACGAAAATAAAGGAAAACGCTTAATATTATTGGAAAACCTGGAAATATACAAAGCCCAATTGAAAAATTCAACAATAATAAACCAACAAATACAGAACCAATCGAATATAATGTTTAAAAATTTAAAATGCTTCCAAAGTAAATACAACAGATTAAACAATAGACAGGGATTTGAATAGGCAGAATCGATACGAGATAAAGCTTAAATATCTAAAAGGGCGTTAGTTAGATAAGATTAAAGATGATTCCCAGTCAGGGAACAACAGTTCATAAAATGTTCTTACAGATGGAGGTCCTCTGAAACGCGTCAACAAGGAGTGTGACGATGTAGGGAATGGCAAGTAATTATGATACTCTAAATAAGATTATATATCCTAGCGAAAAAGTAGACAATTATGAAAAGTACAATAAGTGAAACCTCTGGTAGATGGGCTGTAAATAGTCCTGTTGTAAATAATGAAATTATTGGTGTCAGTAAAATCGGCAGTGAAAGTAGAGTTGGTACTGCAAACCAAAATGTCCCACCTATTATTTGGACAGGTATTTAGAATAAATTTTAAAAAATTAAATTTCAATGTCCAAGTGTTATATTAAAAAAAAAAAAATGTTCCAGAAAAAGCATTGGAAAGAAATGTCTGAATAAATCTAAAGTTTTTTTAGTTTGGTTTTGTAAGCTGAATTTGTTTCCAAGATTACTAGTAGACATATTCTCTTATTCAAAACAGTACTTCCAAATACATGAGCAAGGAACATTTTTTTTTATTAGTATTGAGATGCTTGAATTTTTGTAAATATTCTCAAACAGGCAAGTTTATACCTGATGACAGGATGTATAAAGTCCACTTTATTTTGAATCAATTGTAGAAAGATTAAATCTTGGAAAAGAGGAAGGACACAATCTTCCACAGTTCATCTTGCCCTGAACGCCCAAGACTATACTAAGAACAATGTTTCAAGGTATGACAAGAACCAACCACCATGAAAAGCCTATACAAGTTCTATATTTTGTCGACTTCAATAAAATGTTAAAACTTTTTCCTCTTATAGATTTTAATTGTCAGTATATCCTCATTTTCATTGTATATATTTTATGTATTTAACACTATCTATGGTTTGAAGCTGAATTTCATCAAAATGCAGGAGAATTATTACATTAACCAGAAATATTTGAATGCATTTTTGAAGGCTGGCTTTTGTTCAGAATTGTTGGATGTTAATAGATAGACCTAACAATAGGAATATATGCTAAAGAATTTAGTAAAAGTATTTACAAACATAAAGTTACACTAGATTATGATAAAAAAAACTTATTATGTAGAATAGTAATGACTCTAGAAATCTATGGATTAAATTAGATATACTTAGGGGGAAATATTGGTTTTTATATATATCATAGTTCAGGGCTGCTCAGACCTTCTTGTATTGAAAGCCAATAGTTATTTATGAAAAGAGCTATATGTAGGCCAGAGACACTAGTATACATTATCATTATTACTATTAAAAGCCTATTATTTTGTTTTTCTTGGCAAAAACAACCAAATAAGGTTATCATTGTCATTACCACTTATCCTAACCATCACCATATTTCTTGAGCCTGAATTCCATAAAATATAATTATTATTACCATTGTTTAAATTTGCAACTTAAAATTAAAAAAAGGTGAGTAACTGCTTCTATCTATGTGCTATCTGTTTGGACAATAATACTAGACGTTCAACTAAAATAAACTACAAATGTTCGACATTAAAAAAATTTTAAATATTGGAACACTGAATATTTAAGAGGACCAATTAAATGTTATGGTTGACCCGGATGTGACTCTCGAGTTGTAGTTTGGCCAGCAATGCTATAAACGATTCTAATTTTATAATTATTTCAGGAATATCAATAAAATTCAATATCTGTCCCTTTCAGTTTTTCAATTGCCAGTAATAATAAGATGTTTTCATATCCAGGAAATTTCATTAAACTAAATAACTATTTATAGTAATTCATTCATACACTTTTATGGCTACTATTATTTACACTCTCAACATTTATAAAATCATCTAAACACTGTTTTAATTAGGCTACTAATCACAACGAATTTCACTAATAGTCTGTTTACACTAAACATGCACTGTCACTAAACACTTTTATACTGTTCACTATATTTAAAAACACTGCCCTCTTCTCACTAATCAAAACCTTTTTATATCAACTTGCCTATTGTAGTAATTTCTATCTACTTATTGCTAGAAAATTCAGGAACAATGTAGCTGATTGGATTGCTGAGTGGACAGACAACTCAAGCAAGACTTGCCGCTTCTAATAATCTCTACCAGTTTACTTCAAAAGATTCTCGTAATACGAGATGCCATACTGCTGTGTTCGCTTAAGCATGAAAGGACTTGTACTTGTCAAGTTGTATGCCATAAAATAGAATTAAAAATCTTGAATTGAAGACCAAAAATTTATTAAAAAAATACTGCTGGCCTATTTGATCTCACAATAAACATCGACATTCATAATGTACATGGTGTGATTTAGTTAAATGTGTTGAATTAAAACCTAGTAATAAGTTATGATAGGCACATATTATTTATGTACAATATGAGTATTTCAACGAACTAATGATATTTCAAATTTGGTAAAAATATTTTAAGATTAATGAACTACAGATTACTATACTTTTTAATAAATGATGTTTCATCTTTGAGAGAATTTGGTTTCACAAAAAAACCTGATATAAAAGATGATCTTGAATAATTTAACTAGTACTTTTCTTATAGTTGATAATAGTGAATCTAATATCTTTTTTGGATGTTAAGCCAATTAATACAATTTTGTATTTTAATATAAAAGTAGAGAAACTTAATGGCAAACATTACCATACAAACTTATTTATTGGCTTTTATAAAAACGTAAGGGTTAGGTTTATATTGTTTTGAGTATTTCTGAAGCATATATTTTCATTTCAATAAATATAATGAATAAAATACCCCATACCATTTCTAAGAGAGTACCGCATTTGTGCTCCAAAAATTGCTAATGTACCAACACCGGTTCTGTCAGACTTTTTAACTCCTTGAGTAATAATTTTTTGAACATGTTGTAAGTACTGCTCCTCATCAGTGATAACATCTTTCCCCATACTGGCATTTATTCCATCCAATGCACAGCTTTCCTAATAATTTAAAACATTGAGAAATAACAACAAAAATAATGATTTAGTTAAACTTATATCACTAGACAAAATGTTTTTCAAAATTTAAATATTGATATACTAAACTAATAAATACACAGTATTGCTTACTATCAATTGTCACATCATTATTTCTCAATGTATATTTCTTAAAAGATAGGCCCTTAATGTTCAAACTGATAGTTGTTATCTGTATAATTAACAAAATACAATATAAATAGGTTGTAGTAGTGTCCCACTAATCAAACTTTTCCATCTTTCAGTATATTGATTTTAATTTCCTTTAGTATAGTTAAATGAAAATCTTACAAATATTACATCTCTTGTAAACATAATTTGATGCATTTTTGTTTTGAATTTGTTTAAATATTCAGAAAATATTTTCAACATTATTGTATAAGGTAATAATTATTACTTGCTCTTCATCATATACAAAGGATTTTTCTGCATTCATCGTTCCACTGTGGAAGAGAGGGGGGGAGGGGTTTTGAGGATTCATAAATGTTTTCGGAATGGTTTTTTATAATGGCATTAAATAAGGACTTTGTAAAAATTAGTTATAATTTTATTAATAGGGGTCAAATAACCCATGTCAATTAATACAAGGTAATTCAAGTAGGTGTTCCAGTTGGCTTTTCGTAAAATCCAACAAGGATGTCGAGTATAACCAGGAGAGGAATCTTATAAATTTATCTTTATATGTAATGGTCGTTTCCATATAAATTCAGTACATCGACCAAGTGCATTTAGTGCCAAAGAGGACTGCAGGTCATTTACCAGTAGACGGTGGTAAATGAATCGAAGCAGACAAATCCAATTCTGTTCTTACACTCTCCACAAGTTGTCTTCGAGAGTTGCAAGTCTTGGAGATTCCCAAAACAAATGGTAAGCATTCAAATCTTCTACCAATAAGAACGGAGTTGGTAACTGGCTTATTAGGTTCAGTTACTAAATCACTGTATTGGAGATTGTCGTGCAGTTTGGATTTTGTAATGGTTTTTCCATCAACCTTAGGTTGAGCAGATCAATAGTTTTTTCTTGCCTCTGAAAACAGTATCCTCTCTTTGGCTACAATGCATACGATAACTTTCTCCTTCTTAAAGTTAGGGCAGTTGAATGATCGCATTGGGCATTCACCATCAAAGTTGACGCACTTTGGTGCATTAAAGCAATCCTATCCATCCATGACCTTCAACGCTACATTGATCACATAGACCCTGTTTAAGAACTAATGTCCTCAAAATGCTAACACTAAAAGCATCACTGTGGGTTAGCCTCACATGGCCTCATTGAGATCCTTTAATAACCTGCATGTATGAATTTGGTATTTCCGGTTTGCCAAATATAACAATAAAAGAGGCGGTTGCAACTTGAACGCGTTTGTCAGTCTTGAAAATAGGCATGGCGTCCATAACTGACTGAAAACACAGCTCTGACTTGAATTTGTCGACAGAGAAGTTCATCTAATCTCTACATGTTATGACCACCTTTGAGGAATTCAAAGATTTATAGGGAGCCACATACTTGGTGTGAGTCATGACCTGGTAAAAAAATTTGATCATTTTCAGAAAAGAATGTGTTTGCTTCTCATTATAGATAGCAACAAACAGTGATCCGTTTTTTAGTTTCTTTATGGAAGCGTCAGCACCTCCAGGCACAGGCAGTTCTCGCCTTATTAATAACGATAGGAGAAAATTCTGAAAGAGCCTTACCTTCTCCAGCACATGAAAATATTAAATACTTTAATGATGGCAACGCTGGTGACGTTGCCATCAATATCTTATTCTCATCATCAACTCTAGGCTTGTCAGGGGAATCCTGACGTACCCTTTTTAAACTAGATACAACAGACAGTTTCCAAGGTTCCATATACAATTTTTTAACCCAGCTATTGTGTCAGGCATTACGAGCAATCCTACAGGAACGGCCACACTCATAGATCACATAAGATCATTTCCAACCACAGAAATCTGAGTTTTTCTCCTTAGCTTTGTATTTTCCCCTTATATAATTTACTTTGAATATAGGGAGAAAATATATATATATATATATATATATATATATATATATATATATGTGTGTGTGTGTGTGTGTGTGTATATACATTTTATATAAATGTATATTATATTTTAATATAGAAATGTAGTGAAAAATGTGGTCATTTCTAAAGATAAGAAATGATGAAATGTTTATTAAAAACATTTTAAGGCATGGAAATGTAACATGTACTGGAAATATAAATGTCATTAATAAAATGAATAAAATTTGGGTTAATAATTGATCAAATATAGATCCAATCAGATTGATTTCATTTTCATATCTGTTGTTAAAAAAAATATATTCTAAATAAAAAAACAAGTGTGATTTTAAATGTTAGAAAACATACATTGTGGTCAGAATTTAAAATATTGAAACAAAACATAAATTTACTATTAGTAATATTGAAATTTAACAAAAAAATAAGCCAACATTAAAAACTAAATATACTAAGACACATAAAATCATATAAACTAAAAATTTCTTAAAAAATGTAGAGTACTACATTTCATTATTAAATTACATTACTATATAGCTACAGTGTATCCATTTAGGATAGATCTAGTTTCTAATGGTAATAGTGAAATCAACAGAGTTCAATATGGACATGTAGCAAGATTACGAATAAAAATTAAATGAAGTTATCTAAGTTATGTAGTGACACCTATTAACATGATTTAAATAATGGTTTTATGAAGTTATTTCATAATAATGTGTACCATGTCAAAATGTTTTAAAAACAATGAATTTTGTAATTCCGCTGACAAGTGTTAAACATAAAGTTATCATTTTAGAAAAGAATAGGGAATATTAAAGAAAACATCAAACGTTGACAATGTTATCAACACTTTTTCCTAAACTAAAAAAAAAAAAACAAGCAGATCAATTATCATAAAACAAACTCTATACAAAACACAAACTTACTTTTAAAACATCCTTGCAACCAAAATCATTTATAAAACACAAAAACGCTCCAGAATAAACATGACAGACCACAGGTATACAAGATCACATGCAACGACTACTCTAGCTTCTATGTAGGACAAACAGGATGAAACTTCACAAGGTACAAGGATCACATAAACGATATCAAAAATAAACAATCCAATTCAAATTTCATTTTACATATTGAGAACACTCTATGTACATACACAGACATTAACAAAAATCTAAAAATTGTTTACTTCATCATGAAATGCAATGAATTTAATAAATGAAATATATATAAAAATGAACCATATCACAAAGTAAACGATAAAGCCCACACACAAACACTATATTTCAAGACATAATTAACCATTCTATGAACAAAATATTACAGAATACCAAAACGCTATGGATTCACAATAATTCAACACTGCATTATTGAACAATGTACTGAGCAAGTGTGATATATCTACTGAAAAAGATCAGTAATAATGCTTGTGTGCCAAGTGAAGTAATAAGTAAATATAAATGTTTATATTACTACAAAGTATATAAATAATGAATACTAGCACAAGGTATATAATTGAAAGTGATGAACAAGATTTTGTTCCATGCAGTTATCAAAAAACATATAGCAAATAGAAATTAATTTACATGTCAACTAGTTGACCTCTCAACATTTTGATTTTGGATTGTTTAATATTACATACAGTATAGCTATATTCCAAAATAAGATAGGTATAGAAAAGAAATAATTAAAGTTTATTCATCAGATATATTTATATCATATTACAAAAATTATTATAATAGTAAACAATCCAGTGAATTTTGCTAATGGTTTTATCTGAGATAACGATATTAATAACTTCACACACTAAGTGCCTTGTTTTGGTTAGAATATCTTACAAAACCATTTAGAGCTTTTACTAGCTACAATGAATTTTAGTTTCTTAAGCAACAAATTACCTCATGTCCATTTGTCTGTTTTTTATGCTCATTGGCTTTGAGTTCAATTAAAGTAGTCATTTCATAAAAAATTTAAAACCTTAAATAAAATATAAAAAAATATTTCTGTTCAACATCACTACCTAAATACTGAAGAAATAAACACTTCCCGCCAATTTGCTGTGTCTCAAAGATTTGTAGACTCAATTATTTCAAGGTTAAGCAATTAAAAGTAACTGTAGATTAGTTTTCAGAACATTGGTATAATTAGCAGCAGCTACAATTATACTGTGGTAATTTTGTAGTTAATTTTTTGTGGTTATTTTTAGATGATAAAATATGTAAAAATATCTTTTTCTATATACTTTAGTGATATTTGTAAGAAACAGTGAAATAGTAAAAAATTTAAAGTTTAACAACAAATTTTTAATTATAATTTATAGATCAGCGACACTTTAACGTTTCAATTATTAAATTTGAAATTTGCTTTAAATTTCCTCAAAACTCACGAAAGTTAGGTTTCTTTTGTATCTTTCGATTTATGCAGCTACAAGTGCTGAAATATATTTTAGTTTTAAAGCTGGAATTAGATGCTCGGTCGCAAACCAAGTGTCAATGTATAACTCGGAATCAAGGCCAATGACCTGCGATAATTGAAGGACAATCCATGATCTAGTATTTGTTTGGATCTATTTATGTGGTCTTTTTATGATAAATAATGGCATTGATAGCTAGAAAAATTATCCGCACAACAGTAACTCTTTAAACTTCCACCAGGAAGGTTTTTTATTGTATTGCCGAATAATCCCTGAATGGCAATTGTTAGAATAGTGTATACACAAATTCCTTTTTTTTTAAAGAGTTCTAGAAATTTTGAAATTATGGAATATACTAATAATACCCTTCAATGATGAACCTTCTTGAATTTTATTATTGTTTCTCCTAATTATACGTAACAATGAATAAATAACAAATTACACTTTTGCTATTACTTGCGACCAGACATTTGTTAACTTACACTTGGAGGAAACGTTTTCGCTTACGACTTCTTCAGCCTCGTATTTTTGCCGCTAGGAATGCTGCTGTTGTGCTTTCTCGGTACCATTTTTTTGAAAGTTAACAGATCTTTCGCCGAAAGAGATAAAGAACACAAAAGGGCACTGCACTGCACAAAAGATCTGCTAACTTTCAAAAAAATTGTACGGAGGAAGCACAACAGCAGCATTCCTAGCGGCAAAAATACGAGGCTGAAGAAGTCGTAAGACGAAAACGTTTACTCCAAGTGTAAGTTAACAATTAACAACTTTTAGTTAACAAATGTCTGGTTGCAAGTAATAGCAAAAGTGTAATTTGTAATTTACAACCAGCTCGTCATGAACAGCAACAAGATTTCGATATTTAATAAATAAATAATATAAGTTAATAAAAACATAGCAATAAGTAACAATTAAACAATTAATAGATTAAAATAACACTATAAAAATAAGATGTAATAAAAAGGTAAATAAATAAACAAATGTAAAAAGCTAAATAAACACACACATGCAGAGAAATATATGTATAAATTATAATTTATAAATATGAAACATCAATATATACAATTTTCCAATATTAAATTTGAAAAAAATCTGTTTAAATGGTGTAAGAAAGCGATGGCATGGTAAATGGCAGAGGGATCCTCCCTTAACACCACCTTTAAAATTCCTTCTACATTAAACCCATGAATAATAATCCACCAGTAAATGTCTGATTGTGAAGAGATCTTCACAGAATGACATAAAGGTGGATCTTCGCAACGCACAAATATCCATGAGGTGCAAAGGAGTGGCCGACGCGAAGACGTGTTGCCACCTCTTCCTTCCAATGTTTTAAACGAATAGAAGACCTCCTTGGACTGACGGTATCCTTAATTTCTCCCAGCCTATTGTCAATCACGCTATGCCACTCGTCATTCCAAGCAGAGAGGAATAAATGTTTCGTAAAACACACATAATCAGATGCCATAACTCGTGTTATAGGTCCCATACTTGTAGCAACCTTCGCCGCTGTATCCGCTTTTGTGTTTCCGAGTATTCCACAGTGACCAGGAAACCAGAAAAATATTATCTCAACACCCCTAACTGAAGATTGTGTATAGCATGTAAAATGTCTCCAACTAAGGGGTTAATAGAGGGCACTTTTGAAGAGGATTTCTAGAGTCAGAACAAAAAAGGTCTAGGAAGATCGAAATTCAATGACAGAGTACGTTTAAAAAATGGCAATAGTTCAGCTGTGAAAACACTGCAAGCTAAGGGCAATCTGTAAGTGTAGATACGCCCCTAAGCAAAAATAATGCACACCCAATACCACTGTCCAGTTTCGGCCCATCTGTGAAAATATTCTCACCATGTTGATGGGATTTGGAAATTGGTAAACCCCACCAGGAGTAGTGCTTTTGATATAAATGGACAACTAAAAATTAAAGAGTGGCTTTTTTATTATTCATGGAGGCAGATAGCACATTGATGGTTCGAACATAGTAGGAAGTTGCAGCTCAAGATTACCCATTATACGAAACGTACGTATGCCAAATGGCGTGGTGGATTTTGACGTGCATCGTAATACTGTTGGTAAGACCCCTTTAAAAATGATATTGAATGCCAGATGTGTAGGTTTACTTCAAATATCAGATATGAAAAATAAAATTCTATTATCTGATGTCCTTTAAAAGGGCAGGTTCCCCATCTTCGACAAGAAGACTGAGGATTGGGCTGGATCTAAAAGCACCAGTAGATAAACTAAGTCCAGATTGGTGAACTTTATCCAGAGATTTCAGAACTGTAGGTCTTACAAATGAATAGGCTAGACAGCTGTAATCTATGCTCGATACAAACGTAGTATACTAGTTCTGTCTGCTCTCCAATTCATAACACTAAAGACTCGTAACATAAGTAACATCTTGTTGCATCTCATCTTGAAATCACACTGTGACATCCATGAGTATTTTATCAAATAAAATACCAAAAAATCGAACACTATTCATGGTTTGAACCTGAATTCCATCAAAGTAAAGGATAGCTTCCTGCTGTTGCTTACTACGACTAAATGCTACATATTGGGTCTTCGAAGCTGAGAATTTAAAGCTTGCAGTTCTTGACCATTCGTTTAATCTGTGAAGTACAAAGATCTGTCCGAGGTTACCATATTTAATCTGCCCGAGGAGATTGTAAATTACATGTGATACTATTATTAGCAATGGTAAATAACATGACGCTCATCACACTGTCCTGCGGAAATCCATTCTTCTATTTATAATTGTTCGAATATGAGTCTCAAGATGAATGCAGAAAGATGTAAGCCTTCTCAAGGTCGAAGAAATCAGCGACGACCGTTTAACGCAAGAGAATAGCATTTTGAATAGCAAATTCTAATAAAACCAATTATCAACAGATAATCGTCCTTAACTGAAGCCACACCGTTCGTTTCTAAGAAGCTCATTGGTTTCCAGGTATCAGACAAGATGACGGTTGATCATCTTCTCTAGTAGTTTGCACACAGGGCTTGTAAGATATATAAAACTGTAACTACTGGGATTAGTTTTATCTTTACCTGGTTTTAAAAGACGAATTACTTTTACTTCTACCCCTTAATTGAGGAAAGTCTGCTCCTCGAATAAACGATTGTACATCCGTAGAAGGACTAGTTTGTCAAAGAGTATAGAATGGAATCGGGACCGGTGCAGAATTCCTTTGTTGACATGAGAGCTAACTTCAATTGCCCTACAGAGAAAAGAGTTTAAAGGAGATTCTCCAGACAACCCACCAGTAAAAAAATATTGCTTCTTCCTTCAGTTTATACATTTGAAATAATCTTATTGAAGCTGTAGTAGAGAAAAGTTAAAAAATGATGTTACCAGTACATTGGCAATAACATCAATGTTTGTGATCAATCTTTCTTCCGGTTACTTGAACGCAAAGGCAAGTTACGGAATGGAAGAACCACACACTGATCTTAATTTCCTTCATACATTTGATATTGGAGTTTTGTGCTTTATTGAACTAATGTACTGTGTTCAAGAATTCTGTCTACTGTGCCTAAATATTCTCCGCGCTTTTATGCGGAGAATTTTATATTCCTGAAGGTTTTCACTAGTTGTGCTCCTCTTTAATCTCCTTAAAGCTATTCGTTGTAAACGGAGGATTTCTCCATTGTTCCACCACAGAAACAGGTGGGCATTGTGGATTCACATGGTTTGGAATGGTCTTTCCAGAGGCATTCAAAATGGTCTTGGTAAAATCAGTTACACTTTTAATAAATGGGTGTCACATAATCCATGTCAAGTGGATTTTCTGTCAAGTGGAATCCATACAAAATAGATTGAGAATGAATCCCAACGCTTTTCTTAAGATCCAATGAGAATTTCGAGCATTACAGGTAGGCGAGTCACATAAATTTATCTTTATAGGAACATATTCGATACCATAAAAATCGTTTAGTACAGATTATGTTTACCTGTAGCCAATAGAGAGCTGCAGTACGATAGGTCATCAGCAGCCCATCCACTAGTATGGGATGCTAAATGGGTAGGAAAAACGCTATTAAGCAGATACATATCAAGTTTCTTTCTTATACTCTCCATAAGTTGGGCTCGAGGTTGCAAGTTGGAGAATTTCAAGAGAAATTGTGAGCATTAAAATCACCTAACAATAAGAACGGACTTGGTAACTGATGTATTAATTCACTTAATTTGGAGTGTTGAAGATTGGCATTCGGTGGTAAATGGAGACAACCCATAGTGAACTTCTATAGGGCAGTTGTTTGTATGACTAACGCTTGTAATTTATTAAGTTTATTATTAAGTAACTAAGTCTGATTTAAAAACTGAATATTCCATTACATGGAAATTGTGCGATTTGTGGAGATGAGTCTCTTTGAGCTTAGGAACATTGTATACACATCTTACACGAGTACCTGTAGATTTTCTCTACGTCGTTGACCTTCCATTGTATCACTTACTTGCTAAATGAAGAAATTTATCAGTATAGCAAAAAATTTATTTGACACCCATTGGTGGATTCTCTTTTTTTACCTGGAACGTTCACTAACGTTCCAGGTTTAGAATCCTCAGATTCCCTATCCATCTGTTCAGAGATGGAGTCTGAGGAGGTTTTAGATTTAGGAGGGGGTTTCCCATACTTCCTTTAATGAAAATTTTTTGGCACTTGTTACTGACATGGTCTGATGTATCACAGATTTACTTGTTTTGTTATCTCGGATGTTTAAAGGTAAATTACCTACGGGAAATGTCTTCTGAACAGAGACACAAGGCTCGCTTAAAAATGTATTTCATGCGCCAAGCCCCCTCCACCAGGAAGGGCTTGACAAAAGAGATAAATCAAGGTGCATCATCCTTGGCTGCACAAAACTCTATGTAGGGCCACTGGTGACTAGTGAGAAGAGGCGAGTAACGTGTTCTGTTAGAACTTCAAATTTTTTTCTCAGCTCAGCACGTAAAAGTTCGTAAAAGATGATTTGGTAGCGGTCAAAGTAGTGCCTAGAACAGGCAGAACACTGACGGATTTAAGAACAGGCAAATAAGGCGTGCGCCTAGGGGCCCGCTCCACAAAAAAAATATTAGAATTTGAAATAACTGGTCTGCAGCGAGTCAGCCGCAAAACAAATATACGTTTAGCCACTGTAGACAGTGCCTAAGCCCCAGAGGTAGATTTGACGCCTTCAAATAGGTTTAGAACAGGAAGTTTTATTCCTATCATTGACGAATTAGAACGGGCATTTCACAAGAGGCGGCAAGCTTACCAACAAGTTAATGCACGTTTTGGGTTTCTCAGCAAATTGCATGAACTTTCTGTGGAAGAAATGCAGGTAGCTAGTAAGAAACTACTGGGTATATATAACAACCCGGCTAGCTGGCCTGAGCAACCGGGCGGGTCCACAGGTGGCGGATAGTGGGACGGCCTACAGAAATGTAGGTTACCTGTGAATAAGGATTCCGGAAGGTTTCTGAATATGCAGGCCTGGACCAAGGCAATGGTTCAAAGGTGAGGAATTATTCCTCCTCGTCAGTCAACCGGTTGGGTGTGGTAGAAATAACTGCTCTGACTGTGGAGACTGGGGTAGTTGGGAATTAAGTCCTCACAATGCTACTCTCACCTCCCGGGTGAACCAAGGGCAATGCGACAGTGAAGTATGGGCGGGAAACTACCCTAACAACACAGTTGTAAAAAAGAGAGTAAAGCAGGCTGTTCGCTCCATGAGCAACAGTTAATAATGTCCTGAACTTGGGGTGTGCTTCAAGGTCAGTAACTGAATACCCAATCCAAGGTGGAAGGCATCGTGCCGAAGGATGAATGGCTACAGGGTATAAAATGCAGTTGCACACGATCCCCTTGAGGAACCAGACAAAACCTCATTGTATGTTGTCTTGCCAGGGCAGTGGGGGCTCTGCTCTGGTCGACCGTTATTTCCCCCATACTCGTGGGACGTTAATGGACCAAGTAAGTAAAAAAAAAAAAAAGAATTGATTTTGAGACTGCACAGACAGCGGGAGCTAATGAAACGGCAAACCGTGAGTCTGTAGCAGATGTGTCAACGGCAACCATCACTGGGGGTGCGGGGGCGGCTGTCAAGCTGCCGACTGCAGAAACCAGTGAAGTGGCTGTAGAGTTAAGCACGATGTCTAGTCCTGGGGCTGCTCTGCGGACCCAGGCAACTGCGAAGTAAGCAGAACAATGATCAAGATCCTACAAGTGAACCTACAGCATAGCAGGGGGGCTAGTGCTGTCGTGTGTAGGATGCTGGACAGGGGAGAGGTGGACTTGGTTCTCATCCAGGAGCCATGGATTTCTGGAGGACGAATATGCGGGCTGGCGACATCTGGAGGTAAGTTGTTGTACGATAAGGACTCCAGTGTTCCCAGGACGTGTATCCTGGTTACTTCAGTGGAAGAAAAACTTGTGGTTCTAAACACAGGTGCCGAGCCAACATTTGTCACTTTAAATAGATTGGAGTTACTAGATATCACCTCCTGTAATAGACAGATGGTAAAGTGGGTGCATGACTGGAAGGTTTCGGATGAGGCCTCCATGTCAGATCACCGGATCATTACTGCTACGATGAGGGGAGTTGTCCCCATGTGGTGTGGTTTAGAAACCTGAGAAGGACAAACTGGGAAGGTTTTAAATTCTTGGTGAGAAGGCAGATGTCAGACTTCCATGGTAAGTATGGTACACCAAACGAACTGGAAAATACTGAGGCCTGCACCAGGGCTGTAATTTCCACATCGTTTGAAGAAAATTGCCCTCTCTTGTGGATAAACATGGACATGGAAAGCTCAAGTGGAACAGCGAGTTAGAGGTAATACGGAAAGAGACTAGAAGGCTTTTTAAGAAAGCAAGGAAAAAGAATACAGTTAAAACCTGGCAAGCATAATACGACAGCCAGAGTATCTAAAAAAATCTCATAAAGGAGGTTAATTGTGCTTCTTGGGAAAAGTGGTGCTCAGAGACTAACACTGCTAGACTGTTTAAGGTGTTAGCAAATGGTCTGAGGGGAGAGCTTAAGTTTGTCCAAAAGGCTGATGGTAACATTACTGACACCTCTGAGGAATCCCTGCGTTTACTGATGAAGAACAGTTTCCCAATATTAGTCCAGTGGGGGATGATGCTCATAACTTCCACCGTACGGTGACAAGGGCGGACTGAAATATAGCTGGGCAGGTGATCTCAGTGCAAAAGGTGAGAGAGGCAATTCTGTCTTTTGAGCCTTTTATCCTGTATTATATAATATTACTTCAGAATTGCTTGGAGGAAATTATAGGGGCATTGAAGGGATTACTCAGGGGCTGTGTTGCCCTGGGTTACACGCCCAGGCAGTGGCTCAAAACGAAAGTTATCTTTATCCCCAAACCAGGGAGGAAAGGTTATACAGAGATAAAGGACTTCAGACCTATCAGCCTTACATTTTTCTTGTTAAAGACACTGGAAAAACGTTGGTAAACACTGTTTGAAGGAGGGACCTCTGAAGCAGAATCTGCTTCATCAGGACCAATACTCCTACCGAATTGGTAGGTCAGTGGAGACTGCGCAGTTGTGGACTTCATTGAAGGTTAGATCAACAACAAGAGGATATGTATTGAGGCTTTTCTTGATGTGGAGTGGGCTTTTAATAGTAGCTCTAGGCTGGCCATCAATTGGGCAGCTAAGGATCACGGGACTTCTGACGGAATTATAAATTGGATTAAGAGTTCCTTGGAAAACCGTTTAAGTACTGCATCCTGGTTGAGGTGTACGGTAACTGGGATGGTCTCCAAGGGCTGCCCACAGGGTGGGTTATTATCTCCTCTGCTGTGGAACCTTGTCGTGGACAGTCTACTAAGGACGCTCAGTGGAATGGGTATTAAGGTGACAGGATATGGGGACGACATAGCTGTCCTTGTTGTGGGGCCATTTGAAGAGGTTCTCAGAGACCTGCTTCAAGAGGCACTCAAAGTAACAGACGTATTGTGCAGGGAAAAAGCACTATGCAAGGAGAGAAATCTGTGGCACTCATATTCACTAGGCGATATACAACTAAATTGCTGGAGATTATGGAAATTGGTAAAACGAAAATAATCTACATTTAAAGCGCTTAATCTGGGAGTTATTCTGGATAGAAAGCTACTGTTGTGTGAAGATTTGGAGGACAAGTGCAAAAAAGCCATAGTTAGGTTCTGGCAATGCAGAGGAGCGATAGGCATGAGAGAAATGGGGTTTGGGTCCGTATCAGATGAACTGCATTTATTCTGCCATCTGGGTGCCGAGGTTAGTCTTTGTTTCAATTGTTTGGTAGGATTGGGCACAGAAAGAAACAAGTAGAAGAGTGCTGGACTGTGTGGAGAGGCTCTTCCTTAGAGGCATAACAGCTACTAGGAGGAGCACACCAAGTGCGGCTATGAGAGTTATATTGGGTTTTCAAGTTAGGATGAGGCAATGAAAACTGCATACCAGTAAGAGGATCACGGCACATATATAGACAGGTTGTGAAAAGAAGAATGGAATGCGATCTTGAGGTGCCACAAATCCAAGGTACTGTGGGGCAGAAAATTACTCTCCTTAAGTAGACCTCAACTCAGAGTTACTGTAGAGCTGATCACAGGCCATGAGAATCTGAGGGGGTTCCAATACAAAATTGGAAGATCTAGGTGTTCAAGAGATGCAAGGAGGACCAAGACAAAAGCCCAATCCACATGCTCTGTGAGTGCCCTGCTTTGGGAGTTGCAAGGAGAAAGTGTTTTAGACAGCAGATATGTACACCAGAGGATATCAGAAGATTTAGCATCAGATGGGTACTTAGATTCTGCAAAGAAGTAGGTATCCACTAAGCTAATCCTGGAATGGATTGTGGTATTGATGGGAAGAGAGTAGAAAGGCTGTAGCTAAGTGCTCTACACTGATAAGGTCCCTCTGAGTTTTAATAATAATAAAAATAATAAAATGTGTTATTTTGTAATTTTTTAATAGATGACATCAGACCTCCTGCACAGGCAGTTCTCACATTATTAATTAGAAAAGAAGCTTCATCCTTTTTCTGTATCCTTTTTTGGGACTAGAAACTATTAAATACTTTGGTGTTGGCAATCCCAGTAGCTTTGCCACCATCAACTTCTGACTATCTTCTACACTAGGCTTGCCAGGTGAAACATGACATTGCTTATTTAAACTAATCGAGTTTGACAGATGTTTGGAATGTGTAAAAGTGTTTTAAACCATGTATCATGACAGGGGTTACAGGCGGGACTATAGGATCAGGTACACCTATGAATCACCTGCGATTATTTAAATCTCCAGTATTTTGGGGCTATGGAGCTGTTTTCCTCCTTAGCTCGACTGGATCGGCATCAGTCGAGTACTCGTAGTACTGTATGCAGACACCTGTACACCCCTGGACCAAGGGTCGAAGTGGCTGACAGACCAGCAACCGCGATCACGTCTAAGTACTGCAACCTCACAGCAGCATCCCATACCAGAGTTTGTCAAGCTCTGGTCTTTTCAGCACTCCCAATGTGCAACGGTTCTGACAAGGCAAAAATCCCTAGGAGAAGATGTGAATGTTTAAATGTAAAGATTGTATTGTTAATGTAGTGTGTATATAAAATATGATTGCATGTCTAGTTAGTAGTGTTTATGTTAGATTTGAATACCACGAGGGATGGCCACCCCTCTTAGTAGGTGCAGTTAGTCCGCACCCAATGAAAGTGCAGATTCTGACAATACCAATTGTTCCACAGATGATCATCCTTACCTGAAACAACACTGTTCATTTCAAATTAACTCGTTGGTTTAAACTAGAGATACTGACAGTCGTCTCAGGCCTGGAATCCTCAAATTCCTACTTGACTTTGGTTGACACCAAAGGTTTACTACCTCTTGGCTATATCCTTTGCCCAGAGACATAAGGCTCAATTAAATATACTTCAACTACCAAGCATCTACTTCATTTACTGAGCAGAAGTGTTCGGTAAAAGAGTCAAATTACAAAACGTTACAGGTTGTACCAAATTCACAGATGCACCATCTATGATTAATGACAGTAGGCTTGTTACTTGCTCTGTTGTCACTTCAATTTTTTGTGTCAGTTCATACAGGACGACTTTGGAGCAATCGAAGTTGCAGTATACGTTTTACCTTCAATCTTATTGAGCAGATATATAAAGTTTCCTTGCCTCTGAAAACGCTATCCACTCTGTAGCTATGATGCCCAGGATAGCCTTCTTTTCCTTAAAGTTAGGACAGTTTAATGATCGAGATGGGTGTTCACCACAGTTGGCGCACTTTGGATAATTTTACACACTCTTTTTCATCATGGCCTTCGACGCAACACTTACCGCATACTTCGAACAGGAAGAATTAATGTGCCTAAAATGCTGACACTTAAAACATCGCCTGAGATTAGCCACATATGGTCTCACTGAGAGCCTTTGGAAATCTGTATGTATTCGGGTATGTAACTAATGTATATTGCCATTAAAAGTGTACGTAACAAATTAATAGAATACAATAATTTGTAATAGGACCCTCTATTATGATGACATTGTTATTGAAATGTATATAAGGGTTTAATCTTAGGTAACTTGTATTGTTAGTTATTTTTTAATATTTTTGTTGTATTGGAGGTTTTCCAATATTTTTATTGCTACACATTGTACCATTGCGTTCTTGATATTAAGTATTAAAACTATAATAAAATTTATTTTCTTCTAGATAATCGTCTCATAAGTTTCTATATTTTCTCTGTAATTACATTTTCCAAATTTTTTTTTATTAGGTTGGACTGACAGTTCTCTTTCAATATATTACATTTAAATATAGCCCAATTTCCTATTGTTTACTGCTTTCAACATATCATTATAATAAAATTCTCGACAACAATATCCAAGTGCTTTCTCGCGTTCGCTTACCATATACTTTTTCATACACTTCAAACAAATTATTCAGCTATCAACCAAATACAACCAGCCATCAACAAAATTATTTTTATCAGTAATTCATATCTCAGTTAATTTCTAACATTTTTCCTTCTTCTAGAAGAGAATACACAAAAATACATTTAATTAAGGTTATACATCTGTTAATCTATCTTTCTCTCTTCCCTTTCTTCTTTATCACTCTTTTCCTCTCATCCTTTTTGGTTTTCTCAAACAAACACGTGTAAACATCAAAATATTTTCACCAACATTAAACAAAACAAGCATAAGTAATACCTCTTGTCATATAATCAAACATTACTTTTAAATGATGTTTTCCGCTTTCACCTTTACCTCCTGTAACAACAGTATCAATTACATACTGTGTTCCTCATTTTGTGTAATCACAGTACCTCCTTCAACCTTTTTGTAATATCTATTACCTCTTAAAATTTGCTTTACATTTATGACAAATATTTTCTTTTCTCAATACATGCTTAGCATGGTACCCCCTCATCCACTTCTGTCATATTTTACATTTTATAAATAAAAATTATAGCATATGCTGATATTTTTAAAAATATTTCTCTTCTCCTGAACTAGTCTTTATTTCCTTTTGTTGTCCTTCGTGTTTATATTCTGACTAAATCCAGATTCTGTACGTCTCCAGTTATTTTAGTTTCATATATATGCCATCAGTCTGTATAAATTTTCTTCTTGCAGTATTTGGAAGTTGAGTTGAGATAAAATCATAATATTTTCTGTTTTCATTTCTCTGAGTTTTTCACAATTTCCTTAAAGTTTTAAATTATTTTTCTTAAAGACGACCACTTATTCACATCATAGGTCATATATTCTCAACTATTTTCCACAATATATCTCTTTTTAATTTTAGTAATAAACCTTACTTCTAACTACATTTTATATTATAAGCTCAAGTGATTTTTTTTCTTGAGATAACATACTATTGGGAGTCTTCATGGTCATAAATAAAATTTTCATAAAGTAAAATGCATAAAAGTCAAAGAAGTAATTTAGTATTCTCTAATTTTTTAAATTTAGGTCATAAGAAAGAGATCCAAAATAATTATGAAAGCAGAAAAGGAGTAATTAATACTCTAACAAAGTCAATTTAATTCTGCCCTTTAATAGACAAGAAGATACATTAATTGACAATTGGCATCAGAAAATTTAAGGGGGTGGCATGAGCTTATTTATTTTTTTGCAAAGTTCCAATTTGAGTTTTGATATTTATACAGTATATAGTATATAACTACATAAATCAACTGTGACATAATGTTTAATTTAAATAAATAAAACCTCTATACAACTATAGAGGTTTTATTTATTTAAATTATATATAGTAATAATTTGTTTATAGTAGTAAACTGTTTCTATATTTGTTTTTTTAAAACTTTAACTTTAAAAATCTCAAAGATACCTTAAAAATCCAATTAGGAATTTACAACAGATTTGACAGTTTTTTTTGTAACTGTTCAGAACATTGATCCAAAAATTTTATTAAGTTATAAACACGTTTTGCAACAGAAAATTTTGCCAATGCAAGGCTAAGACGTAAAAAATTTCTTCTAATTCATCAAATAACTTGTAAATTTTAAATATGATATAAAAATCAAAATGAAAAAATAAATGTAAGAGTGAAGAAAATAGGTATTTCATATCAAATAAGTAAAATTGTAATTAATTAGTAAATTTGACACAGAGAGTGAGAAAATCAGAAAATTGTGACGTTAACCATAAGTGGGTTATAGTTAAGTAAAAAACGTCATTTGGTATCTACCAAGTTGAATGAATGGGGTTGAATGAATGAATGCAGTTACTAATATTGATGTTTAATCCTTTCTATATGCCATTAGAACTGCCTTCATTAAAACACTTTTTTAGTATAATAAGAGGTGAAATGTCTCTCATAAACACCCCTTAATTATAAACCCGAGTTAATTTGGAAATTGACAAAAGTATCTTAATTAATGATATATAACATGCATCAATTATTTAACTACCATCTTATATAATCAAATGTTACTCACGCATATGGGTTAGAACTTTAAAGTGATTGTACAAAAAAAATGTTGAACTAGAACGTATAGGCTTGAAGACGAAACTAATTTAGAAACCTGTCACAATATCCGATAAAAACAAGCAGAAAAATTAACTAAGTAATATGAACTAACACACAGATTAACGATAACTGCCAATAAGAGCAAATGAACTGACTACTGTAAAAAGGAGTCAATGATAAAATACATGGACGTCCGAAAAAGTAGTGTCATGATATTGTAAAGAATCGTCAGCTAATCACAACCAAACACATCACACGAAGAAAAACCATTCCAAGTTAACGCAGGATAGTAATTTAAAGAACAAACGTATTTTCCAAGTTATCTCGGGTTAGAAATTCAAGTAGTTAGAGAGCTGGATCACATGAAAGTCAAATTATTAAATTGAGAGTACTTCCTATTGGGTCAAATATAATGGATCATAATTCCAAAATTTATTCTTTCATTTGGTCTGAGGATGAAAAATATTTTCTTATGTGGGTGTTTAGTTCAATATAATGATTTTCATATTAGTTAACAAATTACAAGGAGAAAAATTAGATGATAGAGAAACTTCTTCCTGAAGTATCTACTTTCTATGTTGTAAATTCTTAATTTATGTATCGCTTCTGTTATTAATGTCTTTCATTTTTCCTCATAAAATTTTGGCCTTATACTCCTTTCCGCTTCTTTATCTGCTCTATAATCGTGTACTCTTTCAAATATGCTATTAGGCTAATTTTAGGGAATTCAAAGATAATGCTATTACTAGAAGCCGACATCCATTTTTTCTGTAACTTAGTTAATAGTTTTTACTATTATATATACTCATAAAGAAAATGAGAAAATGTATAAAACAAATACAACTCACAGAATTTTTTATACATTTTCAAACCTATGAATAAAATAACCAAACCTTTTGAATAATCAGCAAAACTAAATGCTCATTGATATTTCACAAGCATTTTAAACTTGTAAGTATAATTTTTAAGAACAAACTGTAATAAAACACAGGGACAAGATAGATATCCTTCAAATAGAACTTGAGTTGTAAGTCATCATAGGCAATTGTCAGCAACAAATAAAACTTGACTCAAACGGAACCAATATTTTTTTTAATAATATGTTTTACATATTTCTATTTTAAAGAAAATAACAAATGCTTTGTTTTTTTCATATCCATTCCAATACGTATCTATTTTAAGATTGTAATGGTCTTTGTACTATTTTATATTTTATTTTTAAACACTCAACTTTCGATCTCTAAACTGCATTAAATTCAGAGGAATAAAATGTAATTAATAATTTAGTTAACATTTAAATAAAATTATAATTCAATAAAATGATTAAAATGTTTATTATCCATTACTAAAACACAAGATAATGTGTTCATATTTTGAAACATTCAATAAAAATATCATACATATTGAATTGAATTTAATTTAATCGGCCGCTCAATGTTTAAATATATAACAGATTTCAAGTAAAAGATTAGTAAGTGAATTATTGAAAAAGTGAAAATGAAGGATTTAAAATCCTTAAAGTTTAGTTTCAGGGACAAGCATTGTTTTTTTAACCAGAATTATCTGTTTTCATGCTCTTAGCACGATGATGCAATTCTTACATAACAGTTTTCTGTTTGCCAGCAGTTGTAGCAGTTTTTGCTAAAACATGATATATGCCACATTTTCTATATATAAAAAAGCATGACATAATACTGATCCTGATTTCTTCTGTAGTCTCCCACATAGTCTACCTATAATTTCCATGATTCACAGATCAAACAGTATCGACATCTTCGTCGTTTGTTGATACTAAGGACCTTGGATTTTCTCTGGTCATTTAATTGGCTAATTAAAATACACAAGCCCCTTGATTTTTACTTTCTTAATATTTGACCAAATTGCACAATACAGTAAACATCTTGTTTAGTTTATAAAGAATGCTAGGGGTAGCATGTGTGAACAAAATTCAAACTACACACAGCTGACACACAAATTTAAAAGTTCTGTCTTTTTTTTAAACAGATCTAGTAAAAAGTGTTAAAGACAAATTTATATTTCCATAGAATACTATTTAAAAATCAGTAGGCAAGTAAATTTTCAAGATTTCCAGTAGAGATTGTAAATATCTAAAAAAATAAATAAAAATATTATTGGTTTGTATAGTAAAAATGCCAATTGGAATGCAAACATTTAAAATATTTTGTTTAATTTTTCTGTTAACACATTCAAATTCATATTTACATTTTTGTAGGAAATAAGTACAAACATAACTTACACACAAAATTCACAGATTTTGATATAAAATTATTAAAATTTTGAATCCTGAATAAAATTTATATTCATGTAAAAATATATACATGTTTAAAAAAGTATGCCCCAAGAACACGCATAAACACGCACGCGCACACACACACACACACACACACACACACACACACACACACACATATATATATATATATATATATATATATATATATATATATATATATATATATATATATAAATATAAAATACGTTTTCTTGTTTAATATGTTAAAACAACATAGGTTATTCAAATACAAGAATATTTATTAATTTATATCCAAAGCTTTTCGTTGGTAAACAGTCAGTTATTGTAATTTTCATTCCTGATGATGTTGGTACTGTTTACCAACGAAAAGCTTTGGATATAAATTAATAAATATTCTTGTATTAGAATAACCTATGTTGTTTTAATATATATATATATATATATATATATATATATATATATATATATATATATATATATATATATATATTTAGTACTCTTAAGAAATTGAACATTTTAAAAATATTTTATTGTAAAGGTTAATATCACATACAGAGAAAATTTACAATTTAATATATGTTACATTAATATATATATAACATTTAATTTAAGTTAATAGTTTCAAAAACTAAAATATTAATATATAAATATATATAAATTTTTAACAAAATAAATTACATAGTAATATATGTATAGTTGCATTTGTTCAGTTCTGAAGTCAATAGTTAAAATGACTATAAATCATATTACCCATTGTTATTTATGTAATTGCTTGTTGTACTTGTTTTTGGCACGTTCAAAGGCATCAATAATTGCTGTCCTGTAAACAATTTTTTAAAAAAATTACTTTTAAATACAAGCACGTATAAAATTTTATTATCATTATTACCAATATAGAAACCAATGATATCAAACAAACTCGCTATAAAATAAATACAATTCTTTAGGATCAGATGGAAAAGTCATTTTGGCTAAATAATCCATTAATCGTATTTGCTACTAATAGAATTACAATTAATCTAGCCTAAAATAGTATCTTAATTTTGTCAGCTTGATGTTTTTACATGTAGAAAAACCCTAAGTTTCTTTCATCACTCAGTGAATCACAAATAATGTTTGTGTCAACTTTTCTCAATGAAGATGTTAAAAGGTAGATCAACATGGAGCTAATATTTTTTTCAAGCTAGTCTAGAAATACGTGAGTAATCCTTTTCTTTAGACAAATTGGCGTTAAAAAAAAGTGTTTCAACACATTAAATCATGCAAGAAAATCAAAATCTGAAAATCAGAAGCTGATTCACACATTTTTTTGTAACCATATATTTTTTTACCAATAATTGTTAAAAGATATTTTTAATATAACTTAAACATAAAAAATATGATTTATTATAAATATAATAATTCCATTCATTAGAATGGAATTGAAAAAGTAAATGTGATTTCTTTTTGAGTATCCAGAGAGTTTTATCTACAGTTCTAATGACGTCAAAAGTAGACTTCAATGCCAATAGACTACTGAGCAAGAGTAGAAGTTTTACTATTATTGCCAGGTACAGGGATAACAATTAATTTCATAAGTTTTATGAAATTAATTATATGTATAGTGAGGACATTACACATATATAAAATATTATGTGGTTGTAAGAGGGCTCATAAACTAACTCCTTATAAAGCTCGGGCTCATTCTCGCTATCCTTTGATAAAGCTCTTCCTTGCTGGTGGTTTTGTAAGATCCTTTCCATCTTCAGCACACGAAAATAGTAAACAATTTAGTGATGGCAACATCGGTGACGTGGCCACCATCAACTTTTTACTTTCATTATCAACCTTAGGCTTGTCAGGTGAATCCTGACGTGTCCTCTCTAAACTAATACCATTTGACGGATTTTTAAGTTCCATATATGTTGTTAGGCCAGCCATCGTGTCAGGTGTAACGGGCAGAAATATATGAGCGGGTACACCCATGGATCACATTAAGATCATTTTCAACCCCCAAAAATCTGGGGCCTATAGTTTTCCTCCTTAGCTCGACTGGATGGGCATCAATTGAATAATCGTAATACTGTGCACAGGCTCCGACACCTGTGCACCAAGGACACTCCCTGACCAAGAGCCGAAGAGGATGGCAGAGCAAAAACCGCACTTATGTATTCGGCAGAGCAGCAACCGCACTTATGTTTTCAGCAGAGCAAGCTCACATTAGCATCCCAGACCAGCTCTTTTCAAGCTCTAGTCTTTTTAGCTGCAGAACATGCAACGGTTCTGACTAGTCAAAAATACCTAAGAAAAGGTGCAAGTATTGATATGTATAGAAATTGTGTTGTGAATGTGGTGTATGTAGAAAGTGTAATAGAGTATGTAATAGTAACGTGAGTGTTGTTAGTAGTGCTTATGTTAGACTGGAGTACCGCAAGGAATGCCAAAGCCCTCTTAGTAGGAACGGCTAGTTTTCACAGCCTTGCAAGTAACAATATTTTACAATCCGTGAACAATGAATACTTATCTTGCAATATGATAGTCTAGTTTACTTTAACATTAATTAAATTAATAGTAAGCTTTTTAGAATGCCAATTTCTCTATAAGAAAAATAAGATTAAAATTCAACAATACGTATCTAAAAACAAATATTATTTACTTGAGTTAGAAAGGTCTATAATCAATTACACATATTAAGAAATAAAACAATTTCTTTAATTGAACACCATGTTTCGGCTCAGTGCTATAAACTTATATTTATAACGTTTTTAGATAAAAATAATTACCATTCCTTCAATAACTATCACGCTGGTTAAATTTATTTATTTATTTACACTAATTTTGTTTTAGTATGCAAACATATCCGACCTTTCGGAATTTCTGGCATTCAACACTCAGACATTTTTTCTATACGTTTCAAGTAGGCCGACTCATAAATTTCCATATGCTTACAAATTTCTCAATTATATCAGTTCGTCTAATAGATAAAGCCTGGTGTACATGAAGATTGTTAATCCCATTTTACATAAGAAAAACATTTGGGATTATATTGTGAATAAAACAACAAACAAGTGTAAATAAATGAATTATTTTCTATACAATAAAATATGTTTTTCAAATTTATTAGAATTTGTATCTAGACAGAAAATGGGATGTTTTTTATTTAGCTAAATGGAAAGAGAAGACCTAAGTTTAATCATGTTCTGAAATATTTTAATTAGCCTTAATGTAAAAATATTTATGCAAAGCAATGACAACATAAAATGCTATCTGATAAATATAAGTATAGCTTATATACAATGATTACGTATCATTTGTCTGAAATTTTTAACTACAAAAATTAAAATATATTTTAATATTATTTTAAGAGTAAAAAATATATTTCTAACTGGGTAAGCCAATTATTGTTCATCACAAAAATGTAAATAAATAAAAGAAATTAGAAGCAAATCAATTAAATATATTCAAAACAATTTAATAAAATAGACGATTTGGAATAAAGGAATTGGGGTTTTGTTACAGTTACATACTTTAAAGATATTAGTGTAGGCTGTATACTCTATAAGAAGTGTGTGTAAATTCTAGATCCCCATTAAAAAAAAAACACACACACACACACACTTTTATTTTGTACCAAATATAAAAAGAACTTTGCAAATATGAAATCATATAGAAATTTATAGATATGACTACAGTATTGGTAAAGATGATATTTTTTAAATCAAAACACTACTTAATTGACTAAATCAGAGTTTTGAAGCACTTAACTATTTTGAAATAATTTAGAAATTTATTGATATTACTTTCAGGTTATTATGAAAATCTCATTGAGACTTGATTTTACAGCCATTGGTGATTCAACAAGCATCCTACCAGAAATCAATTTCTTGCTACACTTGTTCTACCAAATAAGACGTAACTTTTACAATTGAAGAGTAGATTCTGCTTCTAAGCTGTGCAAATTGGTGAAAAATAAACTTTTTTTTAATACATAGTTAGTTACAATAACAAATTAAAAGTAAAAAACTACGTGGTTCTTTAAACTCAGAGACCTTGCCCTTGTAACAAACCCTCCACCCTTCCTTACAGAGTTCAATGCCTCGACTATTTTCAGAAACCTATATAGTTGCCACAGGCTTATGATACTTGGACTCATATAAAAATGTAGGGGTAAAGATTGTATAGCTGTTGATTTATATAGTATAGTTCCATACAAAATTTTACAAATATTTACCATACTTGTATACTAATACATATGGTCAATTTATATTGAACTTCAAATTTACGATGCACACACAACTTTCATCCGTCATTTAATGAAAAAATACCTTTTATTTTAAAGTGAAATAAAGGGAAACATTTCAGGATGAAGAGATATCAAAGCAACAACTATCCAAAGCAACTACATTAATCATAAATACACCTACTCTAAAAATATTTAACCTTGATAAACATGAAATAAATCAAATTAAAATACTGAAAAATATGAAAAAAACAAATAATTAAAATTTGCAGTTTCAACTAAGTTTGAAAAACAAATTCCTAATATAGATTTCTAATAAAATTTAATTTATATAAAAATACATTGTACCATTATTACCTGAACACCTTTTGGTGAAGTAAAAAAGCGCTAACATGACCAGCATCCACATAACGAACTTCTGCACCAGGCCAAATATCTGTTAAATTAGAAACACCTTCTCTTGGTACATAGCCATCATCTTTGGCACAAACAGCAATAATTAAGGATGTATCTACAGGTTTAGCAAAATTACGTAAATGCGTACACTCATCCATGATGCCTCGCATAAAATGAAGTGCTTCATGCTCTCGCCAATTCATACTTTGATCTAAACAAAATTATAAATTAAATAATAATTACTAACAAAGTAAAAAATATTAACATTTTTAATGTGAATACCAGTAAAATACTGTATTCTCTTTTCATGAATGGGTTCTTGCATAAGTAATTATAATGTCATCTAATGTAACCTATTTTTTAAACTATTTTATTAGTAAGTATTAAATTCAACTTTTAGTTTTATTTCAGCAAGAAACTTACTTTTTTATAATATTTCATTACTCTTACAACATATGGGTTGCTGCATCTTCAGAAATGAAAATACTACAACAGACATTTTACAAAATTGCTTAGCAAAAACAAAAACAAAACTGTTTGACATTAGCAAAGTACATAAAGTTATACCGTTTTAAGTTAGTTCAAATACAGCTCAAACCAGATCTGAGGTTAGGAAAACTGGCAATAGTCCTAGTGGGAGTTTTTGTAATATAGACACATAAAATGTGTGCAACAATACCACAACATTCCAAGAGCAGGAATCTCTTTATCAATCAGATAATATCATAAAGACCAGGTCGAAGAGAAACTAACCTAAGGTTCTAAATATTTTTAAAAATAATGATTTTAATATCTCTCTCTATTACAAACACATAAACTTATACAAAAACTTTTTTTAATAAACTTTTAAAACCAGATTAGAATAAAAGGATTTTAATGTTGTTTAATATATTAAAATAAAAATTTAAATAATCCATTTACAACCTGAACCAAGCAATTTCCTGAATCTTATAAAGCTACTAATTAGTCCAATATTTGATGGTAAAAATTATAAACCCGCAATTCTCTCAGACAAACTCAGATTTTGGTAAAAATTTGCCAGTAAGTTAAGCTTACCATACTCTGCAAAAGTTATAATTCTCTAAAGTTTTAGGGGGGTGAAAGCTGCCTCTTCTAAAAATAATTAAAATCTTTAATTTAGATGTTTTTAAATTTAAATCATTAATAAACAATTTGATTTAAACAATCATTAAAAAGTTCTGGTTACAAATATTTACACAACCCTGTAGTGTAAATATTTGTAGCCAGGATTTATAACAAACTGTTTACTAATTATAACTATGCTACTCTATTGTATTTTGGACTTCAAACATATTTAAATATGTGAAATTAACTTTTACTTCATATTACAGAAAGTATATTTATAAAAAAAATTGGAATTTGTCGCAATATAAAAAAAATTTGTCTACATCAGTTTCAAAATTTTCAATTATTCATTTCCAATAAATTAAAATCCCCTAACTGTTTATAATGTTATTTTTTATTATTGCAATGTTTCAACCTTTATAAATTACCCTTACGATGGAAAAAATATTTCTCTACTACTTGAAGTGTTTAAATGGTACGTTTATTATAAATTAAACCTGTTATTGTAGATATTATTAGTAATATAAAGCAAAATTCAACCCTTAAAAGCCACCTTTAACGACAAAATGGTTTTTTAAATTTCTGACATTTTTAACTTTCAAAATTATAAAATGACGAAGGAGATTGAAAAAAAGTTTATGTAAATTAAATATCTAATAGGATATTTTATTAATAAAAGTTTATAAATCATAAGAAGAACTACCTCAACTACCTAAATCCTCATCTAGATATAAAATTGGAAGACAATTTTAGCAGTTATCACAGATGATTAGTCTACATGCTGCTACAAAAAAAAGTCTAACTTTTTGGCAGTGCCTATTTCACCTCATTTTTTTTTAACTACAAAGCGTTTATAGTATTTAATTTAATAATAATTTATTATTTGGTAACTGCAAAATGCAGGCTTATCTATCACTTTTATATGTTATAATAGTAACTCTGAGCTGAAAGAAATTTTAGAGGCAGCAGGAGCAGTACAATATTGGTTTATGGACTGCTGAAGAAGTGCACCTAAATAAATTGAGTTGTGTTGAAGACTTATCACCATACCTTGAACAGATGCTTTATGAGTCATTTATTAATGAGGCAATCACTAATAATAATGCTCTTGTGGTATCAGTTTTAGTACCTACAACTAAAACTGATACTGTGCTGAATGAGCACATTAAAAGAGTTTATTATTAAATCCAAATATGGGTTGAAAATATAAATATTTATCCTAATGATTGTGGGTAATTAGTAACCCTTTGAAACTGGTCAATTGTTTTCCTGGCGAAAACCTATGTTGGAGAAACTGGTTAAAATGTTAAAAAAACCAGCACCAGAGAAATTGCTATAAGTGATATTTTGTAATTGAAAAAAGGGATGCGGGGCAGGTTATGGCTATCGAAAAGTTGACTTTTGTAATACTAGTTGTATAAAATGCAAGGGTGACAGAGGCTAGAACTGTGTGCTTCAATCAAGAGGTGAAAGATGACAGTGATAAATCTTCTAATGGTCACTTAATCAACCTAGCATTTTTATTTGTATTAACGAATGTCATAATATAAACAAGTAGACAATTTTGTTTTTGATGAAAATTGTTTTGAATATTTCTTTAAGGGTTACAATCTTGATTTTTTTTATTGAGTGTGTGGCAATGTTTATTTTTCGTGATTAACATTGACTTTAGCTTATAATACACTAAAATTCATAATTTTCATGATTATAGTCATAAGGGAGTTCCTAAGGGTTGAAATTTGTTTAAAATATTAATAGCTTTAGAACTGAGACGTACTCATAATGAGTACATTAAAATATTTTAGACTGTTAAAAAATATTTGTTTCTTCAGATTTTATCACAAAGGGTGGTTATCTACAGGTTGAAACATTTAAACACACTACAGTAATCCCTCCGTATCCGCGGCAGTTCGGTTCCGGCGGGTTGCCGCGGATCGCGAAACCGCGGATAACGGGACCTTATTTGAATGGTAAAATGAGGGTTAGGTTTCCAGAATAAATTTACAAAGGCAAATGTATTTTAAGTGTACAGAACTATATTTATTTATCAATTTTTTAGAAGATTATGTATGTATAACTATACAAAATAGGCCTAATATTTACGAATTTTTAATAAACACAAACAAAAAATTACATATGTTACATATGTACAGTTAAGTCTTTGTAAACGTGTACGGTACAGTAAGCCGAATTTAGGCTGGCTTGAAAAACTTCGTTATTGGAGCTTGTTTCTTCTCCTTTTCAAGTTCCTTCTGGACTTCTTCATACGGTAGCATCAGGTTCTGGAGTTTTCTTTTAAAACGAAGAGCCCTTTCCATGAGAGGATCTGTCTGCAACACGTGGTCTGAGAGCTGTGTTGCCATGCGGAGAATTTCACCGACGGATTTAGGAGAAAATCTTGTCATCGTTCTAGGATCATCAGGATCTTCATCATCGTCGATCTGTTTGGCTTCTTCATTTTGGGGTATCATCAATTCCTCCAACTCTTCCACTGTCAATTCTTGATTGTCCCCTTGAATCATATCTTGAACGTCCTGGTGGTCGATTTGAGAGAAACCCTTACCCTCCACGTTGTGAGCGATTTCTAAAATTGAATCCACCACTTGTGCTCCAATTCCATCCATGTTTCCTGCTACATCTCCAACGACTTCAGGCCACAATTTTCTCCAACATGCGTTAATAGTTGATGGCTTCACTTCATTGATGGATTCCTTTATGTTAATCAAACAATCTGCGATGTTGTAGGTTTTCCACATCAATGAAACGGTAGAATCAGGGGCATCATCCATTCCTTTCAAAAGACGCTCAAATGTTCTGCGCACATAATAAGCCTTGAAAGCAGCGATTACTCCTTGATCTAAAGGCTGTAGGATTGATGTGGTGTTGGCGGGAAGAAACATGAGTTTAACGTTTGGATGGTCAATTTGAGGATGCCCAGGGGCATTGTCAACCAACAGTAAGACTTTAAAAGGCAGGTTTTTGGACTCAAGATAAGCTTTCACCTCAGGAATAAAACAGTTGGTGAACCAATCACGAAACAATTCCCCAGTAACCCAAGCTTTTTTGTTAGACCTCCAAAATACAGGCAGGTGATCTTTATCTTTACCTTTCAGGGCCCTTGGGTTTTGAGACTTATAAACAAGCAGGCTTTTAATCATAAACCCACTAGCATTGACACAAAACAATAGGGTTAGTCGATCTTTGGCGGCCTTGAAGCCAGGTGCTGTTTTTTCAGATTTTGATAAAAATGTTCTTGAAGGCATCCTTTTCCAAAAAAGGCCTGTTTCATCAGCGTTGAACACCTGTTCCGGACAGTAACCTTCCTCTTCCAAGACATTTTGAAGCTTTGGAGGAAATTCTGCAGCAGCTGTGTGGTCTGCAGAGGCTGCCTCGCCTACGAGTTTCACATTATGAAGGCTAAAACGATGCTTAAATCTTTCAAACCACCCCTTACTGGCTAAAAACTGTACCGGATCTGAAGATTCACTGCTCTCCATCAATGACTCAGCAAAATGCTTGTGAAGATGCTTGGCCTTTTCTCTGATAATATGCGAGCTTAAAGGAACTTTCTTCCTCGTTTGATCCTCTATCCATATGCTCAACGCCTTTTCAGTTTTTTCAATTCTCACGTCTCGAGAAACAGAAGCAGTTTTTGCACAGAGAAGTCCACCTTCTGTCACACTGTCTCTAATTTTCTTTTCGTTTTTTCGAATTTCCCGAACACTGGACTCATTCAATCCATATTTTTTTGCGACTGGAGCAACTTTGTCAACTTTCAGTGCATCAAGAATTTTTATTTTTTCAACTAAGGACAACACAACACGTTTTCTTTTCTCAATCTTAGACATGTTAATTCACTCAACCGAAGAAAACAGAACAAAACTCACACTCGAATACTCAACGACACATCAAACACACTTTACTTTTTACACTCGAACACTGTCACAAAGAGCTGAACGCATACACGTCTCTGGCGAGTGATACTAACTGACTGACGTGTTGTGTGGCGGATGGCGGGAATATGCGCGCGCAGACTACAAAAGCAAAGCAGACGAAGGTAGTGAGTGGAATGGGAAAGAAGCTGGCGGGTAGGGGTGGTAGGGGGATGGGTACCACGAATTGCTTTATAACTACGCTCCTAAGAATTACATACTGAAAATTTGTATCAGCTCAATTCGCGGATAACCGAATCCCGCTGATGCCGAACCCGCGGATAAGGAGGGATTACTGTATAAACGATATTTAAGAACATAAGGGTATTATTTATATTTTTATATAAAAACTATTGCAACATTTAAAACACTTGGGTATATCATTCTTACAATTTTTGTGTAATGAGGAGTGGTTTTTAAGGTTTGAAATTTTTTTAAATTAACTACAATTTAGGTCAGTATTAACTTATACTAGTAAATGCAATATTAAAATACCTTTAATTGTTGAAAACTAATATTTTTTTTCAAATTTGGCCTTAAGGGTTTACATATTGAGAACATTATAACCTACATTCAAAAATTTAAAGCAATAATATTATATATTTACATTCAAACAAGATTTTGGGCTTTAAAAAGCTTACTTTAAAAAAAATGTTTTGTCATAAGGTGTAGTTTCAACCCTTAGAGAATAAGAAGCTTATACCACGTGCATTTCTTGGACTAATTTAACCTTTGAAGAAGAAGATAAAATGAGCTTAATCTCATATTTTCATGAAAATCAAAGTGCCCGAAAGAATAACGAGTTAATACAAATTTTTACCACCAAACATCGGACTAAAACATTTAGTTTGCTTATTTTTAATGCTAATACAATTTCTCGCTAGTTGCAGCTAGTTTGCATTCTGTATATGCATTAAGTAAATATATGTGCAGCAATAAAATTATACATGTCAGTAGGAGGTATTAAACATTAATACTTACTTGTGCACTTCTTCACAGTCTCACTCTCTTTTAGGCTGTTCATAATATTTTTTCTATCATCCTGATTGATTAACTTCAAATTACTTGAATTTGGGAAGCCGAACTTGAACAATCCTCCAATATTTGACATTAATTTTGTATCTGGAGTTTCTTCAGTTTGATTAGACACTACAGATGGGTCTGTTTTAGAATTATTTACAATCCCTTGTTCTTTCAGATGGGTAGAATTATTAATGTTTTCTCGACATTCCACTAAATTAACATCATTTGTTAGGGGTCCAGCTTTACTGTTAGAACAATCAGTTTCTTTCTGAGAGTTGGGTTTTAATGGTGGGACTGAAGCTGGTGTCAACATATCTATTTCTTTGGATGATAAATTCTTATGCTCCACTCTGCCAACATTCTGATTTACTTGTGCAATATCCATATTTACCATGCTACTAGGATATGTTTTTGCAAACTGCTGACCCGCTTTGAAAGCATCCTAAAAAATATTAAATTGAAAAAAAAATAAAATTCAAATGTTTAATTAAAACAAAATATTAATTGAAAACAGAGTTAAAAAGTCAAACAAAATATTCATGCATTACAAACCAGAAGCTTAGAGAAGGAAGAGTAAATCCTAAAATTAGAGCTGGAAAAACTTGTTTAAAGAAACGCAGATGTTAGAGGATTATAAGAGTGGATATAAAAACACTAACCATAATTATTACAATATTAATGTGATAGTATTGAGGGGAGACAGTAAAAAAGACAATTTAGAAATACAGGAAACAGTTTGAAGGAACATGACTACTGTTATCTTACAGCATGATTTATAATTTAGCCACAATGAAGTTGTAGAGCAGAATATAATGAACGTTGTTAAAATATATTATAAAAATAATGACAAATATGTGTACTTATAGTAGACATTTCATAACTATGTTAACATTTTGTATAATGAATATTACCTTCAACTCATGTAATAAAAACATTGATACAAACTTTGAAGAAACAATGAAGACATGAAAAGTAAAAGTAAAAAGTGTCCTTACATTGGAAAATGTTGGTAGAGTATAGACAGCTGGGTTAAGAAGTCCTACTCATTCATTTTGATGACATACAATATCATTCAACATTTCTGATCATATTGAGAAAAAGATTTTACACAACAATCTCTAGTACCATACATACACACAGTATATTATTACACGGACACATACAGTATTATTCATGTTCATGAATAATAAATAATTCATGTGCATGCATAGCTGAATAATAGAGATCATTCATTTCAATTTGCTCTTTGTAATTGAGTACTAGACATGCCAAAACAATACAGATATTGTCAAAAATTTTTTAAGCTCATTTCTTCAAGGCTTTATCAATAATCAGAATTTTCAATATTGGCTGTAAGACAATTTACAAAGAATTCACACAAAAAACTACTTAATAATGTTAAAGTGACAGTTTGTGGTGGAATTTTATCACAGGCTATCTTAGGATCATGTTTTTTAAAGAACAACATGAACATATTGTTGTAGTGAGTATATAATATGTTGGAAAACTTTCCTCAACCTGATTGCCACAATATAAAATGTGATAGGTAACCTGCCTCCATGATTGCTATAGACGCATGTACAAAATGGGACATTTTCATGGTTAATCACTTTAACAATAGTTTATGACTATCCAAACCTTAAAGTTCGGATAGTCATAAACTATTGTTAAAGTGATTAATTAAGATTCACTGAACGTAATGGACTATAAAGAATCTTCATGGTGTCATTTAAAATAATATATCTATTTATTATTTTTAAATATGTAAATATCAATTGGTGTATTTAAGTAGCTCTATTTTTAAAACCGCTTTCAGTGTTTTCAAAACGTCATAATTCACGGCCACACAAATTATTAATTAAATAGCATAAATTTTGTTCAGTATTTAATGGAGACTTACTCATTTCAACAGTTCCCACTATATAATAACGTTGGTAAACCTATGTTAGTAGCAGAAAATTTTATAGGCGTAGAACTGACTTCACTATTATATGTCACATACCGCAAAAGGTTTTCTGCTAGCTTTAAGTCAGATTGTTCCTAGATGATTGGGAATAAATCGTGGTTATAAAATTTAGTGCTGTAAATTAAGTGCCTGACCAGTTTGTCATAACACCTTCCTTGCTATTTAATTAACATTAGACAACTGCAATTAGGGTGAAATCTTGTCTTTTCTTTCCCTTCTTCAAAGTTAGTTATCCGAGGCAACACAAAAGGTGAGCTGTGCAGTGCACCAGACTATTAACTGTCATCACAATCTATTACTATCTATACTGTTATCACTGTCCATTTCTGGTCTTCCATTTCGCATATACTTCTAGTCCTACAGGACATATTTCTGGTCATACAAGTCAGATTTTGATACATATTTTCTGATCCTACAGGCCTGAGTTATAAAACACATTTTGTTTTTTAAAATAAGAGTTGCAGTGTTTTTTAGAGTTCAAAATTATAAAAAGACAAAGACTTTAACTGAATAATTTTAAAAAAATTAAAAATTATGTTAAGGCAATTTTTTAAAAACCATAATTTATGAGTAATAATAGAATTTACCTATGAATTAGAATTTATTTTATTTACTAACTACACATCAGAGGGTATAGATTTCAGACACAACTGGTGGCATGTATTTCCTAAATAGATATTTTGTTCTACTAAATAATTTGAGACAGTAGCTAAAGATTTCTCTGACATAATGCTTTTTCTCATTGAAATTTTGTTTCTGGGAGTTAGTTTTCTATTCTGACACCAAGCCACAATGCTAGGTTTCTCAATAACTACACAAACTCTTTACAGTTATGCTATAGATGCTAGGGAAAATTTTCTTCCAGATCTGTCAGTTGTACTGGAATTTAAACAATTAAAATATTATAAATTTCTTCCTAGTAAGAATTTTGTAGGTTATGTCTGAAAATTGTCTTGATATCTTCAGTTCTAATTAAATAGAAATATTTATCTCTTAACTAACAAAAACTAAATTATCAAAGAAGTCTATGAAATGATGCATGTTCAGACAGTTCAGCTTCTACAAGTAACCTTCTATTCTTAGGATAAATGACTGTTCTTTAGACTCGCTACTAGACAAATGGAGATTGTTTAAAAGACAGTGTGTTAGTTAACTTCCCTTAAACCTCCAAATAAACACCACTGAAGACTCAAATCGCCTTACATATATTGAAATGTTAAATCTAGTGCTGCAATCAGTGTTAAAAATTCTCATTCTTTATTAAGTTCTTTATTCATTCTTCTTCGTTCTTTATTTAAGTTTTTTTATGATGATATTTTGTTTTGAAGACAAATGAAAGTTTGAACGAATTACAAATGTGATTTAAATATGAAAATCTGTTCAAGACGAGCTGGTTGTTAATTACTTATTACACTTTTGCTATTACTTGCAACCAGATTTTTTGTTAACTAAAGGTTGTTAAATTGTTAACTTGCACTTGGAGGAAACGTTTTTGTCTTACGACTTCTTCAGCCTAAAGTCAGTGTGATATACTGACAAGAGATAAAATATAGAAATAAAGTTCATATTCAGTGGTATTATTATTTGTTTGAAAATTAGTTTATAATATTAGAAACATAGTCACAGAAAAATTTTACATTGGTGTTAGGTTTTTCCATCACATCTAAAGCTATGAATTTTTTTTAAAGAAATACAATAATTTAAAAATTTAAAGTTAGGTCTCTTTAATCTGATTCTACAAGTTCCAAATAGAGATATGAAAGTGTAATTGTTGAATGGTAATAACAGTTTTAGAAATTAATAAGACTTCACCTAAGCTCTTAATATTTCTATATTTTGGGTCTTAAGTTGAAGATTTACTCTCTAAAGAAATGCCTGAGTGCTGTGAAAACATCAGTCAGAAGAAAATGGATCCACCGTTGGAGAGAAGAAACCAAAGGCAGAAACCTCTATGTCATTAAAAAAGAACCAAATGATTTGGAAATGTATCAAAGGGTTCCCAGATTTACAGCCGTCTTTGCAGCATGAGCAAGAATCGGACACATTGTGACTGAGACCTATCTCTTCAAATTTAATCTGAGTGAACCTCCACTCTGACCTAACTGTAGAAAAGAGGAGGAGATTCTAGACCATATCCTCCTTCCATGCTCCTCACCAATTCCACCAAGAGCAGCTCTGCTGTCTGCACTTGGAAGCCAGGGAAACATCAAAACAATATTGATCGATAAACAGTTTTGGACCTTGGCTGCAGCAACTTATTATGAACATCGGACCATCGGAGTCACATGACCCTGGACGTCCGCAGCAAGAAGTAAAAAGCAAGTAACTTTGAAGATTTATTCCTACATAAGCTTTATTGACAAATGAGATTTGTAATCGTTAAGAAAGGTCATGTAACAGAAACAAAACTTAAAAATATACATCTATAAACTCCTACATAGGTTAATATTAACTCTTGCCTATAGTAGCACTTAATAAGTCAAGGGCTTTATAGGTAAGTGTCCCTACATTAATATATGTTAAACTGTGCAAATATAAATCTCAAGTTGAAATAACAAGTTTTTGACTGGACTAGGTAGCCATCATTAGTGTCTAGGTTATGGAACAAAATGTGTCGTTGAGCTGGAGAGGACCAGTTTAAAGGCAAGTGGTTAATAAAATAGTCAAAACCAATAAGTGATTGAATGGTTTATGTTCTGGTATGTTTGTAAATTTTGTGTTACTCTGGGAGAATTCTTGTTGTTGATGTGTGTGTAACTCAGACCTACATCTATTATGCGTCAGGGTAATTAAATATATTTGTTCTTTGAAACTTTTTTAAAACTGCAGCATTTCATTAATGTAGAATTCTACAATTAATTCTGTTTACAAGACAAATTCTACAAAAGAACTTTGGAACGTTTTTATAATTAAAATGAATTGCAATATATATATATATATATATATATATATATATATATATATATATATATATATATATATATTCTTGATATTTAACGTTATCCATTGTTTTTCCGTTGCACTGACTTTATGAAGTTAATATATTACTATTGTAAGTAATTTTATCCACCGTTAAGTGCAATAATTTTACCTTGAGTGATGAGGCACCTTTCGGTCAATTGACCATTGTCGAATCACTGATCTTTTTCTGCTATTTTTGTTGCTTTATTGATAATAGTGTTTTGTTTATTTTTTATGTGTAATTTAGCGTATTTTGGTGTTATATTAAGTGTTAAGCATTTTTTATTAAACTGTATTTTGTTGATGCAATTCTGGAGTTTGATTTTTAGGTTAAGATATTTATGGTACAGTTGTTTACCTTGGTAGGTATTAAATTCTTGATATTTAACATTATCCATTGTTTTTCCGTTGCACTGACTTTATGAAGTTAATATATTACTATTGTAAGTAATTTTATCCACCATTAAGTGCAATAATTTTACCTTGAGTGATGAGGCACCTTTCGGTCAATTGACCATTGTCGAATCACTGATCTTTCTGCTATTTTTGTTGCTTTATTGATAATAGTGTTTTGTTTATTTTTTATGTGTAATATGTGTAATATTTATGTAAATATGTGTTTATTATTTATGTGTAATATGCAACTGTAAACTATTGGACAACGTGAAATATATATATATATATATATAATAAAGAAAACAGTGAATACTATTAATTACTATAAACAACTTACATTGTTAACCTTTACCTTGGCTTAGCTTGATTGTTAAATAAAATTTACATATTAGACAAAGTGGTTTTAAAATTACTAAAACGGTTGTATTATTACAACAATTAATAATGAATAAAGTTTTTTACAAATGAACTTATGTTTTTCTAGTTTTATTCAAAATTATTAAAGTCACGAGACTCCATCTTTAGTCACTTAATGATTAAAAAATAAAATATGAATCTCGGGGCATTGTATTAGGCTTGATTTTGTATATCGACATAATTACTTTGCAATTTTTGATTAAATTCTTTTTATGATAATTTAAATTTTATTTTGATTTATTGAAATATTATTATTTGAGATTTTGTAAGCAAGGTTGGCAGATTAAAATTATGAAATACAGATCCTACTTATGTAGTTGAGTATGGCAGTAGATGTAAGTGCTGAGAAGATCTTGGTCCACTCAGATGCAGCACTGTCGATTTTAGTCTTCATAGCCTGCAGTCATTCTGTCTCTTTCCTCCTAAGTCACCTTTAAATTAAATCCTTAACTTTACTCTAAAAATTATATAAAATACTAAAAACAAAACTGATGGTACTTCCTTCATCACATTAAGTTTTAAAAAAAATTAATAATTATCTATTTGACCCTTGGTACTTAAAAATACCTAGACAGTTGCTACAAACAAGAACCCAACTCTTTTTTTTTTAACACGTCTGTTCTGTTTTACTCAGCAATGTACACTGACTATCAGTTTCACAACTGCAGCGAATCTACAGTTGAATTCAAATTCTTTCTACCAATAAGAATTTGCTTACAAAAACTCTACTAGTGAACTAGAGTTTCAATTAGTTTCATATTTAAAATTTCTGCTCAAAATATGTTACACTCCAGTGTAACTTTCTCTTTAAATGTTCCATCTCCAACAAGAATTGTAGCTACCAGATATGCACAAAACACAGATTTTAAGTTATCTGTTTAACATACTGTAAGTAAGTAAACTATAGTTTTCACTCAGTCAATAATGACTTATGATTTATTCAGTGAATTTAAGATAATAACAAGCAACTTTTATTTGTTTATGTTATTAAACATATATATATATATATATATATATATATATATATATATATATATATATGAAGTTATTGTTATTACTTGTAAATAATTTTTTCCACTACTAAGTACAATAATTTTACCTGATGAGGCACATTTCGGTCACTAGACCATTCCAGAATGGTCAAGTGACTGAAAGGTGCCTCATCACATAAGGTAAAATTATTGCATTTAGTGGTGGAAAAAAATATTTATAAGTAATAATAATAACTTCAAAAAGTCAGAGCAACGGAAAAATAATGGACAACGTGAAATATCACAATTTTAACACCAACCAAGGTAATCAACTCTACTGGAAATATCTCAACATAAATATCAAACTCCAGAACTGTATTAACAGGATAATTCAATAAAAAATGCATATCACCTAACATCACACCAAAATACACTAAACTATACATAAGAAATACACAAAATACAGTCATTAACAAAGGAACAAAAATAGCCGAATTACATGTAATTAAAGAAAATATTAAATCTGCTTACCATAAAAAAAAACAAACTAACCTACAACTGTACACAACCAATTTAGAAATTATAAAAACCTTTGATAATCTCACACAGCTAATAGAAAGCAGATTGTTGGAAATAAAATCCTGAAAATCTGAAACAGGAGTTATTTCCCACTTACTAATGTTAATGTTACAAACAATTTACTCCAATTTCATATACCATCCATGGTTATTTGTTTCAAATATTTCTGTTCAAATTTACTTTTGGTGTTGTGATTATTTTTTTGTGTTACAAGGTAAATTTTGTATAGAGGACTATGAATTAACAAATACCTAACTTTTAAAGAAGTACGAATTTTCTTAAGCTCAGTTGATGCAGCTTGGACAGCTGTTAAGTATTTGTTTCTATAATTGAAGAGTTTTAATATAGTTCTGATAATTTTTTATAGCTGATCTTCTTGTTCTAGATTATGATTAGTAGAGCTTATAATACGAAATAAAATTTTCTGATATTTTTTAAAGAAAAAACTAATACAGTATAGTTCCAAATATCTGAATAGCTTTCAGATATTCAGAAAAATTTTAAGATGGAAATGTACATCGATTTCCAAAATCATGATTCTGTCTACATGTGGTATTTTCATTTTCTCCACGGAGCTAGTGTAGGTGCAATGGAAACATTATTTGGATGCCGAGTCACTGTCTCAGTGGAGTTCTGTACTGTTGCTACCTGGTGTCCGTCACCAGGCTGGCCTCTAGCCCAAGTATCACTGTTCGTTTTGATTAGTCAGTCAGTGTGTCTTTGACCTACTACTTTGATGGTACTCTTTCGCACTTGTCCGTTGCTTTGTATGTAAACATGTTTCATTATACACAATATCTTCTAAAAGAAAATGAGTTGTCATCGTTAGTGGATAAACTAATTATATATGAATTACATAAAGTAGTTACAAGTAAACAGTTAGCCGACATGTGCGGGTTGGACAATCAACGATTTCAGCCATTAAAAGAAGCCAACCTACACTTTTAAACCTCAGTTCTTGAAAAAGAATATGAAAATTCTCAACAAAATCAACGAAGGCAGTAAAAAGCAAAGAATTAAAAGATACAGTTTTTAAGTGGTTTTTGTAACAACGCTCTATGGCAAACCCAATTTTGGGCCCGACTGTGAAAGAGCTCAGAAAAAAATATAAAACTATATAAAAAAAATATAGTTTTTTTCTCCCATTTCAACTTACATGCTGTAATTAATTAAAATTATTCATTTTCCTAAACAATCCAACTATGCAACATTTTTTATACAAATGGTGTACGGTCCCAATTGATTGGGATTATTGAAGTTTTAATGTATTGATGATTTTACAAGTATAAGAAGTGTGACCATTTAGAAAAACGTTGTTGAGTTGTTAAGGTCTTCAACCTATAGCAGATTTACTTTTAAAAGGATTCTACTACACAATTATTTTATTAAATGTTTCTACAAAAGATACATTCAATGCAACTCCGAATAAAGTATAAATCAATTGCTGAAAGTGTTTTTATAGTATGTACTATGTTTGACAGCATTATAGTGATAAGATATTATCAGAATAATATATTTTTTAAGTTGTATGTTTATCCTTTCCAGTTTAAGTGTGTAACACATTTTAGATGGTGTTACATATTAAAAAAGGAAATTTCAGAAAACAAACAAGAATGTATTAAAAAATGTAACAATAATAGAACTAGATCAAAAAAATTGTGATTTGTTAGAAATAAATCAAATCTCTGGTTGGTAGTGGTCTCTGTTGGAATAGTTTGAAACTAAAATTAAAGTAATATGCGCAGATCAATGCGTGGTAACTAGGACGCTTGCTTGCTACTGATAATTGAAGCCTCTTGTAAAGAAGATGTAAGCGCAGATGCATGTCTTGAATTGCGAGGAGCGAGGAAATGTTTTATTTTAACTTTTTAATGTAACAGTCATAATTAACTCTCTTGAAATCAGGATGTAGAAGGCAACGGTCGTCTCAAGAGCGAGGAAATGTTTTATTTTAAATTTTTAATGTAACAGTCATTTTTAATTTCTTGTAATCAGAAGGTAGAAGACAGCGCACGTCTCCAAGAACGAAGATGGAACGCGGAGTTACTGAAGCCTTTTCAAATCATGACCGAGAGAAAATTGTGAGGATTTTTCCAATAGAGGGATGCGAGGCTACACCTTGTTAAAACAGCTAAGTGAACAAATTCAAACTTTGGTGAACAATCACAAAATTTAAATGCTTAAAGAGTTTAGTACAAAATTAAAAAACTTTAAATTTTTCAATGCATATTTAAATGTAATTTATGCATTATTTGGTGCATTTGTTTTCAGTTTAAATTGTAAGAATTAATTATGAAAAGAGCAAGCAAGCAAACTCGAAAACAGAGTCATTTCAGCCCTTGATTTATTAATATCTAAATTTTCACATAAATAAGTAAATTGTTAAATATTCACAAATCAGTAACTAACGCAATGTTTCAGAAATATCTATTTTGATTTGTAATTTTATAATTTTTTTTGCTAAATAAAATATATTTGATTTGTTTTAATTGAAGATTTAAGAGAGAGCAATTATTTAACGAGCACACAAATCCCTTGCATCTCAATTTAATAAAACTTTGCAGATCATCTTCTAAATATGTAACTATAAACTGCAATATTCAACATCAGTTTTAATTCATAAGAATTAAAGCTACCAAAAATAATAAAAACAGTTACAAGTGTTCTATTACGGCTACAATTTATTCAACTTATGTTTTGCTTCTCCTGTTAATAGAAAGCTAAAGTTTACTGTTGTTATTTAGCCATAGATACTAAATACTTACATCTTCTATCACAGTGACCATATTCATTATTTCAGCTTTGTAAACACTCTCTGAATTAAATTGTGTTTCCAACATCTTCCAGTCGATGGCACCACTAATAACACCCTGAAAAAGTTTAATTTTACTTGAGAATTTCTATAAATATGTTTATAAGACTATTTATGCACATAGGCTTCAAGTTTTACTACAATTAATCTAAAGTGTGTACGTAATAATAAGAACATGTTGTAATATTTCAAAGAATTTAAACAAAATGTTTACAACAAGACAGTTACTAACTTTTTTTTACGAGCTAGTATACAGATTAGTCATCAAATTGTTCATCTTTGTCCAGCTTCATGAGTAGCTGATAGCCTGATGTCCATGATAATCTATCGAGACAAGAGTCCAATAACTCTTCTCACTCAGGACCATTTACACCTCCAAGACCTCCACTCTTACAATGTCCCTAGCCAAGATGGGGTCACTGCAATGGAAAATAATATGTGCAAAGTCTTCTTCATCATTGCAAAGCTCACACAGTGGCGAGTACAACTAACTAGACTGAATCAATGTAGGTATTTCTCCTAACTAGACTGAATCAATGTAGGTATTTCTCCATCACAATATGTCTAATTCTAGTCCAAAAATTCCTATATATACTTGTTCAAAGCGGAATCGTATCTTTGTTTGGATCTCCAATCTTTTGGATGCTTCCTCTTCTTCCCCATCTTCCTCTTCCTAGTTTACAGCAGTTCTGATGGCTAAAAGATCTGTAATCGGTTCAAAATTATGATTTATGGCAAGACTATCATCACCGTGAATAGTCATCAGAATTAATCCCATGTTTTTTTCTCTAGAACAGTTTGATATTACCTTTTTATTTTCACTTGCTTCTCTTACGTAGTCTGTATTATCACTCCTATCAAACCCTGCCCAACAAAACACTTGTTACTGTTTCATTTTTAATTTGTTTGACAGCCAACCCTAATCCATCAGCCAGAATTGAAACAGATCTTTCCAAATTATAAGACCTATCACTATATTCTATATTTAAAATTCTGTAAATCTTTCTTTGATATTTTACCACAAGTACACTTTACTCCCTTAACCTTGGGTGATGTTGGAGAGGTAATGTCTGAACAAAACTAAACCCATTTCATCCATGATAAATGGTTTTAGGTTCATAGTATGCAATCAAATCTTACAGTTATGTTTTCCACTCATTTACAATAGATTGTGGTAAATCCATAAAATTTTGTCTCTTCTTGAAACTGTCTAGCCATTTTGTACACACTTTAAACTGGTCATTGTCAAAATAATTGGCTGCTGCAAGAGCTTCACTTAGGAGCAATGGAGCCTTATTTTGTACATTTTTCGATCTTGCACAGGTAAACCACTCCCACACTACTGAGATGACTTCTTCATTACCAGTTAAAGATGTCTTTCAATTGCACATATATACACAATGTGATAGTCCAGTGCACATGGATAAACAAGTTTAGAGTTACTTTAAGTTCATATTTTAGTTCTTAGTCATAAGAAAAAATTTTATAGACATTTAAGAGGACAATTTCCATTTTCATTACTTGCTCACTATCATGTTAAGAAAGGTTTTTACGACATAATACTAAACTCAAAAAAACTTAATATAATTACAATTAAAATATATTTTATTAAAATGAGAAAAGAATTAAAATATTACATACATGTGGAGATATTTTACAGCTTTAAAAGGTATTTAGTATAGGTTTAGACAAACATGACAACTTCTTTCATTTATTTTTGACTACAAAGTATGAAGGGATAAGATAGTGTCGATTATTATACCGCCCCCCTTAAAAAGAAATTCATAAAAAATTACAAAGCATGGCTGGAACAGCCTTAAGATAAGCCCATTTTAAAATACATCAGTTGAAAAGTGAATTGCAATTCTTTAGACTTATAAAATCTGTTAATTACCATAGATGACTAAACTGACATTATAACTACTTATTAAACATTTCAAAATAATGCTAGCTTTGTATGTACACCGCTTACTTCTGTAAACACGCCTGAAGCAGTTACCCATGACAAGCAAGGCACTATTACAATCGGTTTAGGCCAACTTGTAGCTGCCAATGAAGCCATCTAGAAAAAAAAAATTAAATATTAAAACTCACTTCACCAATGGTATCATACAAAGTGAATTTTTACGTGACCAAAATTTGAGCTAAACCATGATATTAAACCATGATTTATGGAAAACTATAATCGGGATCTAATGTGGACAATGTCAAAGAATATAAAACTGTCCACTGAATAAATGTAATGATTATGAGCTAATTAGATCATTGTGTTAATTGTTTATCAATTGTTTAGTGTTTGTATCACACCCACATATCATTTATATAGAGCCACTAACGTATATTTATAGCCATTTTCATAAGTTGAAACTATGTCAGTTATAATAATAATCTATTAGAATAAATTTAACACTTTTCTTGAGGAAGAACATTCTATAAAACTATAATTAAAAATTACTTAACTGAGTGAATACATAGGGCTTACTTGCTGACGCGTTTCAAAACAATCATTCCTTTTATGAAGCAAAGCCTCTACTCTACTGTATTCACTTAGTTAAGTAATTTTTAATTATAGTTTAATCAGTGAATTCAAGACGATTACATCAAGAAATTCTATAAAAATTATTGCTGTTACGCTAACAAAAGCTTGATATGATTGAAAGACAAATGTTGAATGTTACGTAACAAAAAATAATATGAAATAAATCTCTGAGAAAGTAAAACAACAATCAGCTTGGTGATAACAGAAAAGATTATTCCAATTTATAATATTCTGCACTTCCTCTTAACTTTATTGAAGGTAAAAATGTCTTCTTTAAGCACTCTATTCATTCTTTCTGTTCCTTCTTCATTATTACTAACATACAACACAGACACCTGTAAAAAAAAGAGAGTGTATTTTCAGTAGTACTTCCATACTTTAAAACAATTTTTTAAAATTCAGCACTGAAGAAACATTCTTTTACTTCTAGGAAAACAATTTTGAATGTTTATCATAGCCAGATTTTATACAAATTTACAGTACATTTAAATTTCTGAAACAGAGTCTCCATCTATGTACTGTGTTAAATTCACAAAGAATATCCTTAAGAAAATTAATGCATGTTACAAACAAAATTGTTAAACTATGTGTAATTTTTAGACCTATGTTGCGGAAAGTGTGTTGTTTCTTTATCAAATAAATTTACAGATATTTTCCTTACACAGTTACTACCTCAAAAATGTTGAAAATTATTAATTTAATACTCATAAATTTCCCAGTTTCTAAAGGAAACTGTGTAATATCCAGAATTAAAATAAAAATCCATAATGGCCCATTTTTATCATTGTCCAAGATGCCAGTTATTTATAGGTGTTGTAAATCTTTACTCTAAATATCTTTCTACATTATTCTCTCTGTAAAATGTTAATGGCATGTATTTTTGTCTAAAAAATGTAGTGAAATAAAACTTAGGTCAAAGTTGTTAATTTTACAAGAATGACAATTTACTAAATGATGCAAGACAATTTTTCAATTTAAATTTGTCAAGTATAACTTGAGTTGAAAATTTTTCAAAATATTAAGTAAAATTTAGGGGCTATCCTTTAATTACGTGACGCTAAATTAAATGATTTTTAACCTCCTACCCCCTCCATAACGAACCAGTAACGGTACTAACCCCCTATAATTATGTAGCGTAGTCTTCTCCTCCTTCTTTACTGAGTTATTTTAATTGTTTTGAATGGCAAATTTGTAGGCCAATAAAGAAGTACACCATATGTGCCAATATAGTCATAATATAGTGAAAAATATAAAGAATTTTGTAAAAAAAATAAAGTAGGAATAAGAAACAATTTTTTTTAAATATGTGTTGCATGATATTGGAATACAAACAGAAATTACAAAATCAAAATAAACTTACGGTTATGTATAAAGTCAAATTAATATTAATTTAAAGATAAATTGAATATATTGTTTTATAAAACTGTGACTTAAATTATTTTAAACGCAAAGTGATCATTTGTAACATTGTCTAAAGTCATAACATCTTCCCAAGGAGTAGTCATAAATGCTGCAACAGACACTACTGGTGCTGCGAGCTTCAGAAAAAGATATGTATACATAATAAGCCAATTTTAAAAAAATAGATCAAACTACAATCATTGTTTACAAATATTATAAATTTAAAAAAATTACAATTTAGTTTTACGTTGTGTTCAGCCTAAGGAACTCAGGAGTCGATGAAACTCGGTCAAACTTTGTACCTCTCATGACAAGTCATGACCGAATGTGACCAAGCTTCGGTGTACTTCTGAGTTCACATTAAAAAAATATTGTTTCGTTAAAAACTGTTACTGATAAGTAACAACTGGCGCTTTAGCTGATATACGGAGATCGAGGTATATGTCTGTACAGGCCGCTTGATCATTGTACTGTGTACTGTGACGATACTGCGCCTAAGGTTACAGTTCTTCGCGTTTTTTCTCCAATAATGCTCATAAATAGGAAGTTTAATAGAGTACTTTTAATACATGTTTTATTTTTGTAAATAGATTTTATTTAGTACATTATTAATATTAAGTACATTTTACTTACTCAAAAGTAAAAATAGGGCTGGTATTTTTATTAAATAAAAAGAGATTTCAATGTAGTCAAAACTAAAATTTCATGTTACGTAACACGACTGCATACCCCGTCATCCTTTTGTAACAATAGACGTAACCCCCTCTCCTCACGACATTAAGTAATTTAGGGATGGCCCCTTACCTACAATATTTTATTTTTATAAAGCAACAAATTATACCTCAATCTTTTGTAAAACAATTCTGAACTGCTATCAATGTTGAGAATATATAGCAAGTTGGAAGAGTGAATATCTTTTGTTTATTTTATGTCATTATTTTAATCATTTTAAAATTGGTAATTTACACTGCTCATTTTTTAAGTAATTTAATACCAAGATAAACATTCATTAAAAAAAATCATTCAAATAATTCATCTATTTTGTAGTAGAATGTGAGATCAAAAGCTGGATTAATTTGAAAACAGCTGAGGTAAAATTACAGGTAAGAAATAAAACAAATAATATTAAATCTTACATGATTTTTAAGGTAAAGTTTTTGAATGTTATATTTCATTCTGTTTCTGTCTCTGTTTATAAAAAATTATTTAAAAAAGGTAATGAAAGTTCTAAATGAATACTTAATTAGTATTCGTCTTAGATTATAAGTTAAAAAAATACAAATACTTTCATATAAATAAATAAAACACCAAAACTGTAAACAACATCCAATAGCTAACTGGACAGCTATGTAACAAATAGATGTCAAATGTCTCGTGTTAATTTTTATCACTCTTGTCCAATTTTTATCACTATTTTCTAGATACTTTCTCTATATTTATTTTGGATCTTTTCCTAATTTTGATAAATACTGCATGGAGATGAACATTATGTATAAGACAATATAGATAAGTTTAGTTTGGAATTTGGGTCATATAACCTTCGAGGGGGCGCAAAGAGTTTCAAACGAGAACTTGTGGAAGTTTATTCCGCACAAATACCTTTTAAAATGTAAACTGTTTAAGATTTTATATTTGGGTTACTTCAAAATTAAATACTCTAAAAATGCATTGTAAACAGTTTCAGATATCATTATTGTACAATTTTAATTTTCTAAATGTCATACTTCTAAAAATATTTTGAATTGTTAAAACATGTAAGCAATATATACTAGACCTTTGTTTTCATTATGGGAGATGTGTTTGCGAGTTATTTTACTGTAATAAAATAATTCAACGTCTAAACATGACAAATATTTTATTGTGATTGTAGGCCCTACACATAAGAATATGAAATTAAATATAATATTTAGTGAAAATAAGGAAAAATTTAATTCAAATTTTTAGTAACCCTAAAAATTATTGGATGAAAAAAATATTGGCGTTATAACACAACAGGTTCTAGCAGAATCTTAGTCTTTGTTCAAAAGGCAATTCATAATTGTTCATTTCTAAGCTCACTAGTCACCACTAGTGTAGCGTGCACATGACCCACTCTCATGAGAATTATGTTTCATCTTGGTGTCCTCCTTTGCCTTCAGTAGTTCAGTATACCACAGCATTTTCGTTTTTTACTAAAAAAAGGTAATTTTCTATGGTAAAACTGCACTGAAACAGCTTCCTGGTGGATTTTTAGTGGGATGTTCTCTATAACGTCAAATCTGACAACATTTCAACAAGTTGGTAATTTTCGTTATTTTCAGATTCACCTATTATGTCTTCATTTGTTTCATTATCAATTTCATTAACTTATTCGTTCATCATCTGGCAAAGAGACTTATTTCCATCAGAATCATCAAAGAGTTGTCTAACGAAATATCCTTTAGAAAGTATTTCTTGATTTCCTTCTTTTTCCACACCACATAACATTTTACCAATTCTCTCCTCTTCAAATGGAACAACACTAAAGTGTGAAACATAGATACTAAAAAAAGATACAACAATAAAATAATAATAATAACAACAACAGTAATATTTTAACTCCACAAAGTCTTTTGTAATGTAAATAGCTGCACGAGGAACTCGGCACAAATAACTTACACAAAAGGGCGCTTGCGGACAAAACCTCCGAAATTTGATGGCACGCAACAAAGAATAAATTTACACTAAAGCTATGAGGAAAAAATGAACAAAAATAGGTTGGGCCATTTCTAAAATGCAGGTTGTGGAGTTGGAAATAAACTTCTGACAACTGAAAAAGAATTTTTTTTAACAAATAATGATACATGCGGAGAAAAACTCTGCATGCGCCCTCTCAAAGATTAACACTTTCTCTATTGAATTAGGTTTTCAACCCAAGAAAACTATAACTTGAAAACTGAACAAAATAGAAATTTAACAAAAACCAGACAAAATGAAAATAATTTTTCTATATTATTGAAATTTGACCTTACTGCCTCAAAAAATTACAGCATTAATGAATTTTGTAATAATTAATTTACAATATTAATATGGCTAAGATAGAATGGTCATCTAAATGAGAAACTCTTTTATTAACAGAGAACTCACTCGCTCTTTAACTAACAAAACGCAGCAGGATTATTTTATGACTAAGTATAAATATATTTTTACTAAACAGTACTCACATGGCCACCCATAGACATACCAGTCACACCTAGAGGGCCATATCCTTGATTTTCACACCAATGCAATAAGACCAGAGACTCTAGTATAAGGCATCCTCCCATCACAAAAATATCTGATACATTATGTAATATTGATCGCCTAAATAAAACAAAAAGTAATTTACAGTATTATAGAATGTTCACATAATTGGAAATATACAATCATTGCAAAAGAATCATGGTAATCTGGTCTACAATGGTGTAACTTTATTCAGGTAGATACACCTATTCCATGTAGAAGTAAATTTTTTAAAAGTTTCCAATTTTGCAATAATATATCATAGAAATATTATTTTATTATTTTCATAGATAACTGTTGCTACTAAAATATCAAATATTTTATTAACATAATTTTTAAAGTTAAACATAAACACCATCAAATGGCCACACAGACAAATCACACAAAAAACAACAAATACATATCTCTCACCTACCACAATAAAACACACACACAAAATAGCCTCCATATTCAAAAAACTCCATTACCAAATATGCTACAAAACAACAAACACTCTAAGACAACACATACAACCTTTTCAAAAAAAAAAAAAAACTGACAAATACAAACTCTCAGGTATTTACAAATTAACTTGTAACGATTGTCCCAATTATTACATCGGCAAAACCGGCAAGACATTCTATACACGTTTCGAAGAATACATTACCCCCAAAAAAAACAAAGAAACCATAAATCCAGCTACGCAAAACACCTAAAAAACACCCAACACACATATACCGATATACACACTAATTTAAATGTTCTACACACACTAAAACAAAGTAAAAAAACTAACAACCTTAGAAAAATATGAAATCTACAAACACTACGCAACAGATAGGGAAAATTTATTAAATGATCATACACACTTTGAAGCCAACAGCCTATTCCAGTACATGACACAAAATGCAAACACCTCACCCCACTCCACTGTCATAAATCCATCCAGTCAGATCCTTTGTACACTGCCGATATGCCACCAGTAGAGGGTTAGCTTCGTAAAAGGAACGATTGTTTGAAACGAGTCAGCAAGTAAGCAATTACGTATTCACTTAGTTAAGTATTTTTAAAATTAGAGTAATTTTTAAAATGTTCACACACACACATACTAAATATTTTTGTTGTGTGTTGTGAAAAGAAACAAGGCTTTAGAGGGTCGTTAAAATAATGTTAGAGGAAGTTAGGGCAAGAATTTATTACATTTAAAAAAATAAGTTAACTATCACGTTACAGTAAACGTTTTAAACTAGATGTTACAGCTGAGACTCTATTGGATTTCTTTGAAAAAGTGTTTTGGGATTGGATGATGGAGAATTGGCAGATGGGGATATAGCACACCAATGCATGAGGAACGCAAAAAAGAAGTATGAAGGGACTACATACAATCAGTAATAACATTTCAGCCAATCCGCAATACATTCAAACTTTTAAAAATCTAGAATCTAATTATTTCTTTCATCTATGAATAATCCAGATTACAGTAGCCTCATATACAACCCAAGTACATAAATAACTAAATTGAATTAGCTACTAAAATTAAATAAGACGAGTTTAGCTGGGTTAACTATTGTGTAGGAGAGATTCTTTCTTTTCAGATCATTTTGTAGTTGTTATTTTTTAATATTCAGAGGTAAAATTAAACTATAGTTTGTTAACTAACAGTGTATTATTTTATACTACCTAGTTAGAAGTTTCTCCAAAGTAAATTTTTAATTTCCACTTACTAAAAAGTAAATAACAATTTCCCAATAACAAAAACATAATTTATCATAAGCTTATTGCCTACAAAATTTTGAAGTCGGAGGCGAATTTCATACTTGGACTCATATTTAACATACAAAAGATGAAATTTAATACAGAGCACAGTGGCGTAATTATGATAAACAAATAACAATAACCCTTGCTACAAATATTAAAAACCCTTGATGTACATTTCGCCAACTCAGTTAGCATCCTCAGAAGGTTACAAACATTCTATCATTGAATGTTTGTAACCTTCTGATGATGCTAACTGTGTTGGTGAAATGTACATCAAGGCTGTTTAAATATTTGTAGCAAGGGTTATTGTTATTTATTTATCATACAAAACATGACAAATAAAGGGATTTTATAAACAAATTATGATATTCACACAGAATATTCAATCATTTATTCTATACACTGATTTTATGGATACAGTATAAGAAATTTATTAAATTTATGATACAAAAGGATTAAAGAGATATGATCTCTTATATTTATAAGCATCTGCAGTAATCACATTCTGTATAAATGATTCAAAGAAGATTGAATTGTCCGCAATTTGTATATCTGAATAAAAAATATGCAATCACATATTGTATGGTCTTTACCAAGAACAAAAATCAATTATCGTCCCACATACCAATCATATTATAGAACACATGAAATTTTCGATTTGTGAGAAGACTCTATAGTTCACTATAATTAGTCATGGGAAGAGAAGCAATCAAAAAGTTGATTGTTTAGGAAATGTTTGGAATAGATTTGATGGATTAGCACATTTGCAATAAAATCACTTTGATCAGTTAAATACATCCAAAGTTATCGTAGAACAAAAAATACAGACGGAATACAGAACCTCCTCCTTTTTGGAAGTCGGTTAACACTTCTAGTGCGGATCACGTAATTTTATGGGTTCATAATTCAACATTAAATTATATAGCAAATTCTGTATTTTTACGGGTTACGAATACTCTGTGATCCTTTTCTGAATATTAGCAACACATTTCACCACTACATAGCATACAACTCATTACTACTGACTTATTGCTAGTGGTTTACTAAGATCATGTTGGGACTTTGTCATATACTGGCATACCCTGTTTACTGAAAGATTTTATGCAAGTCCTGAGCTAGCCGCTGTATTAGAGGCAAAGGATATAGGACTAGTTGGTACCTGTATGAATAATAGAAAAGGAATCCTAACTGATATAAAACAAGGACAATAGAGGTCAACAAATTTACCAGAGAAATTGAAATAAACTTGTTGGAGTTTGCTGGAAGGACAAACATAAACAAAAAACCAACACTGCTTGCGTTGTAGGTACAACAAAAATTAGTAAATGCTAATGTTATGTAACAAAAATGTAACAACTACTGAGCTCATAAAAGTCCTTTGTGCAGAACTGTCAGTGACAGAACAAGAAAATCCCCGACCAAAGTCAAGTGGCCTATCACTCAGTCGGTTTACTACTGGCAAGCATTTTTTAGAAAAAATAACAGTGCCACCAGGAAAAAAACAAAATACAAAGTCTGTTCTGCAAAGGGGTTGAAAGAAAGCGGGAAATCAAAGAGGAAAGACACATCTTTCTGGTGTTGTGAGTGTCATGTCCCATTATGGAAAAAACCATGTTTCAAGGATTAACACACAAAAAATTCAATGTATAAGTAACTTTGTCTACGTATTTAAACAGTTGTTTTATGTAAATAATGACAGCGCAAATGTATTTCATGTATTTAGTTCTGTGAAAAACGGTTTAATGCACTTTCGTTTGATTTTTTTCAAAAGTGACAGTTATAAAACGTTATTTTAAATATATAAATTCAAATATAAACTACAAATTACACTTTTGCTATTACTCCGGAGGCTGAAGAAGTCGTAAGACGAAAACGTTTCCTCCAAGTGTAAGTTAACAATTAACAACTTTTAGTTAACAAATGTCTGGTCTCAAGTAATAGCAAAAGTGTAAGTTGTAATTTACAACCAGCTCGTCACGAACAGCAACAAAATTTCAATATCAAATATAAAGTAATTGTGTTACATATCAAAATAAAGAAGAAATTGGGTGAGTTTCATTTTAAAATCTTTTATAGGTATTTCGATATCAAATATAAAGTAATTGTGTTACATATCAAAATAAAGAAGAAATTGGGTGAGTTTCATTTTAAAATCTTTTATAGGTATTTCGATATCAAATATAAAGTAAATTGTGTTACATATCAAAATAAAGAAGAAATTGGGTGAGTTTCATTTTTAAATCTTTTATAGGTATTTCAATATCAAATATAAAGTAATTGTGTTACATATCAAAATAAAGAAGAAATTGGGTGAGTTTCATTTTAAAATCTTTTATAGGTATTTCGATATCAAATATAAAGTAAATTGTGTTACATATCAAAATAAAGAAGAAATTGGGTGAGTTTCATTTTTAAATCTTTTATAGGTATGAAAGTCTGTAAATAAAACTGTTTGTATAACATTAATGTTTACATGGTTTTGCAAAATGTAGGGATGAAAAGAGAAAGTAAAATATTTTGACATTTTACTGAAAGTCTAAAATTATATTTACTGTTTTTTCAAAGCTGAAAGGTCATTTAAGTTTTTATAAAATGCTGAACTTGGTTTGCATATCTAAAGCAGTAAAATAAACTTTTAAGCGAACTTGTCAAAGAAACATTTGTTAATATCATTACTATGAAATGGAACTGTAACTATTTATTAACAGATTTCTTTCAAGTATAACATCATAAAGGACCTAGTAATAAATATAGTAAAACTTTGTAAAACCTTACTGAGACAGAACGTTTTTGATCGCTCCGTGGCGATCTTCATCAGTGTCTTGTGTTTAAAGTTGTTGTTATATTAAGCGGTGAGAGTTTTTAAAGGCAGGTTTTCGATAGTATCAAAGATTATGTGTGATATGTATTGAGCTTGTTCATTTAATATGTTTTGTATTTTGTGTTTTTAAATTTCATATTGTTCTAGTGTGTTGAGATGTGGTCTCTAGAACAATATGAAATATACAAACACACAAAACACAAACATATTAAACAAACCCAATACAAATCACACATACTCTTTGATACTATCGAAAACCTGCCTTTAAAACCGTAACATAACAACAATTCCAAGCAGAAGACACTGATGAAGATCGGCTAGGAGCGATCGAAAACGTTCTGTCTCAGTAAGAATTTACAAATTTACAAAATTTAGTTCGGATAGTCAGAAACTAATGTAAAATTGATTAATTAGGTTTCACCGAACGTAATGGACTGCAAAATTCAAGAATAAATTTAGCTTGAGACATTAGGGCATTTAAAGTAATTTGTGATAATATAACACAATCTATGAATATTCAGACACACATAAACTGGAACATAAACAAATCTGTAACTAGTAAAACATATATTTAGTATATACTGATTACTCACACTTGGTCTTTAGGTTTACGTAATCCATAAAATGGGTTTTCCAATAAAATTGAACTTATATTTCCTTCTTTCAATAATGGTTTTGCAATAATTTGTCTACGCCTCCAGAAATACTGCAAAAATTGCAATTAATTTATAACAAACAATATTTTATTTATAGAAATACAACATACATAATTTCCACTAAAATTGAAAATTGTAAAAATCCCTGTAAGGTTTATGTCATTTTAATATAAGTAATGAACTCAAAAACTAAGACTGATTTTAAATGCTTATTTTTTAAAACAAATATTTTAAAAAATCAGATTTTAAAACAATAAAGATATCAACATCATAATTGTAAATTTTATTGTGGCAATCAAGTAACTCGAGCCTTTTAACGTCAACTTTTAAAAATAATTTGTTTTTAAAAATGGAATTGTAAATAATCTTATAGCCTTTGAAATTTCTTTAAAATTGGTTCTTGATGAACCTGATAACATAACAAATAACTGAGTTATTGTAAAAAATTTTTATACAGCAATTTTTGGAGCACACATTTTATACCTGGAATATCATGTAGTATGTATATTATTATTATTATATATTTTTTTAGGTTAGTTATAAATAGACACACAAAAACACATCACATTATTGAAATATTTCAAGCATACAATGATAATTTTTTCTTCTGTTATACGGAATAATAAAATAATCCCATATATTATTATTTTTTATATATAGCAGAGTTTCGATAATAAGAGTCCCGATATTTCTAGCTTCAATTAAATTCTAAGCTATTTCTATTTGAGCTCATAAAGAAAATGATGAATGGGGCTTCCAAGAAATGTTTATAGTTGTAAAGTATGCAAAGGAAATAAGTCCGACTTCTGAAAAATGTTTACATCAATACGGTATGCAAAAGAAATGAGTCGGGCTTCCAAGAAACATTTATATCAATATGCGATGCAAAGAAAATGAGACAGGCTTGCAAGAAATGTTCATTTCAATATGGTATGCCAAGGAAATGAATCGGGCTTCCAAGAAATATTTATATTAATACGGTATGCAATGGAAAAGAATCGGGCTTCCAAGAAATGTTCATATAAAGTTCTATAAACTTATTTAGTGCATTTTTAATTACCTATATTATAAGGATTCATTAAAACACCTATTTTTTCTAATGCACAGCAATATATTTGTGTGTAATTTGAGTTTTTTGTAATCCCATCTACCTCGAATTATCAAAATACACACACACACACACACACACACACACACACACACATATATATATATATATATATATATATATATATATATATTTAACGTTATCCATTGTTTTTCCGTTGCACTGACTTTATGAAGTTAATATATTACTATGTAAGTAATTTTATCCACCATTAAGTGCAATAATTTTACCTTGAGTGATGAGGCACCTTTCGGTCAATTGACCATTGTCGAATCACTGATGTTTTTCTGTTGTAGATGTTCGGTCTGTTAAGTTGGTGTTTGTTGACGTTACGCGCACTTTTTCTTGATCTGTGTGTATGATATTTCTATATAGTATGTCTTCTGTATATGTTGTTTGTAGATTCATTAAATTGTTGTGTATGTTTTTATAAATGTGGTATTTTTCTAGTGAGTTTAGTTCTTTGGGTTGTTATTTATTTCAAGTATGGTTAGGTTATTTTCGTAATTTGTTATTTCGTGTTTATGGGATATTAGGTGTGCTGCAACATTTGATACTTTAGAAGACATTTGATACTCTAACAGAAGACATACTATATAGAAATATCATACACACAGATCAAGAAAAAGTGCGCGTAACGTCAACAAACACCAACTTCACAGACCGAACATCTACAACAGAAAAACATCAGTGATTCGACAATGGTCAATTGACCGAAAGGTGCCTCATCACTCAAGGTAAAATTATTGCACTTAATGGTGGATAAAATTACTTACATAGTAATATATTAACTTCATATATATATATATATATGCGAGTTGTGTGGAATCTGCTGTTGACCTTGATGTACCGTTAACTTCTATTTTTAGTTTCACGGCACTGTGCGAGTTTTTAGCGTTTGTCTTGGGGTTTATACTGTCTATTAGATTGAATAATTTGTCGTTTTTTGATTTTATTTGTATCTGCTCGTTGATGATGTTATTTTTATTTTTATAAATTTCTAGTTGTTTCCAGATTGTCATTTTGAGGCCTTTTTGAACTTTTTTTATTAGGTGTATGTTTTCTAATATGGGGAATGTGTGTTTGTTTTTGATTGCGTGTGTGGCTAAGTTTGAGTTATAAATTTCTGGTTTGATGTATGCATTGAGGTGTTCTTGATATCTGTCTTTTAATTTCTTTTTTGTTATATTTTATTACAGTCTGGGCATTCGATTTTGTATATTCCGTTATTAAGTGTGGGACATATTTCTTCTGGTTGGTTTATTTTGTTGATTATGTTTCCTGTGTTTTTGTAGGCTATGTTAATATTATTGTTTTTTAGTGTTTTAGTTATTCCTTTTATGTTGTATCCTGTGTATGTGAATGTAGCCCATTTTGTTGTTTGTGGTTCGATTTTAGGTTGATTTAATTTTTTTAATATTTTAAATTCTAATTTATCTATAGTTTTTTTATTGTATCCATTTTTTTGGGCTATTTGATATATTATTTGTTTTTTCTTCATTTTTTAGAGGCAATTTTAGCATTCTGTATAAAAGTGAGTTATATGCGGCCATTTTATGTTGTGGGGGATGGTTGGAGTGGTTTGGTATTGTATTGATGGTTTGTGTGGGTTTTCTATATTGAATATTCCATTTATAGAAAACCCACACAAACCATCAATACAATACCAAACCACTCCAACCATCCCCCACAACATAAAATGGCCGCATATAACTCACTTTTATACAGAATGCTAAAATTGCCTCTAAAAAATGAAGAAAAAACAAAAGAAAAACTGAAAAATACGTTCAGTATGCCATAAGATGGAGGCACTTCCTAGTCTCTGAAAGCGCTCGCATAAATACCAAGTAAGATTCTTGTTTAAGTACATAAGTGAAAGTGATAAGTGTATACAAGAAAACAGTGTTGCATAATCTACAAATATGGATATCGCCCCACAAGGTAATCAAGCAACCAAACTATTGAACAAATTTGAAAAACTTAGAAAACAAATAATAAATATCAACCATAATATACATTTTAATAAACAATGCATTAAAAACAAAATAACACAAAATATGCCAAAATAATAATAAAAAACCAAACTAGTTCTGCACAAAAAACGGCTAAACAAGCTGAAACTCTATGGATAAAAAATGAAATTAAATACCTGTACACAAAGAAAAACAAATTAACTAACACACTCTTAAAAACCCACCTAAAATTAGCTTACATACTTAAACCAAACCAATGGCATTATAAATATATCAAAATTCAAGAAAAATGCAAAAAATTTAATAGAATTAATAAACAAAAAATAGAATCTAAACTTAACAAACTAATAGAAAAGCAAAATAACATGGACAATATCACAACATTCCATCAATTCCACCCAAATTTTATAAACCTCACAAAAACAAATTTCACCAAAGAAGAAATAAACATACTCGAAAACAGCACAAAAACCAACATCAAACCAAAATTACACAACACAATAGAAAACCTCATAGTAGAAACAGAACTGGCAATAAATCTCATTAATCACGAAAATCAAGATAATATCAGAAACATAGCATCGCATGAAATCAACAAAATCATCAACAAAAAATTCAAAAAAGGAAATCACGTTGAAAATAAAGTACAAATAAACCAAATTAACAAATTGAAACAAAAACTATTCAAAAACGAAATAATTGCAACTAAAGCGGACAAAAGCAACGCTACAGTAATCATATCAAAAACAGAATACAACCAAAAAACAGAAGAATTCATAAAATCCAACAATTGCATAGAACTAAACAAAGACCCCACCAAAAAATACCATAACGAAATCATACAGTTAGCAAAAAACAATGACAATTTATTCAACCAAAAAAACCCCTACCAATACACAATAGACAACCCAAAACCCCCCAAAATGAACGCCCTCATCAAAATACATAAAATCAACAATCCCATAAGACCCTTAATAAATTTTAAAAACGCACCTGCCTATAAAATATCACAAACAATAGCCAAAAACCTAAAACACGAACTTAAATTGGAAAATAAATACACCATAAAAAATTCAATTGAATTAACGGAAATACTAAAAACAATAAACATAACCAAAAACACCAAATTCATATCATTCGACATCACAAACATGTACTCTAATATACCAATTAACGAAACCATCCAAATAATAAAAAACAAATTAACTGACCTTAAAACCAACCCCAAATACACAAACCAAATCACAAAATGCCTAAAGACCATACTAAACCAAAACTATTTCATATTCAATAATAAAATATATAAACAAACAGACGGCTTAGCAATGGGATCACCACTTTCAAGTATAATATCAGAAATTTACCTCCAAAAACTTGACGAATTAATCACACAAACCATAAAAACACACGACCCCAACGGACATTGGATACGATATGTCGATGACGGATTATACATTTCACAAAATAAAGCAATAAATAATAACATCATTCTAAATGAAATCAATAACTTACACCCTAACATACAATTCACCATGGAGGAAGAAATAAGCAATAAAATAAACTATCTAGACCTAACACTGACCAGAAATACAAATAACATTGAATATTCCATTTATAGAAAACCCACACAAACCATCAATACAATACCAAACCACTCCAACCATCCCCCACAACATAAAATGGCCGCATATAACTCACTTTTATACAGAATGCTAAAATTGCCTCTAAAAAATGAAGAAAAAACAAATAATATATCAAATAGCCCAAAAAAATGGATACAATAAAAAAACTATAGATAAATTAGAATTTAAAATATTAAAAAAATTAAATCAACCTAAAATCGAACCACAAACAACAAAATGGGCTACATTCACATACACAGGATACAACATAAAAGGAATAACTAAAACACTAAAAAACAATAATATTAACATAGCCTACAAAAACACAGGAAACATAATCAACAAAATAAACCAACCAGAAGAAATATGTCCCACACTTAATAACGGAATATACAAAATCGAATGCCCAGACTGTAATAAAATATAACAAAAAAGAAATTAAAAGACAGATATCAAGAACACCTCAATGCATACATCAAACCAGAAATTTATAACTCAAACTTAGCCACACACGCAATCAAAAACAAACACACATTCCCCACATTAGAAAACATACACCTAATAAAAAAAGTTCAAAAAGGCCTCAAAATGACAATCTGGGAACAACTAGAAATTTATAAAAATAAAAATAACATCATCAACGAGCAGATACAAATAAAATCAAAAAACGACAAATTATTCAATCTAATAGACAGTATAAACCCCAAGACAAACGCTAAAAACTCGCACAGTGCCGTGAAACTAAAAATAGAAGTTAACGGTACATCAAGGTCAACAGCAGATTCCACACAACTCGCAGTCCAAAATACGTTCAGTATTCCAGAAGATGGAGGCACTTCCTAGTCTCTGAAAGCGCTCACATAAATACCAAGTAAGATTCTTGTTTAAGTACATAAGTGAAAGTGATAAGTGTATACAAGAAAACAGTGTTGCATAATCTACAAATATATATATATATATATAATTATATATATATATATATATATATATATATATATATATATATATATATAATGTGTATAATGTTTTTGAATAGTATGTCGTCTGCAAATGTTGTCAGTAGGTTCTTTAAATTGTTGTGTATGTTTTTATTAATATGGTATTTTTTCAGTGAGTTTAGATCTATTGCGTTATTATTTATTTCAAGTATGGTTAGGTTATTTTTGTAATTTGTTATTTAACGTTTATGTGATATTAGGTGTGCTGCAACATTTGATGCTTTTGTATTTTTATTTTTGAATGCCCTGTAATGTTCTTCAAATCTTATTTTAAATGATCTGGTTGTTTTTCATATGTTAAATGTGTTGCAGTCGTTACATGTAATTTTGTAAATCCCAGATAGGTTATGTTTTTCTGTATTTGTTTTGTGGTTTGTGTTATCAAGATATTTTATTATTTTGTTGGTTGGTTTATATGTTGGTGTGTAGTATTCTTTGTTGTATATATTTGTTATTTTTTCTATTTTGTTATTGGTGTATTTATATTTTATGTAGATTTTTTTATTTTTATTATTTTTGTGTTCAGGTTATAGTGTTGTGTTGAGGTTAGGTTTTTTGTAAACTTATTGTATATTTTTTTATAAGGTGTTTGTTGTATCCATTTTCTATTGCTATTTTTGTAATGTTATCTAATTCTTCATTTAATTTTTGTTTGTTATCTTGTGTGTATTTTATTTCTTTATTTATCATGTTACTCTAAGTGTTGATTTTGTATGTCCAGTGGTGGTTAGATTTGTAGTGTATAATGGTGTTGTTGGAAGTTGGTTTTCTGTATACTGTAGTTTCTATTTTATTATTGTTTATATTTAATGTAATGTTGAGATAGTTAATTGTTCTGTTTGTTTCTGTTTCGAAGGTGAATTGTATGTTTTCGTTGTATGTATTTAATTTGTTTAGTATTATGATGTGTTTGTTGTGAATGGTAGGTTGGTATATTACAATTATATCACCTATGTATCTTGTCCATAGCAAAATATTATGTGTGTATAGTATAGGTTTAATTATTATTTGTTCAAAGTGTTGTAGATATATTTGCAAATATTACATTCTAATATACACTCTAATATTACATTATAGTCTAATATAACATACCCAATTTTAACAAAAACCAAATAGTAAAAAACCTAATAGTTGACACATAATCTAACATCTATAAAATTACCCACCAAAACATGTAGATGATGTAAACCTTATAATCAAAAAAATACACACTAAAACAATTTTTATTAATCCAAAGTAATTGTTGTATTAATTACTAGATGAGATTTTATTCATTTATCTGTCTATTCATTTAATTATAAGTGTAAAATAAATTATTTAAACACAATAATTAATTAATTGATATAGCTTACATGATCCCCAGTTCCTGCCATATGAATACACACAGGTTTATAAAAGTCTGAGCTCCATTTTTTTGGTAAAATCATTTGGAAATATGCATTATGGGATTCAGGAGGTATAAGATCTGGCAGATATTTGACCAAAGGGGAGAAAAAATGACCTTCAATAATGCGGCAGTCAGAATATTCTTCTTCCTGTCAAGAAAAAAAATGTTCTTATCAACAAGTCTGCAATTATTCAAAGTTGAAAAAACTTACAAATTTTAATTTTATTTCATGAGGAAAAAGGTTTACAAAAAACAGACTAAAAATGTTGTAAGAGAGTTTGTTCAATAAAACAAAAGATTGGTAAAATAAACAGTTCAAAGAAAAAATATATCACTTACACTTTTTAAAAAATGTTTCAACTTGCCTATAGTAGCACTTACTTTGTTTGTTGAGGACGGCCGTTTCGGGAGATGTGTCCCTTTGTCAACTCAGACCGTAACTGATCTCAAGGTTTACGTAGGTTAGGGTGGGGGTGGGATATTTTGGTGGTGTGGGTGTATTTTGTGTGTATTAGGAGTTATGATGTCAAAAAGTGTGTGTGAGTTATAATGTAATTGTGTATTGAGTATGTGTGTAGGGTGTAGTTTGAAGTGCCTATATATTTCGTATTGTTCGGTTGTGTAGCGTTGGTTATTTCTGTGTTGTTTATGAAGAATTTGTAGGTTAGATGTTATGTCTGTGTAGTCGTGTTTTGTGGAATTGAGATGATCGGCGAAGTTTGATTGGTAGTTATTGTTTTTTAGTGCTTTTATATGTTCTTGGTAACGTGTGTAGAATGACCTCCCTGTCTGGCCTATGTAAAAACTGGGGCATGAACTGCAAGTTAGTTTGTAAACTCCAGTGGTGTTGTAAATGTCGTTGATTTTGCTGTTGGGTTTAAATTGTTTGTTGAGAGTGTTGTGTGTGGAGTAAGCTATTTTGTAGTTTTATTTTCGTAATGTGTTGGTTAGATTTTGGGTTTTGGATGATCTGTAAGGTATTGATAAGTATTTTATGGGATTGTCATTTTGTGTGTTTGTGTTTGGGTTATTATGTTTATTTTTTAGGCGGTTGTATAATTTGTCTATCATTGTTGGGTTGTATCCGTTTGTTTGTGCTATATATTTTATGGTGTTTAATTCCTGGTAGTGTTCATCTTTGTCTAGTGGTGTTTTAAGGAGGCGATTTATCATGGTATTGTAAGCAGCTAGTTTGTGTTGGTGTGGGAGGTTTGAGGAACTGTGTATGGTCGTATTGGTGCTGGTGGGTTTTCGGTATATGTTGAATTTATGTGTTTGTTTGTCTGTTCGTTTAATTGTGAGGTCTAAGAAGTTAAGGGAGTTTTGTTGTTCTGTTTCGATGGTGTATGTTAGTTTAGGGTGTATGGAATTTAGGTGTTTTAAGAATATGTGTGCTCTACATGTGTTGCCTTTATATAATGTTATGATGTCGTTGACGTATCTGTACCAGTAAATTATGTTATCTGAGTATTTGTTGTTGTGTAAGATGTGGTTTTGTTCGATATGGTGTATGAATATTTCTGCTAAGATGCTTGCTATGGGGGAGCCCATAGGTAGTCCATCTTTCTGGTTGTAGTATGTGTTATTGTAGGTGAAGTAATTTTGAGAAGTGATTAATCTTGTGAGGTGGATGATTTCGTCAATGTGTGTGTGTGGTGTATTTGTGTCTATTAGCATGTTTTTGAGGATGTCGATGGTTTCTGGAATGGGGATGTTTGTATATAGATTTGATATATCAAAAGAGACTAAGGTGGAATTGTGTGGAATATTTACGTTTTTAATTTTGTCTATTAGATTTAGGCTATTTTTTATGCTACAATGATTATTAAATTTTATATGGTTTCGGATAGTTTGGTCGAGGAATTTGGCTAGAAGATGAGAAGGGGCGCTTGTATGGTTGATTAGTGGACGTATTGGGATGTCTGTTTTGTGAAGTTTGGGCAGGGCGTTTAGTTTAGGGGCTATTGGTTTTAATTGTTTTAGATGCTTTTTGGTGTGGTGTGGGATTATAAGTTTTGTTTTGTTAATTGCTTCTTTGATTTGAGCATTGTATTTTGTTGTTGGGTCTTCTTTTAGTGTAATGATGTTGTTATTTTGGATGAAGCTGTGTACTTTTGTGTTGAGCTCGCTATTCTTAATAATTACCGTTGTGTTGCCTTTGTCAGCTTTGGTAATGGTTAAATTTTGCTTTTTTAATTTGTTTTTGATGGATTTGGCTACTTTTAATTCTTGGGTGTTTGTTTTGGGGGGTTTAATTTGGGTTATTTTTTGTTTTATTTGGTGTCTGCATCTTGTTGTTCTAACGGTGTGTTGTGTTGGATTGTATTTTCAAGATCTAATATTAGGGTTTTGGTGAAATTCACTTTCACTTTTGGCACTTCAAACTACACCCTACACACATACTCAATACACAATTACATTATAACTCACACGCACTTTTTGACATCATAACTCTTAATACACACAAAATACACCCACACCACCAAAATATCCCACCCCCACCCTAACCTACGTAAACCTTGAGATCAGTTACGGTCTGAGTTGACAAAGGGACACATCTCCCGAAACGGCCGTCCTCAACAAACAAAGTAAGTGCTACTATAGGCAAGTTAAAACATTTTTTAAAAAGTGTAAGTGATTACTAGTAGCTCACGCGAAGATGGAATCAACAAATGAAAAATATATCCATAAAGAAGAATCTTGCAAAGCCAGTATAGATTTCATTGTTATAGCTAATAATCACTCCAAGGGAAGAGAGTTAAAACTTTATAAATTTATAATGTAATAGAGCTCAAATTAGAAAAAAGGACAGTAATATTTTTGATAAACATATTAAAGTAATTATTTACTACAGTATTTTAGAATTGTAGTTTATTAGTTTCATTTACATTATGTAAATGTGCTTTTTTATCCTGGCGATAAACAAATCCAGGTCATTATCAATAATAGTGTGCGGTAAATGTAAATTAAAATAAAATCATGAAAATAAATAAGAGACATAATATGAAAATAAAAGACAATATTATTGCAAAAAAAACAACAAACATTTTCAGAAACAGCAAAAAAATAACGATAAATAAATAACAATATAATAAACAAACAATATTATTAGAGAAAATTAAATAACAATATGACAAAAAATAAATAAATAATATTTATTATGACAAAATAAATAACTTTTAAAAATGTATAAATAATAACATTATAATAAATAACAATATAACAATGGATAAAAACATTACAATTAAAACAACAATAATTAAATTATAAGAATAAAATAAGAAATCTATACTAAAAAAAAAAAACATAAAGGCACCATTAATAACTAAAGTCTAAAAGATAGTTAACAATAAAAGCAGCATTAAATAACTATCTATACACAGCACACTAGCAATTATAAGTATATATTAATATTATTAAATATGAAAGTAATTATATATAAAATTTGAACCATTATTTCTACATACAAATTCTAGATACCATAGGAAAGCCATGGCATGGTCAATGGTCATGAACATGCTTCAAACCACCACAATCAACCAGTATATGACTGATTGTGATGGTATTTGCACAGAACTGATAAAATGGTGGACCCATCAATCATCAAGAAAGCACAGCTCCTTGAATAAACGACTATATATATGAGTGAGGAATAATTTCGCCGATGATGGTAGATTTTTAATCAAGCGTATACAATGGAATCGGGACCTGGTGCAGAATCCTTCGTTGACGAGAGAGCTGACTCCAATTCCCCAATGGAGAACGAAGTGTTCAAAGGTGAATCTCCAGACAACTCAATACATGTTCATGAGACCACATGAAGCAATGAGACCAATAGTAAAATGTATTGCTTCTTCCTTCAGTTTATATATTTGGAATTTTCTATTATAAGCTGCAGCAGTGAAAAATTTATAAAATGACGTTCTCAGTACATTAGTGATGGTAGTATATCAGAACTGATGGTGGTCAATCTTCCATTCGAACTCTTCAGTAAAATGGCTGACAACGGAATGGAATTACCACACACCAACCTTAATTTTCTCCATATAGTGGTTGATGCATTTTTTCGCAACATTAAACTAATGTACTGTTTCTAAAAAATTTTTTCTATTGGTCCTAAATATTCTCCTTGCTTTCGCACAGAGAATTTTTAATTCCTGAAGGACTTCACTTGTTTGGTGTCCCTTAAATCTCCATGTTGTAAATGAAGAACTTCTGAGCATTAATCGTTCCACCACGGCACAATCGGCTGGCGTGGATACATAGATGTTTCAAATGCAAGTCAAAAAAATTATGCAAGTGATACAAGATAAAAGTAGGCGTCCCAATTGGCTTTTCCTAAAATCCAATGGGGATGTCGAGGATAACAAGTAGATGAGTCTCATAAACTGATCAAAAAGAGCATGGTTGCTTCTATACATGCCGCTAAGTATTGACCATGTGCATCTATTAGCCACAAGAAAACTGTACATTGATAGGTCAACAGCTGCCCATCCACCAATAGATGCTGCTAAATGAGGGGAGCAATTAGCAGACATAAATCCACCTCTGTTCTTACATTCTCCACAAGACGTCCTCGAGACTTGCTAGTTGGAGATCCCCAAGACAAATTGTGAGCATTACAATCACCTACCAATAAGAACGGAGTCGGTAACTGGCTTATTAAGTCCACTAAATCACTTTGTTGAACATTGTCGTGTGGGGGCAAGTAGTAGACACAAGATAGAGTGAACTTAAACGGAACAGGTGTTTGAATGGCTACTGTTTATAAATGGGTTATTAAGTTAAGAGATATTGCATCGATATAATCACAGGATAGCTACACCTATAGCTCGATCATCTGTAACGAAGTCGGATCTGAAAACTGTATATTTTCCCCTTACATAGATCTCCATTACATGTAAATTTTGCTGTCCATGGAGATGTGTCTCTTGTAGACATATGAACATCAGATACACATTTTGGACGAGTAAGTTTAGATCTTCTATGTGACTTCTATTGCCACTTGCGTTCTACTGTATCACTGACTTGCTAATTACAGACAACCATTGTGATCAGACACCATTGTGTGCAGGTGATCTCTCTTTTCTCACCTGGGACTTTCACAAATGTTCCAGGTTTAGAATCCTCAGATTTAATATCCACCTGCTCGGGGATGGAATCTGAAGAGGTTATAGATTTTATAGGGGTGGGTTTCCCATACCCTCGTTTGATTAGTTTTTTTTGGCACCTAATACTGTTGGTGCCCATTTGGTCTTTTGGACAACTGAACGTGACTCATTTTAACGATTTATCGTCTTTGACAAAAAGGCTCATTACTGATTGGCAATTTATTTTGCGCCGAGCTGCAAGTGTTGGTCAGAGATTTATGTTGTCCACCAAGCCTTCCTGCGGAAGACGTCTAGTGAGGTTGATGACGATATCTAGTGAATGAAGACCTCTAAGAATGGGGCAATTATTGAAACAACACCGGAAAATCAACTGAGTACATTTTGTAAAATCACTTACAGTTGAAAAATGTTCAAATAATTAAAATAAACAAAAATTGGTTAAGGCAGAAAGTTCCAAAGGTGATTACACAAGACCTTCGTAAGCGGAGCAAACTTACAAACTCGGCATTAAGACAACGCAATTAAATCCAACGAGATGAAAAAGTTAGTGGATTGAGTTAGTCCCAAACATATTGTTAATGGAGACAGACGTTTTTTCTTTGTGCGGTTACATCAGTTCAGTAACAATAAAATAAAACATTTGTGCGAAATGTAAATTTTGGGTAAGTGTCTTTTTTAGGTGGAGCCTAGTTTATACATCTAGGTGTCCAATTGAATAGTTTCGATGATTTAATAGTACTATAATAACATCCTTAACAGAAGACGCCAAGTTGTACACAAACTTTACAAGACGCAATGAACTGTGTATTAAATTGGTTCAAAATTAACAAACTCGCAACATAATAAAAATATAATGAAGTTTATAAATAAAGAAAGAAGAAGAGGTTGACTTAAGTTTGTGAAGCCTGTGTGAAAAGTTACAAGATCAGTTATAATCGAACGCAGAGCTGAAAGAAATTAACTCACACTAAGACAATATGAAATTTAACATGAATGTTTGGCAGGTTTTCAGAAACTTTAAACTCTTTTAAATTAAAACCTTATTTTGAAAATAATAATAATTGGAAATAAAAATTTTATAAGATGTTAACAAGGTTTTTCTATTTTTCAAAATTGACTTTCTATACTATCATTTGCTCAGTAATGGAAAATAACTAATGATTACAGATATAAAAACTCAAATATGGCTTTCTAGCATAAATAAGTGAATCTAAATAATAGTTTCGATAATAGATTTAAAAATGAATCATAATTTTCATAATTGTAATTTTTAACATGTATTTTGAACCTGAAACCATAATTTTAGTAATTGTAACTTTTTAATATGAACCATAATTTGATAATTATATTTCCTTGTATACATCATAATTTTGATAGATGTATTATGATCTGAATAACAATTTTGTTATTTGTAAATATTACCTAAAGAATAATTTTCAAAATTGCATCTTACCAAGAATAATAATATTAATAATTGTATAAGTATAACAAAAATTATTTTGTAAACTATTAAATAATTAATATTGGTAAAATTAGGGAAAAGTGAATTAAAGAATGGAAATCAAACCAGGTTAAGCTCGTAAATGGGCAATACTACCCACTACCCATCAAATCAAAGTTTATTAGAAAATAGGTTAAAAGCTAAGAAAACAAACAAGAAATGTTAAGAAATAGAGAAAATGTAAATAAAGAAAAGACTAGGGTATTAAAATAATTGAATAAAATAAAAGTAATTGTGATTTACTCGAATAAAATTGAGAACAATGTAACTTTAAATTCAATTCCATAATTTTTGTATATAATGTTGTAACCTGTACTACTAAATAAACATAGAAATAATAATAAAATTGTTTGAAAATAAAAAACGTTATTTTACAATTAGCAGTTATTTTCTATTTCATAATTAAGCTTCTCTAGTGTTTAATCCTAACAAGGTTTTAAAATCAGAATGTCTCTTAATGAATCTGTGACGCTGACAAAGCCTCGAGGGCTTAAAGGTCACTGATTGGTTTCAATTATAAATTTAGGAATTGGTTATTCTTAAAGATCTAATTTCCTGGGGAACCAGTTTGAACCCGAAAGTTAGATTATTACTTTTCTACAGAAAATGTGCGCTGAATCCCTTGTTGACAAGAGAGCTGACTCCAATTCGTCTATAGAATGATGTAACTCACTTCTTTCTTATATAAAATTTACACATTGTAATGTAAATTTATAAATACAGCACATTTTCTTAAATATAGAAATCTTGTTGCTGTTCATGACGAGCTGGTTGTTAATTACTTATTACACTTCTGCTGTAAAAGTGTAATAAGCACGTTTTTTTCTTACACTTGACAAGCAGGCAAGTAATTTTATATTTTGAAGCTAAATACCACAACTGTGCCACTTACTGTGTCACAATTTGGAATTCTATACCATATTAATTAGTAGAATTTTAAAAATAATATGATATATAACACAATGGTATATAATCATTGGTCATTTGCTAGATGTAAGGTTTAAAGTCATCAAAATGTGAATTACATTAATAGACATAAGTAACAGAAAATTCAACAGTTTAAAAAATAATTCAAATGGTATAAAAAAATATAAATTACGTCCTGTGATGATTAAAAAAAAACTCAAATTTGTCTTTTATATATATATTGTAACATTTATAGAATGGGCTATATAATATTATTTAAGAATTGGAAGAATATATTAGAAATAACTCACACAAAATTTAAAAAGAAATTCATTAAGATATTGGTTAGGTTAAAATTTAGGTAAAAGCATAGAAAAGTAAATAAGGTATTTGAACTGAAAAATCCATTAGGAAATTTGTTATATCAAATAACCTAACACATAAATTAAAACAAGGTAATCTAATAATAATAATTATATGTAAACAAATTTGTAAACTGTAGGAACATAGGGCTAAGTAAGTACTTGAGAGATAGGAGATGAAAAACGATTGTAAACAATGAGATTGGAAGGTTATGTTTCTATGAATTCGGCTCAAAACACACACAATTCGGAAATATCACAAAAGTAAAACACAAAGACACTTCACACACTAATAATATTAATAAAATAAACACTGGAAGGTTTGTTGAGGATAGGAAATTGAAACAGTAAGTTTCAACCAAAGTTTAACGAAATTAAAACTGGTGAAAATAGTTCATTGACATTAACAGATGTGAAAGCAAGGAAATAGGTCAGTGTGACAATCGATTCTAGTGAAAAAAAAAATCGAACTAAATTATAAACCATCTGATTTTGTTTTTAAGAAGGAGGAGGCCGCCATATTTGTAACATTTTTAAAAGAAAATCTAAGGACGCGTAGTTAGAGCATTCTAGCGTGGGTGACGCTACTAGAGGAAGCAGACCTTGCTGTGCAGTCAAAATTCTATTTATTTGGAAAGAGTTCGTCTAAATTATACCGTTTTGTTAAGAAGATTGGCCAAACTAAATTAAGGAGAAGTGAATTACAAAATGTAATACTGTGTTAATATAAAGTGAAGTAAATAAAACGAATTTAAGTGTGTAAAAAGTCAAATTTGGAGAGAACGGAATCTTACGTAAGCTAACTGAAATTTCGATATTTGATAAGTTATTAGCGCTATAAAAATCAATTTTAATGGACATTAAGATAATAAGGAAGTTTAATTTTGTACAATAGAATATCTTGTAGTTAATTAATAGTAAGTAATAAGAAATAATCCAGTTCAAATAGTTTAGCCTTTTTGCATATTCAAAATTTAAGTTTTTCCATCAGGAAAATATTTATTAAACTTATTTCAAAATTTAATATTGTTTTTCAAAATTTATTTAATTAACAAAAGAGTTAATATAGCCCATGCTATAACCCCGAGATATCAAGAGATCTTAAACTAGCCAAGGGTATTAAAATTGTGTAATTCTAAAATCAAAAGAAATAAGAGTTAGTATATTTTGTTAAAAGTTGTTAAGTTTATTTTTGTTCTGTTTATTGTGTTAATTGTTTACTTGTAGAATTAATAAATAATTGTAATAAAGAATTTAAATTACAAATGCATGAGTTGTGTTGTGTGAAATAAAAATAATTATATCATTACAATATATATATATAATAAAATAAAATATGTTTAACAAAAATTAAAAAAGGATCAACTACATGCATTAAATTATCACCTAAAATCTACAACACAATTACATAATATTTTTGCTTTAACTATACCTTATCAATCTTAACTGGATAATTTTCAGAGACCAGATCAAAGCAAAGAGCACGATTTGATACAACTTTACGAAATTCTAATAACCTGAAAAAAATTAAAGAATTATTATTTACGTAATTTAATTTATTTCTTAATCTATATGAAGCACTATATGCAATTTCTTAGGCTATGTGGAAAATATTAGATAAGTGAAAAAACCTGAACATAATTCTTGCACAATAACATAACCATAATAATATGAATACTATACTAAAGTACGTTAATACTTTGGATATTGTTTAGTTGAAGATTTAAAAAATATTCATTGTATACATATGAAAATACATATATGATGAAATAGTTATATTTCCAAACCTCATGACAGAAAATAAGAACTTTATTAGTTTTGTACTTAATGGTTTTATAAAGTACAAAGGTTTTCCCTCTGTTTTTTGTAAGAAAAAATTTCATAAAACTTACTTACCTAAATATATTGTTTTTTTTTTTTTAACAAAGATCCAAAATTTGATTTTTTTTAATTACCAAGAGCAATAAACTAGTGTGAAAAATAGAGATAAGAAATTACAATAGTAGTTAAAGTCAAAGTTGGGCTTAAGAAAATATTTATAGTAAATAAAATAGTTTTTAACTTATTGATTTTATTTCTCCAGTTAAATTTTAACACTAATGTTCATATTGTATTCTACTGTAAAAATATACATTCATGTACATTGGAAAAGTACATTTAATAATATTACATTACTAAGATTGCCACTAAAAAAAGGTATGAAAATCATGCTTAGCAATTTTCAAGACGTTTTAACAAGCATGTGTAGATAAAATGGCAAAAAATGACTATTTAAGCAAGATTAGCAAAACTTGAATAATTGTATAGAATTTTGTAAATTATTCAATTTAGTAATTAAGTTGTGATTAATTTCAAACCATCATCTAGGTAACAAAAAAACAGGAACACCTCTAAACAGAAATGGAGAATTTCATTCATGTAAAGCATCAACTTAGATTTGGACCACGACATCAAAAATTAAGCTTAGTTTCTAAAAAAATTAATAAGCTAAACATTAACATGTACAATACAAAATGAAGATCAATTTCTGAACATAAAATCAAGTTAAAACACTGTTTCAATTACCTTAACTTACATTACTGAGCTGGATGCAAATCATAGAAGTTTTGTTAACAATGTGGCAGGCCACTTAACGCCCTTGCTTCACTAAGAGGTACTTGGACTCTAATGACTTGTTCAACTGCAACACCTCACTAGCTCTGAGACTACCCACATGATATCAGATCATGCCACACTACATACAATTGATTTATCATTACAACATTATAATATTAAGTGTTCAAGTAGCAATGTTACAAAACATCACAGATCCACTTCATCCAAATGTTTATCACCACTAATCTGCCACATATGTCTGCGTTTCTAGCAGAAAGAAGGAACTGATATCATCCTGGATGCTAATGTTTTTCTTCACATCTTGGAGAACAAACCACTCTCAACGATTGTTGAAACAATCTTATTTCTGCAGACAACAAAGCCTTTGGTCGGACTATTTTGAGGTCCACTCCTGCTTAGCAGGATTCCACCTTGATTAAGGATCCTATTAAAGAAAATTTATGTAATGAAAATTTATAGGAAACTAACATCATGAAGATCAGTATGAGTGAATCTTCAAGGGAACCATGACAGTATGTTATCCCCCTCTTTTCAACAAGGAAATTACACCTTTTATGAATAGCTAAAATGTTATCTTCTCCAGTTTCAGAAACGTAGAAAATCACAACTACAAACTTTAAACTAATATCACAAATTCATGAATGATACACTGCCTTCGATTACATATACTTCTTACTCTCTCTATTCTCTTACCTGTTACCTCATACACCACCACTATGTCTTCAAGGAATCTAGTTCAAACCACAAAGCTGAGAGTAGTTTTTAACACTTCAGCTGACTGAAACTTAAGCAAACTAAACCAGCAACTTCTTCTGGGACCCAAAGTTGTGAAGGATCTATCCAAGTTATTAACTACAGTCCTTTTCTTTGATTATGATATCCAGATCTGAGTTTGACAGCATTGAAGGCTATAAGCAAAGTAGCCCCTCTCAAGGTAGTGAAACAATTGTGGCATTGTATTATTTGGTAAGCTTTATCACTAGAAAACTCTCTTCTATCTCTCTTTCTTCCTTTACCACACTTGAAACTTACTTTGTCACAGATTCTGAAATTATCGTATTGAGTTTCACGTTGCATGTCAATTGAAAACTTTTCTAGCTAACTGCATTTTAGATAAGACATCTATCATTAAACTTGAGCAATGGCATCATGTATCCACTAGACAATTTCACTAATATGGGTGTTTTCCACTTCTCTGTCTTTCAACCCTTTGTGGTGATAACACCCTCCAGCTCACATCAAACTTTTATAAATCATTTCTTTTCTATAGAACAAAGCACTATATTACACTACATTAAAATATAGCTACAAAGTATTAAATTAGTATAAATTTGGTTAGAATAAATGATACAAGACCTCCATTTAAAAATACATTTTTTCACAGAACAAAGATTTGTGTTTTAGATTTAAAGGTTTACCTCATGCAAAAACCCTTTGTAAAAACTACATTTTTTTAAAAAACCAAATCTATCCAAACGGGATATCTTGATTCTATGGTAATAGTTTACTTTGATTCCTCTGTCTTTAATTTTTTTGAGTTTAACATGTTTCTTAAAAATACACTTTTAACAAGGGAAAAGTAATTAAAAAGTCAGTAACCATTAATATTCCTTAAACTTTGTGTAAAATATTGGAACATAAACATAACCTTGCTTGACAAACAAGGCTACTTTTATATAAATAAATTGTTGTAAAATTACCAGCTATGTTTTATCACATTACCATAAATGTATTATTAAAATATATATTGTTACAAATTATCTCCTTTAGGGAGCAGAATTCAAACAATTACCATGTACGTTTGTAGTCCAGTACGTTTAGTGAAACTTTATTTATTCAGTGAAATTTTAATTAATTAATGAAAGACACTGATGAAGATCGCCATGGAGCAATAAAAAACGTTCTTTCTCAGTAAGTTTTTACAAATTTAAAGTTCGGATAGTCATAAATTAATGTAAAACTGATTAATTAATGAATATTTATTCACTAAAAGACAATTGTAAATATTTACCCTAACCTAGGAAAACCTTGAGATCAGATACGGTTTGAGTTGACAATGGGACACATATCCTTAAATATAAGGATATAAATATATAAGGATATATTTGTCCTCATCAAATATAAGTAAATGCTACTATAGGTAAGTTGTAAATATTTACATGTGTTTTAGTGAAAACTAGTAGCTCATGTGAAGATGGAATCATCAAATATGAATACTTATTATCTATCATTAGTATCTAGTTTAAACATTTATTTGAATGATTCATAAACTGTTTTCATATTACAAGCATAATATTAAATGTTTAACATTTACTAGCAAACATTGTAAAGAATTTATTGTTAATTTGAAAATTTGTCTAATTATAAACATTAGACCTTTTCATAACCTTCAAAACAATTTGGTATATTTACACTATCTTAGTACTGATATACATATATTTTTAATAAAACTCACCATTTTAATAAACTCATTTTTATTTCTGTTAGGAACATTGATATATATACTCACCTTTTTAACCCAAATGGATCACCCCAACCTTTGACAAAATATTTTGAAAGTAAAATTGCTCTATAAAATTTATCCAATTTACTCAAAGGCATTTCTGGCTGATTATTATTATTAACTCTCTTTTAATAGATCATTCAATTTTTCATTTTTATAAATATAAAACAGTTCCTTCGTTGTTGCTTAGTGAACATAAACTAATTTGTGTTTTAATAACAAACAAAAAATACTACACTATACTACTATTCGGTGTAATAAATGTTAAAAAAGCAAAATCAGCTGTTGATATTGGAAGCATCATTGCAAGTTTTATATCCCATCAGTTTTTTGATTGACATTCTGTACTCAATGTACCGCTATGTGACGATCTTCATCAGTGTCTTCTGCTTGGAGATGTTGTGTCAAGCGATGACGGTTTTAAAGGTAGCTTTTCGATAGTATCAAAGAGTATGTGTGATTTGTATTGTGTTTGTTCGTTTAATATGTTTTTGTGTGTCTGTAAATTTCATATTGTTCTAGTGTGTTGAGATGTGGTCCTTTTTTGTTGATATGTAGGATTTCTAGGTTATGGTAAATGTCTGTGTATTTGTGTCCTGTTTCTTTTATGTGATTGTAAAATGTTGAGTTGGTGTTTTGTTTGTTTAAAACTGCGACCTGTTTGTCCAATGTAGAATTTGTTACATTCGTCGCAGTTCAGATTATATACGCCCGGTGCTGGTGGTTTATCTTTGTTGGTGTTGTGTTGTAACTTGTTATTAGTTTTGTATGCTATTTTGTATCCTATTTTTTGAATATTGATTAAGTGACTAATCATATATTGTTATACATAAGCCTGATTGAGGGAACTATCTAAGAAAACCAAAAGAAAGAAAAAAGGAACGAGCCTTAAATATTTGCCCTCTGTATAACCGTGTCAAGATTGTTGACCCACACTTTTAGATCTGTACAGCATTGCCATATGTGAAAAAGCGAAATCAGCATTGTTTCTACTTGGAGGCTAAGCAGAGACTGACAGAGATAAAAAGATCTAGCATTAGATAAAGTAAAGTCTTATATTCACAAAATACACTTTTGCTATTACTTGCGGCCAGACATTTGTTAACTAAAAGTTGTTAATTGTCAACTTACACTTATACTTGGTCACAAGTAATAGCAAAAGTGTAATTTGTAATTTACAACCAGCTCGTCATGAACAGCAACAAGATTTCGATATCTTATATTTACCTCAAATAGTATACATGAAAATCAGGCGCGTATCCAAGGGGGGGCGATCGCCCCCCCAACCCTCAAGAACTTTGGGTTAAAAATCGACAATATATTATTAAATTAGGACTTTCTATTAAATTAGACTTTTACTTAAGTTAATTCGTCTTTTATTGTAAATAAAAAATAAAATTTTAATTTCAAAATGTGACCCTCGGCATACCCTCGTAAACGTCTAAACGTTGTAACAACAGATAGCGCTAGTGAAGCTTAGTCTGGAACATATGATTTTCAATACGTAATTTTACAAGCGTAATATTCGTAGTTGACTCAGGAATTGTTCGTGTTGGTAGAAAGAACTTTTTCTGTTCTATGTTTTTACGTACACGCACGCGCGCACACACACACACACACACATATTATATATATATATATATATATATATATATATATATATATAATGCATCGATCGCCCTCCCAAAGCAAGTCGCTGGATACGCGCCTGGAAAATATCTACATGTCCTACCAATTCAAAGTTTTTTATATAAAATTATCATACATTTGTAGAATTAATTCAGTTCATTTAAAGTTTCAAGATATAAATATATGATAAAAAATGCCTATATTATTTCTTCTTCAAAAATGAACTACATATTAGTTTCTTACAAAAGTAAAAAAAAAAAAAAAACGTTTCCCATCCTATAATGTATTTTTTTGATTAAAAAATAATATAAGCTAACTCATTTATTTAATTTGTTTACTTTTTGAATAAATAATCTTAGTGTGTTTTTTCAATTTTATTTTATAAAACTTAAAAATCGCGTGTTAATACAAATAATTGTGTTTATTTTATTGATTGCCTTTTCTAATTCTTATTATTTAAACAAAATTGGAGGTTTGGTTATTTATATACTTGGGATTGTTTGAGCGATGCAGTGGTGGTTACTCAAACCATCATGAATGAGCAATACATAGAAAAATAATTTTCATTCTTTGGCGCCAAAACTAGTGTTGCTACTGTTGTTATTAGTTTAGGATATTGTCTTCTTACATTTAGGATATTTTCAGCAGTGTGATAAATTTCAATAAATTGTTCAATGAAATGTTACCTCTAATTGTCGTATTCAAGAGAAGACAGTGTGAAAAATGACAATGTTTCTCGATACCTTAGTTTGAATAAGTTAAATCTCATTTGCAAGCTAGTAACCTAAAAATATTCTCCATTCTCCCCAAATCATAAGCCAAGAAAATTGTTTATTATCATTTTATTGGGTATCTTCATATCTTTAATAACAACTTATGTAAGTTTCTTTCGGTTTTATTAATACTTTTAACCTGACTAGACCATTTATAATGAAGAGTAGATATTGAAACATACACTTTATGTAACACTTTTATATAAAATAATGTAATTATGAAACTTATTAGCTATTGGAAGCATATTGTAAGACATATTTGGTAAATGTTTAGTTCGCTAAACCGGGCCTATATTTGCATGAGGCATTCAAAAACATGAAAAATAAAATAACTGACATCCAAAGAATTAAAAATAAATAAAAGTTATAAATCTCAGAACTAGTGGTTTAAAATTTGAAGAATTACAAACATCTTTACAATAATCTCGGTATAAATAATCGGTAAAAATATGGTCATAATGACGTTGGTTTAAAAAATATTTTTTCGTCTTAGATTACTCGTTTTAACATGTAGAACATGAATATCAACTTTTCTTTCCGTGGAAAATATGGAAAGTTACTTTTTTCACATTTTAAATGTCAAGTCATGTAGGTCTATAGCATGAAATAAGCACGCAGTAGCTTACAGGCACTGCACTATGTCTAGATTTGTAATTTTAGACCATATTACTATATACCTATATTAAAATATACCTACAAAATATCCAGTCAGGATAGATTTGGTTATAATTTTATTCAATATTGCTATCTACCTATATTAAAATATACCTACGAAGTATCCAGTCAGGATAGATTTGGTAATAATTTTATTTAACATTAATATCTATCTGTATTCAAGTATACTTACGAAGTATTCAGTCAGGATAGATTTGGTTGTAATTTTGGTAAATATTTAGACTTATTGCCGATGCAGAAAATTATAACCAAATCTTTCCTGACTGAATACTTCATAGGTATATTTTAATATAGGTAGAAAGTAATGTTGTATAAAATTATAACCAAATCTATCCTGATTGGATACTTCGTAGGTAACTTTAATATAAATAGATAATAATGTTGAATAAAATTATAACCAAATCTATCCCGACTTGACACTTTATAGGTATATTTTAGTGTGGGTATATAGTAATGTATAAAACTATAACCAAATCTATCCTGATTGGATACTTCGTACGTATATTTCAATTCAGGTGGATAGTAAAGTTGAATAACATTATAACCAAATCTATCCTCACTGGATACTTTGTAGGTATATTGTAATGTAGGTATATAGTCATGTATAAAATTATAACAAAAAGTTAAATTTTTAGATTTTAAGTTTAGTATTAAAATAAACTGACTTTAACGTAGTGCAGTGCGCTTTAGCTACTGTGCGGCAGTTTCACGCTATACATGCTATTACAGACTAACATTAAAAATGTGCAGAGAAATTAACTTTTTTTATTTTCTGCAGAAAAAAGTTATATTAGTGTTTTACACATTGAAATGAGTGTTAAAAAAAAAAATTAATAATATCAATAAGACTCGTTTACGCTACACATTACAACCTAACATTTAAAATGTGAAAAAAGTAACTTTCCGTATTTTTCCACGGAAAGAAAAGTTGATATTCATGTTCTACACATTAAAACGAGTAATTTAAGATGAAAATTTTTTTTTAAAACCAACGTCATTAAGACTATATTTTTTTACCAAATAATCTTTATAAATTGAATGCTTCTTTAAAATTTTTGGAAATATTGAGTTTTATTGATGTTAATTTTTTATTAGTCGTTTTAATGTGTAGAACACGTAATTGTGTTCTACATATTATGACTAAATAGAAAAAAAGGGTAATTATTAAGATCAGCTGCTACCGCTCCGTTTAGTGAATTTTTTTTCCCTGACCTTGCTGAACACGAATCTGAAGTTTTATTTTACTGCAAACACATTAAAAAAAACCTAACCTAACCAGACCTGACCTGGTTTTCTTAAGTTAATATGTTTTTGCCGTCAAAAATAACTTCAGTTTCATGTTCAGTAAGGTAAAATCTATCAGGAAAAAAAATTTCGTTGATCAGAGCGTTAGTAAGCACCAAAGTCAGGTCATGTCAATTTATTATTTTTTTATGTAAATATGTGTTTGCAGTAAAAAACTTCAGTTTCATGTTCAGGGAGGTCAAATTGATCAGGAAAAAAATTTCTCTGATCGGAGCGGTAGTCGCTGATCTTAATAATTACCAAAAATAGTTCTTTCTTGGAAGTCTTCATATTGTTGCTGCAAGAGTTTTGACATTTTTTTATTTATAATTCAGGATTCAGGCCAGTGTATAAGTAAGCTTGTAGCAGGTATATGTTTACAAAACAATTTTTAACACTTTATAAGTTATTATTATTATTATTATGAACATTGCGGATATATCTATACAGTTTACAATTATTTTGTATCACTCAAGGTAGTTTTAAGAATCACATCTGATATTTTAGGCTGGCTGACCTTTTGGGTCTTTCAACTTGGAATATAAGAATGGCAAAGTTTTTGTTCTATAAAACATTAAGAAACAGTCGTTAAATTATTATCATAATTACTAGTAATATTTATGCACTGTATTTTTGCTATTTACAGTTCAATTGCATTTTTGGAGATAGTGCTACTTGATGTTTCAGCTTTTACATACTATTTTGGCACTGTTTATTTAGCGCGTGTTTATGTTATTAGCAGTTTTGGCATGATTTATCTTCAATACAGTCTTTTCTGAGGAACATCTATTATAATAGCGTCCATTAAAATGTGGTTTCACTATATACCTATATTACAATATTGCAACAAAGTATCTGGTCAAGATAGGTTTTGGTAATTATTAAGATCAGCAACTATCCCTCCGAATGGCAAAATGTTTTTTCCTGATCAATTTGATCTTGCTGAACACGAATCTGAAGTGATTTTTAACGGCAAACACATATTAACCTAAGAAAACCAGTTCAGGTCAGGTTAGGTTAGCTTATTATTATTTTTTAAAATGTTTTTGCAGTAAAAAAAAACAGATTCGTGATCAGCAAGGTCAAATTCATCAATTAGAAAAATTTGCCGATCGGAGTGGTAGTAGCTGATCTTAATAATAACCTAGGCTGTTTACAATTATAGGAATTAAATTTAATAATGTATTTCTGTCATATTTGTCTTAGGAGCATAAGTTATAAGAACGAAAGAAATTGAGGTTACTTCTTGTTTTTGGGATTTGGATAGTTATGTATAGTTTTTGTTTTTATTACTATGCTATATTTTTGTAATAACCTAACCTATCCTAAATAGATACATATTTGCTATTTAAAATATAACTATACATAATAAAATAATTTCACTTCATTAGAAGCATCTTTATTATGTTTGTAAAGTTAAGGTATGTTTGTATTTATCAAATTTTAATAAAGTTGCTTGTTCTAATCATCTTGAATTCGCCGAATAAATCATAAGTATTTGTTGCGTAACTGAGTGAAAACTTTTAACTTACTTGCTGACGCATTTTGAAATAATCGTTTCATTGACAAAGCTAACTTGGTACTCATTGATTTGAGTTGCGAGTTGGCTTTTTCAACGAAACGATTGTTTTGAAATATGTCAGAAGTAAGTTGAAAGTTTTCACTGAGTTACGCAATTTATTCTTACAAAATTTTAACAACTATTGCTGGTTTACAATATTTATAATAATTTTTGTTTTTCAGAAAGATTTATTAATAAATAGCTTATAAAGTAGGAACAATTTGGAGTAGGCGCTATAAATTATATATGATTACCAAAGTTATATATGGTTATATAAAGAGACAAAGTCTGAAAAGTACTCAAGAACAGAAAAGACATACAAACACTTGGTGCTGAGGACTGAAAAATAATTACTTGAAAAAGGTAACCTTACATTACTCATAAAAGTTTATTAACTCAGTTTTTTTATAAAACAGTACTCTATGTTATATTACATTATCATATAGCTGCAAAGTACTTGTTAGGTTTGATTTGGTTATAATAAAGAAATAAAATAATGTATGCTAACATTTTCTAACTTTTTCATTATCATTCCATGGAACAAGACTAGTATAGATTACTTAACAAGATATTTTTATTACTATCTTCTTACTTTCATATCAATATTATTATTACTTACAAAATAATCAGACAATCCATAAACTTAAACACAGAAACACACATAAAAAACAGAACAAACCTCATAAATAAAATAAAAGACATAAACATGGCACACAATTCAACACTACTATCACTCGACATAACAAATATGTACACCAACACACCCATACCCGAAACGTTCAACATCCTAGAAATCCAATGAATACAGAACAAAATACCTAAAACCAATGTTACCGAAATCATAAACATCCTCCAAACCATCACCAAACAAAACTATTTCACCCACAACTCAAACTTCTATTCACAACCAATGGCCTACCCATGGGAAGTCCCATCAGTAGTGTCCTAAGCGAAATTTTTCTACAACACAGACAACACCAAGATACTCACAAACAATACACACGCACACAAAATAATTTTTTTTGGCACAGATACGATGATATCATAACACTATACAGAGGCAACTCCCGTCAATGCGAAAAACTCCTCACCTACACTAATAAAATACACTCAAAACTCCACTACACTTCAGAAATTGAAACCAACTGATCCCTAAACTTCCTCGACCTAACCATAACAAAAAGCCACACACAAAAACACCCATAAACCCATAAAAACCCATAACAACAGACACACTTATCCACAACACTTCAAAACACCCTATCCAACACAAACACGCTGCCTTCAGATCCATGCTCCATAGACTTAAAGAAGTCCCAATGACCACCGAAAACATAAACAAAGAACTAAACACAATTAAATATTTAGCGTACACAAATGGATACAATACCACAATAATAGACAAACTATGGTACAAAATACAAAAAAACACTAAAATTAACACTACAGACAGGAAAAACAATTACATCACATTACCATACATAAACAAAACAACAAACAAAATAGCCCGCAAATTTCAAAAAATAGGATACAAAATAGCATACAAAACTAATAACAAGTTACAATACAAAATACAACACAACACCAACAACAAACATAAACTACAAGCACCAGGCGTATACAAACTGAACTGCGATGAATGTAACAAATTCTATATTGGACAAACAGATCGCAGCTTTAAACAAACAGAACACCAACTCAACATTTTACAATCACATAAAAGAAACAGGACACAAATACACAGACATTTACCATAACCTAGAAATCCTACACATCAACAAAAAATGACCACATCTCAACACTAGAACAATATAAAATTTACAGATAAACAAAATCACAAAGTACAAACATATTAAACGAACAAACACAACACAAATCACACATACTATTTGATACTATCGAAAACCTACCTTTAAAACCGTCACCGCTTGACCCAACATCTTCCATCAGAAGACACTGATGAAGATCGGCACATAGGGATCGAAAACGTTCTGTCTCAGTAAGTTTTAACAAATTTACTAAATTTAAAGTTCGGATAGTCATAAACTATTTTTTAAGTGATTAATTAGTATTACTGTTGGTGTTTGGTACAGATTCTAATCTCTGTTGATAAATTCTTGAATTTTGTAGTGCATTACGTTCGGTGAAACTTAATTAATCAGTTTTAGATTAGTTTATGACTATCCGAACGTTATTTACACAAGACCTACGAGGTACATTCTGCTGTGCACTCTGCGTACCTTATCATATACTTCTTCCCTTTCATGATCTATGTTCTATACTATCTAAGTCTATGCCAACTAAATTCAACAGGTATGCGACTTGGTCTAGTGGGCAATACTCTAACCATTTTCAGATAATGTATTTTAACTCCTAAAAGCAGTCTGTTGTCCCTCTTCTCATCTTAATTTTCTCTCCGTCAGTTCGTCTCCTTTTGCATGTTGGTTTCAGCCGCCTTCATCTTAATAATCATTTGTTTAATAAGTGCTGTGAGCTATCTCAAAACAAAGATATTTCATAAAATTTAACTAATTAGCAACTCCACATTTGTCATTATTTTCTTATTAAATCACAAGTGTTAGCATATAGTCAATTGCTTAGTAAACCTGTGTTATGAAACTTTGTATAATTTATTAGGTTAGTGAACATTTTAATTTGTCGCTTTTAGAGTGTTTTAGTGAACAATTCATGGGGAAAGTGGTGTGCACATCCTCATGATCCTTATATTAAAGCTGTGAAGAACATTTATTCCAAGTAAGTTAGTGTTTTATTCATTTAAATGATTCCAACTTTATCAAATTTAAGGGCTAAACACAGTTTGGATGACACAAAATAAAGATCATAGCTGTACCAGGCTTGTTCTATAATTAAAACTAGTTACAGCTATAATGTAAACAAGATATTAGATGAATATGTTGATGTTAAAAATATTTTTTTACTTCTAGTTGTTGGTAATTACTAGAAAAAAGTAGCAATATATTATTTTAATTAATTTTTTTTAAAAATAAAATGGAACATTATATTATTTTACATTAATATACAAGTATAGTTATATTAGAGTAGATATGTTGCAAGACAGGTTATTCATTAGATTTGGCTGTCTTTACATGGAAAACTTCATTTTTTTACAACCAAATCTATGCTTAAGGGATATTTTGTTGCTATGTTGCAGTATAGGCAAATAGTAATGTAGTGTAATTTAGTCCTATGTTTTATCAGAAACTTAGTTTTATATTACTAGATATTTCACAGAATATTTCTGTTTTATTTTTCAAAGTTTTAAAGTTTGCCTGCTTCCTCCAAGATTTATTATTCATATTTGTTGATTTCATCTTCATGTGACCTACTAGTTTTCACTAAAACACTTGTAAATATTTTACAAACTTGCCTATAGTAGGACTTACTTATATTTGTTGAGGATGACCATTTCGGGAGATGTGTGCTATTGTCAACTCACACTGTAACTGATCTCAAGGTTTATGTAGGTTAGAGAGGGGGTGGGATATTAGCCGCAACCAAAACACCATGATATATCGCCTGCTTAAATCACCGTTAGACAAAGAACACTGCCAAGAGTTAAACACCATAAAGCATATAGCACAAACTAACCGATACAACGCAACAATGATTGACAAATTATACAAACACTTAAAAACAAACCCAATAACCCAAATACAAACACACAACATGACAAACCCATAAAATACGAAACAGATCATCCAAAACCCACAATCTAACCAACACACTGCAAAAATACAATTCCAAAATAGCCTACTCCACTACACTCTCCTACAACACTCTCAATAAACAATTTAAACTCAACAATAACAGCAACGACATTTACAACGCCCCTGGAGTTTACAAACTAACTTGCAGTTCGTACCCCAGTTTTTACATAGGCCAAACAGGGAGGTCTTTCTATACACGCTACATGTAAACACACTAACAAACAATAATTACAATAAAACTTTGCCGATCATCTCAAGTCCACAAAACATGACTACATAGACATAGCCTCCAACCTAAAAATTATTCATAAACATCACAGAAATAACCAACGTTACACAACCGAACAATACGAACTATACAGACATTTCAAACTACATCCTACACAAATACTCAACATACAATTACATTATAACTCGCACACCCTTTTTGACATTATAATCCTAATACTCACAAAGTACACCTACACCCCCACCATAATATCCCATCCCCACCCTATCTCCCTAACCTACGTAAACCTTGAGATCAGTTATGGTCTGAGTCGACAATGGGACACATCTCCCGAAAAGGCCGTCCTTAACAAATATAAGTAAGTGTTATTATAGGCAAGTTTGTTAAATATTTACAAGTGATTTATTATTCTTTCTGAGTTCCGGAGAATCTTTGCATTATAATACCAGGCATAATTTGTTTTGCAATATCAATGAAGTCTGGATAACTGCTGATAATTACATAGTAGATTACCTAGTAATAGACTTTCACAGGTAAGGAAATGCATTCTTATAAGAATTATTTCTTAACAGCTTACATAATTAGGTCAAGTTCAAGATAAATGATTGTTTTATAATTTCATACTTTATTTATTTTCAAAGCAATTATTTTTTTTGTAGGTGAAAATGTTATCAAATCAAAATTCAAGTCACATAAAATTGCGTTTTGTTACTCCTGATTCATGTCAGAAAGAAAATGACATTGATGATGAAATGAAAAAGGCATTCCAGGTATGTATAAAATATGACTTATTTATATAACTGTAAAAAAAAATCTATTAATAAAAGTTTAATCCAGTAATTATAACAGCATCAACACTTGCATCAATTTAATCCTACAAATTATATTACATACATTTCCTTGATATATATATAAATATATATATATATATATATATTACCAAAGATCCACAAAAACATAATCCCTCCACCTGGTAGACCAATAATTGCTGGCTGCAATTCAGTAACGGAAAGAATTTCAGCTTTCCTCGACTCACACCTTCAACCCTTAGTAAAGAACCTTCCATCACATACCCAGGACACCAATCACTTCATAGATCGACTGTCACAAATATCTGTACCTCTACCCCCGGTAACTATTTTGGTCACCATAGATGTCACCTCTCTCTATACCAACATCCCTCATGCACATGGCCTATCTGCAATAGAGAATTTTCTAAACAAACGCCCAGGCAAGCCTTCTCCTACTACACCTTTTCTTGTGAACCTGACCAGGTTCATCCTCGAGAAGAACAACTTTCAGTTTGAGGGAAGGAACTACCTTCAAATAAAGGGAACAGCAATGGGTACCAGAATGGCACCATCGTACGCAAATCTGTACATGGGATTGTTGGAAGAAAGTTTTCTAAAGACACAAACACACCAGCCATTATGTTGGTATAGATATATAGATGACATCTTCCTAATTTGGACACAGGGTGCTTCAACACTTGAGACATTTTTAGACAGCCTGACACAATTCTCCACACTTCAATTTACCTGGGAGAAATCTACATCAGCCATCACCTTTTTGGATGTAGAGGTAACACTCCAGAATGGAAATATCAACACAGGAATTCACATCAAACCTACAAACCACCTACAATATCTCCATTTCGACAGCAACCACCCAATAAACATAAAACGATCCATTCCATACAGTCAAGCAATCAGGGGTAAGAGAATCTGTTCGAATGATAGGGAATTGGAAGATTTTAATAGAAAGATATCAACAGCCTTCCAGAGAAGAGGATACCCAAAAAAACTCATTGAAAACCAAATTCATTCAGCACAATCCTCGGTTCACCATAAACCACAAACAGAACAAAATAAACTGTCTTTAATAACAGACTACCATCCTGGTCTACATAAACTCAACAAGATATTGAGAGATGGCTTCAAAATTCTTCAAGCTTCCGTCCACACCAAAAATCTTTTCACCGATCCACCACAAATTTGGTACAAGCAACCTCCCAACTTGAAAAACATCCTAGTACATCCTAAACTACCAGACCCTGATGCAGAGAAACCACACAAACTTCCTCATGGCTCCTTCCCATGTAATAGACCTAGATGCAAGACGTGTCCAATACACCCCTCAGCAAATAGTTTCAACAGCCAAACAACAAAAATGGTCTTCAAAATACAGGGTCATCATAATTGTACATCGAAAAATGTCATATACCAGCTACAATGTAAACTTTGCTCAGCACAGTACATAGGCCTGACCACGGATGGTCTGAATATCAGAATGAATGGCCACAGACATGATGTTAAAATTATGAATATGGATAGACCAACAGCTCAACATGCTGCGAGTCACAACATCACAACTTTTGATGACTGCTATACCACAAAAATAATTAAATCACTCCCCCCTGATTGCAATCCCTCAGAACTGAGAAGGTGGGAACTATCATACCAGTGGTATACCAAGTCCAGAGAATCCCCTAACCTCAATATCAGATAAATCCATTCATTTTTTTTTTTTTTTTTTTTTTTTTTCTCCAAATAGCCTTATCTCTTTCCCCCTGACAGACTTATATAAACTATAATCACTCATATGTTCATGGAAACAATATATATATCTTTAATCTGTGCATCTGTGACATCTGATTTCTACTCTACACAATCTGTGATTACAATTATTTTATTTCATTCTCTCATATTTCTTTTTGTGTTTTCTCTTCGATTGATAAAGACCACTGTGTGGTCGAAATATATCATTGTTTAAGTGCCTTTATGTGTTACTATTTCAAGACTACAGAGTGGACTCTTACCAAGGTAAGTCTGTCAGTCTCCTAGTCCAAAAAATCTATATATATATATATATATATATATATATATATATATATATATATATATATATATATGAAGTTATTATTATTACTTGTAAATAATTATTTCCACCACATCGGCGCCAGAGGATTGAAAAAAAACGAGATTATTAATATTAAAGAAATAGAATTTAGAATTCCCCTCCCTTTTAATGAATTATGACAAATAATCCTCCTCGGTGCGCATATATACAATTAAGTGTAAATAATTATAATAGAAAGATTTAAATAGTTTACTTGTTGTGGTCATCCTTAAGTCTATCAGTTACCTCGGCCTGCTTACTGGTTCCCTCGGAAAGACAGCATGCTGCGGAACGTGCTCCCTCAGTCACCAGGAAGACGTAACTGGTGATGACACTTAGAATGACACTTTTCCTAACTTGGTTATATTAATTTAGAAAGGGACCGGAAAATACAAGTTTAGCACAATCACCTGTATAATATCAGTTTGGTGAAGAGTGCAGTTCTCTCGCTGCAGCCATTGGAATTATTTACTATTTTTCATTTATGGAGATTGAGGTTTGGCAGTAATATAAAAAAATGTTACAAAGCTATGATGCAATAAGAAAGTAAAAAAAGTAATTTCTTCTACTTTTCATTTAACAGTAGTTAAGTCCAATCAAAAAATGTCAACAGAAGCTAGATTGATCAGCCACTTGTTTATTAAGTCACTCCTGCCACTCCCCTGCCCATCAACCTAACCACCCTGCACATGCCATCTGCCTAACCCAAGTTAGCTTGTAGTAATGATCATTAATTTTGTAACATTTCAGCTATTACTAATTTTATGAGGTAGTGAGTTATAAGTTCACCCATTTTTATAGGAATGTTGTGAAGCAGATTTATCACCTGAATGGATTTCTGAAAAACAATGCTTAAGCCTGTCATATACAAAACAGAATGTGTTTGTTTTACAAGAATTTACTGGTAATGTTTTCAACAAGTTACGATCTACAAAGAGCGTGTAAGTGTAAATTTTTCAAAATACTTAGTTTATAACTTTTAGCATGCATATTACAGGATATCTCCGCCTTATTTGTTAGATTTGCTGCAAATGTGAATAACACGATATTTTATATTTACAAATTTCAACATCTATATCCTGTTGTATTTTAAAAAAAAAGTGGAATGCTTACTATATTGGTATATTATAAAATGATACATTCACTGCATTTATCATATCTAGCCACATGCTATTTGTCAGCAATTAATTATCATAATAACAGTCAGCCTTTATGCAGTCTGTATGCACTCTCGTTTTAATTCAGCTTTTATGGTGTCTGTATGTACACGTTTGATGTAAATTCTCAGAACTCATTAAACATTCACTATCACTTGGCATGATTGCATTCATTGCGTTCTGTTAAAGTTGTAAATTTATTACTCCGTTGTTACAATTGTAAAATTTGTGTATCTAATTTCATGTTATATCCAAATGAAAGGTTTCATTTATATTATACTCAAACATTATTTTGAACATTTTTAGACTATAAAAACTAGACTGATAAACTAACTGCTGAAAAAAGTTTCTCAATTTTTTTATCCTTCATATATCTATATCAAGGTTGAATAAATATTTGTAGCCATGGTTTATAATTGTTTATTAATTATAATTATGCTGTTGTGCTCTCTATAACTTTTTTGTACCAAACATACTGTTAATACATCATGACAGTTTGACAACGTTGCAGAGAATCTATTCAACACACTACAAAAAGAGAAAGCGAGTTCAACCTAAAAAAACATCTTTTTCAGTTCAAACGCCACTGCCGTTAGAGGATTTAATAAAAAGGGAAATCATCGATATTAACTCTAAAATAGCGTTGAGTGCAATTAACGGACATTAAATTCTTCACGGGCCGTGGACAGTGCGTTCAAAAAAACATATGAATTATTAAGAAATATAAAAAGGAACATTAAATAAATCATTTACCTGTTGTGAGTTGTTACTAGGGCTTAAGTGTTACCTCTTACTAGTTCCCTCGGGAAGCTAGCACTCGGCCGGATGCAGTCCGTTGGTTTCCCAGGAAGACGTCTTCTCTCTCGACTCACTAGTCTGGGGCTCTCTCAATGACTGGTCTTATTTCATTCTTAAAACTATATCGGAAATATCAAATTTTACCTAAGACAGCTGTTTTGCTATCGGTCAACAGTCGGTCTCTCGCGGCGACAATTAGAACTGTTTGCTCTTAGAACTATTTGGTGGTAAAATACTAGTTTGGCGGTAATATATAAAAAAACATTACACTGTAAAGAAACAATGTTGGCAGTGTATACATTGAAATAAGCAAAAAGGTTCATACAAAATAAGTCTTGAAATATTCATGGAAATTTAAATAATATAGTGTTATTAGGGCATTATGGTTATATTATATTAAAAAAAATTATGTTATAAACATTTGTAGCAATAATTGCAGATTTTTTTTTCAGAATGAAGACTTTGTAAGTATCTGAATCATAAAGGAATACACAATAGGAATTTAAAGTATAAACATGAAGATATTTTTATATTGGATAACTCTTATACAGGGTGGGGCACATAAAAGTAACCTCGTAACTTAGCTGAGATTGTATAATGTGTAATATTTATTTTGTTTTCATTTAGCAGAGTGTGTGGCCCATCCTGTCTAAGGTCGTGTTTGGCAGAAGGTAAAACGATTCCTGATAATAATTCACCAGTTTATACAACAGCAATGCGTGACCTAAATATCACAGTAAGCAATTCATCGACTCAAACCAAGGTAAGCCTATGATGTGAATTTTATTCATTATAATTGAAAGATGTTTATAAGTTTTCAAATACAATTACAAAACTTTTGAACTTTAAGTCAAACTTTAAGTTTATATTAATTCTTAATATACTCGTCTTCATTTCTGTTTGGAATATTGCTATATATTTGAGTAGGCTACTTTTTTTCTGAGGAAAGGCAGAAAAAATTACTCAAATATACATAAGCTGTGTATTAGCAATAATACTTGTTTTATTGGTACTTTTGGTTATAGTTATTGTTCAATTCCTTTTATTAGTTCACACTCTCATTATAACATCAAACATATGAGGCATATAGTATACATTTGTTAGTATTAAAAATAATAATCAGTGAAAATTGTAACCACGGTTAGTGTACTAAAGTACTGACAAAGAGGGCTTAGCCATTGTTATATTTAGGTTGGGTGTCATAAACCAGTCATGGGAAAGTATTGACAAAAGAAGGGTCCAGTCTTCTAAGATTTAAGTATTTCGGGAAAACCAAGAATAGTATGGGAAAGTAACACTGTTACCATGTGGGAAAAAAATTTGTAAAGGTGCGTGAGAACCACTAAAATAATTGAAATACGTAAGGGGGAATATTATGCTTGTTCTTAACAACTCAAATCATTGGGCAAAGGAAACAAGTTTTTTGGGGAATTTCGAGGAGTGCAGACATATTGAGAGAAATAAGTTGTAAGAAATGTTTTAAAAAGGGGTAAATTGGTTTAGAAGAGTTAAGGGAATTGTAAAAGGAATCGTTAGTTATTTATGTGTAGAAATTTAAAAGTACGACGATAATGAATTAGGGAGATAGTAAAGAAAATAGGGAAGTAAGTTAATTATCATGTAAAAGTGCAGTGAAGCAGTTAACCTGCCAACAGTTTCAGGAATTTTAGGAATGCAAACAATAAGTACAATTTTTCTTATATTAGATTCAGCCAAGACAGATTTATAAATTAGTAAATTCAGAACCAATTTAAATCATTGTCTTTATAAAAATTAATGTAGTTTTTTTCACCATTTTCTACTTTATAGAAGATACCGTAATAACGACCCAAGAGAAAGACCAATCTAACACTGTATCTATTAATCTTAATTGTATTAAGAACCTAAAGCCTCAAGAGTCCATCTTTTTTAGTATTTTTTTTTGTCACTGCATCGTATTAATGTAATTTTGGTATAATTTCTAATAATTGGATGTCAGATGAATAAATGTTGCTGATTTTAAATTTATATGATTGTTTAATTATTTAGAAACCTGAAGGTGTGACTATAGAAAGGTAAGGTAATTATAATATAATCTAAAGGTAAACAAATAAATAAATAAATATTAGATGACTTAGTGCAATTATTTTTGGTTCCACACATAAGGTAAAAATAATTGCACCTAGTGGTGGAATAATTGTTTACAATTAACAATAACAACTTTATATATATATATATATATATATATATATATATATATATATATATATCGATTTTTTGGACTAGGAGACTGACAGACTTACCTTGGTAAGAGTCCACTCTGTAGGCTTGAAATAGAAACACATAAAAGCACTTAAACAATGATATATTTCAACCACACAGTGGTCTTTGTCAATCGAAGAGAAAACACAAAAAGAAATATGAGAGAATGAAATAAAATAATTGTAATCACAGCCATAGCTGATAGAAATATATCATTGTTTAAGTGCTTTTATGTGTTTCTATTTCAAGCCTACAGAGTGGACTCTTACCAAGGTAAGTCTGTCAGTCTCCTAGTCCAAAAAATCTAAATAATCTTTACCAACCAAAACTAACCTAAATATATATATATTATAACATATTTATAAAAAAGACGCAACGGGGTTTATAATTATTTTATTGAATGATATTTAATTTCTATTTAAAGAAAAAAAACTACTCAGGAACAATTCATAATTCTTTATTATAACAATTTTATTTCAACAGTTAAACAATAAACACAAAACAAAAATTTACAACTTAACAAGTTTTAACAAAATAGGTTTAACTCAATTCCTTTGTTTTTTGTTACAAATTTTTATACCCTAGGCTATTTTTAAGATCTCTTAATATCTCGGGGTTTATAGGCATGGGCTATATTTTTAACTCTTTTGTTAATTAAATAAATTTTGAAAAACAAGATTAAATTTAGAAAACAGTTTTAATAACTTCCTGATGGAAAAACTTAAATTTGGAATAAGCAAAAAGGCGAAACTATTTGACCTGGATTATGTTCTTATTACTAATTATTAATTAATCACAAGATATTCTAATAATGTACAAATTTAAACTTCCTTATTATCTTAAAAGTCCATTAAAGTTTATTTCTATAGCGCTATATACTCAAATTAATAAATATCGGCGAATGGCTGCTTGCTCACACATAGGATTCCGTTCTCTTTAAATTTTATATTTTACACACTTAAATTCGTTTTAGTTCCTTCAAATTATATTAACACTGTATTATTCTTTAAATTCACTTATCCTTATTTAAAATTGCCAAGTTTCTTCACAAATCTGTATAATTTTGACGACTTTCTTCAAATGGAATTTTGACTGGTCATGGCAGGTCCGATCTCGTAGCGTCCCCACGCTATACTCCTAGTAACGCGTCCTTGGATTTTTAACAATTGTTTTAAAATATGGCGGCTTCTCCTTCTTCTAAAACACATGTTGCCTGTAATTTAGTTCGATTTCTTTCCACTAGAGTCGACTGTAACTGACCTCCTTTCATTTGTTTTTTTTTTTTACAGCTGATGCAACAACAAGACTGTTTACAATGGCGTTTTAATTTGGTTAACATACGGTTTCAACTTTCCGATCCTTAACAAACCTTCCAGTGTTTATTTAATTACTATTATTAGTGTGTGAAGCGTCTTTACTTTTTACTTTTGTAATAATTCCGAAATGTGTGTGTTTTGAGCTGAATTCATACAAACATAACCTTTCTAATCTCATTGTTTACCATCATGTTTCACTTTCTCCTTCAAGTAATTACTTATGCCCTATGTTACTAATATTTACAATTTTGTTTAAATATAATTATTATTAGATTATCTTGTTTTAATTTATTTGTTAGGTTATTTGATATAACAAATTTCCTCATGGATTTTACAGTTCAAATACCTTGTTTACATTTCTAGGCTTTTACCTAAATTTAGTTTCAATTTAATCTAACCAATCTTTTAATGAATTTCTTTTTAAATTTTGTGTGAGTTATTTCTAATTTATTTTTCCAATTCTTAAAGAACATTATATAGCCCATTCTATAAATGTTACAATATATATATATATATATATATATATATATATATATATATATATATATATATTTTTAGGTTTGTTTTGGTTGGTAAAGATTATATAGATTTTTTGGACTAGGAGACTGACAGACTTACCTTGGTAAGAGTCCACTCTGTAGTCTTGAAATAGAAACACATAAAAGCACTTAAACAATGATATATTTCAACCACACAGTGGTCTTTGTCAATCGAAGAGAAAACACAAAAAGAAATATGAGAGAATGAAATAAAATAAGTGTAATCCACAATTATGGATTGCAATTATTTTATTTCATTCTCTCATATTTGTTTTTGTGTTTTCTCTTCGATTGACAAAGACCACTGTGTGGTTGAAATAGATCATTGTTTAAGTGCTTTTATGTGTTTCTATTTCAAGACTACAGAGTGGACTCTTACCAAGGTAAGTCTGTCAGTCTCCTAGTCCAAAAAATCTAAATATATATATATATATATATATATATATATATATATATATATATATATATATATATATATACACACACTAACTCTGACTTCAGTTGTAGTTAACAATGGAACACATCTCCCAAAACGGCTGTCCTCAATTTCTCTTTATATTTGTATGTAATTCAGTAGCTAGTTGATTACTGCTTTATATGATACACAATCTGAGCCAATATTAAAGATCTTTATTTGAATTATTTGTATTTCAACATTTTTTGTTGTGTATTAAACTTAAATACAATCAATTTCTTACAGGCTAAAATAAAGGAGAAAGTTAGATTTATGGGAGGGATATATACAAGCAATCTTATGGAAGCTACAACACATCTGATTTCAAATGCTGTGAGATCTGCTAAGTATGAGGTAATTAAAAAAAAAAACATGTTTTGAAAAGTACATTATGAAACCTATTTATTTACATAATCACTTTGTTATTCAGTACATTTTTGGTACTGTGGTAAACGTTTTTTCAATCTAGAGTCATGTCATTCTGCTGCCATACCGGTTATCCTTCTTTCAACGTCTTGCAACTCCCTCCAAGATGTTGCTTCAGCTGCGGGAACAAGTGAAGTCACTTAGTGCAATGTCAGGGGAGTACGGCAGATGTCCAAAAACATCCCATCTAAATTCCTCAAGCACATCTTGAGTCTGACTAGCAGTGTAGGGCAAGCATTGTTGTGGAACAGAAAAAAAAAACTGTTTTTGTCAGTTATGATAGATGCAGATCATCAGAACGGTTTATTTTCACATTCAGAGACAGTTAAGAAAGGATTTCGTCAAGCATTAGGTGCCGATTAGTGTCAGTGGTCTCTTCGGACATCTTTGACAACAGTTGAAGCACAGGAAGTGGAGTGGTGGCCACTCTGTTGTTCATTATGTAATGTTGTTCTCCTTTTAATGAACGACTGACAGCAACTAAAAGCCATCGGCTGTGACATAATGTCTTCACCATAAATGCTACACAACTTGCAATGAATTTCAGTCTCATTTTTGTTTTTTGTCGTTAAAAAGCAAATAACAACAAGAACTTTGTAATTGTTGGTATGAACAAGTATAACCTCCATAGGGGCTGGAGCCTGACTGCCTGCTTGATCGATGCATGCACATAGGAATTTACAGTGGGCCCACTACACTCAGACGCAAATTCCCCATGACTGTCAGACGTTTCCCAACTACTACACGGATTAAAAAAAAAATAGGTTAGCTTACTTATGAGACATCTCTAGTATATTCATTTAGCACTTACTTACTCTGGGGTTTTTAATTTTTTATGTGACTAACTTTTTTTCACTATTTTAAAATATGAGGTACAAAATTTGTTCAAGCTGAATTTTATAACAATTTTCATTACATTAAGCATTATTTGCAACTCTTTTAAAAATAAGGTTTTTGAAGAGCTTTTAAGAAGGTTCCAGTATCCATACTAAGAGACAGGACATATAATCTTATACCTTGATAATGGCCAAGTAAGATTGTGTGGTATTCTAGCTCATGATAATCGGGCATAAGTATGAGGTAATATTGTATTGTACCTAGCAGAAAAGTGTTAGAAAAACAAGTAGTTCTGTGTCAGGTAATTATTATTATTACAATTATTATAAGTTGGAAATAGATATCGCAATATAAAACTATTATTATAAGTTATGATGAATAATTTCTTATCCGTTGTCGCTTTAATCCAGAACATTGGGACATCCCCACCCTGATAAAGTTGTCTACTTGAAATATGATGGGTACACATGCTTGCATGGTGTAGCATTGTATAGAAATATTCATGGTTCTGGCATCTCTTGGATTGTTTTAAGACTATTTGGGAGACAAGGCCTTTAAATTAAGTTCTTCACTGTAATGTCACCAATGTCAAATCACTTTCCACAAATGTTTTTACAAATCACACAAACTTAGTAGTTCATTATGATATAACACTGAGCCTAAATAAATGGTGACCAAATTCTTGAACATCCAGAAGAAACTATAGACTTGAGCATGTATTTCAATAATAGTGGTAGGAATCATGATAGTTATGATAGTGATATTTCTAAAATTAGGGAAATTGTGAAAATTAGTAAAATTGGATTTCACAAACTTTGTAAAATAGAATCATTTAAGTGATTTCTGATTTTATTGTAATCCTCAGAAGGTTATAAACATACTGAGGTTTAAAAACATAAGAGCTAATAACTACTCATAATGGGCATTACGCCCATTCCTCTGCTCAGCGACTGGTTTAATGTACCAGCAATACACGTAGGACCATGCCCATCACTAACCCAATGTGACAGATCTAACTTGAAAACAAATATAATATACAGGAAACTCCCGATTATCCGTGAGCGGTTTAACCGGTTTGCGGATTATCCGGGGTCTGCCATTGTTTTATAAATATCCAATTTTTATTCCAATCAGAGTCATGTGTTTTAATTTCCAAACGGTGAATTAAGACGTAAATACATATACGTAAGGCTTAATAAAAGTTAAGATGAAGAAAATAGATATGTGAATATGTACGTACTAATTTTTACATTGAAAGGGAAGCATCCTGACGCGGGCCAGCGAAATAAAAGGGGCGAGCAGACTACTGTATATAAGAGACAATGACAAAATGCTTGGACGTCCGAAAACCTGATGTGTATCATAAGATTGTAAACAAATATCAGCTAATCTCTGCTATAAATAGTCTAGGACGTGACATATGCATTATCCATGTCTGTCATTACATTATCGATCTTTATAGTTTTATGACACAAGTAGACACTGTGGGACAAAATGGTTCCCAAGAAACTTGGATCACACATTAAAGCTAAATCAATGCTCACAAAAAAAGACAAAAGTGACAGATTTTTTTTTGAATTATGTGTAAAGGAAATTACATATGTACATACATACTTACTTTTTAAATATACTTATGTACCTATTGTAAATAGTTAGACATATAAATGTACATGTTATAATCCGTCAAATACATCGTCATTTTAAATTATTTTCTGTATTTAGTCCTCTAAAGATTATTTGTGAGTTGCATTAACCTGGGTCATTATTTGTGTAACTTATGGTATAATAATCGATTATCGATTGTTTTGCGTATTCTTTGTTCATTGCGGATTAACCGGGGAATTCGGTTATCCGTCGTTGCCGGGCCACCCTATTCCACGGATAATCGGAAGTTTACTGTACAATATGAATACTAAAGAAAAATTAAATAATAATTCATTTATAATAATTAAACCAAAGTAACTACTATTAATCATATCATTAATAATAATAAATACAATATCACTAACAATAATAAAATATCATGATCAGTGATAGGCATGGTGTTGTTTCTACGTGTACCGCTGGTATTGGTTACACCAGTAGCTAGGAGGCGTAGTGGAAGTGACACCCATTGCAAGTAGTTATTAGGTCTTAGGTTTTCAGATATCAGTATGTTAGTAACCATCTGAAGATGCTAATTGTGTTAGGAAAATGTTCATCATGGTTGTTTAAATATTTTTAGCAAGAGTTATTGTTGTTTAGTGATTATAATGACACTAATTTGCTATGTATAGCTTTATGAATATGATTAAACTGTGTTTAAGGCACAAACTAATATATTTAGGTTCAAACCCCTACAAACCAAAGGATGTTTTTAGTTATAAAGCTCATATCAAGTTAAAAATTATTAGGGAAGTAATTTCCCAGGAAAAAAAGCAAAACTGCAAACATTAATATAAATTCTTGATATTTTACGTTATCCATTGTTTTTCCGTTACACTGACTTTATGAAGTTAATATATTACTATTGTAAGTAATTTTATCCACCATTAAGTGCAATGATTTTACCTTGTGTAATGAGGCACCTTTCGGTCACTTGACTATTGTCGAATCACTGATATTTTTCTGGTATAGATGTTCTGTCCGTGATGTTGGTATTCGTTGACGTTACACGCATTTTCTCTTGATCTGCGTGTATGATGTTTTTATATAGTGTGTCTTCTGTATATGTGGTCTTTAGGTTCATTAAATTGTTGCGTGTGTTTTTATAAGTGTGATATTTTTCTAGTGAGTTTAATTCTATTGGGTTATTATTTATTTCAAGTATGGTTAGGTTATTTTCGTAGTTTGTTATTTCATGTTTATGTGATATTAGGTGTGCTGCCACATTTGATACTTTTGTATTTTTATTTTTGAATGCTCTGTAATGTACTTCAACTCTTATTTTAAATGATCTGGTCGTTTTCCCTATGTAAAATGCATTCCAGTCGTTACATGTAATTTTGTAAACTCCTGATAGGTTATGTTTTTCTGTATTTGTTTTGTGGTTTGTGTTATTAAGAAATTTTATTATTTGGTTTGTATGTTGGAGTGTAGTATTCTTTGTTATATATATTTGTTAGTTTTTCTATTTTGTTATTGGTGTATTTATATTTTAGGTAGATTTTTTTATTTTTATTATTTTTGTGTTCAGGTTGTAGTGTTGTGTTGAGGTCAGGTTTTTTGTAAATTTATTGTATATGTTTTTTATAAGGTGTTTGTTGTATCCATTTTCCAATTGTATAAAATATAAACAAAACACAATTATCAATAAAGCAACAAAAATAGCCGAACTACACATAATTAAAGAAAACATTAAATCTGCCTTCCATAAAAAAAGCCAAATCAACTTACAGCTTTACTCTACCAATTTGGAAATAATGAAAACTTTTGATACTCTCACACCTATTATTCACGAAGAAACAACAAATTATAATAAAACATAAAACAAACACAATAAATAGACAAAACAGAAAAATCCAAAATTTATCAAAACAACAACATAACCTAAAAAATAGCCTAGGACCAATCCACATCTCTAACAACAATAAATTCATAAACTTAATTAAAACACAGTTTACTGAAAAAGAAAAAAATAATAATAACAAATTCCTTCAAATACAACCTACCTAATTTCAACAAAAAACAAATAAGAAAAAACCTAATAGTTCACATAGAATCTAATATCCACAAAATTACCCACCAAAATACTGAACACATAAGAAACAATATTAATAATAAAATTAACCTAATAAAAACAGAAAAAACAAAAAAACGGAACAATATATAAATAAAAAAGAAATTATAAAACTCAGAGAAAAAATAGAAAACAACGACTACTTGATATTAAAATCCGATAAAACAAATACACCAGTAATAATAGAAAATACGAAATACAACGATTCAATGACTAACTACATAAAAGAAAATAAATACAAACAAATCCCAGACCCAACTAGCAAATACCTTATTACAATAAAAAACCTAATAGTCACACACCGAAATACTCTAAACTATAACAATAAATTAAAATATCACACAAGACTATACCCATTCAAACCATCAATATTAACAGGAATACCAAAAATCCACAAACCCGACACCATTCAGACCACAAATAAATTTCAAAACAGCACCATCCTACATAATCGCAAAAATACTAGACAAAATAATAAGATCTAAAATACATATCAACAACACACACAATATAAAAAATAGATACGAATTAATAAAATAAAAAACATAGAAACAAACAACAACACTAAAATAATAAGTTATGACATAACTAACATGTACCCTAGTATCCCAATAGAAGAAACCATAGAAATAATGAAAAACAAACTAATACACAATAATGAAAAGAAACCACAATAAATAGTATCATAACACTAACAAAACACATATGTAACCAAAATTACTTCCAATTTAACAATAAATACTATCAACAAACAACTGTACTCCCCATGGGATCACCCATATCATCAGTCATGTCAGAAATATATCTACAACACTTTGAACAAATAATAATTAAACCTATACTAAAAACACATAATATTTTACTATGGACAAGATATGTAGACGATATACTTGTAATATACCAACCCACCATTCACAACGAACACATCATAATACTAAACAAACTAAATATATACAACGAAAACATACAATTCACTGTTGAAACAGAAACAAACAGAACAATTAACTATCATGACATCACATTAAATATAAATAACAATAAAATAGAAACTACAGTACACAGAAAACCTACTTCAAACGACACCACAATAAACTTCAAATCTAACCACCCTTGGACACACAAAATTAACACTTACAGTAACATGATAAGTAAAGCAATAAAATACACACAAAATAACAAACAAAAATTAAATGAAGCATTAGATAACATTACAAAAATAGCAATAGAAAATTGATACAACAAACACCTTATAAAAAATATATACAATAAATTCACAAAAAAACCTAACCTCAACACAACACTACAACCGGAACACAAAAACAATGAAAATAAAAAAAATCTACCTAAAATATAAATACACCAATAACAAAATAGAAAAAATAACAAATATATACAACAAAGAATACTACACTCCAACATACAAACCAAATAACAAAATAATAAAATATCTTAATAACACAAACCACAAAACAAATACAGAAAAACATAACCTATCAGGAATTTACAAAATTACATGTAACAACTGTAACGCATTTTACATAGGGAAAACAACCAGATCATTTAAAATAAGATTTGAAGAACATTATAGAGCATTCAAAAACAAAAATTCAAAAGTATCAAATGTTGCAGCACACCTAATATCACATAAACATGAAATAACAAATTACGAAAATAACCTAACCATTCTTGAAATATATAATAACCCAATCGAATTAAACTCACTAGAAAAATACCACTTTTTTAAAAACATACACAACAATTTAATGAATCTACAAACAACATATACAGAAGACATACTAGTCAAAAACATTATACACGAGACTCAACAGGAAACGTGTATGATGTCAACAAGTACTAAAACCACGGACCGAACATCCACACCAGAAAAATTGAGAAAAAGTAATCAGTGATTCGACAATGGTCAAGTGACCGAAAGGCACCTCATCACACAAGGTAAAATCATTGCACTTAATGGTGGATTAAATTACTTACAATAGTAATATATTAACTTCATATACATATATATATATATATATATATATATATATATATATATATATATATATATATATATATATATATATATACATCCCGCTATCAATATGGCAGCATTTCATTTTGCAACCATATGGCAGCCACTAGAAAGAGTGGAGTATATATGTTTTTCGTCGTGTATAATTTATTTCTAATAAACATGATACTACTCCATGTACTTTAATTCAATAAAATCTTAAAAATACAAAATTGACTGAAGTACTATCAATACGGCAACATTTCATTTAGGCATCAATATGGCAGCCAGTGTATATTTTCGTTCAGTCTAATAACAATATGGCAGCCGGTGTGTATATTATTCCCACGCTACTAACGATACAAGAACCAACAGTGTTGCCACTATGGTGCGACTGTCCTACTAGTCAAATGTTTACATTGTAAGACACTATGTGTGTGTAATCACGGTGAAAACATAAACATTAGAATGTCCCTTCTTCATTTCAGCTGGCCAATTATTTACTCAAATCACATAAGTCCTGGTTGTTAGTTTTCATAAACGTGTACAACTATCGAAAGCTGACGGGGATACAAGTGTGTGCCTCTACAGGAGTAGCTAAAGGATCAAATAGGGTAAAATATCAGAACCCAAAAAAAGCTAGGAAATAATCAATTGGGGTGTTTTAAAGGATGCTGAGTCCACTACTGTGAACAAAATTAAACGGGGATGAACGGGTGCGGCTCTATCCCCGGATGGGGATAAATAGGTGATCCTCATCCTCATCATTGGAAGTAGCAAATGATGAATTGGATTATAAATGTGAGAAGGCAAAACAAAGCTAGAATAAAATCAATCGTAGTGTTTTGGAGGTAGCTGAGTCCAATACCGCCTTCCATATTAATCGGGAATGCACGGATGTGGCTCTACGGGAGTAGAAAAGGGCTGAATTGGGGTACAATTGTCAGAAGGCAAAAAAACAATTGAGAATGATCATTACGGTGGGTTTTAATGGTGCTGAGTCTTTCACCGTTATCGAACGTCAATTAGGATACACGGGTGACCCTCTATGGGAGTAGCAAATGATGCTTTGGGGTATAATTGTGAGAAAGCAAAAACAAACTAGAAAATGATCAAACGTAGTGTTTTGGAGGATGCTGAGTCCAATACCGCCTACAATATTAAACGGGAATGCTCAGTTGTTACTCTACGAGAGTAGGAATTGGTAAATTGGGGTAATATTCTCAGAAGGCAAAAAAAATATATATAATGATGACTCGGGAGGTTTTGGAGGGTGCTGTGTCGTGTACCGTTATGGAACGTCAATGGGGATGTACGGGTGATCCTCTAAGGGATTAGCAAATGATGAATTGGAGTATAAATGTGAGAAAGCAAAACAAAGCTAGAATACGATCAAACATAGTGTTTTGGAGGTGGCTGAGTCCAATACCGTCTTCCATATTAATCGGGAATGCACGGATGTGTCTCTACGGGAGTAGGAAAGGGGTGAATTGGGGTACAATTGTCACAAGGCAAAAAAAAACAATTGAGAATGATCATTAAGGTGGGTTTTAATGGTGCGGGGTCTTTCACCGTTATCGAACGTCAATGGGGATACACGGGTGACCCTCTATGGGAGTAGCAAATGATGAATTGGGGTATAATTAAGAGAAAGCAAAAACAAACTAGAAAATGATCAAACGTAGTGTTTTGGAGGATGCTGAGTCCAATACCGCCTACAATATTAAACGGGAATGCTCAGTTGTTGCTCTACGAGAGTAGGAATTGGTAAATTGGTGTAATATTCTCAGAAGGCAAAAAAATATATATATAATAATGACTCGGGAGGTTTTGGAGGGTGCTTTCTCTTGCACCGTTATCGAACGTCAATGGGGATCCACGGGTGATCCTCTATGGGATTAGCATGATGAATTGGAGTATAAATGTGAGAAGGCAAAACAAGTTAGAATACGATCAAACATAGTGTTTTGGAGGTTGATGAGTCTAATACCGCCTACAATATTAAACGGGAATGCTCGGTTGTTGCTCTACGAGAGTAGGAAATTGGTAAATTGGGTTAAATTGTCAGAAGGCAAAAAAAATTTATAAAATGATCACTCGGGAAGTTTTAGAGGGTGCTGTGTCTTATACCGTTATCGAACGTCAATGGGGATACACGGGTGACCCTCTATGGGAGTAGCAAATGATGAATTGGGGTATAATTGTGAGAAAGCAAAAAAAAAACTAGAAAATGATCAAACGTAGTGCTTTGCAGGTTGCTGAGTCCAATACCGCCTACAATATTAAACGCGAATGCTCAGTTGTTGCTCTACGAGAGTAGGAAATTGGTAAATTGGGGTAATATTGTTAGAAGGTAAAAAAAAAATTTAAATGATCACTCGGGAGGTTTTGGAGTGTGCTGTGTCTTGTACCGTTATCGAACGTCAATGAAGCTGCACGGGTGATCCTCTATGGGAGTAGCAAATGATGAATTGGAGTATAATTGTGACAAGGCAAAACAAAGCTAGAATATGATAAATCGTAGTGTTTTGGAGTGTGCTCAATAGAATACCGTCTACAATAGTATACGGTAATGGCTCTATGGGAGTAGAAAGAGTGAATTAGGGTAAATTGTCAGAAGACAATAAAACATTGGACAATGATCATTTGGGTGAATTTTAATGGTGCTGAGTCGTTTACCGTAATCGAACGTCAATTTGAATACACGGGTGACCCTCTATGGGAGTAGTAAATGATGAATTGGGGGTATAATTTTGAGAAGGCAAAAAAAACTAGAAAATGATCAATCGGAGTGTTTTGGAGGGTGCTGATTCCAACACCATCTACAATAATAAACGGGGATACACGGGTGTGGCTCTACGGGAGTAGAAAATTGTTAAATAGGGGTAAAATTGTCAGACGGCAAATATATATATATAATGATCACTCTGGGGGGGTTTTAATGGTGCTGAGTCTTTTACCGTTATCGAACGTCAATGGGGATATACAGGTGATCCTCTATGGGATTAGCAAATGATGAATTGGAGTATAGACCTAATTGTGAGAAGGCAAAATAAAAGCTAGAAAAAGATCATTCGTAGCGTTTTTTGAGGGTGCTGAGTCCAATACCGTCTACAATAATAATCGACGATGCACGGGTGTTTCTCTACGAGGGTAAAAGATTGGTAAATTGGGGTAAATACTCAGAAGGCAACAACAACAACAAAAAATAGAAAATGATCACGCGAGAAGTTTTGGAGGGTGCTAAGTCCAATACCGTCATTAACATTATACGGGGATGCACGGGTGTGACTCTACGGAATTAGAAAAGGGATGAATTGGGGTTAAATTGTCAGAAGGGGGAAAAAAATAGGAAATGATCACTCGGGGGGTTTTATTGGTGCTGAGTCTTGTACCGTTAATGGGACGTCAATGGGCATACAAGGGTGATCCTCTATGGGAGTAGCAAATGATAAATTTGAGTTTAAATGTGAGAAGGCAAAACAAAGCTAGAAAATGATCAATCGTAGTGTTTTGGAAGGGGCTTAGTCCAACACCGTCTTCAATATTAAACGGGGATACAAAGGTGTGCCTCTACGGGACTAGAAAAAGTATGATTTCGGGTAACATTAGCAGAAGACAAAATAACAAGAAAAAATTATCACTCGGGTGTTTTTAATGTTGTTGTCTTATACAGTTATCGAACGTCAATGGCGATGCACGGGTCATGCTCTATGCTAGTAGCAACTGGTGAATTAGGTAAAAATTTCAGAAGGTAAAATAAAGGTAGAATATTATGATTTGTAAAGTGAAAGATTCAACCAAATAAGATTTTATTTTGGTATTTTTATCTTTTGGAGGGAATGAACTAGCTGAAGTAAATAGATACTATCATGAAGTAACTATCATGGTCCCTGTCACACGATTAAAACTGATAATACTGAATGATGTGGTCATCCTTCAGAGATCGAAAATAAACATTACACAAACACGTTCATGACGGGTTCGATCCCAGGCGCTAATTAGTCACGTGTTACAATGTGAAATTTATACCGACATTTCTCCATCTACTTTCAACATACAACCACACGGGACATCTCTTTACAATCAGTTTCGTTTCGGCTACAATAGTACATAGTTGTCTTAGAAATTGCCACATTGATTGTTACAATTCTATTATTTGTTGTTATTTTTAATATGAATTAACGAAATGAAACTTAACAAATTTATTGTTTTTAATAAAAACAAATGTCCACAAATAAATTTAAACCCTCAATTTAAGTAATTTTGTCTATTTAGGTTAGTACACACGGCACTGTCTTATAAAAGGTATTACTCTCTTTGACGTATGTTTGGTAAAAAAGGGAGACACTTGCTAAATCTATGCCTTACGGGTCGCGTTCCTCGTGTCGGGTTCTTCCAGGTCATTGGAAAAAATTAAAATTAATAAATCCACCGCCGCTAGGTTGCTATTTTAAAATTTCCCTGCCCCATTGAAGGTTTTCAGTGCTCTGTCGAGTTTTAGAAATAGTTCTCCAGTTCTGTCAGTAAACATAGTGTCATAGTAACAAAAATACGGGAGTGCAAGTAGACGATTGTATTGTGAATCAGCAGGTTAGGTGTAGACCGGTATCCAACGATCCTCTGGATTGGTTACATGTTTTCAAAACCCTCAATAGATCTGCAACTAAATGAACGGTTTCATCTTTAACAATATTCAACCTAGATTTCCAGGCGTGTACTGCACGGAATAAAGGCCAAGCACGAATTCAATTTTTTTCTTCTGAATTTCTCATTTAATTATCAGTCTTAGAGTTAATACACTAACTTCTCCTATATCCTTACTTTACGAAAATACATTTATTCTCATTTAATTTATTTTATCTCATTGAGCTTTCTGCCACAATTTTTAAATTCTATTTCTTTCGTGTTACAATCTTTTAAGAGTTTTTGCAGTTTAAGAACGATTTTGCAGATTTTTTAGACTAATACATCGAATTTTCTTCAACATTTCTTCTTCAGTGTATTAAAAAAATGAAATTTTCAATAATAAGTTTTTACTGCTTGTAAAAAAATAATAAAGGATAAGTAAAGGGTTGGCATAAAGTTTATTTACAGTAAGTTTTTAAAGTTAGGCCTATAGTAGAAAAACAACAAATATTGTATCACCTTTACCTCAGGTAGGTAACCAGAAAAATCTACCTATATTGTACATTGTAAATAAAAGAAGGCTTTTATTTGGTCGAATCCCATCTAATGTTAATTTCTTGTTCACGTAGGCCTATAGAACACATCTATATTTATAGGTTCAAACGAGCACAAATTACCATTTTCGGATAAAAAAATTAAACATTGAAATAATAGTATTTCTGTACTTACGACAGCCAAATGTAACAAAAAAACTGTTTTATTTTTCTGTGAGCATATGCTTTAAAAGGGTGCATATAGTATTCTAACAAGGAGTAAAATTTTCACGAAGAGATGACATTTTAGTGCCAATACCAATCAGTATAAACATTTCACCAAGATAAGGGCAAAACATTTTAAGTGTTTATTCAAGGATTCATGTATCATAGGTGGTTTGGTGCCAATAAAACTAGAGAGCAGTTCAGGCGGTTTAGGCAATGGTAAATATACTTCTTTACTTCTAGATCTCTAAAGAATATAATATTATGTAAGGATATAGTTCTTCCCAATGTATATTGCATTGTAGCTAGGCATCAGGGTGAAAAACGATTTCGGTAAGCAATGTAATACATCTATTTTATTTATCCACCATATTTGATTTGTCATAAGTTATTATAGGTACAATTGTGTTTGAGTAAAGACCTATTTTTTATAAAAGTTCCTCTTTAACTACATTCATTAAATTTTCCTGGTAGTCGTTGTTGCCAGGTTAAAAAATTTATTTAATTCCTCCCTTAGATATGTTCCTAAAGGATGACATTTCACCTTGATTGTGATGTTACTTTCATCAAGACAGGTCAAATGCACCTGAAAATATATCTGATAAGTTTTAAGTATATTTTAATCTTCTTCTTTAATTCTATCTTTAGCCGTATCCCTCCTGGTATCTACAATTTGATTTATTATTATTATGGTGAAAAACTTTACAAATATTTTGACGAATATAGCTGAGGAACCAGTCTTCAAAAACTAGCTGTAAAATAGCGTTATGCAGAGTAACATAATGAAATTAGTCACTATGATGGTATTTCTTGTTAAAAAAACAAGACGTAAAAGATAATGACTGTTTTGTAGATTTTTTTTCACTTTAAAAAATCTCTCCGTTCTTCGGTCGACATGTTACATACATTTTTATAGTTAGTATCAGAATGATTTTAGTTAGTTCGGCTATGTCTGATCTCAAGACAAAGTCTGCTAATACTCAATCACTTCTCAAAACTGTCTCTTTTGTTTATATATTTTACGAATCCTACCACTAGCAATACCAGTTAATAAATAACTCCTAATTACAAACTTAATATTTCAATTTGAGTATTCTCTATTTTTCGTTCATAGAAAATTACTTCAGTTAAGCAACCCTAACCAAGAGCTTATAAAACGTTTTGTAGTCAATCTTTAGACATTGATAATCATAAATATTTGCTACCGATGATCACGGTAATTTTTCACTATACTTCAGATTTACTGATAATCTCGTTTTATTTTTATGGTAGGCGAACAAAAAGACTATCTACGATCAAAACATTGGGCGTCCTGATAAAGAACACAACGGGCATCGGCTTTTTTTTAGCTATAATTGCCGACACTTAGTATGGTATTTATATCGTATGGTATCCCCGCAAGCAAGAATCAGTACAGTAGTCTTGAAGAGCCAAACAACATAATTTATGTATATACTGTAATCAATAAAGCTACGTATTTTGTGCATTCTTCATTATAGTATTAGGGTTCATTAGAACTCCTGTTTTTTTCTAGTGTACAGGAAGCTATTTCCGTGTAATCCAAGTTTTCGGTAATCAGATGGTATCTCGGTCCCATCTACCTCGAATTATCCATGCACTACTGTATTTGTTTCCGTACCAATGATCACCGTACTTGAAACAGTTTTTCATGCAACTCTAAAGTGAGTGAATATCTCATAGACATTAAAGTTACTCTTGGGACTAGAATATCGAGGATAAACATAATAGATTTATTACATTGCTCACCGAAAACGTTTTGATTCCTAGCTACACTCCTGACATATAATCTTCAGAGATGTAGAAATAAAGAATTTTAAATATTTACCATTGCTTAAACCGCCTGAACTGCTTTCTAGTTTAATTAGCATATTAACACCTATGATACATGTATCCATAAAAAAGTACTTAAAATGTTTTGATCTTATGGTCATAGAATGTGTGTATATATCCACGTGTTCTATCTTTGTTACATTATTTATATTTTTTAAACCATTTTTAAATATTTTGGATGAAAAAAATATATATAATGTTATTATTGATAAAAATTATGTTGTATGGCCTATAAATAACGCTAGTTCTTTAATACCTTGGTCATTCATTTGGAAGAGTTGAGGTATTGTTGCCAAGTGTTCCATTAGAGTCCTCGATGTAAGTACTTCAGGAATTTGTAAACATGCTATTTTAGCAGGCTTTCGTAAAACTTTATAAACAATTATGGGGTTACTGGTATTTGTGTTTGCAAACACACAAATGTTATCGTCAAGAACGGAATTATTTCTTGAACTTATTAGCATATAAATATAAAATAATAATATTAAAAAATCTCATAAAAATTGACACTCGGTAGTTTTTGAGACTGTACCACTCCCCTTATATTACATCTGTCAATTCCTTTGAACATAACAGTTCTTTCGCTGGAAAGGACATACAGCTGTGGATTCGCGACCTTATCTTGGAGAGAACTATGCTAAGTATTTACAGACACAATTGTAATATGTAAACATAAACAGCCGACACTCCGAAAGCCATTCTGACGTGTTTGTTTACTTGATGGCACACCAAACGTATCTTAATGTTCCGGTCAATGCATCTCATACTTTTCCCTTGGGGCTCTTAGATACTATAGGATCGATTAAGTATTTATTTTTTAATTTAACTTGCTTTTCAAATTAATTGTCATAGCATCTCTATCTGATTTTAAGAATCTAAAAGTGACTATTTGCTGTATATTGTTACAATTTGGTAACATTGCAAACATGTTAACACTAGTCTGCAACACATATATTACTAGATGTAACACTTAATATGCCCTACGCCATATATATTCACTAAATGTTAATACCAATGTATTCAATAAACATATTAATAAAATAAAACATAGACTACCAGCGGCTAAAGTCGAGGATATAAACAAATGATTCCGTCTTTATACGACCATTTTGACGTTGGGAGAATACCATAAATTTACGTTTACGCCATATGTAAATGAGAGAAAGGGATGGAAAAGATAGAATGCAGAAAGTCAGTTTCTCGCGCCTTCGTCCACGAGAGTACTTGTGGAGTGCGAGCCTTTATCTTTGTTTGGCTTGGACCTATGTTTGTTTACACCAGACAGCCTGATATCGTAATATAAACTGACAACACTCGCACAGATGTCATTTAGGTTCTTGTTTGTATACAATACAGAGATTAACGATGGATGATTCAGTATTTATTAACAACTATTTCAATTACCGTCCTGCAATTTCTGTCACAATACTACTGCCGTTGTAGCTCACAGGCACGAAATGTCTAAGTGTGATTTATTGTGTGGTTTAACAATTTATCTTGCATTTACTTTATAAAAATTGTTTTTGAATATTCTGATTGCCTGTGCCTAGTAGGGTAAACGTAGTTTTATGAGATCAGTTATATAATATTTACTAATTGAAAACTGTAGTAAATAAAACCTACAGATTTTAGCGCAGTTTAGTTAAAAAGACTTATAATCGCACAATAATTAACATACACTAATTATTTCTTGTTCACTGATTGTACACACTTAACTTTATATACAAGATATCATTTGACACATTATAAGCTTTATTTATGGAAACTGGCATTAGAAATAATAACTCAATTTTGACAGCAGTATTTACACAGTGGCTCAGAACATTCTAGACATATTGGCTGTACAAAAACATCTTACAAAGTGTAAATAGTCTTTCTATTTTTTTGTTGCTGGACAAATTCTACATTGCTTAAAACAATTTATCTATACAAATAGAAAAAAATGTAAATCTCTGGAGGTTGCAGTTTTTTGAAATCATTTTCATCGTCTGATGCACTTCGTTGAGATTCGGTATCATGATCGAAAAAGTACCGAAGAGTAGTACTTTCGCTCATGATACCGAATTTCAGATCAACCATCCTTCTTTAGAAGAACCCTGACCTTTTGCTCAATTACTTCTTCACTCTGTTGCACAATTCCCCTATTCTCTTTGATGCCTTCTAAAAGTTGGTCATTAGATACAGCACCTGAATCACTGTCTTCTTCGGCAAATGCTGATGATCAGGCACGATGACGGTAGTTAAAGGTTTAGCTTGGAATTTGTAGATATTGGCATAATAGGTTTTCTGGATATATAAGCTGATAAAGATAAGTCGATGAAATGATGTGGGTCAACAAATTCTCTTTGTCGTTTATTCTAAGTTGTATAAAGGTTGAACAAATATAAGGTCTACTTATTTATATTTTTTTTAAATTTACGGTTATAGTAGAACTTTTTTCATTTACGGATGGTTCAGAAGTCATTCCGGTGCCCCTGCTAACGATACCATCCTTTTTATAAGAACAAAAAAAATAACACAAAAAGAGATGAAAATTAATTACCCGAATTAGATATCTAAATAGTCTAAGTAAAATTGGAAAGAAAATATATGACAATTAGGTAGACAAAATACATTTAAAAAAAAAAATGAAATAAAAAATTTAATTTTTATAAAATTATCAATTTGGGACAAACGGTTAACTTTTTAAGTTGAATCTTTCAAGCATACAGTCTTTAAAATTCTTAAAGCACATGGACAGGCTGCCTTGAAACACTGCTTCAAATTATAAAGATTAGTTTGACATGACGTAAACAAACGTGCTAGAACTACTATCGGAGTGCCGCCTGTTTATGTTTTCATATCACAAACATTTCTGTAAATAGTTGTAGCATAACTTCTGTCCAAGACAAGGTCGCGAACCCGACTCTTTCTGTAGGTAATGTTGCATAGTTGGAAACATGCCAATTTCGGGCGATTTATTGTCAATGGGATATATACCCCAAATCACCCCTTGGTGATTCCTGACGAATCACCACCCCGTACATCCCCGACGAATTTTGATGAGAAGGGACTAGAACCTTCGAAAATCTTCGAATGCGCATTTTTGGGCAATATTTTAGATTCTGACAAGTTTTACCTCAATTCACCCACAGCGACACCCGCAGTCCCTTCCTGGATCGTGAATGGCCAACTTCGGTGCTAGGATTAGACTCAGCGTTATTAAAAACCCCGAGTGATCATTTTATAACGATCTCTTAGCCTCTGACCTTTTTACCCCAATTCTCCCTTTGCTACTCCCGTAGAGCCCACACCCGTCCAGCCCTGGTGTCTTTCGATGACGGTATTGAATTCAGCATCCTCAAAAGCCCTAAGGCAGTTATTTATCTGAAAATTTCACCCCAAATTATCCCTTTGGTTCTTGTGTAGAACAATCGCAGTACATATTCAGGCGACGGCATTCAATTCAGCCTCCTCAAAAACCCCCGAGTGGTAAACTTCAAGTAAATTTTTGACGTTTGACATTTTTACCCCAAAACATCCCTTTGACACTCACGTAGAGTCACATACGTCCATCCCCGGTGACTTTCGAGGACGCCATTGAGTTCAGCACGCCCGTCTAGATGACGTCATTGAATTTAGCATCCTCAGAAACCCCCGAACGGCTTTTTTCCCGCGATTCTTAGGCACCTGACATTTTGACCCTAATTCAACCCCTTTTTTGCATGGGTTCAGCCTCACCAGTACATCCCCGGAGACTTTCGATGACGGCATTGAGTTCAGCATCCTCAAAAACCTCCGAGCGGATATTTTCTAGGGATTTTTTGGCTTGTGACATTTTCATCCCAATTCACACCTTTGGTACTCGCGTGGAACCACACCAATGCATAGCCGGTGACGGCATTGAATTCCGCCTCATCATAATTCCCCGAGTTGTTATTTTCCAGTAATTTTTTGACTTTTGACATTTCTACCCCAAATCATCCCTTTGGCACTCACGTAGAGTATCATCTGTCCATCCCCGGTGACTTTCGATGGCAGAATTGAATGTAGCATCCTCAAAAGCCCCCGAGTGGTTATGTTCCAGCGATTTTTTGACTTTTGACTTTTTCACCTCAATTCACCCCTTTGGTACTCGCGTGGAACCACATCAGTGCATCCCCGGCGACTTTTGGTGACGGCATTAAATTCCGCCTTACCAAAAACACCCGAGTGGATATTTTCTTATTTTTTGACTTTTGACTTTTTTACCCCAAATCATCCCTTTGGTAAACCTTATCTTAAAAATAAGGTGTTACATATAAATTCATTTATATATTTGATTTTTATTTAATAATTATATCGTTCCAATATAAAAGAAAATTTTTGTTTCTTGGTGCACTTTGTAAAGCTAGCATAGATAGTAGCACCCCTAGCGGGTAAAAATGTAAAATATCGTACGAGTCGGTAGCTTAACTTAAAAAAACTCACATCACCTCATGTGACGTAGCATGGTCTGATATCGCCAGATCCAATGCACCAATCGAAAAATTCGAAATAATAATCGAGGGTGGGAAAGTTCAGTTTGCTTGCCCCTTCAGAAGGCCCACTTCTCCAAAAGTCTTTGAACGAGACGGACGTATGGCACTTCGGACATAACTTAGAAATTTAGAGGCTTCCAGTATTCAAAATTTAAGATGTCAAGGCCGGTACCGAATTTTATTAACGCAACAAAAGAAGAAGTCAGAAGCGATAATTTATGTTTTTCAAACGAGTAAATGTTTATATAATTTTTGTTTAAGTGCGCGGATTTGCAAGAGCGATGTGTTAAGTGTTCAGTGATTCCAAAAGCCATGGGCAATCTTTAATATGTTTTAAAGTGTTTTATTAGTGCACAATCAGGTACGTTTTAGATAATAACAAAGAAAATGTATTTTAATGTTACTAAGTTGAATTTTAATTGATAAACGGTTAACACATGAACGGTAGAAATTGTCCTTCGAATATTCATTTCTAAAAATTTAATTGAAAGACTTAAGTTACTATCTTGTCGATATATATATATATATATATATATATATATATATAAATTTTAAAAGATATTAAGTAATTAAAATGTATGGAATAACTAGCAGTAATATGAAGTAAATTACTCGACACATTGCTGTCTTTTGTAATTTTTTGTAATTTGTCACTGATTAATAAATCGTATAACTATGTAATTTAAAACTTTATATTTTAATTTCCCAAGTAACCTAGTTCTACCTTCCAATGATATCGGAAGATCGTTTACAGAAAGACATTATTATGCCTGGCTGGAAACGGAGAACTAGATAGAGCCCTGGGTAAGTAAGGTAATTAATTTGTTAATTAGTAATTAACATAAATTTTTAATAATGCCCTGATATATATTTACCCCAGGAACAAAGGCCAACTGTTACAAATGCGCGACTCTGCTGATTTAAATTACTGCTGTTTTTTGTTGTTTTCAAAAAAGTAAGTCTTATACTCTGCTAATTTTTGAAAAATTTATTAATTAAAAAGTTGAATTATAATTACTGCTAACGAATTCCAAGGATTAATGCCATTCATGTGTTAATTATTTAAGTTGTGCAGCCCTCCTTAAAAATACTCGTCAGTGTGTAGTAAAGTTATTTTCAAATAAATAAAATGTCTAGCGATTTAAAAATAAATAAGTTGGTAAAAGACGAGTTAATTTTCGAACAAAAAAATTATAAATGTAAAGTTTAAAACGGACAGTACAGTATATGTAATAAGAAAGATAGCCAAAGACAAAAATTTGTAAAGCCGATCCTGTTAATTTAATGTATTGGATAAGTAAAGTTTCTCAGAGAAATTCAAAGTAAATGTTTAAAAATAATTTTAAGTTAAAGAAGGAAACAAAATTGTTATGGTACTTACAATAAAAATTGAATTAAGTAATCAAATAAATTAATTCTTGTAAAGTCAAATAAAATTCAAATAAATTGTAATGTTTTATTGGACACTGGAGTTTCAATAAATATAATAAAAAAGAATTGTTTTTAAACATTGTCAAAATTAAAGTTACATAGTAAAAAAGATTTTTTTATAGCAAGTAAGTTTTTAATAGCAGAATGTTTGGATTGTAAAATGTTAGATGACCTAAATAATTTTTTTAAAAGGATAAAAAATGTTAAAGAACATTTAATAATAATGATTTGAATAAAGTCTTTTTTTTGTTGTGAACAATTAGCTGTATGTAATTCCTAAATTAAAGTATGGGATTTAATTTAAGAATAAAAGTGAATTTTCAAAGAATGGGATTTGAAATTCAGAAAGGGTTAAGATGTACCGAAGATGTATAAGATAACAAAGATGTTATAAGACAATGGTACAGGCTTAAAATTTTGCCAAGTGAGTGTAAAAATTGTATAGACAAAAGTGTCGTGAAACAATGAACTCAGGGGCAAATATGGTAATTAGGTAGCTTACAAGAAGTGAGCAGGTTTATACAGCTAGATGTGAGGTTAAGATTGTTCACATAATATAAGACAAATTCAAAGAAAATTTAAGCAAAAGACATTTCAAAGAACTCTTGTAATTTTAATTTTTAAACAAAATGTAAATGTAATATTAAATAGTATAAAACGTTGTATGGTTAATAGGTTAAACTCAAATGTAAAATTAAATTAAATTGGCTATAAAATATAAAGATCCATACAAAATATTGTAAATTTTTTTTTTAATCATGTGTCTGTACTGTTCCGATAAGGTAATAACTTTAACTATAAAAAAGAGCTCATATAAAACGATTAAAATTGAAACAGAGACATTCTGAAAGGGGTAGGTTATTTAGTAAACGAATACAAGAGTATTAAAAGTTAACGTTAGAAGAAATTCAAGCTATTGTTTAATTTTTAAAAGGGGAATTGTTTAATAAGGAGAATGGGAGGTGCCTTGATATGCAATTTTACAAAATCATGACGACACATTTACATAATTGCGTGTCGAAAGGGCCCAATGACATGCAATTACACACTACTACACGAGATAGAGACGACAAAAATCTCAAAATACACAATACTACACGAGCAGACTAAAACACTTGACCAAAAATTGTATATGAATGTACAGTCCTAGTTTCTGTTTAGTTTCATTTCTTATTTTATTAATACAAGAGCTTGATCAAAATTTAAAATGAAATTATTATAGTAATGTTTAAATGAAATTATAAGAATAATGAATTGAAGTAAAGTCCTTTTGAGTCAACACCAGCTGTATAGTTTTTAAATCAAAGTATGGGATTTGATTTAAAAATAAGGTATTTGGATTCAAAATATGGGTTTTGAAATCCAGGGTTTTTTGTATAAGATGTACGAATGTTGTAAAAATAACACAGAGTAGTTATAAAGCAATGGTGCAATCTTAGTTTGTAAATTGAGAGAGAATTTCTGAGAAAATACACAGCGTCGTTTAAATGTGGTAAATTTGTGGCTTACAGGGAGTAAGCAGTTTTGAAGATCCCAGGCAGGGGACTGTAATAAATACAGCTAGTAGGTTATGTTTGTTGACACAAAAAGAGACAATTTCGAAGAAAACTTAATTAACAAAAGGTTTGTAGGATTTTTAATAATGAAGTAATTTGATTAAAAATTAATAAGAAATTGAAAGAGTAAAGATTTTAAAAATTGAAAAGATATAAATTTGTATTCATAAAAGTTTATGAAACAGAATGTTGACAAGAAGTCAGATTTTAATAAAAGTAATTAAAGTATGTGATATTTTAAAAAATTTTAAAACGTGAAATGTGTAGAATGTCTTTGCAATAGAACACTGTGAAACCGGTAGTTTTATAAAAGATCCTAGGTGTGAGAAAGCGGATACGCTTCCGTTGTAGTATGTGTCAAGCGCTAGGGGGAAATGGCATGCATTCCATAGTGGGGAATGTAGGTAACAAAAACATCCGTTATTGAATAGATTGTTTACACTTTTACTATAGTACGTTAGAGCTCTATATAGTGTAAGTTTTCTTCAATTGTAAAAGGGGACTGCACACACTCATGTATAAAATGTTGAAGTAGAAATAAGATGTAATGTTGAACAAAAATTTTCTTTTCAGGTCGACAAGAGAAAATGTAACACTCTTAAAAATAAGGTGTTACATATAAATTCATTTATATATTTGATTTTTATTTAATAATTATATCGTTCCAATATAAAAGAAAATTTTTGTTTCTTGGTGCACTTTGTAAAGCTAGCATAGATAGTAGCACCCCTAGCGGGTAAAAATGTAAAATATCGTACGAGTCGGTAGCTTAACTTAAAAAAACTCACATCACCTCATGTGACGTAGCATGGTCTGATATCGCCAGATCCAATGCACCAATCGAAAAATTCGAAATAATAATCGAGGGTGGGAAAGTTCAGTTTGCTTGCCCCTTCAGAAGGCCCACTTCTCCAAAAGTCTTTGAACGAGACGGACGTATGGCACTTCGGACATAACTTAGAAATTTAGAGGCTTCCAGTATTCAAAATTTAAGATGTCAAGGCCGGTACCGAATTTTATTAACGCAACAAAAGAAGAAGTCAGAAGCGATAATTTATGTTTTTCAAACGAGTAAATGTTTATATAATTTTTGTTTAAGTGCGCGGATTTGCAAGAGCGATGTGTTAAGTGTTCAGTGATTCCAAAAGCCATGGGCAATCTTTAATATGTTTTAAAGTGTTTTATTAGTGCACAATCAGGTACGTTTTAGATAATAACAAAGAAAATGTATTTTAATGTTACTAAGTTGAATTTTAATTGATAAACGGTTAACACATGAACGGTAGAAATTGTCCTTCGAATATTCATTTCTAAAAATTTAATTGAAAGACTTAAGTTACTATCTTGTCGATATATATATATATATATATATATAAATTTTAAAAGATATTAAGTAATTAAAATGTATGGAATAACTAGCAGTAATATGAAGTAAATTACTCGACACATTGCTGTCTTTTGTAATTTTTTGTAATTTGTCACTGATTAATAAATCGTATAACTATGTAATTTAAAACTTTATATTTTAATTTCCCAAGTAACCTAGTTCTACCTTCCAATGATATCGGAAGATCGTTTACAGAAAGACATTATTATGCCTGGCTGGAAACGGAGAACTAGATAGAGCCCTGGGTAAGTAAGGTAATTAATTTGTTAATTAGTAATTAACATAAATTTTTAATAATGCCCTGATATATATTTACCCCAGGAACAAAGGCCAACTGTTACAGTACTTACGTAGAGTCACATCCGGTCCATCCCCGGTGACTCTAGATGACGCAATTGAATTTAGCATCCCCAAAAACCCCCGAACGGTAATTATCCCGCGATTCTTAGGCATCTGACATTTTTACCCTAATTCAACCCCTTTGGTACATGGGTTTAGCCTCACAAGTACATCCCCAGAGACGTCCGATGACGGCATTGAATTCAGCATCCTCGAAAACCCCCGAGCGGATATTTTTCAGCGATTTTCTGACCTCTGACATTCTCACCCCAATTCACCCCTTTGGTACTCTCGTGGAACCACACCAATGCATTCCCAGTGACATTCGGTGATGGCATTGAATTCCGCCTCATCAAAATTCCCCGAGTTCTTATTTTCTAGTAATTTTTTTACTTTTGACATTTCTACCCCAAATCATTCCTTCGGCACTCACGTAGAATATCATCTGTCCATCCCCGGTGACTTTCGATGGTGGAATTGAATTCAGCATCCTCAAAAACCCCCCCCGAGTGGTTATGTTCCAGAGATTTTTTAACTTCTGACATTTTCACCCCAATTCACCCCTTTCGTACTCGCGTGGAACCATACCAGTGCATCCCCGGCGACTTTCGGTGACGGCATAGAATTCCGCCTTACCAAAAACCCCCGAGTGGTTATTTTCTAGTTATTTTATGACTTGACTTTTTTACCCCAAATCATCCCTTTGGTACTTACGTAGAGTTACATCCGGTTCATCCCCGGTGACTCTAGATGACGCCATTGAATTTAGCATCCTCAAAAATCCCCCGAACGGTCAATATCCCATGATTCTTAGGCATCTGACATTTTTACCCTAATTCAACCCCTTTGGTACATGGGTTTAGCCTCATCAGTACATCCCCGGAGACTTTTGATGACGGCATTGGATTCAGCATACTCAAAAACCCCCAAGTGGTCACTTTCCAGCGATTCTTTGTCCAATTCAAATACTGTATATACATTACGTAGTACGATTGATATCTATGTAGATGCCAGCAATGTTGCCAAGTTTGTGGCTGCCATAATGTTAGGAAATGGTTGAAATATACAGTAAATTTATATACAGGAAGCGACCATGCTGCCCCTGGCGGAAATGTTACAAACTTGTGATATACAAATCCCGTTCACTCTGCTATCAATACGAGTACCGTTTGGTTATTACAAATTATTTTTTAAAAATTCAGAACGACTATAGAACTTCGAAATACAGTATAACTCCAATAAAACACTTCTTTTTACAATTATTGACATAATTTTTATTTCGATTATTGTCAAAGGGTGTTACATTATCATGGATTACTATGTGGCAGCCGTATACGGCTGCCACAAGTACCCGGCTGCCAGTTTGAATGCAAAATGACCAATGTATGGTCTCCGTATTGTTAGCAGGCTGTATATATATATATATATATATATATATATATATATATATATATATATATATATATATGAAGTTAATATATTACTATGTAAGTAATTTAATCCACCATTAAGTGCAATAATTTTACCTTGAGTGATGAGGTACCTTTCGGTCAATTGACCGAAAGGTACCTCATCACTCAAGGTAAAATTATTGCATTTAATGGTGGATTAAATTACTTACATAGTAATATATTAACTTCATAAAGTCAGTGCAACGGAAAAACAATGGATAACTTTAAATATATATATATATATATATATATATATATATATATATATATATATATATATATAACATTAATTAAACTTGTTATATTTATTTATAAATAATTAAAGAATTCTCTTATTTTGTTAATGATTTCATTAACTTTCAGAAAGCAACAGAAAGAGGTATAACAGTTATGACTCAGGAATGGATTAATGCAGTTTGGGAAGCTTCCTCAAAACGAAATATTAAAGCAACAGATATAGAATTTGATGTTTATAAATGTAAGATATTTCAAGGCTTAGAGCTCTCTTGTTCCAATTTGGAGAAAGCAGAAAAAGAAAAAATAAGGAAAATAGTGACTGAAAATGGTATGTATATACTTATTCTTAATTTTTCTATAATACATTAATTATTTCTCAGATTTGTGACTTATAAATCTTAAACATATTTATTTTATAGCTTAGAGCCATTTTAAATGTTCTATTTATTGAATTTTATATTTTTAGACAATATTAAGAAGGAAGTATGCATAAATGTGCAGTAATTTATAGTTGATGACTTTATTTTTAATATAAATCATATTGTCAAGTTAAATATGGCAATTCTTTTCTATAATTTGATATAACTATTTAAAAATAATCTTAATAGGCTCAGTGATTTGTAAACCCAAATAAAAGTTGTGTCCAAAACACCCTATGATTTTCTTTGTTTCTAAAAGATATCTTCCTTATGCCCTTTGCTTTGATTTAAAAAAAAAAACAGACATGGAAATATAAATATTTATGAGTTTCAGGAGTTGCAGCAGATTTAGTGGTAACACAACTTATGTAAAAATGTTAAAGGATTTCTTTTATATTAATTCAATTCTTTTTATTCAGTTGATTGTTTTAATACATTCGCTGGGGACCACCTGGATCTGGGTAATGGGCATTTCTGGGAAATAGGATAGAGTAGTTCGACTTTGTTTATTATTTTAATCTGTCCTCAGCTCTTGGAGTATGATAATGCCTGTTTGTGTCCCCTTTTAGGGACAGTTAAGTGATGAAACTTTGTGGTTTTTTTATTTGTGACCATATAAAAATTTTGAGTATAGTTTAAGTAAAAACTTATTTTTACTGGATTTATGAGGGGGTACTTCAAGCTAACCGGAATAGCAGTGCCTGAGCTTGTGTACTACAAATGTTTGACATGAAACGTGGATAGTTGCGGTGCAGCTCATTACCAGGGAGCTGCCTGTTTTGTCGATCTGGCTTGTTCTGTTCTCTGGCCTGCAGTGGTTGTTTTTGCTGCGCTGTTTTGTTCTTGTTTAGTTTGCTATGATGGGAAGTTTAAGTAAACGACGTCCCCACATCTCTCTTGGTCAGGAAGTTTAAATTTGTTTCTAATTACACCCTAGAAATAAAGTTAATATTTAATAGTTAGTTTTGCATTCAAAATTTGTAAAACTAGGTTTTTGTCAGCTGTGAAATTTTGATTTCTAATTGGTATCGGACCAGGAGCCAGATCAGGCAAGTTAGGTGCATGGAGCAGCTTAACCATGCCATTTTTAGCCAAAAACTGTGTAACAGAGATGGCTGTGTGTGTGTGTGTGTGGAATCTTCTTTAAACACCCAAATAAAAGGTTTGATTTGTTGTCTGATCTGGACGTACAAACTCTGAACCTGGACTACGCCCTTGGCATCAAAAAAGGAAATCAGAATTGTTTTAATTTGATGACATTTTTTGGGCGGAATGACGATGACATTTTCCGTTTTCCTGAGTGTTGCCTTGTTTCTAGGTCTTAACCATAGCACCACGAATCATCACCACTAGTAACCTTTGACAGAGAATGTGGATCAGCTTCATTCAAGCTGTTGTTTCAAAGTATGGCATGTTTCAACTCTGTTGATTGATGTTTCAACAACATGTTCTTTTTGATTGTCAGACCCCGAGGAACAAACTTGGCAGTAACCCTTTTCATTCCCAAATCTTCCATTAAAATTTGTTCAACGAAGCTCCAAAATGACCCACTATTCTCTGACAGTTGATAATTTGTCTGTGAGCACAAGCTCGTGTATTTTTTCAACATTTAGTCGATTTTGGCAGTTGATGGATATCCAGAGCGAGCTTTGTCATCAATTGACATGTCGCAATTTTTAAATCGAGCAAACCACTTGTACACTTGTGTTTTACCCATAGTCTCATCTTTGTAAGCTGTTTGGCAGTACTGAACTGGCAATGAGTTTCCCGTTGCGTTACAGATGTGTGTAATGCACAAGCACAAGCTCATGGCAATGCTTTTGGGTACTCCTTTGTAGTGTTTATTGTTTTATGTAGTTTACACTATTTTGTAATGTATAATTCATGAGATAGCAATGACAAGTTTTACAGTAATTTTAGAACTTAATCTGATTAAAAAAATAAAGGAAGCAATGACATCTTGGCGAAATCATACACTGGGTATAAAACCTATTTATCTCACAAAAATAACAAACATTTTATTTATTTACTTGGTTTAAATATATTTACTGGTTTTACATGATATTTGATCAAGTTTTTGTAGAAATAAAAGTGTTTGTTTGGTCCTTTTAATGTCTGAAATCTTTGATTGTATAACACTGTACATCTCAGCCAACTGTTTACCCATAGCTCCTTTATCTGATTGATCTATAATTAGTTTATCCGCTATTGATAAGACAATTTCTTTTCATTTAGAAGAAATATTTTTATTTATTGCAAAATTCATTGGAAATTTTTATAATATGATGGGCTACATGCTGTTTTGATGTTTTGTTGCTCCTCTTAATTCTGTTTTGATGTTTGAATGCAAAAGTTATTTTGTGTCTAATTAATATATAATTGTGTGATTGTGTAATTTGTAGGTGGAATATTCTCTCCACAACTTCTTCAGAAGTCGGCGTCATTGCTTGTTATAGGCTCTGCACATGGAAACAAGTATAAACATGCTATATCTTGGAACTTACCATGTGTTTATCCATCATGGATAACAGAAAGCATTGAAAAAGGTTATGCTGTTCCAACAACAAACCATCTTCTGCCAATGGAAATGAAATGTTCGACTCCAACCTCAAGTGAACCAGGAAGTAAGTGGGACTGAAAATGAAGTATAAATTATTGTAAAGTATAACAGACAGAAATCAATCAAAATAGAAAACACACACACACACACACATATATTTATATATATATGAAGTTATTATTATTAATTGTAAACAATTTTTCCACCACTAAGTGCAATAATTCTACCTTAGGTGATCAGGCACCTTTAGGTCACTTGCCTATTGTTGAATCACTGAATTAATTTTCTCCCAACTCAAGAAAATTAATTCAGTGATTCGACAATGGTCAAGTGACCGAAAGGTGCCTCATCACATAAGGTAAAATTATTGCACTTAGTGGTGGAAAAAATTGTTTACAATTAGTAATAACAACTTCATAAAGTCAGTGCAATGGAAAAATAATGGAAAACGTACAACATCAGTATATATATATATATATATATATATATATATATATATATATATATATATATATATATATATATATTTAGGTTAGTTTTGGTTGGTAAAGATTATTTAGATTTTTTGGACTAGGAGACTGACAGACTTACCTTGGTAAGAGTCCACTCTGTAGTCTTAAAATAGAAACACATAAAAGCACTTAAACAATGATATATTTCAACCACACAGTGGTCTTTGTCAATCGAAGAGAAAACACAAGAAGAAATATGAGAGAATGAAATAAGATAAATTCTCTTAAGATAAGATAAATTTATCTTATTTCATTCTCTCATATTTCTTTTTGTGTTTTCTCTTCGATTGACAAAGACCACTGTGTGGTTGAAATATATCATTGTTTTTATGTGTTTCTATTTCAAGACTACAGAGTGGACTCTTACCAAGGTAAGTCTGTCAGTCTCCTAGTCCAAAAAATCTATATATATATATAAAATACGTTTTCTTGTTTAATAATTTAAAACAACATAGGTTATTCAAATACAAGAATATTTATTAATTTATATCCAAAGCTTTTTGTTGGTAAACAGTACCAACATCATCAGGAATGAAAAAATATATTTGTTAAATATATATATATATATATATATATATATATATATATATATATATATATATATTTATAGGTTAGTTCTAGTAGAGCTTAAAGCTTATTTAGGAATTTTTTGGACTTGATAGGAGACTGACAGACTTACCTAAAGGCAATAGTCCAAAACTGCAATCTCTTGGAAATAAGCACATATAAAACACTTAATACACTTTTATTTGAAATATTTCGATCAACATGATCTTCTTCAGTCAAGAAAGAGAAAATATATATATATATATATATATATATATATATATATGAAGTTGATATATTACTATTGTAAATACTTTTATCCAAAACTAAGTGCAATAATTTTACTTTGTGTGATGAGGCACCTTTCGGTCACTTGACCATTCAGAATGAGGCGAAAGGTGTCTCATCACACAAGGTAAAATTATTGCACTTAGTGGTGGATAAAAGTATTTACAATAGTAATATATCAACTTCATAAAGTCAGTGCAACTGAAAAATAATGGACAATGTAAAATATCAATATATATATATATATATATATATATATATATATATATTGAAAAATAAATAAAAAGTACTATTTATAAAAAACAATAATCTTTATTTTACAAAATAGTGCTTATATTGACCATTATGTAATTATTTCAATGAATATCTTAAGAGCCATTGTGTTCCTTACAAGCCAGTTACCGTCTTCATCAAACATTTAACTTGAAGGTTACATTGCATTTATCATACAAAAGTTTGATTTAAATCAATGAAATTGTTTAATACCAGTTTTATTCTTTTACATTTAACCATATGTAGTATTTATATGAGCATTTCAGATGGTCAGATTCGTATTCATTCTCAATTGTTTAAACTGATGTAGCTAGTATAGCCTCTTTGACATAAAGATAAAGAGTTGGGCTGCACTATCTTTTTAATAATCCTAGGTATATATTTCATCCGTTCTTAATCTTTGCTACATGAATCTTTCTCCAACCATTGCTGCCTTGGGGCGACACCTTTATTGACCCCATTAGAAATTAGGGATAATTCTAATCAGCCATAATTCTCCCCTATTTTTACATCAGTGGGGTTTTGATTTGTATCCTTAATCAATCCTGTAGTCATGTAATCCTGTAATCCTGGTATATCAAGATTTCCACAGACATCCCATCCTAATGTGATTTTTTTCAACAATAAAAAACCATTCAGTTCTTGTGAAACTAATATTTTGTTCTGAATGAACTTTTCTTCAAATTGGTTATCTTAAATATTTAACTACTTATAATTATTACTTGTTTGTAATTACCCTCCTCTTCATCTAGGATGTTTTTTATTAACATTTTTTTACTTGCTGAGTAACTTTTTGATTTAACTATAATAATACTTAACTTTTTTTGTTCATAAACATCCTACAAAAGATTGTTAATATTTTACTGTTGATCTAAAATTCCTAAGATCTGATGTAAAATAAAATATAGAGAAAACTTAATTATAAAATAAACAAAATATTGAAATATTTTGAATTATTTGAAAGTGTTGCACACAATTAATTAAAGGACGCTATACAGGGTGCGGTAGAAAAGTAATGAGACTGGCCGCCGCGCTACGCTCCAGTCGCTCGCAGTGCGGTCACCACCGGCAGACATGATGGTGGGGGATCTGAGCTAACAATAGAACCGGTTCGCAGTCACGTCGTAGCTCTGGCGCAGTGAGGGTCGACTTTCGCGTATACTTTGTTTGCGTGCCCGTGACACTTGGGAAAATGCTGAAGATGGATCACTCGATAGATCAGCGGTGTGCAATCAAATTTTGCTTTCGCTTGGGCAAAACTGGTTCGAAAACTTTTGCTATGATTACGGAGGCCTACAAAGAGGATGCCCTATCAAGAGCTCAAGTGTTCCACTGGTTTAATGAATTTAAAAACGGGAGGGAATCCGTTGAAGACCTGGAACGATCTGGACGCCCTTCAACGAGTCGTGTGGATGAAACGGTGGCCAAAGTTAAAGAAGTCCTGGGCTCCGACCGCCGATTAAGTCTCAAAATGATCGCCGATGAGGTCTTCGTGAATAAATTTACGGTCCACCAAATTGCTACACAAGATTTGAAGATGAGGAAAGTTTGGTTCCCAATTCCCGGAGTGCTCACCACCGAACAGAAGCAACGACGAGTGAACGTTTGCCGTGAGATGTTGAATGAATTGGAAAGTATTCCGAAAGCAAAAAGATGCCTGAAGGGTCATTGTTTTGATGATATTCCGGATATCCAACGTGCTGTCACGAAGGCACTAACAGGGATAACTCCAGCGGACTACAGTGGGGCCTATGATGCTTGGAAAACGCGCTGGCAACGATGTGTCGATGGCGACTACTTCGAAGAATATTAACGTTTTGTACAAATCGGATCAATAAAATTGTTTTTCTAGATTGAGTCTCATTACTTATCTACCGCACCCTGTATGTATAATAATAATAAAAAAATACCTAACCTCATTTTAAAGTCAGATCAAATTAATTTTGTTTCAAATTTTCAAACCATAGAGAAACTATTAATTTTTATTAATTTGTAGACACTGCTTTAGACCATTAGTACTAAAAATTTCTTTCAATAGTTGATGTAATAAAAAAACAAAAAAAATGTTTTTTTAATAGTTTTCAGTGTCTAAATATTTTTGTGTTATATAATATACAAATACAATTATCTTATTAATTTTAAACAAAGTTTGCTAATTGTTTGTTATTTTGAATTTTTTCAGACTTTACTTTAGGAGTTGCTGATCAGTTCAGCTTAATCGGCCATGATGTAGATCAGTCACGAATAAATGAAACAGTGTTATCAAATGTAACAGTAGCTAGTGGTGAAAGTAGAAAGACTGAAATGCAAACATCTAATGCAACAGTAGCTTGTGGGGAAAGTAAAAAGACTGAAATGCCACCACCTAACTCAGCATTAGTTTGTGGTAAAAGTATAAAGACGGAAATGCAAACATTCAACTCAACCGTAGCTTGTGGCGAAAATTCAAAGACTGAAATGGAATCACTAATATTAGGTAAACACTAATATGCATGTATTTATTAGTGGACTGACATAACACTAATATGTTTGGAATACAAACAGTATAATTTTGAGATTTCTTATATTCTAAACATGAATTTATTTTAAATTTCATAATTTTTTCATGTCTCACCTTTTTTCCACCACTGTTTATATTTGGTAAATAATTTGAATATTTAATTTAATGAAATCAGGTGTAATTCTGTTGTAAACTCTGTGATTAGCAATGTGTGCATGTTGATTAACTCATCTAAAAGCAAGTAATTTTTAAATTATTTCCTTGTGATTATTTCGGAACGATTGTTTCGAAATGTGTCAGCATGTAAGCCCTTACGTATTCACTTAGTTAAGTATCATTTATTATAGTTTATTCAGTGAATTCAAGATGATTACAACAAGCAACTTTATATCATGAAGATGGGCAAATTTATCGTTCAAGAACTTGTACTTGAAAGTTGAGCGGTAAATGTTACAATAAAATTAGAGTCTGTAACTGGTTTAATAGATCTATTACATACTGAGTTGCAGGCTGTCATTAGGAGGAAAGTGGACACAACAAATGCTACCTCTAACAATCTTCTATAACAAGATCTGATCTAAAAACTGAATACTCCCATTAATGAAAATTTAATAGTTCATGGAAATGCGTATCTTGTAGACTTATAAACACTGGAGACAGACTCCAGATCTGTGTGACTGGAATTCTCCGATTCCTTAGCCGTTGGTCTAGGGATGGAATTTTGAGAAGCATTATTAAATTCACAATGAAGGTTTCCTTTTACCCTTCTTATTTATTCGTCTTTTTTGCATAAGATTGTATTAGTGCTAATGTTTTTGCCGTAATCTTCAATTTACTCCTCAACATATTTTCTATTACTTTTTGTCTTTTTTGGTTAGTTCCTACCAATTTCTCTTGTTTAGTTACATAGGTGCATGTCAGTGACTTACATCTTGTACCAAACCGTTTACTGGAAGAGGGCAACAGAAGGGGCAAAATGTTATCAGGTTGTCCCAAATTTTCATGAGGTCCATGTGTGGCTAGGCTTGTAAATCATTCTGTTAAAACTTCAGTCTTTTGTGTCAGATTGCCACAATTTGTAAAGGATAGTTTAGTAATGAGGAAAGCAGCAGTGTATGATTTTCCATTAATCTTGGGATTTTACTAAATTACAAACAATAACCTCTTTCTTGTCAGTCCAACAAAAGTTTCTTCTAAGATTCAGTACACATAAATTCAACAGTTACGACTCGACTCATTGAAGAATATAGTCAGTTAGCTTGAATATTTGTTAAAGTCATATGGTAGCTTCATTTCTTTAGTATTAACAGTATTATTATTATGTTGAGTTTCAAATTTTCTTCGTAAGTATTTTTTGTGTTTTAAATTAAATTGCTTTTCTTACTTACCTATTTACTTGATAAGTGAGCATTATTGGCAACGGATCTCTAAACTGCAGTCATTACAGTCAAAGTAAAATAAGACAGTATTACAAATATATTAGGAAAAACAATAATTCTGTTTAAATTAAGAAGTTATTATTGTAAATCTAAATAAATACATTGTAACTTAAACATACTTCTTGTATGTTTGAATATATTTATAGGAGATTTTAATATATTTGTATTGGTGTCCCTGATCGTAATATGCAGTATTGTTATTTTTTCTTTCTGTGCAACAGAGATAATAGTCGCAGTTCATGAGTTTTTGAAATTTCTAAGAAAGTATTTTATAATTTAGAAATAAAGAATATTTATTCTATGAGTTGTCATTTCTATTCTAGTGTACTCATAAACATGAGTAGTAAATAAAAAAAAATCAAAAACTAATCACTCTAATGAAGAATGGGAACTCTATTACTTTTTTTTATAGCAGTGAATGATGAATGTTGTGGTTTAATATTCCTTATCTCGGTAGCCATTGCTAAAAAGGGTAATCTGGAGTGACATTTTTTTAGCTGTGCATAACAAGTATCAAACGGATTATACTGCAAATTTTGTGCAGTCTAAAATATTATGAACCTGTAGGTTTAAGTTTAAACACTTTACTTTGATAAAAATTAAAAAGAAAACAATTTTTCTAAAATTGTGTACATATATCTAAAAAAAACAATTTTTTTATACATGAAAAAGTTATAAGACGTATACACTTCAAAAGTTAAAAAAAATCCTGCTGAACAGAATTAATTTGGTATATGATTATTTTTTAGAATGATTTTAAGCACATTGATTTCTCCATCAACATACAGACTCAAAACATTTTACATAAAAATCAGGCAAGTTCATACTCTTCTCATTTTGAAAGGAAAACAAACAAAAATTTTTGGAGAAATTTTGTTCAATTTCATCTGTCTTAAATGTTGTTATATGATTTTATGAAAAATTCATAACAAACATTTTTTACAAACACTGTTGCATATTATTAAAAAATTTCTCAACAGTTTTATTGCTTATAATAATTTGTAGATGAATTGAGCAACAATTTTTTTCAACCCATTTTATAATTTTGTAAGAATAATTTTTATCTTATTTTAATTAAATTCATTGACTTTTGAGAATTTTCTATTTTAAATATCTTTTGAGCTCCACTAATAATATTTTAACAGAAATCATTCAAAATGATTTACTTTGTATGCATAGCTCAAGTAGAATATTGCAAGATACACAGAGCAATAATGTTTCTCTCTCCAGGTGCTACATTTGGGGAGTTTCTCCATCTACAGTTTTCATTGTAGCATGACTGGTCTATTCTTGATCTGTCTACCAATTTCTGCTATCTTTATTATACTTTCTACTTTTTTTCTCCTTCCAGTCATTATCTCAACTCTGCGTTGATAAACATTCTAAGTTTTACCGTCCTTTTAATGGAGCACATATTTAGAATTCTGTGTATTAAAGTTTATTACATTTATTTTTACCATTTAATAATTATAAATCTAGTTATAAGATTAATAAAACAGACATAAAACCTTTTTTTTATATTAAATTTCAGGTAGCAAATACAAAAAATATTTAGCAAGTTTTAATATTACAACCGCAAAAAAGGCAGGACTGTTTGCTGATGGATGTAAAGTGAGTTATTTTTTTGGTATTTATTTGCAATAGTTAATAATCCTTTTAATATAATCATATTTTTCTAAAGTTGAATTGAAAAAAATATTTATTGTATAAAATAAACATTGGTTTTTACTTTCGTCAAATACCACAATGTGTAAAAATTCAACACATAGACTGTGGCAATGATGAGGTACATGTGGCTAAATACAATTTAATGAAGCAAAATTTGTAAAGGTGCAAAACGTTTTTTTATATTAATGATAATAATGTAGAAATTCCTAATAGGGACAATTTTGTTCAGGTTGATTTCGCCTTAAGTACAGTGAAGTTGGTTTCAATGTATTGTTGCCCCAAATTGACAAATAATTTCTTGAACAAGTCATACGGGTATTTTAAATTTTTAAAGTGATCACTAAGTTTAAATTTTTCCTAAATGGGGATTACATCCTGTTAATAATGCTAATTAATATTTAATAGTTAGTTTTTTAAAACTAAAGACTCATAATACTAGGTTTTTGCAGTGGTTTACAACGTGAATATTGTTCAATCTTTCCCCAGTTTTGTTTTACCCAAGTGTTAATTTATGTTAAAAAACTCCACAATTAATTCTTTTGTTTTATACAAATTTATTATTAATTACCACCAACTTTAAGAAAGGCCATCAACCTTTCTAGTCAAAAAATTCCAGTATTTGTGATACCTCCCTATTTTCTAAGCTTTTTTGATTTATTTTTAGATACTACATTACAAAAAGAGGTAAGTTGAAAGTAAAAATAATACATTTAGACATTTTAATATGTTTTGTAATAATTATAAATAATATTAATGAACATAATGTTAATTGTATAAGTATTAATATTTCAGTGCAGTTTTCTTTTATGAGTGTTAACAAAAAAAAAAAAAAAATTGATGCAAAAAGTGTCAGGTCTTCTCGAGGCTTAACTTGCTGAGATGAAGTCAAATCATCCACTGCTTCATTTTCAGCTTCATAGGGCATTAAAAAAAATAAAGTAATGAAAATAAACCACTTTTCATGTGGACAACAGTATTATAGAAATGTTTATTTTACTTTCAAATGTTGAAAAAAAATAATACAGATTCATTAAGTTTGTTAGAGACTATAAAAAATAAATTAAATTTAGACTACAGTGAACTAATATTTTAATATGGTAGAGCTCAGCTTAAGTTTTTACCGATTAACTGAGTTAACAGTAATTTTTTACCATCAAAAATTTGAGTAGAAGTTTAAAAGGTTAGATCGGAGGATTGATAATAATGAACTTGCTTTGCATATTCCTGAGACTTCCAATACCACAATTCATAACATAAATTCAAAACCAAAAAATTAGGCTATCACAAAGTGTGTGCACAGAGGGTACCGCGAATATTTACAGAAAACCACAAACAGCAATGTGTTGAATGTGCCCAGCAGTTTTTGCAACAATGTGAAGAAAACAAAGATGAATTCTTGGATTCCATTGTTACAGACGATGAAACATGGGCGTTTCACTTTACCCCTGAAACCAAGCAGCAATCACATGAAAGGCGTCACTCAACTTCGCTGAAGCCAAAGAAGTTTAAACAAACACAGTCTGCTGGGAAAGTCATGGCAACTGTCTTTTGGGACAGAAAGGGCCTTCTTGTAATCGACTTTTTGCCTAATGGAACAACAGTTAACTCTGACAGATATTGCGACACATTAAGAAAACTGAGACTTGCGATCCAGAACCACCGGAGAGGAAGATTGTCCAGTGGTGTGAGGCTTATCCGTGACAACGCTCGACCTCATGTCTCACACCAAACTCAAGAGCTGCTGACAGATTTTGGTTGAACTGTTGTGCTCCACCCCCCCCCCCATACAGTCCTGACCTAGCCCCAAGTGATTATCATTTATCCCCAAAATTAAAGGAACTCTTGGCTTTCGCTTCATTACCGATGATAGTCAAGGAAGAGGCTACTTGATTCCTCAAAGGTTTAGTGGCAGAATTATATAACATGGGATAGAAAAGTTGGACTATCATTTTCAAAAGTGTTTGGACAGAAACGGTGATTATGTGGGAAAATAGCATAAGATTTAAGCTTTAAAATGATGTAAAGCTGTCTATGTTTAAAAATTATGGGAACCTTATTTTATAAATATTCCTCGTGCATTACTTTTTATACTATCATACTTTTTTGCTTTACCGACACGAATTTCCATTTTTAAGTTTTAATTTAACAAATTCTAGGAACATTTTCTATGAAGTCAGGTTTAGGTTAAATTTTGCTTCAAGGAATAGTGCAACTTTTCTTTTGTGTTATAATGAGAACAGATAACAAAATTATGAGATCAAATAAATATCATACAATATTAAAAAGAATAACATTATGAAAAACACTGTATAAGACGTAAACACAGATGAAAAAAAGGACTGTCAATACAGAGAAAAAAGATGTCCAAGATAAAAAAAAACTATACATTGAAAGATATATTGATTGATAAGCTAGATTTAAAATGTCGAAAAATACTGAAATGATGATTAAAAACATTTACTGTTGGCTTTAGAAAATATTGTTTTTTAGATAGGCCTTATAATTTAGAAGGCAACTGCAATGAAACATTTTGTTTTTAAAAGTAGTCACTGTGTTTCAGATATTTTTAAGTGGTTTTACTCTAAAAGAAGTTGAAAAATTAAGGCGCTTGCTCAGTTTGGGAGGTGCAACTATATTTAATGAACTGTCAGAGACAGTGTCTTATGTAATTATTGGAGATCAAGTTGCTAATGATATAAAAGCCATTTCGAATTTCACAAGAAGGTAAGTACTTAATTATTTATAATTCTTAAGCATCATTGATAAAGTACATCCTTTTGCACGACATTGTACATTCTGAAAATTGGCAAACTAGGATACTTAGTTAATAGTATTTTATTATGTATTTTATTGATATTTCAGTTATTTTGTAAACAATCAAAATAGGTTATTATTTCTTATAAATAATTTATTGAAATAAATCTTTTGTCTGTGTACACAAAATGTTATGTTAAAATGGAAAACATTTAAAGTCTGTAAATGAAAGGTTCGTATAATCTTTACATTTTGTTTTCAATCTGTATTACAAATTGTATTACAAGTTAAAAAATCAGTAGAGTGAAACAATCTCTTCAAATAAAGACATAACGGGTTTCACAGTTACAGGAAATTTACTTTTATATTTGCAAAAAAAAGCTTTCAACATAAATAAGTAAACAAAGCAAAATCAAAATACAAACTATTTTATAACGGACATTGATCGCAAACTAACTGCTTACTGATGGGTAATGGGTTTCACAGTTACAGGAAATTTACTTTTATATTTGCAAAAAGAAGCTTTCAACATAAATGAGTAAGCAAAGCAAAACCAGATTACAAACTATTTTATAACGAACATTGATCGCAAACTAACTGCTTACTGAAGGGTGATAGACCAGCAGTTATGCTCCATCATGTAGGCTGTGTCATTTGTGTGTTTTCAACCATCCAAGAGTGTAACTGGTTCTTTGTATCAGTTTCTAGGGCAGCACTTGTGATCTGTTTCGTTGGTAGTTCCTGACTACTGAGATTTATATGTGTGATAAACAAAACCTGTAACAAATTTTGAATGGAATAATTTTCCACTTGCTCTACATTATATTAAATGTCTTTGCATGTGACTAAAGGATTGGAACTTCATTCACTGCCTCATATATTGTTTTCACAAGTAAAATTTGTTGAACATTATTTATTGACATCTCTGAATAGCAGACACCCCCACACAATGGACATTTGGTGATAATGGATGATGACCACTGTTTAGAGATTTTACTATATTACCCTTACACTTAATAATTAAAATCTGTGTAATGAATATAAAATGTCTTCAACTAAAAAATAGCCTGAATAACACTTTGTAGTTTAAACAGAAAGAAATGCGGAGATATAGATTCAAATGCAGTTAAAATTTTGAAGTTGGCAAATACTTCAGTTGTAAAATACTACAAACAAAAGGTAATTCATAGGTTTAGGTGCGTCATAATACTTAAAATGCTTATCCTTTACTACACCATTGTCCAGTCTCTAATTAACACAGAAAAGTAAGGACATCTGGGTATCAATAGTAACATTTAATTATTACTATTTTTCAATTCTTTCTATTAGCTTTCACTCTCCTGATATATATCTGATACAAATTTTCAATCATTAATAAAATATGTTTTTATTAAAACTAGGGATGGGCCGATTCCGATTCTCGATTCCAGGAATCGTCGATTCTAGGTGGTATCGAGGAATCGTCGATACTCGATTCTTCATCATAAAAGTGTCGATTCCGATTCCACACGATTCCGAATATTTATAAAAATAAATGGACCAACTGGCCCAGCATAGTTTTTTCCTACCGTAAATGAAACGTAAATAAACTCCGTCGGGCCAATTTACCCGACATTGTTTTTGATTTAATTAAATTTTTTTATCTGTGCCACACTGTTTTGATATTTTTTGTGCTTTGTGTTAGCAAGAAACAACAAAACCATAATTTCATGTCCCGGCTACCCAAATAATAAACAGACTGGTGATAAAAGTGTTTTTGCGCCTATCACTAAGACACGTAAACGTGTCACATGTGATTGATTTGTGAGTTTATAAATATTTTGAATATAGAACTAAAGTGTAATATATTCTCTCTCTGATAATTAATGCAACAGCTCCAGTAAATACTATCCAAGATTCATATTAAGTAAAAGTTTTAAACACGAAATAATTTACTTGTTAAGGAATTTACGTTATAATTTACTTCCTAGTAAGGATGAGTTTATCTAAGTGTATCAATGTTTCTACTTAACTTTCACAGTCCGTTTTTAAGGATTATTTTACAACTAAATATTTAGTCAATATTTTCGACTTACTTTTAAGGTTTTGTCAAATTTTGAAAACAGTAGTGAAAATCATTACAATACGTTATAACAAATATGTGTGTCGGCCCGTAACTACGGACAAAAAGCTCTTAGAATAACATCATGTTCTTAATCCCGTCGGCGTTTATCTATCAAACAAAAACCATCGTAAATACATCTGTAAGTAGTGTGAAGCTTGTTGTTAAATACTGTGCCTTAATTTTTCCAAAAGTAGCAACACCAGCTGAGTAGTACTAATAAACATAAAGCGTTAAGAGGCCCGACGGTATTCGGTTCAGGGTACTGGCCGTCACGTCAATTCGATGACGGTTAACAGAAACTGACGGTGGAAAACCACATAATATATCAAATATGAAAAAGCACTTAAACATCATTCATTGTGCCCAAATTTATCAACAAAAAAGATCTATACTTGAAGAAACTTTATCCTCAGACACAGGACCTACAAGTGATAGTCGGTTAAAAATCAACTGGGATTGAGTAATAAATACAAAATAGGCCTGAATCAGTTGCACTTGTACAGACACCTGCAGAAAAAAAGGCCCCACCAGATGTGGAGAAGGTTTGCCCCACTAATCCAGAATGTTGGGGAAGAAGGTACCCCAGGGGAATTGACAGTAGAAGAAGAAGTAAACAATTATCTGGGGGAACCATTAGCCAGTCCAGATTGTGATGTTGGGAAGTATTTGGCAGTACAAAGTGCCAAATACCCTCATTTAAATGCAATGGCAAAAAAATACCTGTCTGCCCACTCGCGACAGTGTTTTCTGAAAAACCTTTCTCAACTTCAGGAGCTATATGTGACTAGCGATGAAACTAGCTTGACCCACAACGTGTTCAAATGCTTGTGTTTTTGAACAGAAATGTACCTGCCAGACTTTTAAATATTAAAAACTATCCTATTTGTATTAATTTTTTACCTTTTATGTTGTTCGTTTGTTTTTAATTTTTGTTTTGTTTGGGAGACAATGTAAATAGGCTTAGGAATTTTTTCAAACATCATAAAATAAGTAAAGTTCACATTTTTAACTTTAAAATAAGTCATTACTTTATTCTGATATGTTTTTATGTTTTAAAACATTCCGATTGATAAATCAAGGTTGAAGGTTTTGTGTAGCCTATTACATTAAAACAGAACTTTTAAAAGGTTTTGTCATATGACCAAGATGTTAACTAAATTAATTATTAGAGAACTAGAATGTAAGCTAATATAACTTGAAAGAATCGAGAATCGAGAATCGACTAAAGAATCGAGAATCGAACGGAAAATTTTAGAATCGGAATCGGAATCGGAATCGAAAATTTTAGGAATCGGCCCATCCCTAATTAAAACACAAATACACAGACATTTACCATAACCTAGAAATCCTACACATCAACAAAAAAAGAACCACATCTCAACACACTAGAACAATATGAAATTTACAGACACACAAAAACACAAAGTACAAACATATTAAACTTATATTCCCGTAGCTAGAAATGTATTTTTCAAAGATGTATATGAATTTTTGTTTGCCACCTTGTGGTTGTCGTTGCAACCTCCATTGTACAATCTGAAATTGTTGCCACGGTTATCACACAATATCATAAATAATGCATTTTTGAATATCTTCATTTGGCATTAAACATTTTGTAAAATTAATTGCTGTGATTATTACCTATTAAATAATATAACTAATTACCTTATCTACCAGCTTTTAATAAACAAGTAATATAAAAAGAAAAAATTCAAGTAAATTCCTACTGAAGAAAAAAATATTATTTTAGTTTCTTTTAATTTTATAATTACAATTAATATAAATAGCCTATGTATATACATCTGATCCATCCAAGGTGGAAAACATTGTTTACAATTAATAATAATAACTTCATAAATTCAGTGCAACGGAAATATAATATATATATGAAGTTAATATATTACTATTGTAAATACTTTTATCCACCACTAAGTGCAATAATTTTACCTTGTGTGATGAGGCACCATTCGGTCAATTGACCATTGTTGAATCACTGATTATTTTTCTGATGTGAATGTTCGGTCCGTGATGTTAGTATTTGTTGACGTCATACATATTTCTTCTTGAGCCTTGTGTATAATGTTTTGTAAATAGTATGTCGTCTGCATATGTTGTCTGTAGGTTCACAACATATGCAGACAACATCCTATTTAAAAACATTATACACGAGGCTCAAGAAGATATATGTATGACGTTAACAAATACCAACATCACGGACGAAACATTCACATCAGAAAAATAGAGAAAAGTAATCAGTGATTCGACAATAGTTAAGTGACCGAAAAGTACCTCATTACAAAGGTAAAAATATTGCACCTAGTGGTGGAAAAAATTATTTACAAGTAATAATAATAACTTCATAAAGTCACTGCAACTGAAAAATAATGGACAACGTGAAATATCACGATATGTATATATATATATATATATATATTCGACAATGGTCAAGTGGCTGAAAGATGCCTCATCACACAAGGTAAAATTATTGCACTTAGTGGTGGATAAAAGTATTTACAATAGTAATATACAACTTCATATATATATATATATATATATATATATATATATATATATATTATATATATTTTTAGGTTAGTTTTGGTTGGTAAAGATTATTTAGATTTTTTGGACTAGGAGACTGACAGACTTACCTTGGTAAGAGTCCACTCTGTAGTCTTGAAATAGAAACACATAAAAGCACTTAAACAATGATATATTTCAACCACACAGTGGTCTTTGTCAATCGAAGAGAAAACACAAAAAGAAATATGAGAGAATGAAATAAAATAAATACAAGTTGTAATCACAGATTGTGTAGAGTAGAAATCAGATGTCACAGATGCACAGATTAAAGATATATATATATATATATATATATATATATATATATATATATATATATATATATATATATATATATTGTTTCCATGAGCATATGAGTGATTATAGTTTATATAAGTGTCAGCCTTATTAGGGGTTGTTTCCTAATAGCCTTATCTCTTTTCCCCTGACAGACTTATATAAACTATAATCACTCATATGCTCATGGAAACAATATATATATATATATATATATATATATATATATATATATATATATATATATATATATATATATATATATATATATATATATATATATTGTAACATTTATAGAATGGGCTATATAATATTATTTAAGAATTGGAAGAATATATTAGAAATAACTCACACAAAATTTAAAAAGAAATTCATTAAAAGATTGGTTAGGTTAAAATTGAAACTAAATTTAGGTAAAAGCCTAGATTAGTAAATAAGATATTTGAACTGTAAATACATAAAGAAATTTGTTGTATCAAATAAAATTTAAAACAAGATAATCTAATAATAGTTATATGTTAAACAAAATTGTAAATATTAGTAAAATAGGGCATAAGTAACTACTTGAAGGAAAAAGTGAAAAAAGATTGTAAACAATGTAAGGTTATGTTTGGAAAAGTCCAGTCAAAACACACACATTTCGAAATATTACAAAAGTAAAACACAAAGACACTTCACACACTAATAATAGTAATTAAATAAACACTGGAAGGTTGGTTAAGGATCGGAAAATTGAAACAGTATGTTAACAAAATTAAAACTGGTGAAAATAGTTCGTTGACATTAACAGATGTGAAAGTAAAGCAATAGGTCAAGTGTGCAGTCGACTATAGTGAGAAGAAATTGAACTAAATTATAATCCATATGTTTTTTTTTTAAGAAGAAGGAGGCCGCCATATTTGTAACATTTTAAAAGAAAATCTAAGGACGCGTAGTTAGAGCATTCTGGCGTGGGACGCCGAGTAAGGTAGCGAATCTGCCAGGACCAGTCAAAATTCTATTGATTAGAAACTTCGTCAAAATTATAGTTTTGTGAGGAAACTTGGCCAGATTAAACAGGAATAAGAAAATTAAAAGATATAGTACAGTGAAAATATAATTTGAAAGAACTAAAAAGAATTTAAGTGTGTAAAAAAGTGAAATTTAAAGAGAACGGAATTCTACGTGTGAGCAAGCAGCCATTCGCCGTTATTTGATAAGTTAAGTACATAGCGATATAAAAAAATAAACTTTAGTGGACTCTTAGGATAATAGGGAAGTTTAATTTTGTACATTAGAATATCTTGTGATTAATAGTAATAAAAACTTAATCCAGTTCAAATAGTTTCTCCTTTTTGCTTATTCAAAATTAAAGTATTTCCATCCGGAAAATATTTATTAAAGCTAATTTCAAAATTTAATATTGTTTGTTCAAAATTTATTTAATTAACAAAAGAAGTAAAAATATAGCCCATGCGATAAACCCCGAGATAGTAAGAGATCGTAAAATTAGCCAAGGGTATTAAAATTGTGTAACTATAAAATCAAAAGAAATAAGAGTTAAACCGAGTTTGTTAAAACTTGTTAAGTTATAAATTTTTGTTTTGTGTGTATTGTTTAAATGTTGAGATGAAATTGTGATAATAAAGAATTATGAATTGTTCCTGAGTGAGTTGTTTGTGTTTTAAATAAGAAATTAAATATCATTCAATAAAATAAAATAATAATAATAAACCCCGTTGCGTTTTATAAAAATTTTACAATATATATATATATATATATATATATATATATATATATATATATATCTTTTATCTGTGACATCTGATTTCTACTCTACACAATCTGTGATTACAACTTGTATTTATTTTATTTCATTCTCTCATATTTCTTTTTGTGTTTTCTCTTCGATTGACAAAGACCACTGTGTGGTTGAAATATATCATTGTTTAAGTGCTTTTATGTGTTTCTATTTCAAGACTACAGTGTGGACTCTTACCAAGGTAAGTCTGTCAGTCTCCTAGTCCAAAAAATCTAAATAATCTTTACCAACCAAAACTAACCTATATATATATATATATATATATATATATATATATATATATATATATATATATATATATATATATATATAATTTTATTATTTTTTGTGCTTGACATAAAACTATTTTTTTTTTACTTGTAAGTTTATATCAAATCGTTTATATTATATTTACTTTGTTAAAGGCCATACGTTGTATCATTAGAATGGTTAGCAGCAAGCATCAAACAAAGAGGACCTGCTTCAGGAGATATGTATTCCTGCCTCGATCAACTAAATATTCCTGCTGAACCTCCTTCTCCATTAAGTCAGAAGGTAAGACAAATAACTAAATATGAACTGCCATTAATTAAATACAAACTCCAAAGCAATATTTTATGACATTTCCATTTAAGCCACAACATTTTATTTAAATTCTTTAATTTTGATTCAGTAAATTTAGTTAATAATAGATTTAATTTTAAACTATACTTTTTATATTTCCAAAAAAAGGGTGACTCATCTTTGGTAGACATGCCTGATGAAGTCTTTGTTACATTCTTGAGCTGTGTGTGCCAAAAATTGAGCCATAACCCTTTTATTATATGCACTTTGTAATTTAGGTTGTTACTGAAGGTAAAAATATTTGGAACGCATACATTGATTAAATGAAATCTATTAAAAAACATTAAAAAATAATACAATTTTATTAATACAAAATAATAAAAATTAACTCTTTATAAAACTGTTTATAATAAAAAAAGTCTTTCCACATAGTTTCTCAACATATATTACATTTCAGTTGTACCCTTTTTGCTTTTGAAATAACAGTTTTTGCCAGGTTGTTTTAGCAGCTTTTGCAGCATCTTTGTTTTGCCTCTATTAGGTTGAGATGTACTATGTTGTTGCTCCTTATATTCATCACTATGCTTCAGCCATTTATCTAACAGGCTGTTAGACTATTGCTTCTTTGAAATCTGTAATTGTTATGTGTTTATTTTTTTCTGTTTTGTAAGTGGTCCAAATGTCGACCAAAACCGTGTTAGTAAGCAAATCAGATTGAATTTTGTGGTTCTAGTTTACTGCTATCCCTAGACAGCCAAAATGGTAGGCATTCATTTGATCTGATAGATCAATGAATAACTTGCCATTCATTATTGTAGTCCATTACTACTCGTGGTTTAGTTTCTTTCCCTTCAGGAATCTTATGATATTTTCTACATGTTTGGTACTAATTATCAACACTTCTCTTCAGTCTTTCCATTTTAAAATTACTATATTTTTGTTATACTTTTTGGACAACTTCCTCTTTTTAAATTTTTTTTCTAAAACATATTTAGAATTGTACTTCCTATTTTTTCTTAATGGTTCTACTATGAGAGTTTTATTATTAAGTAAAGCTAATATTTCAATGTAGTGTTATTGATTGATATTTACAATAGGGGTGAAAAATATACAGTGAATATAAAAATTTTTATAATAGCCACAGGCTAAATCAGTTTTGCTACTCTCTCAGGCTTTGACTTTCAATTCATTTACCAAACAGCGTTAACGAGTTTACTATGATTTGTACCACATGTCATTAGAATGTAAATTTTAATGTGAGCCATTTTTACAGAAAATGACCTGTCAGTAAATACCACCGTGGTATAAAAATAGTACACAGGAGTCTACATGTCAATGATCCAAATAGTTTTCAGCCAGATACTAAAATAATTTTCTTAATGTTCATGAAGGTTGTTGTTATCTGAATGGTTATTGCTATTCAACTAATTACATCAAATACTGTATAATGTTCGGACTTCATTAAGAACCTGAAAGTTTTGTGGTAATAAATAATACACAAACACCTCTAGTCACAAATATTTTTATTCTAATAATTATCAGTTATTTTTAACGATAATTATTAATTGCTATTTGGGTTGATTGTTTTATACAATTTTGTTATAGTTTGTGTTATTAATTGTGGTATATCATTGCTGTGTTATACTGATTTTGTTTTTATTTTTGAAGAATTGTGATAATAAAAACTACTTATCTTCAAAAACAAAGAAAGGGGGAGTTCTAGAATAATTGTAGTAGGATTAGAAATGCTATCAGTAGTGTGTAAGAAAAGTATGTGGAGGGGAAGTATGAGTACTATATAATCAACAGAAAATAATCTTGAGCAGTACAAGTTATTGAGTTCAAGGGGTATATTAGAGAAACATTCTAAAAACTTGTAGATTAGTTGAAATTTATTTCTTAATCCAAGTTTACTCTTCGTGGCTAGACACACTTGTTTTGACATTTTTACTACTGGGAACACTTTTGCAATTCTTCAATAAGAATTTAAATAATAGAAGAAAAGACTAATAGTGTACATGTTTATAATTTTTGAAATTATTATACTGTGTATTTTCAAATACTCGGACAATTTAAAATGATTACCCATTGCATTCTACGGATGAAATATACTCATCATGACACATTAGTGGTAGAGATCATTATTGGAAGATTTCATCAACTCATCACGAATACAATCGTTTATTTGCTTCAAAAAAGTTTATTTGTTGATATGTCACGTATGAGACTAGTCGACTGTGCTGTATAAGAGATATTTTATAGCCCATAAGTTGCCCTTTTATCTGAATTTATAGAAATGATAGACCTGTCATCAGTTTCATGTCAAGTGGATTTTCTTACTCAGTGTAGTTATTATTTGTTGTCGGCCAGTATCTGTTGTGTGAACATGGAAAATCTGCAATAGTGAATTCTAAATTTAAAAACAGTACAAATACAGGGTCAGTTCAATAAGTATTAGTACTGGATCGCTGTATCCTTAATGGAGTGGGAGGGGGATTTTTGTGACATGTGATTTATGGTATCATCGGCCAGCACGGAGCGGACCGTTGAGTAATGCTATGCTGTGAAATTTTGCTTTAAACTCAGGAAATCCATGTTTAAAGTCATTAAACAGGCCTATGAGGATGATGCCTAAAGTAGCTCAAGAGTTTCTGAGTGGCATAAAATGTTTGAGGAAGGCCGAGAGCTTGTCGAAGACAAGCATCGAGTTAGACACCTGACGCCCGCTCGAACCGATGCTCAGGTAATTAACGTGAAATCAGTTTTAAATTCTGACAGGCGTTTAACCATTGCCATTGTTAGTGAGGAGACCAGCTTTTAGTCACAGGCGTGCAACGAGATATTGTGAAGAATTGGAAACGTCTCCATGACAACCTGCCATGCCAGAGTGCGGTTGTTGTGCAGCAGCTGCTGGCGAAATTCGGCGTGGCAACATTGCCTCACACAACCCCCCTTTAACCCAAATTTGGCTCTATAAGACTTTTTCTTGTTTCCGTGAATGAAAAGGGAGTTCAAAGTACATTGGTTTGACTCCATCTAGGTGGTTCAACAGTATTTTGAAACCGACTTCCAGCGGGCTTTTGACGAGTGGCAGACGCTCAGAACTAAGTGTATCGATGCAGCAGGAATGTATTTTGAAGATTATTAAGTAATTGTAATCAAACGTGCAATAAAATTTGATTTTTGGAACTAGTCCCAATACTTATTGAACAGACTGTGTATATGTAAATATTTTTTGTAATTAGTGTAGGTATGTGTGCATCTGAAGTGATCAATAATAGTGGGAATCTCTAATGTAACGTAAACTTCAAACCACAAACTACTTTTATTTTGATTTTATGTATTATTATTACAAATAATGATCAATTAACAAATAATAAACTATTTGTTTATATATAATATAATAAAGTACAAAATAATTAATAAAAAGTTGCACCCATATAAAATGTGTAAACATTAGTGTTTCGTGATAAGAATGCTTTTTAGTGAGATATAACTCATTTGAGGTTCGTAATTAATTAATACACTTCGTAACATGAATCATTTGATCCAAAATGAGTTCATAAATATTAAATATAATAAGAAAATGTTACATGAGTTATTTACTAATTTTGAATTATTCTTTCTTTGGAATCTTGTAGGGTTTGCAACTACTTCAGCCTAGTAATGGAATAGAACTAGATAGTTCTGAAGAGAACATGGCTATGAAAACACCTGTGCCTGTAAGCAGGAAATTATTTACAGATTTTGCCAAGCCCGAAGGTATGTTATAAATAAGTGAACAACATTGGTTGAAGGTTTTTAATAAATAACAGCATAATATATATATATATATATATATATATATATATATATATATATATATATATATATATATATATATATATATATATATATATATATGTTTATATATTTTTAGGTTAGTTTTGGTTGGTAAAGATTATTTAGATTTTTTGGACTAGGAGACTGACAGACTTACCTTGGTAAGAGTCCACACTGTAGTCTTGAAATAGAAACACATAAAAGCACTTGAACAATGATATATTTCAACCACACAGTGGTCTTTGTCAATCGAAGAGAAAACACAAAAAGAAATATGAGAGAATGAAATAAAATAAATACAAGTTGTAATCACAGATTGTGTAGAGTAGAAATCAGATGTCACAGATGCACAGATTAATTATATATATATATATATATATATATATATATATATATATATATATATATATATATATATATATATATATATATATATATATATATATTGTTTCCATGAGCATATGAGTGATTATAGTTTATATAAGTCTGTCAGGGGAAAAGAGATAAGGCTATTAGGAAAAAAAAAAAAAAAATATGAATGGGTTTATCTGATGTTGAGGTTAGGGGATTCTCTGGATTTGGTATACCACTGGTATGATAGCTCCCACCTTCTCAGTTCTGAGGGATTGCAATCAGGGGGGAGTGATTTAATTATTTTTGTGGTATAGCAGTCATCAAAAGTTGTGATGTTGTGACTCGCAGCATGTTGAGCTGTTGGTCTATCCATATTCATAATTTTAACATCATGTCTGTGGCCATTCATTCTGATATTCAGACCATCCGTGGTCAGGCCTATGTACTGTGCTGAGCAAAGTTTACATTGTAGCTGGTATATGACATTTTTCGATGTACAATTATGATGACCCTGTATTTTGAAGACCATTTTTGTTGTTTGGCTGTTGAAACTATTTGCTGAGGGGTGTATTGGACCCGTCTTGCATCTAGGTCTATTGCATGGGAAGGAGCCATGAGGAAGTTTGTGTGGTTTCTCTGCATCAGGGTCTGGTAGCTTAGGATGAACTAGGATGTTTTTCAAGTTGGGAGGTTGCTTGTACCAAATTTGCGGTGGATCGGTGAAAAATTTTTTGGTGTGGACGGAAGCTTGAAGAATTTTGAAGCCATCTTTCAATATCTTGTTGAGTTTATGTAGACCAGGATGGTAGTCTGTTATTAAAGACAGTTTATTTTGTTCTGTTTGTGGTTTATAGTGAACCGAGGATTGTGCTGAATGAATTTGGTTTTCAATGAGTTTTTTTGGGTATCCTCTTCTCTGGAAGGCTGTTGATATCTTTCTATTAAAATCTTCCAATTCCCTATCATTCGAACAGATTCTCTTACCCCTGATTGCTTGACTGTATGGAATGGATCGTTTTATGTTTATTGGGTGGTTGCTGTCGAAATGGAGATATTGTAGGTGGTTTGTCGGTTTGATGTGAATTCCTGTGTTGTCTATATTCCTGTGTGATGTGAATTCCTGTGTAAATATATATATATATATATATTTTTTTTTTTTTTTTTGTTTAGGTTAGTTTTGGTTGGTAAAGATTATTTACATTTTTTGGACTAGGAGACTGACAGACTTACCTTGGTAAGAGTCCACTCTGTAGTCTTGAAATAGAAACACATAAAAGCACTTAAACAATTAAGCTCTTAAACAGTGTGGTTGAAATATATCATTGCTTAAGTGCTTTTATGTGTTTCTATTTCAAGACTACAGAGTGGACTCTTACCAAGGTAAGTCTGTCAGTCTCCTAGTCCAAAAAATCTCTCTCTCTCTCTCTCTCTCTCTCTCTCTCTCTCTCTCTCTCTATATATATATATATATATATATATATATATGTATATGTATATAAACAAGAGTTAATATTTTTATGTGTTAATAAATGACTCTTGGAATAATCATGCTGTATTTTACTTAGTGTTATTTATTTATATAAAGATCTTGTAGGTACTGTGTTAAATTTAATTTTGCTTACAATTCATAAGTTATATTAATTATATTTTTTATATTTGGGGGCCAGTCTGATTTATTTAATTGTCAATTATTGAGATGTAAATTGTTTATGTTCTCTTTCAACTATGGCCTACCTTAATATATAGTTTACCTTTTTATCTGTTCCTTTTTTTTATATAAAAAGATGTCACAGTTTAATGGGTAACACAAATACAAAACTTGATTAAAATTCTTTAACATTGTATTAAACCTGATTTATTAAAAATTTGGCAAAGTTTTGACGACTAAATTGTCGTCATTCAGGCCTGATCTCCTCCTTTATACTATGCTCAAACTTACTAGAAACATAAAACAACTTCCCTTCTACATTTTTAATGTAGAACGTCTGTCTAACGAAATGCCAAATTTTAATATATCAGGTTTCTTTGACTCATTCATCTACTGGGTTTTTATTCAATGTTTTAAAATTTGTCTTTAGATACATACTGATACTAAACACTTATTTTTATTATAACCCTGGTTTCCACTACAGGTCTTTCTGCTTTATCCCACTACACTTATTTATCCTTAGTGTGTCCTTCCACTGCTTGCTAAAATTTCTAACCAATTAAGAACACAGATTTCAGCTTCCTACCAATGAAATTTTTTTAACTATTAGTTATTTTGTGAAAGTTTGTAGTAAACCTTGTAATAATACTTTTTTTCTAGAAGTTGGTGTGACATATCTGACGATTGAATTTTCATGCCTCTTTTTAGTTTCTAATTCTTTAAAACAAAAAACTATCCTAGATCCTTACATATCTCACAAAATTTCTTATTTTTATAACTAATTAAAGATTTGAACTTCATTTATCTTCAATTTTTTCTTCTGCTTTCAAATAAAATAAACTTTTGCTTAGCTTTCTTATTCTTACCATTTCAGAGATTTAAAATTTATATATTTATAATTTATTACTTTTTTTACATATTTGTTAGGTGATACATATATGAGTCATTTATGCAGGGTGTGCATATGACACCTGGGATATTGACAATTTCCTGTTTAATATCTGTCATCTGGTCTATTCTAAAAAAACGTTACCATCCCTTGAATTTATTTTATCCCTAAACAGACATTTTATTATTCTATATTTAAAAAGTACTTAACTAAGCAAATACGTAATGCCTTACTTGCTGACGAGTTTCAAAACGTTTGTTCCTTTTTCCAAGCTAACCCTCTACAAGATGATTACATCAAGCAACTTCATTTCATTATTGCCTCAAACTGTTTGGCAGTGTTTGAATCGCCTACATTCTGTTTAAACCAGGATTCTTGCTTGGTGTTCAAGATTTGGAAAAATATGCTATTTTTGAACCAAAAATATATCTAACAGCATGTTGAATTCAGACCTCATAATAGTGTCACATGTTTCTTGAAGTATATATACAGAATATACACCACAGGTTCTTTCTTCATAGATAAACAAAACCAAGAAATTAAACCAATGTTTCAATTGAGTGTAATGAAGGAAAGTGATTGATAAGTGTCAAAACCCTAGTACATGTGTTAAACTTTCACCATGTTTGAAAAACAATGTCAGTGACACATTGTTCACCACTTATGTTTTATGGTAACTAATTATTCTGTTCTGAAAAAAAGGTTTGCACTACTCTTTCCCTGTTTCTGTTTCATTAGCTTCAAATATTTGTGATTTCCTATAATTTGTGATTTTCAATTTCGATAAAACCTTACATATCCGGATCAATGTGTGGCGGCAGCCCGATCCCGATAACTAATAATCAAGAAATGGGAGGGGTTATGTAATGATGTATGTTTGTACTACATAATCACAGCCATTCCAATTAAAAGTAGATACATGATTGTTTTAAGTAAATAAGTTATACTTATTTAAGAGTGTAATTATATATAGCCACTTAAACAATTGTTTAAGTGATTAATTAAGATCCAACAAACATAATGGACTACAAAATTCATGTAATTATATTTTAATAGCAATATAGAACTGAATGTACAATTTAGTTACATGCCTGTATTGTGTACAGTTCCTTAATATTATACGAATCACATATATGTAGATTAATTATTAGTTTTGATTGAAAAAGATGTAATGGCGGTTTGTTTGTTCTGTTGAACACATTACTTTAATAAAATATCCCTGAACCTTCGAAAGAGTAGACAATCGGCTGCTGTTTATTGGCTTGTGTATTGGGGTACGTGATCAGTTGCTCAAATGCTTGGAAAGCTTCGCTATTCGTCATGGTTTGTTTTCTTTCCTCATTTTCGGCAGGCCCTGACTGTGTGCTCACTAAGTCTATAATATCTCTAATAGTAAATGCATGAACCTCACTCATCTTTCTCAACCATTTATTCTTGTCAACACTTACAGCCAGGAATGTTTTTGAGAAGATCGATGATTTCTTCATTTGCTTCACTTACAAGGTTTTCCATGTGTAATACGTTTTTAATTCCCTCATTGTTTTATGATTTTATCTTTTTTGCCATGATTTATCTATATCTAGTATTATCAGAGTGATAACATTGGATGCTGTAGCAATCCATAAAGTGGCATCTAGAAAGTCAATTTTTTTAAGGGATTTGTAAACACTTCTTCCCAAATTTATCCCAGCGACTATAACTTTTAGTAACTTACGACGATATAGAAAATACAGTTTTTTCACTATACGTTATATTGTAGATTCAAAGTTTACGGTAAAATAACTAAATAAATTACCTAATTACACAAAATCTTTTAGATTGTATGTAAACTGAACGATACGGACCTCGAAAATAACTGAGTGAGTAGGGAAAGAACAAAGAATTGACTGCTTGTGCCAGAGAACTGCCCCTACAGCAAGGTCCCTTCCGGAGTAAAGACGCTTACTTTATTTTTATATTATGTTCGGATATGAGAGAGCTGGATATAAGAGGTTATACTATATTTAGTAAAATGCATTTTTACTTCCACTATGTAAAAATATAATTGGTTAAGTCTAATTTTATATCCTAGGTACAGTATCAGAGACAGCGAACAAAGAGGAAGTAAATGAAAATAAAGATGCAGAACATGAAAGCTGCAATGCTGAAAGTAACACACAGGATAGTGAGGCTTCAGTTTCTCAGTCTGAGAGTCAAATAATAAAGTTTTTTCAAGGTAAATATAAGGTATCCATTTTCCTACCTGCATATCATATTTATTTTATTTGAAAAATTAATAGATAATAATTACTGTAGTTAGTAGTATCTTTTTAAGAAAAAAGGTCTAGCTTTGCAAGTGGAATACTGAGATGTACACCTAGAAGTGAATGTTCTCTTTCTGTATTATTGTGGCTGAAAATATTTCCCAACAATTACACATAAATCTTTTGATGTACAGTTTTCTTAAAAACATAATAAAAAGGTGCAAACTTTACCTCTGTTTAGGGACAAAACGATAATGTTCCATCATGAATATGATATTTGAAGTGAACAACATCTTAGCTACAATATTGTGATATTGAATGTAGTAGTAGCCTTCAAAACATTTTCCCATGAATTTTTTCAATTCAACTTAAGATATTTGAAAGAAGTTGAATGTTATACTTGTTTGCTATATTGTTAGGCTTGGAAAAAGAATAGGCGTAGCTGAACAATCTACTGCCCTTCTCAGAAAAGTTGGAAATTCTCTGAAATTGAATGGATTGATCTGATGATTTAACTGAAGAAATGAATTAAATCCCTTGAAAATGTTCACAATTTCCAAATTGCTAAGAGATTGCCACTATACAGCGGTTAAAAAAAAATATTTCCTCTATTTTTGTTGGTATGTAAAAATACATATTGTAGGATTTTTTAATACTTTTTTTTGTAACAATTGCACTCTGGCAGTAAAATTCTATTGACATTAACAATTTGATGTTGATACATGAAGATTTCTATATTTGGAATTTGTACTAGATAAACTAGAAGTATGTGTCATTTGATGGCTATTATTTAATCTTCTAAATAATAGTTGGTCAAAAATTAAACACAGTTCTTATAAAACTAACTTTTTAGCTATAGGCATCCTGTATGACTGTGAAATGTAAGTATATTAAGATTGTCCTTGCATCTGCTTGTTCTTAATATTCAAACAACATATTTTATCAGGACTATTCACATAGTCGTTTTTTAGTGATTAATTGATAGTATTCATTTCAGAATGGTATTATAATGGATTCTTACAAAAAAAAAAATGTGTTTGAAAACATGTTACATTAGAATTTTTGTATAATAATGACTCATTGGTTTTGGAAGGGATAACAGTAATCTTGAAATGTAAAAAAAATGATTATGTGTAATTTATGTGATAGACTTAACAGTTAAAATATCTATAAACTTTATCTGAGATATCATAATTTTTACAATTACTTTTGGTTAGCAAAATTTAATTTTTAAAAGCTTCACGCATATAGTTTATCGGAAATGAAGCCTTGATGCAGTCAAAAAATTTAAGCTAGGTGAAAATTTAGGTTAACATACACATATAAACTAAGGTAAAAAGTTTAATGTGTTATAAGTGAATTAACTTACAGCCTTTTTTAAAATTCCTTCTATTCACACTCCTTATATATATATATATATATATATATATATATATATATATATATATATATATATATATATATATATATATGAAGTTGATATATTACTATTGTAAATACTTTTATCCACCACAAGTGCAATAATTTTACCTTGTTGTGATGAGGCACCTTTCGGTCACTTGACCATTGTCGAATCACTGATATTATCACAGAAAATATCAGTGATTCGACAATGGTCAAGTGACCGAAAGGTTCCTCATCACAACAAGGTAACATTATTGCACTTAGTGGTGGATAAAAGTATTTACAATAGTAATATATCAACTTCATAAAGTTAGTGCAACGGAAAAATAATGGACAACGTAAAATATCAAGATATATATATATATATATATATATATATATATATATATATATATATATATATATAGTTCAAATGTTTCATCAGTAATACAAATTTTTTTATTCATCCACTCAAGTTCAAATTAATCTTTTTAAACTTGTAGTGAATGACACTTAATGTTAATACAGGTTTTTTCAATTATTAATTAATTAACTAAAGCTAATAATAAATTCATTTTAGTTTTATATGGGAGAAAACTCCAAAAAAGGGGCAAGGTATGTAATATAGTTATTTGTTACCATTTGGCTTAAAATAAGTGATAACATATGATTTCATAAACCAGCTGATTTTATATTATGTGTTAGAACAGTTGTTTTAACAGATAGGTTATTTTACTTTATTTATATAATTGTAATTATTTAATAAAAAGTAACTAAAGTAATTATTTTTGACCAAAGTAGAAATTGACTTTATTATTTTTTTTTATATGACTTGTTTTAGCGTCTCTTCTGAAGGTTTTACTAAAGCAGTGGTAGCTTTAGTGAGTTTTGGTTCTTCATGTGACAAACTTTCTACCAAACTTATAAGTATTGGTGGAAGGAATGGGATTCAAGGCATGAAGTTTCTGTGTGCCTTCTATTGTTACAGATTTTTTAAATCGATTTTCCAAGTGTTTCTCTGTATCAATGTACTGCTGTTGTATAACGTAAACATTATTTGTCACAAAAATATTTTGCAGTGACCACTCATACACCTGCAATGGTTTTAGACCTAATATAAAGGTCTAAAATTAAGGCCTGTGTGAGCTGGATTTGGCTCTAATCTCTGTTCCTCAAACACCATCACAAGCGCTCTCCCCATTAAGCGTCAATATTAAAGTTTTTTTTTTGTGAAAGCTGATATTTATGATTTAAGTTTTTATACAATGCTGCGATTCTATCAGTAAAGTAATACATTTTTAATATATTGTTACCAATTGATTTTATGAAGTCAATTAGCTTGTTTCTAAAGCAATACTATTAAGTGGTAGTGTGTTCTAAAAGCTCAGATATAATCAGAAAGCTCGTGTGTTTTACTTCTTTTCTTTAATAGTAGATTACGAATGGGTGCAGTGTTGCTTGTCCTATGTTGAAAAGTCATTTCTTTTCCAATAGAACAAAATGTGTTTCAGCCCGAATTATTTGTTTCTATTTTAAAAAATAATTGTTCTACATAATTATTTTTTTATATACATATAAATTTATAATTTGCAATGGTATGTTCCTCACATATAAAATATAATTGGTTTACAAGATATGTAAGTAATAGGCTCATTTAACATTTTAATGAGGCCTACCTTATAAACTTAGTTAATAAGAATTTTTAAATTTTTGGCCTCAAAATTCTATGCCAACATTCTATACTAAAATTCTAATGTAAGCATTTTTTCAAATGTATTTTTCTGTAAGAATCCATTATGAAATATATACTATCAATTAACCACTATAAAAGGACTATTAGAATTTTTTTTCAAAACTTTTAATGGTGCACATTTTTAAAATTGGTAAAAATATTTTTATTACGGCTTCTTTAACGTTTTCATTTTTAGAATTGGCTTGAAAAATGATGCACAATCCTCTTTAGCTTGATTCTGAGAGGTGCTAGAGCAGACTAAATTTATACAAGTAGTTTTGAGCGTGTTTTTTTGAAAACTTTAACTAGGTGTAATTTTAAAATAGGTTGAGATATCAGTTGAAATTTTGTCTTTTTTAGTCTATATGAGTGTGTACAGTTATATTAAGCTTCAATAAAACATAAGGCTGTAAAGTAAATTTTTTTAAAACTGATTAAAGTTGATATGAAATGACCCTAATATGAAAAATGTTTACCTAAATGTTTCAAAAAATATATATCAAGGTTACTCGTCAGAATTCTAAGAAAAAAACCAGTTGTTTGAGTTTTAATTTTCTCAAAAATTATCTTAACTGGACATTATTGTTTTGCTACTAACTTAATTATTTTTAAAATAAAGAAATTCTAAAAGTCCTTTTTATATAGTATTATCTTTTTTTCAAAATACTGTATTATAGATTATGTACATGAAGCACATTTATTGGGATAATTCTTAGTAATTCATATAACTGTTATTTTCAAGCTAAAAGTATCAATTAAGACACATCTTTTTAAACATTTTATACCCTATAAATTTGATTATGAACATTTTTACATCGCTAAATGTTTTTAATTTACAATTGAAAAACTGTATCTAAAGAAACAGTACGTTTGAAAAAATTATTTCAACCTTAGTCTTTTTTTAGTAACAATTTTCATTTTATCACTCCCAGGAATAATGAGTGTTTTCTATTTTTATCATATCTGCAGGATATTACAAAGGGTTTTAAAGAGGAGATACATTTCATAAAATTGTAAAGCCTAAATATTGAAAATTTAAACAAGGTATAACTCCAAATATCTGTGTGTTAGTTGAATTTATTTTACACATATACAGGAGAATTTATTTTACACATATACAGGAGAACATGGTCAACCTGCTGTTGCCCTTTCCTTCAGTCGTTATGTTTACCTAAACTTCTGACCTATATTATACGTAATATTATAAAGAGATTGGAAACTATACCATCCCATCCTTTTACCAAAATAAATTATTTTATCTAATTTAATTTGGAAAATACTGTTTTTATAGTAAGATTATTCTTTAAAACATTTATTGTATATCCATAAAATTAAAAATAAGAACCCAAAGTAGAGTACAAATGAATATGATATGAACATACTGTAAACAAAAAATCTTTTAAAAAGAAAATACGGTATTTTTAAATAAATGTTTCGATTTATCTAAATGCTTTTTTCATCATAATCAACCTACATGAAATTGACATTGTCTTGTGAAATATCTCACCTTTTTAGTTTACCAATCATTCGAAATTTAAGCTTATGGATGTCAGCAGTATTCATGGCACACATAATCAATCGGTAATCCTTCCTTGCTGATTTTATTAACTGATAATAGAATAAAATTATATGAAAATTGGCTCCAGTTCAGATTGGACTCATCGAAATCGTATACTAATTTACTTGGTTGATAACTAATTTTCAGTAATAAATACCTTAAATGATTTAAAATTTAGTCACTGTCTCTAAATCTCTACTTAGGTTTTTACCTTGAACTGAAAATTCATGAATGTCATGATTTAAAACAATGCAGCCATCCAGAACAAACATTAAATTCAGCAATAAGACAAAAAGGATCATTAAATTAATTCTGCTTTTAAAACCAATATAGGTTCAGATATTAGAATGCCTTCAGCTTATTTTTAATTAGACCACATGAAACTCTATGACTGAAAAAAGGTGCAGTTTTTATTTTTTGAAAGTCTGCACACAGTGGGTATCAATATTAAATTAATTCTATAGTTTAGACTCTCTGTTGCCCTTTCAAGGCGTTTTCACTTTTCACATATTCTGAATCAGTTTTAAGAAATCCACTAAGAACAACACTAATTTGAAATACTGTCCATACCTTGATATACAACTTATAAACTTCAGTAGCTGTAAGAAAAATAAATGCTTATGACTAAATTAACACTTTGAAGCCTAGTCTCTTGGTAGGTGCCTGATTTATAATAAATACCATAGTTAAAACAAATTGTAGATTTTTGTAATGGGAATGAAACAAGCTTTCACGAAATATGTACATAGGAATCCACTACTCACATTCAGTTGGCGTTGTGTTCCTTTTAAAAATGTATAAAAAACTCAAAAACATATAATAGCAACAATGTACATCACTGCACTTCACTACATATATTTTACATTAGAATGAAAATAAATATCACATGTTGCATATCATTTTAAAGCTTAAAAAATGTAATTTAGAAATATTGACCTATATATTTACACAACCTATCCTATTTTCTTGGTGGGTGGGAGTTGAAGAAATACTTTCTGCGAATAAAAATCACAGGAATAACACTACACTACACTGCAAATAATTTATTTGATGTAGTATAACTTAAAGCAGCTTAGTACACAGACTGTCACTGTTTAAAACAACATATTGAATTGTTTCCTAAAGTGTCTTGAGTAATTATGTATATAACGTAATATCTTTAACAATAAAAATTAAACTAAATACTAAACTCTTGTAAATATTTACAAACTTGCCGTAACTGCTTAGTGATGTTATTTTGAATGAAGTTGTGTACATTTTTTTGTTGAGGTCGTTATTGTCAATAATTAGCGTTATGTTGCCTTTGTCTGCTTTTGTCAGGCAGTTATGGTCTGAGTTGACAACGGGACATATCACCCGAAACAGCCGTCCTCAACAAATATAAGTAAGTGCTACTATAGGCAAGTTTGTAAATATTTACAAGTGTTTAATGAAAACTAGTAGCTCAAGTGAAGATGGAATCAACAAATATAAACTAAATAATTAAAAGATAAAATTTAAAGCAGAAAATAAACTTGAAACCTAAACAAAAATTACATACACTAGAAATTAAATAAACAAAATAACTGATAGATAAGATTTTAGAAAAAAAAAACTTGAAACGTAAACAACTCGCATAACGAAACACGCACTATCTGACCACAAAAAACATTTGATACAACTGTCTGCTAGCTCTTGGTCGCCACACTTCACAAATTAGGTTTCTGTTCATAAAAGCAACTGTATGTAACTGGCGTGAAGGTAAAGACATGAAAAGTAAAATTTCCAATATAAAGAACGATATTGAAGAAACTGAAAATGCGCAGGAGTTTTTGGAAACTTTGCAGGATTCCAGGCAATAAATACAAGATTCTGGGCTTTAAACGGGCGTAGACGACTAGTGTTAACTAAATGGCCTATTTTATACTCAGGTGTAGGGTTGAATGTTTTAAACTACACTAAATAAATATTTGTGAACTTCATTTTCTGATTATTATGGAAGGGCATGAATCATGTGAAATAGTTATCGAGGAGGAAATAAATTAACAGTAATTTTTAAATCCACATAGTGTTATAATGTATTTCTTTGTTTTACCCTGGGCCATTGCTCATCAAATTACTGTACTTATGTATTTTTATAGAGTCTTTTATCTCCACATAATAAAAATTATCAACCAAGTACTGTATTTAAATAGTTTAAAGAGACAGATGTTCAGAATTCCACTATATAATATAGTATATCATATTAATGAGACCAACCAGCTAACCTTGTTAGTTATTTAACTTGTTGTTTTGTGTTAATATTTATTTTGATTTATTATGAGCAGACCTAACATTTAAAATACAACTGGATGATGATGAACAAACTAAAGAAATTGAGAGATTAATCAGTTTTTGTGGAGGTATTATTGTCAATTCAAGATTTAAAGGAATTCCAGATTATTGCATTGTACCTATAAATGGAGAAGTACGACATGTCACAGCCTCAGAGATTGTTACTCCTTTGTGGTTGGTATGTTATTATAATATGTAATACAGTTAATTGAAGTTTACATATTCAACTAACACATATTTTACAAATATATTAACTTGAAAAGTCAATGTGAATAATTTGTAATTTAATATTATGTATTAGTGTGTTTCCTATAGAATTAAGCAGTAGGGAATTGAAAAATGTGAGATTATTAGAAATAAAAATACATATTTTGCCAAAATTAGATTATTCAAAATGATAGTGACGGTTGTTTAAATGGGATAATTGGGGTGAAATTTGTAGCATAAGTCTTTGGAAATAGGGTGCAGTAATCAATTTTATTATACTTTAAAAAATTAAGACTTGAATTGACTAACCAGAAATTAATTATTCAATATAATTCATAATTTTCACATAACAAACTGATTTAATTAAAAAATTTTATAAATCGACTTGCTTGTAGTTTCATGCACCATAGAACCTTAACAAGTCAGATTAACCGGGACTATGGCATATCCGGGTTATCAAAAATCCTAGTTTTCCAGATACTAAGGGGAAATTAAAAAGAAGGCATTGCACTTATAGAAAAACACCTTTACATTTATCAAACAAGGAGTAAAATGCACAGTATATTAACGTACATATTTTATATACTGTTAAAGTCTGTTGATTTAATTCTCGGCAAACAAATCTGTCAATTTTGGCCATTAAATTTTGTGAGCCGCTTTCGAGCTGTGCGATCCCATAGTCTTTTTAGCATAAGACGCAGAAAACATTAGGATCATTTTGTTTATCTGTAGGTCTTAGATGGTTTTATTGTTGTGTTAGACCTTATATGATGTACTGTACTTATTTGATTCTTAACCGACTTCAAAAAAGAAGGAGGCTCTGTATTCAAACCGTATGTTTTTTTTGGGTTTATTCCATTTTGGAAGTATTGAACCAATCAAAGTGATTTGGCTTGCAAATGAAAATGAAAACCCTTCCAGTGGTCCCACCATAGTTACATCCCAATTCATCTCATTTCGAGAGAATAATACGCTATTTTAACCTTGAGTGAATTTTTTAAATATGGATTATGAAATATAAAATAATTCTTACGCATAATAAAGAACCACATCATCTATTTTGTGTAGTATTGTACCATATATAAAATTAATATAGAACAAATGAATAATTTTTTTATTTCTTACTTGAGAAAGCCGCTTAGAACAAGCATCATCGGATTCTACTGAACTAATTTTTCTCATGAAAGTGGTTTTTTTTATTATCTACCCATTTATAATTTGGTATAAATCGAATGAGATTAGCCAAAATAAATATACTAAAAATATTTACTTTTTTTACCATAAACGAGATATTCAATAATTCTCAGAAAACTTTACTACTTCACTAAAATCAACAGATAATTTCATTAAATATAACTTTACTATTAATTTTCACTCTATTTTTTTTTTTTAATAATGTTTTATCGGTAAAAAAACGTTTTTATAATAATTATTAAATATAGCATTATTGCATATTTACTTGAGATTTTAACATGAGTATTAACATGCTTTTAAACAGAAATTAAAAATAATAGTTCCAAGATAAGAAATAATGTGTAATATTTTTGTCAAGGGAATTTCAAACATAAACTACTCAATGTATTCATCTGACAGACTGATATGTTTATCAAAGTCTTCAGGGGTGTGTTATTTGAATGATGACTAAGCAATATGATTAGAGGGATATAAACATCAGAAATTTGTATGGATAAATATTGGCAATTTCCTCAACAAAATCAACGGCATGAAACAAAATTCGATTATAATGTAGGTACGAATTGGAGGTCATACCTCAAAATAAATAAATATATATATATAGATTTTTTGGACTAGGAGACTGACAGACTTACCTTGGTAAGAGTCCACTCTCTAGTCTTGAAATAGAAACACATAAAAGCACTTAAACAATGATATATTTCAACCACACAGAGGTCTTTGTCAATCGAAGAGAAAACACAAAAAGAAATATGAGAGAATGAAATAAAATCTCTAGTCTCCTAGTCCAAAAAATCTAAATAATCTTTACCAACCAAAACTAACCTATAAATAAATAAATAAATATATATATATATATATATATATATATATATATATATATATATATATATATATATGTTTATATATTTTTAGGTTAGTTTTGGTTGGTAAAGATTATTTAGATTTTTTGGACGAGGAGACTGACAGACTTACCTTGATAAGAGTCCACACTGTAGTCTTGAAATAGAAACACATAAAAACACTTAAACAATGATATATTTCAACCACCCAGTGGTCTTTGTCAATCGAAGAATGAAATAAAATAAATATAAGTTGTAATCACAGATTGTGTAGAGTAGAAATCAGTACAAAAAGGGTCTGCAAAATACAGGGTCATCATAATTGTACATCGAAAAATGTCATATACCAGCTACAATGTAAACTTTGCTCAGCACAGTACATAGGCCTGACCACGGATGGTCTAAATATCAGAATGAATGGCCACAGACATGATGTTAAAATTATGAATATGGATAGACCAACAGCTCTACATGCTGCGAGTCACAACATCACAACTTTTGTGACTGCTATACCAGAAAAATAATTAAATCACTCCCCCCTGATTGCAATCCCTCAGAACTGAGGTGGGAACTATCATACCAGTGGTATACCAAGTCCAGAGAATCCCCTAACCTCAACATCAGATAAATCCATTCTTTTTTTTTTTTTTTTTTTTTTTTTTTTGTTTTTTTTTGTTGTTCTCCTAAGCCTTATCTCTTTTCCCCTGACAGACTTATATAAACTATAATCACTCATATGCTCATAGAAACAATATACAGTCAACTCCCGATTATCCGGGATCGCATCAACCGGGATCGTCAGCTCTACTTGAAGCAGTGGGGCGGGAGGAGTCAAATGTGAACGCGGCGGACGGATGCGAGCGCGGGCGGTCGTTGGGGCGTAGAGTAACCTTTACGGAATAATTTATAGACTGTCAACTCGCCCGCAGTCGCCACCCCGTGTCCTAAATCCTTCCTACCTGTTTCCCCGCGACGCGCACTCGCGGGCAGAGTTTCGGTCAGCATGTCTGAGTTTACGTTACATTTCTTGTTGTCCTTTTATAAATTCACGCGGTTCTATGAAGCGCGAATCCCTAATTATGCGTTGTTCTCCAACGTCCAATCAGATCAGAGCACATCGAAACATCGAACGTGATGCATGGAGGTGCGATAACCCCGAGCGCGAGCGGCCGTTTTTCGGTGAATAAATCCGAACGCCGAATTCGCGGAATTACGCGTTCGCTCGAGTCGAACGTAAACACTACCCTTCCTCAGTGGTCAGTCTATGCGTTGCTTCTGATCAAAACGAACTGTATAGTAGTGACGGGACAACAGGAGGCAATACTATTTATCAGCTGTTTTTACAATCATTGGGTAGAAGTAGGGCTGTGGATATTATGGTATTTGTTTTAAACGTGATTTCGCATTATCCGTGACGGCCCTGCCGGTAATTATCCCGGATAATCGGGAGTTGACTGTATATATATATATATATATATATATATATATATATATATATATATATATATATATATATATATATCTTTAATCTGTGACATCTGATTTCTACTCTACACAATCTGTGATTACAACTTATATTTATTTTATTCTCTCATATTTCTTTTTGTGTTTTCTCTTCGATTGACAAAGACCACTGGGTGGTTGAAATATATCATTGTTTAAGTGCTTTTATGTGTTTCTATTTCAAGACTACAGTGTGGACTCTTACCAAGGTAAGTCTGTCAGTCTCCTAGTCCAAAAAATCTATATATATATATATATATATATATATATATATATATATATATATATATATATATATATATGAAACAACTGACTTTTTACTTACTAAAAAGTAAAAAATAATTTTCGAAAAACAAAAAAATAATTTAACATGACCTTATTTACAAAATTTTGAAGTTGGTGCCAAAGTGATGTTTTGTATTTGCTAATTCATCAAATCTATTCCAAACATTTCAGAAACAATCAAATTTTTTATTGGTTAATTAATTTTAGCCAACCTTAGAGTCTTCTCATGTAACAAAAATTTTGTGTGTTCAATATTACAAGAGTAAATTGATCTACGCTCTCGGAAAAGAACATACAATATTAGATTTTTGTCTGATAAAAAATATGTGATTGCATATTTTTTGTTCAGATATACAGATTGCCGATAACTAAGCCTTCTTTGAATGATTTACACGGAATGTGATGCTTGTAAATATAAGAGGTAATATCTCCCTAAATCATTTGAATCATAAATTTTGTAAATGTCATGTCTATAGAATAAGTTTATGGAAGAAATGATTGAATAGCCCGTACCTATATCTTACTTTGTTAATCTGTAACAATTTACCAAGGTGCTCCAACATCTGCGATCAAATAAATATTTTTTTTTACAATTTGTAATTTTTATTTTTTTGTTTTTTGTTTGGGAATTTCATCAAATCATTATTTTAGAAATGCCACCGTTTTTGGTGCCAAACGCAGAAGCTAGTTAGCTTTTATAAAGAAAAGAATCATGCATATTATAATCTGAAAAAAATTAAATATATTTTATGTAATTTCAGTAACACAAAATTTTCCTAACATTTAGTTGAGATAAAGTAAAAGGCTGATTATTCTTTTAGCCTGTCTGTTAAAACAGTTTTAAGTAATATTCTTAGTATTAGCATTTAAATTTTGAAAATATATTACTAGCTCAACCATAGAAAATGTATTACTAGCTCGACCATAGAAAATATATTACTAGCTCGACCATGGAAAATGTATTACTAGCTCGACCATAGAAAATGTATTACTAGCTCGACCATAGAAAATATATTACTAGCTCGACCATAGAAAATGTATTACTAGCTTGACCATAGAAAATGTTTTACTAGCTCGACCATAGAAAATGTATTACTAGCTCGACCATAGAAAATGTATTACTAGCTCGAACATAGAAAATGTATTACTAGCTCGACCATAGAAAATATATTACTAGTTCGACCATAGAAAATGTATTACTAGCTCGACCATAGAAAATGTATTACTAGCTCGACCATAGAAAATGTATTAGTAGCTCGACTATAGAAAATGTATTAGTAGCTCGACCATAGAAAATGTTGTAGTGATCTTTAAACATAACTAAAATGCAAATTATATTAAACATTCTTATTTTAATTTCTAAAATAAATTGTCTCGTTTTAAGACTACATTTGTAGTAAATAATTAAAACAACAATTACATTTTATATTTCAGGAAGATTGTTATGAAAATGACAAATGTCTTAAAGTTGAATATTACCATCAGCCAATATCAGTAAATACTGGGAAGAAACCACTTGCAGGTTTGAGTTAATACTTAATTTACTTAACTGACTTTATTAAATACTTAGATGTTAAAATTAAGTTTTTAAAACATCTTGTGCTATTAAAAAAAAAAAAAAAAAAAAAAAAATTGAATTTTGGTGTTTGTATTGCATTCCAATTTAGATTTTGAATTGGGTATTGAAATAGACTCCCTAATTTTGAGACTTATTACCACTCATAAGACGATAATTATAAATAGGTATCACACACATGATCATTATAAATGAAGTAACAAGGATTACTACTCTTTCATTACCTTTAATTGCTTTGGTACCCTGGCAGCCTTCGAGTTATATGTCAATGATAGTTGATAGGTTTCTCTCAGAAAAGTATATTTTCTCACACCATCTTAATTAATATTTGGTACTCCATCAATAGCTTTTAGCACGGTTTCATGTCAGAAAAAATTAATGTATCTTAGGTTCTTAGCTCTTGCATATTCAGAGTATGGCAATTTTAATTAAAATTTGTAGGTTTTTACAAGTGAATAATTATGAGATTACTGGATCTTTTTCTGGCCAGGTTTCAAAATGTCTTTGTAATAGATTTCCATATCATAGGGATTGTTATCAAACTTTTTAAATAAAATATTTTTTTTTTTTTTGAGAAATAGGGGAAAGTTTATTTGCTCTATGTGTCTACTAATGTGATTGTTTACAATTTTTCTTTAAATTCTAGTTTTAAGGAGCACAAAAAATTGTTTTCTTTAGAAAACATTCTGACTTCTATTTAATTTAGTATAAGGAATTTGTTAACATATAGAACTTTGAAATAGATAATTTTTGAATAGTATTAAATGTTTATATATTTCATTATGTTAAGATAGGTATTATTCACAACAAAAGTTGTGTGTGTGTGTGTGTGTGTGTGTTAGTGCATAGGTTAAAAAAAAAAAAAAAAAAAAAGAAAAAAAAAAAAAGTTACAACTATTATTTTCTAGGCTGCTGCTTTAGTTCTACCTCCTTATACGGAAAAGAAAAGATTTTCCTGACCCATCTTGGGGAAGCCTTAGGTGCAATGTGTCAAGATGTTTTTGCTCGAAAAATAAATGAAGAAAGAGGTATTTATCCTTCAACCCATTTAATTGCTACATGTCCTTCTGGGTCTAAGTATCAAGGAGCAATAAAGTGGAAAATACCAGTTGTTACTAAGGAATGGCTTTTGGCCTGCGCCAAGAATGGAATAAAAATGCCAGAGAAACCATATTTAGTTACAAATAAAAATGATACAGGTAACATCCAGTCTGATTCATTAACTTTAAATTCATATTATAATTTCTATGCATCAATCACTCTTTAATTTGGCACTTCATTACTCCAGTCCCTTCCAGTAATATGGCTGTTTTCTAGGCCATGAATATGCATTCCCCCTCTAGTAATATGCATATTTCTCATTCCTATGCTGTGTGCTATTTTTTTTAAACAATTTTATTTAATTTTTTTATAAAATATAAATACAAAGTTTCATTCAAATAACTTATTATAACAAAGAAATAAAATAATATGTGTTAATGTAATTTTGCCTAACCTGGTGTCACACTATTTGAAATGTTGCTAAAACGATAATCTGTTTGGTAATACAGTAAACTCCCGATTATCCGTGGAATAGGGTGGCCCGGCAACGCCGGATAACGAATTCCCCGGATAATCCGCTATGAACAAAGAATACGCAAAACGATCGCCAATCGATTATTATACCATAAGTTACATAAATAATAACCCCGGTTAATGCAATTCACAAATAATCTTCAGAGGGCAAAATAAATACAGAAAATAATTTAAAATGTCGATGTATTTGACGGATTATAACATGTACATTTATATGTCTAACTATTTACAATACATACATAAGTATATGTCAAAAGTAAGTATATATATGTACATATGTAATTTCCTTTACACATAATACTTTTAAACAAAAAAATCTGTAACTTTCGTCTGTTTTTTTGTGAGCATTGATTTAGCTTTAATGTGCGATCTAAGTTTCTTGAAAACCATTTTGTCGCACAGTGTCTACGTGTGTCACAAAGTCATAAAGATCGATAATGTATATATATGACAGACATGGATAATGCATATGTCACGTTCTAGACAATTTATAGCTGAGATTAGTTGACATTTGTTTACAATCTTATGATACACTTTAGGTTTTCGGGTGTCCAAGCATTTTGTCATTGTCTCTTATATACAGTAGTCTGCTCGCCCCTTTTATTTCACTGGCCCGTGTCGGGATGCTTCCCTTTCAATGTAAAAATTAGTACGTACATATTTACATATCTATTCCCTTCATCTTAACCTCTATTAAGCCTTATATGTATTTACGTCGTAATTCACCGTTTGGAAATTTAAACACATGAATCTGATTGGAATAAAAATAGGATATTAGTAAAACAATGGCAGACCCCGGATAATCCGCAAACCGGTTGATCCGCCCACGGATAATCGGGAGTTTACTGTATTTAGTCAAAAATTATTAAAATTATTATTTTTATATTTTGTAACCACTTGATGCATTGTAAGTTGTCATTTCTATAAATTAGAAAATATTTATTTTAATGCTTTTATTTTTTATCGTGATAAGAAAAGATCCTTTTAATCTAATCGCTAATCTAGGCCTTATCTTTTTTGGTAGGTGTTATTTTTAGAAGTATGCTGAAATAAATTCAGATGCTTTATTTCAAACAAACTCATATTGACCATATCAAACAAATGCGAAACTGAATTACACCAGTCCCTCTGACATTTGATTCGTAGGAAAAACAATCAAACATTCAATTCTAAAGTTGGCTTACCAACTGGGAAAACTAAATTTGCATAATATAATATCTATTAAGAATATACTTACTGTGTCTATTGGGATATTTTATAAACTACGTGAATTGTGGCAGTTAAATCGTTTGTTATGTAATAAGTTCTAGCAGCCAACACAAGTCTAGCTTATAGATGTTCCTCAATGGATTAACCTCTCAGTAATCTGACATTGCTTTTGGTGTCATATCTACCGGATAATAGAGGGATTCTTGTGATTGTAACAGTTAATGGATAATTTAGTGTAATTTTTATTCTAGTACAATTGGGGTTTATAATTACCTCAAAAATTGGTTATTTTAACCTATCTTCTTCTAAAATGGTATATGTACCTTTTAATGTATTACAACATAGTTGTAAATTTAGATGTCTTATAAAATTTCTTGCTAACCAGAAAATTAATTGTTCATGTTACTGATATAATATCTGAATTTAAAATGTTGATAATTTCTATGTTCTATTACAAACAATTTTTTTATATGTATAAATGGAAACTACAACTGATTCTTGTGCAGTTTCTTTATTTGTAATTAATTTATTTCTACCCATTACATATTTAATTTTTTACTGAAATGTTGTTAATATAATTTTAAGTTAAATAATTTTTTTTCCAGTGTAATTTTATAATGTTTGCATAAGTATTATAGTTAACCCTAGAATGGGAAGCAATAGCAAATTATTTGAAACACATTTAAATTTTATTTGTTTAATTTTAATTCTTGCTATATCAGCTCTCCCTTCCAGGTATTCTCCTCTCTTACTGTCATAAAGACAGTGTATTGACAACTTGCATGATCTGTTAATTACCACTGATTCTGCAATCTAGTGATATTCTCTAAATGTTCTTGCCAATAGTTTTGTCTCTTAAAGTCTCTAAATTTACTTAAATAACTTCTTTTTAATTCCAGAGTGTATTGTAAACAGGACCTTGCTTTTAATTGGAATAGATGAACTGTTAGGAAAACTGTTCTGACCCCTGAGGAATGTTGTGCATAATTTGAGCTGAAGATGGGTCATTTGATCATAGACTTTGTGACCTTTTTAATAGTTTTATCAGTGTGTAATAGTTTTATCATGTGTATTATTGTCAATTTTATTTTAAAACTTTAGTATTATCTTTGTAATGTTCTAGATTTTAAGTTTAAATTTTTAATTCAGGCAGGATAACAGTTTTTTAAACATGATATTATTTCTATCACTACTTAGTAGATATTTAAAATTCACTAATTTTTTTAATATAAAGCTTACTTTAATAATTTAACATAAGTTTTTAAAAAGCACTACTAAATTATGCTACAAAAATTTTGAATTTGGCTTGCTTTAATTAAAAATGCGTAACCTAAAGCCATATTTATCACAGGTGTACAGTTTACAAATGATTGATAATAGTTTCCTCTACTACACTTACAATTTTTTTAGAGTTGACCCTTTTTAATGAATTTAAGACGTTTTATAACATTTATGTTTTGGGCATAAATGAATATTTTGGAGTTAATTCAACATATTCTTAATTTGTATGTACATTTTTTTCAATTAATAAATGAAGCTGAGAACTCTTTTTGGTCATAAAGTATGGATTTTTATTTTGTGAGATCAGACAATAATAAACACATTCATCAATACACCCAAAGGAAAGCAACCAATAATGTGGAATAAGCCTGTATTTTTGTCTGAAGGCATCATTCTTTCATTTGAATGTTTTTTTTTGTACAATTGAAACTAACAAATGACATTATAAACCATACCTCAAACCCATTTACTGTTCAGTTTTGATTTCTTCTGTTTAACACAGTACATGAGAAAAAATGTTGTATAGCAAAAGAGGCCAAATAAATTTTACCATCTTTCTATGACCCAATGAAAGAGTAGGTCTATTTCTGTGCAGGCATATTAATTACATAATTATTTTACTGTAGACAAATCCTTGTATAAGATAAGCTAATTAGAATGTTAAAAAATATATAATTTTCTTGTGTATAGCATATAATAATCCTAATAGTAATTATTATTATTGTAATCTAATCAATCACCATTAATAATGATAATGTTTAAGACAATAATGCTGATATTTTAATGCAGATTATTTATTTTTTTTAAGAAGGAAATATATTAAAATTAGAAGTTGCTTGATGTAATCATTTTGAATTCTCTGATTAAACTAGATTTAAAAATACTGACTAAGTGAATATGTAACTGCTTACTTTCTAATGCGTTTCAAAACATTCGTTCCTTTTACGAAGCTAACCCTCTGCCTAGAGGGTTACAAATCCTCGTAACCTAGAGAAAACTTGTAAAAGGAACGAATGTTTTGAAACGCGCCAGCAAGTAAGCAATTAAGTATTCACCTAGTTAAGTAATTTTAAATCTAGATTAAAATTAGAAATAATTTGTATAACATAATTGGGTTATCCTCTTTGCTATACGTGATGAATGGAGGAAAACAATTTTTGTTGTTCCTCGAAAAACTAGTGAGGTTATTATTGCCTTTCCCTAATAACACAACCTAAAATAGAAATAACTAATACTAATCTAAACTATTACTACATATTATCTACAAACATAGTACTACATATTTAATATAGTTTAACCTAAAAACCCGTTTTAAAAACTAATTTTAGTTATACTAGGGTAAAACTAAACACTAATTACATTAATAATACACACTAAACCGATATTAAAAACGGTTCAAATAAAAATAACAAATATTGAAATTATAAATAAATTTTACAACATAATTGTGTTTTCATCTTTGTTATAGGTGATGTAAGCGCAAAAACGTCTATGGAACCTCCACCTATTGAGTCTAATGTTAATCAGTCTCCACTAATACTTCCTAACAGTTCCAAATCTTCAAAATCCAATTCAGAACACTTTTCAGTGGTAGTTCCGACACCAGTCTCAGTAAAACCTTCTTGTAATTGGTCTACAGAAAAAGCTGTTAATCGTTTTGAATATTCTTTTGGATCTATTTGTAAACAATCTTCATCAGAATCTCCTAATATTGAAAATTCAAGACTTGAAAACTTGAAAGGTCTTCCAAATAAAATCACTCCCTGCAAGAGACCATCTTCTGAACTTGATTCCGATGTCAGCCCATTTCATATTGACACTCCTGAAACACCATATGGGCAAGCATTTGGGACACCTACTAAGAGTTCTAAGAAGCGTTGGAAAAAATTTGTTGACAATATTGGTCGGATGGCAAAGCCAGACTCATCACCACCAAAACAACGAAGAGAGAGCACAGTAAGTTATATTGATTAAGTATCTTAATGTCTTAAACATTTTTTAATATTTACTTTAAAAACTGAAAAAAATTTTAACTGTATTCAATGTGTTTGTACAAATACAGGCAGACCTCAAGTTATGTAAATTCAAAGTTGTGTAGAACAAAGAAATTAGGGTACAACAAATATAGTTCTGTATCTTCAATAATTGAAAAATATTTTGTACTGTTTTATATACTACATATGTGTATAATGTAGGTACTGTATCTATGTGTATTGTACTGTACATATGTATAGTAATCCTTCATTATTCGTGCAGGTTACATTTGCTGAACTTACTGCGAATACTGAAACCAACTGTATATGGAAAGGGGAGGGTTACATTTAATATAAACATTAAAATTACTAACAGATACACTGTACACTTATAATACAGTATGGTATATTTACGTCCTCCATATAAACATGCATATCTTTTATTAGTTACTTAAGTTTTTCTTCAATCTGAAAATACAAAAATTTTATTAAATATGCACGCTTACACACACACACACACACATTCTATGTATTCTTTATTGTTAAGCATTATACGCAACTAACTTTTTAATGTCAACTTTAGACACACTTTTTTGACGATTTCTTTGTCTTTGTTATCCAATATAGGCACAGATTCGGTAATTGGTTCTTCCAACTCTTTTGTCAAATCCTAGTTTGTACTTTTCAAAAGATTGTCGATATCTTTATTGTTAATGTCTTCAAATCCTTCACCGTTAATTCCATGTTAACACAGTCTTGCCACAGTTTCTTCCGATGATTTCAGTTTGTCCACTCATTCTTTTGTTTTAGAAATGCAGTTTGCGATATAAATTTTCTAGCAGTGGCTTACTGTTAAAGTTTTATAATTTTCCATGGCATTTAATAATTTGCCAAAAGTACACCAAAGATAGTGGGCTTTAAAAAGTCCAATGACACTCTGGTCTAGAGCTTGAATCAAGGCTGTTGTGTATGGTGGCAGGAACAACACATCATTGTTAGGATGTAACGAGTTTAGATGTGCCGGGTGGTCAGGCGCATTTTCTATTATGAGGAGAACTTTAAAAGAAACGGACTTCGATTTCCTTGCTGCTTTAACAAAAAAGTGGAACCATTCTGTGAACAATTATCTGTTTACTCGTGCCTTTGTTCGCTTTCCATAATTTCGGCAAGTGATCCTTGTCCTTGCCTTTTAGTGTTCTAGGGTTCAGGGATATGTAAAATACCATAGTTTTCATTATGTAACCACTACAGCATAATAGAACAGTCAAACAATCTTTGAGGCCTTAAAACCCGAAGCATATTTCTACTCCCTAGATAAGTAAATTCGTGAATGCATTCTTTTTAAACAGTCCAGTCTCATCCACTTTAAAATTTTGATTGATTGTGTAGCCTTCTTCAGAAATAACATTTTTTAAAGGCTTTAGTATTGAGTTGGCGGCTTCATGATCAGCTGATGCTGATTCACCGATAATTTTCACATTATGAAGAGAAAACCATCTCTTGAACTTTTTAAACCAGCCTTTACTTGCTGAAAATGATTGAATGTTCACAACTGTTTTGAAGAAAATGTTCATACAATTTCCTAGCTTTTTCCCAAATAAAATTTGAACTCCTGGGGGCATCCTTTTTTGTGACTTTTCTATCCACACACACTCAGAGATTTTTCGATATCTATATCGTAACACAAAAAGGTAACTTTTGCCGATTGACAAGTCCCTTCTCTGATATTTCTTATATTTCCTTCATTTTTCTTTATGTAACACACTGTTAACTCATTAATGCTAAAATGCTTCTATAATGAAGCTTCTATAAAATTTTTGGAAGAATCAGTAATACAAGTAATATATGTATTTTGTTCATTTCATAATACAGTTTGCATTTTACAATTTTTTTTAGTTGATACATAAAGTACATGAACGTATTGTAAATAATTTTTCTGTGATTTTGTATTTCAATTAATACACAAAGTAATTTATTAAAGTCAGTATATTTATTGTTGACTTATGCATAACTCGTAAGAACTCCTTATGTAACTTGGGGTCCAACTATATTTCTTAGTTTATTACTTTAAATGGTGTCTTCAGATATTTAATTTATATTCCTTTCTATTTTCCATAATCTTTTCTGAATGCTTCTCTTTTTCATTTATGGAACAAACAACCTCAAACTTCATGCTACTTTTCTTTCTACTCACTATTGAGCTGTAGTGTCCGTTTTGGAAAACACCGAGTTTCGACATCTTAATAGTTTTAACATAAAACCCATAAATTGGGCAAACAAAATAAACTGGTTCTTAATAAATTGGTTCTTCTGTATACCATTACCAGAATTTGCGGCTTGTTCATAATTACTAATGTTGAAGGTGAATTTATACAAAAGAGTATCAAAAACACAAGGGGTAACTAAGTAAAAACTGTTTGTAATATAACAATTACAAAAATAACATATTGTATGGGTACTTGTTTTGACAAAAGATTTTGTTACTAATGATTTCTGTTGTTTGTGATTGCAGTCAAAATATATCAAATGTTTTAGTGTGTTTTTATGTGTCAGTAGCATGAAGGCACCTCAGATTGTTACTAGAGTAAATATACCTGCCAGAAGGTAGGTATATTTGTTGGAATATATATCTATTCCAAAAAATTGTCTTTAGCTCCTGTCTAATTCGAAACATCTCAAGTAAGCTTTGAAGTTTACCAGAACTAACTTAAATGTGTGTGTGTGTGTTTTTATCTATTTGATTATGAATATTGATAAAATAAACTGACATATTGGTGGTAGGTTTTTTCACTGAAGTCATCAAAGCTGACACAAATTGGCCAAACCAAAAAAGTCAACCTCAACTTATGTAGTCCAGGTCTTTGCATACAGATTAGTTTTATATATTTTTTATTGTATAATTGAGGATATCAATTAAAGTAAAGATATGGTGAATATGACAGATGTTTCTTTGTTAGAGATGATTAGTTTTGATGGGTTGGGATCACATATAGTAGGCACAATGAGACAATTCTTGACTGGATTCTTTAAAACTCTTGTGTATCGCATAAACCTCTTGACCCACTGCAGATTAAATGATTTGTGTTCCAATCGACAGTGGGTATGAATTAATTTCATATTCAGTAGTTACGGCACTTTTTTAAAACAATTTTGTGGTATTTAAGTTATTATTAAGTAATAATTACTTAAATTAAGTAATTAATAATAATTTAATAATTAAAAATAAAATATTACTTTCTGTTTAATGTTGAACAGTTGATTGTCAGTCCCCATAGTCCTAATGCAACTAATTGTTCACTATACAATTGTTTAAAACCTAAAATAATTTTTTTAAATATCTTTATTAATTATTTTTTAAATTTATAACTACCCAAATATGTTGCTGGTAGGTATAAGAGGTTGAATCCTAATCTTAGATGCCCAGAAGAAACTCTTTCTGAGAGATCACATGTTTGAAGTAACTTTTCTGCTAAATTTGTTCGATAATTTATATAATGCCTCTTCCCTTTCATTGCTTGGTTATTTAATTTATTATGAATAATAAAAAAATTGTAAATTTCAACACCTACTTGTTTAGGCTTTGATCGTTCTTCTCATTATAGGGAAACTAGCGATTTGTCTATCTATTCAATTCACACCAAACATGCCGTTATTATAATTATTAATAACATTGGGTTTCTTTATTTCTTCTTAAACACCCTTTTTCGTCTTTTATTCTAGTTTCACTAAAATAGAGGTCTAAGTGAACTGTGGGAGGAACAGTTACATCCTTATTTTCTTTCCACATAGCTGCTAAAATACTTCCTGAATATATACAGGTATTTTGAAATCTTGTTGTTCATGACGAGCTGGTTGTTAATCACTTATTACACTTTGAAATTACTTGCGACCAGACATTCTGTTAAATATAAGTTGTTAAATAGTTATTTTACACTTGTAAGACAAAAGCGTTTCCTCCAAGTGTAAGTTACAATTTAACAACTTATATCTAACAGAATGTCTTAAAAGAAATGTTTAAATATAGAACTTTCATTATGAAAACCTATGTAGACAGAATATACCACATCGGCTTAGTTGAGTGTGATAACACCAGACTAATAATATATTCAAGTAGCAGTGGCTAGAAAGAGAAAAAAATTAACTCCACAGGAAGCAAAAGCATTCAATTTTATCTATTTTGAAAAACTGAATATGTTGATGTTATGACACACAACGTATTGAAATAAAAAAAGATGACTTGAGTTTCATTCTGATGACTCAGCTGTACTACAAAAACACTTTGAGAATTAAATTTAAAAAAACATGAGAATATCTCATTGAACAAGAAAGTGGGATCTCTGTTCGTACATAATATTAACTTTTGTAGCTAACCACAGTAAAATGTGGATTTTAATAGATGGCAGGATAGCAGATAGACAGATACTGTTAATCTGACAAGTCAGGATTATTTATCTTTTGTTGATTGCATTGCACTGATTACACTGTTTAGTTATTTACAAGGTAAGGTAGTTTCAGACATTTTTAAAATTAAAAAAAAACAGTAAATTCTATATTTCACTTTACACTACTATTAAGATTTGGATTAAAAGAAAAAAAAACACAAGTATGTTTAATTTAATAATGGTTTATTATTAGGACTCTTTGAGAATTAGATATAGAGTATTATTGGAATTATTTCTCACTGAGTTTTGTTTATTCTCATTGAGTTTCTTCACAATCGAATAAAAACTATGAGTGAGAAGTACATCATCTTTTTTCTTTACTCATTTATAATGTGTTTATCTGTATATATCCTAATACAGTATGTTTCTTAGCATTGTTTTAATTCTATCTTGGCAATCCATACTATTTTATAATCTAACAACTGTCTGATGCAATGTTTGTGATATTGAAAACCTTATACTGTATATATTAGTTATATTTAGATAGTTTATTGAAATATGAAATTCAGTCTTACAATTATTAATATTTAATTCAAGTAATATTGTAGTTAATTGTGTATTTGTAGTTATTGTGTTCTTTTTCAGCCAATGTCTGAGTTAAAAGCAAGAGTATGGGGGAGAATTTTAGAATCCCCAGGGGAAAATTGCTCCAATCTAGGAGACAAACAAAGTGTAAGATATTCCTTATTTTTGATATTTTTAATGATTAAAATTATAATAGTGGTAGTTTTTGTAATTTTTAATTAAAAAGGTTTGTTACCAAATAATGTTTAATTGTAATTTTAAATGTATTTTTAATATTTTTAAGTAGGTATTTCTGCTAGATTTGTATTTAAAGAAAATCTTAAAACATTCTTACTGATTTCTACTTGGAGTACATTAATTTAATGGTGACATTTATATTTCGCTTTCAGAACACCATAAGATTTTCCTTTTCAAATAGTTTTTTTGAAAATTGGAAATACTACATCTAATTAACATATTTGACTCACTGTATTACAGTATTAATTAGTACGACTTTACTTTTTAAAATGATTATTGTATTGCCTTAAAAATATAAGATGATCGTGAAATTTTGCATAAGCTGATTATAAAAAACTGCCGTTCCCAGATGTAAGCCTACCTGTTAGAAATATTTCATAGTCATTTTTGGAGATGCTTATTAACAAGAATATGGTTTTTAAAATTAAGCATTGTGTTATATTGCATTAAATTGGTCGTACCTTTCTGTATAAAAAATTCTTTTACTGAGTTTTAAAAAAAAACAATTTCTTGTAGACAAAATTATCTTGCTTATTATACAAAATTTTAAAAACAAAATGCAAAAGTCAAAATTTATTGCTCATGGAGCTCTATTCTGAAACATTTTTGATAGTAATGAAACATCATTCATTAACTCTCATTACTTTAGTTTTTATCTACACTCAGTAATGCATTTGATGGGGAAAATAATTATTAATTAATGCATTTCTTTGATAGGAACTTTGATAGAAATCAAAGTTTGTGTTTTGCTCAAAGTTGTTGATGATCGAAAAATTATCAGGTACTTTCGAATAGTTCCTAAAGAATGTCCTTATACAATGTGGTTAATAATATTCACACAAGCCTTATTTGAATGTACCTTATATGTATGTATTAGTTGACCTATATTTAATCCACTGAGCTCTTGTACGTCTTTTTCTGACTCAAAGTCGTTTAAAGACTGATTAATTTTTGCAACCTTATAGCCAATTCGGAACATTCTCTCCGTAACAACTTTCCTTTTGATGCTGTTTTTAATCATACGTTTTTAATATTTTTTTTTAGACAATCTGCAACAATTTTTAAAGCTGCAGCACTGTCTTTGTGATCATATGTCTTCTTCCTCAAAGCTGTTTGCTGTTGGGCTCTAGTTTCCCTAAAAGGAGTAATATTACATCTAGTCCAATGTTTAGACACTTTTATACGAAATATTTTTTGTACCTAGTTATCCAACTATCCGGCCAACCTCAGACCCCAGATTTTTGTTTTGTACAATAAGCCAACTGTATTTTTTACAAAACTTGTTCTAAAGTGGAACAGTCTGGCCATTGTTTATTACCTCATTTTTGATGTTGTGATTAGAAGAAGTTGAAGTAACAGTGGAGGATGTAGGCTGTGATGACTCCGGTTGATGTAACTCCATTGTTAGTGCCTTGCATTTTTCAGTTTCGTTTTCTATTTCTGGTTTATTCGGTTTACTAAAATAATTAGTTATTTTATGCATTGTAGAGGCTCTTACACATATAACAGCATGCAATTAGCAAAATTTAGGCACTTTGATTCTAATAGACTATACAATGAAACGGAACAAAACTGTAAAACAGTGATAGACCGTTTAATTTTCTGACTGCATTGATATTGACGGCTAAGTAAAGGGTGAACTGATGCACGGATGAGCATAACGTTAATGTATACAACTAATGTCATACAGTTCTATAAATTCCACAAAATTATAATTTCTATCTGTAATAGTTTCACCTGTGCATTAATCAGTTACTCATTGAATCAATCAATCAGTACATTGTTTTTCCACAAAATTTTAAGATGAGAATCTATCTATTGGTAACTTAATAATTTGCAATTTTATTTTTTTCATAGAAATTAGAAATAATGTAACTGTCTCAATTATTGAGGGGAAAAAAGTGAGCCAAATCAGAAAGAGCAGAAAACAATTGGAAATATACACAGGGTTTACAAACTAGCTTAAAACAATTATTTTTTTTGTATGGAAAATGATTTGACATGTTATATATAAATTTATAGAATGCTGGAATTCTATTTGTAACAATTTGTAAGGCTATTGCTGCTATGAAATTTTCAATACAGCAAACTAAAATACTTGGAAAACAAATCATAATAAATCAAATTCATTAAGACCTCTCTAAAAATTGAAAATAATTTTTCTGCATTTATATAAGAACACCAACTAATACTCATGGTTGCATTTTCATGAGTTTTATTGTTTCAGATTTTGTACATGAAACCTAAGCAAACATAAATGTAAAAACTGTTCGGTTTTCATTTAAAACACACATTTACTAATTTTTTTTTATTATCAGGCCTTTCCGTCTTCATCAAATGGGTGTTCGGATCGTGTGACTCAGTAAGTATATGTATACATAATTTTTAATTTTGAAAATTTAAATACAGTAAACTCCCGATTATCCGTGGAATAGGGTGGCCAGGCAACGCCGGATAACGAATTCCCCGGATAATCCACTATGAACAAAGAATACGCAAAACGATCGATAATCGATTATTATACCATAAGTTACACAAATAATGACCCCAGTTAATGCAATTCACAAATAATCTTCAGAGGACAAAATAAATACAGAAAATAATTTAAAATGTCGATGTATTTGACGGATTATAACATGTACATTTATATGTCTAACTATTTACAATACGTACATAAGTATATGTCAAAATTAAGTATGTATGTACATATGTAATTTCCTTTACACATAATACTTTTTAACAAAAAAAATCTGTCACTTTCGTCTGTTTTTTTGTGAGCATTGATTTAGCTTTAATGTGCGATCTAAGTTTCTTGAGAACCATTTTGTCGCACAGTGTCTACTTGTGTCACAAAGCCATAAAGATCGATAATGTATATGACAGACACAGATAACGCATATGTCACGTCCTAGACTATTTATAGTCGAGATTAGCTGACATTTGTTTACAATCTTATGATACACATTGGGTTTTCGGGCGTCCAACCATTGTGTCATTGTCTCTTATATACAGTAGTCTGCTCGCCCCTTTTATTTTGCTGGCCTGCTTCGGGATGCTTCCATTTCAATGTAAAAATTAGTACGTACATATTTACATATCTATTCCCTTCATCTTAACTTCTATTAAGCCTTATATGTATTTACGTCGTAATTCACCGTTTGGAAATTTAAACACATTTATCCTGATTGGAATAAAAATTGGATATTTGTAAAACAATGGCAGACCCCGGATAATCCGCAAACCGGTTAATCCGCCCACGGATAATCGGGAGTTTACTGTATATTATGTGTGTGTGTAATATAGGTAGTAATAATTTAAAGTTTTAGCAATTTTTGTGTAATAAACTTGTAAAATGCTGCATCATCAGTTCATGACACTTTACTGCAGGTAACTTGAGTTATTTATATTTTAAAGTTGAAGGTTTATATATATATATATATATATATATATATATATATATATATATGAAGTTAATATATTACTATGTAAGCAATTTTATCCACCATTAAGTGCAATAATTCTACCTTGAGTGATGAGGTACCTTTCGGTCAATTGACCATTGTCGAATCACTGATTCGACAATGGTCAATTGACCGAAAGGTACCTCATCACTCAAGGTAGAATTATTGCACTTAATGGTGGATAAAATTGCTTACATAGTAATATATTAACTTTATAAAGTCAGTGCAACGGAAAAACAATGGATAACGTTAAATATCAAGAATATATATATATATATATTTTTAGTTAAAAAATAGTTGCTCAAGTGAAGATGGAATCAAATAATACCAAAAATTTTGGAATCATCTCTGTAATTCTATTTTACTTTAATCTAATTGTATGAATGTAAGAGCAATTTCAAGATTCTTAATTTTTTGTTTGGCAAAACCAAAATTCAACAACTAAGTAAGGTTTAATTTATCATTATTTTATTTTATATGCAATTGATAGAGTTTGGTTGAAATCTGTTAAAATGTTAGCCTTTGTTGCATTCTTGCTATTACTAATTGTTAACATAATTGTTTGATCAAAGAATTTAAATATTAAAGAATTGAGATTTTACTAGAGGGCAAGATAAGAAAAGTAATTCACTACTACAATTTTCAGAAGCTCAAGCAAGTTCCATGAGGAAATAAGAACACAGCATAGTAGTTAACCAAACACAAATTAAGGGTGTTCAGCACATGAACATCCGGTAGCCATTGTGTTGCAATCTTAGAACACCATGCTTTAAAGTTTCAAATAACAGGAGTTTAACAACAAAGAGTTGCAATTAAATATAAATTACGCATGCAAATAATTCGTAAGAAATTAGAGAATCAGTAAACATTCAAGAACTTCTCAGATATTAAGAATACATGGAATGTAAACCTATTCTATTACCTAATTGTAGAGAGGGAGCAAGAATTGGAATGAGCTATATAGTGAACACTGATTTTTTCCAATGGCATCAAAATGGAAAAATACGTTGATGTGCATTAACCTTAGCAGGTGCTTTGAACATATGTTTGAGATAATAACTGAATGCTGATACTGATCAACACAACTGTTATAATCACTTAAGATGTTAGAGCTAGTTATTCAACTGTACACATAGTTATTGTTTTTGTTGTGATTTAGCCTTTAGTTTGTTTATGTTTTACATAAATATTAAAGTAACTAATTTTTTAGAGATTTAGAGAAATTGCACGAGAAACTAGTGAATCTCACTCCACCAGGTAATAAGATAAAACGGATTTCAGACTCTAACACTTTACATCCTCCAGTCAGCTCTCACCTGAATCCTTCTACTAGTAAACTGAGTAAGTAATAATTCAGGTAATTTTGTATATTACTGTATTTTTTTTTAACTCAGAAAAACAAATGAGCATTAGTGTATGTTTATTTAACTAAGCTCTCTTGATAGTTTAATTAATTGATATTTAATTGGTTTTCCTTCGCCCATCTTTTGGCCTATTATTGTTTCTTCTTCCAATTAGTAAATAGCTTAGTGCTCTGCATATATACTGTAAGTGGTATACAAACGTAAGATATTACAATTAGGCTGATATTCAAAATTGTGGTACAATTGAATTTTTAAAATTATAAATTAAATCAAAGTATTTTGTTTTAAAAAAAAATTATTAAATTTTTACAATAAAAGATTAAAACTAATAACATTGTTGAAAATATAAATGAAAAATATGTACAGTGAATAATATGTTTGAAATAATAAATATAAATTAAATAATTATTCACATAAAATTTATGCATACTTATGCAATTTTATTTTTGTTTAAAAAGTAAGCCGTAAAATGACATAAAAATTGTTTATTTTGTTTTAATTCCCAACTAAACAGCCTATGAATCGTAACTATAACATATAAAGCTCTCACATAACACGCTCTACTAGTAGAAACCTTTCTAGTCATAGCAAGTATCTTTATAAGGATTAGTTATTAGAAATATAATGATCTCAGATTTACTATTGAAGTTGTTATTTACACTTGAAGATCAAGAACAAAAGAAATATTAAGAAATTATTTATTTTGCAAGCAATTTTGTGTTTTTGCATAGATTGAAATCTGTTACATTGCACTATTATGTTTAAAATATCAGTCAGACAAAGAATCATTGTTTATGACATGAGACAGCAATAATCATGGTTTACTTTTGGTCAAATCATACAGAAGAATGATCCTAATCCCTTATAAATAATGTATATGGACCTCTTTCGTAACGTCACTGCCGTCAGAGGATTTAATAAAACAGGAAATCATCGATATTAATTTTAATTAGCACAATTAAATGACATAAAATCCTCAGCGGGCCATGGACAGTGCGTCCAAACAAATATACGAATTACTAACAAATTAAAAAGGAGCATTAAATAATTCGTTTACCTGTTATGAGTCGATACAATGACTAGTGTTACCTCTCACTGGCTTCTTCGGGAAGCTAGCATGCGGCTGGATGCAGTCCGTTGGTCCCCAGGAAGACATGTTCTCACTCGACTCGGTAGTCTCAGTCCCTGTTGACAACTCTCTTATTTCATTTTAAAACTATACTGGAAATATCAAACTTAGACCACACAGCTGTTTTACTATCGGTCAGCTGTCACTATCTCGCCATGACAATTAGAATTATCCTATCGAATTAGACTAGTTAGGCGGTAAAACAAAATAACGTTACACTTTGATCATATGTCTCAAAAATATTTAAAGTAATACAGTTGAAATTGCAAATGTGACAAAAATTCAATATATATTTGTTAGTAACTAAAAAAATACAATATAAATATATAGGTTAGTCATTCTTGTTATGAGTAGATGCTGAAAATTTACTTTGAAGAATGAAAAACAAGTTAAGGATTTTGTTGTGCATGATGAATAATACCAACCATAACCCAAAATGAGCAAGCTCAATACAAATTATAAACTCTTTCTGATCATATAGTTCATGCAGATCACTTGCCTTTAAAATCGTTACCACCTAGCTCAAAACACTTGCAGGTGCCCAATGTAGATACTGCCATTGCTAAGGGTAAAAACAGTTTTATATCTGTAAATGTTTCATAAATTTATTGAAATTATAAGTTTGGCAAGTTGACAATTTATTGAATTCAAATAAAAAAACAAGTGTTTAGGTATGGGAAGTAAGTTATAATAATTTTGAATTTTGAATTAACTTAAACATTATTCTTGGCTATGTAGTTCTTAAGGTGAAATGTCATATATTGAATAATGTTTATTTTAAAAGATATATGTCACAGGTATATTTAATGTTAAAGAAGTTATTACTTCTTCTTATTTTCTTTTTTTAAATAATAGAAGTTGTTTTAATTAGATTTGTTTTTTATGTTTGTATAGTTGGTAATGGAGGACTAATTGATTCTCAACCAGTCACAATAGACTGGGAAGATCCGATAGAAGCAGCTGAAAGATCTAGGGTAAAGAGTTGTAAACAAATTTTTATTACTTAATAGTTATTTGTTATCTTAACTAATGGTCTTTGTTACAGATGTAATTTGTTTTTAAACCAGAATTTTATTAATACTGTTAATTTTTAACATGAATCCTGTTCATTAATATACTTTATATTATCGGTATTGTTATATCATGATTTTACAATTTTACATTAATATTGCAGTAATTTTGTAATTTAACACTATTTTTGAGTAACTGAAACAGTTAGTTTAAAACCTGAATTGAAAAATAAAGGTGTAAATCACTCAAGTAATAAAGCTGATAGCCTAGTTATTTTGTTTATATTATAAAACCAAGAATTAAAATTTAACTGATATTAAATTTAAAAAATTTTAAATGTAGTACAAACTACATTAAAAAGCCTTTTTGCATATAAACTATTGGATATTGTCATTTCTCTATCTTGTGAAGTTGACATGACCAACTTGTTTAAGAATTCCAGATCACTAAGGATTGTATTACATTCTCTACCTCAATTTGTTGCTGAGGACCAATAATCTATGTCATATGTGCCCTATTGTATAATTATCATAGGCTTACACACAATGTTAATTATTATTAATTTGCTCACAAATAGGATTAAAGACAGAAAATAAATATTTCTTTTATTTGTATTAATTGGTCAAGAAGAAACTTATCAATTTCAAGTGTTTAATTCAAGCAAGAAAGAAGGTGTCTTGTAACTATATACGAATCATGATTATAGTTTGAACTAGAATCACCCTTTTACTAACCAATTGCATTTTATGGACAACATATGCTCGTCATGTATGTTGTTTGCTTCAAGAGAGTTTATTTCTTGTGTCTTGTACAAGACTACTAGTCATCTATGGTGTCTAAAGGATATTATCACCTCTCAAAACTTGCAGCATAAATAAGGGTAGATCATAGACCTTAAGTTGTCCTTTTATCAGATGTTCTAAACTTGATAGACTTGTAATGATTTTTAATTTCAAGTGGACCTTCTCTTGCTCAGTTTAGTTATTACTCAGTGTCTGTCAGTAACTGGTGTTTGTTGTGTTCTGTACTGTGTGGTCATCCGTAGAATTTAGTGAAATTCTAAGATTAAAAACTACTAATTTGGGAATATTTATTAAGAGTTTTATATTGTTGGTTTTTATTATGTTTAATGTATTGTTATGAATTTTATAAATTGTAAGCTATACACAATATCAAGAGCACAGTGGTACAATATATTACAGTACAATAAAAATATTGAAAAGAACCCCAATACCACAAAAATAATCAAAAATAACAAATAAGACAAGTTACTTAAGATTAAACCCTTATGTACATTTCGATGACCATGTCATCATCATCAGAGGGTCTTGTTACAAAACACAATCTAGCACACAAGAAGTTACAAACTAGAATGATGTAACTTGTCTTAAGTAACTTGTCTTATTTGTTATTTTTGATTATTTTTGTGGTATTGGGGTTCTTTTCAATATTTTTATTGTACTGTAATTGTAAGCTATGTTGAATATTAGATAATTAAAAATGAGCTCTTGAAAAAGAATTTCGGAAAGAGATTCGAAACATTGATTGTTGAAAAAGCATAATTTATTGTCTGTGATCTGTTATTATCATATATAAAACAATATTTTTTTAATGTTAACTAAATTTTTTTAAATAAATAAAATAAAACATTTTCTTAACAGATTGTTTATATTTGCCTAATATTTAAAATTTATAAAATGTGGTTTTTATAATATCCTGTTAATCCTACAAAAAATTAATCTTGCTTCCTTGGTTTATGGCTCTGACAAATTTAACAATACAGTTAAACTTGGTTTTAGTGTCATCGAACGCGCCATATATATAATTTATCATGTTGCATCCGAGTAACGCTATATCCAATTCATGTGCTGAGGTAAACGTTATAAATAGCATATAATCCATGTTTAACTGAAAAATGATTGCAAGGTTTATAAAGAGATAGATTAATTAAATAGGCTACATTTCAAAATGTAGCCTATGAAAACATTTCAAAATACTTACACAGAATGCACAAATAGGTGTCAATTAAAAATTCATTGTGTTGACACTAGAACTACATTAAATTTATTGCTTTGCAATTATTTTGTAAAGATTTTACTTACATTTATTATTAAAAGAAGTGTGTAACTTTCTTCTGTACTCTCTGTTCCTTAAAAAAAATATTCTCTGTCACCTTGTATAGATTATCTACTTCCATCAGAATGTTGACAGATGTCTCTCTGTAATGGTAAAAACGTGATAAAGTTGTTACTGTTGAGATAGTCTCCTGCACCGTAGGACCCACAGCGCTAGATTCTTCGTCCGGTACTGCCTCATCACTATGATCTTCTTCTGCAGCGTTTTTAACACTTTTCACGATCTGTAAATTGCTAAGAATATCAAACGCTTTCACTGTTACATGTGTTTTGAGCTCATTTCTAAACTCATCAATGTTATAGAATTGTATCCACATTGATAAAGGAATGTTGTCTTCATCGTTTTAATTGTCGTCATTAAACTCGTTATTAGTTAACTTTGCTTTCCTAAAACAATTGGCTATTGTTTGTGTTGTTTTCCACATCTTGTACAAAAATTCAACTGGATCCAATAGAGAAATTTAGATACAACTTGTTGAATCTATATGAAATAAAATCTTTTTGAACAGTTGATTGCGGTAGTAGCTATATATACTTCTAATGACTATCTGATCCATGGGTTAAGTAAGGAATACTCGTGCTATTGGCGGGCAAGAAGACAAGATTAATATTGGTTAATATTAACCTTGAGTGGGCGGGACAGTTGTTAAACAATAAGAGAATTTTTATTTATTTTTTTGCTGAAAGTTCTTCGTCCCATTTTCACAATTTCTCTTCAGATGCTAGAAAACATTTAGGTTTTTTCGTTGACAGAATAGTGAACAGGGAATTTTTTGACGTTTTAAAAATTGTAACAGAATTGTAATATAAATCATTTTTAATGAAATTTACTCATTTTTTTCAAATTGGAAACCCTCACTATGAACGATTTTGTTTTTGTTTCAAGGAACTATGTTGTTAATTTGAGAATGTTTTGTCTGACCCTTGTTAACGAGTTATTGTCCTATGCTTCAGGTACTAATATGCAACAAATTTCTCATATCTAAGGAATTGTTTTTGTCTCTCAAATCTGTCACCATAATGAAATACATGTGATTAGACATATAAAGTAAGGTTTTAATTGTCTTCCTAACATTTATAACTAACTTGTCATCTAGGTATAGGTCAACCTCTTACTCTAGTCTTTTATCATTCAATTGTGCATTAGAGGCTGCAGTGAGTGCTCAGAACAATGGCACTAGATCTAGGCTTTTGTGCTATCGTAACTAGCATTTTATTAATTTTTTTACCTACTTATTATTATTTATCATCTTATATATTTTAATTCATATTTATTGTTTTTTAAATAATAATAATTACAAATTATCAATTAAAAATTAATAAATTATCACAACAGAATTCAGTTATTATAATCACTAAATTCAGAATTAATTTGATTCTGTATGTGACACTAATAATCCTCATAGGCTTGAAGCTCTTTGTACTTCATGGTTTACAGAGATATCTATATTAAAGATGCTACGGGTTAATAGATTAAGCTTTATAGTGCCTAGTCTAAGAAATTACTATCTCTTCATTAAAACAATCTGCCTACATGCTAGTTGTTTCAGTTATTTACAAATATGTTAGGTATTTTTTCTATTATTAAAGCAACTTTAGAAAAGAATTTTAATGATTTTAAAATACAATTGTTATTTGTAAAAATTGCTATTGGATTTCTGCCTTTAATAGCAAAATATTTTATTACTACAAAGAAGAAGTATCAAACGTTTACTAAATGAACAAATCATTTTGTATATAATTTTAAAAAAGTAATAATTTGTACTGTTTTTTTTTGTTTTTAGTTAAACAAAATGATGGTATTAAATGAAAAGGCAAAATGTGTTATTCGAAGATTTGTTATTGGAAGTGATGTAAGTAGATGTTTATTTTACTTATAACAAATCTAATAAAGAATTTATTTAAGCCATGTGGTCCCAAAACATTTTACTAAAATAAAGATCAAGTAACAGGCAAACTTACAAATTTTCAATTCCAATAGTAAATACGTCTACTTAAGGTTAAAATGTATAAACCGAGGGCCATAGTTTTAAATAAAAGTTTCATTTGAAAATTATTTATTTAAGGAAGTAAAAAGTAGAATATTGTAATTAGTTTTGAAAAATTAATGCTTGACTTTGCCATAAATAAATACAAAATTGTAAATTAACAGTTTCTTCTGGTTTTTTCCTCAGATTAAACAGGCAATCTATTGAAAATTTGAAAAGTACATGTGTTATTCTTATTAGGATATAAATGCTATTTTTAAATTAAAATGTTTAAAATCACAACTTCTACTTATAAAATTTTCAACATTGTGCTTGCTATGAAAAGTGTACAATGTCCGAAACCATTGGGATGCAGCTTCAAAACTTTAGCTACATGTATACTTTGTAGTAAAATGTATGACATCTATTGTTCAACAGAATAGATTTAATTGAAATTAAATATCTAACTTTAAAGAGTTTTCCTGAACAAAAGTTGATGATCTGTTTGACCTTGATAGATATCAATAAAATTATGCAAGTAATATTACTCACTAAAGACAGTAGAAGAGTTTAGGTCCAAAAGTCAGCATTTAATGTTACTTATCACCATCTGATATTTGGGAGTCTTTGTGACTGATGATTCAACAAGCCTGGTTCAACATAAAAAACCTGGTTAAGAAATTATGTTCCTTTCTTAAAGCCTAACACCTTTTCAAAAATAGTTAGACAAAATTGTAGTTGAGAAAATGGTGTGGCCTATTTATTATAATATTCATATTAGTTTTTATTTTATTTGTCTTACAGTACTACCAATAAAGAATATTTATAATTTTAACATTGCAATTATTTAATTAAATAAGGTTTAACATCACATTCTTTAATTAAACTATGGTGTGTTATATTTGATCATAGTAGAATTAGGATCAAACTACAAACAAATAGATAAAATTTGTAACAAACAACAAATTTGAACCCAAAAACAAATTAAAATTCTGATGATTTATAATATGATCTAGATCAGGGTTGTCCAACAGGTGGCCTGCCCGGTTATTCTGTGCGTTCAGCCAATTGTTTTCCAAAATTTTCAAGAAACAATTCTTTAATAAAGTTATACAAAATTGGATTAGTGTAACAGTCAGTTGAAGCCATCAAACAGCCTCAAAATGCACCATTTTGCACCTAATTTAAAAATTTTCCACCAGACAGTAATTTTAATTCTATACCTCCTGCTAAATAGATTTCTCGGGCCCTACACCACACATAGGTATGGCCCGCAATTTGACCCAAAGATTGAGTTTTGGCCCCACACCTTTGTAACCTGGACAACTCTGGTCTAGATAGTCAGAAAACTCCATGTTCAATAAATATTAAAACCTTGATAAGTTTGAACCTTGACTGTCTTACAGATTCATAAACTAATAGTTCACATTTAATTCTAATGTGGAAAATAATTTTCCGATCTCTCTCATAACTTTGTTTCATAAATCACTAATTGCAAAATTTTATTTTCAGTTAAAAGACCAATCTGTGTTGGCTGAAATCATCACAGGTTTGGGTGGAGAAGTCATTAATGATACTTCAGCATTTGACCCTTCTACGACCCATATTATTGTTGAAAATCCTGTTAGAAGTGAGAAATTCTTATGTTGTATGGCAGCAGGAAAATGGATTTTACACTCTAATTATTTGGTAGATTGTAAAAAACATCAAAAATGGTTAGATGTAAGTATTTGGAGTTTTACATAGTCTTTATTTGAAAATAGGGTTTTAAGATCAAGTAGTATATTTAAGGCTTTAAGACCAAGTATCATATGTCTCAAAACATGTGACTAATTTGTTTTTTAAATCATAACGTTGCGAACAGCTCGTGATTAGAAGTTGGTCTGAGAGAAGCAGTCCTAATCTTTTATTACAAATTGAACGCACTGTTTGGCTTAGCTCTTAAAATTATGATCGTTCTAACCTTTCTTTCTACTACCATAACCTACGGCGTACGCTCTATGCCCATTACTTTTGTCATTTTGCAGCCGTGTGAAAACTCCTGAAAGCGTTTGTCGCGTCTCTTTTCTTCACCATTTCGGGCTCATTTCTTGTACATTGTTCATCCGATTTTATCTTCGAAATCATTAATCTAATAAGTGTTGTGAATTATCTCGTAACAAAGTTAATGATTTTATAACCTTTAAATAGTTATTAACCTCACATTATTGACCTTGAGCAAATTTCTGGGTTCATCGGCTATGACTCCCAAAAATGACTATCGGCTATGACTGTTCCTGAGGCTGTGACCAAAAAGGTACACAGCATCCAAGAACCCTTCGACAGCATCTCAGAGCAGATGGAAAGTTCTGCTTTGGCAGAAGGCAAGTTTCAAAGGGTCATTGAACTTAAAACATAGTTTAACAAGATTTTTTACCCGGTAGTTCTAAAATGTGGTAAGTCAATAAAGAGGGAAACCGACACCATATTTTTATGAGTACCAACTGGTTTACACACGTTAACTGTACCTCACTTCTCTGATTTAATCAAAGACTGTGCCAACTTCAATGAGACATATAACTATTTAATACACTAAAACACTGAATTGAGCGATACCTATAACTTCGAGATGCGTTGAAGGGTAACGCATCAGGTATAATCTCAGAGCTACCTGTCACCCCAGACAGCTATCAGATTGCCTATGAATCTTAAAAAGGCTTCATGTCAGTCTTTGTCGGTTGGCAGATTACTAAGTGAAGCAAATTTGTAACTTCTCTATCATGAAGGGAGCTCATGACAAACTTGACTTTCAATTCACTTTATTCCTTTATTAATTTTCATAGCAACATAATTCCCGTGTATTCTTGGTTTCGTCAATTTCATTCTTTATATTGGTTATTCTATTTTACACCTTTAGTATGAACAAAAATCTAATTTGCGAAGTGTTTCGACTGAGAGCTAGCAGACAGTGGTTTGGTTTGGTCAGATAGTGTTTTGTTAGTATGAGTTGTTTACGTTTCGAGTTATATGTTATTCGCTCTAAATTTTATCTGTCAGTTATTTCATTTATTTAATTTATAGTGTGTGTAATTTTTGTTTAGGTTTTGAGTTTATTGTTTTTTGCTTTAAATTTTATCTTTTATTTATTTAGTTTATTATATTTTATTGTTAGAAATATTTTGTTAAAAATGTAATGGCTAAAAACACTTTAGGAAGTGATTAAATACAAGATATGTTGGTTTTAGATAGTGACAGTGTCCCCCCCCCCTTAAGCTGCTGGTCTGTTATTTATATAACACCAAATAAATTATTTCCAGTGTAGTGTAGTGTTAATCATACGGTTTTTATTCTTTTAAAGTATTTCTTTAACTTCCACCTAATATAATAGGTCATTTTTGTATTATATGAGATTATATTTGAAGGTGAGGGAACTCACTAGATGATCATCTCATCACATACAATAGTGATTAGCAAATCACAATCTGATTTGCCTATCATTGACAGCAAATATGAGAAGCTACCATGATTGAATGAATAACTGTTTCAGCATGACAATTGAAGAAAATTTATGAATAGTGCAAAACTTTGGCAGCCTACTAAAAATGTGACTAGTTTTGGATATGTATGTATTATGTTTTTGGACTGAACTTCTAATAGAGTCAATTTTTGTTGCAATATTTATTGCTTCAAAAGTTTTATATTTTAACATATTTTTCAAATGTGGAACTCTGAGTTTTTCTAATTTGTTCACTTAAATGTTTAAGTAAAGTTCTACAACCTCCGTATTTCCATATTTGATAATTGAACTCCATTTTTCTCTGCTAGATCATGTTGACATGTCCGCCACATACATATTAACAGGATATTTTGTTTTGCTTAATTGGCCAATCCATTACTGGTGGACTTTTACAATATTGTAGCCTCGGGATGTACATGAGTATCACCTGATCCCTTCATATTTTTCTTAGGTTTTTGTTTACATAAACAGATAAAATTGTATTTTTATGTAGGGTTTTAGTTTTACTTTGATAAAATACATAGAATGACATGTTATTTTATTAAAAATATTTTAAAAATTACTTTGCTTTGGAAATGTAGAATTAAAAAAAAAAGGATTTAGTTACATTACATTAGAGAAATAAGACTTAAATATTCATAAATCCATTTTACTATGTGTGGCAAAAACATTTATCTACAAAAAAAAATAAAAATTATAAATTTTTCCTACAAACAATAATTTCTACATAAAGCAAAAAAATTCCTTAAATCAACAGCCGCCCACAGTCCTATGCATGCTGAGATAACAGTTACCTCTATGGGTTAGTATATTATTTTAAGAGTGAGATTTAACATTTTAGGAACGTTTTAAAATTGTTAAATCTTAGACATTTTAAATTAAATTTATATATATATATATATAGGTGCTGATACCTGTATTTTGTTTAGTTATAGAAGTACTAAAACAATTATTTTAGAAATACTTAAAGTTTGATTAAAGCTTAAATTTAAATAGCCTATGTACAATCATGTTTAGAATGAGAGGAGAGTATCTCCTGCATGGGTGCAACATGTTTCCATAACATTCAGGAGATGCTCTGTAAGATAATATTTCTCTAACTTTATTTAAGGTATATTGTGCTAATTTATTATACACAAAATTGATAGCCTTATGTCATGCAATAGACAGTTTAAATGGTTTAGCAATTTTGAACTGTACATATTTGCAACAAAACAAAGATATTATGATATTATTTTCACATTTAATTCTATGAAATTATCTGACTTATAGGAAGAAGATTATGAGTGTGGAAACCCTCGAAGTATTAATAATATTCCTGAGTTCTCAAGTGCAAATGCGGAAGTTGCAAAAGCTGCTTACAGATGGAGAACCAAACTGAAAAATGGCAAGGGAGCATTCTATGGAATGAAAATAGCTGTAATGAATATCTCTGCAACTAAGAAGGGGCCATTTGAAAGGTTAATTAGTGCAGGAGATGGCATTCTCATTGATGAAATGTAAGTTTTTGTTAAAACTTGTCCATTCTGGCTCCTAAATGGGGTAAAACTATTTTTGCCTTTTATTGGTGTTTAGATATCTCACTCTCTTCCTCTCCCTCTAAATAACATAAAACACACTCTCACTTCTGCTTGCGGTGACTATAACATCACCTTGCTTCTTTCATTTTAAGAAATAAAATTATAAAAATATTAACCTTATTTTATTATTGATATTAAATATTTCTTTCAATTAATTTATGTTGGGCGCCAAATCTGTATTCTAAACAGATTACAATTAAATAATGATTTCTGGATTTAACAACAAAAACACAAAAAATTTATTCTTAAATTTACTAGAAGTTTACTACTAATTTACATTTAAATAATTTTATAAATTTGTCAGCTAGTTTCAATGGTAACACAAACAGCAAGAACTCTAGTTACAAACCAACAGTTGTCTTGAATCTAATTTTATCCTAGACACAACCAGTGTCAAATGTTTTATCTCTAGGCTCAAGGTTACTGTGTTTTGGCTACTTATTATGAAAGTTTTAAAATTTTCACTTTTTTTATTTTCTAATTAGAATTTTACAAAAATTGAAATTTTAAATAATTAATAATCATAAATAACTTGTACTTACATTTGTATTGATTAACTTGGATTATCCTCACAGTTTTACGTTATTATCCTCATAAACCATGGCATTCCTCTTCAATCCTCTCCGGTCTCTCTGGCTCCCAGGGTTGGACTTCTCTTCGATTGAACAAAACTGCTATCTCACCCCGTCTCCCCAAACTCCTCATTCGACTGCCTAAACTGGACTGACCCTCTTGACTTCCAAAATTCAACTCCTTCTCGACTCGTAGGTCCTGCCTCCCCTCCATCGGTTCCCCTGCATTTATCTTCTTCACTAATACTAGTTTCTCTTGATTTGTATTGTTCTCTGCATGTGTTTAATTTGGGAAAGTACAAGTTTGGGAATTCTGCCATCAAGCTACTTTCGGGCTCAGGGTTTATCCTCAACAGTCTACCTGGCAGCTTGTTATAATTTTTTCATCTTAAGCTTTAATTTACAATGTCAATGACGTTTTTACGATAATTAGTTCTTGTGTTATTACTTCTATTTTTTGTATCAAATTTTTTTCTGATAATTCTTAGAAATTTCATTTGTGATTTGTTTATGTATTATTATTTATTTATCTATTACTTTATTTACTAGTCAAAAATTATTTGTTAATTATTTATTTGTTTGTGATTATAATTTAACATTTATATTAATTTCTATATTTATTTTGAATTATTTTTACCAAATTTCTAGTATTTATTTCTTATGATTAATAATTTCAAATATTTTATAATTTAGCCAGCACAACATTGTTTTTACATCAATACTAATGCTGTAAGTTTTACTTATCCCTGACGTTTGTTTAGGCCAATTTTACTTTGAGTGCTACATATTTCAACATCACATAGTTTTGGCACACTTTACTTAAAGTTATAATATAAAAAATGTATGTTTAAAATATAATTAAACTTACTTTTATTTAAAGAAATATTTTGTGATAGAGAGCGGCATTGCGGTTTAGAATATTTGGATTGAACAGTCAATAGTATTTTTCCAGCAGTTGCTTGCTCCATATCATTAATTCCAATTTACAATTGATAAGAATGTTTTTTGAATTTTTGTGTTGAGTGATTTGGATGAAATAAGACTTGCATTATGATTTTGAATAAATCTTCACAAAACTTGAATTTAGAACCAAAAATAACTTTTTATCATTTTAAAAGTTTGTTCATATAGACAGTTAATTTTTTGACAGTTTGTGATATGAGTTTTATAACAAACTTAATAACAAACAATGTGTGCTCAATATTTTCATTAGCATTTATAAATTTGTATGTATATCTGCTATCTTGTGAACTCTTAATCATCACTTTAAGTACAGCAAATCATTGGCTTGGACTAATGGTGTTACTGATGTTAATGGTTTTTCTTAGTATCTTTCTCTATACTAAAGAAATCTAACTACTTCAAAATAAATGAGACTTAAAATATTTTATACTCTTCGAGGATGTTGTCTTCTCGATTGTTGAAAATTGTGTCAATATAATTCTTTCAGACTTGTGCCATAAGACTTTTATACAGAATTTAAGTATTTTTAATTATGAGTTCATTCAACTAAATTTTATGAAACAGCAAGAAACCATTTTGATTTTTTTTTATCAAAGGACTAAAGGCAAGCGTTTATAAAGATGATAGAAAAATATTTGTCAAGTAGTTATTTACATATTAATGTTAAACCAGAACTATAGATGGTTTAGAAAATAATTTTTTTTCAATCGAAATGTTAAAAAATTGGGCTTTCTAAACTGTAAATACAGTATTTCTTATTTTGAAATCTGAACAATCATATATGAACTCAGAATCAATAAGTAATTAACATTTTATTTTTTTCAGGCATCTTCATGAAGCCATCTTTTGCTGTATGGATCCCTGGACTGGAGCAATGCCTAATTTTGTAAAAGAGTTAGTGGAAAACAAAATTCCATGTGTAAAACCAGTTTTCCTTGGAGAGTATTTATACAAAGAACCAAAACCTTCCCTTAAACAGCACATTCTTCCAAAGCTAAGAGATTCCTATTGCGATGAAGATTTGTGCATACTGGATGATTGGCCAGATTAAAATTCATTACATAATACCTCTAGTAAAATTATTGAAGAACTATAAATTCAGTTATTTCAGTGTTATTTTAAATACTTAATTTTATCTTTCAACATTTTGACAAAGCATTCGAATTATTATTTGTATTACTTGCATTATAAATATTTCTAATTTACTTCTAAATACTTGAATTGTTAGTTTGTTATTTTAAGATTAATTCAACTCGAATGATTTTTTTGTTCTATTTTTGTATGTAAAATGTTTTGAAATAAATTTATAGTCTCATACTTGTAAAATACGTTGTACAGCCAAAACATTCTGTATTATTTTGTGTTTAATAATACCACTTAGTTGCTAGTTAATAAATAATTTAAAGATAAAAGAAAAATATTCGAAGCACAGTAAAGTATAATTGTTTGTGATGTTAAACAATTATAGATTTTATAAGTTTTCAAAATAAATGTATTAAAATCCATGCTTACTTATTTATTTTCAGTTAACCACATCAAAAGTTTAGGATTTGTAACATTCTGGTCATAACATTATCAAGAATCACAAAAAATTTTATTTTTAGAATATTTTCAACACATTTAGTGGTGATATGAAATAAGTTGAACATTATACAAGAACTTATTTTGTACATTATATATTTAGAGCCTAACACTTTAGCTGCTGTCCACAATATCGGCGAATTGCCAAAAATATTTTTAAGCTTATTTTTAAAAAATGTTTACTTATAAACGTTACTTATAAACTTAGTAATTAACTTTGTAAGGAATTTAGGTTATTATTTACTTCTTAATAAGGATGAGTTTATCTAAGTGTACCAATGTTTGTACTCAACTTCAAACCAAGTCCGTTTTATTAAGATTTATTTTGTAACTATAGTGGAACCTCTCAAATCCGAACTAATTGAGGCTATAGCCTGTTCGGATTTGCTGTTTATTTTGCATTTGAGAGAAGTGCGGTTTTTAATTAAGGAACAATATTATAGCATTCATTATATATTTCTGTATCACAAATTGAACAATTTTGCAAGGCTACAAGTGAAAAGTCTTTGGAACAACGCCATCACGCGATAGTTTCTGTGAATGAAAAGTTGGTTGGATAGATGGAAAAGAAGGCACGGAATTAGACAACTACCTCAGTAAGTGAGGAGAAGACTGGATTGAATTTCAAAGCCCTTCCCACTAAAAGTCTTGCTTCTAAAGAGGAATCTTCTGTGCCAGGCTTTAAAATGAGCAAACAGTCTCACAGTTTTAACCTGCAGTAACACAGCGGGAACAAATAAGCTACCATTAATGGGAATTGGAAATCCACCAAGCTACAAGCCCTTAAAAATATAAACTTGAATGCTCTTCCTGTTCATTACAGAAATGAGTGTAAGGCGTGAATGGCTGGTAATATTTTCAAGGAATGGTTCAAAAATGAATTTGTTCCTGCAGTAACAAAATTTAATGAAAAAAATAGACTGCCACCAAAAGCTCTACTTTTGATAGACAATGCCATTTCAAATCCTTCAGACATGCAGCTTGTATGTAAAGATATAAAAGCAATTTTTCTCCCACCTGACATTGTTGCTTCAGCCTATGGATCAAGGTGTGCTGCAGAACATAAAACTGAGCTACAAAAAATAGCTTATCTAAAGATTAATTGAAAAAGATTGTTCTCTTTCTATTCCAGAAAAACTTAAGATGATAATAATAAAAGATGTAATTTACTGGGTATCTGAATCCTGGAATAATATCAGTAACACGTTACTGCAGAAACTTGGAAGAAGCTCTGGCCTAGTCTCGAATTGTTGGCAACATCACTTAAAACACAGGATGATGAAACTGAGCTCATTCAAAAAGTACCTGGATGTGAAGAAAGTTGCCTGGAGGAGTGGATAGCACTAGACAACAATAAAGAATATACCCAGCATGACATGGTGTCTATGGTCCAGGGGACAGTGTAGCAGATAGCGAAAGCAAGGCCTAGTGGCGGTATTCTGTTCATGCTACTGGGCTGTCGGGCCAATTAGCCCGATAAGGCAGCTAAAGTGTTAAACATTTTATTTAATTGAACCTAGCATGATATGACAAAATTAAGTATGCAATGTTGAAATAGCTGGAGGAGGTAACAAGCCTTATGTAAGTGTGACATGCTTTACTCCTTGCATCTAAGTGGTGTCATTCCTGTAAATAATAGTTCTAAAGTACAATTGTGTTGTCATCTATAAATTGGTTTTAATATGTTTCCCCATATGTACGAAGCATGTGTTTTACTTGATGAGTTGGTGAAATGCTAGAGTGAGCAGCCACAGACAGAGTCATGGCTCATTGACCAACAAAATCATGACAATTTTTGTGTGTGAAGTAAACCACCAAGTTCCATACCTTGCTTATCTTCTATAGAAGATACCATGTTAATGAGGGGGAGGAGTACTATTTATGCAACTTAGCATCTTAGAAATCATCCCAACTGATATTATCCTGAAATGCATGCATATTGGAACTACCAATGTCTACAGCAGTAATCTTAAAGTCTGTTCAATTTGATAGTTCCTGGGTGTGACAGCAATTCAGTAAACAGTTTCAACTTTCTTGCTGTACTTTCAGCAAGAAATTTTGATTATCTTAGTTGTGATGGTCCTACAGTAAAGTTTAATACATATGGGGTACATTACTATGTATTTACTAATTGCTATTACTACATTCATAGTAATAATAATAATAAGTAATACCAATCAATTGTTATATTTTCATGTATACTTTTAAAACATATTGCTATTTAAACTGGGTAATAAATATTGGCAGTTAAACGGTTAAGTGTATACTGCCAAACAAATATTCTTTGAGCTTAGCTTGTGAGGTTGTGTTAAAAACATACACAAAACTCACAAATTAATCATTTATTTACTCATACACGTTTCAATAACCAAGTCATCATCATCAGTGAGTGTTACTACTACAAACTCTAACTTACAACTAGGGTGAAAGTAAGGTTACACTTCCGTATTTATACAGTAGGCATTGCCACGCCCACTTGTCAAAACAACAGTTATTAACCCTACTTTAAACATGATACATCAAATAGAAATTCTGTACCTAACTCAATAATTACAATAAAATTTGTAACATACAACATAATTACATATAAACAAAATAGATAATTAATATTACACTTTATTATTATGTCAAAATATCTAACCTTAAAGGTACAATAAACTTTTTTTTTCTCTCTCTTTTGTGTCACGCTAATTACAATAATATAGAACTTTGAATAGGGCCTGACTGATTGTTTACAATATTATTTTTATTCCTATTAATATACAAACTTTCCCATGCATCCAATTCACTACACTTAACGTTTTTTAACAGGGTTACATCGTCTACTTTAAATTCGTGCTCTTCCTCTAAACAATGTTTCGCCATCGCAGATTTTTCTGGTCTATTATATTTAATGTGGGGAAAATGTTCTTTAGCTCTAGTTTGAATATTTCTTTTTGTTTGGCCTATATATTTCAGAGGACACTCGCTACACTCCAGGCAGTAGATTCCTGACTTTTCTTCATTAGGTATGGCGTTTTTATAGTTCCCTAATAACTTCTTTAGGTTATTTGCAGTGGCAATTGTAACACTCAAATTACTATATTTTCCTAGAGATTTTCTAATTTTATTAGACAGCGGTGGATGGTGTGTTATTTTTACCCATTTTTCCCCTTTAAATCTCTTATTAACGTGCTTCTCTGATTTCTTATTGTCTTATTTTTCATATTTTTGTGAATTTCATCTATAAACACATTACTGTATCCATTGAACCTAGCTACACTATAAATGTAATTCAGCTCATTTTTATAATTTTCCTCTGATGAAGGCAAATTAATTAAAAGATGCACCATATAATTGGAAGCTGCTTTTTTATGTGATATTGTGTGAAATGAATCACTGGTAATAAATCTGCTTGTGTGAGTTGGTTTTCTATAAACGTTAAAGCTTAAAGTATTGTTTTTTCTTGACATTAAAACATCTAAAAATGGTAAACACGCCTCTTTTTCTATTTCAACCGTAAATTTTATTATACTTGGAAAAAAACCATTTATTGCGATACAAAACTTGTCCAGGCTTGTATTTGACAGTGAACAAAGCGTCACCTTGGCGTCATCCTCGACAAGCGCCTTTCCTTCTCCCACCACGTCAACTCCGTCCTACCCAAAAGGATAGCTATCCGCTTTAAGCTATTCCCCCTCCTGTCCCGCCAGAGTCCTCTACCTTTAAAAGTAAAATACCGCATCTACGTCATGCTTATCCGTCCTGTCATCACCTACTCCGCACCAGTCTGGTGGCCACTTTGCACCAAATCTTCCAAGAAACATCTCAAAGCCTTCCAGGCCTGATCGCTGAAATTCATCTCTAAACTCAACCCTCTTTCTCACAAACCAAAACATTCGTCAATCCTTTCATGCTCCTACCCTGTCAGACTTCATTTGTTGCCTCTCCGCAAAACTCTTCGGCACTGCCGGAAGCTCCAACTATCCACAAATCCGGAACATCAGCGATATGTCTGGACCCCTCCCATCTTCCGCCCCGTCCCAGAATCCATCTGGACCCCCATAACATTAATTATTAACGCCTCACCCTCTCTTTTCCTTCACTCCATTACTTTAAGCGATTATACACATTACTACACTCATATTTCACACACCTACACTACACACATGTTTATTGCACTTCAGGGTTATATTGCTTCACTACAGGGCTTTCTTTAGCTACTTTAATTTGTACTTAATTGTTTATCATTACTTCTACTGCAATCTTATTTAGGACACTCTTGTTTGGCATTTTGTAATTGCACAAACTTACTCATAAACTAATAAAGGAAGAACCTCAAAATCACAGAAAAAGGAATGTACTTTTATTCAAATGGTGCACAAGAAAACAGGTGTCTGGTATCCTGTGGCAAACATATATCAATTGAGGATTAGGATGGAAATTTTCTTGAGGTCCCTTTGTCAACATAAATATAAAATTAGCATTCATTTAATTAAAATTATTTAAAAAAACAAAAAGTCTTAAGACTAAGGAAATAAACAATTTTGTGGACAAACATATTCTTGTATATGTTAAAGTTGCAATTTTAATGTTTTTGTAACTATTCTTTACAATAAAAAAAGAATTACTTAACAAGATGGAAAACAAGTTGACTTAAATATATCATAAAATAACTCATTTAAAATATACTTTAAAACAGAGAATATTTATTTGTAATTTTCTGATTATAAAAAAGAACCAGTAAAGAATCAGGAATAATTCGAAAATTTAGGGAATTATTTTTACACATTTTTCTCATAAGTAGAACTTTAGTTATTTGGCCAACAGTTTCTCAACTAATGGTGGCTTCTTTCTCTATCACTTTCATAATCTTCAATCAAATAGTACCATTTCATGCATATCATTTTGTGAAATTGACAGTCATCCACTGAGGCCTTCATCTTCAATAATTGTTTTGCTTTCACTAAACATTTTGTCCCGATAAATGCTTGGGCTCTTGATATAACCTCATTTACAAAATCCTTCTGAAACCTACCATTATTCTAACCTAATAAAACACATACAGAAATGGGATGATGTGATTTTACTTGCAGAATGAGACACAAAAATGTGTGTTCCCTTATGACAACACAATAACTGTCCACAGTCAAGTGTCACATTGATGTGCTGCTTTGACTAACTTAGACATCTAGGTTAAATGTGAAGTGCCTATTTAAACTGCAGGGTTGATACATCTTGGAAAACAATCAGTCTCATTACTATATTTTAGCACCTCTGAAGTCAAATTTTCATGTATTCATTATTTCTTACAGCCGTTTTATAAATGCATGTTTCTTACAAATCTTTTTATCTCTCATTGCTCATATATTCTATTTCTTCCTTTTTTCTTTACTCACAAATTAAACTCTTTTCTACTTATTCATAAAAGTTAGATTATTAACCCCTATAATATTATTTCAAACAATATTCTTTTCTTACAAACATTGCACTTATGTGAATTCTGTAGCTCTCTTTAAATTGTAGCTATTTACATTTGTTGATTCCATCTTAGCATGAGCTACTAGTAATCACTAAACACTTTTAAATGTTTTAAACTTGCCTATAGTAGCACTTACTTTGCTTGTTGAAGACGGCCGTTTTGGGAGATGTGTCCCTTTGTCAACTCGGACCGTAACTCAAGACCGTTACAATCTGAGTTGATAAAGGGACACATCTCCCGAAACGGCCGTCCTCAACAAGCAAAGTAAGTGCTACTATAGGCAAGTTTAAACCATTTAAAAGTGTTTAGTTGTAGCTATTTATTTTGTGGCCAGGTCTACTTTTATATTTAATATGCATACCCTACATATTTTATTGTACAAAGACTTTTTATAAAAATCACTTGAATTGTGTTGTTAATCTTTCAAACACACTAACAATCAACATTTTTATTTAACTTTAAAAAATAAAAAGAAAACATCAGTTCTTAAAAAAAAACAATTAGGCTACATAATATGCATTATGTAAACATACAAATATTTTATAAAAGTATAAACATTAGTTTTATTTTGTTAGTAAAAACTCATTTTTTACAATTGATATATTAATATTCTATCATGTATTTCTTAAAGAAAAACTAAAGTAACATGTATAAAAGTGAATTGAAAAGTTTTGGAACTAAACTAATATATTTCACATAGAAAAACTGTGAAGCTGAAAAAAAGTCCTAGAAACAAAATTAAGAATGCACCCTGAAGGTCGTCTAAAGTCAAAGCTTTTGTTTTGTGTTGAATAATTTTATGACCAGAGGATTTAAATTTGATTTCATTTTCCCATTTTGATATCAATCCTGTTTCCTGCGAGTTTTGAATGACAGTGTTAAGTGTGTCTAGGACAATATTACCCTTGCTTGTCATTATCCCTACATTGTAAGTCATAAGTACATCAGATACTTTATGAAAATTACTTGCCATTTTATTACTAATGAATTCAATATTTTCACTCTTTTCTAATATGCTAAAATTCTTATATTTCATTAAAAGTTCAATTGATTCTTCAGTGTCATTACAGATTATGTTATTACCAAAAATAGTTTGTAAGTTACTGTCATTGAAATTATTACCAAATAAAGAATAAAATAAACCTGAAAGACATGTCTTCAGTCCAGATTCCTTCAACTGCTCTAGTGTGTCAATACTTTTCTCCAGGGTTGGATTCACCATGAGGCTAAATAGATGCTGTTGATATGTAATCACAATATGTAAACTGTATATTGACCAAGTAAAAAACAAGAGCCGCAAGTAAATTGTTTTTGGACTTTTTTGTACAGAATTACTTAAACCTAATACATACAAAATCATTATTATTGATGAATAGGATGTATAAATCTGGTATTCATTTGACGTATCACCAAATTTGCTTATTAAATATACAACAAAACTAAAAACTATAAAAGTCAGTCCTAAAATTATCCAAGGCCTAGTTTTAAACACTCTGATCAATATTGTCCACTGAGGAAGTTTACTTGGATCTGCTACAAACCATGAAATAGAACCAAAGGAGTGACATTTTGTAAAATCTATCTTAAAATAACTTCTATAAACAGGGATTACCCCACCAAAGGCAATATCTGTTTTAAATTCAAATAAGTTGGGCAAGATACCAGTAGATTTGTTATCTGGAAAGATATTGATCCATGGATTCAATGCCAAATTTGGCGTTTCAATGGTAATGTTGATGTTGAATCTTTCTGCTACCAATTTCACTAGATTGACCTCAATTCCTGATACATACTTATATTTTGTATTATTGTTCTCTTCAAATTCCTCTGCAATTGCATAAGGAGGGAAAGGATAAGTCATAGCAATCATTGGACATCCATGAAAATTATTTGGAACATTAAATGTAAACAGCTCAATGTTCGATTCTAAGCTATTATTTGAATGCCAATATATTAACTCACTGGAATTATTGTGACGACATAATTGGCTACTGGTATAAGGCAATGCCGATACAATTTTAGTTTTATTTAATTCATTAAAATCAGCAGAAAATAAAAAAACTTTGAATATATTTATGGACCACAAATAATTAAAAAATCTTATTGATATTTCTTCTGTGTGTTCCTTAACATAATTTTCTTTGGATTGCAGGACAACAAACATAAACATGGCTCTAGGATTCCATGATTCTTTATATATTCTCAATAGTTCCAAATAAATAATAAACTCATTAATAAAATCTGTAGTAGTTAGAAACAAAATATAGTGGGATACTTTAAGATATAAAGGATTTGAAATAAAAACAGTTTTGTCTTTTTCAGAGATTAGCACTGGCCACTTTTTCTGTATTCTACCAACAACATTGTAAACATCATTTAAGTCCACATTGTAAAACATTGTATAACCTTTGGATATTGTTGGCAAAGTGATATGTATAAGTTCTATATCTTCAAAATATACATTTCCAATTTCCAGCATAAATTTATGCAGGTTGGTAATGATGGTATCCTGGTGCTTATGTATTAATAAATTTGAATTCACTGCTTCACAACATATATTAGATAAAATCCAGAGAAAACCTGTGTTTGTAATAGATCTCAACATACCTGAAAATAAATAGAAAATTTTCATAAAAAACACATTTTCACAAATAACAAATTTAAAATACTGTTTTTTTAAAAAATAGTTTACATAAAGTTTTCCTTTTAAATTATTATTTTTGTCTATAATTTCATATTTTTTATGGCAAAATAAAAAGTTTATATTTGAGTAAGATTTAATTTATGCAAGTATTCATATTTTAAAGTGTAAATTAATAGAAATTGCAGTTGTCAGAATGAAATATGAAAATACAAGACTTGAAATTGAGAAACAGCGAAATAAAAGAAACAAGTATAGAAGAGTAGGTGCAGGAATAGAAGTACGAAATTGTTTTAAAATATGTATTTTCAGATTACAAAAAAATCAATGACTATATCAAGGAACATATCTTTATCCACTAACACATACTTTGAACTTACTGGTAGATCACATCTACTATGAACATAATTCAACTTATCACACTTAACAAAAAATGCTTAATTGTGTAGATAGTATCATACATTAATTTCAGTAAAAATTAATAAAAATAAGTTACTAAGCATGTTAAAAAAACAAATCTATATCACAATCTAGCTTTTGTTTTTTGTATAATATTTTTCTTAGAAAAATATTTAAAATTAGCATATAATTTTAAGATGATTTACTATATAAAGCAATTTGCTCCAAAGCTGAATGTTTTTTTTAAATGCAAGTTAACACGAATTATCCAAATTAGTTACTACTCCTTTATAATTTAAGATTTCCTGCTTTGTTTAAATACTTCTATTAAGTTTTCTCCATGTCTATTTCATATTGAAAAGAAAGTCAAATTTGGAAAAAAAGCATGTTGCCAGATAACAGAGAGAGTCATAATCATAACTTTCTCTAGGGACTTTCCTTTTATAGCTGAACCTAGGGCTGTGGCGAGTTTTGTTGGTGCAAGGGACAAAATTTTGAGAGGCATCCATGCTCAAACTCAATTTCACATCCACTCATCCTAATGACACCTATCTGTAAAGATTTAAACACAAACACTCAGCAGGCAGTATGACACAACACTATCTCATACATGTAATATAATAGGATTAAATACACAATTGGGTATCCATCTACAAGTTATTAAGTGTTTGAATAACTTGAAGTGGTGTGGACAGGAAGAGCTCTAAGCTGCATAGTGCCTCGTTGTTCATTATCAAAATTGCATAGCGGGTTGCATTGCTGACAGTGTTATGTGTTCCATAATAAATAAAATTCAGTTATACCTAACTTTAAAAAATACAGATTAACCAAATGTACTATTTCCACATATTCACGAATTTTTGACTGATCAGAACCTATTAAATAGGTACAGTCTATGATATCCCAGTCAATTCAGCTTTAATCAAGTATCTGTGGCACATATATGTCAGGACACGTGCAGAATATTTTGATTTCTTAACTGATGTCTATCCAGTACTGTATTTAAGAGGAAGCTCTATATGAGATCTAGAGTTTTGGTGTTGGAATGATCAAAATTGACTCACGGATAGGTTTGACCTAATTTCTCCTAATAGTAAAACAAAAACTTCATAATTAGTTGGATGAAAGAGGCAATAACTGATTTCAACTAATCTGAATTTCCACCCAACGATTTCAGTCTGTATATCCTCAGAAGCAAGTAAAGATCTACATAAAGTTTACCTTTTCTTAAAAAAAAGCAATTACTAGAAATGTAAAAGACGTAGTATCTTCCATTAAGAAGTTTTAGACTGGAACTGCTTTGGCAACATGCAATAAGATAAGATTAAGGTTTCAATTACTCTCCATAGATGTTCTAATTTTGTGGGGTGTTTAATCACTTATAGATATTTGAAGTATGGAACCTTGGATGAATCAAAATAGAAACCAGTATCTCAATCAGTTTCTGATGTAGTGCTAGCATTAAGATTCAACAGGGGTAGATTTCTACCATCAGTCTTTGAATGTATCTATATATAAGTTACGAAGGACTGTCTGTCCTTACAAAGGGTATACATGAGAAATCACATGCACCATTTTAAATTCCAAAATTCTGGACTCAACAGGTCTTCCTGTCTCAAGTCAGAATAGGTAGTAAAACGCAGCTGTTCCATCAACATTTCGCCTGTACTTTTATTATATCAATAATAAATTTGTCGTCCCTGACAAATTATAATGGCCTTAAAGTGCCATTTAAACACACACTAAATATATGAAAGATTTGATTGTGTTTTCTATTCACTTAGTTTTTAGCATAATGTTATAATAATTATTTGGAAAACTCAGATTATGTTAATCACTTGAACAATAGTTTATGACTATCCGAACTTTAAATTTAGTAAATTTGTTAAAACTTACTGAGACAGAACGTTCTCGATCGCTATGTACCGATCTTCATCAGTGTCTTCTGCTTGGAGATGTTGGGCAAAGCGGTGACGGTTTTAAAGGTAGGTTTTCAATAGTATCAAAGGGTATGTGTGATTTGTATTGTGTTTGTTTGTTTAATATATTTGTACTTTGTGTTTTTGTGTCTTTAAATTTCATATTGTTCTAGTGTGTTAAGATGTGGTCCTTTTTTGTTGATGTGTAGGATATCTAGGTTATGGTAAATGTCTGTGTATTTATGTCCTGTTTCTTTTATGTGATTGTAAAATGTTGAGTTGGTGTTCTGTTTGTGTTCCTTGACTCTTTATTTAAAGCTACGACCTGTTTGTCAAATGTAGAATTCGTTACATTCGTTGCAGTTCAGTTTGTATATGCCTGGGGCTCGTAGTTTATCTTTGTTGTTGGTGTTGTGTTGTATTTTGTATTGTAACTTGTTATTAGTTTTATATGCTACTTTGTATCCTATTTTTTGAAATTTGTGGGCTATTTTGTTTGTTGTTTTGTTTATGAATGGTAATGTGATGTATTTGTTTTCCCTGTCTGTAGTGTTAATTTTAGTGTTTTTTTGTATTTTGTACCATAGTTTGTCTATTATTGTGGTGTTGTATCCATTTGTGTATGCTAAATATTTAATTGTTTCTAGTTCTTTCTTTGTGTTTTCTGTGGTCATTGGGACTTCTTTAAGTCTATGGAGCATGGATCTGAAGGCAGCGTGTTTGTGTTGGATAGGGTGGTTTGAGGTGTTGTGGATAAGTGTGTCTGTCGTTATGGGTTTCCTGTAAATGTTGAAGCCGTGTTTTTGTGTGTGGCTTTTTATTATGGTTAGGTCGAGGAAGTTTAGGGATCGGTTGGTATCAATTTCTGAAGTGAAGTGGAGTTTTGGGTGTATTTTATTAGTGTAGGTGAGGAGTTTTTCGCATTGACGGGAGTTGCCTCTGTATAGTGTTATGATATCATCGTATCTGTGCCAAAAAAAATTATTTTGTGTGCGTGTGTATTGTTTGTGAGTATCATGGTGTTGTCTGTGTTGTAGAAAAATTTCGCTTAGGACACTACTGATGGGACTTCCCATGGGTAGGCCATCTGGTTGTGAATAGAAGTTTGAGTTGTGGGTGAAATAGTTTTGTTTGGTCATGATTTGGAGGATGTTTATGATTTCGGTAACGCGGGTTTTAGGTATGTTGTTCTGTATTAATTGGGTTTCTAGGATGTTGAGCGCTTCGGGTATGGGTATGTTGGTGTACATATTTTATTATGTTGAGTGATAGTAGTGTTGAATTGTGTGGTATGTTTATGTCTTTTATTTTATTTATGAGGTTTGTTCTGTTTTTTATGTGTGTTTCTGTGTTTAAGTTAATGGATTGTCTGATTATTTTGTCCATGTGTTTTGCTAATTTATGTGCAGGGGCATTCTGGCAGTTGATGATGGCTCGGATGGGGACGTTGGGTTTGTAAATTGTGGGAAGAGCGCGGAGGCTAGGTGCTTTAGGGTGGATTTGTTTTAGGTGGGATTTTTTAATTTTGTTGATAATGTAGTTAACGTTGTTGTTTGATAATGTTTGTTGTTGTATTAATTAGTTGTTTGATGGTTCTGTGGTATTTCTCTGTTGTGTCTGTATGTAGTTGTACTATATTATTATTTATTAATTTTGTCATTTAGGCTGTTTGTATTAATAATTACTGTGGTGTTGCCTTTGTCTGCTGTGGTGAGTGTGATGTTGTTTAGTTGGGCTTTTTGTTTTATGTTTTCACCGATTCTAATTTCATTGTTCATGTTTTTGTTGGTTATGTTTTTCTGTTTGGTTAGGTTTTTTATGTCATGTCGAAATGAGTCTGGTCTTTGGTGTCGGTTTTTGTATGGCTGTGATTAATAAGATTCACCGAATGTAATGGACTACAAAATACAAGAATTCAGATAATGTGTTGATTGAAAATGATAATCAACCAGATTAAATAAGAATTTTTTTAGAAAAAGCTAGAATAAAAGTTCTAGACAAAATAATCCATGGAGCTGTGTGGAAGACCGTTTTGTATTGTATCTGTGAATGTGTGTGAGGAATACTGTACTCAATAACAATTTGGGAATGGTCACTTATAAATGACTTCTGCTACCTTACTCCACTTAGAAGAGTTAAAAACACTATAGAATATAATTATAAGGCTAGATTTAATTAATAGATTAGCCAAAATACTTAGACCTTGCCAAAAACAAATTGTCTTTGAGGTAAAAACACTTACCTTCTATTGAGTAGACTAAACAGTTTAGAAAAGGAGTTGAAGTGGTTTATAGCTTGAAAAAAGAGGGCTACCTATCGTTAAACAGTCAAACTATTGAAACTGATTTTTTATATCATACATTAAATATTTTAAAAAAGGAAACTCTCTTAATAATTTGTTATAAGTTTTGTGCTGACAACTAAAGAGTTTGTTAAAACATTTCGATATTTCAAAATGTATTTTTTTTTAACATTCCAGAAGGTACATCAATTTTTAAGATATTGAGCACACTTGAAGGTTTCCTCCAGATTACTGAATAACACAATAAATACGTCATTAATAAAATAATGAAAGCAGTTATATTGTAGTTACAAAAAAACTTCAAATAATAAAAAATAATTATTGGATAATTTAGATGATTTTTTACTAAAAACTAATTTACATCTAATTTGGGAAGTATTCAAATAAATAAATTTTGTTAAGACATAAGAGATAATTCCAAACTACTGTAAGTTGATATAATTATAATTAAAAATTTTCAGTTTAATTAAAGTCTATTAGATTAAATTTTATTAAAGGTTTAAATATCTGACAAGATTTTTAATGTCCATAAAGTCATATAATCGAATATGAAACATGAAAATTCTCTAATAACATGACACAAATTACTGCACAAATGCTATAATTGACTATCAAAATCTGACACAAGTGGAAACCCATTCCATATAAACAGTCACATCATCAGACATGTCTGAAATAGGTGAAAGTGGCCAAAATAGACTATCATTCAGTTCCTAGACAGAGGCTCTTAAAGTATGGCTAGCAGCAGACTATGGGCTGTAACCTTTTGTATTTTATACGGAAAAATTCACCAATATGGAGATAACCTACAGAAGTTAAAACTAATTTATTACAATAGAAAAATATAGGAAGTGATTGAACTACTATTAACTTAATTTTCTAAAACTTTTAGTAACTTTCAAAACTAATTACCTATTTGAAATTTTATAGACCAAGAAGATTTATCAGCTGTGTTGCACAACTAAAAACTTGTGACAGTTTTAGTTAAAAAATAATAAACACAGAAATAATACAAAATACGCACTTGTTCAGTTTTATAACAAATATTCTACATTAAAGAGGTAGTTTCCATCTGAAAACTTTTTTTTTACAATGAATGAATGGGAATATTGCATGTTTAATTAATTAATTCCAAAACACCTGGTTATTAATGATCCTATCTGTAAATATTCGTTTATATATCTTTAGCAAAACACGCACTTTTATTTATGTAAAACATGATAGTAGTTACTGATATTTTACCAAGTTATTTATTATTTTGGTTAAATAAACCTATAAAGCAATAAATTTCACTTAAATCATTAGCGATAGTACAGTTCAGATAAAAAGTTTAAGAATGTATTATTTATGTTAAATAAAATTTGTCAATTTATTCAATACAAAATTAGATTCTACAGTTGGTAAAAAAAGACAAAAATAGCTGCAGAGAGAGGAGAAAATTGTTATTGAGGAGAAGGTATATAGATCGTAAACTCTTGCTAACTGATGTTGAATGTCAAGTGAAAACTGATATTGAACCACTCTAGGTAAGCCAGTTGGTAGGTCTCAAAGTATATAGCAATTAAAGTATTTGAGAGAGATAAAGATCATCAATTGCCTTTATCATTGTCAGGCAAAATTGTAGCCTTTTATGTAGGTTACTTGACGAAGACAAGAAGGTAACTTTGGTGACTAAGAACAAGATTGCAAGACTACAATAGTTTAGTTAAATGCTTTTACAAAATGTTTTATTTGAACATAGATGTTTTATGATAATTACATTGACAATTTTCTGTTCCAGATATAGTACAGTATGGAACAGAAGTTATGATTGGCAAACTTGTAAGAGCATAAAAAGGAAGTGCAGGGACCAGCAGAAAAGGTGAGTGGTTTTGAAATGAACAAAACAAATCAGAAATAAGATGTTAAAAAAGATAATTAAAAGATTAAAACATCATTTCTTGCCATTGTTAATTCAAGCACTTAAATTATAATTATTCACTTATTTTGTTTTAAAAATTGTCCGTCAAATATCAATCCTCAATCTGCACACATTCACGTAATCACACCTGGAAAATATCCATTGCCTTCACTATCATGTCATTTGGTAATATCGTTATTTCATATCGAATTACTAGCTTCAGTTCTTTGAGGCCTTCTGATATATACTTTAAATTTCAAATATCCCCAAAGAAAAAAGTCAAATGCCGAAAGATCTGGGGAGTGAGCAGGCCATGAAAGGTCACCATTTATTAATCACATATTCTGGAAACATTTGTCATAACAAATTCATTGACACTCTTACGGTGTGGGCAGTAGCCCCATCTTGTTGGACCAAACATTTGCAGTATAAACCTAACGATTTTGTAACTCTGGTGCAAGGAAATTATTTAACATTTCAACATAAATACTAAGTAATCAAAACTGCTCTACCGTTTTCTTTGTAAAAATATGGCCTTATCAATCCGAATTCAGCGACTATGAACCATACTGTCACACGTTCACAATGAAGTGGTTTTGTATGTAGGTTACAAGGATTTTCTGCCACTGATTACTGGAAATTTTCTTTATTAACACAACCGGATAGGGGAAAATGGGCCCCATCTGACATTATAAGTATTTAATCGTTAGTTAAAATGTTCAGAATTGTTTGTGCATACTCTCTTCGGTTTTGGAAATAATGTTGGCTTAGTTCTTGAAATGTTACAATTTTATATGGATGAAAATAAAGATTCAAATGCAAAATTCTACGAACACTTTGACCTGATATTTCTAGCACAGCTGCGTCATGTATGGCAGGGCAATGTGGACTTCTGGCTACTGACAATTATAAAGCTTTTGTATTTTTGGGAGTAAGAATGCTACATGCACGGCCTTTAGGTTTCTGTTTTAAAAATGAAGAATGAAGCCATTTCTCAAAAGTTTTAAACCCAACGTGTTATTGTATTGAGACTAGGAATACTACGATGTCTGCTTACACCAAATTTTTTATGAATCAAACGCTGGGTTTTAACTACTGAATAACCGGTACTAAAATAATTCTCCATGATGAAAGCACAATGTTGAGGGAATGAAAGTCATTGAACTGGTTCTCCATACTCACATTGTTGGGATGCACAGTCCGATCAAAAACCATTCACTTTTTCTGCCTATCCCTTTATATATGTATTGACTTCTGCCTACCCCATATGATTATTTATGACCTACAATATCATCAAAAAGCCGATGGAATACTAATTTATTGTACAGACATGATATTGAATTTCCTTCACAGAGTAGGGAAATATTAATACTAATCACAGAGGGAAGTCCATGTTTTATTTCTTAGTATTTAAACTTTTTTTTATATAAATACACAAAATCAATATTTCTGCCAAATGTTAGGAGTAATGTGCTTGATATAACTTTTAAAATTTGGTGCTTTAACACCAGAAGATTGGGTACTATTTGTCAAGTAAGTGTTCTATTATTGAAATATTGTCATGAAGTTCAGAACTTATGTGGAACAGAAACTATTTTTGGAATTTTAAGAAACAAAATGGTAGGTATATAGGTTTTAATAAAAAAAATCACTAAACACTTTAAATGTTTTAAACTTGCCTATAGTAGCACTTACTTTGCTTGTTGAAAACGGCCGTTTCGGGATATGTGTCCCTTTGTCAACTCAGACACATCTCCCGAAACGGCTGTCCTCAACAAGCAAAGTAAGTGCTACTATAGGCAAGTTTAAAACATTTAAAGTGTTTAGTGATTACTAGTAGCTCACGTAAAGATGGAATCAACAAATGAAAAAAAATCTTTAAATCTCTTATGTTACAACTAATAACAAACAGATGTTTGTTTACTCAGTTTACTAAACATTGCCATTTTGGACTAATTTTATGAGAAGGGGCACTGGTTGAAGACGAAGGGGTGAAGCATATAATATATATATATATATATATATATATATATATATATTGTGATATTTAACACACACACACACACACACACACATATATATATATATATATATATATATATATATATATATTTTTTTTTTTTTTTTTTTCAAGATTAAATAATATACACTAATTACAGGAATTAATTTATTGAATAATACACCCAAAGCTTTTCGTTGGTTGATATTACCAACATCCTCAGCAATTACTAAGAATGACGATATATATATATATCACTTTCACTATATGTACCTAAACAAGAAGAATCTTACTTGGTATTTATGCAAGTTAACTCTCTAAGATCAATTGGTATCTTCATTGTTAAGCATAACTGAACTGGGTGTTGTAGTAGATTACCAGGTGTGTGGAATTTCCGTTGTCACATGATAAATCGGTGTTCTATTTTCGGATCCACTGCACTGTGGGAACCACTTTAGTTTGTCTTGGGGGCTAATTTTGTCTATTAGGTCGAATAATTTATTGTTTTTTTATTTAATTTGTATTTGTTCGTCTATGATATTATTTTTGTTTATAAATTTGTAGCTGTTCTAAGATTGTAATGTTGTACTTTTTTTATTTTGCGTATGTTTTCTAATGTGGGAAATCTATGTTTGTTTTTGATGATGTGTATAGGTAAGTTTGAGCTGTAAATGTTAGGTTTGATGTATGCATTGAGGTGCTCTTTATATCTGTCTTTTAATTTTTATTTTGTTTGGCCGATGTATAATTTGTTACAGTCTGTGCAATCCATTTTATATATTCCGTTATTAAGCTTGGGATATATTTTTTCCAATTGTTTTATTTTATTGTTTATGTTTTTTGTATTTTTGTAAGTTATGTTAATGTTATTATTTTTTATATTTTAGTTATTCCTTTTATGTTGTATCCTGTGTATGTGAATATGACCCATTTTTTGTCGTTTTTGGTTCGTTTTTAGGTTGTTTTAATTTATTCAATATTTTAAATTCTAATTTATCTATAGTCTTTTTGTTGCATCTATTTTTTGGGCTATTTGATATATAATATTTACTAAACACTTGTAAATATTTATAAACTTGCCTATAGTAGCACTTATTTATATTTGTTGAGAACGGGCGTTTCGGGAGATGTGTCCCATTGTCAACTCAAACCGTAACTCCGGGAGTGATAAGTGACTCCGATAATTAGTAAGTGTTTAGTGAAAACTAGTAGCTCACGTGAAGATGGAATCAACAAATATATATAATATTTGTTTTTTTCATTTTTAGTGGTAGTTTTAGCATTCTGTATAAGAGTGAGTTGTAAGCAGTCATTTTATGTTGTGGGGGGCGGTTAGAGTAGTTTGGTATTGTATTATTGGTTTGTGTAGGTTTCCTAAAAATTGATTATTGAATGTTATTTGTATTTCTGGTTATTGTTATTTCTAGATAGTTTATTTTATTGTTTATTTCTTCTTCAATGGTGAATTTTATGTTAGGGTGTAAGTTGCTGATTTCATTTAGGATGATATTATTATTTATTGCTTTATTTTGGGAGATGTTTAATCCATCATTAACATATCAATGTTAGTTGGGGTTGTGTGTTTTTATAGTTTGTGTGAATATTTTGTTAAGGTTTTGGAGGTAAATTTCTGATATTATATGTGAGAGGGATGATTCCATTGCTAATCCATCTATTTGTTTATATATTTTAATTTTAAATGTATTAAATGTGTGAAATAGTTTTGGTTTAGTATGGTCTTTAGGCATTTTGATATTTGGTTTGTGTATTTGGGGTTAGTTTTAAGACGAGTTGATTTGTTTTTTTATTATTTGGATGGTTTCGTTTATTGGTATATTAGAGTACAGGGTTTGGAGTAAATTATTGATATTATACTTGAAAGGGGGTGATCCCATTGCTAAGCCATTTATTTGTTTATATATATATATATATATATATATATATATATATATATATATATATATATATATATATATATATATATATACATCTTATTATTAAATGTGAAATAGTTTTGGTTTTTTAGGCATTTTGTTATGGATACTATATAAAAACTATAGATTTAAATCATATTGCAAACGACAATTAAGTATATTATTAACCACTTAAACAATAGTTTTTGAGTATTAGTATATTAGGTTTTTATTTTTTTAATTACATTTAATAACTAATTATTGAGGAAAATTAAGATAACTTTCCTACCTTATTTGTACATGAACTCGATTCTTCAATTTTTAAAGAAAACTTCTGGATCACAGTATTATAAAAGTCTTCTTGAGCTCTAATATTTTAAGCGTTCCTTTTCAGGAGATTGTAATGACGTGTTAATAATCCGGTCTTCTCTGTTTTTTGGATCTCTTGTGGATATCAATCCTTTTTAGTACCGCAAAACGTCTCTCCACAAATACATTAGTAGCTGATGTTGTTGAGATAAGTAGAATATTTCAATAAAAGTATTTTCTAAATGGGCTTCGTATGAAAACTGTATTAATATTTAAAGACTTTTGTCTTGTAAATTAGCAGTTCTATATATAGCACACAGTTAATTTTTAAGTACTTGTTCAAAAAAGTTGAGAAAAATTTTCTATAGTTATGACAATAAATTCTTAGGAATGAGTTTTTCCCAGAGAAGGCCTTAAACGTTTTTGGATTTAGAAGTTCAAATCCAGAAAATTTTCTAATGAAGAGAAGCATCATTTAAGTGGGCTAAAAGGTTGTCATTAATGTTCTAATAGAGTCTTCTACTAGATGCTACTACAATACTACTAGTTGCTTCAACTAGTTGCAACCAACCAATGCTGACGGCCAAATACAAGTGGAAAGAGCCAAGCGTACAAAGATGGGTGAAATAGAGAGATGGCTTTGCTTGGTAACACAGTGGGAATGGGGTGGCTACATTCTCTCTTTCTTTTGGAGTAACATTGAGGAATTTGCATCTCTGATGAGTTTATTCTTTTCATTTTCTTGAAAAATATATAAATTTCAAATTAAATTGTTTTGAGTAATTATTGATACACCTATAGGTGACTGGACTCTTAGCCGCTGTTGAGAGGTCAAGTTGTGACCTCAGATATATTACTTTGTGGCACTCTATAATATGCTTTCTTAGATCTATAAATAAAAATTTAAATTTTTGGTTGTAAGTTACCTTCTTTTTCATTAATTGAGCGAACAATACAAGTGATCTACAGTGGAGCAACCTGTTCAAAAGCCATCTTCTTTCTTGGTTTTTAGATTTGCATGTTTTTTTAGACTTACATTTTATTATTTTGTAGTACATCCAGCTAATTGTTCTAGTTACTGATAATTCTCTGTATTAATAGCTAGCAATCATCTTTATTACTAGTCTTGTGTGTGTTTGATATTTATTGAAAATTGTAGTTAGCAGAGTATACAATTTTCCTATTCTAAGGTTAAACAGTTTTATATATTTTTCCAAGCAGTAATAATTGTTTCCAACATTAATTTTATTTATAAATGTATTAAAACTTAATGTTATTCTAAAATAACAATGTTATTTTTAGCAATAATTTCGTGTCTATACTAGAGAGCTGTTTTTATATTTTTAAATGGTTTACATCTGCTTCTATTTTTAAATTAAACTGTTATTGGAAATCTAGTAACATTTACTTTTTTATTGGATGTAGATTAAGATCAAAACCTGATGTTTGTTCCTGCAAATAGAAAGCAGATTCAAATTTTATTGTGGTATAGATGGCATTTACTGTCAGAATCACTGATTGAAAGATGTCTTTGATTACATTATTTCTGATTACATTATAAGGGAAATGATCTGAAACTTGTATGATAAGTTTTTACTAAAGGATGTAAATTTATGGGATATTTAATTTAAAACTTTTCTAAAAATATCACTTTTAAAAATCTCTGCTGCTACAGGGATTAGCATGGCATATAGAAATAATAAAAATGCAGAAGAACTAAGTCAAAATAATTTTGAAGATCCACTACAAATCCTTAGGTTACTCAGGGTAAAAAAATTCTCATTGACCTATCATAGTATCTAACTATAGAAGAAATTAATATATATATATATATATATATATATATATATATATATATATATATATATATATATATATATATATTAATTTCTTCTATAATTAGATACTATGATAGGTCAATGAGAATTTTTTTACCCTCAGTAACCTAAGGATTTGTAGTGGATCTTCAAAATTATTTTGACTTAGTTCTTCTGCATTTTTATTATTTCTATATGCCATGCTAATCCCTGTAGCAGCAGAGATTTTTAAAAGTGATATTTTTAGAAAAGTTTTAAATTAAATATCCCATAAATTATATATATAAATTATATATATATATATATATATATATATATATATATATATATATATATATATATACACACACTGTTAGGTTCAGAATGTTAATTTGATGAGTGTACTTTTGGCTTGTTTTCTAACAAATGGAGAATACTATTTGTTTCAGAAAGTGATGTAAATGAATTCTGTAACAAACTGCTTAAAGGAAAAGCAGAATGTGAGTTTGTTTGTATGCATGAAAACACAACATGCTTTGCTGTTGTGTGTGTGTGTGTTACACTTGACAATATAAATTATAGATATGCCTACAGTTACATTTGTTGTAACAAAAAGTACGTTTGTAGCTTTGCTTAAATCGTGCTTAAATTCCTGTCCCTGTAAATATTTTTAAAAGTATTGTATTTATTGCAACTGAAAACAAAAAATTGAGCATTTATAAATTTCGTTACTGGTACTGAACAACTTTCAGTTTCCCCTGCAATTTTCATAACTTAAATGTGAATTCTAACTTCCATTTCTCAGCATTAATTTTTCTTTGCAGCATTGTTCTTTTTTTACTTTAGTTTATTTATCTTAAGTTTTATCTTCATTCATCTTAAAAGGTTAAACATGTTTTTCCTGACTTCTTCCAATAATTTTCTTTTTAATTTTAAAATATTAATTACATTCTCTTGTTTAAATATTTATTTTAAAATATAAATTCCGAACATGGGATCTCAAATGAAATAGTACCAAAATTGTACAATATATTTATATTATTGTAGGTTTAAATTATTTTTATTGTACTTAATTTCTTTAAAAATCAGTTATTTTTCTGTGTACTCAATTTAATGCAAATATCTAAAACTTGTAGAATATTCCAGTAGCTTTAAATTTAAAATAAATTTGCGAAATATATTTTAGCCAAAATAATAACTATTTTGCATTTGCAAAGCTTTACAACTGGCTGTTATAACACACAGTAACTTTATAAATAGATCAATAAAATATGAGTTAATAGATAAATAATAAATATGCTATAGATTATAACAAATTTATAAAATTTTCAAAACATAATAAACAAAACAGAAAATTTATAAATATATAAATTTTTCTGTTAAACAGTAAATACAAGGCAGAAAGAAGTAGCATTTATACATACACAAAAACTTAAAATATTTTAAAGTAGTTTCTCAAGCACGTTAGTTTATTACAAGTGTACATCATTTTTTAAACTTTATTGATTAGTGGCAGTAGCGTATATAGAGGAGAACTAAGAGGTCCTGGGTAGGATTAGGACATAAAAAAGAAAATATCGATATTCAATATTATCAATTAAACTACTAGTGAATATCGATATCTAGATATCATTGTTAAAACTAATCGATTTATAGCTAAAAAATAATTTAAAAAATCTGATTTATTATAAAGGGAAACGTAATGTTATTAGGAAAATTAAAATCAGCAGAAAATTGTGTAAAAAATGCATTTTTAAGGAATTGAAAATTAAAATATACAAAAAATATACATTTTGTTGTTGTTTTCTTTAAAAAATGAAAGTTATTTTCCCCATAATTTTCTTCCAAGGAAACAAAATAATTTCATCTATATTTGCATGACTGGGTAATAGTCTGCTCCTTTCTGACGATAAAACCTTGCCAACCTTCAAGAAAAGCCTCTCTGCTGGAACAGATGTTCAAACAACTGAAAGATATTTTCCAGCCAATTGATGTAGGGACGATCTTTTCAAATCTTGAATGGATTGTCCCTAAGGTCTGATTGGCTACCAATGCCCCTCATCAACTCTTTCACATTGACTTATCTCAAAAGTTGAAACCTCACCGCTGTGCGATAGAAGCCCCCCAGGCTGACTTCTGCATAATTAGTATGAAAGTTGCCAATTTCAGTTGCATTTATGTTTACTATACTTGTAGAAATCAAATTGTACCGATCATTTTTACATATTCGAAAATTTCAAAATTAAACCGCTCTGTGTCCCGTGTTTTTTATGTCGTTTTTAACGTCAAGATATAACCAAAACTAATTTTTTGTTTCAAGTTTAAATATATCACCTCGAATTATCAATGTTTCCGATAAATCAGAAATGACAATATTGGTGAAAAATATCACCAAACAACTTTGATTTGTCGATATTTGCCGCTTTTTGATGTTACAACCCTAGTCCTTCTCAAATACTGTACATAATAATGACAATTTTTATTAAAGTTTCTTGATGTAATCATATTGAATTCACTGATTAAAATAAATTTAAACTACTTAATTAAGTGAATACGTAATTGCTTACTTGCTGACACGTTTCAAAACATTCCTTCCTTTTACGAAGCTAACCCTCTACTCTACTCAGTAAAAGGAACAAACGTTTTGAAACGCGTCAGCAAGTAAGCAATTACGAATTCACTTAGTTAAGTAGTTTAAATTTAATTTTTATTATATATTTTAATTAATGTTATTAAATAAATAATATTTGAGCTGGCTTGTGAGTGAAAGTTATAATTAAAGAATAAAAATATGGTACGTCACAAATATAAAATTTTTTATTTCATATGCGATTCAACGACTAATTTGTCATCATCCTCAGTGAAGATACATTTGATTTGTGTATCTTCACTGAGGATGACGATAAATTAGTCGTTGAAACGCGTTTGAAATAAAAATTTTTATATTTGTGTGTTGTACCATATTTTTATTCTTTAATTATAATGTTATTAAAGATTAAACTAAAATTATTTATAATTTTATTATTTTAATAATAATAATAATAATTTTATTATAATTTATTATTATTTATTTATAAATAAAATGTTTTACAGTAATATTAATATTAGATAGAAATTATTAAATTTAAAAATCTATTATATTTTCATAAAAAGTAATTTATTTTTATATGTTTGTTTTAATTTACATCTCAGAAAGTATGTCTGAAAATTTTACTTATTATTTACTAAAGCAATAGACTGCTATATGGATTTTTGGAATATTATCAAGTAAAAAAAAACTGTTTTCTAAAAAATCCAAAGAGAAACGAAAATTTAAATTTTTGATAGAATAATGCAATTGAACTCCTGAAATAAAATCCTATATACGCCTGTGATTAGTTTTTAAATTTAGAAACTGTTTGGAACCTGTATTTTCAATTTTCGTTTTTTTCAATGAACAACTACCAAGAGGGACGAATTCACTAGCAACTCTACTTATTTTCCACTTAAACTATCCGTAAGCTATGATAACTTGTGTAACGTCAGTAGGTATTCTTCAATTAACAAAACAATGAACCGGTTTAAACGCTAGTTCCCACATTCGCCACTAGGAGTTGGCCGTACTATCAAAAGCAGTCAGTGGCCGCGGAACCGCTTTAAAGGCCGCAGTGTTATTTGTAATTTATTGCAATTGTAAATCAGTTATTTTCTCCCGTCAAAAACGTAAGTAAATACTTATTCCACTCATTTAAAATGAATATGTTATATAGCAATATATCTATTGTAACTACGTATTCCACTGCTGCCGTGTGTTCTTTGAGTAATATACTTTGTGATATCTTCAAATGATATAAAATTAGAACACGTAGACTAGCATTTTTTTTTTTTATTACATATTAGCTCAAACAATATTGCACCCGAGCACAAATATTTTGCTTCTGGACAGTTACCAACATTATTTTTAGTTTAAATCAGCTAAATGTTCAGTCACTTCGAACTAGTCCTCCATATAACTTGATTGTACTGTATTATTATGTGCCAACATTAATCAAATAACGTAACGAAACACATTATTTGATGAAAGAACTTACCATAAAAATAGTTTAGATTCTTTTTACATATTTGGAAGCGCTGTCTTTTTGAAAGTTTGCACGTTCAGAAACTGCAACAATAGCTACATGTTTTTGTTAAAATATTATACAAGAGTGTTTAATTTATTAATCACCTTGCAATATAATCAGTTCTCATTAGTTTTACAAACTGCGAGCCGATTGTTTCTTTTTTATGTAATTTATATTGTAAATAATTTATCAATAAAACAATAAAAACATTATAGAATTTTGAATTGTTTGTTTTATGAAATAGTTTACTAGTTTGTTTTATGAAATAGTTTAGGCCTACTACTGAACCAGATTGGATTATTTTACAAATTTGGATTGACTTATTTTGCAACTTGATAAAATATACTCAGTTATGCTAGTAAAACATGTAACAGTTATTTAATTATTGAAACAGTTTATAATAAAATTACTTTAGTTAATACATTGCAAACAAATGTATTAAAAAAACTTAGGTCGTAAAAGTTAAATCTTGTAAAAATTTCATGATTTATTTTCTATTTTGAACATAGTTATTTTCGATTCATATAAATATAGGCCTAAATATCACACCTGGATTTTTGTAATGAATCTCTAAAGCGAATGCCAACTAAAAGGAATATTCTAAAAAAATCTATAAGATGGTCAAGTTTGACATTTCATTTCTTTTTTAATTTGCAGCATAGTTAATAGTTTGCCATGAATGCGTAAACAATTATCATATTTGTAGCTAAAACTTGAGCATATTAACTACGTTTATTCTTCATGTAGACGTACATAAAGGCGCTTACTCTAACATCAGTTAATGTCAATCTGGCTTGTGCTTGCAAAGCTTTAAGCAATATTATTGTAAATAATGTGGGGAATATATCCAAATAACAAATTTAAATAAAAAACCGCCATGATAGGATATTTACTTATAGATTTATGATGAAAACTTTGTTACGAATCACTTTCAATAAGTAATATTTCACCTTGCAGTTTTTGTGTTGTACATCTTAAATATTTGTTTTAAATTCTGGTTTGAAATTTATTACCACAAACTGATTGTATCCGAAAGCAAGGGTTATATCATTACTTTAAATCTATCTATTATTCAAAACTTTTTACATTCTTTATAGGTGGTAATAGTTAAGTTATCTTTAAATAAAGTTAATGTAACTTCATCATATCAAAACTACAACTGCTTGAAACAGTATTTAAAAATAAACTTATCTTAAAATTGGAAATACACAAAATTTGACAAATACAAATGTTGCAAGTGTGTTAAAGCAAGTCTCTTTCAATGTAGGAGTTTTAAAATTACTTTTTCAAGTTTCGAAAAACTATCACGTTTCACGAAAAACTTGGTCATGTTTCTCTGTTCTTCCAATTACCTTGCGAGCTCAGAAGCTTTAGAAGTTCATAGATCGAAGAAATGTTCTCCTACCCTAACTCTTCTCTACCTTTTGCTTTGTCTCAGTTTATGTATATGATCCGATTGTTTTAATGGCATCCTGTTCTGTTCTGTAAACTCCTCCATTCCCCGTTTCTTTCCATAAGGTGATGGCGCCAAAGGACCATTATGTCCCTGCCTTAGTCAAGGACCTATTCTATAATTCTTCTTCATATTTCTTCCCAAACCGAGTGTAATTGGTAGGTGCTACGACCTCAGTACGAAAGTAGATTTATTTTTTGAATAAAGCACTGCAAACTTCATATCATGGTTGTTCCGAATATCCCACACAGGAGGGGCTTATGTCGGTACCGATTACTCCTTTTTACTATTCACAATTATATCATGATTTCTCATATATAGTAATATTTTAGACAGTTTACCTTAAAATAAAAAAAAAATTTCTTGGGTAAATTCAACTATCCAATAATTTAACAAGCCTAGTTTCCGCTTAATTTACAAGTTTGAAAAACTTCTAAAGGTTTTTTTATTTCTATGCAATGTCCAGATTCATGCACCAATATCTAGAGTAATTTTTGTTCGTTTTTTATTCCATATTTTTAATTTGAGCTAGTAGACTTCATTCCAACTCATGGACAATAAAGACGATTTAATACAGCGTATTTTGTTGTCCATGGCGATTGGCAAAACGCTTTTTGAGCTTTATAAACAACGGCTTGTTGAAATTAAATTTAAGTAATTTTTATAGAAAACCGACTGAGACATGACGTTTCCGATAACACTAATAAACCTACGTAAGTGTGACGGGAACACTAGTACAAACTGTTATATATAAAATTGAAGTACTGTATGATTTAATGCACAAAAACACTTTGACAGACTTTTTGAAGAGTAAGTAGGCATAATTTCCATTTTGCATGAACAAAGGTAATATGATGAAAACCAACTATAAGGGTGAAAATAGTTCATAAGTTGAAATAAGCAGGCAAAATTCTAATACGACACTTTTATGGAAGTAACAGATGTAGAAAGATTTAGACAAATATAGTTGACTTTATGCTACACAGCATATCCACAAAATAAGTTCCGTTTGTGTCCCTTGCCGTCACAACTTGGGGTTCAGTTCCGCGCATGCGTTATATTAACCTCGACTTATGAAGGAGGAGCCATTTTTAGTGCGCTACTTGTTCTTTACACTTCGTGGTGTGTGTTTATAATGATTTAGTTCATTGAAAATACCGCCGAATACGAGATTAGATCTGTAATTCGTTTTCTCAATGCGTGGAATTTTAATGAGCTGCTTTGTTTTGATCTATGTCACTGGTCGCTCAAACGATATGTGATAATAAACAACTATTACCACCTATAAAGAATATCGAAAAGTTTTGAATAATAGATAGATTTAAAGTAATGAAATAACCCTTGCTTTCGGATTCAATCAGTTTATAATAATAAATTTCAAACCAGAATTTAAAACAAATATTTAAGATGTACAACACAAAAACTGTAAGATGAAATATTATTTATTGAAAGTGATTCGTGACAAAGTTTTCATCATAAATCTATAAGTAAATATCCTATCATGGCGGTTTTTTATTTAAATTTATTTTCCCACACTATTTACAATGATATTGCTTATACAGCTTTGCAAGCACAAGCCAGATTGACATTAACTGATGTTAGAGTAAGCGCCTTTATGTACGTCTAAATGAAGAATAAACGTAGTTGATAGGCTTAAGTTTTAGCTACAAATATGATAATTGTTTACGCATTAATGGCAAACAATTAAGTAGGCTGCAAATTAAAAAAGAAATGAAATGCCAAACTTGACCATCTTATAAATTTTTTTAGAATATTCCTTTTAGTTGGCATTCGCTTTACAGATCCATTACAAAAAATCCAGGTGTGATATTTAGGCCTATATTTATATGAATCAAAAATAACAATATGTGATACAACAGCTTTTACAGGATTTCGGCTGGGTACAATTCGACCGCCCTTACTACAGTCAGGACCTTGCCCCTAGTGGCTATGGATATTTAAAGTGGACATCAAAGTCGAAACCATTACCCACATATAAAGGGAAACTTCATTATTATACCCAGGGCCGGCTTAGGGTTTTGGCGCCTTAGGCGAAAACAATTTTTTTCTTTCATTAAAGAGCTTTCGGTGGAGTCTGTCAGGTATAGAACTTCAGAAATGTGATATTGTTAATAATTGTTATAGAAAAGAATATTATTTTGTAAAGTTTGATTAATAAATGGGATTTGTAAATAAACCGAATGCCAATTTTACATACAATTTATAAAAAAATAGGTATTTGAAAATTAACAATGGCTGTGTATTTAGTCTTCTGCTTTAACGTTTTGACGACTTATAGATTAATAATTAGAAATATAAATTATTATTAAAGAAGTTACATAAACGTACCCACGGTTTTATATTAGATACAAACCCATAGGCTTATAGGTTTTATAATTGCATTATGTACAGTTCTCTTAATAACACATTAAATGGAATAATAAGACAACTTAAATAAAATAAAATACCTTTCATTGGCTAGTAATTAGATTGCCTGTTCTGCTAGTAGCGCCCATAAGTACTAAACTTTAAGTTACTTTATACTATTAAATCCCTAAATTAAAAAAATCTTCAATTATCCTTCCTCCCAAATTTTGCGCCCTAGGAGACCCTATACCGTACTCAAATAAGAAAGAAGCAGGGAAGAGCCTGAGGAACATTTCACGCAAAATAGTAACGATTTACTAATCCACCTTTCGCCTCGACCAATCCAAATACTATGACAGATTTAAAAAAATTTCAACCTCGAATTATGAAATCAGATTGACATTTTCTGAACATGTAAACATAATTAATGCAAACTAAATAGTGAACAAGAATCTCGCATATAAAGGATCCATGAAAGTTTAAGATTTATACAGGAACGTTATAGAAAAAAAGAAGTGTAAGGAAAGAGTTTTGCAAGTCTAATTGCAGATGTTGAAACAGAAGGATATTTTCAGTCGAAAAGGACGAGGTAAGACTGTGAACAAAATGTGTTTTTTCAAGGCGATCCGTTAATTATCAGTCAAACAAAGAACTGTGAATGATAGCATTAAGGTAAATACACAAACTCTCTGATCGGAAAATAGATGGCTATGAAAAATTGCAGAAGCATAAGCCTGAAGTTATCTGTGATCTAGGTAAGTGTCAGAGCGGTGCGCCAATGCACGGGAAGAGGAATGGTAGTTGGAATAAATATTAGACTGAGGAACCGGCATGCCATGGTACAGGGAATGGAGGAGGGACATAACTAACACGGTCAGGGTTGCCACTTGGAGTAGACGTGTATTCGTTACCGAGAGATGTCACAAAGAGAAATATACTGAAACCGATCAAGAGGAAATAAATCAATTAGGATATCATCTATGAGGAAACATTATTTGAGAAGGCATTGAAATGAACGCTGAACTAATATAGGCCTAGATGTAAGATAATTTAAGATATTTAGATTTTACGTAAATAAATAATAGGCTGCAAATATGCTTACAAATTGAAAGACGGCGAAGAACTGTGACTGTAAAGAATTATTAGCTGAGTCATTTGTAGTTTTTGATTAAATATATTTAAAATTTAAATAAATTAAGATATCATCAATGAAGAAACGCTATTTGAGAACGTACTGAAATAAACGCTGAACCAATATAGATGTAAGATAATTTAAGATATTTAGATTTTACCTAAATAAATAATATGGTGTGACAAACTGGAAGATGGGGAAGAACTATGAGTTTAAAGAACTATTAGTCGAGTCATTTATACTTTCTGATTGAATATATTTAAATAAATTTTAAATTTTGGCATAGGCCTATCCTTATCAAAATTTAAAGTTGTTTAAATTATTTTTAAGAGGGTATAAAAATACATCGTAAAGTTGACTGTACTTTAGTTTAGTATAGTAGAGTTTCGAAATTCCGAGTCTCGATTTTTCGAGCTTCTGTTAAATTCGAGTACGGCTTCGAGTAGGCTAAGCAGCGGCTTAATTATTATTATTATTATTAATCAGCTAAACAGCCGGCTTTTAAAAACATTTCCACATCAGTATTGGCGGTTTCACTAAAGAACCAAAGTACTGATTGGATGTATAGAGAACTATCCAAAGAGTGAGTTTTTAATGAGTTGGTGCCCGAAACTGAATAGGTTTTAAAAGCAAATAATTTGCCTCGGAAGGTTATATTGCTGTTAGACAAAGCACCGCCGCATCCCGATGAAGATCAACTGTGCTCTGATGATATCCGTGCTTTATATCTTCTCGCAAATGTTACGAGCCTAATCCAGCTAATGGATCATTGTGTTCTGGAAAGTATGCAAAAAATACAGAATCTTTTACAATCTTTCTTGAAAGTGTCTGAAGGGGGGAAGCAGTGTTGGCTTTAAAAAAATTCAGTTAAGGGAGTTAGGCACTGCATAGCCGAATCATGGAACAAAATAAAAGAAGAAACATCAAGTAATTCGTGGAAAAAACCCTGAGTCATAATGAAACTGTTGACTGTGTTATTGATCCATAAGTCGAAACAGATTTGACATTTCCTAACAAGAAACTTCCAGGTTGTTAAAATTCCGATGTGAACAATTTGAGATAATAGATGTTACGATTATTGAAATGGTACAAAAAAACTATTGTTTGGCAGTGATGTCGAGAATAAAGATGAAGGTTTCATCCAAAGCAGTACAAGAAGGGAAAATTAGTTGGGATTTAAAATAGAACGACCGTCTTGGAAACTGCACTACGCTATATTGAACAACAGGCACCACGCCAACAGATGTGCTTCTGCTAAGACGTCTATGGGACATCACAGCACGAAAACGATCTGGTAAGCAAACGCAAAAGAGACATAGCTACTTTTTCCAAAAAAATGTAGCAACCGTGATGAGCTATGTATTCCAAAGCAACATTAATTTCTGTAATGCATAAAGTTCTATAAACGTATTATGAGAATTCTTAATTATATTATTAGGGTTCATTAGAACTCCTGTTTTTTTTCTAATGTACAGGAACGTAATTCCGAGTAATCCGAGTTTTTGGTAATCGGAGGGGGTGTCTGTCCGATCTACCTCTACTGTAGATACATCGAGACTCTACTGTATTTAAAAAAAAATGAAATAAATGTAAATTTAGGCTGTATTTTGTTACATTTAAGTACTGTATTTCAGAAGCCCTTTTCTGTACACTTTCATCGCCCAGACAGAAACGTCCAGACTGAAGCTATTGCATCGATAATGAAACAGAAAGTGTACACAGTGTTTATTGTTTAATTCACTTTCTTTATGCGTTACGTATCAGACATTTACAATGGTGGGCGATGACTTTCATTGAAGACCTGGCTCGATAAGGCAATCAGGAAGTCCATAAACACTGGCTACTTTAAAAACAATGGACTAGGTTATTTTTTTATCGCCGCCTAATTGATTCTTTTGTTATGTCTTTTTTCCTGATATCTTTTATTTAGGGTCAGTAGGTTGGTTTTCACATTCTGTTAGTCATGCGTAAAGTGGGCCCATCTGGCAAATGTTTGTCTTGAGGACGTTTAAATTATGACAAGACAACTAAAACAAACATTCAAATGAAAGTTACTTCAATTAGCCTAAACATAAGCAAAACCGAGTCATTAGAGTTTGACTGCTGAGAATATGGATTCATTCTCCGAGTGTCTAAAGTAAAGGCTAATTACTAAAAATATTTTCTTTAAAACACTTGAAAGGCTTCCTCATTAAGTTCAATTTCATCTCTTTTATTTGTTCTTTCTAAAAAATGTTTGTTAGAAAGTGAATTTTTCTTTTACACTTGTTTAACGTTTTCCTATTATAAACTTTTCTAAAAGTAGCCTTTATTTAGTTATTGTGTAACTGCTTTAATGTAAAAGTTTTTAAATATTAATTTTCAACCCATCGTGAGGAGAAAACGGGAAAAACGTGTGCAAGAAAAAAATGACAGGCATTTATAGGAATCGAATTAAGGCTCACTAACAATAAAACCTTAAAATATCCCAATAAAATACCGAAATAACGAGGCCCTTCCCTGCCATCTAGACCAAAGTAACATAATCCTTAAGGGGCTCAATAAAATAAGCTGGCTTATTAAACTTTCAAAGTAAGGTGGATTCCCTTTGCCTACGTAGAATGACCCTTATGTGGCTCACCAAACTGTCGATCTGGCATGACCCTTACCTAGCCCATTAAACTGTCAAAGTAACATGGCTTGTTTGTGTCCCACTAAACTGCCAAAGTAACATGGATTCTATGTGACCTACTACACGGCCGAAGTAGAATAACGCTTTCTTGACCTACTAAACTGCCAAAGTAACATGGCTTCTATGTGGCCTACTAAACGAACGAAGTAGTATAACCCTTTCTTGGCCCACTAAACTGCCAAAGTAACATGGTTTTTATGTGACCTACTAAACGGCCGAAGTAGTATAACTCTTTCTTGGCCCACTAAACTGCTAAAGTAACATGGCTTCTATGTGACCTACTAAACGGCCGAAGTATAATAACGCTTTCTTGACCCACTAAACTGAAAAAGTAACATGGCTTCTATGTGGCCTACTAAACGGCCGAAGTAGTATAACCCTTTCTTGACCCACTAAACTGCCAAAGTAACATGGCTTCTATGTGGCTTACTAAACGGCCGAAGTAGTATAACCCTTTCTTGACCCACTAAACTGCCAAAGTAACATGGCTTCTATGTGGCCTACTAAACAACCGAAGTAGAATAACGCTTTCTTGACCCACTAAACTGCCAAAGTAACATGGCTTCTATGTGACCTACTAAACGGCCGAAGTAGAATAACGCTTTCTTGACCCACTAAACTGCCAAAGTAACATGGCTTCTATGTGGCCTACTAAACGGCCGAAGTAGTATAACCCTTCCCTGTCCCCAGTAAACTGTAAAATTATTTTGGGCCTATATGGACTCTAAACGAAAGTAGTACAAACATTAATAACAAAAAACGCATTATAAACAAGGTTTTCCTCCTACTATATATTTTGGATAAAAAGCGGGTTATACAATTATTTTGTACATTTTGTGATGTGAAATTAATTTGTTTTCAGTTTTAAAGTGATCAATAAATGTGATCCATAAAAGATAATGATTGGTTTGGGAATAACAGATATAATTGGGAGAGCTACACGGAACCCTTTATTCTGGAATATAGAGAAGGATCTAGATAGGCAAGGACCTTTTGGATATGAAGGATAACAGCATAGAGTACACATGTTTATATGGATTTTCCTGTATCGTATTTAAAGGTAATATATCCACTATCTTTTCTTGGGGAAAGAAAAATAGTGTTTGCTTGAGTAAAGGGAGAAATTTATTTACTGCTCCTTTTGAAATTAGAGCTATAAATTAGAGGGAATTATATCAACGCGTAGGTAGGGTCTGAATCAAACCTAACCTAACTATCTTAAAGTTTTATTTTATGAAAATTAAAAGATACAGTCTTTTCTAAATTAAACAACAGTTAAAACGTATCTTATTTTTACAGTTACTCCAATAACAACCTATCTGCGAAATAGAATGTCTGAAAACGTATGGAATCAACATAACCTCTTTTGTCAAAACATTGTTTACAAGTGATCACGTATTTTCTAGGAAATACACTGCTTTATAAATGGTGTAATTGTTACAATTATAATTAATAATATATTAGTGTGCAAATACAGTACTAGCAGATTAATCATAATAATATGAAACATCCAACTGTGAAAAAGCTTCTGAGACTCAGTTATCTGAAATATAAAACAAAGAATGTCCTTGATAACAATGTAAACAAATTAATATCAACTACGAGCGATTGTATTATCACGTTACTAATAGCATATTATCTACTGACTGCATATACTTTAACTAATCCATGACAGTGACAATCTTCTATAATTGCCATTTAAAAACAAAGACATCGTTCATTCAACTCTTTCTTACTTCAAAGTTATTTTCTTTGCCTATCTCTTTCACTTGAGAATATTTTTTGTTTAAAACGTAGTTCCTAAAAATATCAGAATTTAACGATATTTTATAATTATGAAAAATAATATTTTCAAAAATTACAGTATGTTACTGTTTCAAAATATGTAACATACTACCCCCCCCCCCACCCGCAGTCAATCAATATACACATAAACTACAATTCTCGTTTCTGTGTTAGGTAATCATTAACATTAAAACGTGTGAGTCTGTTTGTTTGTGTGTGTGTGTGTGTGTTTTTTGTGTGAACACTCGACTGTTTAATAACATAATTACTACAAACGTATATACATTCCCACTCCGTGTGCAAACAGTTCTCAAGATAATGTATATACAAAATTTTACATACCTGAATATTGTTTAGGAGTATTTGGTTGATTAAGAAAATGTATAGTCAAAATTTAAAACATGTTTTTATTACGTTTGCTCCTAGTTTCTATTCCAAACTGGACTCCCCTGTAGGAGCTAAAATTTATGTATTACATTATCTTTCAAACAACGCACATCATTCACATATTAAATAAACAACAACCAACAATGAAAAAAACACTGAATATATGAAAAAACAAATGTAAAGAAATATTGTCCAATTTACTGTGTTATAATGTCTATAGCTAAGAAAGACAGTCTTCTAATGAAAACAAACAAACATTTATCAAACATATTTATCAAACAACGTCTAAGACATTTATCAAACAATGATGTTACAACATGTAACTGTTTAGTCATGCTTTATATATATTTGTCACGTAGAGGCCTACACCACTAAGCAAGCGTACTTGTATCTATGACAGCTTCATACGCAATCTGGAAATATTTCAAATCTGATATTTTCTTAATAGAATTTGATTTTTTACTATATTTTTTAAAAAATCGTAACAGACAAAATATATTATAAATTTTAGGCGTAAAATAGTATCAAAATATTTGATTTTGTTTCGAAGAGTAAGATAAAATTTCTAGAAAGGTGAAAATTAATAATCTTAGCAATTTATACGATAATAGTCATTGATATTATAAAAGTTTTTCTATTTAAATAATCTAAATATTGATAACATAAATAAAATTCAAAGTCAACTTACGTACTTTAACACATATTGTTATATAAACACTTGTCTATAGTAGCACTTATTTTTTGTTTGAATGAGGGTGTCGTTTCGAAAGAGGTATTCCTTTGTCAACTATAACCATAAGAAATAGTCTACGGTCGGAGTTGTTAACTTGACACTATTTCCGGAACGGCCATTCTCATTTAGACAGAAAGTGAGCAATTACAGCCAAGTATTTACGTATCAATATCTGTTGAAGCGTATAAAAGTATACTAGTAGCCATCTTCAAGTCGAAGAAGTAATCAAATAAAGTTTGAAAATTTTGTTAAATAAATTTAATTAATTTTAAAAATATATTGCTACAAAACATTTATTAAAACAACAGATAATTTCAGAAATTCTTTTTTAAACCCGTTAAGCTTGTTAAGTTCAGCAATTGAATAACGTAACGCTAAAATCAATCGCCAGTATCATAATCCGAACTCATATCGTCCAGTATCTTTGAGGTCAAGGCTTTTAATGTTTCACTGATTGCTGATGATATAAGAGCGCTATATCTTTTCCCAACAAACATAGTTCAATGAGTAACAAATATAGGTATTTTTAATAATTAAAAGGCTACAAGTTAATGTATAAAATCAATCATTTAAAATGCACTAATATTTTAAAAAGACGCAAAATCAGTAACTGTAAAGGTAACAAATTGAACCGAATAAACCATATAAAAATGACATTACATATTTTTTGCATGGTCGTTAGCAAAATAAAGTGAACGTATTATACAATATAAATAATAATCGTTGTTACTTCCAATTTCTCATTTAATATAGCCGAGTAAGGGGTAAAACTCTCTATGGCCCCGTTAGAGAGTAGAATAGGCAGCACTCTACGATCCCTTTAGAGAGTGTAATGGGCAGCGCTGTCTATGACCCCGTTAGAGAATAGAATGGGTAGGACTCTATAACCCCGTTAGAGAGTATAATGGGTAGCACTCTCTATGACCCCGTTAGAGATTACAACTACTTCTGGGTAGCGAACCTGCCTACTAGATGCTGTTTATCTCACATTAATTTAATAAAATTTACCCAACCTTATGATTTTCTTCCAAAAAGTGGATCTATCCGGCTGACACCTTTTTATAATCTCAATTATATTTCAAACAGGCGTCTCTGAACACATAGTCCTTCCCTATATTCCTAAAAGGAGGGTTTCAGCGCTTACCCTAATCCTGTCTATTACTTACGATGTTTCCATCCTTCATTAACTATAATAGTTAATAGTTGATCACTTAAAAACCACCATAAAAGTTTCTATACAATAAATACGTAACATATAATCAAGTTACTAACCCTCTTGGTTGTATGTTATAGCTGTGGGTTCGTGATAGATAAATAAATGTTTAAAATTAAACCCCAAGATAAACCTAAGCCTAAGGTTTCCAATAAATAAAATGAACGGCTTTCACAACGATCTTGATTCTCGGAGGTGATAAGAGTAAAGAAGGCTTTCGCTGGGAAAACGTTGAGAAGGATATTTACAAATGCATTATTATTATTATTATTATTAATGTCATAACCTAGATCATTATACAATCTTGTAATATTTGTAGCTCTTTAGCTGTTAAACATGAATAAAAAGACTGACATGTACAAAATTATACAACTCTGAGAATAGTATGAGAATAGTATGTGTGTAGTATAATGGCTGAGTCAAATAAATATATATCACTAGTAAGACTTTAGGTTTGACTGTATTTGTGTTCAAGATTTATCTGGGATAAAAACGATTTTGGTCTATTATGATAGTTGTAACTATAACATGACATAAGTAATATTTGTTAAGGTGAACAACACAATGAAGAATAATTGACATACGGATAGGATTGATAAAAAGATAACGGATACAAAAGAATTTAAGGGGCCAAATGATTCTCTTAAATGTTGCTATTATAGGAATTTGTCTACCTACTAAATGCCCATGTAGGAATAAGGGTAAGGAAGCATGATTTGGAATAAGGTAGGGCTATGAGAGGGATGCTCTCCTGGAACTTGAGACTTGGGGACATGGAGAAAAACAATAAGGAAATCTTTTGAAAATAAGAATGGGTTGAGAAAGGTACATGGTGCACTCCTGGTACTAAAGAATTAGGCTCATAAAGGAGAATAATACGAGTTTCTATTTGAAATAAGATATGGTTAAGAAAGATTCTCTATTGGTACTGGGGACTTACAGACTAAATAACGAAAGATAAGAAAGTCTGTTTGGAATCAATGAGGGTTAAAAAAGGGATACGATGCTCACCTGGTTTGAAATTTAGGGATTTCTCTACCCGATGGACCTTCTTGTAAAAAGAGGGATAAGGATGTTTATACGGAATAAAGTAACTGTAATAAAGGGAACAGTATAATCCCTTGATAATGGAATCTTAGGGAGACAAAACCGGCCTGGTCTCTACTATAGGAACAAATCTACCAGCATAACTAGTCTGACGAGGGATAGGAAAGTTATATAGAAAATAAAGGGAGAGCTAAGACTTTGGTACTAGATTTAATAGAAACAACTTTGGTAAGGATTTAATAGAAATTACTTCTTTGGTTTGGAATGTAGAAACGTGTCTACTTGCTACAATTCCGAAGATGAAGACAGATAAGGAAGGTTTTTTAGAGAATAAAGGGCGAGCTAAAACTTTGGTAATAGAGACTCAAGGATTTATTAGAAAAATACTTCTTTGGTTTGGAATATAGAAACATTTCTACTTGCTACAACTCTGAAGACGATGAGAGATAAGGAACATTATTTAGAGAATAAAGGAGGAGCTAAAACTTTGGTACTAGAGGAAGGATTTAATAGAAAAAAATATTTGGTTTGGAATGTAGAAACGTTTCTACTTGCTACAACTCCGAAAATGAAAAATAATTATTAAGGTTATTTCGAATATTGGTGGGAATAAGAGACAAGATGGTACTGTACGAAGTGAAGCAATAAAAGATTTTTTATTATGGTAGGAAGGAATATTATTCTCCTGTTCTACTAAAAAAAATATGATTTGTATAATTAATGTAGTTTATAAATATAGAAATTTTGTGAAAACCCAAGGTTAGAGGTCGTAGAGAGATGCCTATCCGATACCCAATGACATTACACTCAACATCTACCAAAAGATGGCAAAATCCTTCCTGTAAATATAGGTGGGAATGTTAAGGTAGTGTGGTGAATGTACATAGAGGATATCTCTATGTAATTGTGGTTGTGAGTAATGAGTTGTCATTAGCGTTGACAAAAGAACCGCGAGGTGATCTAACCTTGAAGCTATTCGCCTGGCGGAGGGCTCTGGTCCATAGACAACCAACTCCCACTGCTAAGCGAACTGTTTACACCAGAAGGTAGTCAGTACCTTTTGTACCATAAATAATAATAACAAAACAAGAAGCAACAATATTCACTTATTCGTAAAAAGTAACATTCCACTTATAAATCATTTACTTTATACAGAACATAATTTTTCTAGTTTTTATTCATTGAGCTGGTTTGTCTACCATTCGAATAATAAAAGTAGCACCAAACATTCCACAATTGTTCCATGTATTTAGTAAAACTATATAATTTTCATAAAACAAATTAACAACTTATCCTGCGAAAGTTTTCAATCGACTTTTGAAGGAACTGACGAAGATACTTCAGCATGAAAAGTTTTTTATCGGTAAATATTTCATTAATTTACTTTAATTATAAATTCGGGTATTTGTTAATTTGTTTAATGAGACACTTAGTGCGATCCGAAACGTTTTATCTTATAAAGATTTCCATAAATTCCCCTTAATTATAAGTTTAGTAGGTCGTTAGTTTGTTTATTAAAAATTTTAGAATTTCACTGCTTGTTATAAACAGTAAAATTCAGAAATGCTCATCATATTATAAATTTCGATTTTGAAATTTTGTTGGAGTTAAAAAATTTAATTTACATCATGAAAGTAGATTTTTAGATCTATTGAAAAAACATTCTCTCCACAATTATACCGTGCACAAACACAGACTCATACAAAAACACGCGCGCCGTGAGTTTACAGTAAACAAGTTTAAAAATGGCAGAAATACTTATAAAAAATGTTGTTCAGTAACGTTAAAACTAATTAGTTAGAAAACAGAGCCTACTGACTATTAGTTTAATATTATTGATTCAGAGTAGGTTAATCTCGTTCCGTATCCATTGTTACCAGAAAGCAGAACATGAATGTCCGTATAGTTTGAAGAGAGATTCTGTCATTCAAATCTACTCGGTTCAACTACTTCGATTTAACTCGACAGAGAAATATCACAACGTAAATTCCAATAGTTATTAGGATCAATGAAATTTAAAACAGAAACCGATGAAGAAAAACCAAATAGAGGTTCAAGTGGTCACCGAGCGTCGCGGCTTCACCCTTCATTTATTCTCTTTCGAATGCTGAAGAAACGTTCTCCAACGAATAGGAATATCCTAGATAACATTTGAAAAAGTAGTAAGATGATTTACTCGTTCAAGAGGACAGCTCTCAGGAAACGAAACAATCGAAAATGTTTGTTTGCAGTTTGAAGGCTATCAGCCAGTATGATTATTTTGCCTAAGAAAGAATTGTAATATAATTATGGACTTATTAGCGTTTCATGGCGTCAAATATGAATAGCATATCTGAAGTAGACTTACTTCCAGTCTGAGTATAAAAGAGATGCATGCAAAATATTGTGAACATCGAGGCGAGATGGTAAAGCAAGACAATACCCACTTGACCATATTCAGAATCTTAAATATTTCAATCTCATATATATTCTTATGCGAAGACACATCGCTATAGCTAAGGTGACCAGATTTCTATAAGATCTAAAGGGGACTACCAAGTTGAAGTGATGCGACTGATCGACGGGAGCTGCTGCTGTTAGAATCAACCTTGGCATCACTGCCATGACAGTAAATTACGTGATAGTACAATAAAATGTACTAAGAATTTGTACTTCCAAGTCATTAATATGAGATCTTCAAATTAGTGTTTAAAGCATTTAATATTTATGTGCTAAAGATAATTTAAAAAAATATTAAATAAGTACTATGTCAGTTACTATTCTGCCAAAACGTGACAAATAAGCGTCCCCAGGAAGATAATCGGGGCAACGGGTCGGATGTTTGAAAAACTGGGACTCTTTATTGGAAACAGGTTGTCTGATCGCCGTAGCTATAGCCCCAATAGAGGGCTGTTTCACTTCAAGTATAAGACGTCTGACAAGTGTGCTACAATGCTTCCCAGATCAGAGAGTTTAGGTCCTTTCCTTATGGATAACTGCAATAAAATTTCGTTTCATATGTTCGTTTTTGGCAATAATTACCAATTAACTGATCCAGCAACAAAGTAGTGCTGACTACATTAGTCCCATACTCTACTAGAGTCTACTTAAGTAGCTTTGCCTGTGAGATGTGTAAAGTTGCTAAAAAGTTACTTATTTCAAAGAAAGTATTGGCGTTACGAGCTACCCAATAGCTCGTCGTCACAGCAACATTTGTCACTTCTCCCTTTGTTACCATAGCAACAAAGTAATCCTGACTACATTAGTCCCATGACCACTAGCTTACTGGCTGTCTAAAGCCGGCTGAATACCGGATAAACCACAGCATTTTGCCATAAGGCGTCTTAAGCGACGTGTTTGAAATTGGTTTAAATGGAGTTACCGCACACTGAATCAGGCACGGCAAGGCAAGGCGAGGCAGTGTCTTAAGGCGCTTTGTACTGCCTCGTCAATTTTCGTCCATCGAGCAAAAGGCAAAAGACAAATAATGGTTCCGCGCTTGCGCGGAGATAGTGCGGATAAGTATTTTGTACTTTAGGGATAAGTTTTATAGTAAATGAAGCATTTTTCGGTTAGAGTTTTAGAGAACAAGCAAAGATTGTTTTAAATCGTTAATAAAATACGTTGTTTTTCATCCAATCAAATTGATATTAATACAGATATTAATACGAGAATTGATATTAATACAGTTTAAACAAATATTTATTCATTTCTTGTTCAAATCGGTCTAAACTTAGTGAATCAGAAGGAAATAAAACTTTTGACATCAGTACATTTCAGCGTAGCCGCAGGCAGAACATAAAACACACAGAAAAATCTGCCTCAGCTGGGCCATATCAATTAGAAGTTTATTTTTCTGTATCTTTTCTCTATTGTATGACTATTTTGGGAGTTCGGACCGGGTGAAAAGTTATAGGTTAGGTTAAGTTACTTAGTATTAAAGGTAGAGATGTCCTAACAATTTTAATGAGATGAAAATAAATTGCGTCATATTATGAATTTGTGTCCAAATATCTTTTAGAACCAAAACCATACCGGGACTGGGAATGTATTGTCTTGCATTGCCTTGCCTTGCCTTGCCTTGCCGTTACTAACCATCGGGTTAGTTATCCCGTTAGACCTTGAGAACATTTAGTAAATATAACTTTTTTTTCTCTACGAAAATTTGTAAGGCAGAGTAGGCATAGTGTGCCCGTGCAGTGGTTTGGATAACCATTAACCTAATCTACTCCCCGCTCAACAATGCGATAACTGTTAGTATAATCTAGTAGACGAGTAGGGCCTACCAGTAATTGATACTCCATTCCTTCCTGTGTTGCGCCAGGCTCAGTTTAGGCTATACGTATTTGACTAAATATTATGATTTTACATTATGATCAATATGACATTATTCACAATATTTGTTTACTTTTATAGTTAGCATCCAGTATCTATTTCAATTTTTCAATCATCACTAAACCAACCCAAATTTATAAATAACCATAAGTATGACAAAAAAAAACAAACAAACGCACATCACATGAGTAAAAACTCAGATTCACTTTTCTTCTTTCATTATTTTTTTTATGACCTTGTCGTTTATCTGTGCTCCATTCATAGTTATGTAATATTTAACTTTGAATGTAATAAACGGAATAATTAAAAGATTTTTTTCACTTAATACAATCTATGAACTTTCAGCTACACTATTAGCAAGATAAAAGTTAACTTATATTATTCGGGAATTTTTATAGGCGACAATTAAAATGTTATTTTGACTAATTAATTTTAATTAAATGTAATTATATTAAGTAATTAGTGAACAATAAATGCCTTATTTGTTTATGGCAAACGATAAAGAGCTGGATATGGAGTATTAAAAATATCACTCTCAAATTCGAGGACATGATAAGTTAATCGATATGGACATTGTGTGAGATTTGTTGTCTCTTCAATGCTACAAGTTACTATTTGTGTTAATAATTAAAAATTTATTTTGATATATAATACATCATGTTGAGTTAGTTAATGTAGTTCTTATGTTACCAGTCTGGTTCCTATGTAGTTCTTATGTTAGCAGCCTTGATCTTATGTTAGTAGCCTGGTACTTATGTTAGCAGTCTGGTTTTTATGCAGTTCTTATGTTAGCAGTCTGTTTCTTATGCAGTTCTTATGTTAGCAGCCTGGTTCCTATGTAGTTCTCATGTTAGCAGCCTGGTGTTTATGTAGTTCTTGTGTTAGAAGCCTGGTTTCTATGTAGTTCTTGTGTTAGAAGCCTGGTTCCTATGTAGTTCTTATGTTAGCAGCATTGATCTTATGTTAGTAGCCTGGTACTTATATTAGCAATCTGGTTCTTATGCAGTACTTATGTTAGCAGTCTGGTTCTTATGCAGTTCTTATGTTAGCAGCCTGGTTCCTATGTAGTTCTCATGTTACCAGCCTGGTTCCTATGTAGTTCTTATGTTAGCAGCCTGGTGTTTATGTAGTTCTTGTGTTAGAAGCCTGGTTCCTATGTCGTTCTTGTGTTAGAAGCCTTGTTCTTATGTAGTTCTCATGTTAGCAGCCTGGTTCCTATGTAGTTCTCATGTTACCAGCCTGGTGTTTATGTAGTTCTTGTGTTAGAAGCCTGGTTCCTATGTAGTTCTTGTGTTAGTAGCCTTGTTCTTATGTAGTTCTTTGTTAGCAGCCTGGTTCTTATATAGTTCTCATGTTAGCATCCTGGTTCTTATATAGTTCTCATGTTAGCAGCCTGGTGCTTATTTTAGCAGTCTGATTCTTATTCAGTTCTTATGCTAGCAGCCTTGATCTTATGTTAGTAGCCTGGTACTTATGTCAGCAGTCTGGTTCTTATGCGGTTCATATGTTAGCAGCCTGGTTCCTATGTAGTTCTTATGTTAGCAGCCCGGTGTTTATGTAGGTCTTGTTTTAGAAACCTGGTTCCTATGTAGTTCTTGTGTTAGCAGCCTTGTTCTTATGTAGTTCTCATGTTAGCAGCCTGGTTCTTATATAGTTCTTATGTTAGCAGCCTGGTGCTATGTAGTTCATATGTTTGCAGCCTGGTTCTTATGTTACCAGCCTGGTTCCTATGTAGTTCTTATGTTAGCGGCCTGGCGTTTATGTAGTTCTTGTGTTAAAATCCTGGTTCCTATGTAGTTCTTGTGTTAGCAGCCTGGTTTTTATGTAGTTCTCATGTTATTAGCCTGGTTCTTATATAGTTCTCATGTTAGCAGCCTGGTGCTATGTAGTTCTTAAGTTAAGAGCCTGATGTTTATGTAGTTCTTGTGTTAGAAGCCTGGTTCCTATGTAGTTCCTGTGTTAGCAGCCTTGTTTTTATGTAGTTCTCATGTTAGCAGCCAGGTTCCTATGTAGTTTTCATGTTACCAGCCTGGTGTTTATGTAGTTCTTGTGTTAGACGCCTGGTTCCTATGCAGCTCTTGTGTTAGCAGCCTTGTTTTTTTGTAGTTCTCATGTTAGCAGCCTGGTGCTATGTAGTTCTTATGTTAGCCGCCTGGTGTTTATGTAGTTCTTGTGTTAAAAGCCTGGTTCCTATGTAGTTCTTGTGTTAGCAGCCTGGTTTTTATGTAGTTCTCATGTTAGCAGCCTGGTTCTTATATAGCCCTTATGTTAGCAGACTGGTTGTTATGTAGTTCTTTTGTTAGCAGCCAGGTTGTTATGTATTTCTTATGTTAGCTAGCCGCCTGGTGCATATATATTTCTTGTGTTAGCGGCCTAGATCTTATGTAGTTCTTATATTACCAGCCTGGTGCCTATGTAGTTCTTAAGTTAACAGCCTGGTGTTTATGTAGTTCTTGTGTTAGAAGCGTGGTTCCTATGTAGTTCTTGTGTTACCGGCCTGGTTCTTATGTAGTTCTCATTTTATCAGCCTGGTTCTTATATAGTTCTTATGTTAGCATCCTGGTGCTTATGTAGTTCATATGTTAGCAGCCTGGTTCTTAAGTAGTTCTTATGTTAGCAGCCAGGTTGTTATGTAGTTCTTTTGTTAGCAGCCAGGTTGTTATGTATTTCTTATGTTAGCTAGCAGCCTGGTGCATATATATTTCTTGTGTTAGCGGCCTAAATCTTATGTAGTTCTTATATTACCAGCCTGGTGCCTATGTAGTTCTTAAGTTAACAGCCTGGTGTTTATGTAGTTCTTGTGTTAGAAGCCTGGTTCCTATGTAGTTCTTGTGTTACCAGCCTGGTTCTTATGTATTTCTCATTTTATCAGCTTGGTTCTTATATAGTTCTTATGTTAGCAGCCAGATTGTTATGTAGTTCTTTTGTTAGCAGCCTGGTTGTTATGTAGTTCTTATGTTAGAAGCCTGGTTTTTATGTTAGCAGTCTGGTTCTTATATTAGCATCCTGGTGTTTATGTAGTTCTTTGGTTAGCAGCATGGTTTTTATGTAGTTTTTATGTTAGAACCACTATAAGGTTTTGACTCTAAAAATAGGTGTTATGTTCAACAATATCTTAATACTAAATAACAATCAGCATGTTCATACTTGACTCTCTGTGTTTATATTTTGCGCATTAAAAAAAAAAAAAATGAAAAAAAATAGGCGTCTTAAACGCCTGAACTAAGATTCAAAACATACGTTGCTATAGCACTTCAGTTGTGAAAAGAAAGCAATGGAAATATATCGTAACGTGTGTATTTTAATAGAACGTATAACTGACCTATAAATGTCAATCGCATTCTGTGATTAGCTACGCCTAATGATTACAGTAACCGAGTCCATAAAAGGGTCACTCAACGGTAAATTAAAGTTAAAAAAGCAAAACTTTAACTGATAATATAGGCTATTGTTTGAATTGGTTTAGTGAAGTTGGAAAAATAATCCAGTAGAATTAGGCAAGATAGTCCAGGTATTTAAGGTTATTCTTTACTAGGGAAAAATGGGCGGATTTAAGAGGAAAATATCAACTTTTCTCAATATCTTTAAAATAGAGTAGCCTACTAGTGATAGGTTAAACAAACAATTTGATGCGACACTCGTTTCTATTAGTCTGTTTAAATTCTATTGTGATTGGGAGCATCAAATTTATATTGTTAGTAGGTAGGCCTATATCAAAAACGAAGAATTTTAGACTTGGTAGTTTAAAGTAACAATAAACGTGGTTTCAACTAGGGACGTATAAATAGCAAAACATTTCTACGACACAACAAATCAACTATTTGATCTTAATCCAAAGAATTCTGTAGAAATTTTACTTACTGTCATTACTTTTAATCTAGAAAGCTTTTAACGTGACCTTCAGCTGACGAAAACCCACTCAAGAATTATTGTCATAGGAAGTAATTAATTTAATGCTATCATATTTAAGTATTATTACAATGAGATGCTTCTAAACATGCAATAAACAGTCTTTAGGTCAAGGATAACAAAGATGCTTTTAATATGCTTTTTGAGATATTATTCGAAATCGTGAGTTTAGGTGTCCTAACCGTTTTAATAGGTTTTCTACGATACTAATCGAAATGGCGAGTTTAGGTAGCCCGAACGTTTACTACACAACACCTTTGTAGCGAGATTATAACAGTTACGTACATCGATCAACTCATCACGTTCAAGAAGTTTGATTGTAATGGTAGCTCAATATAACTGACAGAGTGACGGTTCGTATTCAGCAAAAGTTATTTAGGTTTCAAGCCTTTAAAAAAGTGTAACAATAAAGAGATCTCACATCTTGCGTTTAGTAACTAAGACTCTGAATTTTTTCTAGAACAGAGCCTCCTTATAACGCACCCTATTAAACCGACGTCGCTTATAACGGACTGTGTTTTAAAAATAAATCATAAGTAAATGACGATGCAGAAGATCACGGTCGCGTACACTGGTCACTTGCCATTTTCTCAAAAAATTATACTAAAGACTGTAAATAGTGCAGACATATCAGTAGTATATATAATACTGACTTATCAAGTGTTGTCAAATGTTTTATTAACAAATATATTTCCTGCCTTAACCAAAAAGTCAATGACTTCATAAGTGATTTCTGTTCCTTAAATCAAAACGTATTCAATGTCAAACTAAAGACGTCTTGACTAAAATTAAGAAAACAAGATTTTTAGCATTGAAATTGAATTTCACGTTACAGTTGGCAAAGTAATATATTAATAGATTTTTAATCCCTGTAAACAAAACGCATACATGTTTTTAAACAATTAATTTTTTTATTGCCCTTTTACACTTTTCTCCCTTTAACAGGCATTTTAACCTCTTTAAAATTACCTTTTACTTTATAACGGAGAACTCTCATCCTCAATCAGTCCGTTATAATAACGTTCTACTGTGGTTTAAACGATAATTAGTAACTAAATATGACCCATACGTTTGACCATAAACGGTTGAAACTTCAACCGAAATAAAAAATTAACTAATTATTCCCTTGCAGTCTTATGTTATTCATCCATAGAACTTTGATATAAAGGCAGATGTAGTCATCCAGTACAAACACGATCCTTGCGTGTGACTCTTGCCCATTGAAATGTTTGATTTCACTGTAATTTTAACCAATAGATTTACTTCCTAGATGACGTAACTTCCTGTTTGTGTACTTCCGGTTAGATCCGCTTAATATTAATATTTCGTGCTCTAAATAACAAGCACGTACGAAGAAAAAAAATTTATTTGTAGAAAATCCAGGTTACAGCTTTATTGACATTAAACGAATAAAATTGGTCTCTAGAAAGTTATTTGTTATCCATGCTACACTTTCCATACATTATTTTCGGAAAACAAGTTTATATATATATATATATATATATATATATCAACTAACAAGGAATATTGAAATACAGTGAAATATAATAATTACTAATTTTATAACGCGATCGGACAGTTTGACTATTAAAACAGAAGAATTTTAAATAACTGTAATGTAGATAGGAAAAAGGTAAGGGTTTAATATTCGATGGTCTGGAATTAAGCAAAGGATTTAAATCACTTTAAGAAGTGGTCTACCGTAAGTAGATCTACTCTTTAACGGGTTTATAGGGAGTTGTGTAACCGTTACAGGAGTTGAGGAATGGGTTGTGGTGGAACTGAGGTCGCCTGAGGTACTATAAATCAGGGAAACGTGAGTTAAATTGCGTGACCGGGGTTGATTACTAGAATTAGACCTGGATAACCAGAAAAAAGCAAAGTACCTAACTGCTACTAAAAATTGTAATTAAACCAATATAACACGCGAAATGCTTAAACACAAGAAGAATTCTTAATGTCAAAGACGGTGAATTTTAATCGCAATAGTCTTGGATGTATCTCACAGATGATAAAATCCCTTCAATGTTTCCAAGTCCTAACGCTATTCTGTCTGCCGTGTAACTGATAAGATTGCATGGTAATTCTTGTTCTATTATTAGGTGATAAAGTACAGCCATACGTAACAAACAGGGTTTCCTTCCCACGTTTTATATAGTAAGAGCAATGGGAAAATATAGTACGTACAGGTGTTTTGTTAAAAGTAATATAGTTTAGAGTTTGTTGTACTCTAAATCTTTGCAAGTAGAAAACTAATCAGCTAAGCGAATTTGCATACTTACACCATGATGCTACCATCAATCCCTGACCAGGTTTGAGAGCGATAGACCCCTCTCCAATCAATCAATCAGATCTATATTTACATGTTGTTCTATCTTTCATACGCGATAATAGTCAACATTGATGTTTGTCTTAAAACACAGAAACACCTGTTTCTCTTTGTTAACTTAATCTTCTGGACAGACTTCAACTCATTAGCAGACTTCAATGGGAGAGTAGAAAGTTGACTGCGTAATTAGATATTCTACAAAGCGTTTAGTAGGATGTCGTGACTTAAATTAAAATTTGCAAAAATAGCTTTTTGTTTCCTTAAGCTTTTGTAAGTTATTTATAACATAGCCTCACATTTATTGACAAAATCTGCTCCAAAGGTTTACAGAATTGACTTTCAAACCTTGCGTCGCCTGTTTACCATGATTTCCGCTTTGAATATCCAATCTAAATGAAATGGATTGTGTTACCCACCATACAAATCTCTATCCGTGTAGACTAAAATATGTATGGCCAAACATAGAACAAAAAAAGGAGAAGATAAACCGGAGTTAAATAAAATTATAACTATATGAAAAATTGAATAATTTAAATTATAATTTTTTAAAATCTAAAAAGAAGTATCCAATTATCCACAGCCAATAAATTAGCTGTTAGATTAGATAAGCAAATAGGCATTGACCGAGGTGGGTAAAATTTGTGTTTTAACGTGAACAGAATTTGTATAAGTAGAAAAACATATTACAATGATAGAGAATGCATGATTTTTTAATATAGAAAACGAGATACACTTGGCTAATATTGTGCAGACTAGTGATGATACATTAGTATGTATTTTTTGTTTATGAGGAATGTGGAATGAATGTTGGATCATAATAGAATTTGGGTATAAACTCAAACTCTCCTGGTCCTGCTATGGGAAAGAAGCAGGGTTTACGTAGCATGCTAATCTTTATCGCGGTCGTTGGGTAATGTCGAATCCTTGCATCAAGATAAAAGGTTTTTGTGGCTATTAAATTTTAAAAATTCTATTGAAATAGAGTGTGAGTAACATTATTAAAAAGACGTAGTTTCAATGAAGATCTACCAAAGATGTTTTCGTGAAGAACAAGGATGAAAAAGTGTTAACATGGTATACAAAATCATTGGAAGTACTATTGAAATTGAAAACAGTAAAATGTTATATATATATATATATATATATATATATATATATATATATATAAACTACTAGTATTTGCATATTAGTAGGTATTATAATTTTCACTACATTGCTTTAATTTTTTTGCTACATTTATTTTTGATGTTGAGGAATGAATAAGCCTCCGTTTCACTTTTAATTATTTCCCTATTTGGTGAGTAAGTCAGCTGGTAGACACCTTCCATTGAAGTAGATAGAAAAACGGTTGAAGTAGATAGAAAGTAGTCCCCTCAGGTCTCACAAGACTTCTTTATTCTGTTATCCTTCTTCCTACGGGAGTATAACAGCTACTCCCGTAGAGCCCCCTAGAGAGAACCTATCTAGGTTTACGACCACGCATAAGAAAGCAGTGTTCATTTGAAGTTAACCGACCTCGCTTAATCCTGTGGAGGTTAAATATTTTTTCAAGTCCTTCAAAAGTGAATATTGTTGATGCCCTTAAACACAAGAAAATGCTTCGAATGACGCGTTACCTAAATCCCACAAGGGCTTTTAAAGATAAGTCTTTAACGAAACACTTAAGACGGAGGAAAAACTATAATGCTAGGGAAAAACACAATAATTATATAAAACCACTATTAACTTATAAGTAACTTTATAATATTAGCTAATGGATATTTTCAACACAGAAAACAAGACACAGTTTTTGCAGAAGCGAAATAAAACATGTCAATATGGAATATATATTTTATAATATATGCATAAACTATAATTTACTGTAGATGTGTTATGTTTGACTTGTTTTATGCAATCAATGATGGGCATGTAAGCTGGACGGAAATAATACGTGAATTGTTACAACGGATGAAAAATCAGAAATAATTTTACACAGATTCACAATAAAACCTACAATGCCATTCATATATGCCTTTCGTTAACAATGCTTCATCAGTGACGTTTGCGTAGTAACTACAGATTAATCGTATCGATAATCGACTATGTAAGAATTAACCTAAACGATATCGACAAACGATGACAGATTCAAAATGTATCAGAAATAAAATGTGTTCATGTACAGGGTACTCGGGAAAAGTTTTATGTATCCACTCTTCATGGTTAGACAATGTCGTTTACTTTAGAGAGGACAATTTCGAATTTTCCATGCAGGGGTGCCTTTGTAATTGGATTACTTTTGTGTAACTATTTCCACTTCAAGCCCTTCTCATTTGAATTGCCGGTGTCTGCTTGTAACCAACTGATGTCATAATGTACCCTTATTTCCAGTAGGGGTTGTTATGCCCTTGACTTAGTCTTACCTCCCTTGGCTTGATCCCCTTATCTCCCTCTTCTCGCTCCTGTGAAATAATGTTTCTGAAAACTCATTTATAGCAGTTTGTTATTATGAATTTTTTACTTTATGTTTACAGTGGGTGGTTGTTGGCTGATACCTTTAGAGGCTTTTGTGATGGACACTTGGTTGTTTCGTGCTGAGCAGTGTTATAATTATTACTCTTGGTTGGACAGATTTTGGTTTGGCTTGGAATTTTCTGAGGCGTGGTTTTTAGGTGTCGATTCCTGCGCCTCGGAGGTGGTGCCGGATCTGTGACTATTGCGACAGATGCGGATGGGAGGAGCGTTCCGCTCTATCTTTGAGGGATGAAGTCAGTTTGATGAAATCCTCTAGAGAAGGGACGTTAAGTCCCGCGGTTATTTCAGTATTTTTCACATACCACTGGAAATTCGTGATTGTTCTGAGCGTGACGTTTTGGAAAGAGTGCATCTTCATCTTTGAAGTATCGCTCAGAAGGGAATACCAAGCGGGAGCGACGTAAATGATGATGGGTCTGATGTACATTTTGTACATCATCAGCCTGACGAACATTCGGATCGTGTTCCCAGCTCCGTGAATGACAGGGAAAAGCCTTTGGCGACCGCTAATGGCCCTTCTAATGGCTCGCCGTAGGTGGGGTTGAAAGGTGAGCTTGTTATCAAGCGTCACCCCTAGTTTTGCCAAGTTTCATCTGCCCTTAAATACCATATTCCTTTTTTATTAAGAGGGTACTACAAGTAGACATCTCTTTATGAACAAGAGTAGGTCTGTTTCAGGCACACAAGCCTGCCTATTTATTGCCAATAACTCCTCTATAAACAAGGTAAGGGTCACGTAGAAGATTTTAGGACAGTCCTCTAGATCCTCTATTCATAGTCCCAAGACGATGACTTTCTTACCCCGAGGAAGCTTTATACAGTAACTCATGAATTTGGTTGTCTTTTCAGATGCACTTATTAGAAGTAGCAGTCTAATAAACTTACTAGACGTTGAGACACTTTTATAATAATTGTAACGTATAATTTGTATCTGAAACTATTTGTAGTACACACACACACACACACACACACACACACACACACACATATATATATATATATATATATATATATATATATTGGTAGAATATCTTTTTAATTTAAAAAAAAGTTTATAAACCAGAATTTACTCACTTTACAGACTTTAAGCTTTTCGCCAGCTGCATTTCATGTAGCTCGTTAATACATATTCTCCCCTCTCTCCTTATATATATATATATATATATATATATATATATATATATATATATATATATATATATATAAATCCTTAGAAAATATACGTGGCGAGTTATTATTTACTCACCTGATATAAGCCTGCATATGCTCACCATCCTTTCCATATCCATCACAGCCTAAAAACGTTTTAATAAAAGTCTTCTTACAAGGCTTGTAATAAATAATACAGCCTTCGCCTTAAAATACAAGTAACAGAAACATAAAATTTATTTTACACAATTTTTAAGATTTTATGACAGTTATTCAGGATCGCACACGTTCTGAAAGCAAGAAAAGATCTATGAATTAGTAAGTAATACATGTAATTACTTTAACGATTTCTCCATTAAGGAAAGTCTTCAAAATAGCAAACTGTTATTTATCTCAAACCTTCGTTTTCCATTGTCGTTACCTTCAAGCAAATTGCATGCCAGGCTATTTTTAAACTTTCTGTAAAGGCCACAGTTTTATTTGTACTTGTTTAAATATCATAAATAGTCAACATTAAACTTTATGAAATTAATACTCTTGAGTAAAATTGGTAAAAAACTGGAAAATACTTTAAAAATCTTAAATTTTGTATTGCCTTACTTGAAGAAATTTCAAAACTTATTATTTTCGTATAAATTGTATCACTTCATAAAAGGTATTACGGTATTACACAATATAAATGGATAACTTCACTATACAGGTGGCAGATCTTCCGTTATACAGATGGCTTTGTAAAAACACATACCTGGTGGTGTAGAAAGCCCCCAGGAACACGGAAAAAATATTAAATCTTAATCCTTGCGTCCCCAATAACTACAAATTTGCTAAGAAGCTAATTTAACTTCAATATTCAATACAAACTCTTTGAATTCAAGGTTCCCTTATAAAAAAGAGAAATATGTTATCCGCGTTACAAAGTATCTAAAACAATGAAGGCACAGGGCATCCATTCAGGACAAACACCAGTTAAATTGGTAACTCATAAACCACATTAAATGGCCTTCCTTGTCACTCTTTGACCAGTCATCACGTAGTCTGCGTGTATAATGTCGTAACCGGAAAGCTGGCACGCTGGGAAAGTAACAACTCGAATGTGATGGAGTTCAAGTAGTCATGCTGAATAAGTCACGGCTATATTGTGGTTGATAGGTCTTCCATTTGTTGCAGGGAGCTAGCGCAGAGAGAGAATAATTCGCTGACGATGTAGGTAACATAGATTACTGTATAGACAACATGATCGTAGCGTCTGCGACAGTGATGTTCATTGTTATTGTATGGTTATCGGCTTTATCTCTATCGGTTAGAAATCCACTGAATAACAGCTCTATTCTCAACTGTTGTTCAACAACTTCGTGAGTAACAACTACTGAACAAAGAGTAAACTCTACATCTTTTCAGAAAGGGAATCTTCTCTAGTTTGGAGAGTTAGTGTGGATAGACTATTAAACCTTCAAGCCGTTACAGTAGTGTACGCCTCTTACTTCTAATATTCCCCCCCCCAAAAAAAAACTTATAAACCAAACAAAATCTGATTAAATTAAATAGCGTGTCTTGAGTTATATGCCAAAATTATAAGTGTTTCCCCTCTAATTTAAGGGGAAAGGCCTATTCTCTTATAGGGCAAACAAAAGCTGATGACAAAAACACGCCCTCCCCCAATAAATCTTCAAGAATTCTATTTTTCCTCCTTCGAAGAGAAAACAACCTAAACAAGGAAAGGCCTATCAAGGATAATTGAATCCCACTTTGCCTCTCCGATATAGAAACTTTCGCGTTATCTTTACTCATCTTCGGAGGGAAAACAAAACCGAAACACATATAAGCATGGTATCAAACAATAATTTTTCAGATATATTTTCAACATTTAAATGAGCAATAATTTAGTTGTACTCTACACAAATTTAGTTGTAATTTTTAATCAATCCAAACTTGGTTGAAAGCAGTTGTGTTTTAAGTTTGGAAAATTACAAGGCCGATGTTTTTCACAGCTTAAACCAGACTGATACAGCGGTAACTAAGAGATCGACCAAGGTCCTTATTGTTGCTCGATATCACGAGTAAATATTGGCGTTTAAAGGTCTCAGACCGAGTCATAGATTAATAGGCGTTATCTGTCGAGTGGTCTACAGACAACTCTGCGATAATTGTCAGGTCGAGCTTAATATTGATTATCGTAGTCTTGAAAATGTTTTTGTTCCTGATCGTTTAAGAATTAGGTAAAAACGTTCAGATAAACCTCTAATTAGTTGTAACCGTAAAAGTTTGTTTTATCTTGCAATAAAAAACCTAAATAGGTCTAACATTTTTTATCTCAATTATTCTAATTTGTTTTATTAACCAAACACTTGGAAAATTTTAAAATTTTCAAAATGATGTCCTGAAAATTTCTGTTTGATGCTAGCCCGGTATGAATAAACATTTTTTCAGCTGTTTGACGTTTTTTCGAGTGTTTGAATACATAACCTGTTTCGAATTAAAAGTCAAACAATGACCAAAAACGTCCATTTTCAAAATTTCGAGTCTATCAAAGGTTTTTGACCATTGTTGGGTAGAAAATAACCGTATTTTAATTTAATTTTTTTTTTATACTGCTTAGGCTTCTTTTCATTTTCTTATTTTAAATATTCAATTGTTTGTTATAACATATTTCACTTCTCCACAAGGGAGTGGCAAATAATCTACTTACAGACAGTTTTAATTAATATAAAATTTAAAATGTACTTTAACAGTTTTTTAATTGTTGGACGTAGTAAATATCAAGTTATTATAAATGTTATTAATGAACTGTAAATGTAACAGCGTGTTTAGAATGATCGAGGGATTTCTATTTTTATTTAAAAGCCTAAGAAGAAAATTGGTACAAAGTGATAGAAAAAGAAAATCAATCTATATTATTTTAGTCAAAACCTCAAATTCTAATCTATAGAATTGTTTAAAATAATAAAACGTCTTCCTTATTTGGTCTAATCGTATCTAGTTATAACTAATCATGGCGATTTTAATTTACAATGGATTGTTTTAATAAATAATGATTTTTTACAGATTTTTGGGCTATTTTTCTAACGTTTGTTATAATTTGTGAAACGTAAATAACATAAACACGTGCCTTAAGAATAAACACTTGTTCTTAGGGGGAACCTATTGTGATAAAAAATAAGGGGGACTCGGGAAAGTTTCACAATCTAACATAAAACTGAGTTTAAAGTAAATTATCCAGGATCTATAATCTTAAGTAATGAAGTTGAAAAATACAAATATTAAAAAAAAAGAAAAAAACTGGGTTTAACCCTCTGAAAATTCTTTATATAAGTGATAAAATATTTAATTTTTATGTTATGTGTAAAAGTGCGCTTTGGTTTACGAGTGCAGCTAATACAAAGTTACCCGCTGGTCGCAATGTACGTTAACCTCCATTCTCTGTCGGATTTTCACATTTTATCAAAAGTCCTTGCCAAAAAATCCAAAAATCTATTTTCAGCAAGCACATTCATTTTTATCACCGCTGCTTGTGTGAGCTCAGCAGCAACCAGAAAAATTACATAATGAAAAGAAATTATTACTGGTCAGAGTGAATTTGTATTCGTAGTGTATTTCTTTACAACAAACGTTCTCATAGTTCTAAAACTTGAACTGAAGTGATGAGCAAGCGAGTTCTTACGAACATTTCATTGTGAATGGATGTTTCTAGACAACATTTGAACTCTTGTTTGACTGCCTTCAAGTCCACTACAAGGCTTTCAGTACCAAACGTAGAACTATGGGATGAATTGAACGGATTAAATAAACGTTTAGAAAACTAATATAATATTGTTTAAGTACCACATTAAAGAGAATTTCAGCTCCAGTGTAAATTTACCCTAAGGGTTAAAAGAGCTAAATAAATTTAATACATATAAATAACTTTGCTGTATGAGGCACTGAGTTAAAATAATGATTTAACTGAAAAAGTTGTTAGTTTTTTTTGAGTCCCTAATTGAAATAAGTAATAGAAAATAATTCTTTGAAGAACTTAATTGAAATTTTTTGGATATGCTATCCATTGAGTCATCAGTAGTTACAGCTTGGCATAATGCGTGCGTATTAGCTGCAAAGAAAGCGAAACAATTAGGAGCTGCTTATGATGGGAATATAGCAAGACATGGGATACGTACGAGGGGAGTTTGTCGACTAGTGTAGGTAGAAAGTCAATCAGCAGTCTACACCCTCTGGCATCTAGGCCCAGTGGGGAATATGACAGTGGTTGTGGCGATATTAATAGCAGCGATATTAAACAAATACTGAGTTTGCGGGTCCTCCACTACTCTAAATGTCAAGTAGACCACTGCGTATCCACTCTCTCCAAGTTTCTTGCTACACCTCGGACTTATACATAAGACTGTTGGCAACTGTGGGTCTCCATTCAACATTTACTGTGAATCTACAGTAAACTGTAAGTTATTTCTAATCTCCCGTCTAGTTATATGTAAAAATTGTCATTAAATTTAGAGTGACTTTATGAAATTTAGTAAAGTTTAGTAAATTATTGTAAAGCTTTTTGAATAATTCGTGGGTGCAAAATTATCAGGTTTTTCTGAGATGTAAATATTACTTTTTCAGAAAGTTTTATATTTTCGTATTTGCTAAAATGATGAAAACTTCGTTAAACCTTTATTTGCCTTAATATGTTTTGAAAAGATTCGGTTTTATTCACAAGTAAAAAAATGAAAAAATATTTTAATTAAAGAAATCATACAAATCTAAAGAAATGTTTCTTTTAAAAAATCATTAAACTTTTATTATCTCCTATATAACTGCTTAACAGAGCCTTTTAGGGTGCTGCATAGCGTCTTTTGGTTGTATATTTGCGTCTCTACTCTTCTAAATATCTTTAAAGATGCTTACTAGTAACGCTCGTTATTTACTAGCATTTCTAACTTACTTAGATAAGATATCTTAGGGTGCTTATTAATCCCTTTTAGGTCATTTAGTAGTGTCTCTTAGCTGCTTACTTTTCTTATTAGACTGTTTTTAGACTAATTACTAGCGTTTCATAATTACTTACTTTTTTCGCTTGGATTGTTACTATTCTCTGTTGTCTAGTAGAATATCTTGGCGGACGAATAACGTTTGTTGGGCTGCTTACATTCTTGGTAGCTGTTTCTTGGACTCGGACCGACATATATTAGCTCAATAATAACATGTTTTTGGGGAAACTATTTGTACTTATATATAAGATGATATATATTGGCTGTTGAATTGTTTATCAAGAACAAAATTTAACCAGGTTTTTTAATTTTCCAAGAGTTATTTTTAAAATTGTATTCAGTGTAAACTTTAATAGGAAAATTAAAATCAGAGTCATGCAACATTATTGTAACATGTTTATACAATATGGTTTGTGTTAAATGACTTTGATCATTTGACAGTTTAATTTATTTAAGACCAAAATCAAATCCAATTTATCTCACAAAGCATGACCTTAATCGAACTTGATACCGCTAATTCTCTTTCCGCGTCATTATTGTTCGTATCATTGTCGCCAGTTGAAAAGACATTTTGTCGTACTCTGATTGGAATTTCGTAGCGGAAGAAGCAGTTACAGCCAAACCGGAAACAATCATTTTTAAGTGGAACGTAATGCGAAATTGCCGACCTTGGGACCAATGAGAGGGAAGTGGCGTAGAACGCACTTGGAGCCACGTCCAGCTTCAGCGCTCGATGGACCTAATTAAGTTGGCACGCCACTATGTTTCTGAAGTGAAATATTGAGACTCCCCATTATACTCGTACATCGTAATCAGACGAAAATAAGAGCCACTATTTACAAAAACAAACACTGTCCACTGAAAAACAACCCAACAACCAGCTCAGTCCTTCTGTTTCTTAAAAATACCTCAGGAATAAATTAGATTATTTAGCTGCATCTTTTGCGAGTGCGCCAAAATTGTCACAAATTATCCCTAAACGCAGTAAACAAATATATTGGATACAACTTTTTCTAATAAGCTCATGTGTATGTACTTATATAATGTAATATTTATTGAGTTCTTCAGTACCCACACTGAAATTTTGTTTTGATTTAAATATAATCAGTTTATATGATACAAAATCAATGTTTATTTGTTTACCACATATTTGTTTACTCACATGAAGTAAATAAGAAATTCTTAAAAACGTAGACTGAAGTTGAAGCTTTAAATAATTAATAACTTGCAAACATAGTATCGTAGTTGTCGCGACCGTATTCGCATAAGGAAAACACGAAATTGGTGTATATTAATTACCATGTAAAATTATTTTGTTTATTAATGGTAGGTTTTAAGACTCCACAAAAACTAATCTTTGTACATCGGAATTTCACACCTAGACAAAATTATTATAATTGAGAGAGAGGTATTTCTTATATCATATAAAATGATTTTATTGAAAGAAGTGTATGTTACAAGAAGCGTATACTTAAAATATTCTCAACCGAGAATAAAAAGACAGTGATATAAAAAAAACAGTGTAACTGTTAAAATAGTAAAATGGATTTGACCATTCGTAGAAGAGGGGCGAAGATGGGCATCATTTCGGCTTTTCCAAGGTATGTAAGCAGGGTATTTAATGTCCTATAAGTTTTAGGAAATTGTATTACGCACAACCAACAATTCATCACATTAAACAAAGGCCGTCAAAGAAAATTCTGTCGAAACGCGGTGAGGCCGACACTGAATAAAAGAAGACTCGAGACACAATAGAGAGATTTCACCATTAGAGACTCTAGTACAGGGGTTGCCAAACGTTTTTGTACCACGCCCTTTCTTTTTGAAATGAAAGCCTCCCATGCCCCTTCCACTTTACACTATAAATAAATGGAATGAAAAAGATATATATATTCAGTGAAATTACCTAGCCTATGTTAAAACAATTCTGAGGAGTAAATTTAGTTTTAAATTTTGATAAATTGTGTACTTAAATTTTAACTAAATGAAATTTCATCTTACTATTTTCCAACTGGTCTCGCGAATCCCCTGACTTGCCCCCAAGGGTGCGACCCCCAGTTTGGGAACTTATGCTATAGTATGTAGGTACTAGAGCCAACGTCGAACGACAACTAAGACTTTAGTAAACAGTCTTAGAGAAGCTAGGAAGCATATATGGAACACTAAGCAGCCTAAGAGAAGCTAGTAAGCAGCCTATGAATTGGTACTAAGGAACTAAATATGCTAGTAAGCAGTTTATAAGAAGCAAGGAAGCATCTAAGAAACACTAGTAAGCAGCCTAAGAGGAGCTATTGAGCAGCCTAAGAGGAGCTATTGAGCAGCCTAAAAGGAGCTAATAAGCAGTTTATAATAAGCTAGGAAGCAACCAAGAAACTCTAGTAAGCCTTCTAAGAGGAGCTATTGAGCAGCCTAAAAGGAGCTAATAAGCAGTTTATAATAAGCTAGGAAGCTACTAAAAAAACTCTAATAAGCCGCTTATAAGAGTTAGTAAAAAGCTTAAGAGCAGCTAGTAAGCAGCCTATGACTTGTTACTAAGCAGCTAAATATGCTAGTAAGCAGTTTATAATAAGCTAGGAAGCAACCAAGAAACTCTAGTAAGCCTTCTAAGAGGAGCTAGTAAGCAGCTTAAAGGGGCTAGTAAGCAGTTTATAATAAGCTAGGAAGCAACCAAGAAACTCTAGTAAACCTTCTAAGAGGAGCTATTAAGCAGCTTAAAGGGGCTAGTAAGCAGTTTATCGCATATATAGCAGTAGTTAGGAGCAACTAAAAACACTTACTAGTGTATAAACCTGTTTATGTTTGTGAAACCTATTTCTGTATATATTTTTTGAGTGATGCAATGTATTTAATAAAAAAAATAATAAGCAGGTCCTACTATGTACTAGAATTACAAAATTCTGTTCTCAATTGATAAATTTGTATAGTTATTATGTTTATTTCGTTTTTCTCTTGTAGGCTTTGCAGTGTTACCTTTTCTTTTGAAAATTTCCTGATATTGATAATCATTTTATTTTAAACTATATGGTAAAAATGCCAAATCATTTTAAGATAAAGAGAAAAAAAACTCCAAATTGAAGGACCACTAAGTATAATGAAACAGCATAAATATTCATTTTTCTGTATTCTTGAATTTTGTAGTCCAATACGTTCTGTGAATCATCAGAGACACAGATGAAGATCGGCACATAGCGATCGAAAACGTTCTGTCTCAGTAAGTTTTAACTAATTTACAAATTTAAAGTTCGGATAGTCATTTTTCTGTAGTTTGTCTTTTATTACAGTATATTATTAATGAACACCTCACCTGCTTAAGTGTAAAAGTGTTTGGAATTTTCCAAGATTTTATCTGTAAATTGAATTACAAATAAAGATCAAGCAATTATTTTGTAATTACGGGTTGTTTGAAAACACTGATACAGGTGCTAAGTTATAAATGCTGCAATGGTGGCTTTAGTAATAATTATAACTTAGGCCTAATTGAAGGAGTGAATTATCGTTGAAATTAAGTACCAATCGAATTTAAATTACTACCTTTAATAGCTTAAGATAAATAATTTTAAGCTAAGAAAATGTGTACCTAACCTTGAACGAAATTATTTTTATAATCTTCACCAATGTGTTAGTCTACACACACACACACACACACACACACACACACACACACACACACACACACACACACACACACACACACACACACACACACACACACACACACACACCACAAATTGATTGGTTGAGTTTTTATGTGAAAGCTCCAATTGGTATAAGGAATTTAAATTCATCTGTAGATCTACTCCAGTTTGGTGGAGGAAGTTAGTGTAATTCGGCATCAGAGAAGCTGTGGTATTAAAAAAGTAGGGTTGTCGATACTAGCAGCTGGTAGGGGTTATATCAACTATTAAGTAGTAAGGTTTAAAGAGACTATTAATTGTTGGATAAAGTTGACGTGACGAGGAAAGTGCCATCAGTTTTTATTTCAATATTTTAAAGAATTATTTCGTAAAATTACATAGGAAGGAATAAGTAAGCCATTACATACGCCTACGGGCTAAGAGAACCAAAACCCAGCTGATCTTCTTACTGATCGGAGAACTCAACAGCACCAATGTTGCTTTAGTAAAATTTTGTAATTGTTAACTTTAACTGCCAACCTTACTTACTAAAGCTGGAATAACATTCCTGAAATTATTATGAAATATAAATTTTCATATTAGAATTAAATTGAGTATATAAAGTAATAAATCCAATATATAAAACAGAGACTTATACAACGTACCGAGGTTTTACATTTTATTGTTAAACTATAGTTAAATAAAAGTAATTTTTCTCATAGCTCTAATCAATAAACAACAAATCTTTTAAAGATAAATTTATTTGTGACACTAATTTTAATTAAACAAAGAATACGAATTAAATACAAGAGAATAGAGGAATATTAAAGTAAATATAAAAATAGAAATATAAAATGATTAATAAGAATTTAAAAGATGAGAAGATAAACTTGTATGCAAAATGATTGTGCGAGATAATAGGCGAGGACACTATTATAGACTCTTAACGGTACTTTTTAATTTTCTTTAAAACAATACCGTAATTTTCTTTAAAACAATTGGCTACGAACGTTTGCCAATTTATCGCAACCAAAGAGTATATGCTTTATAGCAATGATACCTCCACAGATCTGACTTAGTGGTTGATCCTCGTATTCATGAGGATGGATGGTGAAGACTACATCACCTCTTCTCCTTGGACTAAATAAAAGTCCTCCTTGGATGGATGGTATCCTTGATTTTCCTTGGTTTATTGTGATCTGCTGTGCATCGTCATTCTTCATACCCTGCACAGAATACGTACTTTATTACACATAAAACAATACGATGTCATTGGACGTCGTGTAGAAGTTGCGTCTTCTTATATTGTTCTTCCGGGTATTCCGCGACGACCAGACATCCAAAACTGAATGTTTCAATAACATCTGTGCCATACAGGCCGATTCACGATATTAGGCCCTACAAAGTAACATTTTGGAAAATATATATATAAAAAAAAAAAACTGTATACAACCACAGCTTCAGGTTTGCTACAGGTAATGCGTTAGGCCATATAAAATTCTTTGGTTGTAAATAAGAACGTAAATTTTATGGTACTTAACTTTATGGCACGCTAACTCAAAAAAAGTAGTCTAAGAAAAGTGTTTTGTTCAGTCACATAATCAAACTCTTTTATCTGGGAAACGGCTAAACTTTCAGAATAATGAGTTTGGAAAAAATCTATTGCTATTACGAATCATGATTAAAGATAAAATAAACTAAATGAATAAATAAAAGGAAGTTACAAATGTCAAAGGAAAAAAAGATACACAACAGGCCAAAAATAAGAAACAAGAAAATAAGGGAAACAAAATAGCAGTAATAAAAATATAAAAGGTTCAACAAATTGGTTAGAGTTGAGAAAGTAGAAGTATGTAATTTAATGATAGTGGGTAGCGAGCCCTGGAGGTGTATAGCGAGATCTTTTAGGTGCCCATGTCTGGAGGAGGCACCTACTTGGTAGTGCACATACCATATTGGTAGTGCACATACCTGGAGGAGTCTAGCGAGATCTTGGAGGTGGCTTATCTAGAGATACCTAGCGAGATCGTGGAAATGCGTATATCTGGAGATACCTAGCGAAGTCTTGGAAGTGAGCATGCCTGGAGGTGTTCAGCGAGATCTTGAAAATGCATAGGATTCGAGATACCTAGCGAGATCTTGGGTCGACAGGATCGCTTAGTTGTGTCAGACCTGCTCTTGGCCGAGGTGGACAGACGTTCACTCGCTACTAGGTAGAATTAGTTAACATTCCCAGTTACCGAGTAAGTAGTGAACCTATATCGCAAACCTATAGAGTAACTGCTAATCCCAAAGTTCTTTTGAAGCAGTTAATGTTAATTGTCGTTTAAAGCAGATATGATTTGTAAAGGTCAAGGTTAATAGACACTGGTTTATAGGCAACTACTGTACACAATTTTAAAGTACCTTGTTATTTCCACAATATAAGAGGTGACGATAAATCAGTTTTATGCCTTAAATGTTTCAATTAGTATTTCTTTCATTATTCACTCAAACGTAAAATAGTAATCACAAAATTTTATTTGTAAATTCGGCTATTAAAGCGTGATATTCAACGTTTTAACGTAAAATATTAGGTATTTAAATATTTCAGTGGAGAGCATTTTTGTTGGATCCAAGTCTCAGTAGAATTTTATTATCATTTGTCGATTGCTCCAAGTATGTTCTGAAACTCAGATTAAATTTGAAAGCATGAGCTGCAGTTGCATAAAAACCTTTTAGTTAAACCTGTTCTAGTAATGAGGATTTCATAAAGTTTGACTTTTTAATTTATATCCAAATATATTATCATTCCTAACAAGTGTTTTATTCACAATAATATTTAAAAATTTGCTAGCTCGATATTTTTTTTCAAAACTGTTGTCTTGTATATGTTCAGATTTTAGAAGTTCATTTTGAACATCCAGTGTAGTCTATTATATTGGAGAAAGAGAGAGAGAGAGAGAGAGAGAGAGAGAGAGAGAGAGAGAGAGAGAGAGAACGAGAGAGAGAGTGTGAACAAAGATATTAAACACATTTTTTGTATACTTAGGCTATTCCACTGTAGTAAAAGGTAAAATAATGCTTTGATACACCAATATTTACAACACTTTCAAGTAATATATATATATCTACGTCCATCCACGATCTGATTTATATATCTAGAGTCTGATTATAAGAAGACAGAGGGAACTTCTAGCTTTGCCACCCTAGTGAGTAGTTCCACTTCAGACGGTAGTTATCATTTTGCTAGCGAAGGAACATTCCCACGTGAGTTATCAATTTCCCTTATTCCTAGTATTAGTGATCATTATTTGAATTTCCTTCATTCTACTTCATTCCCTTTGCCCTTCCTTGCCGTCCATCATACACTCTAGTGTACCGGGTAGACACGTCCTTATGTCTGCACTAGAGAGTAGATATGTTGCAGGTATGCGTTCCTTCTTTCTTGACCCTAAAGGATTAGAGGATAGTATACTTAACCATTATCCTGCAGTATATACTAGGATGCTATAATTACACCAATTTACCTGTAGTATAGATCAGATAGTTTTTAACATTTGCCGTACTTGTCCATGATCGTTGTCATATTGTTCATTGGTAATTGTAGTCAAATTGATTTAAATTCTGCCTTTATTTACAAATTTATTAAAAATCTGATTTAATAGAAATTTTTCCGTTGAGAGTTCAATTAAAAAACTAAATCTAATATTTATTTCCTTTTAAAAGTAGTTTATTGTTTCAATATTATAAAGTTGTTGGAACGTCTAATGTAAATTGGAACTTATTTACGCTTTAAAAGAATTTATTAAACTGTGCTCAAATTATAAATGTTGTTCTGAGATAAAAGAATTGTATTCTAAACACCAAGTCAACAATTACTCTCATGTAATGTTTATTTTTAAATAGTTGTGTTTGATTCATCTAATGGCAATAACTGATAAGGCAACCGCCTACCACCAGACATAACGAAACGGTTGTAAGTATGTCAATGCCAGATTTTCACACAGTTCAAGTACAACTATGCTTGGCTGATCACCAATTGCAGATAAGGCAAAGTTTCACAGCTACAGCTTTACTTATGCACAATTGAATCATAATATTTTTTTTTTTTATCTTGTTGAAGTCGCGACCGGTTGATAAGCAAAATGTTTTTCTTTTTGCTGGTGTATGAACTGTTGCAATGTAAGTTCTGTAAAACAATGTTTTCGAATGGGGGCAGCATTTTCCCCCCTAGAATGTTTAAGAATTTGTAAAAAAAACATTATGCCCCGAGCTCTTCAGATGTACATTTTAGCCAGTCTTTTACGATATGTGACTAATCGAATCCGGTATTAGTTGGCTTACGACCCAGCGAATTAGAATAAAATAAAAACCTGTTGAAAGTCACATGATCATGTGTTATCATGCTGCATTTAAGGTATGCCTAATGTAAATTGATAACTAAGTCTGCACACTGTAGCCTATGCAAACGGCTCGTTATTTCTTGAAACGAATTGTGTGCAGGACACTTTCTTCACAACACATATTCCGCTTTTGTTTTACCGACAGCAGACTTATTTAGGCCCCTTGACACCAAGATTATTATTTACAATATCTACAAGTATAGTATTGTGGTTGGGCTCCCTTACTTTATTCGTCTTGTTGCGTAAAATGTCTCTTTAAACAAAGCGTTTTAGTTAAAATATATTCTCTAATTTATTAAAAGTATTGTAACAAATAAATCAGGCGATAGAATTGTCATGTTTACGAATTATAAAAGCGCTCGTAAATTTCTAACTATTTATTTTTCGTGGTGAGTCTTGTGTTAAATATGGTTTTCTTTGTTAGGTACTTTACCTTCAATATAATGCTTAATCCTTTGTAAATTGTAAATACAAATAAAATGTTTATTGTGAATTGTATAATTTGATTTTGTGTTACAATACTTTAAATTATTATAGAATGTGGCTAATACTAACAATTTGAGCCTTGTTATAGTGGCACCCACAAATACTCTTAACAGATAGATATATATTTTTTAAGAAAATCAGTCAGAGAGAAAGAAAGTGATAAAGAGGTACTGTTAAGAATTTTGACAGGATGAAAGTTTAGAAATAAACACTTACATCAAGGATAAACTGACAAGAATCAGCTGTTACTCGTCTAAACATAAATGTTATAATAGTCTTGCTTCTTTGTTATAGTGTCTTTTTTAATATTATTTGTATATTTAATGTTCTATATTAATATAAATTTAATGGTTAGAATGTAATGGAAGAAAAATTTTAATTATTCGAATTCCAATGCAAAAATATTGAATCAAAGAAACTTTGACAATTTACAAATAGATTCGTTAATCCACTGCTGAGATTACTGTGCTCCTTGAAAGAGCCGATAGATAGCGTCCTCTCTTTCCGACAGACATAATCCAGCTTAGCGGCTCAAGGGATAAAGCCACAATAATTTGTATTGTTTTAAAACAGCTGGAATGTATTGACAAGCTTTGAGTATGAGTCTGTTGTTTTCGTGATTATGTCCTACTCGTGGTATTTGCATTTGTTTTGAAATAGAGACCAAGGTGGACCAGTCAGTGGGCGACGGATTACTCAGGCAATATCTCGCAACAGGTCGCAAGGGAATTCGGTACCCTTTAAAATTATGAGCATCAAAGAATAGCGATCCAATCTGCGATAAATGTAAAAGCAAACTTTGAGAGAGCCGCACGCACGCAAAAGCACATACAAAGCGAAATATACATATTTAGGCCTAAAACCTGCTTATAGGCAATTTATTAATAAAATACATACAATAAATAACTTTTTAGTGTTTTAAAAGTACTAAACAAAAATTTTAAAATATCCTAGAAGTAAATAGACGAGTTAGTAACATAGATAAAGCAAAGTTCATCTTTTAATATTTAAACTTTGGCTTACTCGAATAGAGGCAGATCCACAAGATAGTCAGGTAGCTTTAAACATCATCTTTGACAGCTAATTGCATAAAATATGAGGCTTTTAAAGATAGATGTTAAAGTGCATACGTCAAAGATGTTGAACGTACTGTATGTAGGCTTATGGATTTGTTTTCGTGACGTGAAGTCGCAGGAAATATTACGTTGCGCTTCAGACACCTTTAGTTAGGTTTGTTGGTGATGTGTTCAATTGGTTTGGTTTGTGTGTGTATGTTTGTGAAACAGAGACGGAGAGATACAGAGGAAGAGGGAGAATATCTTTATATTGAATTTTAAATATACGTTGTTTTTTATTTTGAATTGTGTAATATGTACTTTTTAGTATGAACATAGAGAGTGGTGCAAAATAAAATATAATCTACCGATGCTGCAGTAATATTTAAAATAGAGAAAGAGCTCTGCATAAAAACAAGTAAGAATTCTTCCAGAAGGCTTTTAGCGAAGTTACTAAATATTGTAAAATATAAAAAACGTAGACTATTTAAATAAGCTCTAATAATATTATGCTGTCTATTGTTATAATATACCTTCTGTCGTTAAAAATATTTTGGAAACTGTTTTTTGTGGTTTCCTAATGTTATAAGAGTTTCTCTTATCTTATTCAAACAATATTCAGCTAAACTTTGATCGAATGAATCATTCTTTCGCCATAAAGTGATGCAGTGCCCAACAGTTCAAATATGACCGTTTAAGAAATCGAGTTTTAAAATATCTTCAAACCAAAAATAATTGATGATTTTAAACGGATTGTCATTTAGAACAATACTTTAATACTGCTCGTAATTTTATTATTTCTCAACATCCTTAATCCTTGTATCTCAACACTTAATCCTTATTCCTCAATATCCTCAATCCTTATTCTACAACGTCCTTAATATTCAACAAATATTTAAATATTTGTGTGACGTTTTCGGATTTTATCTGATTCTATAAAATGGTTTAATAATTTTACCAATAATACAAAATTATTCTATACTCAGACATTATGAGGTCTGATATGAGCCTAATAAAATTCAAAGAGAAACCGGGTAAAATAAAGGAGAGGATTTATTCAACCCGCTCTGCGCAGAACAATAGAACTCTGCGCAGAAGAATAAAATCTTAAGACAAACACTGAGTAAGATATAAGCTCTGACATAGATATAAATCGACTACGAAATTTTACAGCAAACCACTTTCTAAAACAGACAATACTCGGTCTTTTTCCAGACACTATGCGCACAACAGAGATCGTCATGTTACACAAGAAAGTTCTCGTTAAGAAATTGAAAATTAAAGGGAAATATGTCAATCATGAAACTGCAGTGTAACTTCATAAACCTTAGTTAAATAGGCACCAATAAGTAAATTAAGTATATTTTGCTCCAGATATTTACAAGTCAGTATATTAGAAATCTATGTTTACAGTAATATATTAGGTAATAATATAATCTAATTGGTAATCAATAATAGACGAAGTGACTCAACCTAAAGGTCGGAGAAACAGCTGTTACGTATATGCATACGTTATTACATAGATATATCAAATATACTAAATATTTGAATATGTGAGATATTGTATTTGAGAAAAAGGTTTTGAACATAACCTCCAAATAACCTCTAAGTTGAGATGAGGGCTACTGTTAGCGTTAGTCTAGCACCATGTTTGGGTTTCGGAAATCTTTAGAACAGCTCGGAAAAGAGATCTGCCGGGAAAGCATCGGTAGATCAAGCTCTATCTAGCTTGAAAGATCACTACCCCCCCCCTCCTGTAAAAGCTATAAAGTTGTAGAGAAAGGGAAATTATTGCGATTGTACATTAGAATTCTCAAGTAATGACGTCAATTAGTAAATAACTTAACCACTGCTGACTAATTTTAACTATAATATTTTAAATTATAAACCCAATAACCACAAAATAACTTTATTTATTCACTTTATGTACATTTCAGTTACAAGGTAACCATCTTCAGAAGTACTGAACAAAGAATTAATTTAATTTAAAACGTAACATATATAGCAATAAAATATGGAGGTTATAAATTGAACTCTTATTTTGTCTTATCTTACAAGACAAAATGAGAGTTAAATTTATAACCTCAATATTTTATTGCTATATATGTTACTTTTTAAATTAAATTAATTCTTTGTTCAGTACTTCTGAAGATGGTTACCTTGTAACTGAAATGTACATAAAGTGAATAAATAAAGTTGTTTTGTGGTTATTGGGTTTATAATTTAAAATATTATAACATAGGCCACAGTTGCTCAAGAAATCATTATATATAATTTTAACTAAATAAATAAAAAGTCACTGACCACAATATAAAAATCTTTTATTTTGCTAAAACTACTTTATGTACATCTCGATTACATGGTACTCATCTTTAGAAGATGATTACAATGTAATCGAAATGAACAAAATAGTTTTTTGTAAAATAAAAGGTTTCTATATTGTGGTTAAAGAGTTTTTATTTATTTAGTTAGTGACGTAAACTTTTAACAATTCATTTTCAGACATAGGCTCGAAATAAACAAAGTTCTTAAAATAGTTTTTGGGAACGAAGCTTGACACTTTTAAGAACTGGTATAAAACTGCAGAGAAAAAAAAGAATTTCTTAGGATTCTAATAAGGACTTATTGCGTTAAAATTAAATGAAAACATAATTTTTTTTGAATATTTATGTTCCTTGAGTGGCCCATTTGTATAATAATAATACTAAAAGTAAATAAAATAAGTAAATTAATGAAGTTAATGTATTTTACGTAGATTAATGAAGGTCATAATAAAATACTAAAATGCATGGCACATTACAATATATAATACATTTCCCATTGCAATATATAATACATTGCAAATTACAAAATATAATACATTGCACATTACAAAATATAATACATTGCACGTTACAATATATAATACATTTCCCATTACAATATATAATACATTGCACATTACAAAATATAATACATTGCACATTACAATATATAATACATTTCCCATTACAATATATAATACATTGCACATTACAAAATATAATACATTGCACGTTACAATATATAATACATTTCCCATTACAATATATAATACAATACACATTACAATATATAATACATTGCACGTTACAATATTTAATACATTGCACGTTACAATATATAATACATTTCCCGTTACAATATATAATACATTGCACGTTACAATATTTAATACATTGCACGTTACAATATATAATACATTGCACGTTACAATATATAATACATTTCCCATTACAATATATAATACATTGCACATTACAAAATATAATACATTGCACGTTACAATATATAATACATTTTCCATTACAATATATAATACATTACACATTACAAAATATAATACATTGCACGTTACAATATATAATACATTTCCCATTACAATATATAATACATTGCACATTACAAAATATAATACATTGCACGTTACAATATATAATACATTTCCCATTCCAATATATAATACAATACACATTACAATATATAATACATTGCACGTTACAATATTTAATACATTACACGTTACAATATATAATACATTTCCCATTACAATATATAATACATTTCCCATTACAATATGTAATACATTGCACGTTACAATATATAATACATTGCACGTTACAATATATAATACATTGCAAATTACAATATATAATAAATTGCACGTTACAATATATAATACATTGCACATTACAATATATAATACATTGCACATTGTAATATATTTCATCCTGTTTACATTATAAGAAGTCAAACATATAGAAATCGAAGTCTTAGGTTGTAATACCCTACAAGATTAAAATATTTTCCAAAGATTAGGCAGTGTAACTCGTCAGTTAGAAACCCGAATGTCTACAGGACTTGTGTAATATAGGCTTTGTAAAGAGCTTTCAAGAGACCGGTGTGGTCGGTTGTGGAGATGTAACGGTCCGGTCAGCTGATCTTGCACTACTAACCTGCTCTTGCTACGGCCAGCCACGCTCTCCGCGTTTACATGTTGCTTTCCGCTCGAGAAAGGGCAGCATTGTTACATAAGTTAAATGCCACATTGCCGCCAAAGCGTGGATGTAACTGGCCGCCAGGAAAGACTAAGTCTCGCTTTATAACTCTGAAATAACAATATGTAAACTGAAATGAAGGGGACTCTTTTCAATGGGTAACATAAGTGCGTAGTAAATGGAACCATGTGTCAGACAGGTGTAGTATTAGATCATGGATAGGCAGTAAAACATGAATACGCACGACTCACATCTTACGTGTTTATCATTCTAACGCGAATAAACCTAACACGCTTATTCTACAATACTTATTATTACAGTAGTAGAACCGATCAATATGCTTTTATAAACAGTTAAAGTACAGTACAGTACTGTACCTTATTTGCGTGTTTTGTACTGTATTACAGTACATGTGATTAATCAATTAAAGTAACACTACTATTATTTAGCCCACCGTACTTAAAGTTGTTTAATAAAGGCATCATTTTATTCCTGGTTTATCTCTAGTTTCGGATTACAAGGCTATGAACAATGTCAGTCACTATATATCCTTCAGCTATTATGATAGTTCCTTGGCCTTTTCTGTACAAACGTTTTAATTCTTTATAATAATCATAATTTACGTTTATAGAAACAAGTATTATAAAATTAAAAAAAGTCAATTCCTATAAGTTCAAAAATTTTTTTTTATATTACAATAAATATAAATATTTGTATGCATAGACATCTGACCTAATCACAATTTTAAGTAGCAAATCAGAAAAAGAATTTCCTTGCAATTTTCCATATTCCTCTTTGTACAGTACATGGTGTTGCACTATTATTTTTGTTTGTAACGATTTATTTTCTTTTTTTTGTTAGCTAATTTATGAAGCTGATGGTGGTCTATAATTTTTCATTCTATCCATCTCTTAACTATTGTAAAGAAACTTTCTCTTAAAGTTTCATATACATCTTAAGTAATTAATTTCTAGTTATGGAAAAGTTGGTACAACGTAAGTGCTGGATTTCAAACATTTAGTTACTCCGGCCGAGGCAATAACTTTCAAAAATTTAATTAATTAATACATATCTGAAAAAACTGTATTAATATCAATTTTCATCCATTACAGGTTAAAAAAAATGTATTTGAACTTGATTGGATGAGAAAAGATGTAGTTTATTAACGACTGAAAATTTTTACAAGATATAAGGAGAGTGTAAGCTAATAGTAGGAATATAAAAATACACAAAACGAAGTAGCGTCTAACACGAGCTCAAAATACTGGGTGGTCTCGTCGAAGAAACGCGTAATTCGCGGTATACAATACTAAATATGAGTGGCTTGCTGAAATAAATATGAAAACGTGAATAGCGTTAGTTAAACGTGTTTGCGTAACTTTACCCCTAAGCGCGTTCCACCGAAGTACATTTTAATTTACCAACATCTATATTTAATTTTTTTTTAAGGTTTATTACTTTAAAAAAATATTTTATTAGTTTAACGTATGCGAAATATACTACAGTACTCCATGATTTAATATAGCAGTCTAATTAATGGGTGCTTTCTAAGAAGTTAAAATAGATTCGAAAGACGGAAGCTTACTGTCCGAAACTTGACATCAACGATAATGTAAGCGTACTCAACAACAATAATATAGTTACACGCAAATAATGTTTCTGGTGATCTAAAATCATCTGTAGTCTTAATTAATTAGCATTTAATTAAGTATGATTAACTTCACGTTATTTCATCGACCGATGTATTTTAAAAGCTTGTGAAGTACAACTCAATCTGTTATTATTTCTTATTCTTTTCAGTTTAAAATGTTCTGTACACATTCTAGCAACTTGCTATATTTTTCTACTAGGGTATTATTAATATTGTATTTTTTTGCGTGAAAGCTGAATGAAAGTATATCTTACGCGTTAAAACAGGTGTTATGCAAAGTAATCTAAACCCATATACTGTACTCGTTGCATGAAATCTTATTTTCACTTAATTTAAGTATCAGCTGTAGCCTACGTCATAGCGTGATCACCGCCATCTATTGATTATTAGTTGCATTTATATTATTCATTCTCAAGCTCAATAGTATAAGTTACAGAGTGCTCGGTTAAAAAAGTAGGCGGTCGCATTTTTAATTATTATTATTATTTTTTTTTTTTGAAAAAATGTCGACTTAGGCGCATTTAATAAAATGCCCAAAATTCATGTCGATCGGATGAACGGTTTAAGAAGGTATAAGAGAAATGCACACATTATATAAAGATAGCTGTTACCCTTTTAATAATAAGTTCTGTATCTGCCTAATATTGTGTCTTACAACTTAATTTTAGTTAAAAAAATTATTACAAAGTATTACCCTACTTAAACATATGTGTATATGATGATAAAGTAATTTGACAAACAAATTCTTCCAATAAATAACCCACGTTATTTATCAAACTCATTTAAAAACAATGCCACCATTTTCAACTATTACAATTAGTTACAAATCACACTAATCTTTCTTTCCAAATAATCAATAATTTGTAAGTTTCAGCTCCAGCTTTGGTGACATTAATCTTAGAATGCTTTTAAGAAATAAACTTTATTTAAATGTATTCAGTTTACTACTTAACAGTTATACACTTCAAGCTACGCTCAAACCTAGTTTAAGACCTACATGGCGAAGAAAGTTTTGAATCAATTAGTTTTTTGAACACTGACTGGGGTTTTATTATTATTATTAAAACTTAAGGATTTTACCGATTAACTCAAACTTAGTGTTGCTCTAATGGTTTTGGGAAATCAAATTATTTTAAAGCGTCCGAGTCACATCCTTCCAAGGGCGAAGTAAAGGAAGTTTTGGAGGCTAGGTCTTCCCACACGTTTCTGTTAAATCCTTTATGGTCTAGAAAATGACCAGTTTTGTAACAAATTTCATATTAATTCCAAAACCTTTTAAGGAAATTCAAATGTTATAATTTCAAGATAAGATTACCTAGATATAAAACTAGTTAATAGTAAACTGACATGAAAATAAGTCCCTCAGCATAAAAACGCTTTTTTCTACCTTCCCATCCATTAAACGCCCTGCCTTGAAAATACCTCTCATTACCAATCCCTTTACCATTACCAAATCCAGCCTTCTACCAAAAGCCCTGTTCCCACATTCCTACCCGTAACCAGTGCCGCGGTGACAGACGCTGCAAAACCTCGGGAACCACCAAGCCCCTCCTTCTCTGACTCATTTACTTGTACAGTAAGTTGAGAGCACAGAGAGCAGAGTTTTGGGGCTAGAACGTCCCAGGAGGTTGATGAAAATGTAATAATATGGCCAGATTTGTAACAAATTCAATATTAATTTCTTATTAGGAAATTCAATTACATTATACCCTCGATTCAATGACTAATACAGCCCATACAAACACCCCCTCAATATATTATAATTTCAATATAGTTTCCATATGAAACGAGTTTATAATAAGCCGAGGGATTGATTATTAAATAACCGAGGTATTAAATATTAAAATTCAAAGCTCATTGAGCACTCTTTAAATTTAGAATGGATTTACATTGAAATATTGTAGAGGGTTTTTGCACAAAGGCCACAGAGCCTTATGCAACGCTACTATCAAGTGTTCATTCGAGTGCAATTTAATTTCCCTTAATTATCTTTCATGTTTTTCCTTATCTTCTCTTTAACGAATGTTACCGTGTTACGTTATCAGCCTTTACGATTGTAGATTTTATTAGCACTTAATCAATTGTGCGATTATGTGGGATCAAGTTAATTTTGTAATCTTAGTAGGAAATTATATGTTTTGTGTTAACTGTTGTATTTTTTGCTTTCTTTCAAGATGATATAAAAAGGACAATGAGAGGAAAAGTCGTCCGTGTTTACTCTTAACGGGGTCAGATATTTAACACATCGGCGAGACCAGTGGCCATTGTGCTAAGTGATAATTTCCGGTAGGCCTTCTTGAAACAGAACTTATTGCTATATTCACAGCACTGTGTAAAACACTGAAACAAAACAAAAAAAAAAACACCCTTGTTATTAAAGAAGTACTACTTGTCAATATAAAGAACTGCAAAAGTGGAATTAGATTATGAGGATCATAATATTATGTTGAAACTTAGTAGGATCACGTCACATGAAAATAAAATTAATGTAAACTTAAACAAATCCTTTAAGTTGATCGCACTGGAAAAGCATGATGACTGCCTAAAAGAAACTGATGCTCGCTTAGTGTGGTCGGAAACGTTTTTATGAGTTTAACAAACTTTCTTTAATTAATTACATTCGTGACTTCATAATGTCATTGCGTTTCAGTATAAACGTTTCGCATAACGCCATGGAAGTAGAACTGGCGATCCATTGGCGCGCACCCACCCCTAACTCGGCCGCTACGTAACCTAGGACTATAGGGGTAGGTTTGGATGATGCCGAAGGTCACCCCGGCCGTGACCGTAGCCTTAGGGGTGGTTTCGACCACGTTTAGAGGGGTAGGGGGTAGTTTTTCGAAAAAAATAAATTCCAACCCCCTGACCTAAGCTAGCCAAAATGGATCTAACCTAACCTAACCTAAGTGTTGGGGGTGACCTCGGCTACGTTCAGGACCATCACCGGGGGTAGCTCCGGGGGTGGATTGGGGGTGGGGGGTAGTTTTCGAAAAATTTTTGGAAAAACGTGCCTTGACCGATAGGGTGTGTCTAGAGTGCATTATCGCGTCGGTAGGGGTAGTTTCACCTAGGGGTAGTTTTTAAAAAAATACGAAATTGCCAAAAATCGATCGGTTGGATCAAATGACCGCACGGGATATGTGTAGAGTCTATTATGGACCATTGCGGGGGTGGTTTCACCTGTGGGTTGTCTTCAGAATGCCAAAAATAATAGGCGGAATAGCTCCGGTGGAGGGGGTAACTTTTGGAAAGACTTAACGGTTATCTGAAGTAAGGCCTCTTAGGTAGTGTAACCCAGGAATAGCTCCGGTGGAGGGGTAACTTTTGGAAAGACTTAATGGTTACCTGATGACGTATCAGCGCTCGAGCAACTCTATGCAAGTAGCAGGCTCACCCTAACTATAGCGGTCTACCCCAAATGAATCGGGTGATGAGGGGCCCTGGGGTAAACGACTGCCAAACTCAAAATTTGTCTATCCTACTAAATTAATAAACAATACACTCAGCCTTTAAGTAAAGCTACACAAGAGCAGGGCTAGGATGGTTGCTATACCAACTACCAAGACAAATACCCCCACCAAGTCCTAAGTAAAGCTACCACAGAGTTAGACCTTAGGTAAAGCTAACACGGAGCAAAGCCTCGTGTAAAAGCTATCCCGAAGCCAAGCCCTAGGTAAAGTAACCCAGGAACTAGACCTCCGGTAAAGCTACCACGGAGTTAAACCTTAGGTAAAGCTAACACGGAGCAAAGCCTCGGGTAAAAGCTATCCCGAAGTCATGCCCTAGGTAAAGTAACCCAGGAACCAGACCATCGGTAAAGCTACCACAGAGTCGGAGCGTAGGTAAAGCTACCACAGAGTTAGACCTTAGGTAAAGCTAACACGGAGCAAAGCCTCGTGTAAAAGCTATCCCGAAGCCTTGCCCTAGGTAAAGAAACCCAGGAACCAGACCAACGGTAAAGCTACCACGGAGTCGGGGCCTAAGTAAAGCTACCATGGAGTTAGACCATAGGTAAAGCAAACACGGAGCAAGGACTCAGGTAAAAGCCATCTCGAAGCCTGCCGATAGGTAAAGTAACCCAGGATTCAAGCATCAAGTGGGGGTGGCTATCAAATAATATATGAAATTACCAAAAAAATGATCGGTTAGATCAAACGACCAACGACCTAGATAGAGTTCAAATAGTCAACAAGTTGAATCAACCAATCACAACGCAGGGGCCCGGTAGGCCTACGTAAACGGTCAATGTAAGACGAGAAGGCCTATATAACGTGTTAAACCAATATATATGACAGCCCACATAATGTGTTAAACAAACTTCTACAACCACAGGTCAGTGATGCCCGTGATGGAGATACGACCAACCTTTGAAAGTTAGGGGTGGTTTTGGATGATGCAGGCGGTCGATGTGACCTTGATCGTAGCCTTGGGGGAGGGTTCAACCACGTCTAGAGGGGTAGTTTTTAGGAAAAATTATTTTCAACCCACTAACCTAAGTTAGCCAGAGTGCTTCTAACCTAACCTACTGTTGGGTGTTCAACCACGTCTAGAGGGGTAGTTTTTAGAAAAAATTATTTTCAACCCACTAACCTATGCTAGCCAGGGTGCTTCTAACCTAACCTACTGTTAGGTGTGCGATAAAGATGAGGATCATCACGCCATCTGCCATGTACAGAGATATTGTGATGGTTTAGTTAGTGACCCTCATTTGGCCTGTGTGATAGGCTATTCAATCGTAGCGCTATTTACTTAGCTAGTGTGACGAGTTATGTGTTGGTAGCTGTGATAAGTAATGTATTGGTAGCCGTCCACACCTTGCTGTTGTCGTAGTTCATGAGGTGGTAGGTTTTCCTTACGGAGCTATTGTCTTAGCACTGATATAGGTCTTACGTAGGTGTTATCTTGGTCACGGATCGATAACTGTTTTTACGTAGCTATTGTGGTGTTGGTAGCTGTCTTTACGTGGCTAGTGTAATGGTTCATTATTTAATAGCAATCATTACTGAGTTAGGTTATGCATCTTTAGCTGTCTTTACATAGCTATTATGATAGGGTATGTATTGGTTGTTATCTTTTCGTAGCTATTTTAAAGGGGTAGGCATTGTTAGCTGCCTTTACGCAGTTATTGTGTGACAGGTTATGCATAGCTGTTTTTACATAAGTCTTGTGATAGGTTATACAATATTAACCGTCTGTACGTAGCTATTATGGTAGGGTGAGCAGCGGTAGCTCTAACGTAACTATTGTGATATAGTATGGATTGGTAGCTGTCTTTACGAAGATATCTCTTAAGGTCTTAAATTGATAAAGGGCGTTACGTAACCATTGTCTTTGATTAGGAGTCGGTAACAGTTTTGACATACCTATTGTGGTGGAGTATAAATTGGTAGCTGTTTTACAGAGATGGTGTCTAACGTCTCGGTTTGATGGAGAACATACCTGGACAATATGTGTAATGGCCTTGACGGTTTCTGCATAGCTATTTTGGTACGCGTTGATAGCTATAATTATGTCTAGGGCTTAAGGCTTTTGCCGGTGCCTTCACTAACCATAACCCATTTGACCTCGGTTTAGATGTTGGTTGATTAGCGTAAGTTTTTCATTTTGATTAGCTGATACGTTGATCTGGGCATAGCCGCCATAGCCTATTTGGACTTGGTGTCAATGCTGTTCGTTTGAACTTCACGTATGTTGGTTGGTTAAACTACGCGTATGACAGTAGTTTAGTTGAAACGTTGGTTATTTGATCTAGCCTACACAGGCCATCACGGTATCAACATTGCCACCATCTTGTTCTCCACCTGAATGACGTCATATTCGATCCTAGGTTGTGTATCGGATACTGTGTGTTACCTTATATCACGCCGCTCATGAAATGCTATGTGTTTGTCAAGCTATACTTCGGGTGCTATATGACGAACTTTAGCCGAGCTATGCAACGGATATTATGTGTTCATACTTCTCATCGGATACTCTGTGTTAGCCGTAGTCAGGCTATGGTTTGAATATGTTGTGTTAGCCCTAGTCATGGCTTGCATCGGCCGCTATGCGTTAATGATTATCCGGGCTATGTATCAGGTATTATGTGGTAATTTGTGGGCAGCTTGTAGGTTAGTGTGTGATATCCATTAGCTAAACTATGCACCGAATATAATGTGTTATACTTTGTAGGTCCATGTCTTCTTAGCATAATATCTATGCTGGCTTACACACACATATATGTTTAACACATTATGTATTCTATTATGTATTTGGGCTTAACATAGTATGATAGCATGCATGATGGCTTACCATAGTATTTATGTAGGTTTACAAGCATATTAGTTTAACGGCGTATATATGGCTATTTAGAGTATATTGCATGCTGGTTTAACATAGTATATATGCCTATATTGGTTAGCACTGTATGTATATAGGTTGCGCGATTTTTTTAAATTATATTGTAGTATTTGCTGACCGTCATGGGCGTGATAGGTTATGCATTGTTAGCTATACGATATAGTACTTCCCGTATTATACAGCCGCCTGCCTGAGGTTCTACCTGATAGACGGGTGAAAATGTGTGTCGGACTCTGATCATATAAGCTTGGGCCTGTGGTTTACCGACATAGTAGGCCTTATGGATACAACGTGTTAATCGTTAGCGGGGCCTCTGGATACTATATATTAAACCCTCGTCAGGCTATGCATTGGATACTATGTGTTATTGATCAGGTATTATGTGGTACCTGTAGGATAGTGTGTGATAGCCGTTTAGCTAACCTATGCAGCGGATATAATGTGTTCAGGCCCTTGTCGGCTTAGCATAATATGTATGGTGGCTTACACATGTTTGTTTAACGCGATATGTAGGCCTAACATAGTATATACGCCTATCTATGATAGCATACATGTTGGCTTACCAGAGTATTTATTTGGTTTACACGCATATTTATTGAACACACTATAAGGGCAATCACTTATACAGGCTTAACATATTATATAGGCATATGTGGGTAACGGGATGTATATAGGTTAACCTGCATATTGGTTTAACAACGTATATTTGGCTATTTAGAGTATATTGCACGCTGTTTTAACATAGTATATATGCCTGAATGTTGGCTTAGCACTGTATGTATAGAGGTTGCGCGACTTACCTTATATTGTAATATTTGTTGACCGTGATGGGCGTGATAGGCTATGCATTGTTAGCTATACCATATAGTACTTCCCCTATTATACGGTTGCCAGGTTCTACCTGATAGACAAAGTGAAAATAGCTTAGATCATATAGGCCTTGGCCGGCGGTTTACCGACATAGTAGGCCCATGTAAGTCGGCTTAGCATAGTATGTATGCAGGTTTACATGCATATTTGTTTAACACCTTATGTGGACTATCACGTTTGTAGGCTTAACACGGTATATACGAATATGTATGATAGCATGCATGTTGGTTTAGCACCGTTTTAGGATCGTTTTATAACATATATTTATTCACGTTTTGTGATGGGCCTTTTTATTAGTGTTTCTCCATATATACTTTTATATCTAGATACATTTGCAGCTATAGGATATATCCATTGAGGCTATTTAATTATTTACATTGATTCCTGATTATATATGTAGGCCTTGGGTTCTTCTGTCTGTCCAGGTGCTTACTTCTACTATCTGTCCAAGTACCTGCTTCTTCTATCTGCCCAGGTGCTTGTTTCTTTTATCGGTCCAGGTCCTTGCTTCTTCTATCAGTCCATGTACCTGCTTCTTCCATCGGTACAGGTCCTTGCTTCTTCTATCTGTCCAGGTATTTGCTCTTTTTATCGGTCCAGGTCCTTGCTTCTCCTATCTGTCCATATCCTTACTTCTTCTATGTTATTTAGGGGTAGGCCACTCTGGTTATAGGTGCGCATGTCGCTCGTACGTCATCAGATATATTATATCTTTACGTGGGCTTGATAGGTTATGCATTGGTAGATGTACCTTATAGTACTTCCTATATTATACGATTGCCAGGTTCTATCTGATATATGAGGTGAAACTATCTCAGTTCATATAGGCTGTGGCCAGTGATTTACCGACATAGTAGGCGCATTTAGGGATTCATGTATGTAGGCCTAGCATAGTATGTATGCAAGCTTGCGTATTTGTTTAACACATTATGTGGGCTATCGTATATATTGGTTTAGCTATACCTTATAGTACTCCCCATATTATACGGTTGCCTGCCCGTGGTTCTGCCTGATATATGAGGTGAAACTATCTCAGTTCATATAGGCTTTGGCCTGTGATTTACCGACATAGTGTGTCGGCCTAGCATAGTATGTATGTAGGCTTGCATATTTGTTTAACACATTATGTGGGCTGTCATATATATTGGTTTAACACGTTATATAGGCCTTCTCGTCTTACATTGACCGTTTACGTAGGCCTACCGGGCCCCTGCGTTGTGATTGGTTGATTCAACTTGTTGACTATTTGAACTCTATCTAGGTCGTTGGTCGTTTGATCTAACCGATCATTTTTTTGGTAATTTCATATATTATTTGATAGCCACCCCCACTTGATGCTTGAATCCTGGGTTACTTTACCTATCGGCAGGCTTCGAGATGGCTTTTACCTGAGTCCTTGCTCCGTGTTTGCTTTACCTATGGTCTAACTCCATGGTAGCTTTACTTAGGCCCCGACTTCGTGGTAGCTTTACCGATGGTCTGGTTCCTGGGTTACTTTACCTAGGGCATGACTTCGGGATAGCTTTTACCCGAGGCTTTGCTCCGTGTTAGCTTTACCTAAGGTTTAACTCCGTGGTAGCTTTACCGGAGGTCTAGTTCCTGGGTTACTTTACCTAGGGCTTGGCTTCGGGATAGCTTTTACACGAGGCTTTGCTCCGTGTTAGCTTTACCTAAGGTCTAACTCTGTGGTAGCTTTACTTAGGACTTGGTGGGGGTATTTGTCTTGGTAGTTGGTATAGCAACCATCCTAGCCCTGCTCTTGTGTAGCTTTACTTAAAGGCTGAGTGTATTGTTTATTAATTTAGTAGGATAGACAAATTTTGAGTTTGGCAGTCGTTTACCCCAGGGCCCCTCATCACCCGATTCATTTGGGGTAGACCGCTATAGTTAGGGTGAGCCTACTACTTGCATAGAGTTGCTCGAGCGCTGATACGTCATCAGGTAACCATTAAGTCTTTCCAAAAGTTACCCCTCCACCGGAGCTATTCCTGGGTTACACTACCTAAGAGGCCTTACTTCAGATAACCGTTAAGTCTTTCCAAAAGTTACCCCCTCCACCGGAGCTATTCCGCCTATTATTTTTGGCATTCTGAAGACAACCCACAGGTGAAACCACCCCCGCAATGGTCCATAATAGACTCTACACATATCCCGTGCGGTCATTTGATCCAACCGATCGATTTTTGGCAATTTCGTATTTTTTTAAAAACTACCCCTAGGTGAAACTACCCCTACCGACGCGATAATGCACTCTAGACACACCCTATCGGTCAAGGCACGTTTTTCCAAAAATTTTTCGAAAACTACCCCCCACCCCCAATCCACCCCCGGAGCTACCCCCGGTGATGGTCCTGAACGTAGCCGAGGTCACCCCCAACACTTAGGTTAGGTTAGGTTAGATCCATTTTGGCTAGCTTAGGTCAGGGGGTTGGAATTTATTTTTTTCGAAAAACTACCCCCTACCCCTCTAAACGTGGTCGAAACCACCCCTAAGGCTACGGTCACGGCCGGGGTGACCTTCGGCATCATCCAAACCTACCCCTATAGTCCTAGGTTACGTAGCGGCCGAGTTAGGGGTGGGTGCGCGCCAATGGATCGCCAGTTCTACTCATGGAAATAAAAATCCTTGATTATAATTATGCAGCTACGGTTTTTAGTTATAACTGTTTCTAAAATTTAAAAAAATATTAATTATAAACAAATTTTATTTATTTAAGTTAGTCTTGTGTGAAGGAGTAATGAACTACAATTGTTGGTAATTCTTTCACGTGTTCAAGGTGCATTTTATATTATTACTCAACAATACATTGCAAAAGCAAATAAACAAATAAGAATACTTTATTCTGAATTTCTCTTAACTTGAAATAAGTTATGTATTCTCATTTACAATGTCTTAAAATAAGACAAAAACTAAACAAAAAAATATAATATGAGTGGTTTTAATAATTTTCCAACAGCAAAATTATGTCAGTTGTGAAAAATGTAATAACAACCCCGACAACAATAACGTCAAACGAATTTATAGACACTTTAAAAATATCAAAAAGTCAATGCTAATTGTCTTGTAAAATAATAAATGTATGGGACAATATATGTATGGGAGAATATATGTATGGGACAATATATGTATGGGAGAATAGCGTGAATGATAATTTAAACAAGGAAAACTTTTAGCTACAAAGAAACATTGTTTGTAAGAGTTTTAATGTTTTTTTCTTTGCTAAATTTTGTTAAAAGGCTAGAAGTCACTCTATATTTAGCTGCAATTGGTTTGGCTACTGGGATCGAACCCGCGATAGTTTGCTTATTAGTCATTAGATAGACAAAATGTCCTTTCGGCGATAAACCTAATCTACTCAGTGCATTTAAAATCTCGAAATATAGTTTTCTGCAGGTTTATAAATATTCTATCTAAGCTTAACAATTAGGGTACTTTTAACAAAATTTAGACATTAGTTTTTATTAATGTTGTTATTTATACGATTTAAAAAACTGTTTTTTTTTTTAAAATCAATTACGTAATTAATTTTATATATGACTTTATTTACACAGATAAACACGCTTTTATTGTTATCATTTTGCGTGTTCACGTACTGTGTTTCTGGTGTGTATGCATAATTTCTATTTAAAGTGACAGTTTTGATTTTATATATGATTGTATACGGCAGATAAAATACATTCTATTGGTATAATGTGTGTTACAGCATAATTAAAAAAAGCACACAAGATAATTCACAAATGCAATATAAAATTAATTGTGGTCACATGTTTTCTTTCCCAAAGATGTTAAAGAGAATTCAATATTAATAGTAGAATTGTAGGATTGCATATGGTTGGCTTCAGTTTGTAGAGAAATATGTAATAATTTTAAAGTGAATTAATAGCTTTGACCAGAACCGCAGACAGACGGTTTCGTTTCGGACTCTCAGAGTTGTAGCCAGTAACAGGGTGGTAACTTTAAAAAATTCAAGGTAAAATATGCCTAAACATGTAGATAGGGAATTTTCCCCAGGCGACTGCTTCTTATTTGTGCTTTAAACTCGTTTAAGTTTTCAAGTTCTTTTAAACTTTTGACTTAACTTCTGGTTTTGGTTCCTCTGTACAATTTAAAATTTTGTTAAAACCTCCGAATTTAACTAAACGTGATATACAACAAAAGGAAAGTCGGAATAAAAACACGTTTAACTTTTTGTGATAAATTATCAACTTTTGTTCTAAGATTGTCACCAAACATTCATTCTATAGCTGTGTGTGAAAAGCTTAACCATTGTTATATTGTTCTGAACAAGCAAAGCAGTAGAGCAAACAGAGTTAAAGTAATTACTATTTACAATATTAAAGATACTTACTTTGTGTTCATTATTTGTTTTTATTTTAGTAGATTTCGCTAAATTGTTCTAATATTTAACTAATTTATTGTGTAGCCTATATTCATGTTATTCCTTTTTTATTGATGTAATTTATCTTTTATCCGGTTCTTCCTTCGACCCCAAATGTTTCTTTATGCGTATATCCTCCAGCATAACCCATCCTCCAGTAGCCAGTTAAACACCCTCCAGAAATGTTTCCCTCTTTACGGTTATAAAGATTTTTTGTTTTGCATTCTACTCTATCTAAATTTTACTCGTTCATTGAGCCATACATTTAACACGTTTTATCTATTTAAATTACACGCAGTTAATCTTATAGCTATTTAAAGACATCATTTTTATAGTTCTTGAGAACAATCAAACTTTTAAAAACTTTAGAGTTTTGTTATTCTCTGATACTGTTAAAAGTTTTAAAAGTTGTTTCCTTTATTATTGTAAAGGGGCTGATTTTTTCTATTATATGGGTTAAATAAAACGTGATGAGTAAAAAAAAAAAATGCTTTTTCTGTTCTAGTAGAACATATTTTATGTGAGGCAGTCTTCTTCCGCTAAAATGGACCAAATTCATGAGTTTTCAGCAAGGAAGTTAGCATGAATTTCAACTCGTTCAATATCATTCTTATTATGTTACAATAAATATATTATAAAATTTTGATGGCTTTTAAAATAAATTACTAATAACTTTATTTTTAAAGAGCCTGGATTAAAAAAAGGTGTTTCCATCTTTCATAAACATACTTGTTATAACGTTATTAAATAAATGTTTGTATAAAACGCTCTTGGATAAACGCTCACAAAACGTTCTTGAATAAAAGTTCATAAACCGTTATTGGATAAACGTTTATAAAACGTTCTTGGATAAACGTTCATAAAACGTTCTTGGATAAACGTTCATAAAACGTTCTTGGATAAACGTTCATAAAACGTTCTTGGATAAACGTTCATAAAACGTTCTTGAATAAAAGTTCATAAACCGTTATTGGATAAACGTTTATAAAACGCTCTTGGAAAAAATTCATAAAACGTTCTTAGATAAAAGTCCATCTAGTGTTCTTGCAATCATACAACATTCTTGGATAAACTTTCCTGTATAAACATTTACAAAATGTTTTTGGATAAATTTTCATAAAAAATTCTTGCATAAACATTCATAAAACGTTCTTGCATAACTATTCATAAAACGTTTTTGAATAAACATTCAGAAAGCGTTATTCGATAAAGGTTCATAAACGTTCTTGGATACACATTCACAAAACGTTCTTGGAAAAGGCTCATAAAACGTTATTGGATAAAAGTCCATAAAGTGTTCTTGCATTTATAGAACGTTCTTGGATAAAATTGCTTACATAAAAATTCACTTTACGGTTTTGGATAAATTTTCATAAAACTTCTTGCCTAAACATTCATAAAACGTTCTTTCATAAACATACAATAAACGTTCATAAAACGTTACTGGATACACGTTCTTTTATAATCGTTCATAAAACGTTTTAGATAAACGTTCTCAAAACGTTCGTGCGTAAACGTCCACAAAACGTTCTTACATATACTATCATTAAACATTCTTAGATAAACGTTCACAAATTGTTCTTGCATTTGGAAATACGTTTGAAAAATATTGTAGATAAACTTAAAACCTAATCATGTAATATTTGAAAGTAACAGTTCAGTAGAGATGAACGTAATGAAGGATTTTGTTATTCCATCCTTTTTCTAATTGTGCCATGGAGAAAGCCTTCATGTTACTTAATCCTTTGGCGTCCATCCAATTTACCTCTTGGCACGGCACATGTGATTCGGTTTCAATGGAGTCACCTTCTAATAAGGACTTACTCGTAGTGAATGCTGATTATTATATTTATTGGAGTATGTCTTAAACAGACCTTTTGAGCCTACTTACCATCCTCTATCAAGGTCAGGTACTCACTGAACTCGCAAATATTATTCGTATACCTTCAAACCTTAATTGGACTGAGTAGAGTAGAGACCATTCTCTGAGCATTGTAGTGGAAGGTTTCTTGTTCCGAAAGAAAATTAACACGACCATTAAATTAAAAATTAAGGTCTATAATGATGAAGAATATGTTGAGAATAAAAGATAGAATTAGGGTAATGGTATAAAATTCTCCTGGTATGGGATATACTGGAGTGCATGACTTGAAATATGCAGCGTTGCTTTTTTGTAGAAATGGCTTCTTCTGTGAATCTGATTTTAAAATCATAGGACCATCAGAATATTATTATAACAATGATGTAACCAAAATTCTAAGCGGATCTGGGGGATTGTAATATATGAGGGTAAGTACTTGCCTTGGAAAAGGTTTTAAACATTAAATGCCTGAAAGACTTTACGTTTTTTCTAGCACTAACAATTACAAAACGGTTGAGTAGTTTTTACTAAAAAATATGCTTATAGAATTACTCAGACTGGAAATCTACTCAATTACATTTTACTTTTACATTTCAAGAAGAAAACATATTTTAGGGATATATTTAATAGTGAAAGTATACTTGTTGATTCCATCTTCACGTGAGCTACTAGTTTTCACTAAAACACTTGTAAATATTTTACAAACTTTTCTATAGTAGCACTTACTTATATTTGTTGAGGACGGCCGTTTTGGGAGGTGTGTCCCATTGTCAACCATAAAATACTTAACAATACCATATAGATCATCCAAAACCCACAATCTAACCAACACATTGCAAAAATACAATTCCAAAATGGCCTACTCCACACACAACACTCTCAATAAACAATTAAAACCCAACAACAAAATCAATGGCATTTACAACGCCACTGGAGTTTACAAACTAACTTGCAGTTCATGTCCTAGTTTTTACATAGGCCAGACAGGGTGGTCTTTCTACACACGCTACCAAGAACATATAAACGCACTAACATACAATAATTACCAATCAAACTTTGCAGATCATATTCAAATCCACAAAACATGACTATATAGACATAGCATCCAACCTAAAAATTCTTCATAAACAACACAGAAATAACCTAAGCACAAATGAACATTACGAAATAAACAGAGATTTCAAACTACACCATACACACATACTCAACACACAATTACATTACAACTCACACACACTTTTTTGACACCATAACTCCTAATACTCACAAAATACACCCACACCACCATAATATCCCACCCCGCCCTAACACCTTAACCTACGAAAACCTTGAGACCAGTTACGGTCTGAGTTGACAATGGAACGCATTTTCCGAAACCGCCGTCCTCAATAAATATAAGTAAGTGCTACTATAGTCAAGTTTGTAAAATATTTACAAGTGTTTTAGTGAAAGTGTATTTGTTTTACTACATTTTCATTGGGTATTCATTCAGTTTCATCAAGTTTCAGCAAGGTTTTTCTTTCTCAAAGGGAGTTGATAGTGAGTAAGTTTTTAGATAATTTCAATAATAACGTTCTATTTTGTTTTGAAGTAAAATATTTCATTTGGAACCTATTTTTTATAATGTAATTTAATAATATATTGTGTGATTTGAAATGTTCAATAAACAGAACTCTGAGTAAACAAAACGCGTGGTATAAATTCTATTTCACTCGTAAATATAAATTTAAAATGTTTTTAAATTCTACCCTTTTCGTAACAATATAATTGTATCTAGAGTAAATTAGAATTTCTGGGAGAGGGGACACACACATTTACTCTCCTCCCTGGCACCTGGCTATTGTGAACAATTCACCTCAGACGCTTTGAAAAATAAAATGTCTTGAAAATGAAAAGATTTAGATTTTAAAAATTTGATTTGTCAATAAGGAATTATAATTATAGTTGTAAGTTACTTCAGTTCTCTAATTTTGTTTGTGGTAAAGATTTCATATTTACACTTTCAAAAGGCTTACCAGGAGTCCGTAAATATAGCTATGTTAAGCAATTGTCCTACAACCTGATACATTCAAATACTAAAGTTACGTTCTTATCTAAAAATACTCGTAAAATTGTTTGAGTACTTCTTACAATCAACTCATATAAAATAAGTAGATATGTAAGTGATTTTGTGATTTCATTTCAGATAGTTAAATACTTAACCTGTCATGTCCGGAACGAGAGGAAGGTTAGGTCGAGTGAAAAAGAAGCAAGTCCAGTTCAGCCTTGCCATAGTGGGTCATCGGGCCCATCTTCCTCTCGACCTTCACCTCCGTTTTTATACGTGCGTGACTTTGTGTTCTGGCTCCATAAGGTAAAGGTCAGGCCAGTTTTAATAGAGCCAATTCAATTGCGTGGTATTTTTTTAACTGCGTTTGGTAACATTCTTTGATATGGTTCTTACTAACTACAAATCTTTTTACTACGGGGGTACATTTTTAAAACAAGTCGTATAAAAGAAAAAGTTTTTAAGCAATCCCACTGAGTTCAACCACGAACATTTTTATTTTATAATTACAAATAATATAAATATGTATAGTCTATAAATATGACAGAATCACAATATTAGGTGGCAAAATAGAAAGCGAATTTCTTTGCAATTTTCCATTTCCCTCTCTTTAGGCCTACTGTATACGGTGTTGGACTATTATTTTTGTTTGTTACTATTTTTTCACTTTTTTTTGTTTCGAATTTATGAAGTTAATTTCTCATTCTATTCATCTCTTGTGATGCTTAGTTATTGTAAGGAACCTTTCTCTTATTAGGTACTTTCTTTAAATACCTAATATATTTCAAGCTATAGGGAAGTTGCCTCAGTGCCAAAGTGCTGGATTTTAAACATTTAGTTATTCCGTTCAAACCTGACGAAGAGATCAACTTTTTATATTTAGTTAGAGAAAAAATATTTGAAAAAACTAATAACATCAAATGTTATCCACTAGAGGTTTAAAAAAATATACCTGATTTAACGACTAAAATCCTATTCTATTAATGATTGAAAATTGTACAAGTTATATGTAGGCCTATATATATATATAAAAGAAGAGTGTGAACTAGTAAAAGGAATTGAATATAATGAAACTAGAACACGAAACTTTGTACGCGACCATACGCACGTGGTGTTTGAGCTTCCCTAGATCCTTTACCAAATGGTTTTAATTTCCATTATCCTTCCTATATTCACAAAACTTTCCTATCTTTTGTATGCTATAAAAATTATAATGTTACAAGGAAAATCTATTTCCAATCACTCCTGAACACAATCGCACAAGTTACGTCATGCTCTCTTATTCATTTGAAGGGTATGGCACAATTTGCCCCAATATGCTACACATTCGCCCAAAATGTGTGTAGCCAATCGCGTTACGTCAGCGATTGCTAGTAGAACTAATGGGTTTCTTATAATTTGTTTCACCGTTCTCGATTTGAAACTATTAGTAACATTTGAGCTGGCTTGTTAGTTAAACTGATGAATAAATAAATAGATATCGAAGTTACAATAACAAACACATTGTTATCATACGTGTTTCGATGACTAATGCCTTCATCATCAGTGATACTGCTACAAAATCACAACTGGAACTAAATAGGTGAATCATTAGATATCGTGTTTATACATTCAAGACAGAAGATTATATAATCAAGACAAACGAACCTGGTGTGGTCAGATCTACAAACTCCACAGTATGCATAAAAACAGAATTACAATTATATAAATACAAATATTACAGGTATTATACTCTAATAGGGAAAATGTTCTTTAGCTCTACTTTTAGTTTGGCCTACACATTCATTGGCCAAGTTTCACATTTTAAACTCTACACTTCTAAATTCAGTTCCATCCGGTACTTTATATTCTTGGTTTAGAAGCAGATTTCTGAGGATAGTTTCTGACTAACTTTGCTTTCGTGTTACTATTTTTTCAATGTTTTTGCTACACAGTAGAGTCTTGATTATCCGCCAAACCGTTTTATCCGCAACTCCGGTGGTTTGAGAAAGTTAATTAATTAACACTTAGTCAATTATGTGTTTTATATGTTAGTCTCATTATAAAATTTTCTTGTTAAATTTTTCTGTCTGAAAATTTACAGAACCAGTAAAACTCTCTAGATTCACTGTAAAGTATTGTAGAGGCCTATTTGTTTGTTTTTTTTTTTTTTAAATTGATAACCTTTTACATTGTTACTGAAGGCCAACTCGTTCCATATAATGTTTCTTATAATTTCGTAATTTAATTGTACTCAATAAATTTGTAATTTAATTCTAAAAAAAAATTATAGATCTGTTTTTGTATATTTTTTGTCGCAATATGTTATGTGGAGTCTAATTCATATATTTAAAGAATTAAAGTTAATATCAATAAATTTTCATTTTAATCAATCGTAGTTTCATTTTCCTGTTGTTACTTTGATATCTAAACAGTAACACTTTAATTCCTTTGTAATTGATTACTGATGTATTATTATAGTCTTTATTTCTGTTGTTTTGTGAAAAATCTGTTGTTTGTTCACTATCTTTACAAAATGAAAACGTAAAACTTTCACAAATTTGCAATTTAATCGACCCTCCTTACCATCCGCCATTCCCAATTATTCGGCTTTCCTCTGGCCCAGTTATGGCGGATAACAAAGATTCTACCATATTTGAAATAAGTGGTGATATGACATAATGGATAGCTTGAAAATAGTGTTCTTTTGGCACTGTTTTAAAGTACTGTATATATTGTGTATAAAATTGTTTAAATTAATAGTAACAGATTTATCAAGAAAAAAGTAGTACCTAACTTGCAGGATGTACTATGTAAGGTTATGCTGCTGTAAGGTTATATGTAAGGATGCCTTACTGCTGGGGTTTATCCACGATCAGTATGGTTCCCTTAATGTGTTAAAAAAAAACTCTTGGAGGAACCTATAAAAAATCTTTGATTCACTTGTTAGTTCTGAGTTTTTTTTGTATGGACAATTGCGAATAAAATCGACTTGAAGCTCTAATTTACTAAAAGTTCTCAGCAAATGCTTCTCTGTGGTCGTCCTATTGCCAACTATCCGAAGCAACTAGTCCCCTCTGCACCTCAAAGCATTAAACAAAGCATTGAACCGGAGACCACAATAAAAAGTGCAACACGAGTTAGCCTATCTTTTTGCGAAAGCAATTTTTTAAAATAAAAAGTGAGGTAATACAAAAATATTTTAAAAACATTCCCAATTTCTAAGCAACATTGTGCTTTGATAACTACTAAAATTAAAAAGGTTATTAGAAGTTTATTCAGTAACTACGCAAAACAATATCTGTGCAACAAAAGTTAATATTAAATCAACACAACCTTTTTGTCAATCATTCCCATTTATATATAGCTTCTATACACTTGTCCCATCTTCACATTCACTAAGCGAAGATTTCTGTACTTTGATCCCGAAGCTTAGTATTTTTCTTTACTTGACCTCTTGGTTGTCTTTTATTTTCACCCTAAGTAAAGCGTCTTACATTGGGCGGAACAGGTCAGGGCTGTAAGGAGCATGAGGTTAGGAGCTTCTTAGTTTCCAGCACCGCAAGAGCTCGTGCGTTATCTATAAGTGTGCCTTTCCTTTGCCCCTCGGACATTTCCTCTTCAACGTCACTTTCAATAAATAGGTATGTGTATTTAATTATTGAATGACCCCCGTATATCACTCACAGTATGAATTTGTAAAAGAAAAAGACAAACTTATCCTTTAAGCTATTATTGTAATTCTATTATAATTTGTGGAACGAATTTTGAAAATAAAATATGTACTTGTAAGTTTAAGCAACGCTGTTTAAACTTTTAAAACAATTCCATTAAACCCATATTGAAACACCAAGCTATGGAGCATGTTGTATACAATCAGTGTCGAAGAGAAATCCGTATGCAGAGATTGTAAGGGGTAACGGAATTTTAACAATAGCAATTGAATTTTGGGGTATAGAAACGGAAACTATGTGCTAAACCATTGCCAAACGCTTTAGCTGAGAAATTTCCATGAGTAGTTTACGTCAAATGTTATATCATAAAAATAATGTGTCTATATTAGATTCGTGATTGGGGCTTAGACTTTGAAATCAATTCAAGTACATTATTGTTTAGCCAGTGAGCAAAAGTTACTCCAGCAGAGTAACCCTATTTGACCTTATTGTAGTTAAAATGATGAAGCCTATTTAAAAAATGAAGAAGCAGGGGATGGTCACAAATTATTTTTATATTAAGTGCTTAGAGGCGGTTAGTATGCTTGCCTATTATCGTGTTTGACGGATATAAACATGACAGTGAATAAGATCAATATATAGAACTAAGACCACCTAATCTGAGATATAGGCAAGAATGGGAATGATCATCGTTTACGTGTCCAGCGTTGCATCCCTTAAGTAAGTCATACTCTCTGTCAGGGACAAAACGAGGAATGACCCTTATTGTCCCATAAAGGAAGAAAAATATAAAACAAAAGGATTAAAGATAAGTATATGAAGGGTCATAGAGTCCCTAGGGAACGTTTATGACTCGCATGGGTAGGGTTGCTTCCTTGGAGTGAACCTGAGTGGGTTGAAAGATTTTTTTTCCTATTCAAACTGGTCTCATTAGACCAACCATTAACTTTCCTTGCATTATCTTAACATAAATACTGTTATAACTAAAGAGTCCATTAACTCATTAGTTCTTGTCTGACCATTGTCAATACATATTATATTAGAACTAGCACAGTACAACACAACACTACACTAACTCAAGTGGTTTGGTTCCCTTCAATATTCTAACCATGGACTAGTTATAGAGAAGTTGAAGAGCCACTGTACTTGGATGAAGGTGAAGTCTCTTTTCTTGTCTTTTCGCCATCTTCTTGATTTCTTCTGGTATCGTCGGATATTTAAATCTTGATAAATACCTTTGTTTTTTACACACCAAGGGGCATTAACCATATTTCATAGTACTTTATTTTGGAAAATCTGGAGAATTTCTACTTTAGATTCTTTTGCACATCCCCACAGTTGACTGTCATACATCCAAACTGGTTTCAAAATCTGACTGTAGATAGGGTTAAAAGATAGTAAAGTTAATACAAGTATGTTTGTTAAAAAAATATGGGTTTGAATTTGTATACTTTATGTTAATTTGTTTTGTAATTTAATTTTTATTAATATTATTTAATTAAAAGAAAAATAGAATACTTAAAAATGTGTAGATAGACCGTTGTAGTCCAGCACATAATATCTAATCTGGTTTGATTTAGTTGCAGCACATTTTATACTGTTTTTCTTTGTTTAGACATAAGATGGCAATGAAGCAGTGGGTGAGGAGGCTGCAGCCACTGCGCTACATGCTCGTATTCTGCATCACTCTAACCTTCTTCTTGGTCGTGCTCATCTTTAGCCACGTCACCCATGCTCTGACACTTTTGGTAGACGCTTTCAATTTTCTCTGCAACCTGATTGCTCTTTTCGGCAGTTTCATCACGTATAAGGTAAATAATTTTTCAATGACAAGTAATAATTATTTTTATAGAAATCATTAAATAATTATCTCATACCGTTTGTTTTACCTTCAACTTTCGTGAAACGTCCTGCTCAGGTATTGCTATAGTTTTACCTTCAACTTTCTTGAAACGTCCTGCTCAGGTATTGCTATAGTTTTACCTTCAACTTTCTTGAAACGTCCTGCTCAGGTATTGCTATAGTTTTACCTTATACCAGAACTAAAAAATCACTATATCCTTTCTTTAACCCGACCGAATTCCATCGGTATATGTGTACCCTTCTTCATACAAGCAGAGCCTCTTTATGACTCCTCTAAAGATTAGGTCTAGTCCTGATATACAGTCTTGCACGAAGGCTGTCGTGATTTCCCTTTATATCCTCATTAAAAACAGGGAGTTCTGAACATAGGCCATAATCACTTCCTATCTGTGTAAGCAATAATAGTTATTTTGGCTGATCCCTTTAGTTTAAGATCTTGAGAATAATTTTGTTTATTCAGACTCCTGTTTATGTTATTCATCCGCATCAAAACTTTGTATTTTCTATTTAATAAATTTTTAGGCGTATACCTGTGCATTTTGTGTTATGTAAGAGGATCTTGACAATAATCCGATGGTTGATGTTGAATATCTTAAAATGGTCTTGAAGTAATTTTTTTTCATTTTAAAGCGACCTTATGGAAGTTATAGTCTGATGTATATATTTGGAAAAATAAATGTGAAATACAGTGAAATAGGAGCTACCTGGCATTAGAAGTGGGAGAGGATCGCTAAAGGGGGGAGGTATTTTCTCTAATACAAATTATTTTTCAGCTATAAAGAGTGTCAGATTAGTTCAGAAATTGAAATGACGAAATTCCACTTTTTTGTATTAACTTGGCAAAAAAACCGCTACTTACTGATTTATTCAGCAGACGCGTTTCGCTCTAGGTCAGTGTAATATTCAATGCTGTGAATTACTGACAAGACGGTTGCTCAGGTGTGTTGTTCTGCATCTGCTGAATAAATCAGTAAGTAGTGGTTTTTTTGCCAATTTAATACAAAAAGGCGGAATTTATACAAAAAACCTCAATATGCACAACACAAAAACTGCAAGTTTTGAAATGCCATGTTGAATTAAAAATGAAACATTAAAAAACGTTTTTCTAATATTCAGTCAAGTCTTAATAAACATGTTATTATTCTTTCAAATATTAAATTCTTATTTAATATGAGAAAATGTATCCACAAAATTCTCATCTATTAGAAAGATAAAAGTATTCACAAATGTGAAAAAGTGTGAGAATTTCACATTTTATTAAAATAACTTAATTTTCCAGAACTATATAGATGATTTAGCTTGCCAAAGGACTTTTATTCGGTGTAAATACACAAATAGATATACAGTAAAGCATAATTTACAAGAAAAGAACAATATTAAGATAATTCAATAAACTTTAAAAATAAAACTAGAAATAGATTTAATTTTTCATGCTTGTAAAACGTTAAAACTACTTTTTCTGTTGAAATAGATTTCTCCCAATGTCCAATAGTGTGCTAATGTTTTGCATAACCAACGTCAATGATAATAAATTAATCAATAGAAAAAGCTACCTAGTAAAATAACTCGTATAGCCTAAATTAGTGTAGTTTTTTGTAAAAATAGGCTATATTTGTACAAAATATTTTTAGTAAAATTTCTAAGAGCAAAAAAATTGATTATCAGACTTTCTATCGGGAAATAAAAATAAATAGAAAAAACACTTTTCTGTTTCGAAATGATCTAAGAAAAATAGAGAAATATTTTTTGGTAACCAGGGCATTGAATGTTTTTACGATTAAAAATAATATCAAGGGACTCTCTTAATATATTTAACATATATATATATATATATATATATATATATATATATATAATGTATAGGTATTTCAATCGTAAATTGATTAATTAATTTAAAGAAAACTTAAAGTATTGAAATCAACTTTTTTAAAGTAAAATATTTTATAATTCCCCGAATTTAAATTGAGAAAAAGTTAGTTCTAAAAGCTTTTTTAATATTTATTTCTCCTTATAAATAAGTTATTCTAATGCATTGTCTTTAGAGTGTAAGAATTTTCATCCTTCATAAACTAGATAGGCAAGCGTTTAATGAAATTGTAATGCTAGTTGCATAATCATCACGGCTACTTCTGTGAAATAGTCGAAAATAATTACATAAATAACCATATTCAAACAAAATGGACACAGTCTATTTTATACAATACAATAAAATTAATTGATTTTATATCCATTAATGATTAAATGTTTTACGGAGTATTTTTACTATGCCAAATTTATTGTAACTATATATCAGCCACTTGTCAAGTACGGTTGGCTCCAATTACCTTTTTTTTTAATAAAAGGTCCAATATAAAACCTTCAAGTAGGCTTAAATTTACAGATAGTCATAATTTATCGTTTTTTGTTACCGAACAGCAGGTAAAGTGACTTTATCGCTACCTGTTGGATACTCATACAATATTGACCATTCAATATGTAAAGATAAAACTTTGACGTTTATAGTGACGTCATTAAACATTTGTGATGTATTTAAAGTATAGCGAACTAATTAATTTCTCCAATAAAAGAAAAGTAATCGTCTAATACTGATCTCTCGATAGATAAAAAGGTTTTCTATCACAATCATTTTTCATGAGACATATATTGCACACCTACTAGTGGTTTATCATTCAAACAAACAATTCCATACATCTATATTCATTTATTACCTAATAAAGAGGAATTTCTGTTGTTTTTACCCTTCCTATTGAGTAACCCTGGTGTCATCTATAGGTTTAACATAGTACAGACTTGATTGTGTGATATAATCATGTCACGAATTTTTAAATGAAAATTATTCTGAGTGTGCTTTTAAAGTACATATAAATTGCACTTTGTTATTGCATATTACTTTATGTACTTTTTATTTTTAACTTTAAGGTATAGAGTTAATTCAGTAAAACTTCAACTTATAGAGATCCACAAATCTTAACCTTTGAGTTATAGAGGTTTACAAATGGTAGTTTGAAACTTTAGTTTATCAAGACACTTACTTCAAAATATTTGAGGTAAAATAATTATTGTGAATTACGAGAAGAAATTGGAAACTTAGAATAATTCGAATTATCAAGTAATTCTGGATATTGAGTTTCAAGTTAGCAAGGTTCCACTGCATTAGAGTAATTAAATTCAAATTTTGAAATTTAATAAAGTATACTTTTTGAGTTCACTGATTTATTCCTGTAAGCAGTTGACTATTTTCACAAGTAGGGCCGACCAGTTTAAAATTAGTTTATAGCTTTCTTGAAGCAATTTTATTTAATCAAATGACAAAGTGTATATCATAAAAGTAATGAAAAGAATGTACTTACACTTACCAGGTACTTAAAATGCCAATTACTTTACAAACTGTAGGCTTAAAGATGGACAATTGCTTATATGGAAATTTATTGTTTTATTTATGTAGCTGAACTGATCAGTTCTTTTGATTACCAAATAAATCAGTAACTCTCTTATTGATGTTTGACACTTTTGAATAGAACAAACGACCAAAGAATTAATAGGAAACACCAAGATACTCACAAACAATACTCACGCAGACAAAATCCTTTATTGACACAGATAAGTTGATATCATAACACTATACAGAGGCAACACCCGACAATGCGAAAAACTCCTCACCTACACCAATAAAATACACCCAAAACTCCAGTTCACCTTAGAGATTGATCCCTAAACTTCCTCGACGTCACCATAACAAAAAGCCATAGACAAAACATAGCTTCAACATTTACAGGAAACCCACAATGTCAGACACACTTATCCACAAAACCTCAAACCACCTTATCCAACACTTCTGTTGCCTTCTGATCCATGCTCGATAGACTTAAAGAAGTTTCAATGACCACAGAAAACATAAACAAAGAACTAGTCACCATTACATATTTAGCATACACAAATGGATACAACACCACAATAATAGACAAACTATGGCACAATAAACAAAATAAAAACACTAAAATTAACACTACAGGGAAGGAAAACAAGTACATCACAATACCATATAGTATAAACAGAACATCAAATAAAATAGGCCTCAAATCTCAAAAAACAGGATACAAAATAGCAGACAGATCTAATAACAAACTACAATATAAAGTACAACACGACACCAACAACAAAGATAATCTACAAGCACCAGGCGTATACAAATTAAACTGCAACAAGTGTAACAAATTCTACATTGGGCAAAAGAAAGGAGCACAAACAGAAAACCAACTCAGCAATTTACAAACACACAAAAACACAAAACACAAACATATTAAATGAACAAACCCACTACAAATCACACATACTCTTTGATAGTATCAAAACATACCTTTAAAATCATCACCGCTTAACCTAACAACTCCAAGCAGAAGACACTGATGAAAATCGCCACGAAGTGATCAAAAGCATTCTTTCTCAGTAAGTTTTTACAAATTTACAAAATTTTGAAGTTTGGATAGTCATAAACTAATGTAAAACTGATTAATTGAAGAAAAGGTTTTAACTAGAACACAGGAAATATTTTTCTCTAAGCAGAAACATTTTTGGTCCAACAATTGAAAAACTTTGAAATGTTTCATAATTTTGAAATCAATCTTTCAGTTGATTCACAATAACATAACACCATTCTTTTGTAGAAGAACACAAATTGTGCTTACATCACTTGTTTTGGGAGGGAAACATTTTCACTAGCTGCAGTGATATGATATTTTTCTGTGTTTTTTTAAATGTTATTGATAGCTGATTCAAATTACATTTGACACCAAGAAACTGTTAGCCGTTCGCATTTGGACAGTGCTGTAGAAAGTATCAACATATTTTGTTACATCAGAGAAAAAGTTTAAAAAATATAAATATTCCTCATTTGAAGTAAAGTTTTTAATTCAAAATCATCCCGTTGCAGTAGTACCATCCCAGGCTACCTCATTTTCTACTGTCTTAAAACATATGATTTTTATGCTTTTTAAATCCCTAATGGTGTTAACAACTCATACCTGGAAGTTCCATTGTGTGTGAGAAGCAGTTGGTAATATTTTATTACAATTTGAAAGGAGCAAATTACTTTGTTTTGGGTATGAATAAAATAAATACACTAAAAACCATTATTGCTGACCAAAAACAACCTGACCAATTTTATTCTTATTGAGCCACCATTATTAATTTATAAATTTGATGAGCATAATAATGTACATATTCATCATTCAGAAATATTATATTTTAAAAATGTCTGAAGATATCCTGATGAACATACATTACAGCTGCACCATCATACAACAAATCAATACATTTCTGACCATGTTTAAAAGGGTACAAAAGAGTTTTTATAATATCAGGAAGTCTGTTTTCTATGCGACTGTTGACATCTACAAAGGTCACATATCTTTCAATTGGTTTACAATTTTTGATAAAATGCAAAATCGTTATAAATTAGCTCACACAGGATATATCAATTAATCATTAACTTAAACAAAAACCAAATCTATATATTTTATGTCATTTTTTGATCATCTACATGTTATTCATACCTACCATTTATAAGTTTATTTTATATTATATGAGATGTATATTTGAGCATTAAGGAACTCATCATCTTATTTTATAGTACTCTATCCAGTTTGTTATCATTGATAACCAATCTAAAAACTTAGCTTGCATAAATAAAAATTCTCTTTTGGTATGAGCTTTACGAAAGGAAAAGTTCATGAAAATATCAAAACTTTAAATAGTCTAATATGTCTGATATTATACCTGTTTATTAGCTATGTTTTGATTGAAATTTCAATAGCAGAGACAATTTGTGTTGCAATATTTATTGTTCTTAAAGTTTTACATTTTCCAAATTAAATTTTTAATACATTTTTTCAAAATTTCTCGGTGTTTCTGAAATTTTTTCACTTAAATGTTCAAGGTCCCTACAAGTGGCCTTTGTCCTCACAATTCATGTTCAAAGTATAAAACCAAAACAAAATTTCCGTTTCATCACTAACAGTTAGCCAAAACCCTATTGCTAATAACCTATTGTAAATTTTTTTTTCACTTTTTATTTGGAAGAAAACATTTTTGGTTGATATGGCCTAGCTTTTATTTACTAACTTTTCCTCAAACATTTAATTATAAAACGGGGTTTTAATATATTATCCACCGTGTTTATTCTTTGCAATTAACTACTTTAAACAAATCAAATCATTCTAAATAAAACATTGACAAAGTTATATTGTATTATTAAATAACATTTCTTGACACAACTCACACAAAAATGAAGTACTTTGTAACATGGGAGATTAGATGCTCACTTATTAGCCATGTTGAATAGTGGCTACAGGGCCAAATAAAATTGGACCAATCATGATTTATATTGTGACTTTGAAATAGTTTATCTTAGGCAGTAATACCTCTCCATACTTAACTCATATAAGAAACAGGATCGTTGATATACTAGGCCCTTAATTAGTTGGGAGCTCTCTATCCTTGTTTAGGTGCACATACATATTGCATTGCTATCATAGGCAAATTACCTTTGAATTGAAATTTAAGGATTTGCTATTTCGTAACTATTCAAGTTCTTGTGCCTTATTATTGGTGGGTACTGACCTATTCGCCCCTTATGGGGACCCGCTTCTGCCTTAAGTATAGGATATTTTAAATAGTTAGAATTTAGTTTAGATACAATTTTAAAATATAAGCATATGTTGTGATAGAGTCACCCTTGATAACACAATTTGATTTATCCCCTCAAAATATCATGTACGCTTCTAGTTTATACAAATTGTGGTTAATATCCATTCTGCCTTAAGTATAGGATATTTTAAATAGTTAGAATTTAGTTTAGATACAATTTTAAAATATAAGCATATGTTGTGATAGAGTCACCCTTGATAACACAAGTTGATTTATCCCCTCAAATTATCATGTACGCTTCTAGTTTATACAAATTGTGGTTAACATCCAATAAACCCAAAAATGAATTGCTTGTCATTATAAAATACTGAAATTATAATAATTATCAGTGTTAGAAAAAAATCAACACAGATGGTAAAATAAATTATTTTATCTCCATTAATAATTTAATTCTTTTAAATTTGTATGAGTTAATAATTAATATTTTTTGTAGTTTGGGAATTCGCAACCAGGAAGAGGATCTGGATGCTCAAGTGTAGTGGATAGTGAAGAGATGAAGTCATTGGCATCTCTTACACAGCAAAATAAAATGGTAATATTTTAACACAATGGCAAGATTAAGAGACAAACATCTAGAATAAGTATTCTTTAAATATCTTTTTAAATGCAATATTTAGTGTAAAATAAGAATACCAATTGGTAACTAGGTAATCGAATTTTGTTTAAATACAGAAATAAAAACTTAAGGATCCTACAACTCAATTGCTTCTGTCACTAACAAATCTATTAACTGATTCATTTTAGTCACCAGTACATAATGAATATGATAATTTGATTGAATAAGTATTTTAAATGTATTCTAAATTTCACTCAGTGGGTTGTAGATATGTGTTGCAAGTCATGTAGATGCATATACAGCAGTTAAAAAAAAGTATTGATATTTATTTTAATGAAGTTGTTCATGTTAAAATTACTTTTACTTTGATAAAATAGGCCAGACAGGGAGGTCATTCTACACACGTTACCAAGAACATATAAAAGCACTAAAAAACAATAACTACCAATCAAACTTCGCCGATCATCTTAACTCCACAAAACATGACTACATAGACATAACATCTAACCTACAAATTCTTCATAAACAACACAGAAATAACCAACGCTACACAACCGAACAATACGAAATATATAGGCACTTCAAACTACACTCTACACACATACTCAATACACAATTACATTACAACTCACACGCACTTTTTGACATCATAACTCCTAATATACTCAAAATACACCCACACCACCGAAATATCCCACCCCCACCCTAACCTACGTAAACCTTGAGATCAGTTACGGTCTGAGTTGACAAAGGGACACATCTCAACAAGCAAAGTAAGTGCTACTATAGGCAAGTTTAAAACATTTAAAAGTGTAAGTAATAAAAACATATTCATTCATGATCATTGCAGTATAATTGTATATAAGGCAATGAGAATGTGGTTTAGATAGTTTATAAGTATTTTAAACAATATTTAACTGAGATCAGTTTAGAATAATGCCAGAATATTATTATTTATGGAAGTAGATTAGACAACTGTGCACTATTTGATGTAAGTGAATTCATGCATAGCTAAGAGTGTACTGATATTCCCAAAAATGTTTGACATCTTTAGTTTATTGACTTTTTTTGTATTATTTTTGTTTGTATTATTTGATTTTATTTTCAATTTGAATTACAAATTTATACTTTAACACTTGAACATATATTAGCAACTTTGCTTATAACAGCACTTAACTTTTGGTTTTTCTGTGTATTATTTTACTGTAGTATATCAATTGGCAATTTTATTTTATTCACGTTAGACTAATTTTATTATTATTGATTTACTCTTTTTATTATAAAAACTTATTACATGTAAGTTCTAAATCTATATTCACTTTTTGGGACTCTCTGTATTCCAGTATAACGTCCCCATGTTGTTAATTTAAATAAAAATAGTATTACAGTACACATTTTCTATTGATTTTTCACTTTGAGTTGACTCTGCAGATTTTATTGGAACGTTAGAGTTTACTTCAAATGATATAAGTTATTTACATCAAATAATGATCAATAAAAATAATTTTTTTTTACCTGGTTACTACATAAAAATGTTTAACATTTGTTTTTGATGTTATTGAAAGTTTAAAGTTGAATTAAATTTATCATATTATCATCTAATTCTAATGTTTTTTTAAAAAGGTGTCTAATTTTTGTGCTATGGATATGAGAAAATTTGCCTATAAAGTAAAAAGTGAAAAAATTAGCTTTAGTAAGAAAGATTTACAGCACAGGCTTTTGAATGTTCATTGAATGGGCTTTTCTTCTACAGAAGTTACTTTGAGCAATTTTTCCGTTATTTTAAATTTTGTTCATGAAATTTGAGATGTTTTTAAGAGAAAGAACTCATTTATTCAATAAGTAGTTACATATTTTAAAAATTATTAAACTAACGTTAAATTATTTTTTAAACTAATTTTCAAACTACTTTAGAGGATAATAACTTTACATATAAGAGGCATATTTGAAGTGCACTTACTCAATTGGTTACAAATAAATCTGCTTGGTGTGACACTATCTTTACACAGATCAGCTGATTCCATTGCTATTTTTAAATTCCAAATATCATTATTGGTTAATTAGCTAAGAGTTTATTTGTTAAACATGATTTTTTTATTTGCTGGATTTAAGTATGAGTGACCTCAACTAGCAAGGAGTTGCTGAGAAATTTTGTGTAAACTTGATAAATCTGCGTGTGGAACTTGCTAAATATTGCTATGAAGCATGGACATGTAGTAAACGATATAGACTTTTATAGATAGTCTTCTGTTGATTGAAGACAATGAGCATTCTTTTGATATGCTATCTAATGGAAAAATCCAGAAATGTGCAGAAATGATGATGGGTTTCTTCATTGAGCTGCCTGAACTCATAGGTTTTTGGCCAAATACTCGATCTGTGTTTCTCACCACCCTCCCTATACTCCGTGCTTCACTTCTTCTGACTTCTTCTTATTCCCCCATTCCTTAAAAGACCTTTGAAGGAAAGAGGATTTGAGAAAATTCCTGCGATTAAAACTATTAAGATGAAGAAGCAGATGGATGTCACAAAAAAGCGTTCCAGGACTGTTTTCAAAAGTAGAAATACCATTGAGATAAGTGTGTTCATTGGGGAGAGAAATACTTTGAAAATAACTCAGACATGTAACTTCTAAAATACATTTTGTCTTATGATGTCAGTTTATATATTTTTTTTAACAGATTTTATATGGTATCAACATTTTTGATTAATCTAATATCTAAATGAAGAGTATTAGAATTGTATTTTATTAAATAATATAACAATTTCTGTTTTTAATATTAAAAAATTAATAAGTTGTAGCGTAAATAAATTGTATTAAACATAATTTTAAAGACTATCTGTTTCTCTTTGTTAAAAAAATTAGACTTTTCCTATGGCATGTTACCCATTGTTTAACGTATTCAAAGAACTAATTTATTGGTATAATTTAAAGTTTTTTAATTATAAAAACATTAAGCGGTAAATATTTGTTTCTAGTCCCTGAAACATCTCGTCAGAGTTACGTTGTGATAATGCTTTTTAAGTGATTTATTAGTATGTTTTAGCTTCAGTGAAATATATATAAATATTATTAACTATTATTATTTTTTTGTTTTCTCTTTACAGTGTTGTACTCAACCTCAACAAGGAGCAGAACATCAGCTAAGGAACACATTTGGTTGGGCAAGAGTAGATGTTCTTGTGATGCTAATTAACTGTGTTTTCTTAGCTTCACTTTATTTTTCCGTCCTTGTGGAATCATTTCAGACTCTCATTCATATTAGTCACCATGATGAAATGCATCATCCAATACCAGTCCTGTACCTTGGGATCACTAGCGTGCTTACAAATTTATTCAGTCATTTACTGATTGGAGGTTTGTAATAAAAACTTTATAGTACTTTTAATTAATATTTGTATTCTATACTCTTATAGATATTTATACATATAAATGTAAAAATTCCTTCAAAGCTGGAACATAGAAATTATATTTTTTCTGGTTTACACCTCTTAAGCTTGTTTTCTGAAGAAATGCTGCTTCAACATGTTGCCAAACATTAAGGGACATTAATAAGCAGAGTGTCTTAGTAAAATATTAAAATTATTAGTACAGTTTTTTTTGTTTTGTATTATTTACTTTCCAATAATATTGTTCTTTTTTATCTTTCATTGATCATTTTCACTCATATCAGACGGTTTAAAAAAGAGTGTTCTTGGTAATAGTTTATCTCAAGTGAGCAAAACTTTCAAATGATAATAAAAAAAACAATATTTTAGAAAGTAAAATAATGTAATTGAGTTTGGTAAACGACTAGATAAATAGAACAGACAGTTTGCAATAAATGATTTTAATAATGAAACCAATTTCAGTGACATAGTTTCCATCTTCAATGAACATCATACTTTTGAATTTTGTAGTCCATTACGTTCGGTGAATCTTAATAAATCACTTTAACATTAGTTTATGACTATCCGAACTTTAAATTTTGTAAATTTGTCAAAACTTACTGAGACAGAACATTTTCGATCTCTATGTGGCGAACATTATACATTTATTACTTATCAATTTTAACATTCACATATATAAAGTAATTTTTTTCTTGTAACATTTTTTTTTAATCTACAGTAGACTCTCAATAATCTGACAGATATGGAGCTGGGTACTATTAGATTACTAGAGGGTCCAATAAATACACATTTTATATTGAACAATATTTATGTGTATTGCCCAAAAAATAAAGAAAACATAGAAAAATAGTCCTGTAGGGAACTTGAAATAATAAAATGAGAATGAATGTACTGGTTTGTACTTTACAAAAGAAGGTTACTAAACCTTACCTTTACCAGTAAAAAAAATAATAAATCTCCATTTACACTGCAATGACATTGTTCACTTGCTTTTCGGTAAGGCCCTGCGCACACAGAGCAACTGTTTCGAGACCTTAGTTGCAAACTGGTTTTTCTTGTGACCAGTTTTAAACCAAAATGAAACTATTGTCCGCACACGAACGTGAAATCAGTTGATTTCATTTCGTGCAGTGGAGCGTTTGCGATGTCAAGTTCTGACGAGGAAGATGTTTTAGATTATTTGCAATATCAGAGACTTCGCAGGTATCAAAGGAAGCATTGGATCCATCCTTACATAAAGGAAAATAAAAACTCAAGGTTGTTCATAGCAGCAGAAGAACTGTCGCAGAGCGATAGAAAGTTTATGGCTTTCTATAGAATGTCCAAAGATTCTTACTTAGAATTATCAAGGCTAGTTGAAAAGTTTCCACACACGGGTTCAGAAAACTATAATAACAAGCACTTCCATTCTACGGCGCTCATGGCCTGTTGCGATGCAGATGGCAAGTTCACCATGATTGAACCAGGTTTTGCTGGACGTAATAGCGATGGAGGAATTTTCAAAATCTGTGCATTGAACTGGTGGATTACCCACAGGGGCTTTATTATTCCTTCATCTTCTCCCTTGCAATATGATGATAGCAGGACTCCGTTTCCATACTACTTGGTAGGAGATGAAGCGTTTCCATTGACACGCCATTTATTAAGGCCCTATTCGAGCAGGGGGCCTTAAATATTTCATACAAATTTCAACTTTTCTTACCTAAAAAATTCACTTGGGTGGCCACATCTTGCCATGCTTTCTCCAATTCCCCTTTTTTTGAGTAACCAGGAAGTTTATAATTGTATAAAATTTCATGTTTCTCCACCTCCCTGACACATTTTAAATTAAATTCTTGGTCCGACATAGTTCCGTATATGGTGCAACTGTGCAACTAAACCAAAACGCGACCGCGGAAAACAGTTTCATGCAATCGATTTTCAACTGATTGCAGACCAGTCTCAAATCGGTCGCCTCATGAGCGGTTCTCCACCCCTTAACATGGCCTTGGTTTCAAAACAGTTGCGTGCGCAACTGGTTTGGAACTTCGGTCTCAAAACAGTTTGCTCCGTGTGCGCTGGGCCTAACAGTCACTGTATATAATTACTGCATCAACATACTGCTCGAAATCGTTTGTATATAAAAGGCTACACAACTAGAAGGCATGAAGGTCACTCGGTCACTGACATCGACATGCATTGAATAATACACAATATATGTTTCCATATTGTTTATGAATTCCTTGACGAAAACAGTGGATTACTGGAGAGGCCAGATAGGAGAAGGCCCGGATTATAGGGTTTTACTCTATTTCCAAGTTACTCTACAATAGGTTACAAAGTAGCATACAAAACCAATAACTAGTTACAATACAAAATACAACACAACACCAACAACAAAGATAAACTACTAGCACCAGGCGTATACAAACTGAACTGCGACGAATGTAACAAATTATACATTGGACAAACAGGTCGCAGCTTTAAACAAAGAGTCGAAGAGCACAAACAGAACACCAACTCAACATTTTACAATCACTTAAAAGAAACAGGACACAAATACACAGACATTTATCATAATTTAGAAATCCTACACATCAACTAAAAAGGACCACATCTCAACACACTAGAACTATATGAAATTTACAGACACACAAAAACACAAAGTACAAACATATTAAACGAACAAACACAATACAAATCACACATACTCTTTGATACTATCGAAAACCTACCTTTAAAACTGTCACCGCTTGACCCAACATCTCCAAGCAGAAAACACTGATGAAGATCGGTACATAGCGATCAAAAACATTCTGTCTCAGTAAGTTTTAACAAATTTACTAAATATAAAGTTTGGATAGTCATAAACTATTGTTTAAGTGATTAATAATTCTTTTTTTTATTTTGAAAGTGGTTTATTTTAAAGAAAGAAATTCACACACACTCCAAATGGCCCAACTTACCACATTTAAGTGTAACTAAGTAGTATATTATTATAAACTTATGTTGAATTTTGTTTTATTTGTTTCCCAGTAAATATAGTTACTTAATATTATTTGTTTATAAAATGCGTTTTTGATCACTGTACTATCTCGTGAACCTTTCTTCCTATTTTAGGATAAATCCTTTGATATCTACTGACATCCAAAATTTATAACGTTCTTCTCTCTTACCTTTACAATTATTCTTCTACTTTTTCAACAATATTTACTTAAATTGGAAATTCTATCTAAAAACCGAAACGTATTATCTCCTCAAACTTTGGACTAATTTTCTAGATTCAAATAAAAAAAAAACAATTAGCCAAGTATTTCCCTAAACTATCAAAATGCTCAGGGAAGGGGAAACAAGTTGTGCTGTTTTAGAGGTGTTTACTACTTCAAAGATTTTTTTAAAGAATCTATGAATCTATATGTTATTAATTTAGATGAAACCAGTAACTGTTAATTGGAAACTAATTTTTTTTTCACGTGACTTGTTCAAGACATATTTTTTTATTGGGTTTCATAAGAAAACATTTTTCTTATTTTTTACTGACAATGTGTAATTTAATTCGCCACATTTTAATTGTAGATTTTTAATATCCCCATTTTAATACTCCTTTTACAACAACTAAATTAGTTACTTATTTTTGTTCTAAAATTATAAAATTTCATTTTAAAGGCATAAATTCATTTATCAAGCTGAAAATATTTTTATAGAATTCATTTAGCTTAACAAATGCATATCTAATAATTTATTCATGAAGAATATTTAAACATAAGTATTTACCCTAAATTAATTTTTTACTTATTTATTAAAATTAAAGGCTTTAATCCTATTGAAAAATAATTAAAAAGATTAAAGTTTTTATATCATGTTTAGCCAAGAATCCGCTTGTAAATAATTAATTAATATATCCTTTTTAATTACCTTTTATTTCCTTTTTATTAGATCTATGTACAAATTACCAATACTTTTTTAATATTAAAATAAACTTTTTTGATACAGCATTTTTTACTTCAGTATTATCAATTTGTTTAAAATTCATTTACATGTACTTAATTATACTTAAATTATAATGAAAATAACATATTTCATTCATTATTAATATTTCTTTTCAAATACTGTAAGATATTTTCTTAAAATAAAATCTATGCATTCATATTTACTTTTTTCTGGATTTACAAATCTAAATGGTTATGCTTTCTGACTAATTTACATAATTGTTTATTATTAAAATGATCAAGACTCTGCACTGACTCCTAGATTGTCACTCAAAGTGTGTGCCTTTTGTAATTGTTTACCTTTAAAGTTGTTTGGGCTATGTCTGCAGCCCATGGGACCTTTTGTGTTATGAGTGAAGCAAACCATGTCCAGTTATCATGTGCAGGTACTTTGGATGAACTTATGCATGAATGCTTGTCAGACAAAGAGAAAATTGTTGTGTCTTATTACACTAAACCTAAGAAGTCATTATTACTTCTGTCCATGATGTAAGAAGACCACAAGATTCAGGGGATTTACAGAAACCCAAAATAATTACTTTTTATAACAAGACAAAAATTGGAGTTGACCTATTAGACCAAATGTTTGCCATATACGATGTAGAAAGAAATATGAAACAATGGCCTATGGTTCTATTTTTTTATCTTCTAAACATAGCAGCCATCAATGCATTCAGAATTTACAGTGCTAACAAAGCTGGAGGGTCACCATTGTCAAGATGTGAGTTTATTACAAACCTTGCTTGGGATCAAATTGTTCCTAAAATAAGAGAAAGGGTTGATGTTACTATGCTACCTGTAGAACTAAAGAGGCAAGAAGCCTTCTTGGAAAGGATGAAACCTGGCATGAATGTCAACCTATAGACAACAAGGTTGGGCACTGCTACAGGTGTGGTAGAGGGAGGGATAAATCAACCAATATGTAGATATGCCCTGACCATTCCCTGCTAGTATGTGACATCTGTATTGAAGCTGCACACCAGTAAAACATTACAAAGAACAATAGTAACATTGCTGTTTGTAAGTGGATAGTCCTACCCATTTAACCTCAAATGTATTTATTTGGTAAAAAATATTTTTGTACATATAACAATGTATTTTTAATGGTTTTTAAAAAATTGTGTACCATTTCTGATAAATTAAATTTGAAAATAAATGAGTTGTATAGTATCATTATTCTACAATTTTTAAAGTTTTATGCACCTAAATTTGGGAGTATTTTGTGGCGTAAAATTAATATAATCAGATTACAATGTGTATAACCAATTTAAAATTAAAATCTTACATTATTTTTGTACAAATATGTTAAAAAGTATAATATGAAACAGTTACGACAACACATTAAACAAATATTTTCTAATTATAAATGTTTAATTAAAAGAGAGTGGGTTACAGTGGTAGCCCATATGCCTCAATGTGTTACTTTTAACCATGCGCCTACCGGAGGGTTAAATCTAAGCTACCATTTGGCTCATCTTACACAATAGATTGAAAAGTTCTAGATTGGCAAATTCCCAATATATTTCCAGCACTGAGTTTTATAATTTTATAAGAATGAATTTTGATAACCAATAAAAGTTTCCTTAGACTTTGTCCACTTAGTTACAGACTACCTGGTAAACCCACTTTTTCTATCGACCTTTAATCCTCCCTACTATCTGACAATTGTCTAACACTGGAAAAATTTCAGAATACTAATTTTGTTTATAATGTATTACACTGAGTAATATTTATTAGAGACATTTTTAATTCTTGTCTTGACTTGCCCTTAGAAAATTTAATTAAATTATATTTTTCAGCAAGTTGTATGTCGTGAATATAATTAAGCACAAATCATAATTTTTTATCACTCTCTTTATAGATTCTTTTATTTACATAATAAAATTCTTATCCTCTAGTATAATCTTTTTAAATTAACTCTTGATCATTTAAGTCATGATAACAACCCTGTCATTGACAACCTAAGAATGATCAACATCATTATAAATAATTACTGAATAAATTTTCAACCCCCTTACCGATAACCTTAACGAAAATTGTAATTTCATTCTGATATATAATTGTTGTATTAATTATATTATAATTTTCCATATATGAATACAGTAATTGTAATTCTATCTTAGTAAAAAATCTGTAATTTATTTATGTTTGTGGTATAGGATACACATTTCACCAAAGAAGCTTCCAAAATTCCAGCAACAATTCAACTGATTCAAGTATAGAGAATGGTTCTGATAAAATAAAAGAAGTACAGGAACCAAAACGACAAGGTTTAAGAGCAGTATGTAGGGATCTTGTTGGTAAGAAAATCTTTAGGTAAATTAAAGTAAATTGAAGAATGCAAAGTTTTTCAGGGATATTAGAAAACTAATGAGTTAATTTGAATAATGCAACAAAAATTTATACCAAATATTAAAGGTGTAATCTGTTCATTTGTCTTCAGAATTTCCATAAAACTTAATATTTCATTCTAAAAATTATCTACAACTATTTGAGTTTTATATGATATAACAACTATTATGTTAAATAGTGCCTATGAGCGCTGAGTAAAATTTTGAATATTTAAACACAGTCAGTATTAGAAAAATTGTTTTCTTAATTTTCATTAGTATATATTTAAGTCCTTACTTTGAATGATTCTTAATAAGCATAAACGTAAATTTAAATATTCTATTAAAAAGCATAAACATATTGCATATTTTGCAATATTTTGCATATTGCAACTGGTTAGTGAAATTGAAATAATAAAAAATACAAAGTAAAAGTTTTTTTCTAAGAAAAATATTCTGATTTTATTTTCAGTTGCAATTAAACTTATTTTGTTCCACTTATTTTGTTTATATTTACTTATTTAGTATTATATTTTTATAGCAAACTTTAAACATCTTCATTTTTCTCATAATTGTTACACTAGCTGACATCTCTAAGTAAAAATTAAAGTCCCATTAAAAGGTTTTGGTTAACATTTACAATTAACATACTATACATAAAAACAAACTACAAACTAAAATAATTTCTTGCCAGAATAGCTGAAACTTTACTATAATGTGGGAGAATTTTTAAGGGAAATTTAATGGTCATGTAGTGTTTTGACAGGTCAAATGATTTTTAAAAGTGTTAAATTAATTTCTTTAAGTGAGAGCATAAAATAGTCTTTTTGAAAGTTAAAGCGAATTATAAACTATCAAGAATTAATTTTTAAATGCAATTGACCAACAAAAGGAGTAGTGGTGTCCACCAGACACCAGAACACTACAGCATAATTTGCAATCAGATGAGATAGACAGATTATCCAAACTTATTAATCTATTAACTTTCATTGATACAAAATTTAAATTTATTGTTTTCTTTTCTCCTTTTACTCATTTACATAGCTTTTCAATTTAAAAACAATTTTTCCAAAATTAACAATAAAAAATAATCAAAAATAAAGATTTTCTTAATAAAAATGTTATTATATTTAACAAAATACTGTCTACTTTTAAAAAATGTTTTTTTTAATAATATTGAAGAATGACAAATATAATGTATACTTAATATTGGAATAAAACAAAAGATTGAAATAACTGCAAAGTAAATTTTTATTGCAATTGAGAAAATAAATTTATCAGTTTATTGTGTAATAATAAATATTTTCATTTAATAATTAAAAAATTGATTTGTATACATATATATATATATATATATATATATATATATATATATATATATATATATATATATATATATATATATATATATACGAGGGTGGTCCACAAAGTAACCTCCGTTTTGAAATAAAAAATTAACCAGTTGAGATACAAAAATTTTATTATATACATGTTAAAACTACAGCTTTTCTCTACTTTTCTACATATTCACCATACAAATTCAAGCACTCATCATATCTTTTAACAGTTTTTGAAATTCCGTCTTTAAAAAAATCTGCCGCCTGAGAACGTAGCCAGCCTGTCACAGCGTTTTGAAGCTCTTCATCACTCGCAAATCTCTGAGATGCAAGCCACCGCTTCATGTACGGGAAAAGATGGAAATCACTGGGAGCCAAGTCCGGGCTGTAGGGGGGGTGGTCAAAAACGTCCCATTTAAACTTTTCCAAAAGTTCAGTTGTTTTTTGAGCTGTGTGAGGGCGGGCATTGTCATGGACAAACAAAACGCCCATTCTTCCATTTTTAAAAAAACGAACCCATTGACGGACTACACCTTCGCTCATAATGTTTGGGCCATACACCGCACTCAATTCACGATGAATTTCAGCTGCTGTGTAACTTTTCGACCACAGAAATCTTATTACACCTCGCACTTCACATTTGGTGGGATTTTCTATCGCGGCGCTCATGTTTTTACGTTATAACAAAAGAACGCGCGATCGTACAATACTCTCCCTTGCACAGCTAGAAGCATACTGAACGGCTGCGTACACGATATGAGAATGGCGGCGCTACCCCCACTACTTATCGCGCCACACCCAAACGGCGGTTACTTTGTGGACCACCCTCGTATATATATATATATATATAAATATATATATATATATATATATATATATATATATATATATATATATATATATATATAGCTAATAATTAAGCCCAAAACAAAAGTATAGAAACATTATCCTTAAAAGCTAAACCATTATCCGAGGCACTAACTGTAGGAATTAATAATGGACTTTTAACATGTTATAGGCCCTACAGTAATAATCCCCCAAGACCTTAAGTGATTGAATAAACTGCAACATAGATCCCTGAGACTATAATGGCACAGTCACAATATTTTCAATGTATTATGAAGGACATGTGTAGCTGGTTGAAGTCTTGTTTTTTTTTTATTTCTTTGATGTGTAACGAGTGTTTGTCAACATGGTTCCACAACATTGCTAATTGTTTAGACTCTGTCTTGTGATAAAGTTGCAAATTAGTTCTTAGTGTATTTTACATAAAAATAATGTTAAAGTCATCCATCAAAATTGGCATAAAAAATATTTCTACCTATTGTAAAATGTAATTGTTGTATGAAGGGAGTTAATCAAACAAGTCAGCGTGATAGCCTGTTACTACAAGTCAAGAGAATAGAACTGCTACTCTCCTCTAAAATATAAAACATTGAGGTAATATAAAAAAAATGTTACCTGTATTCTTCAAAAGATAACAGTTTAATATGAATATGCCAAGTAATTAATCTGTATGAATTTACAAATACTATAGAAGATTCTAAATCATGATGAATGTTTAAACAACTCAATGTATGTTGTTTAGCCTATATAAACATGCGGTCAAAATAATAATAACAACAAAACAATTATATTAAAATGCAACAAAATAAATGTCAAAAGAAGTGCAATATACAATTTTCAATTAATCACTTTTACATTAGTTTATGACTATCGAAACTTTAAATTTTTTAAATTTGTTCGACAATCTTCAAGTGCTGATTTGATACTCTATAAGGTGGAATCCTTGAATGTAACGCTATATGGCCAGTACATATGTAGATAGTTGCAACAGTAGCAATTTCCTCTGGGACATATCTACAGATGTTACTTTAGACTATGGTGGATTAAATCCTTCAAGATCTCCATCTAGTAACTCTGCTACACCTTTATACCATATAGTCTAGATGTTATTTTGCATTACAGTGGATTGAACTCTTAAAAGTCTGCAACTAGTGAGTTGAACTCTTAAAACTCTGCTTCACTTTTCTACCATGTAGTCTAGATGCTATTTGGGCTACAGTGGATTGATCCTTTAAAATCTACATCTAGTGACTCAGCTTCACCTTTCTAATATATAGTCTAGATGTTGTTTTTTGTTACAGTGGATTGAACCCTTTAAAGTCTGCAACTCTGTTCCAACTTCCTACCATCTAGTTTTTTTAGTTCTTAAAGAACTGAATAGCTGAGTTCTTTTTGATTCTTCCATGATTTTAAATTACTTCTAACAAATATTTTCTATTTGTGGTTATTTTGCTTTGTTAATGATTAGACATTTTCATTAAAAAAATATTTATTAGTATAACAACAATAAAGAAAATTTCATAAAAGACTTCATTGTAAACAATAATTGTAAAATGTTAAAATTACACTCTTTGACACAGTAAATACCATTACTATTTGATAATATTGTAATTATTGTTTACAGGTGGTGTGGTAGTCATCATATGTGCAATAGCAGTATATTGGACTGATAAAGGAATAGCCAAGTATATTGATCCTATGCTTTCAATTGTTTGTGTCTGTCTTTTGATGGTGCTAAATTTTCCTTTCAGTAAGTGTTGATTTAAAAGTAGGCACTCAATAATTGTTGTAAATATCTTATGTTTTTTGGTGAAATTATGTTTTTGCATGCCATCCTAGTCACATAATTAATTCTATAATAAAACTAAAATTCAAATAATTTATAATATTTGTAGTAATAGTGTTATAGTTTTCTATTCAGGTTGTTTTCTTTACTAAAAACCAAACCTTCTCCAAATCGTCTTGCCTGTCTTTAACTTTGTTTCAATTTCATCACTTTAGTGAAATTGGTGAACTTATTACAACCTAAGTAAAAATGTAATTGATCAGACAAAATTAGTACAGTAAGAGGTTTGAAAATAAAAGTGTAAAAAACACATATTAGTCAAGGATATTTTTTTACTTGACCTACTTTGAAGGTCACTAAGCTGCGTGAAATTTTCTTTTGAAATATTTTACATTCATAATGAAAAAAAATCGTAATAGCGACCTGCTTTGGGGAGGGGGCGATCGATGCATTATATATATATACATATATAATATGTGTGTGTGTGTGTGTGTGTGTGCGTGCGCGTGCGCGTGCGTGTATGTAAAAACATAGAACAGAAAAAGTTCTTTCTACGCTTGCGTTAGAAATCGGTAACGTGATAAATATTCGTAGCAAATTAGACTTTTTAGTAAATAATTATTCCAGTTTCGATAACACTTATGGCTAGAGAATATTATTAAATTCATAATAAGCTATTATTATAAAAATGGTTTATTAATTAATATAAGTAGTTATTCTTCCAACATGAACAATTCCGGAGTCAACTGCGAATATTACGCTTGCAAAATTAGGTATTGAAAATCATATGTTCGAGACTAAGCTTCACTAGCGCTATCTGTTCTTAAAACGTTAAGACGATTACGAGGGTATGCCGAGGTAATGCGTCACATTTTCAAATTAAAAATTAAAATTTTATTTTTTATTTACAATAAAAGACGAATTAACTTAAGTAAAAGTCTAATTTAATAGAAAGTCCTAATTTAATAATATATTGTCGATTTTTAACCCAAAGTTCTTGAGGGTTGGGGGGGCGATGGGGGGATCGCCCCCCCTTGGATACGCGCCTGTAATATTAAAAACTATGTTGAAGAAATCACAACAAAATTTACCTCAATTTTTTTAAAAGAAATTTTAAAAGATACTTTGAGTTATTTCTTCAATTATTTAAATCCATTTAAGTGTGATTTCTTATGTAAGGGCTCAAAAATATAGCTTGGGGACAATGGGTTGGACAGGCTGTTTTAAATAAATTAATTTTTGGCTGTTTTAACTCTGGCGTGTACAGAAATATCTGGTGTGTGCAGATATTTTGAGAAAGCATTTCATCATTCGATTCACCAAAATATATTGCAATATTAAGTTATTTATTCTTCATTCAGAATTGTTTTTATCCACTGTATTTTTAATAAATTGTATAATTCATTTCAACACTTATTCAAATTTGTAAGTTTAGGATTTAAAAAACCAAATGTTATAAGGATTTGGCAAATTATTTGTAGAAATATCTATAATATTAAGGTTTACTGTACCTTATAATATTAAGCAAACAATTTTTCTCAAATTTAGTAATTTTTGCATTGTAAATTATAAACACACAAGAAACACATTTGCTTGGTCAAAAATTTCCTTTAATCTTTTGAAAGGTTTGTGGTTGAAAGTAATACATTAAGGCATACACACGGGTTACCCCTGTGGCCAATCTGTTTTTATAAATAATTCAAGGCATTATATTATTTTTAATTATTATGATGTTTGAGTCTAATTGCAGCATAAAAAAACAAAAACAAAAAAAAACAATATATTTTTTCATTTTTAAAAATATATGATTAAATTATTTTTCATTCATCATACTTATTATTGATAAACATTTGATTAGTAATTTAAAAAATAATATATTGAAAAATGAAGTTAATTAATTCATGATGTTTATTTTTAGTGAAGAAATCCTGCTTTATTTTGCTGCAGACCATTCCAGACCATATTAATATTGAGTCTTTATATTCTCAACTTTTGACAACTTTTCCAGTTATAATTAATGTCCATGATTTACATGTATGGCAACTTACTGCGGATAAAACATACACAACCGTTCATATTATTTTTTATGACCCAAAGGTAGGTAAAATTAGTTTAAATATATTATTATACTATTTTTTCTTATGAAGCAACAATAAGTATTAAGATTGTTACCTTTGTATCTTCAAAGATTAAGTATATTAAACTATAACTATTAAAACTAGTAGCTAAATATGTAATTAGACATATGTAATTAGTTACTAAATGTGATAAATATTTTTAATTACCATATTTAAACTTAAAATTAATCACTAAGAGTTTAAAGAAATCAAACTAAAATCTACCAATAATTCTTATTTATCTTATTTCTACCCATAAAATCTTAGAATGATGTTTAATAAATTTCATGTATATTGATGAATTAAGTTCGGTAATACAGTTTGGGTTATACTTTATGATTGGAACATTTAATTACTAAAGTCTTTTAAACACTTACTTATCACAATCATGATCTGTTGAAAAGTAAAAGGACTATTTTACCCTTTTACTCCAATAGCTGAAACTTTTAACAACTGAAATATCTTAACATTGTCTTGTAGTTTTTGAAATTTGTTCACACATCAATAAACTATAAAAATTCTATCTTTCAATTTGGTATTAACTGAAAAAATGTTTACAGTTTTTGGGTTGTATATCGAGGTTTCTGAATAATAATTACTTATTAATTCATTTGGCAAAAAAAAACTACTGATGTTTCTAAGCTTGAGAACTGTTTCAAGATTGAACAATGCACCAACCAAGTGTGAAACGCTTCTTGTGACAAACATCAGTAAGTAGAAGTGATTTATATTTATGAATCACTAAATATGTAATTCATATATACAAGTGAATTAATAAGTAAATATGAAAAAAATCTATTTTGGTTTTTTGTGAACACATCTATTGATTATATTTATACTCGTATTTTCTACTATACCATAAAATCAATTTTAAAGTTAAAATATATTTACTCTTAGCTATGCACAGAGTGGAAACAAAAAAGGTTACATTTCGTACATTTTCAAATTTAGTCTTTTAAATGCTTCACGTTTTAAATAACCATAAAGTTGTTTTCAGAGAAACATTTGCTATTGTAAATAACTGCAAAAAGCCTTTAACAGTTGACTTGTCTAAAAAATTAATTATATTTTACCTACGTTTTTTAGGATTACCTACTGATCATAAAAGATATAATAAATTTCTTTCACTCGAAAGGCATAACTAATGTCACAGTCCAACCTGAATTCTTTAAGGTAAGCTTTTTATTATTTGTTCCCATCTTAATCTTAAGTTATTGGTTTAAGTATAAACAATACTTAACCTTAATACAATTTATTATAGAATGATATTGTAACATGTTAGACCATCTTACCTCCTGAAATGGCAATTTTTTTATCTCATTTCGACCAAAAGGAAGTACTGCTACAAGCAAACACACACACACACACACACACACACACACACAGACACACATACACACACACACACACACACGATTGATGAAGATAATTTTTTATCGAAATATTTCAATAGGGTGTTAAGTTTTTATATGTGTTTATTTCCAAGAGATTGCAGTTTTGGACTATTGCCATTAGGTAAGTCTGTCAGTCTCCTATCTAGTCCAAAAATTCCTAAATAAGCTTTAACCTCTACTAGAACTAACCTACATATATATATATATATATATATATATATATATATATATATATATATATATATATATATATATAGTTATAAGTTTTCTTTTTACATTGAACTAATTTTAAAAGTGCATGTTTTCTGATAACTTTTTAATACTATTTAAAAAATTAAATTTCAGGATTTAAACAGTGTTGAATTAGTGTCCAAAAAAGATCTAAATAAATGTTTGGTTCCTTGTATTGGGCCTGAATGTCTTGAAAGACATTGTTGTACAACTGAACATCAAAGTTTAGAAAGTATTATTGTGGATACTCAGAATCAAAAGAAGGTAAATCAATTAATTTTTAAATAATGATGGTTTTTATGTATTTTTTCTTGTTGTTAAAATCTTAAAACCTATTTAGCTAATTCTACATACGTATTTTTATTTTTTTATTTAGTGTACTAATAATTTTAGCTCTTAAAATATTTATAAAGTTTTTATTAATTTAAAAATATGTTTAATAACACTACTATGACAATACATTTTACAGTCCAATCTTGATAGTCTGACATATTTGGTAGTACAACATGCCTGCACAGCTGTTGCTAGACAGAGAAATCCCTATAGTACACATGCAGTATCGTATACTACAGTTGCCTAAAAAAATCAAAATCAAGATTAGGTTTCATAAGAGCTCTTTTAGGAGTGGTATAAACATAACTTTGTTCCTGCTGTAAAACAAATTTTAAGATAAAACAAATTGCCGTTAAAAGCATTGGATTTCTTGACTGCCCCCTTAATGACTATGAAGATGATATGAAGGTTAAAACAAAAGATGGACCCCTAAAAACTGCGTTTTTAAAAAAACACAACAGTTTTGATCTAGCCACTCAACCAAAATATGATCAAAATAATAAAACTTTACTATGAAAACCCTTGTTAATAGACATTGTGAGGAACACAAGAAATGATATTTCAGAAGTTGAAAAAAAAATTTAACATCAAAGGCGTTATCATCAATTCGACGTATGGTTGAGTTCAAGTTACAAAATCAAATATTGTGAAGTCTGGAAAAAGTGTGACCTACAAATTTTTTAATTAAAGCAACAACTAAAGACAAAACAGATTATGACGAAAACTACCTGGAGACTCTGTCTACTGCATGTTCGTGTACAACACCAAATTAAAAACAAACAGAAGGCCTAATGTATTGGCTGATGGTGCTGATTTAAACACTGATTTGAATGACGATGAGATTACTAAAGAGATTACAATGACATACAGCATAGCCAGCAAGACTGACCATTATGGCAATGGAATCAAGATGACTGGTGGCTCAACTTCATTTACAGTCAGCTGTGATGAGGTTGTGTCGGCTGCTGCTATACTTATAACCTTCTATCAAGAATGTGTTTTGACATAGAATCTATAGCAAATCTAAAAAATCTTCAAAAGAATAATCTTGAATATTCAAAGTATAATCTTCAGGAGTATGATCTCAGAGTATTTAGTAAAAAAGAAGAAAAAATCTCTTTTGAATTTTTAAAGACTAAAGTAAACGCCATACAGTAATTTTAACATGCTAAGAAAACTACACTAAGAAGTAAAAATACTTGTTAGTTATATTGTTCTATACAGTTTTCTTATTTTCAAGTTTTCTACTAAATGTAGGTTAATAGGCATTGCTTAAAGGGACCCTCGGTAATCCGAAATTCTTGATAATTCAACAGCATGTAGGTTCCATATCTATCGCACTATCAAGATATGATTGTACAAAATACTATGTATAAATAAAAACCTTACGCAAATTTTGGATACATGACTAATACAAAATTATCATGGCAATTTTTTTATAAGGTTCTACAAGTTACATAAAATTCAAAATATACATAATTTGTAATATATAAAAAGTAAATAGTCTATTATAAAATGTCATATAAAGAGTTATTTCTTAAAATTTTCAATTGAGTTTTTTCAGAGCAATTTATTTATTTGAAATGCCTAGACACTTGAAACTAAGTAATTCATCTTCATTTCCCAATAGAGGTACTACTAGACATGTAGCCTTCTGTCAACCACTTGTCCATGTCCTGCCACTTAAATATTATAAAGCACTACACTTGTTAATACGGTCCTGTTCCAATTCACCGTACAATACACATGCAGAAGATGCATAAATATAGACTCAAAGGGGGGGGGGGGGTTTATGAGACAGTTATGGCTAGAAATAACTTTAAATGTAAAGATAGTCTCTTTCTAAGCCTGGATAATCATGTAATAGTCATCCAGACATAATAGTCAGAAAGCTAATTATTTTTACTGTTTCTTAAAGGAAGTATTGATGACATTCACTTTAACCAACGAGTGACAACCAATCATAGAATCACAGCACTACTAATTTAATTTTATGCTTCTTTAATGCTAAGCACACAGCCTTTGCCTCTCAATTAAATTTGGAGAGGAAAGGGCATAGGACTGGTAGAAGATAAACAGTTCATAGTGCTCTCTAAAGTAAATTTTATTATTTATGGTTATAAAAAACACATCAGTGTAAACATGAGGCCAGTATTCATGAGTTCAAAGATGGGTTGATAGTTTCTAATTCCAGGACTTACTGATGATACATTTGTCTCATTCTTTTCCACTTTTCCATCAAGTCCAGATGATTATTGATGGAGCAAACATTCACAGGAGATGGTTAAAGCAGAACCACTTTTGTTTCATGGTCTTAAACCTATTTGATTCTTGTTTCAAGTTTGTACTGAAATTAACACTTTTTAGTTTTCACTTTTCTATTGAAATTTTTAGTCAGCCCAGTAACTGTTATATGGCAACATTATTGATAATTATATAATTGTTTCTTATTACTAAATATTAATAATTAAAAATGTAATCAACTCTAATTCACTAATTAAAATATAAATAATTATTGTGTAACTAAGTGAATAATTTAGAACTTACTTGCTCTGTTTTGAAACAATCGTTTCATTTAGAATATAGTGTCCTCTTCATAAACAATTCTTTCGAAGCGCTTTAACAAGTAAGTTCTAAAGTATTCACTTAGTTATGCAGTAATTATTTTTAGATTAATAATTAGGAATAACAATGTTATCTGGTTAATAGATGTAGTACATCACAATGTCATAAGCTAAATGTATTTAAGACAACACCTTGAAGTTCATGTTCATGTTCAACTTAAAAATATTTATTCTTAGGGATCAATTAACTCTGACAACTTGGTTTCCTTACTATTTTGCAGTCTCAGATATCCAAATAGAACTGTTCCTAACAAAAATATTTTCATTTTCCTACCAGGTCCTTTATTAATGTTGTAAAGGAAAAGACTTGAACTCACCAATATCTTTTAGTAGCTGCTTTTCCTTCAGTTACTGTTATTAAGAAAGTTACAATTTGATGAAAATATAATGGTTCTTGAAAAATCTATCTCCAAATTTTTACTCTTAAGGCAGCTGCAAGGGTTTAACACATTCAGTGCAGGTGATGGTATTGGCCATCATAGCATGCTTATGTCTCTAGCAGATGAATGCGTTCATTGATGAAGCTTCACTTCTTCAGAAATGGAGATAGCTCAGTGTGTTCATCACATTCATTGAACAGGTTAATTCAAAGTACACCAAACAGGCATTTCAAGTTCATTGAACTGGCATTTGCGAAACATAGCTTTGGCTCTCTACAATCCACATACTAACAACTCTCACCATAAATACATAAAATGCATTTAAATCATGCGTACAAAAAATTGTGGGCTAACAAATAAAAAGGAAATAACACTGTATCAATAACAATAAAGAATTTACAGTGTTTTAAAGAGCTCTACTGAGACTTCATATTTCAATAACTGAAAATATCACTAATCGAAAACACAATCCTATGTAATGATAGATTCTAAAAAGTTATTAGTGCTTTTGAGTTGTAAAAACTAATTTCTCTACTAGTGACTTACTAGTAAGTTATAAAGTCAATTTCTCTACTGACTTTGACACTGATGCTAATCCCTTCATGATACAATATATATATAATAAGAAGCTCCATAATCATGCACTACAATGAGGAGTTTACAGAGCTCAATGGAGCTGCATGTGAAAAGTCTATTAGGTATAGCCTATTTTATCCCATGTAAGTCCATGTAAGAGTATATCTCTATCAAGCTCATTTTTATTCCAGATATGATAATATTGAATGTTTTGGTATATTATATTTAATTTATCAGAAAAAGTGTTCATGTATTTCATAACATATGACATAAGTAATATACTGTTACAATAATAATCCAATTTTATTTAATTTTTCTATTTTTTCAAACACTTGCTAAGATTATCTTCCAATTATTGCTAATTATTATCTATTACATGATATTATTGAACTAGAAACAATAAAATATTTGTGTAGCATTTTATAGTTTTTGAACTCTTTTTAATATAATGGTTATATTTTAGCAAATAAAGAAGATTTCGGATAAAGTTGAGACAGAAAAGCCTGACACAGTAATCATTAGTACCAATTCCATAGCAGAGAGAAGCAAAATTGATACAGCTATACAAGAAATTTGTCACACAGAAAGTGAAACTGCAACAGTTACCAAAGAAATTACCTTTAACCCTAAGAATCTAGTCGGTGAAATAAAGGACCAAGATATAAGTCAAAATAGTGTTAGTAATACAAACTTAGACTCTACAAATAACAGTGAATGTTGTGCCAAATCATAACTGTTTAAAACCAACTGTTTCAAAGACTGACATATGATATTTTTTATTGAAAAACCAATAACAAGGTTTTGTAAACCTACTTCAAAACATTCTATTGGTTACAACTATGTTATCAGCGTTTTAGCTGTTTTAATTTAATATTAAGATTTTATTAGTGTTTGTTGACAATTTCTTCTGTGTATTTAATAGAAAGGTTTCATATATACATGCTCTCTGCAAAGTGATAATTGTTAGAGATTATTGAATATGTAAGTTGTGTTTATATAAAAAGTGTGATCTTTATAATACCTTAATAAAACTGAAATATATTTTATTAAAAAATAGTGACAACATTTTTAAAAATAAAACAGATATATGCTGTAATATTTTAATGTTTTGTTTTTTAGTACAAGAGTGAACAAAATACACAAAGTTTGTGACTTGAAATATTAAATTTGTGCTGATATAGCATGTGGTTTAAATGTATTCTCGGACTAAGTGATTAATGTATATGTATGAAGTGTAATTATGACCCTAAAGAACACATGTTATATTTTTTATAGCATATTGTCTAATAGTTGTCTACATAAAAAGTTACTTAAGATAAGAAGATAGTATGTTTTCTGTTACTCCTAAGAGATAATAGGTAACATTTGTTGATTCCATCTTCGCGTGAGCTACTAATAATCACTAAATACTTTTTTTTCAAAATAATGTGAACGACAAAGATGAACACTACCAGGAGTTAAACACCATAAAATATATAGCACAAACGAACGGATACAACCCAACAATGATTGACAAATTATAGAACCGCCTCAAAAAATAAATAAATAAATAAAAAGATAAACATAATAACCTAAATACAAACACACAAGATGACAATCCCATAAAATACTTATCAATACCATACAGATCATCCAAAACCCACAATCTAACCAACACATTACGAAAATACAACTACAAAATAGCTTACTCCACACACAACACTCTCAACAAACAATTTAAACCCAACAAAGAAAATCAACGACATTTACAACTGGAGTTTACAAACTAACTTGCAGTTTGTGCCTCAGTTTTTACATAGGCCAGATAGGGAGGTAATTCTACACACGTTACCAAGAACATATAAAAGCACTAAAAACAATAACTACCAATCAAACTTCGCCGACCATCTCAACTCCACAAAACATGACTACATAGACATAACATCTAACATACAAATTCTTCATAAACAACACAGAAATAAAAAACGCTACACAACCGAACAATACGAAATATATAGGCACTTCAAACTACACCCTACACACATACTCAATACACAATTACATTACAACTGACACACACTTTTTGACATCATAACTCCTAATACACACAAAATACACCCACACCACCAAAATATCCCACCCCCACCCTAACCTACGTAAACCTTGAGATCAGTTACGGTCTGAGTTGACAAAGGGACACATCTCCCGAAACGGCCGTCCTCAACAAGCAAAGTAAGTGCTACTATAGGCAAGTTTAAAACATTTAAAAAGTGTTTAGAGATAATAGGTGTTACATGCACACAAAAAAAATTAATCAAAAAAATTCATGAATGAATGTGGCACACTGCTTTGGAACAGGTTGTATTACTAGGACTGATTATAAACAACAATTTGAAAGCTAACTTTCTCCAGGCCATGGGTGGCAGACTTAATACTAATGCTGCCTGAAGTTAGTTAAATAAGTTATCTATATATTTAATTCTATAAAAAAATCAATCCCCATGAAATTTCTTGAGCAAGGAATAAAATCAAATTGCTTAATTAGATTCATTTTAAAGCTTGAAGGCTAAAGTGGGAAAATTATTAGACATGTCAAAAATTACCTAGCCTTTGGCTCACTGGCCTTGATAGATCTAATGATTTTCTAATGGAAACATCACTAAAGTGGGTTTATTAATAAGTAAGCCTTATATGCCACATGGTCAATTATCAGCTGTTGTGAATTTGTTTGTTTATTTTTTTTTAATTTTTAACGTTCTGTTTAATTGAAAAGTTGAAATGCATATAATAAAGGAAGGCTGTGAGTTTATATAAAATTATTGTAGAAATAATGATTAAAGATAATTTACAAGAACTTTGCATAATTTATTGTTAATATTTGTTAATTTTAGTGTTCTATTTAAGTAAAACTGTTGAATGTTGAAATGAATTGTAATGGAGGAAGACCCCGCATTTCGTAAGTTGAGTGAATACTTTAGAACTTACATGCTGATGAGTTTCCAAACAATTGTATCATCTACAAAGCTAAATGTCTACTGAGGGCTGACAAGGTAAAAGGTTTGATGGCTTATGATTTATGAGTGTAAGGGGGTGAGTTAAGTTGGTTATTTACTATGTAATTGAAAAGGGTGTTAGACTCAAAGTGAAGGTGGTTGTTTAGGATATTTTCTTTATCTATTACATGATATTTGTATATTTCATATTTTTATATAGAAAAATATGTTAGTTAATTACTATGTTTTAATATGTGGAGAATATTTAAATTAGTATGTGTGTTCTTGTATGAGTGTTGCATGTTTTGCATATCTATTGCACTGATGAACTTTGGATTTTAACTGTTTATGTGGTGTAATCAACTTTTGATGTGTTCTTTGAAGCATGTGTTGAATGAGCTACCGGTTTTGCCAATATAAAAGTTGGGCCAGTTCTTACATGTTATTTTGTCCAAAACACTTGTAAACATTTACAAGCTTGCCTATAGTAGCACTTACTTATATTTGTTGAGGACAGCTGTTTCGGAAGATGTATCCTATTGTCAGCCCAAACCGTAACTCAAGCTAGTTGACAATGGGACACATCTCCCGAAACGGCCATTACAAATATAAGTAAGTGCTACTATAGGCAAGTTTGTAAATATTCACAGGTATTTTAGAGAAAACTAGTAGCTCACATGAAGATGGAATCTACAAATATGTTATTTTGTATATACCAGATGGATTGTATTTGACTGTTTGTTGTTAAAAGGGTTGTATGTGTTGTCTTAAAGTGTTCGTTGTTTTATATGATATTTGGTAATTGAGTTTTCTGAATGTTGAAGCTCTTTTGTGTGTGTGTTTGTTGTGGTATGTGAGGGATATGTATTTATTGTTTGGTTTGTCAGTTTGATGATGTTGTTTATGTTTAAATTTCTTGAGTTTGTTGTCTATAAGTGCATGCTGGTAGCAGTTTTGTTGAGCGATATATTTAATCGTATTGAGTTCTTAGTTATAGTCTTTTTGTTTCATAGGTATATTAATGAGGCAGTGTAACATATGGTTGTTTGTGGCATGTTTGTGTTCTGTGGGGTGATTAGATGTGTTATGTATGACAGTATCAGTGGTTGTTGGTTTTCTATATATTTTTAAATTCTGCTTGGTAATAGTAAGGTCCTGGAAGTTTATTTTATTGTTGTTTTCTAATTTGAGGGGAAATGTCAGGTTTTGATGAATGGTATTAATGTAATTGTGTAGTTGTTTGTTACTGTTGTATAATAGTAAAATGTTGTCTGCATATCTATGGTAGTAAATTATTTTATGTATATGTTGTTCTGTAGAATGTATGGTTGTTCAATGTGATGTATGAATATTTCTGCTAGGATCCCTGAGATGGAAGAATCCATAGGCAGGCCATCGGTTTGTGTGTAGAATTTATGTTGATATGTGAAGTAGTTTTGTGATGCTATGAGTTTGGTATGTGTTATGATTTCGTGCATGAGTTTATGTGAAGTTTTGTTTGTTGTGAACATGTTTTGTAGGGTTTGGAGTATTTGTTCAATGGTTACATTGGTGTATAGGTGTTTTATGTTGAATGATGCTATGGTGAAGTAGTTGTGTGGTATATCAGGCGCGTATCCAAGGGGGGGCGATCGCCACCCCAACCCTCAAGAACTTTGGGTTAAAAATCGACAATATATTATTAAATTAGGACTTTCTATTAAATTAGACTTTTACTTAAGTTAATTCGTCTTTTATTGTAAATAAAAAATAAAATTTTAATTTTTAATTTGAAAATGTGACGCGTTCCTTCGGCATACCCTCGTAAACGTCTAAAGGTTTTAACAACAGATAGCACTAGTGAAGCTTAGTCTGGAACATATGATTTTCAATACGTAATTATTGCAAGCATAATATTCGCAATTGACTCCGGAATTGTTTGTGTTGGAAGAATAACTTATATTAATTAATAAACTATTTTTATAATAATAGCTTATTATGAAATTAATAATATTCTCTAGCCATAAGTGTTATAGAAACTGGAATAATTATTTATTAAAAAGTCTAATTTGCTACGAATCTTTATCACGTTACCGATTTCTAACGCAAGCGTAGAAAGAACTTTTTCTGTTCTATGTTTTTACATACACGCGCGTGGGCGCTGTAACGGTCTCATATACCGTGACAAATAGGAAATAAATAATTTCCTGTTTTTAAGTAATAAAGTTGATTTTTAAATTAATCAAGTTTGGAGTTATACAAATAATAAAGAGTGAAAAATTAAATAAAACCTTAAATAGAATAATTAAGCTAAATTAAAAAATATTAAAGAATAAATTTGTAATAACTAGCTAAATTTGACCATCGGGAGTGAGGCGAAAATTTTCTAAGTGCTTAAAAAAGCTATCTTAAGAACCAAACCACTTAGAACTTTCATCGACATTTTAAAAGAACCAGAATAAACATTAGAGAAAACAAAATTTGAAAAACTTAAAAAACAAAAAAGTTACAGCAGTTTTAATAAAATAGACATTTTTCAGTGTTCCAAAAATGATAATCAAACTCTGCAAGCTAAAACAGATTCGTTGCCCGACTTGCCTGTATAAGGAATAAATCCAGAGATAGCAAGTATTGCAGGCGGGGTGAGGTAGGTTAAATTCACTGCTATATATACTAGGTCTCTAAGATTTTAGAGACAGTCTGAAATAAATTTTAATACGAGGTGCCGCGGAACGCTATGCTGGACCGCGAGTAGGACCGTCATCAGGCCAGATGGAAAAAACCTCAACGCTTTCGACGTCCAGGACTACCAAGGGATGAAGGCTCCAGACTCAGGCTCCAGGACGCGGGAATGGAGAAAAACCACCACCGACGAACCAGGGATGGCGACTTCCGATGTCCAAGGACCAGGGAATCCAGACGAGGGACTCCAGGACCGGCAGGAACATCTTTGGCAAGTCATTTTCTCTATTCGATACCAATTACGTCAAATTTAGTTAGTTAATTTTATTAAATTCAAACAAATATTCAAGCTTAAACAATGACTTCACTCTTTATAAAATTTTAATAAATTGTATGCTAAATAAAATGAATTTATGTGATCAGAATATTTCAAATGATAAATATTAAACTTACAAAGGGTTTTTGGCCATAAGCCATTTATTTTCAAGGAAATAAGAATTTTTGGATATTATAAATTTAAAAATTAAGTGTCATAAATACGAATTTACCAATTCAATATAGAAGATAAATTTTTATTATGTGTAATTTGGAAAATAATTTTATGTTTATGTAAATGTAATTGATATAAATGGAAATTATAAGGTTTTAAAGTATGGAAAACAACAAGTTATTTAGTGAATTGTTTTGTAAATATAATTGTGTTGTATTTGAAAGGATAAATTTTCTTTTTTATTTAAATAAATAGAATTAAATATGTTATAAAAATCAACAGCATTTGCATTTCATCCTGTGTCGAATAATCAATAAAAACTGTTTAGCTTTTTCCAACTAATATGAAAATGATCATTAAATCAGTAAACAAGTTTAATTAAATTTCATTAATTGATAATAGTTAAAACCTAATGTTTTTAAAGAGTTTCTCTCAACTAACGTCATTGAGCTAGCCTAAAGATTAGTTGGTTTTTTGTATAAAAGTCCAGAGATTTATCTACTGGCAGATTGTGTTTAAAAGGACACAGGAGCCTTTTAAAATAGGTAATTTAAACACGATCATATTTTGCACGTTCCCTTGCTGTCTCTGCAGATCATCATCAGGTGGTAAGACTCTGTGATTATTTTGTGTATTATTTTAAATGTGTTTCTTTCCAGCTGACTATTGAAATGACATGTGTGACTATATCTAGACCCTACATAATTGATAAACCAATTATAGTAGTCAGCAGGAATAGGCTTGTTGTGGGCATGGCCCTATGAGCGGGAAATATACACGTAACTCAGGGAGTTTAGCACGGTTTAACAATCGGGGTGATTGGCAGATGTTTGGTTTGTTTATAAATAAGTTTTTTAAACAACAAAATTTTGGTATTCTGCGAGAAGGGATATCAAATAAAAGTAGGGTGGGACGTTGCAGCACGCGCACACACACACACACACATATTATATATATATATATATATATAATGCATCGATTGCCCCCCCCAAAGCAAGTCGCTGGATACGCGCCTGGGTATATGGATGTCTTTAATTGTGGATTATGTCTATTTTTTTGTTTGTGAATGTGTAACGACTGTCCCAACTTCTATATTGGCCAAACTAGTTGATCATTCAACACTTGCCGCAAAGAACACATCAAAGACATAAACAGCTTAATTCCAAAATCCAACTATATATTACATATGCAAAAAACACAACACCTGTACACGAACATACACCCTAATTTAAATGTTCTCCACATGTTAAAGCATAGTAAAAAACTAACAACTACAGAAAAATATGGCATATACAAATATGCAACAGATAAAGAAAATATCCTAAACGACCACACACTCTTTTCAATAACATACATCATAAGCCCCCAAGTCTTAAAAGCCTTGTGTGACAGCCCTTAGTAGATGGTTAGCTTCGTAAATGAAATTATTGTTTCAAAACGGGACAGCACATTAAGTTCTAAAGTATTCATTCAGTTATGCAATATTTACTTATAGTAATAACAACAGATAAAAATATTCCTTTTTTTGATTTGTTAGACTCTTTTTCCAATAAGACTAACCTTTTCAATCGCAAACCCTTGAAAAAATTGGTATCTATTTGGGAAACTCAATATTCATTCATGGGCAATTATATATAGCTTTTAGTATAGCAAGAGCACCTTGAGATGTTAAGATTCAAATAGAAAACTGAAACACACAAGGGAAAATAAACAATGGTGAAAATAGTTACTCAAAAAATAATGTTTACCAGGAAACAATGGTTTTAGCATTTATAGGTTAAACAATTTTAGTGTTATAGTAACTAATCTGTGTGTAATGTAGATAAAATTTACAATGATAACCAACGAATTCATTATAAGCAAATAAGCTACTATATAGAATAGAATTTCTAAATATAAAACTTCTAAATTAATACAAGGTTTTTTTTAATTTAAAGAAAGTGTACAATTTTAATTCTTATAAAATAACTACTATTGAAATATGATATGCTAAAAGAAGAAAGGGGTATTTCTGGGTACTTTTCTGTAGGACCTTGTATCAGTAGTGTTGGAATTTTTATGAAAGTGATTTTTTTATAGTTTGTTTTGTTAACCAAAATAATATAATAAATCAAAGAACAAAAATTATCACCATTTCTTTGAATTACTGGTTGATAAAAATGAGTTGAGAACCAACTCAACTCTTGAGTTGAGAAATGAAGAGTTTCTCCTGTTAGTGTTGGTTGTTTTGGAAAATTCTCAGGTATAATATTTAGAAAGATATCTGGAATTAATATGAACTGTAGAATACTAGTAGAAACAGAAAAAAAATTAAAAGAAGCTATTGCCTGTTTTTGCCTCATAACAAACAAAAATATTAGTCTGTTCCTATTGCCCTATTTAAATAAAATTGGTATCTAATCCTGGCTGATGTGTATGTGACCATGAGAATAAACCAATCAGTTATTAAAAAAATGTTATTGTGTTGAAATTGACAGAATGTGGATTTATGAAAAAAAAAAAAAACTAAATGAATCTTTCAAAATCATTTTGGTACTCCAAATGACTAATGCATTTAATGATTGGTTGCTTGGGAGTATCCCATTTTCTTACAACCAATCTTGATACATAATTGTTACAATTCTCAATTATAATTAATTATACTAAGTCATGGCAGATTACTTTTTTGATACAAATGATCTAATTTGGTTCATAAATAAATAAAAAAAAGAAGTTCATTAGTTATAAAAACAGTATACATTTTTTAATGAAGTCAAGTGCAGTATTTTACTTTAAGCTGGGGTATAACCACTACTCTTCTATGGACAGGTAAATAAATATTAAGATATACAGAAATTAGTCCATCCTAATTTATACACCCTTAAGAGCACTAGAAGAAGTAAGGATTAAATTTAGATTGTTGTGGAAATGTTTATTTGCTTTTCTTTAATTACATCATCTAGAAGAACGATGTTTAACTTAAATCTACAAATCAAAGCAGAATTGGTAGAAAGAAAGCTGATGTATTTTTCAGTGATGGGAGGTGATTGGGAAACCTGTGATTTAGTCACTGTTATTCATAAATCACAGTTCAACTTGTTTTGTAGCAAGATGAAGTAGTAGATTCTTGCCTAACTAAACTGTGATGGAGAGGCAAATCATACCTACCTGTGAAGCGAGACCCAAACTGTTTACAATTAACTGTCATACCCAGATAGGCGAAGGTTGTCATACACTATCCTTTGTGTATGGGGGGGGGGGGGCTGGAGTAGGAGTGGAATGTGTGTCAGTCACTTATTTAACAAACAGAAAGAACAAAATGAGCTAGAAATTAGAATCTGCTTGTTTCCTGTGATTGTGATTCTCAGTTTCTCTTTCTCACTCACTTAGATGGTGATTTGTGTCGGCGACCCGTGATGCTGTGATGTGACCCTATAGATAGTTCTGAAACAGTTTTGTTTGAAGCAGTTCTTTATCAATTATAAAGATAAGTAAACACTGGACATTGTTTACTGAGGACGAAAATGATAAGGAAAGTCAAATGGTATTTTGTATCTGTAAAAATAGGTTTTCTTTCAAAACTTTAAATCGAATTTAAAAAGGCACATGACCTCAAAGCACCCTTTTCCATTCCTGTTTCCCAAACTCATTTAGTTTCGGCACAAGAAGAGCCTGTTATAGTTATTACTGTTATTACAACCAGCAATGAAATGCAAAAATAAATTAGGCAAAATATCACTACAATTCCTATATTTCTTTGTTGTAAAACTTTTAATATATATATTAATTATATTGAGCTACATGATTTTATACCAAATAATATATATAAAAGTACACAATATAAATAAATTCTTAATTTAGTATTTATGAAAACACAAAACCATTTCTACTAATTTTTTAAATCTTACTATTTTTACACACATTTTAAAAATTTGCTATTTCAATTCCTTCTATTATCTCACATTCTCATATATATCATTTATAAAATATGTTTTTATTCATTCAGTTTAGTTCAAATACATTTTTTTTAAAGTATAGTGGATGACAATTGATGTTAATACAGTTTTTTCAATTGATAATTCAATATCAAGAACCCGATCTATGATCGTGTCATACTCCAATTGAGTCCGAAATTTTAAATATTATATTAGGAAATATTTTTCTAAGTGAATAAATAAAATAACATTTTTAATATTTATAATAAATTAATCACCTATTAAAATCTTTTCAATTTTAGAAATCTAATATTCCTAATTACAAAAATTTACTTATTGCTATTTTTAAACCATTTTTTCTTCTATTTAATAAAATATAGTTTCTTTTATGTGACTCTTGGTTTCTTCTTATTCTATTATTTTTTTTCGTACAAACATCCCACTAGTAATAAAAACTACTTACTTCTAAGTCAGTATAATTCATTTTCGGGAGTCCAGTCCTTGGACACTCGGCACTGTATTCAGTCTTCGTCAAAACTCTAGCAGCAAATGATTCAGTGAGTGACTTCGTTAGCCTTGTTTGGACTAGTTTCGTAATTAATGTTTAAAGCTTTTTTAAACTTGTACTTTTGTAATATTTCCTTAGTTTGTTTTCCACAACTTTCATTTTCACTGAGCGTTCCACAACGTCCCCTTAGATATATCTCTTAGTCTGTGCCATACATACATACATCTGTGACATACATTTTTGACCAGTTGTACATGTTTGTTTTCAGGCTATATAGGTACTGTTTATTTTAAGCCAAAAAATTATTATATCTTTAAGCATAAAATTTTTACTTTAAAACTATTTTTAATTTTATAAGTTGTAAACAACTCTTAAATGCTATATATTGTAATTCACTCCTTTATAATTAAAAAAAAATGTTATAAAAACTCTGTAAATTTTAGTCACAGAGAATAAAATCATAAATGTTATTTATTAAATGTAAAATAGAAATTTTATGGTTATGTGGACTGTGCTTGATATACCATTTGCTTATTATTTTTTAACAATCTGCTTTACTTTTCACTTTTATATACTTTAAATGTGACATGTTGTTGTGACTTCAGAATGCTGTAAAACTTCTAAAATCAATATCAAACAAAACCATACCAATCCTAGAGGAATCATTGGAAGTTCAAGGGCGAAAAACATGGTTAGTTAGATATAAGCAGATAATAAGTTTAATTTAAGAAATTATACAAGACACCAGTTAATATTTGATTAAATATTTGCATACAGGTGCCAATAATTGTTAAATAGATGAACAGAGAGCACAAAAAGTTCGGTTTTTATACAACAAAGTACTGACAGCGGTCTATAAATGCCAACAGTGTTTTTAGATGACTGGCAAGAAAAAAAATTATTCATGTGCTTGCTCTAAAGCAGGAGTTAGAATTATATAGATGGGGATATATCAATGGGAAGCATATAAAACCATATAGAGGTTTTATTTCAATTCTTCTTATTAGTTAAAGTGTAACAAGAGATAACAAACAAAAAATAAAGAACACAAGTATGATTTAAATAAAGTATGATCTGGCCAGAAATGTCACAATTAGATTTACGATATGCATCTAGTTACATATTTTTTCCCTTTGCCTATACATAACTAAAAATGTTTGTTGATTCCATCTTCACGTCAGCTACTAGATATCACTAAACACTTTTAAATGTTTTAAACCTGCCTATAGTAGCACTTACTCATGTTTGTTGAGGACGGCCGTTTCGGGAGATGTATTCCACTGAGTTACGGTCTGAGTTGACAATGGGACACATCTCCCAAAACGGCCGTCCTCAACAGAAATAAGTAAGTGCTACTATAGGCAAGTTTAAAATATTTAAAAGTGTTTAGTGAACTAAAAATGATAAATGTCTATGAACCAGAACATTAGATATATAATGACACTTTTTTGTTACATATTTTATTTATGTAATCATAATTACATACTTATAATCTTTATTTACATATTTTTACTTTTTTACAGTAAGTTTTTTTACATAAAATTACATTTTTAGTCTGTTAACAATCTTTGGATATTAATTTTTTGCTTAAGTTATGTACAATAATTTAAAACAGTCTATACGAGTGTTCAGTAGAAACTCACATGTCTGAAAAAACTTCCAATCCATTTGTTGCTTACTAAGAAAGGTCAGCGAAGAATTTAAAAAATATATATAAATTAAGAATAGAAGACTAGAATTCACATTACACTCTTCTTATTTCTTCAAAGTTTTTCAGAATTCCTATAAGAAGGTCCCCCACCTAGTTTATTTCATTTGGATTACAAAATAAGTAAAAATAACAATACATATTCTAAAATGTGTATATTTTATTTTCACTTAGAAGCACAGTTTTTACTACCTTTGGTATCACAGCAAAAAACAATAGTTTCTGATATTTTTCATCAGATTCATTTCACACTAGATCAATGCATTTGTTCAATGATATGAGTCCCAGCATATAAAATCAAGTCCTAAGTTTCACTTGTAGCATGAACATTATTATTGAAGTTAAAGTTGTGGGTTGCAATAGATGATTTGTTCATACTGATGCATCTGTGGTTCTCTGTCAGGCGAGTAATAAGAATATTACATGTTCTATGAAATATCAAATTGAACAACATATACATACATATGTCAAATAAGCAGAAATAATATATGGATCACTGATGTTGAAAGTACTCATGTGAAAGGGACCAATTTGCTAAACTTGTGATCGGTAAAGTTAATGGTGGAGAGCCCCATACACCTTTTCTAATTTCTTTGAAGTGTTGGATTACATAAATCTTACAACAGTGGATTGTTCTGTGAATGATGGACTTAGATTGTTGTGGCTTGAAGTCATTTAAGAAGATAGAGTTCTTGTCATTCATTCTAATACCGTAGCGTGCATGATAAAGGCAATAACTGCTTTAAATGTTTCCTATCAAATGAAGGTCCATTTCACCTTTATTGCCTATGAATTCAATAATGTTTCTGAAGAAGTACAATGCAAATATACACAAGGGAATAACACTTTTTGAAACCCCAAGAGAGTATTTTTAAAAAGCCTCCAAAATGTGTAAATCGACCCATGCATCTTTCCTGATTAGGTGGGGTATGAAGTTTAAAGCTACCTGTTTTTATAGTGAACATTTTAAAGATGGGAAATTAGTAGCTTCAGTGAGATACACTCACAGTGCCTTTAGTGATTCTGAAAATGCCTGAAGCAATTATGGATTCATTACAGATCTTATTTTACAATTAGAAACCAAGGCCTTGCCTTGAAGAAATCATTGTATGTTGTCAACGGTGTGAAACCCAAGATAAGTGCTGTGGAAGGGGTAGTCGGAATAGGAAGTACTGAAGAAATCTAAGTGTGTTATGGAGAGAAACCATGACTTCTTGACATTGACAGTAGTGTCCAAGATACTCAGTGGATAAGAAGAAAACTCTCCAAAAGTCATTTTCCCTTAAAATTTTAATTATTTTAAATTCGCACCAGTTACAAGTACTTCCCATGACATAGAGAGCTCATTTTCTGCATGTAAAAATGTCCTTTCTCACAGGTGAGATTCCTTGACAATGGAATACTTGCAGATTTATCTGATAGTTCATTGGAATTTGGAGTGAAGTAAGTAGATTTCTTAGGTAAACTCTGGCTATAGAAACTATAATAATTGTGAAACCTCTATTAAATCTTAATATTTTCCTACGTAATAGTGGAATTTACTTAAGTTCGCTATAATATATATATGTTTCACAAAAATATATTCAACTAAATGAGAAATTTCAAGTAATATCATTTGTATATTTAAATAATTAAATTATTCTCATATACTATGTATTTAATAATTTTTGTATGTAATGTACATATTTTGCATATTGATGTTACATAAAAATCTTACCCTTAGTCATAAGTTGTGATACTGCAAAAAAAAAATAATTGGGATAATATTGAAAAAAGCCAAAAATTTTAAAAAATAAAATGTTATTTAACAGATTGTTAAAAATAATGTCGAAATTAAGAATGTGAGAACCTACAAATGTGTAAGTAACTTTCAATCAGGCGCGTTACCTCGTCATACTTTCGTAAACGTCTAAACGTTTTAACAACAGATAGCGCTAGTGAAGCTTAGTCTCGAACATATGATTTTCAATACGTAATTTTGCAAGTGTAATATTCCCAGTTGAGTCCGGAATTGTTCGTGTTGGAAGAATAACTACTTATATTAATTAATAAACCATTTTTATAATAATAGCTTATTATGAAAGTAATAATGTTCTGTAGCCATAAGTGTTATCGAAACTGGAATAATTATTTACTAAAAAGTCTAATTTGCTACGAATCTTTATCACGTTACCGATTTCTAACGCAAGCGTAGAAAGAACTTTTTCTGTTCTATGTTTTTGCATACACGCACGCGTGCGCGGTCGCGCACACACACACACATATTATATATATATGTATATATATATATATATATATATATATATATATATATATATATATATATATATATATATATATATAATGCATCGAACGCCCCCCCCCCCAAAGCAAGTCGCTGGATACGCGCCTGCTTTCAATCAACATTGTCTAATTAATAAATTAATCACTATTTCACAGTTTGATAATTAAGTAGCCTTATAAGCCTACACTAATAGAAAATTGAATAAAGTAATAGAAAATAAAATAAAAGAAATGAATGTTTTACTGTAAATTTTCCTAAAAAAACCAAGTGAATTAATGCATTTTGAAAATGGAAGAACTAACATTTAAATAGAAGTAAAATGACAAAGACAGTACGGTATTTGTAGGTAAAATATTGTAGGTTAATTAATATAGAAATATAGAAATGAACCTTCAGTTGTAGGTTAAATGAAATTTAATTAAGTTGTAATAAATAATTAGGATTCTGAAGAATAGTATTGATAACTAGTTAATTTAATATTTGGGGTGACGTTTCAATAATTTATACTCTAGCTTACGATCATTATCAAGAATAAAACATATTACTGTCACAAAAAAATAAATATTGATACATTTTAGACGCGGTTTCGGTAATTTCATAGTAATATATTGTAATAATAATGTGATTTTATCATGATAATGGCCATAAGTTAGGATGTAAATGTTTGAAAAGTCACCCAAAATATTAACTTATGTACTTATTCAATTAAGGAAATCTGTGCTATTCCTAATTACTTCATAATGACCTCAGAAAAAACTTCATAGATACAGCCTACTACATAATATTTGTTCTAGAAGTAGGCTGTAAGTCCTACCACAGCGTATATCAAACTTATACGACTTGATTGCTTTGTGTAATAAAATGTATAAAGTGGAAAACCTTACTTTACCCTCAAGGTTTTCAATCTCAAGACAGGTATGTGAAGCCCGAGAAAAACACAAGTTATTAATTAGACTATAAACAGGTTTATATACGTCACAGCAAATAAAAAATCTCCTTTTACACAACACGAGGACAATCAGTCATATGCGTGTTGTTGTAAATAAAATTAAAATAATATTTAATAATATCTCTTTGGTGTGTAAAGTTAGTAGGTTTCCTCGTGGTGCCCCTGGGTAACGCTAAATCTGCTAACAGCGATCGCCACTCTGCAGTTACAAGTAGCAAAAGATATAAGCGATCTTCAGGAGGAAGATGAAAATGAACGGAGCATTGTCGACAAGATGCGTTGACCACTCTTATCAGGGCGTTAACAACTAACCAGGGCGCATCCTTTTTTGGAATGCTGGTGGGGTGAGCCCCTCCAAATTCACTGAATTTAAGACTCTTTTATTTAATAGTGACGTAGGGGTGTTTATCATCATCGAAGCTGGTGCTTCTACGGAAGCTACACGTTTCTATGAAATAAACCAATTTTACCAATTATGTTTTACCACGATCTCGACAAATTACCTCTGGAATTATTGCCGGAGAGAAAAACAAGATCGCCAGTAAGTTCCATATTACACACGAAATGCAAGAACGCGACAAACTAGAAGCTGCATGTATTGACGTCTGGGTCAACGGACTTCACTACAAAGCTATTGGCGTCTATAAACGTCTATCTGTGTAGCCGAAACCTCAAAGCAACTGCAGAAAATTAAAAAAGCGCCAACTACACTCTGTCGCTCACGTATTGTTTCCAAGAGAGAAGCGTACAGGGGCTTTGTGTCCAAACTAGACTTTAGGAATGACGGTCTGAAAGCACACAGGTTTCTGTCCAGCCTAAATAGTGATTAAAGCAGCCGCCACTGGGAGCCCACATCAGTCAACAGAACGCTACTCACTACTTCCAAAATGGTAGCTACAGCTCTATATGCGCATTATACATCTGTAAGCACTCTAGTCGTCTCGTCATCTGAGAGAAAAATCACTCTGGAAAAAAACCTGCCGACGTTCCCCACTCCTGATGAATGGACTTGTTGCTGATGAATGGACACTGCTGATGAACGCGTCACTCTAGCAGAGCTGGATATAGCTAAACTCTCTAAAGAAAGGCAAATCAGCCGGCCCAGACGAAATTTTCCCAGTTTTTCTTCTTCACCTTGGTTCTGGAGCAAAAAGGACCTTTTTGAAGCTCATAGACCATACATGAATTAAAGGTTTGACGCAACAGTGGAGAAAGGCAAAAGTCAGTCCTTTGCTAGAGAAAGGTAAATCAGCAGACGACCTAGCCAGCTACTATATACCTGTATCTCTCACCAGTAAAGTCGCAGAGAAGATGGTCGATCTCAGACTTAAAGAATTCCTGAAAAAAATGGATGCAATAAGCAAAAACCAAGCTGGGTTTAGGCAGCATAGCTCGACAACCGACCAATTATTAAGTTTACCTAGTCTGTCAAAGATGGTTTCCACAACAAACATCCACCCTTGCTGTACTTGTTGACTTTAGGGCAGCATATGATAAAATTTGACTCCAAGTGCTTTTGAAGAAATTCAATTTATTAGGAGTCAAGGGCCACAAGGCCAAATGGATACGCAGCTTCCTCTGAAATAGTTTGATTAAGTGTGAATTCCTTACAGTGAAATCCCCCTTAAAAAAACAGAAACAAGGCCTTCCACGAGGAGCAGCTATGCGCTGTACGCTTTTTAACTTGATGATAAACAACCTTGAAGCAGTTCCAGGAGTGATGTGCTGGTTCTTCGCGAACGACGTAATCATTTAGGTGGTCAATAGTAATATAGACCTACAAGGACTAGAAAAGACTTTAAACACAACCAATTGAAACTCGAAGAATGGGCGGCACAAAATAAGATGGAAGTCAACTGTGATAAAACCATTGTTCAACTGTTCACGCTATCTACTAATCCACGCCCCTTTCAGATCAGCTTCTCAGGGTAAACTCTCACACAAACAAAGCTCTCTAAATACCTGGAAGCCCCATTGGATACTTAATTGTCATGGAAGGACCACATGACATGTCAACAAGCGCATATACCTCTTAAAAAAGACTGACAGCCACAAAGTGGGGTGCTACGCAAGATGTTGTTACCGCCCCCTACAAATCCTAAGTTTGGATTACTACAGTGCTGGAGTACGAAAGCGAAGCGATATATACAGCGTGCAGCTCTAATCTAGCAAGGCTTGAGTTGTCCAAAGTAATGCTCTGAGAACTATTACTGGAGCAGCGAAGTACGCCCCTATCACAGCAACGCAAATTCAAACAGTAGTAGAGCCACTAGCAGTAAGGCGGGATAAAATTATCCTCAAGTTTTGGAAACGAGCAAGGAGGGTAGATGGAGCCTTTTGGGAAGCCATTAGACCCTACAATGTGTGCCTCAGATATCGCCCTTGTGTCATGTCCATTACACTAAGGTCAAATATCAGATACCACTATTTGAACAACAGCCACTCCGTAACTATATTACTATTGTACACAATTTTCCCAAAACGTCTACAACGCTTCTAGACTTTAGCGTGAAAAATCGGAAGCAACGCCACAAGCACTAAAAGCTCACACTCTAGAGATGTTTGCTAAGCAGTACCCTGTTGACAGCTGGCTGCATATCTACACCGACGCCTCTTATAACCCAGCAGATAAATCAGCCGGTGCGGGTTGGTTCTGCACAGCATTCAGTGGCTTCTCAGCTGTTGGTACCAATACAATCAACTTCGATGGGGAGATATGCGCCTCCATGAGGCATCCACCGCCTTGCTATACTCTGACAGGAACCCTAATAACAAAGTTTTCTTCATTGATTCGCAATCGCCAGTGTTAGCACTTGCCTCAAATACCTCCACAGTGTGCCTCAGAACCATTAATTACCGTCTGGAAATAGAATAACTCATCAGAGCAAGTTGGTATGTACAGCTACAATGGGTCCCCGTAGGCATGTAGGCGTTGCAGGGAACGAAAAGACCGACGAACTAGACAAAAGGAGAGCAGAACTCGAACCGCCTAAAGTCCAATGCTCCCTACTCATCAGAGCAGGGTGGCATGTACAGCTACAATGGGCCCCCGTAGGCACGTAGGCGTTGCAGGGAACAAAAAGGCCGACGAAGTAGCCAAAAGGAGAGCAGAACTCGAACCGCCTAAAGTCCAATGCTCCCTACTCATCAGAGCAGGGTGGCATGTACAGCTACAATGGGTCCCCATAGCCATGTAGGCGTTGCAGGGAACGAAAAGACCGACGAACTAGCCAAAAGGAGAGCAGAACTCGAACCGCCTAAAGTCCAATGCTCCCTACTCATCAGAGCAGGGTGGCATGTACAGCTACAATGGGTCCCCGTAGGCATGTAGGCGTTGCAGGGAACGAAAAGACCGACGAACTAGCCAAAAGGAGAGCAGAACTAGAACCGCCTAAAGTCCAATGCTCCCTACTCATCAGAGCAAGTTGGTATGTACAGCTACAATGGATCCCCGTAGGCATGTAGGCGTTGCAGGGAACGAAAAGACCGACGAACTAGCCAAAAGGAGAGCAGAACTCGAACCGCCTAAAGTCCAATGCTCCCTACTCATCAGAGCAGGGTGGTATGTACAGCTACAATGGGTCCCCATAGCCATGTAGGCGTTGCAGGGAACGAAAAGACCGACGAACTAGCCAAAAGGAGAGCAGAACTCGAACCGCCTAATGTCCAATGCTCCCTAATTTCAGCCAAAAATATCATTGACGCTATGGTGGGCGCCTTCAACCAAAGATATATAGCGGAACTGGCCGAAAATAAAAAATGGGTGTTCCTAATAACCGAGGATCCTAATTCGAGATTTTTCTCCCTGATGGAGGCGGTCGGCATAGCAACGACTATCTGCAGAGCCGCTCGATAGAGAGAAGTCAATAAGGAGTTTTTTAGAGAATTAGAGTAAGGAATTGTGAAGAGAATGGGTTAGAAAAAGTACGCGGCTGTTGTGAGAGTGACCAGATTTTTCATTGTAACAAAGAAAGATGATAATACCATCATCAAAATTATTGTCAAAGTGGTACTTCAAATGCGCAACATAAAATAAACTTTACATCTGACTGAATCAGTAAAATGTAACGGAACCACTTCTACGTAACAATGCTCAACAATTTCCTCTTCACCTCTACACAGGCATTATATCATATTCCGTCATCTAGTTGTGAATGCAACTTCTATGTATTGCAGTGGGACTCCAGATATTTTCTGGTAAAAGTAAATCCATTAATAAAGTAAATTTAATAAAATAATGTTTGAAGCTAAATATAGCTGAAGTCTAAATATACCATCCGACAACGTATAGACACTACCTATAGGAGGACTATGTCCGATTTGTCACGGGACACCATTCTGATTGATTTCCCTCTCTTTCAACTACCGACATTGAAAGAGATTGTCAGCTTGTATCTCGGAAATTAATTTAGATTATTAAGAATTGATAGCAATACGCTTGGCCGGGAAGAAGGGGGCAGGGACGAGAGTCCAGCAAAGATTTTACTAAAAGAAATAACTAGGCATAATGTTGGTATCTGACAGAATTCTGTCATAATGACAGAATAAAAATAAACTGCTGTCTTTAGCTTAATAGTTCGCTTATACATACAAATAGTTTAATACACTTACAGCTATATCAAGGTTTTTCTCGGTAATTGAATTAATAACGTTTTTAAATGAACAAATAAAAATATTTGTGTTGTAACAATTTTACTTTGTATTACAACTTGAGGATAACAAATAAGCAAGAATTTAAATTTCAAGCGAATTAAATTCTCCACGTCGATTCTGAGAGATTGACTAATAGAAAATACTGAATTTCATTAACTTGCTTAGGTTAATATAATTTATTACTCTATGCAATTCTATAAATATATAAAAATTATTTTACTAAGCTACATAAATCTATTAATTATAAAGATTCATTAAATTAACAATATTAGGCCTATTGCCGGGATTTTCGTTTGAAGGAGCTGAAAATGTTTTGTTGTACATACATATAGCCTTGGTAGTCTAGACAGCTAGGAATGTGTCTGCGAGCCCAGATTAGTTGAATGAATTTGGTAATAATCACATCTAATAAAATTTTAAAGATGTTTGATACCTTTAACGTATAAGAGCATTTTAAAGGCATAGTTTTCTAACTTTAAAACCATTTTTCTTGACAAAATAGAGCGCTACCATTTTGCTACTCGTCTGCTTTACAAAGGATACCTTAAGAAAGATACTCTTTATCTTGAGAAACTACTCGCTTCTTGACAGGGGTGATTGCCCCTATAATCATGCCTTTGTCCTCCATTCGATGGTAACGTCTTTGTTTCTTTTCCTTGTTTCCCTCATAGAGTCCGAACTTCAAGTACTTCTTATTGCTTACAATTCTCACACGATTCTTCAATTCTTCAGTTTTGAAACAATCAATCGTCATGATATTATTGCCTTCAAAAGATAGAAAAGGATTCTGTATGTAGGCAAAGTTGTTAAGGTAGTTACATAAAACCCGATCGGATCTAGGACCATGGCACCGCGTGTGTAGGGTTTCGCACCTGAAGCTTGATCCTGCTCTCAACCGGGGATAAGAGGTGAGAAGGTAGTTATATAAAACCCGATCGGTCTAGGACCATGGCACCACGTGTGTAGGGTTTCGCACCTGAAGCTTGAACCTGTTCTCCACCGGGGATAAGAGGTGAGAAATGTGTAAGTTTCAGGTAATATTGCGTTACAAAAATATTTACGAAATATTATTACATTGTAATAACCTCTCTAATTTGTCACGTTCGGGACAGAGGGAGTGTTGAATTCTAGAAAAAGGCGAATTAAAGAAGTCGTTAAATTAACATGTAATTGTGGATAAAGATGGCACTTAAATACTCAAATAGATATGTAATGTAATTAATGCTGTACTTACATTATTTGTGTTTCCCGAAAAATCAACAACTCTATTACACAACACTATAAAACACTGCAGTAGCCTGCAGTATAGCTCGTAATTACAAATACGGTATGTTACTATATTTTCATAAAAACATACAGACAAACATATTGCAGTACTTTGTAAGACAATCACACTAGCAAGAAAATACGGTGTAAATCTACTTACGTTTTAGTTTTTAAAAACGTCTATACTTTTCTTTTGTAATAAAGAATTCTTTCTTGATGGCACCTATACTACGTAACAGCGTAGACGATGTTTGTTGTTACAGTGACGAATTAGAGAGGCCCTACTATTTTACATTTAATAGTATATTTAAAATTGTTAAATTATCTTAGAAACGTCTTGTTAGAATTGTTTCCTTCATTAAGAAATCGAAGCATAGAAGCAAAGAAAGTGAATCTAAATACCAAACAACTGCGAATGCAATATATTTGTGTTTATGCAAGACACATGCCTATTTTAATGCGAATACCATAATAAGTGTTTAGTCATTCGTCACCAACTGGATTCTTTCTGCTACATGTATTTAAGGTAAAAAGAGTAAAAGGAAAATTACTAAAACCTGACATTAAGTCGCCCCTGGCGTAATAATAGTAATGTATAATAATTTGCATATGATGTAACGCATGGATAGAATGTACTATTAACCCATATCTCGCCATGTGTCTTGTGCGTTGCGAAGGTCAGAGTGCACGCTTGTGCTAATTTCTAGGCTGCTCTTTGCAAACACTAGAACCTGTTTAGTGTCAATGTTATAAAGGTAAATCTAAACAAATCAATCAAATTTTTTAATAGAGTAAGTATGCTCTCTTTAAACAAACCAAAACAGTACATTTCTTCCAATGTTGGCGATATGAATTATTAAATTAAATTGGGTATTAAGTTAAATCGTTAAGTAACCTATTTAACTAGCCTAAGCGTTAAGATATTTGTATTTCATGAAAACGATTTTCATGAAATTTTGTATAGGTTTTTAATCAAAAACAAGGCATAAAAACCGCGTGGGCTGTTCATTGTTTGGACATACAGTAGTTTCTATTTGGAATGAAAGGGCTACGTTCATTTACAAGTAATCGAAATATTAAAAGAAGGTTTAATGTAAAAGTGTAAGACGCGTGGAGGGTTAAACTTCTTAGAAGAGTAACATCTCTTCAAAACAAAGTCAAAGATTATAGGTTTAACTGTGATGATAACTCCGCACAACTGATAAAACCATATCGCACCCGTCACCAGAAAGTCGACATAGTGTGGATATGCAGAAGCGCAATAGTCACATCCTACCCAATAATCCAAAATTTCTACCCACTGTCAGACAGACTGTGCACAAAATCGGGGGCCACCAAACCCCTTCTTTCTGTGACGAACTGACTGACTGACGGTTCTCTACCACTTTAAATATAGGCCACAGTGCATCAGCTATCCAAGTCTCTTGCCACATCTCGCCCTTATTTATATTTATAAATAAAGGGTGTGAGTGTGTGTGTGTGTGTGTATTTATTTCTTTAAGTACAACAAGTAAACTTAGATAACACGTAGCTAAAGTTGTTACTTAGCTCTTATTCTCCTTTTGTGTTTCTGTCTATTCCGCAACGCCCCCTCACTATTAACAAACTATTTCCAACATTAAATAACTGAGACTTGTGTATTGAACACACATTTGTTCAAATTAAATAACTTGTAACATTAATATTCTAATAGCGGAACACAAGGTATCGCAGGGACGTAGATTCTATTGTTGTAAAAGCTTTAGTGATGGCAAATATTTTAGTTGTAAGAAAGAACATGTTGAAGGTAAAATGTTTGTGTGGATACGATATAATTACACGTACATTTTTTACAATAACCAATGTATTTAAAATTTCTGAAATCAACGATAAATTAAATTGTATAATTTAAATTAAATAAGTAGTATTACTCCAACATAGCAGAAAACAGTACATTTGTATATAGAATAGGCTAAACGGAAAATCGTGGTTGAAAATTCCTTGACCACTCGAAACTGAAGTAATAGTGAATAAGTGGATGCAACTGCGTACTGCTAGTAATAATTGTAAACAAGAAGGTCCGTACTGCAAAGTCTTGTAACCATTAGGAGACCTTGAATATTCTTACGTCGAATAACTGCTTCATGCAAACAGCGCTTTTGCTTAAGTAGTTAAATATATCTAGTTAACGCGTTTAATTAAATTTACGAGTATTTTACAATGGAAAAGCCACCTAAGATTTGTTGACTTGTTTTACCTACATGGTTTTTTGCAAAAGACATTCTGGATATCTGCCTACTCTTTATAAAAACATCGTTTCCTTTAACTTCACCTTCTTCTATAGTTATTAAAAGGAAATTATCTGCTACTATAAAAGCTAACAAGTCAAGGATATATCTGACAAGAACTCTGACTCTCAATAAACCATATGTACCATCAGTAGGGCATAATGGTGAAGTTGAAAGTATTTCTATCTAACCTCAATTTTTTCTACTCACAGTAGTGATGAGAATGCAGCATGACTGGAAACAACGAAAGGAAACGATTTAAAGAACATAATATAAAATTTCACTGCGTTTGAGTATGTCAGTTGCTGTGCAATGTCTTATGACTGAAGTTTTGTGAGGCTTGTTCATTAGATTTTGAATTGATGTCTCTTAGATTTTAAAAATGACAAGTTGAGCAAAAATACCATATGATATTGTGTCAAAAGCTTGCTTGTTTTGAGTAAAATGTATGAGTTTTAGCACACAATTCAATGCTCCAAAGTTAACACAAATAAAGAACTGGTGTATATATTTGGTGAAAAATGTTGCCACAATGTATTTTTATTGTAAATTACTTCTGAGGATGATTATCATGCGAATGTAATGTACATAAGGTTTTAAATAAGGGTTAAAGTTGTTTGTGGTATGGAGGTTTCATTTATTTAAATTAAACATTACGCAACAGTTGTTTTATACAGCTATACCTATGTAATTGGTAACTATGGTAAATTATAAAAAGTTACAAGACAATTTATTGTTTCAATATATAAACAATGGTAAATTATTTGTTTAAGATTTATATGTGTGTGTGTGTGTGTGTGTGTGTGTGTGTGTGTGCGTGCGTGCGTGCGTGCGTGCGTCAATTTTAATATGTCTATTAATTATTTTATTTTATTTGCGATACTCATTGGCCTTGCTCTCAAAAATTAGAATAACAGAAAAAACGCGAAATGTGATTTTTCATTTAATAGCTATGACAACCTTTTATTTTTCTAGCTTAGAGCTCGCGAGAAGTTTCGAGTTAGATAATGTAGTCGCTGGAGAATGGAAAGAAGTTGATTCTTAATAATCTAAAAATTAAAGAATTATTGTAAAATGTTTGGAAAGAAATTAAAGTTCGTTCCTTTTTATCAATTTTTATGCTTTTCGTGAAAGAATATTTATTTAGGCGAAAACAGGCCTATTTGTGATGCAGAATGGATTAGGACAAGGTTAATGGGTGGGGTTAAGTTAAATTATTTTCCTCTAGGATAGGTTCGCGAAGAGATTGCTTTCCTAAAATTGACCTAATTATACCTGCGAGATAGTTGTCTTCCCCTTAAATTTAGATAAACTTACCCCAAGATAATGTAGGTTGTACGGAGACTGTGATCTTAATTTGTTTATTGCAGCTGTAGAAAAGTCAGTTATCTCTTAAATATGGAACATAACATACCTTAATGATCAGTTCTTATGAATTATACAAGGCCAGCGTATATGTTCTAGGTGAACAGCTGTTGATTTCCTATTACGATCAGTCATTCCTTATAATTTTTAATTAACCAGAAAATATCTTGTTTTTTTACACTACTTCCTTCTAGTTTTAAACAAGTTATCTTTAACTTAACTACTTACTGTAAAAAAAAAATGACTGGCAAGAAACAAAGTTACTATGTTCAGTATATGTTGCATAGAATTATCATTTAAATAGAGTTATAATATATAATAGGTATAGAAACTCCATTTTGCTTTAAAAATAACTGTAGCAATTATGACTGTTTGGAAATATTTGAAAAGGAAAACGTCCAACACCTTTTTTGTATGGAAAATAACGTTTTATATTTTAAATTTAAAAAATATTGTAAAATGTGAAAATATCCGCTATTTCAATATGAATAGTTGGATTTGATTCATTTCATTATCTCCAATATATTATTATAAAGTTGTGAAGGTTCTCTTCCTTAACGTAGCAAAATCTATTGAAGGTAAACATTTTAAATGTTGATAGTATTTTTGTATTCTTACTACAAGACGTGGGGCATTAAAATTAGATTTTTTTTAAATTTCAAATTTAAAATTGGCTAAAATGGTGTAGACGTTTATGATCTTTTATAATTCAAGATCTGGGTCGATTTTTATTCGTCTGATGTTTCTATACGAATACCTGAAAAATAGTTTATGGGTTTTAATAAACTATTGTTATTACTGGATAAACGGGTAAAACGTTTCGCAGATGAAAGCTTGGTGAAACAAGACGGATATTGCACGTGTATACAACAACGGATAAGGATAAAGTATATTTGGTAGAAATATATTTGGTAATATATTTAGTGCATCACGCCTTTGGACCCGTGTAACTGTGCTCTCTCTACCTTTCTCTGAACACTTTTTTTCTGTTTTTTTTTTTATATTTTGATTGCACTTGTCACACGACAACAACAACAACATATATTTGGTTATTATAAGGTAATTTTGCCGTTTGTTTTGCGTGATGGAATAAAAATTGAAGAAATTTATCAAATTATCATAAATGTGGAAGTACTGTATTTTGTTTCTAAAACAAAAAACTTTAAATTTTCGTAAATGGTAATGAAAAAGTAACACATTTGACCCTAATATTAGTGACAAGGAAACACATTTAATTGTTATTTTAAATAACAACATGAAAGAAAGACTAGACATCATAGCATAAATAAAAATTATATAAATATAAATATGTATATAGTATATAAGTGGATAGATATGAAAATGGATAATGAAACAATTTCATTGTTATTTCAACCTTCAGCTTTCAAGGGGCAATATGGAGAGAAAGCTGAAAAGCAGAAAATTTCATTAAAAAAAGATATAAATATAAGCATTTATATAAGTACAACCTATATAAGTATCTATAGAAAATGTAAATGGATAATGAAATAATTTTAAAGGTACAACATGGAGGGAAAGTTGAACAGCAGAAAATTAAATGAAAAAAAGGATATAGTTATAAGTATCTATATAGGTGTAATAAATATAAGTATCTATATAGGTGTAACCAATATAAGTATCTATATATGTGTAACCAATATAAGTATCTATATAGGTGTAACCAATATAAGTATCTATATAGGTGTAACCTATATAAGTATCTATATAGGTGTAACCAATATAAGTATCTATATAGGTGTAACCAATATAAGTATCTATATAGGTGTAACCAATGTAAGTGTCTATATAGGTGTAACCAATATAAGTATCTATATAGGTGAAACCAATATAAGTATCTATATAGGTGTAACCAATATAAGTATCTATATAGGTGTAACCAATATAAGTATCTAAATAGGTGGAACCAATATAAGTATCTATATAGGTGTAACCAATATAAGTATCTAAATAGGTGTAACCAATATAAGTATCTATATAGGTGTAACCAATATAAGTATCTATATAGGTGTAACCAATATAAGTATCTATATAGGTGTAACCAATATAAGTATCTATATAGGTGTAACCAATATAAGTAGGCCTATCTATATAGGTGTAACCAATATAAGTATCTATATAAGTGTAACCAATATAAGTATCTATATAGGTGTAACCAATATAAGTATCTAAATAGGTGTAACCAATATAAGTATCAAAATAGGTGTAACCAATATAAGTATCTATATAGATGTAACCAATGTAAGTATCTATATAGGTGTAACCAATGTAAGTATCTATATAGGTGTAACCAATATAAGTATCTATATAGGTGTAACCAATGTAAGTATCTATATAGGTGTAACCAATATAAGTATCTATATAGGTGTAACCAATATAAGTATCTATATAGGTGTAACCAATATAAGTATCTATATAGGTGTAACCAATATAAGTATCTATATAGGTGTAACCAATATAAGTATCTACATAGGTGTAACCAATATAAGTATCTATATAGGTGTAACCAATATAAGTATCTATATAGGTGTAACCAATGTAAGTATCTAAATAGGTGTAACCAATATAAGTATCTAAATAGGTGTAACCAATATAAGTATCTATATAGGTGTAACCAATATAAGTATCTATATAGGTGTAACCAATATAAGTAGGCCTATCTATATAGGTGTAACCAATATAAGTATCTATATAGGTGTAACCAATATAAGTATCTATATAGGTGTAACCAATATATGTATCTATATAGGTGTAACCAATATAAGTATCTATATAGGTGTAACCAATATAAGTATCTATATAGGTGTAACCAATATAAGTATCTATATAGCTGTAACCAATATAAGTATCTAAATAGGTGGAACCAATATAAGTATCTATATAGGTGTAACCAATATAAGTATCTAAATAGGTGTAACCAATATAAGTATCTATATAGGTGTAACCAATATAAGTATCTATATAGGTGTAACCAATATAAGTATCTATATAGGTGTAACCAATATAAGTATCTATATAGGTGTAACCAATATATGTATCTATATAGGTGTAACCAATATAAGTATCTATATAGGTGTAACCAATATAAGTATCTATATAGGTGTAACCAATATAAGTATCTAAATAGGTGTAACCAATATAAGTATCTAAATAGGTGTAACCAATATAAGTATCTATATAGGTGTAACCAATATAAGTATCTATATAGGTGTAACCAATATAAGTATCTATATAGGTGTAACCAATATAAGTAGGCCTATCTATATAGGTGTAACCAATATAAGTATCTAAATAGGTGTAACCAATATAAGTATCTATATAGGTGTAACCAATATAAGTATCTATATAGGTGTAACCAATATAAGTATCTATATAGGTGTAACCAATGTAAGTATCTATATAAGTGTAACCAATATAAGTATCTATATAGATGTAACCAATGTAAGTATCTATATAGGTGTAACCAATGTAAGTATCTATATAGGTGTAACCAATATAAGTATCTATATAGGTGTAACCAATATAAGTATCTATATAGGTGTAACCAATATAAGTATCTATATAGGTGTAACCAATATAAGTATCTATATAGGTGTAACCAATATAAGTATCTATATAGGTGTAACCAATATAAATATCTATATAGGTGTAACCAATATAAGTATCTATATAGGTGTAACCAATATAAGTATCTATATAGGTGTAACCAATATAAGTATCTATATAGGTGTAACCAATATAAGTATCTATATACGTGTAACCAATATAAGTATCTATATAGGTGTAACCAATATATGTATCTATATAGGTGTAACCAATATAAGTATCTATATAGGTGTAACCAATATAAGTATCTATATAGGTGTAACCAATATAAGTATCTATATAAGTGTAACCAATATAAATATCTATATAGGTGTAACCAATATTAGTATCTATATAGGTGTAACCAATATAAGTATCTATATAGTTGTAACCAATATACGTATCTATATAGGTGTAACCAATATAAGTATCTATATAGGTGTAACCAATATAAGTATCTATATAGGTGTAACCAATATATGTATCTATATAGGTGTAACCAATATAAGTATCTATATAGGTGTAACCAATATAAGTATCTATATAGGTGTAACCAATATAAGTATCTATATAGGTGTAACCAATATAAGTATCTATATAGGTGTAACCAATGTATCTAAATAGGTGTAACCAATATAAGTATCTATATAGTATGTAAGTAGATAGATAAAGGAAAAAATAATGTAACAATTTCATTGTTATTCTAAAGGAGAGCTTTAAAACCTTAGTAATATAAATTAAAACTGCATGACAAGCATTTATAAAAATGAAAAAAAATTGTTTACTTTAACAGAACTTATCTATGTAGCTCAGTCGGAGAACCTTAATAACAAAAAAACATGTTTCATTGAATATTATTGAAATAGAATCAATGACCTTGGTTTTTCTCAACTGAAAAATATTCATCTTGCTTCCTCCTCACAAGAATCCTAAATCGCTCCTGTATCATGAGCTGGTACAATATGAAAAGACTATGCCATCGTGATAATTATTAAACAGGAATACTAGAAAATTTAAGTCGTATCAATAGAAGAGAATAATATAAAACGACTTGGCTTGAAATCCAAGACAGGAAAAACGTAGGATGAAGACACATTTCTTGGTTGGGAATATTTAATGAACAAATAATTCAATAATAAAAAACCACTGTATTTAGAACTCAGTTTAAAGAAAAACTATTTTCTCTAAACTTTTCAAAATAATAGCTTCCATGAACTTATAATAAAATTAAAAATATAACTTGAAGTTATCAACTGAACTAAGCCATCATTAGTGTCTAGCTGTTCAACTATTTCATTTTAGGTAAATTATTTATTTTTTTAATGATTTTATGGTTTTTAATAATATTTAAGCATAAGCGGATGTGTTATTGAATTGGTTATATGTGAGTGAATGTAGCTTGTCTTAATGAGTTTAAATTCGCGAGTTTTGCTGTCCGTAACGTCTCCTGCTACTCACTGATGACAGCATTGATTGACTGTATAGTCGAAAACAAGATGTAGAACAAAGTCTATGAGAATATTGAAACACATTATTCAACGAACAGTTACTTGAAATCATCACAGGAATGGAGTAAATATTACATACTCCAAATTAAGAAAAAAATTGGTAAAAGAAAATCCATGAATTATAAAATAATGTGTTGTCTTTACAATGGAAAAGATCTACGGAAAGATAACTAAGAACAAGTTGAAGGTTGACAAAGGGAAGATTGGTGAAGACCAAGCTGGTTTTACAGCAAGAAGATTATCTTTACATCACAGATAAGCTATAAAACAGCAAATGGAAAAGATCTACGCGAAGATAACTAAGAACAAGTTGGAGATTGGCAAAGGGAACATTGGTGAAGAGCAAGCTGGTTTTACAGCAAGAAGATTATCTTTACATCACAGATAAGCTATAAAACAGCGAATGGAAAAGATCTACGGAAAGATAACTAAGAACAAGTTGAAGGTTGACAAAGGGAAGATTGGTGAAGAGCAATCTGGTTTTACAGTAAGAAGATTATCTTTACATCACAGATAAGCTATAAAACAGCGAATGGAAAAGATCTACGGAAAGATAACTAAGAACAAGTTGAAGGTTGACAAAGGGAAGATTGGTGAAGAGCAAGCTGGTTTTACAGCAAGAAGATTATCTTTACATCACAGATAAGCTATAAAACAGCAAATGGAAAAGATCTACGCGAAGATAACTAAGAACAAGTTGGAGATTGGCAAAGGGAAGATTGGTGAAGAGCAAGCTGGTTTTACAGCAAGAAGATTATCTTTACATCACAGATAAGCTATAAAACAGCGAATGGAAAAGATCTACGGAAAGATAACTAAGAACAAGTTGAAGGTTGACAAAGGGAAGATTGGTGAAGAGCAATCTGGTTTTACAGTAAGAAGATTATCTTTACATCACAGATAAGCTATAAAACAGCGAATGGAAAAGATCTACGGGAAGATAACTAAGAACAAGTTGAAGATTGGCAAAGGGAAGATTGGTGAAGAGCAAGCTGGTTTTACAGCAAGAAGATTATCTTTACATCACAGATAAGCTATAAAACAGCGGATGGAAAAGATTATATCTAAAAATCGAGATCTTTGCTTCATACTTATTTAAAAATCTCACTCATTTCCCTCCTAGATTAAAACTGTTGTAATTAATGGGAAAACGTCACGTAGAGAGAAAACTTATGTAATCCATTTAACTTTTATAAATAAATAAAGAGATAGTCGTTTTGTGATAGTCTAAGTGATAAAAGTTGAAAAATATAGTATTTCAAAAGGCTGACACTTTATGATCTATTTCTAGAAGGTGTCGAACTAGTAGGAAAAAATGAGAAAGAATGAAAATCCCAATAGATTTGTGGATGGTCAGGTTAGAATTATTGGCTAGAATAATGATAATCTCAAATATGATAAGAAAGGTAGAATAAAAGTGGGGAAGTGAGGGTCTAGGTATTAATTTCGAAAACAAAGTATTAAACAACACAAGAATAGAATACAGAAGATCAGCAATTAGACGAAAATAACAAAATTTTAAAAATGGAAGAAGTGTCAAAATCAAATTAAGTAAAATAGAAAGAGGTATAATACTTACATATCAAATATTAAATATAATATAGAAAGAGTAATATAGAAAGAATATAAAACAGATACACCTAATTTTTGTTTCGGGACAAGAATGGTACAACAACAACAAAATTTACTAAACCATGATAAAAACATAGTAATAAGCATCAGTGTAATGGATATTGTTTTAGAATAACAAGACCTGATAGAATGCCAAACAATATGGCATAATCAGAACATCGTAATCGTTATAGAAGTAGAATAATGGCAAAAATGGGTACTTAAGATAGTGAATGATGCCTCGTTAGGGAAGAGGAGGAAGGGCGTGATGGAAAATCATGATCAAACTACATAAAGATATAGAAGGAGTGGGATTGAACAGCAGATATTTTAAAGATAACGAATGGATTTCGTGATTGGAGGAATGAAAGCAAGGAAAGATGCACAGAAAAGACTTCAAAGGTACCTATGACCGAGACAGTGTGAGTTGCCTGTTTGTTATGACGAAAGAAAGCTTTTTTTCACTTGATTTTTCAGTGACAGGTTTTCTATCTTAATAACCTTTTAAATTGGTTCATATCCATTATTTATTGTAGGGAAGTCATTAAATTTACCTGTACTGACCAATACATTGGTATCTTTTAGTAAAAACTAATATTATTCTTCCTCGCTAGTCATGTGTTTCATGTAAAATAACACGTATTGTAAAACTGCAAGATAATTTACACTACATTCAAGACCGGACTAGAAATATAATTTTAAAAACACTGTCCATGGACACCAAATCAACACCATATCAACAAAAGAAACTCTCCTTAGAAATAAAATAATCGCGGGAAAAATCACGCTTTCAAATACCTTCAATGACATGTCTAGCCTCGCGAGACTAAAGACTCTCTAAGAACTAAAGAATAATTAAACAACTTCCAAAATCAGATGAAACCTATTTAAACAAGAGAGCAAGGGCTCCCAAATTGAAAACACTACACTGAAACACACACTGAGACCCTTTGAGGTAGAAACTACCGTAACCTTAAGCAGGATGACTAAAAGACACAACTTGAAGAAACAATAGCTTAAAACCCTCAATCATTTGCAAATATATGATGGCGAAAAAAAATTTACCAAAAAATTTATCCTAATCAACGAGATAAAAAGAAAAACCAATATGAAAATAAAATAAGAGCACCTGGACAACCCAGAATTTATAAGAGCAGGTCAAATGAAGTAATAGATGAAAGTGAGGAAAAAGTCAGAAGCTACTAAAATGTATGATTGACAGAAAAGAGAAGAATTGTAAACATCAATTGACAGGAATATATGTAGTGCGTGGAAAGAAAAAATCTCACTCCCTACTAAGTCTAAATATTTTTTTTAATGTGATAACGGTGATGATGATGATGATGATGATGATGACGACTATAGCTACTATGGTGATCATAGTCCAAAAACGAACCTTATAGATACTACCCCGCAAAAGACTATAAAAATCAAATAAGATCCTTCTTAGAAGTTATAAAAAACTAATTAATATAAAATTATTGAACTTAAGAATACATATGAAACAGTATTCTTGTCTATTAAAGTGTGTGTGTGTGTGTGTGTGTGTGTGTGTGTGTGTGCGCGTGCGTGCGTGTGTGTGTGTGTGTGTGTGTGTGTGTGTGTGTGTGTGTGTGTGTGTGTGTAACAGCTAGTGGCTTTTTTAAGTAATCGGTTCTCACATGTCTGGCGGAGCCTTCTAGAGTAGCCAGCTCCACCAAGGTTTCCCACACAACCTCCAAATACAGAATGTCTAAGAGCAAAATAGCGCTAGTTACTCAACGTCGTAAAACAAGTTGATTAGAAAGTTACTTAATTTGTCCTTGAATAACGTTGTGATCTTCCAAATGAACAAAGGCCAGGTGACGTTTCGCGGGTTTATGTGGCTAGGATAGTTTTATAGTTCTACGAAGTTTTAAAACTCGTCTAGGGAGGTTAGTTGTAAACGTTTCGCGTCGCTGTGGCGGGTGTCGTTAAATAAGATGGAATTTTAGATAACCGGGCCATGAAAGCTTGGACTTCCTACTGACGTTTCCAAGGATTGTCAGTCTGCATGAACTTTGATGGGATAAAGAAACAGACCAATCGATGGTGTTCTCTCAAGTTATTGTTTATAGTTTTTAATAATGCTTGCGAGTATTTGCAATTTTGTATAAGACTTGAATGTGATTATCTCGTGTTTTTAAAAAAATAATTTACTTTATTATTACTAATATTATTAATAATACTACAACAAATATTTTCAATTTGATACTTTTGCAAATTTGGTACTCTACTGAAATAATTATGAGAGAAAGCAATTTAGGTTTGTTCCGTTAACCTATCCTCACAACAATATACTAACAAAAAAGTTCAAAATTTTTAAAATATTAAAAACTAAACCCCACATTTATTAACTTCAAAGTAGAAAAGTGATAATATAATCAACGATAAATTTCCATAGCCACCTGCGTCAGATAAAAGAAGTTTTTCATAAAACCTTTGATAAAATTTCGTCAAAACTTATATAAAGGGTTTCTGCTCTAACTTACATGCCTAATCTAACATAATATTTCGTTTTCTCAGGAGAGTTTATGCAAAATCAAACCTACGATTTCATCCAAGATCACTTCCTGAAATTTAACTTAATTTTTATTTGCCTATATAGTTAGAACACACATACACTTTGTTTCTATATTGTTTCCAAATAAACTAGTGTCTGTTACTGAAAAAATAACGAAACATTGACAGGTCAATCTATTTTTAGTCGAGATCGTCTTTCAAATACAGTCATCAATTACAGAAATTATTATGGCCTTGCCATTAGAAGGTATGTGAATACAGCTGTAGAAGAAATTTAAAAATGATTGGACTGATTTTTTTCACTAGACTTCATCAAATGAAAATCCTTCCCACGGTTTGTACCCGCCCAGTGAAGACAGTTGGTGTAAGTAAAGAAAGTCAGTTGCGAAGGGTGAAACTTATGACCACAAAAAGCACACACATCTTTCTCCTGATATTACGGCTCGAATAAAGTCTATTTACAGGGATTAGGTAGATCCAAGGCTGCTGATCTAAGGCTGCTAATCGGGGCACCCAGAATCTCTCTGAATTGCTAAATCATATTTTGTCTACGATCCCAAAATCAGCATTCTTCTAGAGAAGTACTCTAGAATTTGGAATTTATGAGGGAATTGCTACATTTAATGAAAGAAACATTGTGAAATGCTTAGTTTTAGACAAATTAGGCATGTTACCAGGCAACAATGAAAAGTGTAGATGAACTTAGAATTAAAAAAGCGAACAAAGCGATTGTGGAAATCGAGAAGAAATCTCGTCAAAGTAAAACCTTAGTAAAGAAGAGGCTGGAAGACATGTTTGAGGAGAAAGAGGACCCTGACAGACCTTGAAATGGGGCTAGAATGTATCAAGCTGGCCTTCTTGTATAGTTATAGGACTAGTGTTGTTTTTATAGGCCTACATTAATTTATTTTGCCGTTTTTCGTATAATAAGATTTTTTATGTTTCCGTACACACATCTTTTAAACTATAAGTGACATTGACATAATTTTTTAAAAAAAGTTTGTTCCTTAGATCTAGTACTGTTATTAGTGCAGAGGAATTTTGTAACTGAAAAATATAATTTTATTTATTAAATTTAAACTATTGAAATTCCGAGAAATCTTTAGACCGTTAAAAAATTGTAACTCAACCAGCATGTCATATTTTTAATAACCCTCCACTGAAATAATAGACTAAAAAACATAAGGAAAAAAGATTATGTTAATATCTCTTAGTTTCTGAGTAACGTGTACTGAAAACTCACAAGTTTTACATTGGCGATATACAACAATCCGAATGTCCTTAGGATAAGTTAATTATTTTTAACTTTAAAAATATAGTTAAATTTGTTTCCAAATTTTATAAACTCAAATTTATCCGTATTTTATATTTACCCGTTGATTAATGTTATTACTATTTTGCACAGAAAATATTAATTCAGGTCAGACAGCGTTAGAGGTCATGCTAAATAGGCGTATCTAGCTTTGGTTAGTGGGAAGCAGTAATCTTGTTTCTATTGTACATAGAGATTGTTTGTATCATAAATTAAAAGACATTCAAAGGTATTGTTTTTTCTTTTCAATCAATAACGTTTACCTTGTTAAATATAAAATTATATTAGGTATTTTAAGTTCTTAAATTTTATTGTTATTTACGTAAGGTTTCTTTAATTCTGTAGGCTACTTATTTTTTCTTCTTCTTTATCGTTCTCTTTGTGCCTTGAGCGAAGACGTTCATATCAATCCAGGATCTCCATTTATCCTTGACCAGGACTTTCAACTCTTTTTAACTTTACCTTAATTACTCATGACTCATCCTTATGGTCTTGCACCTTTATGACTCTCACCAACATCAATTTCCCCTTCAATAGGATCTTCGGCAGATGTCCCCACCACGTTTGTTGTCTCTGTTCTTTCTTCCTAGCTATGACTTGTTTCTTCTCCAGTTGGTTTGAATCCTCTTAAAGTATTTTCTTGTTTATATTACACCTCTTCTGAGGAATATTAAGTCACGGATCAAAAACCTTCAGATCTGGACACTAAACATCGTCATCATTTCTTCATAATTCTTTCTTTTTTTAAAAATGTCAGGATTCTATACAACTTAGTAAACACCATTTAATTTCTCCCCATTTCAGGAAGGAAGTACAGGAAAATTATTAAGAGTAATGCTATTCACATAACTCCTAAATTTGTGTGAAGAATAGTTTTTCTTTGTTTAAAACAATATCTTACTCTTATCACACCTAATCCTATTTTAGTTTTAAATAAAACTAGCCAATGTTTTCAGAATTCATCCACAGAACAATGCTCACAAAAACAATCAATAATTTAATAAACATAAGAATTGAACTAAATATTTTCAACCAATGATATACGATCGTCAATGTCGATGGTATAAACATGTCAATGTTGTTGGTATGAATCAACATCAACGATTGAAAATTCTGTTCATATAGATTTTTTTAATATGACAAGTACAGAGCTTTTGAGCAAACTACCCTTTTAAAATTATTATTTTAATTAAATTACAAGCTAAATTATAAAGTTTTAAAGTGTGTGTCTATTTTGTATAAAGGCGCAAACTCGATCGTTGTATATATATATATGTGTGTGTGTGTGTGTGTGTGTGCTTTTTGTTTCTTTGTGTATGGGTTAGAAGAAATTTCAATACGTTTGGTGTCTTTAGTTGAAACAAGACATAATGCAATGACCATTCACTGTATTTTTTACTCCTTGATATTTAATATTTAGCTCAACAGAAAACCTGTTATTTTTTAGATATCTTCGATATAATACAGCATGATTTGCAAAAATTTTCGTTTTGTAGAAAAGTATCTTTTAATTTTGTTTCTGATAAATTTAGTGTATTTAGAAATTATAGTAATTGCCATAGAAACAGCTATTTGTTGCCAAGAAACAACAAAATCAACAATACAGCTATTTGTCATGCTAAGAATACAAAGTTTCCCTGAGATTTAACCAAATTAGTTTTTTAACTTTTTTTTATTGGCGTCTTGCCTAGTTATTTAAATTCACTTTCATTTGCGTATATTTATTAATAAATATTGCGACATGGTGATAATTTAAAATAATAACTATATACATTTAATGTCAAATGTAAAACAAAAAATGTTGCAATAAAATTAAAAAGTTTAAGTATAATAGTAAAAAGTAAATATTAATAATTTTTTTCCTTGGTTATTTGATTCTAGGACTAGGTTCGGCTGAAAAACGATGTAAGGGTAACGTTAGTTAGCTAAAATACCGAAGCTACGTAACCAGGTGTCTACATAATGACTATCGATGACTATCAAAATGTAAAAGCAAATTGAAAACTTAGTTGAAAATGAAGATCCAAAGAAAGAAAGAAAGAAAACATTCATTGGGGAAATTTTTGTTTTTATAACTGTAAATAATTTGTGCTCTAAGAGAACAATTTTAAAGCCTGACTTGCAAGGCAATTTTCCCTCTCTCGCAATCGAAATTGTATTTTTTATTTAAAAAAAAAAAAAATAGCGAATATACATAGCCATATTTCTAAGGTTTTATGAACATTTAGTTTATTATTGTTTAATGCTCCATAGATGCCAACAAGAATTAGTTATAGATTAACCAAAATATATTTTTAAATCAAATTTTAATATAGTGCAGTAGTTTACATGTTTCTTTGAACTTCATAAAACCGTTTACGTTAAATAAAGAACCTAGTACAATAAACAGGACAATAAATTTTTAGTTAATGCAAATAGAAAAGCAAGAGAAGTAGTGAGGAGGAGGAAGAAGGAGAAAGGAAAAGAGAGGGGCAAGTTTTAAGAGATTTAGGCTGGAAGATAATATGGGGAAGGGAGGAGGGGAGAGCGAGGAGTAAGAATATAGAAGAAGGGAGCCAGGGAGAACAAAAGGAAAGAGAGAGGAGGCGGAAAGGTATGCATGAAACCTATGCATGCATTATCATTTAAATGTTTATTGTGTTATTAACATAGAAATTCTAATAGGAGGAAATATTGCTTTAGAAGCTCTGTTGAAAAAATAGGCTCTTTTAAAAGGAGAATTAAGTACTTATTTGTTTGGAAACGATAAACCCCTGTTTAAATATTTCCAATTCTTTATTTAAATCAATTGTCAAATATTTCTTCCCCCAAATGAATATTCTTCTGACCCAGTTCTATCTAATTTCCAACATTTTTAAAGAACAATATGTAATTAATAAAACCTTTAAAAAACAAATAAAATACATTAATTTGTTTAAATATTTGGGTTAATAAATATTTAAGATTTAATGCAAAATTAAAAAAAAAACAGTTGAGTGATACAGCCTTGACCAAATTCTTATTTTACGAATTCAAACGGTCGCCAAGAATGTAGTAAACGTAATTCTTTCCGTTACGTAAAGTAATTTATTTCACAATAACTGAATCCGTCTTCCAATTCATAAGGTGAAAGGAATTTATAAAACTCAAATAGTTGCTTAGAGTCGAAATAATCTCAATCCATATTTCTGCCTGTTAATTTGCGTTGCCTAATAATGCTTCAAAACAATGCTCAAATGTTTTATAAACAGGGTATTATATTTTATTTCAGTATTAGAGATCAAATAGAAATTCGCAGTAGAGATCCGGTAGCATAAAAAATACAATAATTATTTCTATATTATTAACTATTCCCCCTCTGTCTCTGTCTGTCTGTCTGTCTGTCTGTCTGTCTCTCTCTCTCTCTCTCTCTCTCTCTCTCTCTCTCTCTCTCTCTCTCTCTCTTACAGACTTTACCTCACTCTCCCTTACCTTCGACAACCTCCGGCTAACTCCTCTACAACCTCACCTCTATGACCTTTCCTCGTCCGCAAGAAAGTAATGTTTTATCTTTTGACTACGAACCCTGGTTCGAGACCTGTACCTCAATAAACCTCTCAGGGGACCAACCCCTGAATTTGTTACAAAAACCAATTAGCCTCCTATAAGCTCCTTTTGGGGGTAGTGGAATCTTTCAGAGACAATTTTGACGTAAAGACAACAATTGGATACCTAGTGAATTTATTTTATCTTAAATAAAAACAAAACCAATTGGAAAATATAAATTTTTTATTTAACATTAGAATTTAATATGATCTAAGTTTTGTATTCTTACAAGATTTATTTTTTTATGTTTTAACTAACCTGAATTTACAATTAACCTGCCTATCTGGTTTCATGTTAATAGTTCAGAATATGTCTCCTCATTAAGTCTACATTATTATTATTAACACACACACACACACACACACACACACACACACACACACACACACACACACACACACACACACACACACACACACACACACACACACACACACACACACACACACACACACACACATACACACACAAACACACACACACACACACACACACACACACACACACACACACACACATACACACACACACACACACACACACACACACACACACACACACACACACACACACACACATACAAACACACACGCACACACACACACACACACACACACACACACACACACACACACACACACACACACACACACATACACACACACACACACCACACACACACACACACACACACACACACACACACACACACACACACACACACACACACACACACACACACACACACACACACACACACACACACACACACACATACACAAATAGTAAGTATCAGGTTGGAATCTCTCTTCCTCCTTTAACAGTAGTTGTATTTCAGGATGCGGTCCGGCCGTTACGATGGAAAACGAATTGTCTCTACTCCCATACCCAGGAATAATTATGCTTTTTCCTTTTTGCTACTTATAATCCATTAACCCTTTTTTACATGGGTATATAATCTCTTTATGATCCGGACAAGGAATAGCTCCATATCAAGTACACTAAGTGACCCTTCGAAATCCTCTACCATTAGATTTTAAGACCCTACTTTATTCTTACTTATGTCCACAATCCTTTCCTTTTCTATATTATTATTTAATCGCATTAAAACTGCAAGTAGAAGTGGAACTGGTCTAGGGACAGAGTCGTTGATAATCGTTCCAACTCTGACGTGGACTAAGACATTGTAAAACCAATGTGCGAGATATCATTTTAAGACGGTTTCCTCCGAAGGGTCATCATTGTAAACATTGGATGTTTAATACTGTATTTATTTTAGTTTTAAAAAATAAAGAGAAGGGGTTAATTTTTATCAGTTTTGAGGAATCAATGGAAATTTTTTATTCGTCAATTTTTAAACCCAAAATATCAACCTTCAACTCGAATATAAATTTGGGTGAGTTTAAGATTTAACTATAATATTCCACATTTCTGGTAGGCGCTATATAAATCTAGTGAGTGTATAAAGTTACTACGTTTTAAGCTTCTTGTTAACCGTTTCTGAGAATGTCCTTCAATATGAACTTCTATGTACACTATAAAGTTTATTTTCATCAAAGTCCGATAATTTTATTTTATTTTTTACAAGATGTGTATTTAAAATTTGTAAAATATTCAAGAGGTATTATATTATTAATTAAGAGTAAGTATTAATAATTAGAAAATTAATTGTAAGTAACAGAAATACTTTTGTATAAGTAACAGGTGAGGTGAGCTAGTACCTAATACTGAATTATACATTAAATTTTCATATTAAAGTTGTTCTGCTTTTCGCATTTAAAATTTCAAAAGCAAATAAAAACATTTTTACGAAAATTCAGAAAATGTTAATAATTTTCAATAATGCGAATAATTAAAAATTAAATAAAATCCTCGTGTGACAACTCGGAAAGGATTTGTTAAAGATATTCAAGACAAAGTCACTAGTAAAATAGGATCTAGATTCTGATAGGTACAAATTTATTTAAAGTTTCTAACACAAATAAAACAGATGCTTTAAAATTTCAGTAAACCTTTACAACAGCTGGTGAATAACGATTTCATTTACACGAACATTAAAAGCGAACATTAAAGTTAGGATAGTAATAAACTATTTGTTTAAGTGATTATTTAAAGAGAGTAGATTATGAATGAGAATTTGTGTTTCATCTCCGCCTGTTTTTAACAACTGGCAAGGGAACAAAAAAAAAAAAGCAAACGAAAAAATATTAACATAACGTGATCTTGCCATAATTTCTATGTGCCTGACGTTGACTGCACAAGGTATCGATAATACCAAATGAAGTTGTTGGGCGATATAATAATTTTTTATAATGTTATTCAATAATATTTTTAAAACAATATTTTTTTCTTAAACGAAAGTTAATGTCGTCCATCTAAAGATCTACATTGGATGAAAATTAGGCGACAAATTTTTAAAAGAATAATAACAAAAACATGAATAAAGTTTAAATAATCTTACGGAGAGATGCGTTTAAAATATCTGGGTGAATGGAGAGTGTCCTGCAATGAAATATAAGCTAAGCTTCTACGTGATCTTAAACATGTGTAAGCATAATCTTAGCTGACGTGTTTCTTACAACCCCCTTTTTAAAAAAAATTTAAAAAAATTGTGTTTGGTCTTCGGAATCATTTCGCAGCATCTCACAACCAAGTGTATTTTCACTTGACGTGGCTACAGTCCTTCTTTATACTCCAAACTGAAATATTCTGTTCACTAGAAATTAATGAAAGCGTAAAAAACGAAGGGTAAACCGACAAGAAAGCGTTACCGGTAAACTCAAGAGCAAACCATGCAAAATCAGAATTATATTGTCTAATTAAAAATGCTTGAATCAAAATTCTTAAAACATTTGCACGTTTAAGGGGGTTCGGAGGGTTCTATCTTTCCAATGTTGAATTTCCCATATCGATGACCAGTTTTTTCCAAAACTATTATAGGTTTATAAGTCTGAAAATGTTTTTTATACTTATATGGTATGACTATGGTATGATATGACTTATATGGTATACTGACTATGATATGAAGACTTCAAGACTCGTTTTTTTACGTTTACCATTTTCACAGTTTTGTGATTTAAAAAAAAATGTTATTAAAGAAAATTCAATAAAAACATAACAATTTTTTATCTAAAAAGTAAATTGTGCAATAAAATTTAAAAACGTTCGTGTCCTTCTTTAGTAGGACATGATCTGACAAAATCCTGAACGTTTAATCTCACTCATTACAACCTCAGGAATGTGCATAGACTGGGAATGATCATATATAATTCGTTTTTGGCAACGGTCCACTGATACTTGCATCAGCTCTCTTCGCCTTTTCATAAAGTGCATTTTGAGGGTTATCGATAGTGGACAACAAAACATATTATGCCCATACTGCTTGTTTTTTTTTTTCTCTAAATTGCCAGTATTTCTCCACATAGGTAACCCATACTTCTGGATAGCTAAGGTGCTGTCTGTCATCGATGAAACTGTTTCTTTTACCAATATTTTTTCCATCTTCTAGTACTTTTTCCCCTGACTTTATTTTCAATATTCTTAGGCGAGTCGCTATTTTCTTGTACGTGTCCACAACATTCCTTTTCCTCATCTCCATATAGCCTACTCTGAACAACAAATCGCCTGGTTCTGGAACTAGGCATAGGGCTACACTGCACACAACTAGCCGGTCATTTCCAAGCTTCAGTTTTGGAATTATAAAGATCTTCCTACGCTTGAAAACCCCCTTTAGGCTTTGTCATTTTGTAAAAATAATAATATCAGTATAAGCGACAACAGATCAGAGAGTACACACTCACAACATATACGTAAACAACAAGAAAACAACAGAAAAGAAAGATTCAGATGTTTCTAAACACACAGAATAACCAACTGAAGATAACAAAAGAAACGTTGATAAAGTAATATCTGAAGTAACTAATTCTGCTGAAAGTATCTTGTAACGTGTGCAACTTAGCTCCTGTTTCTTTTTTTCATACGAAACTGACGACACTGATTCACTAAAGGTCAAATAATGGTTTTTTATATAGATGTCAGAAATTAGGGGAGGCAGGAGCTTTTTTTATATAGATGTCAGAAATTAGGGGAGGCAGGAGCTTTTTTTATATAGATGTCAGAAATTAGGGGAGGCAGGAGCTTTTTTTATATAGATGTCAGAAATTAGGGGAGGCAGGAGCTTTTTTTATATAGATGTCAGAAATTAGGGGAGGCAGGAGCTTTTTTTATATAGATGTCAGAAATTAGGGGAGGCAGGAGCTTTTTTTATATAGATGTCAGAAATTAGGGGAGGCAGGACCTTTTTTTATATAGATGTCAGAAATTAGGGGAGGCAGGAGCTTTTTTTATATAGATGTCAGAAATTAGGGGAGGCAGGAGCTTTTTTTATATAGATGTCAGAAATTAGGGGAGGCAGGAGCTTTTTTTATATAGATGTCAGAAATTAGGGGAGGCAGGAGCTTTTTTTATATAGATGTCAGAAATTAGGGGAGGCAGGAGCTTTTTTTATATAGATGTCAGAAATTAGGGGAGGCAGGAGCTTTTTTTATATAGATGTCAGAAATTAGGGGAGGCAGGAGCTTTTTTTATATAGATGTCAGAAATTAGGGGAGGCAGGAGCTTTTTTTATATAGATGTCAGAAATTAGGGGAGGCAGGAGCTTTTTTTATATAGATGTCAGAAATTAGGGGAGGCAGGAGCTTTTTTTATATAGATGTCAGAAATTAGGGGAGGCAGGAGCTTTTTTTATATAGATGTCAGAAATTAGGGGAGGCAGGAGCTTTTTTTATATAGATGTCAGAAATTAGGGGAGGCAGGAGCTTTTTTTATATAGATGTCAGAAATTAGGGGAGGCAGGAGCTTTTTTTATATAGATGTCAGAAATTAGGGGAGGCAGGAGCTTTTTTTATATAGATGTCAGAAATTAGGGGAGGCAGGAGCTTTTTTTATATAGATGTCAGAAATTAGGGGAGGCAGGAGCTTTTTTTATATAGATGTCAGAAATTAGGGGAGGCAGGAGCTTTTTTTATATAGATGTCAGAAATTAGGGGAGGCAGGAGCTTTTTTTATATAGATGTCAGAAATTAGGGGAGGCAGGAGCTTTTTTTATATAGATGTCAGAAATTAGGGGAGGCAGGAGCTTTTTTTATATAGATGTCAGAAATTAGGGGAGGCAGGAGCTTTTTTTATATAGATGTCAGAAATTAGGGGAGGCAGGAGCTTTTTTTATATAGATGTCAGAAATTAGGGGAGGCAGGAGCTTTTTTTATATAGATGTCAGAAATTAGGGGAGGCAGGAGCTTTTTTTATATAGATGTCAGAAATTAGGGGAGGCAGGAGCTTTTTTTATATAGATGTCAGAAATTAGGGGAGGCAGGAGCTTTTTTTATATAGATGTCAGAAATTAGGGGAGGCAGGAGCTTTTTTTATATAGATGTCAGAAATTAGGGGAGGCAGGAGCTTTTTTTATATAGATGTCAGAAATTAGGGGAGGCAGGAGCTTTTTTTATATAGATGTCAGAAATTAGGGGAGGCAGGAGCTTTTTTTATATAGATGTCAGAAATTAGGGGAGGCAGGAGCTTTTTTTATATAGATGTCAGAAATTAGGGGAGGCAGGAGCTTTTTTTATATAGATGTCAGAAATTAGGGGAGGCAGGAGCTTTTTTTATATAGATGTCAGAAATTAGGGGAGGCAGGAGCTTTTTTTATATAGATGTCAGAAATTAGGGGAGGCAGGAGCTTTTTTTTATAGATGTCAGAAATTAGGGTAGGATGACCACTTAACCCTGGTTTTGATGCACCATCCTTCCCTAACAAGCACCACCAAAACTATCATTTTATGGTATAAAACACTCGGAGCCCACCTGTATATTCTTTTCTTTTTTTGTTACTTTGTCACTAACAGTAAATTTTATGAATACAAAAGAGTATTCACTTTATAGTATAGAGTATAAATAAAATTTACTTCCTTGAGTGAAAATAATAAAAATTGACATTAAACTCTGACAGACTTCACTATTACATCGGCTGATAATCACGTGGCAGGAGCATCACGTGACGTGATTCACAGATCTATCATCACACCAGATTTACCTACCCGTGCGCCACATAGCCTCGGTCTTCTCTAATGGGAATGGGCTGAAATTAAACTGTAGAAACTACCTCACCAAAAAATTACAAAACAAGAAATTCAAATATTTTAAAAATTTTAACCCCTCAAGATCTACTTGTTTTTAGATTTTTTCAGAAACATTTTTGAGAAATTAATTTTTTGAAAACTCTACAAAGAAAAATTAATTTCTATTTTATAAATATATGAGTGGCAGAACCGGTGACTATAAATAAACAACCTCGATCCTGCCCTTCGTCTTATTTATTTATCCCTATATTTTCGCTTCTTCAAACTTCTGATACAATTTCATCAGCTCCATATTGTATATTACTATTATTTTTGTAAATTAAATTATTTTGTAGTTTATTTAAAATATGATAGTTACGTTTGTCAACAGTTTTCTTTTTATAACCGTTTTCTATTGCAATTTGATAAATTATGTTTTTCTCTTATTTTATTTTCTTCATTCAAGGGGATTTTATAAAATCCAGAAATATATAAATCAAATTTTGCAAATCATTGTATTAATGATATGTACCAATTTCTAAATATTGAAAATATGAAACTTATAAAATAAGTTAACAAAGGATTAAGAATGAACATATATATGAAGCATTCGAAATATATAAATACAGTAATAATAACAAATTAATAAAAGAACAAGTACATATACATTCTAAATTTGATACTATATTCAACGTCTAAAATGTTACAGCAACAAAATAAACTTCGCAATTTGTAAAAATTTAGCAACAATTCTATTTCTTGTATGATTCGTTCCTGATGATGTTAGTACCGGTTATCAACGAAAAGCTTTGAATATAAATTAATAAATAATTCTTGTGTTTAAATAACCTGTGTTATTTTGATTATTAAACAAGAATATATATATATATATATATATATATATATATATATATATATATATATATATATTAAAAATATTTCAAAAACAAGAATACTTTTAATGAATATATTTATTCAAAGCTTTTCGCCTAAATTAGTACCAGCATCTTATTTGCCAACATCAGGGAAGATGCTGGTACTATTTTATCGGCGAAAAGCTTTGAATAAATATATTCATTAAAAGTATTCTTGTTTTTGAAATATTTTTAATTTATTAACTATATTACAAGAAAACATATCACCATATTTAATATATATATATATATATATATATATATATATATATATATATAGAGAGAGAGAGAGAGAGAGAGAGAGAGAGAGAGAGAGAGAGAGAGAGCATGAAACTGATAGTTTCAAAATTAATCGAACATTTTATAAAGTGATAAAATGCTTTAGTTCAGGTTGTTGTGGCCATTGAGGTCACTTATGAGTCCAATGATAGGCTGTTATAGAATGTAGTAATACGACATCAAGAAAAGTACTGTCTTTGGCTTACTAGCAGGCACACATTCTATTCGAGATGGTGGAGCCAGTTGCAAAGATCTTGTTATTCATAGTAGTTCTCTGCTCCAGCCGAGTGAATGGTGAGTGTTCAGTTACATTGCTAGACAGATAGTCTTCGGCTGTAAAACAATTTATTGCTTTTAAACACATTTGGGTTTTAGGTGACTTGTTTAGAAATAAAATTCGTTGGACAAGTGATTAACGCAAATTTATTTGACTCTGCTAAACTCTGATGCTACAGGGTTTTTTTTACTTTTACAATGTTAGGAAAATCGTTAATGATTTTTAATTGCTTTATAATTGAATAACTAAAACTATTTTGGTTGATTTTTCGTGTATATAGATATATTTGTAATCCTAAAACAAATTCTTTTTTTAAAAAAATTATCTTTGTAAAAACTATAGCATATTAAAGGGATTTTAAAAACCTTTTACAAGATTTTACGTATCTTCTATTCACATAACAGTTAAATACAGTATACATTGTTTTAACAAATTAAACACTTTCCCTTCACAAGTACTATTGATTGTAGTAACGTGTTGAGAAATAAAATAATTGCATAAATTATCAATGGATTTATATACACCGCAAATTTTAATAGTTATTTACAGGTTTTTTTTAAATTTTAAATTATTTAAATAGTCATGAAAGTCATTAATCCTTTTCAATCGTTAGTGTTACTCATTTAACAGCTAGTTTTTTGCTGCTTTTCGTAAAATCTTTAAACAGACAAATGTTTGATAGGTAAACATAAAAACAAATTGTTAAAAAAAGTTTAGAATGAAACCAAAACTAATTGTTAACACTTGCATAACAAAGCATTATACACAAGGTTTCATCTATGTAACATCATCTAGTACGTAGCATGCACGTAATACTTACAACAAAAACTGCATTTAATAAAATAAATATTCCTTTGTATTCAGCTTACTTAGATAAAATGGTGTTGTGTACCTTTTGAACTTCCTCAGATTCTTCCATGACAAAACAAAATTAATAAATCGTTTTACTTTTTTTTCATTTTTAATTTAATTATAATAATAAATTTGTTTACTAAATTTCAACCTTTAACCAAATACTTACAGTTTAAAATTAATTTTAAAGAGGTACTGACTTCTCATCAAAAACACCACTGCATACTTTGAAGAGAACTTATTTACTTTCCATATCAAAGATAAAGTCTGTAGAGGATTGACTTAACCGACTCTAACAATATAATTACGTCAGGGAAACACACCATAACGATAATTTTTTAATTATTTTAATTATTGCCTTAAAATTATTTCTAGTACTAGAATGTTTTTACCAGTATCAATTGATAGGATACAAGTAAAGATTGCCAAAATAGTTTTCAAGGTTTACAAGTTTTCATATTGAAAACTTTCATTCAAATAGCTTTATTTAATATTTCGTATTGCTTAACCTTTCAAACATTATCAGAATTTTTACGTATTATTTCTTAAAATTCACTAAAACTTTAATTGTAAGAGTATTTATTTTTTATCGAAGTCGCTAGAAAAAAAAGAAACTTTTTCTCTTTGATCTCTCTTTTTTATTTTATTATATTAAAATATTTACTATACAATAATTTTTTTATTAAATTGTATATTAAGAATGTATATAGCCTATATTACAATATTTTTCTACGTTAAAAGATATATTTTACTCATTGTAAATGAAATACACCAAAAGAATACAAATCAAAATAAAAGTAAGTTTTTTTGGTTACAACTATGATACAGTTTTCTATATAATTTTTGCAGCAAATTTAGATGCAAATAAATAAATTATACATAAATGCAAAGCAAAATATAATGATATTTCTTGCATTGAAACCTAAGTAATTATATTAGAAATATGTACTAATATAATAATAATGATAATAATTGATATTATAAAACTAATTTATTATTATACTCGAATACATAATTTTATTATTATTATATAGTCATGACTACATTGTTTTTATATAATCTACATAAACATATTGCCATAATAGAGATGTATATTTTTAGAAACATATTTTAAAGTGTTTAGTGACATTTTTTGCAGTCACAATTTAGACTAAAATGAAAAGCAAGAATATATTCTCATTTTAAGCAAGTAAAATGGTTTAACTTAAGTAAAAATAATCAGCTTGTAAGCAATCATTATTTAAGTCGTATTTAAGGCAATCATTCTTGTAAGGTATAAAATTGAATGGGATATGTTGGCTATCTTAATTAATTTAGATAAATACCATTTTATTTCCATAAATAAGGCTTTTAAATCTCCTACAGTCAATTATTCAAAATTACATGATTGCTTAGTGGTTATAACAACAACAATAAAAGACGTGTATACAATTATTGTGAATAAGGTAATAAACAGGAAAACTATATATTTATATGTTTCTGCTTTTGTGCTTGATGAAGCTCTTCGATTTAAATGTTACACTCTATATAATAGTATAGATTTAAAGACTAAAATGTATTCAGTTTGCTTGTATTTTGACCCAGACAAACTACTTTCAGATAATTACTATGAAATAGACAATGCTATCAGTACACCACTTGTGTGTGTGTGTGTGTGTGTGTGTGTGTGTGTGTGTGTGTGTGTGTGTGTGTGTGTGTGTGTGTGTGTGTGTGTGTGTGTGTGTGTGTGTGTGTGGTGTGTGTGCGTGCGTGTGTGCGTGCGTGTGTGTGTGTGGTGTGTGTGTGTGTGTGTGTGTGTGTGTGTGTGTATGTGCGCGCGCGCGCGCGCGTGTTTGTGTTTCTCTCTCTGCGTGTGTGCACGTAACGAAGACAAATTTTAATGTTCACAGTTATGTTTGTTTTTTCGAGGTCTTTCAATCCTTTAACAGCTTTTATAGAGATCCTTACAAATTACAAATTGTGTGTGAAGTCCGAAGTTATGAATTTTTACATGTTTTTCAACATGAGTTGCATTTGTCTATATCTATTTTTGTAATGTGTTTTGTAAAATTTCCAATTTTGGTTATTAAAAGGTTAACAAAATAATTAATAATTCGTGCTTGTTTCACTCTTAGATTGAGCTATTGGTAATCACTAATTCAAAATATAGAATAACAGTGCTTAATAAAGCGTTTTGAACATAGTTTATACATCTTCGTGCCCACTACCATTTCAGTGACAACCGACATTAGTGCGGTAAAACTTGAAAAGGGGATACATCTCCCGAAAATGATGCTTTCCTTCAGGAAACGTGCATATATTTTAGAGTTAAAACAATGTTTATAAATTTTTTTTGAGGAAGTCTTTGTTAGACCTACAGTATTGCTAAAAAAAAAGAATTTTTGTCGTCTTTCTACTTCTTCATATTATGTATTATTGTGATCCATGCAAATATTAGCTGTAGAGATTTTCCAGGAAATTTTAGAATTCAATGGTAGAATTAGAAATAATATAAAATAAAATAGATATTCTTAGCGCGTTGTACAGTCACTAATGTCCATGCGCCGGCAGATGATAGCCTCCTTGAAGACTTTAGTTGATCACAAAGCTCTCTGTTGGCGGCCAGCTATGTACGCTCTGAAAACATTAACTTTATTAGGCCTATTATATACTGAAAAGGAATTCTATTTTTAGGTTATAGTTTTGTTTTGAGTGTATTAAATGATTTTAATTTCGTAAACTTGTAGTTTCTATTTGTTTATATCAGTACCACAAACACTGCCCGCGATGACTCTGTCAATAACCGAATAACAGCCACATGCTCAAAGCTATTTTTCACAAAGTGATTCTGCTATAATCAGGACCCAGTTCATTTAACCAACATGATTGTTGTCGTGGTTTATTGAATTGCAGATGATTACAACTTGATGACAGGATTAAAAATTATATCTATTTAAATTTCAAACGTAATTTTAAAAATTGTTTTAAACGTTTTGTAAATTCTTATTTAAAAGATCATGTTGATTTTGCATTTCTGAATAATATACCACCGAACAAATGTTTTCAAAATCTAATTACTCGTATTAAATAGATTTTTTCACACAAGAACTACTTCAAAGACAAAAATTTACTATAACTTTAGTTAGCCTTTGTATGTTTATTGAATTTATACTTCAGTCTGTCTTGACTAAACTAAAATTATGTTCTAGGTGTTTATAAATATGGTTTACAAGCGGCAGTGTTGGGCTACCCTGAACGCCTTAGAGAGCTGCTACCCGATGGTATACCAGAAAAAATCAACGACTTCTACGTGCCAAGCAATGGTCTTTCAGAGAAATGTAAACAGGACAGCAAATCATATCTGGAAGGGTTGAATAAATTTCAGCCGTGGGCAGTTAAAAGTCAGTATCTGTTTAAAATGTTTGAATAATTGTTATAGTTTTGTGGTTGAATGACAAATCATTTTGAATATTTTTCATTTAACAATCAAGCAATTGTTTTGTTGTTGTAAGATCAGCCGGCGTGACTCTTATCTCCTGAGAAAGATCATTAAAAAAAAATGAGATTTAAGTAGACTCCCTGGTACAGAGATATTATCCGTTGTCTCTGTAAACATAAATGTTTATTCCTTGAAGTAGATTATTGAACGATACATAATTGTAAATTATATTTTACAACTAGCGCCTTCAACATTGGACCGACTAAAAGATGATAAAATGGAACAAATATTCTACCTTTAAAATTCCATCAATAAAAAATATTACGTTTTTTGCATTCCTAAAAAAATAGGAGACCATAATATAGGGATTACCCTTAAAATGTAAAACTTAGAATTAAATTAATTTTAAAAAAAGCTTAGCCTACTTGGACAAAACGTTTTCATTACTGTCTCATGATAAGAGCAATAAATAAAAAAAGTTTATGAAAAGTGTATTCAATGTCTCAGTAAGTTTGTTTGAAATTCACTTTAATTACAGGTTCCGACTTGTAATATTTCTGATTCAATCTAGCGGATCCCCCTAACGTCAAGGGAAATAAAAACCATGTAATTCTCATAACGTATTAATTAATGTAGAACGGTATTAAAAATTGACAATTAAAAATTTATATCAAACGTATCAATGAGGTTTAGACGGTACCCTTTAAAAAATTATAGTTTTTTAAAATTCCTCATATTTTTAAATATACTTTTAAAAAAATATTTTTAAATTGACCGGTTTTGATACAAATTTTATATTATTTCCCACTTCCATAAAACCTCAAATATTTTAATTTCGTATATTTTTCCCACAAAACGAGTTGGTATTAACATTAGATATGTTAATAAATATGCGTATACAATGTCCGCAAAAGACTTTAATGTGACATGGATGTTTGGGATAGCCGTATATTTGAGGAGTAAAATTTATAAACAATGCCTAAATGGAATAGCTATGGCTTATATTAATGAGACAATGGTCTGTAACAAATGAAGTTTTTAACAATCTTTCAAAGAAATCTTAGAAACTCAATAATTCTTTGTATAATAGTAGTTTGTAAAAATGTCAATTTAAATTTTAAAACCTTGATAATTATTGCAATTTTTTAATTTTATTTCCCAAATAAACACCACCCAATACACGTACTTAAATTTAATCATGAGACTAAATTTGAAATGATTTAAATTAAGTAAAATTCAATTTCATCATTTCGTCAAGTTGTGTTTAATTTTTAAGTGTTAGAATAGTGTAAAAAGGCATTTATTTTTCAAATAATTTCTCTTGGGGTTTGAAAGCATAAGGTCGTCGCTTTAAGAAAGAATCATGCTTCGATTACATTTTCTTAATGGATTACTAATTTGTCTTGTAATGTACAAGACACAGCAAGCTTTCGATCTTTGCTAAACAAGTTCTCATTTTATTAAACTTCTTTAATCAAATATAGATGTTAATTTAGAACAATTTACGGAGGGTCGTAAGTATAATTTCCATAAATGAAAGTCAAATAGAATATTTAGCACTACATTATTCTTTAAATTTAGGTTATAGGCAATTTACCGAAACAAAATATGAAAAAACAGTAAAGGGGTATTGTTTAGACTATGACCCTTCAATTCTATTCATTATAAATAATTTTACAAGGAAATTGTCCTTGTACAAGGAAATTCTTTCAACTGTTATTTGAAGAAAATGAGTTGTATCTTGTTTTTACATAGATCATGAATGTCTGGTTTTGAAATAAAGTTTATATATGCATGCCCTTGCCATTTATTACAAATATGTAAGCTTTATTTTCAAAACAAATTTGTATTTTTTCCTTGTACAACTTTATTTCTGTAGTCGAATATATAGTTCTCATTAAGATGTTTTTTTAATGTCCAGAATTACCACCGCTCTTTTTTCAAAGACTATCTACGACTATAGCATTAGGTTTTTAGAAAATTATTGCTTAGTAAATCAATTGATAAATCTAAGAAAAATGGATAATGGCCTCTTGTATAAGAAATAATTTTGGAAGCCTTCTAACAAATTACACAAGACTGAAATTGCTTCATAATCTTTTTATTCACTGACGTTTCAATCATATCAAAGTAAAACAACGTTATGATTTTTTTTAAAATTCTAATATACAAAATTTGGTTGGTAAATAGTAATATACGTAAAATAGTTGGTTATTTTTTAATAAAAGATGAAAATATTTTATGTTAAATTTGTTTTAATGCTCATAATGTTATAAATTATAAGAGCATAATTTATTAGTACGTTTTGTATCTTATAGACTTGAAGAGGATCTTAAGGTTGTTTTACCTTATTAAGGTCGAATTGATGAAGAAAAATTACAGTATTATAACGTAATTCATTAGAAGCCTTTAAGTGTACAGCGGTTGTTTGTTCCCGAGGGATGCAATAGCATTCCCAGAAATACCTCCTGGAGGGGGTAGGCTACATGAGAATTCATGCATACTCTCAAGGCAAAATTTTGAAAATTAAATACCACTTTAACGCTTGAAATTAGACAGAAGTTGACAAAATATGGTTATTATATTTAACTTTATTAAATCATACTTCAATTTTAAGGGTACTCAATGAGCATTGATTTCAATAATGTTTACAGGATGGTATTTGCTTAAAAAATCAGTTGAAAGGTCTTACAAATTAGGTCTATAACCAGACTTTTCAACACTTCAAATTAGACAGAAGTTGACCAAATATGGGTATTAAACTTAACTTTATTTAAACAATTTTATTTAACATTATTTAAACTCAAATTTAAGGGTACTCAATGAGCATTAATTTTAAGTATGTGTATAGAGCGGTATTTGTTTAAAAAAATCAGCTTAAATAATAAAAGGTCTTAAATAATCAAAACTTATAACAAAACGTTAAATGTTATTAACAAATTAATTAGACAGAAGTTAACCAAATATGGTTATTAAATTTAACTTTATTTAAACATACTTCAAACTAAAGGGTACTCAATGAGCATTAATTTAAAGTATGTTTACAGGGTAGTATTTGCTTAAGAAATACTTAAAGATCTTAAATAAGCAGGTCTTATAACCAACATTTTAATTTTTAAAAGCTCAAGTTAAACAGAAGTTGACCAAATACGGTTATTAAATTTAACTTTAGTTAACATAATTCAAATTTAAGGGTACTCAATGAGCATTAATTTTAAGTACTTACAGGGTGGTATTTGCTTAAGAAGGCAGCTTAAAGGTCCTTAATAATCAGGTCTTATAACCAAATATGAAATTTTCTTACATAAATTTTATTTCTTTAATATCTAAAAAGAAACATTGTGCATACTAGATTTCTTAATTAAAAAATTTCATCCTCTGATCCATGTATTGTCCAGTAACGTTATTTGTAAGTGGTATTTCTCATATAATGAAAAATGAAGCTCTATCCGGATGAAGTTATGCATGTTACATAGGGACATTGGTTCACCAGCATTGTTACATACGTAACACAATAGACAATATTTTCTTACTCATATTCATTAATATATCTAAAATTGTTGTCAACTCGTGTTGTAGGAAAATCTCTCAAAATTACAATATTAGAATTTCCTTTGCAAATTTTATATAAAATAAAATTGTTCTAAATGAAACTGCTAAATTTAATGTAAAATTTTTAGCTCATACAGATTTCAAATAGTCTTCATAATTCGGGATTTCTGTTTGTTTATATCAGAATTGTTTTCAATTTTTTCAACTCTCCTAATTTTACTTAGTTACAAAGATTTTGTCGTCTACATATACAAAGAGTTTCCTAAAAGTTTTTTTGTTTAATGTTAATAAATATTTCCTCAAACATATGTTGTTTATTTCTTGAACTTATCTATAGAGTCTAAAATATCGCACAAGGTCGTCTAATGAGAGCAAGACAGTCGATTGTTGACCATTTGCGTTCACAATATAACCTAACTATTTTTAACACTTGTTTCACTTAGTTTCTTACGCCATTTCCAGTATATCTAGTTTCAGTATAATTATCCATTTTTTACAGCTATTAGCCTAGTTGGTTATTAGCGACTGTAAAAGACTTGGGTAGAAAAGTGAAAATAAATTAGCCTTCGTTTAACCCAGACCAGGTTAGAACATAAAACCGCTGCTCTGGAATGTAGGTATGAATTATGGCAGAATCGCATATCTGAAGTAAAAATACTATGTACCGGGTCTACCTGTTTCACCTCGTGATTATCTGAAGTACGTATTTGTGCCGTAAAAGTCTTGTCAAAACACTGTTGCTAAGGGACAGAAATTTCTCAATGGCATAAATTTACCATTGCAACAAAAAAAAAAAAAAAAAAAAAAAAACGAAAATTCCAGCTCGATGATGGGCTTATAACTTGACTTGTATATTTTATATTGAACTTCGAGTTGAAACTTTTCGAACAGGTGGAAAAATTGTTAAAACTTCATAAGACCTGAACGTAAAGTAGAGACATGTTCTGTCTAATCTGCGTGGTGTGAGTTTATACAAACCTTGAACTAAAATAAAAGTACTGCTTACATTTTCTGGGTCAGATTATTGTAGAGCATTTAAACTGGCATTATGATTGTACAAGTTATTATGATTCAAGTTCTGCCCTGCTGCTCAATGCTCGTACAAAACATTTATCGATAGAAGATTGCGCACTCGAAGATACCGTGGAGTTGGTAAGCTGAATGGTTGACGAACAGGTCAGCACATTTCTTCGGGGAAATGTTGTGCAAGGGAACAAATACATCTACCGACAGTGACTCGACGAAAACAATTTACAGCGATACACGAAAAAACTTGTTCTTCGTAGTATACGACTGCAGAAAGCTATTTATTATTTGCGGAGTGCATGCTACTGAAGGGGATAGGAACTCAAGGAGTCCGCTGAGGGTAATATAAAAGTGCAGAGGTTGAAAAAACGTTTGGCCAAATGTTCCAAATGATAACAATATTGACAGTGGATAGTTCCAAGCCCAAATCAAGGTAGGGTCCAGAATTTCATTTCGGGCGGGTGACACACAACAGTTGTATTTAATACGGTCTAAGGGCTATGGAATACTTCTTGGAAATTAGGGATCAAGAGTACCTAATGAGGATTAGAACATTTATCTGTAAATCTCATTTTAAGTTAATCTGGTCAGGTCATTACAGGAAATTTGAGTAGGGTAGTTACTAAAAAGAGTATAGATTAAGATATGTCAAAAAAATCCCCAATTAGGGCTCTACACAGTTTTCTGTTAAAAGGAGAAACAGTTATTTTAGCCATATTAAAAGTTAGTATATTTTGAAAGTTTCATTAGATATATAATCAATTTTCACTTTATAAAAATTAGTAGACTAGTAGTAGGCTAGTCCTAATTTCAATGACAGTCTTTTTAAGCCGCGTTTTCCAGTTCTTTACGATATCTACTCCACCGTCCCCTCTCACGAAATAAAAGCATACAAGAATGATTTTTTATATATTACACATAAAAAAAGAAGTAGTGCATGACAATTTTACATTACAACAAAAATGTAACTTTTATGACAATTCAAAACTGGTATATTAGAAGAAATTGTGAAAGAATATTACCATACCAGTTAGAGCTAACAAGATGCAGCTAAATTTCCTCCAAATGAAATATTAAATGTCTTTGTTTTAAAACAGTGTTTCCCAACCAATGGACAATTTATTTTTATTAAAGATCAAACATTTACTAGAATTTTAACTGTATTTCAACTTTTCTTATGGGTGTGTTACAATTCAGGTTTAGATATTCTCTCTGTATAATGTTTAAGTAAAGTGCTTCTTCCTCACTGCTCTATGAATGAAAGGTCTACAAGGGTCTGCCCTTGTAGTGGTTACACCCTTTAGGTCAGGCAGAATGGCTGAGTAATGGTATAAGACGTGATAACAACAACGTATTATCATACACGTGATTGTTTGAGCTAGGCCTAATAAGTAAGGCAGCTCCTTATAAATTTCAAATTTAAGTTAACACACTATTTATTTCTTACTACACTTTTGCTATTACTTGCGACCAGACCTTTTGTTAACTAAAAGTTGTTAAATTGTTAACTTACATTTGGAGGAAACGTTTTCGTCTTACGACTTCTTCCTCAAAGTCGTAAGTAGGAAGAAGTCGTAAGGCGAAAACGTTTCCTCCAAGTATAAGTTAACAATTTAACAACTTTTAGTTAAAAAACGGTCTGGTCGCAAGTTATAGCAAAAGTGTAATAAGTAATTTACAACCAGCTCGTCATGAACAGCAACAAGATTTCGATACAATTTATTTCAATTTAAGTGTTTCTAATCTCTCTTGCTTTAATTAGCGGATTTTAAATTCAACACTTGCCTAACGTGAGGGCTGATGGTGTATTTCGAGTGTCAACTTCTTGGTCGAAACAAAATAAGTTTAGATAGATCTTGTTTCTCTCTAAGTATGTTCCTGTTTGTTTTCCGTATGAGGTTAGGAAAACGTTATTTCATACAACTACGTAGTGGCAAATGGCAACAGCATTATATCGGAGTCCTCAAATAATGATAACGATGTAGCCTATAAATATTTTCAACGTCGAATCACAAGACAGTCGAATTTCTTCTTTAAACGTAGTTCTTATTCTGAAAGAAGGCCCATCCAGAATTTTTTTTAAGGACAAAGAGGTAAATACAGACCTAGATGAAAAAGTAATAATTTTATAAGTTTACTGCAAGGAAGTTGTTTAATAGATTTATTTAAATCACGCAGAATGTGAAAAAAATGGAATTTAATGTTTTATTAAAACAAACCGCTGTTGACTTCACAGAAAATGTATAACTGACATACTTTGAAAGTTCAAGTTAAGATTATTCAAAACGAAAGTAGTAAAATTGTCCCCCAAGTAAGCAAGAGACAATTTTACTTTTTGGTATATAAGAGACAATTGTTTATACAAAACCCCTTGAAATTATATAAATTTTGTAAACTCAAATTTGAAACTTATAAGGAGCTATGTTACTTATTCACGAAGGCCTAGCTCAAACAACCACGTGTACTATAATAAGTCTTTGTTATCATTTCTCATACCATTATTCAGTCATTCTGCCTAAGATAAAGGGTGTAACCACTACAGGGGCAGACCCTTGTAGATCGTTCATTCACCCTCCTTCATAACGCTGTGAAGAAGAAATATAACAATTTACTTCAAACGTTTTACAGAGAGAATATTTAAACCTGTATTGTAACACGCCGATAAGAAAAGTTGAAATACAGTTCAAATTCTAGTAAATGTTTGATCTTTAATAGAAATAAATGATCCATAGGTTGCGAAACACTGTTTTATAAACAAAGACATTTAATATTTCATTTAGAGGTAGTTTAGCAGCATCTTGTTTATGTAACTTATATGAAGACTTTTCAAACCACTAAAACTTACATCAGCCATCATTGACCTTGAGCATCATAACGAAAATCCTTAGAAATAGATCAATTGTGTCTAGCGTAAATTTAGAGTGTCAGGAGAGGGGTGATTTTTTTTCGTGTATTTTTTTTTTATAAGGGTACTGTAAAGTGTCATTCGTAAACACTAGTGACTGGTACTTGCCAATAGGCCTAAACAGTAGCGGCTCCAGCGAGTAGGCCTGGACCTACCCAACTTTTTTATATCTATTGTTAAAATCCTTAAATATCACTGATTTAAAACAATAAATGTTATATATCTAAAGTGAAAAGAAATGCTTATTATATTATAGCGAAATTTAGAATGCACCGAGCAACAATAAAATAGCACATAACAATGTCTATCTTCCTATAGCTATTGGCCCTCAAACACACTAATTAAATTTTTAAAAAAATTTGTGAGAGGCGCTAGCTACACCCCCCCCCCTAGCCCGGTACTCACGACTCCCTTAAACTGTAGCTACCATAAAAATAAATCCTGAAGCTGCCCCTGGGCCTAGCCAAACTGACATTGGTCTACTTCCCACTGTGTAGGCTGAAAACTCGGTAATTAGTTTGAAAACAACAAACTCAGACCACCGTAATATTGCCTAAATTCTTCCCAAGCAATATTTCTACTATTAATTCAATCCTAAAGGTTGCTGAGGCTACGAGGCGAGCAGATGAATGCAATTGCTCATTATGCTCGTCTTAATAATATATTTACTCTATAAAACGTGACGAGCATATTTCAGTGATGTTGCTTCAACGTGATTAACCAAATCTGAGCGAATTAATCTTGTAAATTGACTTGATCTTGTTTTTAGAAGGAAACTATCATATCTGAGTTTCCAAACCATGAATTGAACTAAATCTTACTTAATTTAACTTCAGTCACATTTAATTTATTACGAAATGTTAGAACAGTTTCCCACTGTGTAGGCTGAAAATTCGGTAATTAGTTTGAAAACAACAAACTCAGACCACCGTAATATTGCCTAAATTCTTCCCAAGCAATATGTCTACTATTAATTCAATCCTAAAGGTTGCTGAGGCTACGAGGCGAGCAGATGAATGCAATTGCTCATTATGCTCGTCTTAATAATATATTTACTCTATAATACGTGACGAGCATATTTCAGTGATGTTGCTTCAACGTGATTAACCAAATCTGAGCGAATTAATCTTGTAAATTGACTTGATCTTGTTTTTAGAAGGAAACTATCATATCTGAGTTTCCAAACCATGAATTGAACTAAATCTTACTTAATTTAACTTCAGTCACATTTAATTTATTACGAAATGTTAGAACAGTTCCATGAGTTTTGTAAAACGATTAATCATAATAGTTTACTTACCCTTGTTTTTTACTTTAAAAATAGTTCCATTTTCAACAATTGAACAATAAAACACAAAAAAAGTCTTTTACATTGTTGGAACCACTGTATTAACTATATGAACTAATGTACTGCTTAATGTACAATTGCCGGCTCAGTTTCTTATATTTGTTGTAATTTGCCATAATGTACGATCATACCGCTCATACACGTGCAAGTTTATACAAACACTTTATGTGTTAATTTGTAAGATTTATTTCTTTTGAAACTAGATTATTAACACCAACACTTATTCATCCTCTCCAAACAAAAATGTCTTTTCAACTTACACGATAAATTTCAATGATTTTTTAATGTTTTCGTTCACTCTACAAACTTAATACAAAAAAAAAAAAATATTTCCTGTAAAATAAGAGAAGTAAGGAAGTGATTCATTTTACATGTCTAACTGTCTTAAATAATGTTTAGCTTGAGTAGGTTTTATTTCTAAAATAGTAGAAATCTGAAGAGGATAATCCCCTCTCGAGAGCCACCTATGCAAACATTGTAAACACATTAAAGATTACACAAAAATTCAACGAAGTTCTGATAGTCTACCACGTCTAAATTGTATGGGCTTAGACTTAAACAAGATATTTATTTCATGTACAAATGAATGAAACTTATAGATTTAGTAAAGAACGTCATCGTGTTACACAACGTTGGAGATATTTCCCCAGTAAGTTGAAGAAGGTAAACTCGTTTCATTAAACCGTGTGCAAACCATGTTCGAAGCAAGTCCAGTACTAGATGTCCTTGGCTGATTGCTGCAACCTGATAACAGTGACAATGTTTTCAATGTATGAAGTCTTGGTGCATTTTACAAATACCAATACAAAATAGTTGGCATAAATCAGAAAAAACTTGTGTGCAATTGGTTATTGATATATAAGAATAAAAACTAGATCAACATCACTGAATTTTAGTCAAATTATTTGTTTTATAAAATAACATTACCATTTAAAAAATTGGCGATAGTGTACTCTTGTTTCAAATAATAAGATCCATTATTATTATTATTTGTTTCAAATAATTGTATATACACATATATATATGTTAATTTTAGTAAATACGAGTAAGATTCTAATGTTTTTAGAAAAAACGTACTATTAGCAGACCGTTTTTATTCAGAGGCTTTGGCGGGATTTTTTTTACTGAATCATAATCAGAAATTGGTGAAATTCGAGAATTTGAGATATAACATGTTCAAATATGTTTCAACACAAAAGCATAATGGGAAATTTTACCAACATGACCGCTTTAACCTGTGGTTCCCAAATTGTTAAACGCGGCTAGGTAGCCCAGGTGGGACACCACGGATAATTTTCAGGGGCTCCCCACTAGTTAAACATTTTAATTTAAAAGATCGTGAAATGAATCACATATATTATTTTATAATCACAGTGTTGTAGTTAGCAGTAAAATTTGTTATAAATTAGTTTTTAAGAGTAAACAAAGCTACATAATACTGACCTGTCTCTTTAATACCCAGTGAATAGAGTTTCTTAACAACAGGTAAAATTCTTGAGACATGTCCAATACCTAGGCCAGGCTTAAACTAGGTATGCCGCTCTAGAAAAAGAGTACAAAGAAATAAAGAAACTCATGTAGATCTAATAGCTCTATAAGAAGTATTGTTTCGATTTCACAGCTATGGAAGGAAATTCAAAAGTTCAGTATAAATCCAATGCTCATTAAGGCCACACAAAGATATGAGGAAAACTATCCCACAATCAAGACGGGAAACGAAGTGCCCACATTATTCAAAACAAAGAAGGGTCTAAGACAAGGGTGTTATTTACCATTCACCTTAATTAAGATCTATTTGGACAGATTCCTGAAGAAAATGCCGAAATATGGGAATAAGGGTGGGAGAAAATAAACTGTTTACACTATTCATCGCGAATGATCAGATAGTGATAGCGGAAAACGAACATGGTATTAGTTAAATGATAAGAAAACTGAAAGAGCAATATAAGACAGCAGGCTTAAAAATTAACACTACAAAATGTGAATATTTAACAGTAGGCAAAGACGAGAATTGCGACTTTAGAAAACAGCTAAATCAAAGAGGTACAAAAGTGCAAGTATCTAGGGTAGTCTTTAATAAGAAAAGCAATAGTGAGGATGAAATAAGGGAAACAATAAACAGAAGCAAAGCAGTGACACGAACCTTAAACTCTATTTGGCAGTAAAAGAAAATCACGAAAAAACACATTTGTAAAGCGTTTTTCAGAGTTCTAACCTCTACGGTTCAGGGGCTTGAGATGTTACAAAAACTAATAATAAAAAAGTAATGACGATGGAAATGGAATTATTTACCACGAATCTGCGGTAAATTGAGACTTGAAAGAATCAGAAATGAACAAATAATTAACGAAATTGAAATGGATAGAAACATAAGGAAGAAGATCAGGCTATTAGCATGGTTTGGGCATGTAAAGAGGATTACGGAAGACAGGTAGCCCCAAAAGGTACTAGAGAGGATTCCCCCTGCGAAAAGAAATAGAGGAAGGCCATGAAGAAGTTGGGGTGATGACATCAACGAAGCAATGTCTGTAAGAAACCTATTAGAGGCATTAATTTATGGCAGAAGAAATTGGAAATTGGTGACGGAGAGGAAATTCTATCTTTACAGCTGTGAATGTGAATTCCTCTCTACCTAGAAACCTAAAACCTCTTCACCATCCTCAATGACCTTCTTTTGAATACTACAATTTAATTGTTTTGCTTGACATACGGTAGAAAATCAAACTTTATATATGATTTATAGAACTATATTAATTATATTAATCGATCATGGATGTTCGTATAAGCTTGACAAAAGATTTTTTACAGGGCATCAACCTGGTTTTTTTCCTTTTTCTGGTCATGGATCATAGCTCGAGATTTGGCAAAAAATTAGTATATAAATTAACTACTGTCCAGAATATTTCTTCAAAAGACTGCCCTCCTCTCTTTGGTTCTAGTCGTGTGTAGGCCTACATAACTGTTGATGATTCTGCTTCTTCTTTCTGTATTTAATTGTTGGTCCATTGTAGCAAACTTTACGTTTAAAAACATTTTTTCGTATTGTACTTTTATTACAAATGCAATAGTTTTATAAATTTTGTAAAAATTAATTACTATTGTTTTTGTTGTTGGAGCTAGGTAAGCTGTTTCAGTATGTATGCATGGATATATCCAGTACTTGTGAATGCAATAATAGCATAAGCTGTTAGTCCTCATAATTCTGGGAGTCTTTAAAGTTTTCCAGAATTGAAGTGACCTCTTTAGGAAAATAATCGTGTTACCTATAAGAAATTTTTTCTATGTTTGTGTGTTTTGAATGAAAAACCACAATTATCACATACTATCGCTTACAGACTGGAGAAATAATGTGAACGATAGATACATTTTAGAGTAAGGACCTAAATTACTCTTAGCCAAGGATGTATAGAAGCATCTATATTTAGTTTTGTATGCGTGATCTATACCATCAGATCATTGAGAATGAACTACCAAAATAAATAAATGAGTTTTTAGTATTGGTTTTGTAAGTGCTGAAAAATAATTCAAATACAAGAACCAATATTTTCAACAATGCTCACTTATAAGTAAATCAAGGTTAAGGTTGACAAAATTCTTATTAAAGTTGCTTGATGTAATCATCTTGAATTCACTGATTACACTATAACTAAAAGATACTTAACTAAGTTAATATGTAAGGGTAGAGGTTTGCTTTGTAAAAGGAACGATTGTTTCGAAACGCATCAGCAAGTAAGCCCTTACATATTCACTTAGTTAAGTATCTTTTAATCATAGTAAAATTCTTATGCTCTACATATACAGCATCATCAAAATATTTCATATATTAAACATCAGTAAGGGGAAAAGTATGCTTAAGTCTTGTTTATAGATCTCAAGGCTTTGAACGATATATTTGTCTAGTTTAAAAGACATATGCTGAGACATTTCAGTTATTTAATGGTTTAAGTTAAGCTTTTAGGCATAAAATTGTGGATTTAAATAAACGTTAAGATAAAGAACCAAACAATAAGTAAAAAAGTAAATTTGTAAGATTTTCTGTTTTACTACAAAATAGACAGTTCTCTAATTTTTACCTGTTAAAGAATAGGACAGCCTAAAACTTAATTTATATAACAGTATCTTGGTTTAATTTGACAGATCAATTATTATCTATTTGTAGCTTAATTTATATTATAAACCTAACATAATGTGTTTTAGTTATTATTTTTAAAATTATTTGGATTATTATTTTAAAATTTGTTATTCGTGTTATTTTTAGTGTTGGATGCTTCATCAAAACTTCCGTCAGGATTGATGCGTGGCCATTTGCATGACCTTGGAAACTATGATGAGTGTCTCCATGTTGAATTAGGCAGCCCTTTTAAAACACAGTTTTGCATGGTTCATTTCCCTGGACTTCTACCACAAGCAAAATATTCAGAAAAGAATTTAGTGAGTGTTTCATTCTATTTATTTAGGTTATTGTGTTTAGTTCCAATAATTACTTTCATTACTCTATATATTACTTATAATAATATTCATAAATATGAGCAATTGGTTTATTTAGTAAATTATTTTTCTTTGAGGATCATCATTTAGGCTTTAACTATAACTATATTTTAACTACAACTATAGACTTTGTATTATATATTAACAAACAACTACAACACCTTAATGTTTCTTTATACAAGGTAGAGAAGTTTATTCTTTTCAATCATTACACATTTTCATTACAAACAACAATTGTTTCTAAAATCTGCAACGGCTGTATATTTCATTCTTACAATATACGTACTTTTCACGGATCAATAGTACTTATTGAAATGCATTAGGTTATAACAATAACATCAAAGAATGTTTCTAGTTTTGGTAATGCAAAACTAATGTTTATGATATATTATAAAATTATTTATTGATTTATTTTCAATTTACCTTATGTTTTGGTAGGAAACTTCTACATTTTACTTTTTTTTTAAATTGAAAAATATTTTATGTAAAAACCTATGAGCTCTTACTTTGAAATTTTTACAGATTAATCAAGTTAAATCCTACATGTCATTAACTACATTTTGGTAATAGCTACACTACAAAATTCCTCGTTTATTAAAATTAAAATGTGTGCCTTACATGCCTTTAAGATCCAGGTAATATTAAATATCTTAAAGTATTACAGTAGGTATACGAATTTGTTTAATGCTTTTTCTTCTTCCAGACAGTAGTAACAGGAGGTCTGCCTATCCTTTATCCAGATCTCATGCTCTCCTTGTGCTTACCAGCATCTTGTACTTTAGAAGATTTGAAAATTCATTATGGGAATCAAGTTAAAAAATTTAATGCTACAGCTCAAATTAATAGATTTGACTGTTCAACTATAAGAACAGAAAAATTAGATACAATAGATTGGATAGCAGTGTAAGTACATACCTTTCATATTTATTCATAGATATTAAATATTGTCATAGATATTTATCTCTAGTTTAGAACATAAATATTTTAAAATATCCACGTTAAATCCTACAGTGATGATCCAGGTTATTTTCGTATCATTTAATTGTGATTAACTCTGTTCCAAACGACAAGTGTCTACAAACATAATTTTTTACTTTTTTGTTTGTTTTAATTTGAATTTCATCTCAAAAGCAATTTTCTCAGACTTAAGGTTCATTAAAACACTTTATTTAACTTTTTATGCTAGACTTAAAGTTTGTGTATACAATTTTTTTAATTATTAGACTATAAACTATATTAATGTATTAAATTATACTAGATTATTGTATTAGGTTCTCGTGTACCTTACCTAATTCAGAGTACCTCCTATTTTCAGACATCTTCTACCATGCTTAGCCATGTAAAATCTACTCTCAAAATGTCAAGGCAATATTAAAAGTTGTAGAACATTCTGATAAAATACAGTTTTAATTTTTTATACTAGTTATATTTAGTCACTTAATTAAACTGAGTTTAAGAATTTAAATTTGTGAATCTAATTTATTAATAATAATTAATGTTTTATTTATTGTTTTAGGGCATATGTAGTGATAATCTTGTTCATGATCCTATTTAGTACAATTTTTGAAATCTATATTGAATATACTAGGCCAAGAAATAATGAAACAGGTAATTAAAATACAAATAATTATGTAAGAGTAGTTTAGCTTTTATGAGTTAGTTAATTCAGGAGAAATTAAAGGAGATTTGTTTATTAATTTCCTCCTATTTCCAATCTTCACATTTTGCCTCTCAATTTAAAACCTTCATTTATTTACTGATTAAAATTGTGTTCAGCTTATGTTTTATTTTGCTGCCTTGTAAAGTTTGTATTTTTTATCAGAAAATACTTACTTTTTTAATATTTTTTAAAAGTAAGTAATGTTATTATTGCCAGTAAGAAACTGCCTACTGATAAACAACACACGACAATTTATTAAAAGAAGGTTTAAATTGTCAGAATAACAAATACAAGGTTACAACTAAGAAAAATCAAAAAAAGAAAGCAAAATTCTAATAATAAATGAACAAATAGGTAGGGAAAATATTTAAATTGAAAAAGGAAAGTTTAAAATTTGATTAAATATGTTCAGATAATGTAATAAAGGTGATGTTAATGTCAATGGTTGAGGGATAGTTTCTTTACACCATATTTGAAAATTCTTGAAGAAAATATCTGCTACAGGTTTAACTTATCACAGAACTTGTAGCACAACTGAATATATACTAGACACAACTGAAAAAGCTGAATTCTTTACATCACATTAAATATTCAGAGTGGTCAATTCAAAAACACACAACCACCACTTTCTCTCTACAACTTAAACAAATAAATGTAGCATAAGGATAGAAGTTATTGTTTTCTCACCCTTTGTCGTGATCTACAATCTATTTTCAATAGAGTACTTCATGTTTTGCTTTACATAGAAATTAAGACAACTCTATATGTAGTGTAGATGGTTTGATACTTGTAGCTTCTTTAGTTGCTTTATTTGCACTTGTATTCCTGGTTATTCTACAGTGACCTGCACCTAACAAAATATTACTTCACATTATTGAAGCCCGTACATTGAACTCAAAATTTCTTCATTTCAAGAGCTTGTAGAATCCATATCCTGAATAGTTTTAAGAGGACTGTTTGAGTTAGAACACACAAGGGAATTAGGAGATAGTTGAGGTTTTGAGGGAATTAAATGATAGTTGAGGACAATAGCTGAGGTTCTAAAAATGTAAATAGTTCAGTTGTAAAAATAAATGACATACTGGAAATATGTAGATGTATGTGTTGTCCTGGTAGTGCAAAAAACTTTACATTGAACATAATTATTTTGAAATATTATTCACAATAATTTCACAAATATTGTAAGTTTTAAGTTTCCCAAAACCTGTGGCAGTTTATAACACCAGGATTATTGTACTGAACAGGACAAGAGGAGTCGAAATGTAGAATTTCTATGATCCACAGAAGAAGGTAGCATGTTATCTGTTCAAAATTATTTGACAGATTTAATTTATACAGATTGATGAAAATCTGCAATGTTTTTATGCCCAAGTAGTTAAAGGTTGGAGCATATCGTAGATATAAGAAACAGAGTTTAACAAAATACTGAGGTGACCAGATGTTTAAGTATGCTTATTACATCAGAGATATGAAATCTGACTTCGTACGAAGAAGCCTAAGAATTCAGTGCTGCATTGAACAAATTATATTCAGAATTATAGGTCATGAAATGCAATAGGCTATATATATAACCATAAAACATACACAACACATTCATACACATTCATAGTTTGATAGACTCCAATTTATATACAATTTGGAGTGTTATAACTAAACTCCACTTTGTATTACTGAGGCTCTTAAAACATAAAATTTGTTTGCATCTGATTTTCAAATCATATATCAGAGAAAAATCTGTAATAATTGCTTTTATTTCTTACGCATAAAATTCTGATTTTTAAAACCTGATGTAGGAATATTCAAAAGATACAACCAAAATATAACTTTCAACATTGTGACAAGTAATTCTGAACATTTTTACAAAATGTTATGATAATGTAAAAATGTTTGTCTCTTACCAAGCAAATATATAATATTTACAAAGCAATATAATACTTTTATTGCTTATATAAAATACTTACCAAACAATATAAGTAATTTAATATTTCTATCTAAAAGATATGATATTTAAAATTTAAAAATAAACCATTGGTTTAACCTGAAAGGAATAGGCCTCCAGGAGGCTTTTTTTTAAAGGATGTACCATACAAAAAAAGATTGATGCTTTTATTAAAGCCATATTTCTGGTATCACAATAAGGATTTACTTCCTGTCGTAGATCAACTTGTCTCCTGATGCGGGTCAATAGCATATTAAGTGTCTGCTATAGATTTCAAATTTGGATCATTCTCTTGAGGATTGGTTATACTAGTTATTAATCCCCCATTTGGAGGGGTAGCCCTGAAATATTAACGATTCCTAACAGCAAGCAAACCTAACATAATTAAATCCTCTGGTAAAATTAAAATTGTAATAGATTCCTAAGTCCAGATATAGAACATTACTACAATACTAGAAAGTATATTAAGTGTACTATAATTGGGTAGTTATTATTTTGAACCGGATAAAATATAACATTGTGTGGATTTATAACATTATAACAATCTGTGGATACCACCAAGTGGGGCAATTTTATGAAAGAACACTATTTAAATAGTAAAAACGTACCTCTTTGTAATACTATATTGGCAATTTATAAATCTACATAAGTTTTGTTTCTACTAATAAAAACCCTTGGTAGACTACAAGAGTTGGTAGCAGTTCTTACAGCTTTCTAAAGAACTTAGTTTATGCTGCAGAGATTAAAATAAAGGGTATAAATAACTCAATAATTTGGTGCCTTTTTTTCAAAGTACAAATATGTAACTAGTTGTTGGTAACCAGAAATAAATTTTAATTATTTTAGGCTAGGGATCGTGATCGCTTTGTAATATTCAATCATATATAGAACAATGCGTTTTAAATTAATTATAAATCTGCTGAGTTTTCAACATTTTATTTTTAATTTTTCTCAAGCAAACTGCAATAATTAATTAGTTGTTCTTTAAAATAATTAAATTACTAACTTAATAATTATATATAAGACCAAATTTAATTAAGTCATGTATTTAAAATCAAAGTATTATTCTATCTCAAATGAAATTAGTTAAATGTTTTATCTAAAAAAGTGAATCACTTTGAACTTAGTGTTGCTTTGCATTTGTTAATAAAAAAAACAAATTATGTAGCCTATAAAGCAATCTTTATCAACCAAGATGCTACAGTGGTGTAGGTAAAACCCCAGGTGCCTCCACAACATAATGAGATGGGCCCTTATCAGTAGGCTTTAGTAATCAACTCCTCACCCTATTTATTTGTTTATTTGCAGTACTTGGTCATTGAATTTGATGTAGAGATGGGTGGGAGAGTGTTTTCCTATCTTTAGTAATGCCGTTGTAAACATTTCTAGGGTTGCTCACTTTGTTCTTTTTTATCTCAGCTTTCACATAACACAGTCCATTTTTAGGAAATGTTGAGGAAAGATGACATATAGCAAGATAAAATTCTTTCTTTTGGCTCTTTATTAGAAGAATTTTCTAAGTATAATTAAGTTCTATACTTAAAGCTGATATTTATTATTTACTTTTGTAATCAAATTTGTAAAAGTATATTTTTCAATTGTTTTATAACTTGAATATTGCTCTATCTTTTCCCAGTTATGTTTCACCCCACTCAAGGATGTATCCAGGTTCAAAACTGGAAGGGCAAATTATGCTCATTGTAGCATTTTAGTACATAAAATGCGAATGAAATTAGAATTTTACAAAAATGTTATATATATATATATATATATATATATATATATTTACAGTAGACCCTAGCTATTCGCTTTTCATGGTTGACAAAATTACTACGTTTTCCGCTAATATGTATCGTATTTTAAAACAAGGACCAGAAAGACAGTATTGTTACTGTGCAGGTTGTAGGAGGATGTTTTCTCGTATTATTTATTTTATAGAGCACTGTATTTATTTATCACAAAGAAATTTGATTTTTCTCCAAACATCCGTTATACTGTACACTACTAGGCAATGGTGTAGCCAAGCAGGGTACAGGGGGCACGTCACCCTCCAAAGCAAATAATTTTAGCAAAACATATAACCTATAAAACAGCCCTAGGTTTTTAGCGAAATGTCTTGCCGATGACCCAACAATTGTGTAATTTCAAGTTCCAAAAAAGCATAAAATATAATTTCTCAGGGAAAAAATTTTCAAAATTTCCTCAGGAAGGTTTTACCCCCCCCTAACCTTGCAGGTCGTGCCCTTCCAAACCATCGTTCTAGCTACGTCCCTGCTACTACTCAAACGATAGCCATACCTTATTTATAAAAACAATCTTTCAAGTGGCGTTACCTCACTGATAAACAACGATGAGTCAATCCAGAACTCGAATCAAACTCCATACATAATTAATCACTTTAACAATAGTTTATGACTCTTCGAACTTTAAATTGTGTAAATTTGTGAAAACTTACTGAGTCTGAACGTTTTCGATCGCTATGGGGCGATCTTCATCAGTGTCTTCTTGCTATGTAGAGAAGACACTGATGAAGATTGCCCCATAGCGATCGAAAAAGTTCTGTCTCAATAAGTTTTCTCAAATTTATAACATTTAAAGTTCGGATAGTCATAAACTATTGTTAAAATAATTAATTAAGATTTACCAAACGTAATGGAGTACAAAATTTAAGAATCTTTAAGAATTTACTTACTGTTGATTTAGTAGTTTCCGAAATCCAAACACCGATAATAGTAAACAGCGGCAGTAACTAACTTGGATTTTATTTTTCCCGTTAGTTAATATTTTTTTAATCTCATTTTGAATTTTTTGTGAAGAATAGTCTGAATTTGTCAACATTTACCCATATAACTCTCTAACTCCTCATTACCGCTGTCAATTCGTAAATTTGAAAGGTCAAGGTAAATCCTTTCATCTTCTTCCTCTTCTGTAAGTGACAAATCATGAGTTCCACAAAATATTAATTAAGAAATAATTGATAAAAATATTTCTTTTTATTGTTCAATCATCTTCTGGTGCCACTTTGTAACTATGCATCAACTAGAACCTTTTCGAGGAATGCTTTTGCCGCAGCTGTTTAGGTTTTGTGGTAGTGACTATTGGCATACTTTGTACAATCTTCATGTATGTATTCAAACTAATGGCCTTACCTTGAATGATCCTAAAATCCCTTTAATTGTAGCACTACCAAAAGAACACACTACAAACAAAGAGACCTTTCAGATGACTTGATTACACCAACCAAAGGAATATATTGATCTAATTATCTGTGTTTAATTTATTTTCAAATGACTGGTATCAAAACCAAAATTGTAATTTTTGCTAAACCCAGGGGTATGTTCTGTGTGTGTCAACTTAAGGGCGTGACCAACATAATAACCAATATCATTTTCATAGCAACCATCATATTCTTCAATTGATTAAGAGGTCCAAGTCTCAGGGACAGTTATGTGTAGAGGTGAAGAATTACTAGACCTTTTTTATAACAGTCTCTGGTCAGTTTACTTCCATCTTCATCAACTCTTCCACTTTTACTGCTCTCACTTGATCCTTTTTCCATTTAAGATGTTTTCTGTGTGGAAATCATAGGATTTAACATACAGTAGTTCACACACCATTAGCAGGGATTCATAAAAAAAAATATGTATCTAAAATAATTAGGGATAATGTGAGCAAAAGGTAAAATAATAGTAGGAGTGTACTCAAATTTTGATTTTTAAATTTAGATTATGGTAAAATAAATCCATCAAGTCCAAACTGTCAAAAAAAGATCTATATAATACTATAAAATAACTTTCACTCATAAATAACTGAAATTCATGGAAATTTCAGAAATAAAAATTTAAAAGTAATTATGCAGTAGGGCACTTTACTCTAAATGTTCTAAAATTAGAAAAATAATAATCTTAGAGAGAGGAGAGGGAAAGTTATAAAATATTGTGTGCACTAGAACCGCTCATGGTAGCCAAAACAAAACTCTCCGATCAAATCCAAACCTAATCATCCTAGTTTCTAATCCTTAGATATTAATACATTTATACAAATAAAAGTAATATTTTGGTTTAAAATTGAGAAAAAATTATTTTCTACAGAAATTCTATAACTTACCTTATTGAAACAAGTTGCTTATATCTTTTTAGGCAGTCTCAATGTCTTCTACAAATGAACATAAGTACATAAAATAATAAACTATATCTGGAATAAATTCAAACAAGTTGTTATTTTTAAAAAAAAGTACTTAGGAAACATCAACAATTAAACTAAAATACTGATCAAATAACAGGAGTCACCCAGTTTATACAGTAATGCAGCGTTTAAACCCTTCTAGAAGGGTCTATGTCCACTTCTGTTATTGGCTGCCACCTGTGAACTCTTCTAAAGCCGACTAGAGATCACTCTTTTTCTTAAATCCCACTGAATGGCTGACATGGCTTCATTTACCAACCGCTAAGTGGTTCTAAACACTTCTTGATTTTTACATCATGTTGGTAAAAAACTGATTATTTCCCAATCCCATACCTAATTTTGTTTTATAATAATGTGGTAACATAGTAACAAATGTGGTAAAACAGAAGACATTTTTAATAAAAATTTGTTTTTCACATGGTATATTAATTTACTCTAGCTGTAGTGCTTCCCACATTGCGAGGGTTCCGGGATATTATCTAAACCACTGTATGTCAAACTGAAAAAAACACAAAGATAAAAATTGTATTTTCATAATCCTATATATTTAAAATGTTTTAAACTTCCTAAATATTCTAAAATGTAGTACAGTAAATTCAATATTATTATATTACTACATCTGTTTATATAAATTTTCCAAATGGCAAATTTTTAATGTTCTAGAAAGTCGATTATCAACAAAGATATTCATCACTTTTTCACTTATAAACAATGGCAGGCGGATTTTAACTACTACAGATCCTAAGCGCTCTCTTAGCTTCATGAATGGCCTTCGCTCTATATCTATAATTTGGATACTTTTAGCACATCATTATTATATGAATTCTTTCTTTACTCCTAGTTTAAATAATATTGCTGCACTGGAGGTAAATATAAACAAAACCATATAATTACTTATGCTCAGTAGATTATTATAGTTTAAATTATTCTTTATGAACACACACATTTTCCAAGTTTTTGTTACGAAACTTGGATGACATAAAACATTTTATTTATGTAAACAGGTATTTTCTAATAAATTAATTCTGATGTATCACTTTTAAAATATTGATTATTTATGAACTTCAGTTGCATCAATAGTTAATTTCCTGTAATAGTAAAAAATAATTTTTAGTAAAAACAAACAATTGATGAAGATTCATTTAAATATAACTATTTAATAGTTTACGCTTTGGTAATTAGGTATTGTATGCAGTATGAACTTTAATTTCAAATATTACTTCATCAGTTTACATTGCAATGTTAACTTTTCTCTCTCTTTCTCTCTCTGTCTCTATTCACATATGTAAGTGGGTGTATATATATATACATGAGTATTTCACGTTGTCCATTATTTTTCCGTTGCACTGACTTTGTGAAGTTATTATTATTACTTGTAAATAATTTTTTCCACCACTAAGTGCAATAATTTTACCTTATGAGTTGAGGCACATTTCGGTCTGTATATATATATATATATATATATATATATATATATATATATATATATATATATATATATATAGATAGATTCTGGACCATAGACACCATGTCATGCTCGGTATATTCTTCATTGTTATCTAGTGCGGTCCACTCTTCCAGGCAACTTTCTTCAGCATCTTAACATCCTGGTACTCTTTGAAGGAGCTGAAGGAAGCTCAGTTTCATCATCCCATGTTCTAAGTGGTGTTTCCACAAATTCGAGGCTAGACCAGAGCTTCTTCCAAAATTTGTCTATCATTGTCTATCAAAAGTAGAGCTTTGGGTGGCAGTAAATTTTTTTCATTAAAATTTGTTACTGCAGGAACAAATTCATTTTTTAACCACTCCTTAAAAATATTACTAGTCATCCATGCCTTACACTGATTTCTGTAATGAACAGGGAGAGCATTCTAGTTAATATTTTTAAGGGTTTGTGGCTTGGTGGATTTTCCAATCACCATTAATGGTAGCTTATTTGTTTCCTCGTCGTTAATGCAGACTAAAACTTTGAGATGCTGTTTTTAAAGCCTGGAGCAAAATATTTCTCTTTAGAAGCAAGACTTATAGTGGGAAAGGCTTTAAAATTCATTCCAGTCTCATACGCATTAAACACTTGCTGGGGTGAGTAATTTTCAGACGAAATCAAATCTGTGAATTCGTTTAAATATTTTTTTGCTGATATATTATTATCAGCTGATAACTTTCCCCCGCTTACCGTAAGTTGTCTAATTCTGTGCCTTCTCTTCTATCTATCCAACCATCCATTACTAGTTTGTTGAGTTCCTGGAATCTTTACTGTTGCGTTAACTGCTTCACTGCACTTTTACACATAATAACCTACTTCCCTAATTTCTTTACTATTTGCCTAATTCATTCACGTCGAACTTTTAAAATTTACACATAAAAACACTAACAATTTCCTTAACTCTTCCAAACAAATTCACCCATTTTTAAACATTGCTTACAACTTTGTCCCCCCCCCCCCCCAAATATGTCTGCCCTCTTCTGAAGTTCATCCAAGACTTTCTTTTCCCAGATGATTTTTAGTTTTAAAAACCTGCACATTATCTCCCCCCTTACATATTTCAATTAAATCTGGCGATTCCCACAAAGCTTTTACAAATACCCTTTCTAACGGTACAGTATTATTTCCCAGGTTATATTGGTCACTTGGAATTCTTTATACAATAAGTTTTCCACACACAGGTTTATGACTACCCCCCCGAAATAGAACAATGGTTGAGCCATCTTTGTCAGAACTTTAGTAACTATTCTGGTCATTCTTAACATTTCTATAGTTATTATTTTAGATACTAACAAAAACTATTTTATAGGCCTCATATGATTATATTATATATATATATATATATATATATATATATATATATATATATATATATATATATATATGAAGTTAATATATTACTATTGTAAGTAATTTTATCCACCATTAAGTGCAATGATTTTACCTTGAGTGATGAAGCGCCTTTCGGTCACTTGACCATTGTCGAATGGTGCCAAGTGACCTAAAGGTGCCTCATCACTCAAGGTAAAATCATTGCACTTAATGGTGGATAAAATTACTTACAATAGTAATATATTAACTTCATAAAGTCAGTGCAACGGAAAAACAATGGATAACGTAAAATATCAAGAATATATATATATATATATATATATATATGTGTGTGTGTGTGTGTGTGTGTGTGTGTGTGTGTATCACGTACATTATAATGTACTTAATCAAGAATCTTATTTGGTATCTATACGAGTTAAATTTTGAAGATTAATTATGGTACTCTCATTGTTGAGCATCAACTGAAACTGATACTGTAGATTGCCAGGTGTGTGGGATTGCCGTTGTCACATGGTATACCAGTACCCTTCTATTTTCGGATTCACTACACTATGGTAAACTTTTTAGTTTGTCTTAGGGTTAATTTTGTCTATTAAGTTGAATAATTTATCATGTTTTGATTTTTTTTAGTTTGAGTTTTGAGTTTTAAGTTTGAGTTGTGAATGTTAGATTTGATGTATGTCTTGAGGTGATATTTATATCTGTCTTTTATTATTTTTTTTTGTTTGGCCGATGTATAATTTGTTACAGTTTGGGCTTTTGATTTTATATATTCCGTTATTAAGTGTGGCACATATTTTTTTTTGGTTTATTTTATTGATTATGGTTCCAGATCTTTTGTAAGTTATGTTAATATTATTATTTTTTAGTATTTTAGTTATTCCTTTTATGTTGTATCCTGTGTATGTAAATGTGGCCCATTTTGTTTTTGTTTTTGGTTCATTTTTAAATTCATTTAATATTTTGCTTATATTTTCCCTGATATTTTATAATGCACCCGCCTATAAAATATCACAAGTAATTGGCAATAACCTAAAACATGAACCTAAACTGGAAAATAAATACACCATAGAAGCTCAATTAATTTAACCAACAATAATTTAAAAACAATAAACATAAACCAAAAACACTAAATTTTTATTATTTGATATCACAAATATGTACTCTAATATACCAATAAACGAAACCATTCAAATAATAAAAAATAAATGAACTAATCTTAAAGCCAACCCCAAATACACAAACCAGATATCAAAATGCCTAAAGACCATACTAAACCAAAACTATATCACATTTAATAATAAGATATATAAACAAATAGATGGATTAGCAATGGAACCATCCCTCTCAAGTATAATATCAGAAATTTATCTACAAAACCTTGACAAAATATTCACACAAACTATAAAAACACACAACCCCAACGGACAATGATATGTTGACAATGGATTAAACATCTCCCAAAATAAAGCAATAAATAATAATATCATCCTAAATGAAATCAACAACTTTCACCTTAACATAACATTCACCATGCAAGAAGAAATAAACAATAAAATAAACTATTTAGACCTAACAATGACCAGAAACAAAAGTAACATTGAATACTCAATTTTTAGAAAACCCACACAAACCATTAATACAATACCAAACTACTAGAAACATCCCTACTATAATGTCTGCTTACAACTCACTCTTACACAGAATGTTTAAACTACCTTAGTTTTGCTTAAACTTAGTTGTCTTGATATGGATATGTTTCAAAAAATATTCTAAAATATTATTAAAATTTGTGATTATAAAGAAAACTACTGATAATTGTAAGTATAATGCGTACCTATATCTAAATACAAAGCCAATTAATAAATAGAGATTCAATGTGAACAAAAAATAATAAAACTTACATCCCTATAAAATAAGAAAGCCTTTCTCAATATTTTTGGTCTTGTTCACAATAAATTTTAATGAATTATTTTTAATGGAAATGGAACTACAATACTACCATATATCACGTTTTAAAGGAAATTTCAGAGTTAAAAAAATAATGGTTTATATCTAAAGTATGTCAATTGAGTTTAAGAGAACAATTTTCATGTAATATAAAAGTATAAATTTGACCATATCTCAGACATGAGTACTAGAGATCCCAAATTAAATCTAGTTCCTTCATTAGAATAATCCTCATAATGTAGTGTTTCATCCAATGGACAAAATACAGTACTTTTCAAAATATAATTTCTTTTCACAGGCTGTCACTGATGTTAATTTGGCTTGGATATTAAGTGCAACATTATCTGTAGACACTTTTTTTGTGATGTCTGGATTTCTTCTTGCTTATTTCTTCCTCAATGTAAATAAGGACAAAGGAAAAATACGATTTAATGTTTTTTTCTTCTATATTCACAGATACATGAGGTAACGTTTTTGTGGAGTACTACAATAAATGAAAATAAAACAAATAAAAATTTCAACAAGGACTTTAATACAAGATATCCTAAATATCAAACTTATTGCAATGTTTATACTCCTAAACATACGCTACGCATTTTGAACAGTGTTTGTTTTAAATACAGTATTAGTATTTATCATCTATATTTCTAGGTGCTGTACTATCTTGTTTATTTATATTTGGTAATTTTCTCCCTAACTTGTCTAAATATATTTTTTTATATTCACCAAAAACATTTTTTGGGATAGAGAATGTATATATATATATATGAGTGTGTGTGTGTGTGTGTGTGTGTGTGTGTGTGTGTGTGTGTGTGTGTGTGTGTGTGTGTGTGTGTGTGTGTGTGTGTGTGTGTGTGTGTGTGCGCGCGCGTGTGTGTGTGTGTGTGTGTGGTGTGTTTGTGTGTGTGTGTGTGTGTGTTGCTATTATAAATTTATTAAATGCATGTCACTTGTATTCTACAGTCCTTCAATTTTATTCCAACAACTGGAATATAAGCATGCTTATCTAACACAAAATATTTTTTTTAATGAATTTATAATTCATTTTCCACATAACAGGTTTGTTGTGTTCAAATAGATTCATAAAAGAAGAAAATCATGCTTTATGGTTTTTGATATTTATCACAGTTTCTTCGTAAAGTAAAGCCAAGGTGAACAGAATTTCTTTGTTTATGAACATTTAAACTAATAAATATTATTCATTCAACCAATTTATTTTTTCAGATATGCACCTGCATTAGTAACAACAGTTCTTCTTTCATCTTCATTGTTTAATTACATTGGAGATGGACCTCTTTGGAATCATTTCACACTTCGCCATAAAGAATTTTGCCGTACTAACTGGTGGACAAATCTTTTATTCTTAAATAATTACGTTCATATTGAGGAACAAGTACGTATAAATAAACTATATGATGGGCACACAATTTGATTCAGAATTATTCACATCCATACAGGATCAATTAATATTAAACTGGAAAGAAAAAGTAATTTATGAATAATTCAGCTTTTCCTTCAAAAATAGTAAAATTACAAGTTGGGTTTACTTTATTATAAATTGATATAGCTATGAATTTGAACTAAAAATGGAAAAGTATCTGAAAAATAATTCTTTAGGTCTATATTATAAAACTGCAAAAAACCTGTTTTGTTTAAATTACTATCTATAGTAAAAATCAATGCCTTTGAAGAAAAAGATAAGGATTAAGGCTAATGGAAAAAAATAATGAATAATTTGATATAGATCAATTAAGAGTAATTGATAAAAAAGACCCTTTTTTCTAAATAAATAATAGCAAGTGTAATATTCTTTAAATCTACATTTTTTCAAGAAAAACTTTGATTTCAAAACACATAAACTTTTACTATTAAGCTAAAATAATTGCATTTTATAATACAAATTCCATATGTCTCTACAAGACAATATGTACATTGTGTTATGCTGCAACAATAATTTTTTATAATGTATACACCTTTTTCTAATTTATTAAGAATGTATCATAACTAATTATTGAGTAGTTGAGTGAAAATCATTAACTTTCTCCCTGACGCGTTTCAAAACAATCGTTTTATTGACATAGCTAACCTGCTACTAATGGCGATACAGGTGTATGATTAATGACTGTGGAAGGGTTTGGGATAAACAAGCTTTTACTTTTCTGTAGTGGTTAGTTTCTTTTTACTATGGTTTAATAGGTGGCGAATATTTAAATTAGTTTGGATGTTTGCATATGTGTGTTGGGTATGTTGCATATAATAATGAATGTTGAATAAAAAGTAGTTTTATGTATATTAATAAAACGTTTTGTAATTAGTTTTTGCCATAAAAATGTACTATTATATTTTATTTTTATTTGAAATTAAAAACATGTATGTACTTTTTATTATTTCCTTAAGCCTATAATTGTTATTAAGAAATATTTAATTTTTGCACTTGAGAAAATTTTGATTTGATTTATGTATGTATATAGGTAAATTTGTAAAATTCTTCATAATGTTACACATTTATAAAAACCTAGTAATAATTTAACTACATTAAATAGCTGGCTATGATAAAGCTATTCGAAGCAGGCACTTAGCCAGGATTTTGGGAAGAGGGAAGGGGGTCCAGACCAAATGAAATGACTCCCAAACAGGTGGTGCAGGGGGTATATGTTTTTTAATAACAGTGCAAATAAAACCCATCAGTTAAACATATGGTTTAAATTGTTATTTTAACAAATTATAATAGTTTATATTTTTCAAGTATTGAGTTAAAAATAGAACTATTATCCAATATATAACTCCATCAAAGAAATAGGGTGTTTCAAATGAACTATTGGCAACCAAAGATTAAAATTAAATATTGGAAGTTCAACCAGTAGACCAATAATAAGATCCAAATAAATATTTAAAAAATAAATAAAAATAATTTAATAAATTCATACATCAATAAAATAACAATAAACACTGTAGAGTCTCGAAAATCCGAGTCCCAATACTTTGAGCTTCCTTTAAATTCGAACCTATTTCTATTTCATTTTATCTATTTGAAAGAAAATGAAGAGTCGGACTTCCAAGAAATATTTATATCAATATGGTGTGCAAAGAAAATAAGTCGGGCCTCCAAGAAATGTTTATATAAAGTTCTATAAACTTATTTAGTCCATTTTTAATTATAGTGTTAGGGTCCATTGATACTCCTATTTTTTCTAACGTGCAGGAAAATACTTCTGTGTAGTCCGAGTTTTCAGTAATCCAAGGGGTCTTGGTCCCGTCTACCTCAAATTATCGAGACTCTACTGTATATGGAAAATATTGTTTGTTATCATTTAATCTTAACGGTTCATCAATAAAATATATAACATTTAAGAATAACTTCTAATAGCTTTTTATATAACATTTTTATACCTTTAATATGAGTTTACAGGAAGGTCATACCCTGCACTCCCCTTGAATACTTGGGGGGGGGGGGGAGTCAAATCAACCACCTGATGACACTGATGTTATCAGTATACGATGAGTACATGTTTTTTCACATTGATTAATGTCAAAGAGCTTAAAAATCAAGAACCCTTCAGATGAAGAAAAGATATTTTTTACTTTTTATGTTCGGGATATAACTTAATTCATCATTTAAAATAAAAGTAGTTAATGTTAGATAATTATTAATAAATAAACATAAATTAGTCAGTTGCATCAGGAAATAAATATACTTGTTTTATTGTTCTAGTGTGCTTCATTCACTTGGTTCTTGTGTGTAGACATGCAGCTATACATATTTTCTCCATTAGTTCTCCTCCCTATGCGAAAGTATAAACATTTTGCATTTTCTGTTCTTCCAATTTTGATTATTGCTGCTATGATTAACAGTTTTTACATTTCTTACATTAATGAACTTCCAGCTGGTTCTTTAAACTCAAGGTAAGTAAAATAACAAAATTTATTTCAAAATTGCTATTTCATAAAACGACTTTTGTTTATAGTCATCATTATTCTATTCAATATGAGTTAATGTAATTGTACAGCAAAACTTCAACTTGCTACACCTCAATTTAACAGAACTCTATTATTTCAACAACTTTTCAAATTCCAGTCTAATAACAAGGGATGTGTAATGAATCTCTTTCAACAATGAATACTTTTAAATATGGATACTGCATTTGCAATTATTTCATAAAATTAAAATACCGTAAATTTGTGTTGTCTATGTAAGCAAAATTTGTGTGTGTATATATATATATATATATATATATATATATATATACAGTGTGTACCAAAAAAATGACCCGATTTTAACTTGTAATAATATTGAAACAAATGTCACTAGGTAACTGAAACACCGCCAGATGTAATCGACATGGTTTAGAGTTTCAGAAAAAAATCCACTGTATGTCGCTACGAGCGCTGACGTAGATCGTGCAGCCAGTCTCGCTCAATATGGCATCCGTGCAACAGAAGGCTTATTGTGTTGTTGAATTTAGTCGTACTCAATCAGTGGTCACAGTTCAGCAAGCGTTTCGATTTCGTGCTAAACCACCATCACCAAAGAACATTCAACGGTGGTATAAACAGTTTGAAGAAACCGGGTGCCTCTGTAAAGGGAAAAGTCCTGGTTGACCACGCGTTCCTGAACAAACAGTAGAACAAATCCGACGAGCATTTGAGCGGAGCCCCAGTAAGTCTAAACATCGTGCTAGCCGAGAACTTGCGTTACCGTGCATGACAGTGTGGCGTGTGTTATGGCGTCATTTAGCCCTCAAACCATATCGATTACAACTGGTACAAGCTCTTCGAGCTAGTGACACAGTGAAGCGCGTGGACTTTAACAATGCTATTCTACAGGACATGGAAGATGCCACGGTTGATTTTCAGCGATGAGGCAACATTCCATATTAGCGGTAAGATTCACCGTCATAATGTGCGTATATGGGGGCTTGAAAATCCTCATGAAACAATTAAACATGAACGTGATTCACCAAAAGTGAATGTTTTTTGTGCTGTTTTGCAAAGCAAGGTTTATGGACCCTACCTTTTTGAGGAACAAACTGTAACAGGACAATCATATCTTGCAATGCTACAGAACTGGTCATTCCCACAACTTATTGACTCTGACAATTTCATCTATCAGCAAGATGGAGCACTACCACACTGGCAAAACTGCGTGCGCAGTTTCCTTAATGCCAACTTGCCTCAACGTTGGATAGGGCGTACAGGACCGCGAGACCAGGCTTTACACTCGTGACCTCCTAGGTCCCCTGACATAACACCATTCTATGTTTTCCTGTGGGGATATGTTAAACAACGTGTTTACGTTCCTCCCTTACCTCGTGACATTGATGGGCTAAAAACCAGAATATCAGCTGCTGTAGCTTCAGTGACAGAAGACACCTTACGCTCAGTTTGGGATGAATTCAGCTATCGGCTAGATGTCGTCCATGCAGCAAATGGAGGACATACTGAACATTTATGATGGGTTTTTATAAACTTATGTCTTTTGTGAGTAATTTAGTATGAAATTTGTTAGTGTTAAGCCCTTCTTAATAATAAATAATCTATTTAAAATCGGTTCATTCTTTTTGGTACACACTGTATATTAATTTATTTATTTATATACAGCTATTGGACATGGCCTATGGACAAGGAGACTAATTTTAGTGATACAATAATGATAATGAGTGAAGTAAAAAATTTCTCTCTTTAAATAAAAAGAAAATAGCTGTCATAGTTACAGCTAGTTTACTTTTATATTATCCAATATAAGCAAACTGAAATTAAGATTATTTAAAAGCCCAATGATTGCTATTCACCTGTCTTCAGGTGACCAACAGACTAGAACCAGCAGCTGCCTCCTTATGGAAGCCTTAATATATCCTGACTATGTTACTATGTTGACCTCAGCTATCCTGGCATGTAGCCAGTTTTTTGTATCAGTTTCTGGATAACCATTTAATCTTTCTATCATTTTAACAGAAAGTTTAAAGATGTATTTTTCACTGTTATTTTTTGACCCCTCTGTATTCAACTCCAGAGCAAAGACCTACAAATAATAGACATTTGGTGATTATAGACATTGTCTGCAGTTTGGAAGTTCAGTTGTATAATATTATAATAACGAAATCTTGTTGCTGTTCATGGCGAGCTGGTTGTTAATTACTTATTACACTTTGGCTATTACTTGCAGTCTTGTCTCAAGTAATAGCAAAAGTGTAATAAATTATAATAACATTAACTGTATTGAATCATAAAAACTTACTTATTTTATTATTGTTTAACACAGCATATAAATTAATTGCCAGTATACGTATTTTCATTGAAATTTATTAAAATTAAAATCTTAAAATATTTGTTACAGATAACAAAAATTAATGAACATAATACGAACCTTTAAATTTTAGGCAAGAGAATCGAAATTTAAATACAAGCCAGTATCAATAACAAGTAAAGATTTTTTAAGGGATAATCGTTACATTAATATGCAGACATCCTCTGATAAATCGAGTCTCTGATTGTTACATTTTTGTCCAAAGTTGTTTGTTTCGTAAACATGTTTAGTTTCTTTTTGTACACATGTTTTTTAAATCAATAAATTTTATCTCTGTTAAGAATATTTACACAATTATTTCTAATCAACTTTTCTCTATATATGACATTAAATAGTCATAATCACATCTCTGAGTGAAATACTAAACAGCTGACTAAAGGCTGCATCAATAACACAAATGCAATGTAAAAATGTATACTCTGAAAACAAAAATTTTTTATTTGAACATTTCAGTAATGAACTATAAATTTAGTCTTACTCTAACAGTTTTTTGACAATAGTTCTGTGACGTCAAAAATGTGAAGATATCTGTTTAGTGTACACAATTCATTTATGCTTAAGGTGAATAACTGTAACATTATTAAATTGGCTTATCAAATGTGATATAAAACTGATTTCAGAGATTTAAGTATTAATGTTACCATGATGCATCAATATACAAGAGCTCATATTAGAATAGCACCATGGTTGGTTGGAATAATGTTGGGCAATGCTTTGCACAGAATTAGAAATAAGAAATTCACAATGTCAAAGGTAAAACATACAATTATTTCTCATTTTTAAATTAGTTTGCTTTGAACTTGAGTTAAAAGTCTATACTTATACATATTAACCTTTATAAATAGGGTGTCACTTAACCTACTAGTCAGTTGTAGTTCAAATTCTCTATGGACAATATCTTCCAAAAAGTAATTGCTACTTTATTTAAACTTTTACATTTTTTTATTATATTTATGATAATGTGTATATGCATAGAAAGTAGTTAATAACATATTACAGACAAGAGTATTAAAATAACATATACTTTGATGTCATAATGTTGTATTTACAAAGTTACATACATCAACTACAATAAGTTTATACAGAGCATATATAATATTTCAAGAGACTTTCCAAGAGAAATGTGGTAGAAATATGATATTCTGATACAGCAGTAGCCTACAAAATAATCTGAACACTAAGAACTTTTTGTTTATTTATATGTTGTGGCTACATTGTTAACTACACTCATTCTGTAAGCTATAAGATAATATAAACCTATTCTGTATAAAGCTGTTAGTCTTTGTCTCTGTAGCAATTTTGTGATATAAACATTACTTGGGATGTCACATATGTAAGTTACACTATTTTTAAATCGGTATAGTAGGCAGGAAATATTTGGGAAATATTAGTTGTGGGAAATTTGCCGCTTAGTGTAGTGGTAGCACTGCAAAATTCTTATCCACATGAAACAATTTATCAGGCAGTCAGGCTCCTGCCACTATGGAGACGCTACTTGTTCCTACCACCGATTATGAAGTTTGTGATATTTCTTTTTTAATGGTAAAAAATAAAAATGTTACTGAAACTCAACCACACAGGTTTTGTAGTGTTTAGTAAAGACATTATGTCAAGGCCAATGGTTTCTCATTGACCTCAGAAATTCATTGATGGGAGGTCAATTCATTTGACCAGTCATTCATTGAACACCACATGCACATTCTTCTCTTATTATTATTATATTTGTATTTTTGTAAATCATGTTTCTTGAAACTAAAACCTTGGCCCTAAAATGTCATGGTTGTTCATTTTGAGAATTTTTCAAAAGAGAAAAGTGGTAAAAAAGTCTTCTCAATTCATAATTTATTATTTTTAAAAGAGAAACTCTACTATTAACTCAAGCCTTACATCTAGAGCTTTTATGAAATGCATGCCAATTTTTTCTCTCAATATCAGATTTTTTCCTACATTTTAAACTCAATGAAACTCTTTACATTAGGTTATTTCATCCTCACCAGATTTGTAAGCATTAAATAAGGTAATACATTATCATTGAATTACTACAATAAATCTAAAATTATACAGGGTAATATATTTTAGATTTAAAAACTTATAGCCAGTGTGTTGTATAGAAAATCAAATATTAATAAATATACTTCAAATGCATGCTAAGTTTGTTGATAAATATACTGACTTAAACTGCATTACTATTAGTATAGTTCACTTGCCATTTTTTCTAGCTTCTGTTTCTGATACTGTAATATTAAATTATAACTACTTGTATTGACCAAACTTAATATATCTCAACATCACTACTTCTATTTCCCAATACTGAGACACTAATCAAGAACTCTAGATGTCACCACAAATTATTTGAATAATTAAATTAAAAGATTTATTAATATTATTTCATACATTTATTAATTTATTTCTTGCTTTATAGAGTCTTACAGCACTATTAGACAAATTATTTTCTAATTTGTTTTTTGATTAAAATGCAATTTTGTTTTTTAACAGTTGACCTATCTTATAATACACACACTTTTATTTTTAAGATAACAAATATTACATTTGTTTGCACATATATAATACATTTTTACTTTATAAATGAAATAACTTTTTATCAGTTCTAATTAAAAATTTCTAAATAAAAAATATTTGAATTTGAATACCAAAAAATAGATTAATTTAAAACTTTGTTATATCATGACTTAAACTTCAAAACTTATTGTGACAAAAACTTTTCAATCACTCTATGCTATTACTACCAATGCCTCATTGACAACAAAATCCATGAAAAAAATAGGTCTCAGCCAAAAACTAGTTTCTCATTCTAATTCAGCTTCCCTTGTTATCATATACTAAATACAATATAAAAATTAAAGTGTGTAATTCAGTTATTTATTCTCTTAATCATGATTCTGAAAATGAATTTATTGTGTTGGACCAGGATGAAGGGCTAATTTAAATTTTATTACTCATTTTTTAATGTTTATTAAATATTTCAATATTATAAAATTCCACTGGAATACAGTAGAACCTCTCAAACTCGATTCCCAAAAACTCGACATACCGTAAAACTCGACAGGGCTGGTGAATTAATAATTTTTTTACACCGCCCATAACGTAAAGCTTTCCACAGTACATACACCGCCCGAGAGCACTAGAGACTCAGCTTAGGTTACTTGGTTTTCTAAGGTCGATCAACGCACCCTTTACCTGCCCAGCTGGGGCAGGCTATTGTTTGCACACGTTCGGGGATTTCTGTGGCCACTTTCCTTATCGTGAGGCCGTGCGTTGACCTGGGATTCCCGGGCAGGTCATAAACTACCCTCGTTACATTGTCGTCACTGGACGTTCAGTTTAGTGTTTGTTGAGACACAGTTGTGGTCAGTTGCTTTTGTTCGAGAATGGTTGACAATTGTTTAAACGAGTTTTGTGCTAGAATATAGAGCGACAGTATGGCGGACAAGAAGAGGAAACAAGTGTCAGTGTCAATGGAAGCAGAGTTTGGTGCCCTAAAAAGACTTGAACGTGGTGAAAGCGTACTTGAACATCGGTAGGTCTACAGTGCTCGGTTGGAAGAAAAAGAAATCTGAAATTGAATCGTGGTGTTTGAAAAGATAGTTTACAGAATCCATCGCAGAATGAAAAACAATGAGAAGTGCAGAGTTCGAAAAAGTCGGCGAAACCCTTTACCAATAGTTCCGTGTGCACAGGGAGAAGGGAACGCATATATCTGGACCCATCCTGCAAGAGAAAGCTCTTCAGTTTTACGAACAATTTAAGGACGAAGGAGAGAGAGCCTGGATTTACAGCGAGCAATGGTTGGTTGTCAAGGTGGAAACAACGATATAGAATCAAGCTGCTCAGTATCTGCAAGGAAAAACTGTCAGCTGACCCTATCAACGTGAGTGACTTCAAGACCAAACTACACGAGTTTATTGAAAAAGAAGGACTGTCAGGTGATCAAATCTACAATGCAGATGAGATAAGACTAAACTTTCGAATGCTTCCTACTAAAGGTTTAGCTCTGAGAGATGAAAAAGCTGCACCAGGTTTTAAGAGAAGTAAGGAGCGTGTGTGACTATTCTTGCCTGCAGTAATACAACAGGAGAGCACAAACTCAAATTAGCGCTAATTGGAAAAGCAAAAAAACCAAGAGCATTTAAAACTGCCAGATGCACAAATGATGGCAACTTTGAACTCCCAGTTTGGTATAGAAATTAATCTAATGCATGGATGAGCGAAGCAATTTTTAAAGAGTGGTTTTTTCAACAGTTCGTCCCAGAGGTTGAGAAGTTTCTGAAGAAAAAAATCTTCCCAGGAAAGCTCTACTGATTCTCGATAATTCTATGACTTACCCTGATGTGCAATATTTACAGAACAAAGACGTTAAAGCAATGTTTCTACCGCCAAACGTCACGTCTCTCTGTCAACCGATGGACCAAAGAACTTTGGCAGCGTTAAAGAGAAGGTACAGACGTAAACTTTTGTCATCTTTGGTGTTTTCCTTGGAATGGGGTGAGGAGCTAACGGCTAAACTAAAGAAGATCGATTTATTAAATGTCATTGGATGGGTCTCTCAATCTTGGGTCGAGCTTGAGACCATAACCCTCATTCGTTTTTGGAGGAAACTTCTAGATCACGCAGGCAATGATTTGTCGCATGACGATGGAATCAATTCTGAAAATAGCGACTTGATTGAACTCATGAAAAAAATCTCAGGGTGTGAAGAGTCTTCAAACAATGATGTCAATGAATGGATGGATCTCGACGGAGCATCAGAACCATTAGGAGAAGATGAAATCATCGCAGCTGTCAAAGGGCGTGACGTAGAAGGGTACGATTCGGAAGAAGAAGAGCAAGAGGACCATCGACAAGAAAGAAAAGTTAGCCACAGTGAAGCTGTGAAATTTATTGAAGGGACATTGCAGTACTTAGAGCAGCAAAATGGAGATTCTGTTCCTCAGGCGACTCCGTGATCAAGCTGCAAGACGCCGTGTGGAGACAGAAAAGCAGTCTTCAATCACAGGGTTTTTCAAACGACTTCAGTAAGTTTACTTTTAGACTTTTCTTCTAGTGTTTAGAAAACTTCCCATAACTAACTGTGGTGGACTTTTTATAAGCAGCATAAACAACTTCAGTAATAATTGTAATGAACACTGTATTTTCAGATTCTACTAGGCCTTTTGTCTCAAATTTTTTTTTAATTTTTGGATTATAAGTTATAAATGTTGATATAAATATATAATTGTATATAATAAATTAATAAATGTACAATTTTAATACTCTAAATAAGCGTTTTTATTCAACTCCTACTTATTTATATTTAAGTTCCCTAAAATTCGACAACCTCAAAACTCGACAATCTTTAAGTCCACATTGTGTCGAGTTTGAGAGGTTCTACTGTATTTATACAAATCCCTAGGTGTAAATATTTTATAAATGATGCAGATATTGGAAAGCAATTAAAAAATCTTTAATTACATTATCTTATTAAATTGTAATATATATTTAAAAATTATAATGCTTATAATTTTAATTGCATAGATTTACTCATTTATTCATAATCCTTTTAATGATACTAATAATTATTAATAGACCATTAACTTAAAATTAAATATTTGTTTGAGTTTATTTATTTTAATCAGTGAGGTAAACTCTTATTTTAATATCTTGACTTTACTTAAAGTTAATCCAGGGCTACTTAGGCTTATGTTTATGTTATTAGTTCAAATAATTAAAATTATAGCAAGATAACAAAAGTGAATTTTTTTTTTTTACATAAATAATGGTACATATTAAAAATTAATATTTAATCAACGGATAAATCTATATGAAATTTTTAATCTGAAACAAAAGGTATGAATGACAAAGTATTGCATACAAATTTATATTTTAGTTTTAAACTCTTATGGTACTTTTTGTCCTTGCAGTTAACAGTAACTTGTGGTTGGGTACTGTATTTGACAACAAACTTGATTATTATCTATGGAATGACTTATTTCTACCAGGATAGTTATGTCTATGAAAAAAATTTGGCATCATTTTATACAGCAGTTCACAGAACAATATGGGCTCTAGGAATAGCTTGGATTATTTTTGCTTGCGAAACTGGATATGGAGGTGACTTTATGAATATATTAGTTTATTTTTATCAATTTTTAAGTTGTGTTCTCTTTCTTGTATTTGTCTTGTTATTAATTATTTCTGACTTTCATAACAATTATAGTTTTAATTTCTAATGTGTTGCTTGTTTCATTTATTATATATGAATGCAGGAATGGTAGCTGTTAAATTTTTTTTTTAAATATCGATTCGCCAAACTTATAATTTAAGTAATTTTTTGAGAAACTTACTTGGACAATATTTTTTATACCACTAACCACCAGTATTGAAACACACAGTTTCAAAAACATTATATGTTATAAAGATTTTTAATAACTTTACTTAAATTATAAGTAAAGAAGTCATAATTTTTTAGGTTTAAATGTAAGAATTTTGCTGATTTTCATGGTCAATAAAATATTTGAACCTTTTACTATTATTTGAAGTATTATATACCTGATAATTACAGCTATTAAGCTTCAGATAACCATTATAACCTTAGTTATCAATCTTTTGTTAGCGATCATGGTGTGGAATGTTTTTTGAAAAATTATTACTCCTGATAGTTCTGTTTTCCATCTGGAATGTTATTATTTATTGAATTTTCATTTTCTCCTATAGGTAATTAAGAAATATACTTTTTCTTGTTTGGTTATAAAAATATCAAAACGAATGTTTTAGCCAATCTAATACATGAAAATACTACTAGTAAGTTTTTTAATGTTTGTTAAACATTTAAATATTGTCCTTTAATTTAAGTAACATATTACTTGTATATCAACTGTTGAACATATCTACTGATGTTTTAATTTTAGACCTATTCAGGCAATCCTGATGTGCTTCTTTACTTTCTTCCACTTAACTTTCACGCGTTTTTTCTTATGTCTTTACAAAAAGCTTATCTCTTCTTAAAAATGCAATACTAAGAAATAGATATTCCACTCTTATAGATCATTATATCTACCTCTTTAAACAAAATTCCACTGTATGTAAAGAAGTCTGTAAAGATTATGTTTTTAAGTCTACTTTTACTCACCATGTTATTTAACAATTTTATTGTTAATATGTTCACCTTTCTATATCTCGTGGCTGTGACAGTTACTGAACTCTCCTACTTATTTAATCAAACCTAGAATAGTTAGCCTGATATTTCTTAACTTATCTCTTTATGCAATTTTTCAAGACCATTTTCGTTCAATTACCACATCAGTTCTAATAATTTTTTTGGTTTACAAGAAATGTAAACATTAAGCAGGAAATGTTAAGCATTAGCAATAAATTGAATTATATTCTGCTGTACAAAACAAAAAATTATATGTTATACTAAATATTTTGAGTTTGTTTTCAGACATCCATATGATAATATTTTTAATTTTATAGAGTTTTAATTACTGTCTAATGGAATGAAATTTAATAGATGTTCAAAAAAATGTATTACCAATATTTTCTAACATACAAAAATATAGACATAGCTTATTTCATTGTAGTAAAGTTATAAGGAATTAATTTTTGTATATATTTTGTATAATTATGCGCCGTGTATAATTTTGTAGTATATATATATTGGAGCTTATATTAAATTTAGATTCTATAAAAAATTAATAAAAATGTACTCCAAGTACTAAGTTATTTAATACCAAATGGTAAGATTTATATATGTATTTTCTAATATTCTTGTTTCCCACTAGGTCCTTTACATACTTTTTTATCATGGCCTTTATTTCAACCAATTGGAAAACTTACATTTGCTCTTTATATGATACATGGTGGGTACCAGTACTCTATGTTTGCTACAGCAAGAGGACCTTCATACTATAGTTTCAATAATTATGTAAGTGTCTTACTGAACAAAATTTTATATGCACACCTTTTAAAAGAAAGTAAATAAATCATAGTCTCAGTGAATCAATAACGGAGTTCGCCTATTGCAACTGAAAAAATTAATCTAATAAGTTTTTTTTTTAATTATAAGTTTCCTTGTTAATTAGTTAAATATAAATGTTTAACAGTCATTGATCCTGCTTTAACCCATTGAGTATTTAACCACGTACACATTGAGTAGACACACAGGGCTGACTCAATGTGTTCATTCTGGACTGAATGCTGAGATACAAGTGTGACTGATGGTCAAGTTATGACATATATTAGATAATGAAGTTCTTTATTTCCCAGCTAGATCGTGATGGCTTATCCTCCTAACATTATTTGTGTACACATATGAATAAAATTCTATTTATGTGTAGGGTTATAGTTAACTTTTGATCAAATATACAGTGTGGCATGTCTAAATTATGAAAATTATTTAAAAAATTACTTTAATTTTAAAACGGAAATTTGAAAAACAATCCAGTTAAGTACATACAAAAATTAATAAAAATAATATGTTCATAAATCTAAATTAGCTATGTGTAACATCAACATTAATCTACAAAATAAAACACGACTTATAAATTTATCCTCACAAATAATGATTACACGGCATTTAAACAAAGGCTTACTGTACCCCCAAAATCAACTGCTGCCAACAGTTCCGTGTGTGTGAAATACCAACTACAACTTCCTCATTTCCAGTATAATTTTCATTACTCAAAATCAAAACATATTATTTTTTGTTACATAGAAGTAAAATTAAAAATTGTATTCAGTTTGTTACTAAACAATTCAACTTTTTATATTTGTTGATTCCATCTTCACGTGAGCTAATAGTTTTCACTAAACACTTGTAAATATTTACAAACTTGCCTATAGTAGCACTTAATTTATATTTGTTGAGGAGGGCTGTTTTGGGAGATGTGTCCCATTGTCAACTCAGACCATAACTCTGGTCCGAGTTACGGTCTGAGTTGAAAATGGGACACATCTCCCGAAACGGCCGTCCTCAACAAATATAAATTAAGTGCTACTAAAGGCAAGTTTGTAAATATTTACAAGTGTTTTGTAAAGTTTACAACTAAAGACATGTTTACAAGTGTTTTGTGAACTTTTTACCTAAATGGTTAAAATTTAACCAAAAAACTATGAATATCATTTCAGAAATATTTGATTTGATCAACAAACCTTATTGCTGATCAATAGATTGCTCTATTATACACAAAAAAATGTTTTAATTAAACCTATAAAAATTGTTAAATTTTGTGAGAGTATATTCAATTTTTTTTAATAACATAATTCCTATTAGTTTAACCCTCCGCCGGTTGCGTCCTACACTTTTACATTACTGGTCGCGTGGAGCATGGAGTGCCGTCCATCATTTTTCGTCTATTTCAAGTGGGTATTTGGTACTAAGTGATTAAATTTTTCAACTTTTTAAAAGAAACCTGTTTTAATATACAAGAAGAACAATTACTTACAATAACTTATTTTATTTTGTTAAAAAAAGGATAAAAACTTTTACATTTCTTCCGTTTTACTTTCTTGATTTGAAGTCATCACAACTTGATTATTTTTTTAGTGATCAGTGAGATTTAGAGTTACCTGTTTTAATTTTTACTGTTGAAAATAATACCTCTAAGAAGTATTAATAATAAACTGAATAGAAAACTATAACTATATAGAAAACTAAACATTCCGGCTGATATTTCATTGAACGTCTTTCTAATCCTTGTGAATATTCCCCTTTCTATCTTGTTCCAACTTGGACTACCTCTCCTTTCAAGCTTGTCAACAATTCTCTCTTAAATTTTGTAGTCCACTACGTTTGGTGAATCTTATTAATCACTTAAACAATAGCTTATGACTATCTGAACTTTACATTTAGTAAATTTGTTAAAACTTACTGAGACAGAACGTTTTCGATTGCTATGGGCCAATCTTCATCAGTGTCTCCGAGAGACAGGTTTTAACCAATTTAAAGTTCGGATAGTCATAAACTATTGTTTAAGTGATTAATATAATTCTCTCTTACCTGAATTTTTCTCTCTTCCTATTTTTCTGAGGTCTAGAGCTTTAGTTCCTCTGATGTTATATTTGGATTTATTGTTTAACTGGAGCAAATGTTTCCTATTTATATTATATCCTAAATGGCAACTAATAATCCACACAAATATATATAAGCTATTTCTTATAACTAACCAAATTTTCTACAGTAATTTTGCTTTGTTTTTTGTAACATTTTCTTGGTGATGTGTGTAAAAAATGAATAAAAACTACCTCATCCTTATGGTTTTTGTTGCATCACCTTTACCATTTCTGTTCTCTCTCTAAGTCCAAGTTTAAAAAGACACAAATATAAAGCCTTATATCAATACCAAGAAACTTATAATCTTTACATGGTTTAAAAGATTTCAGCTATATATAGCCTCAGATATATTGATGTCTCTTATATTGATAGTAAATTTTATTTAATTTTCAAGGGTTAAAGATTTTACTCATATACAATTGTTTCATAACTAAGGGAAAGAACTTGCACAAGGTTTTTCACTTAGTTATCAAACAATTATTAATATTTGTTGATTCCATCTTCACGTGAACTACTAGTTATCACTAAACACGTCTTTTAAATGTTTATAAACTTGCCTATAGTAGCACTTACTTTGTTTGTTGAGGACTGCCATTTCGGGAGATGTGTCCCATTGTCAACTCAGACCGTAACTCGCGTAACTCAGGAGTTAAGGTCTGAGCTGACAATGGGACACATCTCCCGAAACAGCCGTCCTCAAAAAACAAAGTAAGTGCTACTATAGGCAAGTTTATAAACATTTAAAAGTGTTTAGTAACAATTATTTATAAATATATCAGTGAAATCAAGACAGATACAACAACCCATTATTGACCAAATATTACTTAAGTTTAGTCTATAATTTGTATTATTACAATATTATTTTTCATGTTACTAAATAACAGTATTTTATTTTGCTTCAACAGGCAAGAAATATATTGGGTGAAATATTTGCCAGCATTTTCTTGGCATTAGTTGCATCTCTGATGTTTGAAGTACCTTTTCGAAATTTGGAAAAGATAATCTTAGAAGGTATGATTATATATTTCACCCATTTATTGGGACTTAAATACATATATTACAAGAGTTTTGTTCTAATTTTAGTTAATATTAAAAATTATTATTCACAGTTAAAAATATTTTAATTAATTTTTAACTTGTAATGAAAAAAACAACAAAAACACACATATTCACTCATTCACAAACTTTTATTATTAGAATGACACTAAATAGTCCAGTGTTTAGTTTTGCGCTAGAATTCTTTGATAGTTTGCAAGAATGCTGTAGGGATGTGAAATTTGGACAATATGTAGAGAATAGATTACATGAAAGGTTAATTTTTTATCAAATTAAAATTGAGTTAAAAATTTAGTACGGAGTAGTAAGAAGTACTACGTTCGTGTATCAACAGCGCATCGTACTACGTATAAGTATATTTAAGTATACCTATAAAGTCTCCAGTCAGGATAGATTTGGTAGTAATTTTATACAACATTACCTAATTAGATGTCTACTTCTGCCGAGTAATACTTTTTGACAGATAAAGTTACATGATCTCTTCTAGAATTACATGTGTATATTTATTTGGTTAAATGTATAAAATTACAACCAAATCTATCCTGACTGGATACTTCATAGGTGTATTTCAGTATAGGTATACAAAATTAAACTTCCGTGACAATCACAAAAATAATAATTATCTATATAGCTTCAGGACATGTTTATGATTGATTTTATATGCATTGCACTGGGGGTGGGCAATGTGCATTTTCATCACATTTAAGTAATATATGTACATTAGTGGCCTCCATATAATACATAAGTACTCTGTTATATAGATGTGTGCTTTCATCTTGAAAGTGGAAAAAAGAGAACATTTCTTCTCAAAGGGTGAAATTTTACATACTTAGAAATCTGCAGAAATCAATCGAGTGATTGATACTAAAACAAAATATTCCTTTACTAGGGGTTTCTCAATAGGCCTAAATCAATATTTTTTTTAATTGTTTGCAATTGAAAATGCTAATGTTTTATCTAATTGTCTAATTTTTTTGAAAAGTTTTTCACAAATAACTCAGAAGCTTATATTGTAAATATGTATAGAAAACAAAAATAAATTTTACAAATCAAATTGATTATTTTTTATTTCTGTATATTCATTACAAAACCAATTTATAGCTTATAACAAATGTAACAGTTTGTTTGCTGAAAACTGGAGTAAACTAAAAACTATTCAATGTTAAAAAACGTAAGATTTTTCAAGAAAAAAGCAAACTATTTCTTTATATTCTTAAGAAAACCTTAAAAATTAATTTTAGGGGCCATTATCATAAAAAAAAAAACAAATTACAAAATGGTAGCCTTACTTATTCAGAGGGAAAGGCACCAATGAAATCAATGACTTTAACTTAAGATTTGAAACATAACACATTTACAGTTGACTGTATTTAGGTACTAAGAATGTGTTCTAGAAGTTTGAACATATAAAACCCAAGGAATACAAAATTAATTCTGAATTATATTCCTCTATTTTAGGAAAAAAATTTATATTTTATAATAACTAAAACACTAGAAGAGATATAAACAAAATGAAATACAAAAGATTATAGTGCTTTTTGTTGAAATTTTTAAATTCTTTTGTTGTTTTCGTATGATAATTGTTGAAAATACAGCATTCTTAAGTTTATATTTTAGTGAGATAGTTAACTTTCTCAAACCATTCAAACTCTAAAATATCAAAATTGAAGCACTCAAAAAAGTTTAAATTTACATGATATGTAGCACTGACAATTTCCTGCAAAACCAATTTTTAAGCAAATAAATATCCTAATTGAAATTTAGGTAGTTACCATTAAAAAATCAATCATATTTTACAATGAAATTTCCTGAGCATGTAAATATTTTTGCTTCTGACAGTTATGAACCAGTTACAAGTATTTGTAAACTTAAGCCCCCATACTTATTTATGTAGCTAAAATAAAGGAGAACCCCGAGGGAGGATGAGGCATAGAAGAGACCAAAAGTATTAGTAGTCTTCTAATTATGTATATAAAATATATAAATCTTTTATTTCAATCACTCTCAGATATTTTATAAGTTCAGTTAATAATTTTGAAAATTAAAAATTTCAAAGTGCTGAATATTTTTCTTCAAAATTTTCATCAGTTTATAAAGGTTGCAATAAAGTTATTATTTAAATTAATCATATAATATATTCTCTGTAAGAATCCTTCTGGTTTTTTTAAGCTTTAAATATTGAAATCTAGATAGAGTTAGTTTATTTTTATAACTAGATTAATAGTTTATAATTTTTAGTCACAAGGGGTAGTTTTCACACCCATAAAACAAAAATCACATTTTAGAAACATATAACTTTTAAAAAGGTGGGTAAGATAAACTTACATCCAAATCAGCTAAAAAGAATTCTACTGTAATACAGTATAGTATTTTTACTGTCAAACACTGGCTAAAATGGCTGTGCTTTTAATATTTTTATTATTTATTATTATATGTGTTTCTAATGTCTTTTAATACCAACTGTTGTTAAAAAGTTGTAATGGAGTTTCAATTAGATTATTAATATTGTTAAATAAAACGCTTATATTATTAAAGATCTCATTACAAAATACTTAATATGTTATAGATTCCATGTGAAGTGGAGTAGAAAATACAGTAAATAAATTGTATGTTTTTTAGATTCAAGGGGGAAGAAAGAAAATATCGAAGAAAATGGAAGAGATTGTCATATGCTTGATAGTAGAAGTACTGAAGAAAAAAGCACCGATATGCCTTAAAATAGGTCATTGATATCTAAATAATATAATTAATTTAAGTTAACAAGTTGTAATATACTAAAAGAAGTAGAATAAATATACAATGTTTTTATTTTTTATACCTGAATTTCTATTTATTATTAGCAAATATAAAACAATAGCATGTATAATAACAACTTTTTCCAAACGCCATTCAAAGTTTTTTTGTGAAATTTCATTCCAAGATTGCTCAACAGAGAGTTTGTTGTTCTGTCTCATAGCTTCATGCGAATGCGCAAATGATCTTCTTGTGTAATAAGGTCTAAATATTTTGATGAGACTCCCTGATCCATCGGTTGAAGCAAACTAGTTGTGTTTGGTGGCAAAAATATCACTTTCACGTGTGTGTCGAAATTAGTTAAAGTAGTAGGAGGACGGCCAGATACATTGTCAAATAATAGAAATTACTTTAAAATAATTTGTTTAGACTGACAATAACATTCGACTTGATGTATGAAATGATGACCTAACTAGTCCTCAAAAAGAGAAGCTGTCACTATAGCCTTCGAAATCACGGGTAAGCCAGCTTAAAAATATTGTTTAATACCCTTGGATTTTCTGAGCGATAAACTATGAGAGGATGCAACTTACAGTAATTCTCTTTATGAACTATTATAGTTCTTTTAGGCATTTTCTTCCAGAATAGGCCAGTTTCTGCGTAACTCGGACAGCATGATTTAAATCCGCGTAACTTGGGAATCACGTAAGACAGAGTACTACTGTATAATTGCACAATTAGATAATCAAGCACCATTCACTAAAAGCAAGAACAACCTCCAGTTTTGAAACACAATTTTTCAAATTAAAATTTAAACTGATACTTTTGTAACATCTAAATAAGATTTAGTATGGGAAATATAGTATATCCATTCATTCTCCATTTGGTTTTCTACAAGTGGAGCTTATTAGCCTACTCATCAGAGAATGTAGTTTACACTTAATCTAAATGTATAGAGGTTGAGGAAGGATAAAGCTTTAGAAAAATATGGAAATAAAATTAATATTGAACATTGTTACTGTTTTTAAGTAGCCTATGAAATTACAAAATGTTAGGTTTTCAATGGGGGTTATCAATGTTTGAATCATTAAATACTCCTTATGTTACAATCTGTATTCCCTTTACCTGCATTGCCACCGATTTATACAATAACATTTACTACAGATGTTAATAAATATAGCTGTATACTGGTAGTTCCTACAAGATAAGAACAAATATGTATTTCTTAACAATCAGCTGGAAAGGTGATACCTAAAAGATTCAACCCTGTACAGATGAGTAATAATTCTCTCCCACTTTTTAAATAAATTGGTATTTGTAATCAGTTTTATCTCTATGGATAAGGGAAAGTAAAAAGAAATCATAATTGACCATAATGGTTGTAGCAAATATTTATATGATATATGAATGAGTAATATTTTAAATGAGTCTGATATACTTTTCAAATATCTATAAATATAAATGCCCCTCAAATTAAAAGTACATTTTTAAGACATATCTAAGCATTTTTCTCCTTCTATTTGGTGTTGAAGTGTAAGCTGCTGTTCTTGTTGTCTTTCACTTTTGTTTCCTAATGTTTTTAAGTCTAAAAATATCAAAAATTTATTAACTAAATTAAACAAACACATTTATTTATTATTTACATATCCATAAATGCATATATGGTTGTAGTTTTATTCATTAAATTCATTCATTGAATTAATAAATTTTATTCATATAATATTTAATATTATTTGACATGAAGTAGAAAAATAATACTTTATCCACCCTAGAAAATCACAATATTAGATATGAGCGATAAAAATATTCAGTGTCTATTGTGTTGAAGAAAAATAATACAAGATATGCCCCACAACAGGTCAATGTGTGATGTTCAAAGGACTAGATTATTTAATTTAGCAAAATATATTTAATGAAATTATTGGAAAATTCTTAATTTGTTCACACACTTACTCCAAATTGAGGAGAGTAGGTTCCTTATACATTTTCTTTTGTTAAATTAGATATGAGAAGTAATGTTAGGGCCCTAGTACCATTAGGAGGAGATGCAGTTATGTGGTTGTAGAATTTATTCCAATTCTTAATATACTCATAAAATTAAGGGTAACGCAAGAGTAAAATATTCAAGAGAGTATGTATAAATTGTCAAAATTGAGAAAGAGAGAAAGTTCTGATAGAAGCAGTTAGCAAGAACATCGAGATATTTGCATTTTCAAAGACAGAGAGTTTATCATGAGCAACTTGTAACAAGCATCAAGCCATGACAACTTTCATCAGGCGTCTGTTGAGAGCATTAGTTAGGCAGTCGATGAGTACATTTTATTTGGACTGTTTTTAATAAGTAAATACACTAGTCTTCCACATATGAAATAAATGCATAAGTGAAATTTAAAACAGGAAGAAATGTATATATATATATATATATATATATATATATATATATATATATATATATATAAATATATATATATATATATATATATATATATATATATATATATATATATATATATATCACTTTGATGTACTTAGCAAAGATCTGACTTGGTGTTTTTGAGGGTCGACTTTTGAGAACTATTAATTATGTGCTCTCACTTTCAAGCTTATTTTGAGTCACAAATATAACAAGTAAGATTCTTGTTTAAGCACATTAAAGTGTAAGGGATGTATAAATACACACACACACACACACACACACACACACACACATACATATATATATATATATATATATATATATATATATATATATTTTTTTTTTTTTTTTTTTTTTTTTTTTTTTTTGGACTAGGAGACTGACAGACTTGCCTTGGTAAGAGTCCACACTGTAGTCTTGAAATAGAAACACATAAAAGCACTTGAACAATGATATATTTCAACCACACAGTGGTCTTTGTCAATCGAAGAGAAAACACAAAAAGAAATGTGAGAGAATGAAATAAAATAAATATAAGTTGTAATCACAGATTGTGTAGAGTAGAAATCAGATGTCACAGATGCACAGATTAAAGATATATATATATATATATATATATATATATATATATATATATATATATATATATATATATATATATATATATAAAGAACAAAAGTCAAAATACAAATACAAGAATTATATTTGAATTTACAATTCAAAGCTTTTCGTTGGCTAACAGTACCAACATCATCAGGAATATTAAACAATTAAAATTCAATCAAAATTTGTATTTTGACTTTTGTTCTTTATTAATACACAAGAAAACATATTGCGATATTTATATATATATATATATATATATATATATATATATATATATATATATATATATATATTGTTTCCATGATTATAGTTTATATAAGTCTGTCAGGGGAAAAGAGATAAGGCTATGAGGTTAGGGGATTCTGGACTTGGTATACCACTGGTATGATAGTTCCCACCTTCTCAGTTCTGAGGGATTGCAATCAGGGGGGAGTGATTTAATTATTTTTGTGATATAGCAGTCATCAAAAGTTGTGATGTTGTGACTCGCAGCATGTTGAGCTGTTGGTCTATCCATATTCATAATTTTAACATCATGTCTGTGGCCATTCATTCTGATATTCAGACCATCCGTGGTCAGGCCTATGTACTGTGCTGAGCAAAGTTTACATTGTAGCTGGTATATGACATTTTTCGATGTACAATTATGATGACCCTGTATTTTGAAGACCATTTTTGTTGTTTGGCTGTTGAAACTATTTGCTGAGGGGTGTATTGGACACGTCTTGCATCTAGGTCTATTGCATGGGAAGGAGCCATGAGGAAGTTTGTGTGGTTTCTCTGCATCAGGGTCTGGTAGTTTAGGATGTACTAGGATGTTTTTCAAGTTGGGAGGTTGCTTGTACCAAATTTGCGGTGGATCGGTGAAAAGATTTTTGGTGTGGACGGAAGCTTGAAGAATTTTGAAGCCATCTCTCAATATCTTGTTGAGTTTATGTAGACCAGGATGGTAGTCTGTTATTAAAGACAGTTTATTTTGTTCTGTTTGTGGTTTATGGTGAACCGAGGATTGTGCTGAATGAATTTGGTTTTCAATGAGTTTTTTTGGGTATCCTCTTCTCTGGAAGGCTGTTGATATCTTTCTATTAAAATCTTCCAATTCCCTATCATTCGAACAGATTCTCTTACCCCTGATTGCTTGACTGTATGGAATGGATCGTCTGTCGAAATGGAGATATTGTAGGTGGTTTGTCGGTTTGATATGAATTCCTGTGTTGATATTTCCATTCTGGAGTGTTACCTCTACATCCAAAAAGGTGATGGCTGATGTAGATTTCTCCCAGGTAAATTGAAGTGTGGAGAATTGTGTCAGGCTCTTTAAAAATGCCTCAAGTGTTGAAGCACCCTGTGTCCAAATTAGGAAGATGTCATCTATATATCTATACCAACATAATGGCTGGTGTGTTTGTGTCTTTAGAAAACTTTCTTCCAACAATCCCATGTACAGATTTGCGTACGATGGTGCCATTCTGGTGCCCATTGCTGTTCCCTTTATTTGAAGGTAGTTCCTTCCCTCAAACTGAAAGTTGTTCTTCTCAAGGATGAACCTGGTCAGGTTCACAAGAAAAGGTGTAGTGGGAGAAGGCTTGCCTGGGCGTTTGTTTAGAAAATTCTCTATTGCAGATAGGCCGTGAGCATGAGGGATGTTGGTATAGAGAGAGGTGACATCTATGGTGACCAAAATAGTTACCGGGGGTAGAGGTACAGATATTTGTGAGAGTCGATCTATGAAATGATTGGTGTCCTGGGTATGTGATGGAAGGTTCTTTACTAAGGGTTGAAGGTGTGAGTCGAGAAAAGCTGAAATTCTTTCCGTTACTGAATTGCAGCCAGCAATTATTGGTCTACCAGGTGGAGGGATTATGTTTTTGTGGATCTTTGGTAATATATAGAATTGAGGAGTAGAGGGGTTTTCATTATATAATAATTTTAGAGATGTTTCCGAAATATTTTGTTCAGGAGCTGTATATTTGAGTAGGTCCGAGAGTAAATTGTTGAATTCTGTAGTGGGGTTATCTTTTATGTGTTTCTATTTCAAGACTACAGTGTGGACTCTTACCAAGGTAAGTCTGTCAGTCTCCTAGTCCAAAAAATCTAAATAATCTTTACCAACCAAAACTAACCTAAATATATATATATATGTATATATATATATATATATATATATATATATATATATATATATATATATTTGTTGATTCCATCTTCACGTGAGCTACTAGTTTTCACTAAACACTTGTAAATATTTACAAACTTGCCTATAGTAGCACTTACTTATACATTTGTATGAGGATGGCCGTTTCGGGAGATGTGTCCCATTGTCATACGGTCTGAGTTGACAATGGGACACATCTCCAGAAACAACTGTCCTCAACAAATATAAGTAAGTGCTACTATAAGCAAGTTTGTAAATATTTACAAGTGTTTTATATATATATATATATATATATGAAATATCACGATATATATATGATATATTTAAATGTAAGGATTTGACTTTTAGGTCCTGCGTTTTTATTTATATACAAGTTCAAACTAACACTTCTCTAATTCCTAGAAAATCCATTTTTTTTTAATATATTACAAATGTTTATATTATTTGTTTCACAAAATAAAATATAAAAATTTTAAATAGTTTTTAAATTGAATTATTTACTTTAGCATTAGATAGGACCCATTAGTATTTATTTGAATAGATAGCTTGGATGAATTATGTTAGTCTTTGATAAACTTAGGTTACCATACAAACCAGTGATGTTTACATTTTTTAAATTATAAAACAAGATATTCAATATAATATTGGGTAAGGAATTATAAATACACATTACTAAAATATTAGAAATAAGAGTATATCATTACCTTTCAAGATAATTGTTTCTAGCTTTCGAAAAGGCACTTCAATTATCAAAGATTCTCCAAATGCTAGTAAAATAGTAATAAACATTTCTCCAAATATGTTTCTGGACTGTGAAAAAACAAACAGAAAAATTTATTAAAGCAACTAAAATAATTCAATTCTAATAATGTACTACATTTAATTACAGTTAGTTTTATATTTTATAGTAGTAAAATTGTTTAAATTGTTTTTATGAGACTAAACAATTTTGATTCAACAAATAATAATTTTAAATGGCATAAAATTCAGTACTTAGGATAAATAAATGTAAGTGATAGGCCTACTACAAACATAAAACTGATACAAATAATTTGGATAAATTGTATGTATAATATGCATTAATAATATTAATATGCTTGCTATTAATATTATTGTAATAATTTTGTAAACACTTTCAATGATGTAAAATATTTCTAAATTTTAAAATATGTTATTATTATTACTGAAATTTTGGCAAAATGTCTTAGAGTCACATTATGAAAATTGATTAAAATGAGAGGAAATATATATATATATATACAACAAAAATCATATAAACGGTTGCAGCCAATAAATTGGCAAGAACACAAATTAGATACATCAATATTAATTAATTAGCCAATTTCTCAAAATATAGTATTTTATATGTCAGTCTCAATTTAACTGCAAATATACAGTAGAGTCTCGATAATTCGAGGTAGATGAGACTGAGATCCCCTCGGATTACCGAAAACTCGCAATACACGAATATAAGTTGATATGCATTAGAAAAAGTAAGAGTTTTAATGAACCCTAATACTATAATTAAAATTGTACTAAATAGGTTTATAGAACTTTATATGAACATTTCTTGGAAGCCCAACTCCTTTCCTCTCCATACCTTATTGATATAAACATTTATTGAAAGCCCAACTTATTTCTTATGCATACCGTATGGCTGTGAACATTTCTTGAAAGCCCAACTCATTTCCTTGCATACCTCATAGCTATAAACATTTCTTGGAAGCCCGACTTACCATATACTTTCAAATAGATAAAATAGGCTAAAATAGAAATAGGCTTGAGTTTAACAGAAGCTCAAAATATCGGGACTCAGTATTTCGAAACTCTACTGTACTTCTAAAATATCAGGTATTAAGCTCTCATAAAAGTAACTTATAGATTTGTAATTTTTTAAATAGAAGTTAAAACTAAAACATGTTGGCATGCTACACAGTATAATATGTTTGGTAACTTACATTATTTAGAATTGATCAACTTTTGTCACCAGGAGCAAAAGGAACAAACAGAATTTTTTATGGTTTTTTAAGAAACTGTATAAATTGCATTATCTTGAAATCCATTTACAAGAAGTATTTTTGACCTTTCAACTTAAATTAATTTGTTTAATTTGATAAGACCAATCATAAATGTTTCATCATTCATCATGGACATTAAAATCTACAAGTATATTTGAAGTGTCAAGTTTTTACACAAGTACTGAACAATCTTAATTGTGTCTTACTTTTATATGTATTTATACGTATTTTACTTAGAGAAATACTCACCAGAGTGCTAAAACTAAAGTATGCAGAGCCTCTTGCAGTAGCAATCATGTAAAACTGGCATGCACTATGCACCATATACATGGTAAAAGTAAGTTTTCCAAGAGGTTGAAATAAAGACCAGGATAAAAATCTTTGCAAGAAACCTGTTTCAGCAATAAATCATTCATGGACATTAATTGTATTGCAAAGGATTATATTTTATTATATCAACACAGTTCATATCAACAGACAACTTTTCAATTTTTGTTATTTTGTAGTTTAACAAAATCAGTATTGTTAAAGTAGTCAACTAACAAAAATCAAAAACAAAATTATGCTAAGTGAATACCTCACTATACTCATTTTATTTTCTAATTCAAGTGTGTTAAATTTATACACAAATTTGTTAAAAAACATTCAAGTGATATTGAAACATCAATATCAAATCTTGACCAAATAGTTTAAACTTTTCTCCTTTCAAAAGGAATAAAAATATAAAAGAAAATGGCTTTTACATTTTCAATGTAATTTTTCTCAAAACATATTTAAGAACCAAATGAAACCAAGCAAGAACTTAACATTGACAATTATGACTTATGTTGATTGCAGGATCAAATTATGATCTACATATTGTGAAAGAATAACAATGTATGCATATTCAGAGAAGTGACCAAACTGCATAGTAACTGAGACCAAGGTCTTACAGAGAATTCATATGACTTGATTTAAAATTTGTCAAATTTTCTGCGTTAATGATAAAAAATAATTGTCTACCTTTAAAAGGAAACTTTAAGACTTTAGAGCTCTGTAAACATTTCTGAATTGAAGAATCGTTAATCTTCCCAATCTATCTATCTCATGTGCCTAATAGTTAAGTAACATATATTAGGTGACATATTAAATTTCTTCAGTAAAATTTATCTTTTCACAGTTTTAGGAGACATCTATCACAATAACTCTTCATATAATTTCAAGTATTAAATAATCTTTTGTGACTTTATTGTAATTTATTTGCTTATTAATATATCAATCAAATGTGAACATACTGCATGAGTTATTTAAGTTTTAAAATGCTTGAATAAATGTGAAAATGCAAATAAACTATCAGCTGAATTAATCTCAAGATGCAATTATTTTGCAGGGTTCACAATCTTGTAATGATCTCTAAAGACGTATACACTGCCATCAAAACTGACATCCCTCAAGACATTACCATTAACCCGCAAGGACTGACTTGCCTGTCAAAAAGACCTAGTAAGTAGTTTTTCCAATGAAAACTATCTTTTTTGGGTGTTGTTAGTGTTGGCCATGATGTACCTCATATGCCTTTTTCCAGGAACACAATGATTCACTTCTTGTTATTCTCCAACTTCTATGTTCAGTGCAGTGAACGATTCAGTAGAGGGCTGGTGCTTTCGGCAGTGAGTCAGTAAGTGTGTTTAACAGACAGCCAGTTCTCGTGTTATTGAAATTGGTAACTTTTGAATAGTGAATACTAAGTACTTTTTTACTTATTATGAATTATTTTCCTATACATTAAACTTTGAACAACCAATTGATGGATTGGAGATTATTTCTAAAGAGCCTTAAACTGGAGTTATGCCGAGATTATATGATGACAAGAGTTTCCATCAAAGGTACACCTATACTCACAAAAGAGTTGATAGATAGGCTTCTCGGATTAGAAAGGTCACAGGCACGAGTTGCTGCTCCTGTAAATGGTGTGATGGAAGGCAGATGCTTCAAATGCAGTTGGTAGTTCAAAACCAAAACAAGATGTAACCTATGTCAAGGATTCATATGCAAGGAGCACAAAGTATCTCAATGTGTTGACTGCTTCGAAGAAGAAGAAGAAATGGACATCAGTGATGGTGATGTTACAGGGCCATAAATGAGGGGGAAACAGTACACAGATGTTATAGAGATCTTATTTACTTTTTTTTAATTTATATTATGTTTCATGGAAACCTAATTTTTAATGAATTTAGTTGGACAAAAATATTTGTAGTATTAAAAGTAGGCTAATTGTAATGTTTTATATATACCGTGTATCAATATTCAATTATATATTTATATTTTATTGTCAATATAATATTTTAATGGTACAAACTTAGTTTTAAAACATTTTTAGTAGATCTACTCAGCTTTTGTTTATAGCATAATGATAATAGATTTAACAGTATTGTGATTTATACAGTTATTTTTTTCTATGTCACATAAATATTTTTTGCACATATATCCTACATAAAATAATCAAATAACTATTTAGAAATACTTTTCTGGAGTTTTTATAGAAATAAAAACATCTTTGTATGAAACACGGCCGTTTTTTATTAAACCTGGTCTAAATGACCGTGAGTCAGTCATCACGTTTTCAAATCTAAGTCAGTTCTTCCGGGTTAAGAAATGTTACACCATAAGACCATATGTTATAGAGTATAAAATGAGAAATGAAAGTCACACATTATTAACATGCAACGATTTTGCAAGAAACAGTTATTGTCAATTGTTGTAGTTGCCACTTATTCTATAATTGTGAATTATTGTAAAAGGATTTATACCTCATGTATTTGAAAATTTTAACAGGAACAAATTTTCATTTATTAAAAAGTATCAAACAATAGCTTAGATAAATGGTTTCAAAGAGAAGTATACCAAATCATTTTTATAAATAAATATAAAAATTAATAAAGAAAAAGACAAACTAGAACCAAATCAAGCACCTATCCAAATAGAAAAAGTATTATGCAATTTAGATTGTCTCATACTATCTAAATGTTAGTTGGTTAACAATTGAAGAAATCAAAGTGATTAATTAATTATAATTTCTTTTGGTGTTGTTCCAATACAACACCTATGTTTGATCCAATTGTAAAGAGAGTTTTGAAATGTGTAAACGTCATATAAAAAAGTCTTATCTTAATATTCTTCTTGTTTATAATTTTGTTGACTCTGTGCTTTTTCATTAGGATCGTATAGAGATTACCATATCTTGGAGGCCAGATTTTTAAAATATGTAATATCAGCACACAGATCAAAAATTGATAAAGTACTCCACAGAAAAAACATAAAAGAATAATGATGCTAAAAGTAGTTGATGCAAAAATAATGATAATGCAAATCAACAAGAAAGCCTAATAATAATAATAATATTTAAAGGTAGGTGTAATAAGTGGCAGTAAGTGGGTGCCAGTGGATATCAGCAAAATGAATAACTGTAGTACACAAAAAGAAGTCATCTAACTTTTATGTGTCAAGTAATAAACTGTCTCTACCTTGGTGGTCTTCATTATATATTGTATTCAACATGTTTTGTAAAACAATATGTTTTGCATGTATTTGTTGAGGCTTTCCTTTGTAAAAGAAACGATTGTTTCAAAACGCATCAGCAAGTAACCCCTTACGTATTCACTTAGTCAAGTATAATTTAACTATATGTTTTGTAAACTGCAAGTTATTTTTTACTGTTTTTTTTCTTTTTTGTATTTAGTTTTTTTCTGAACTGCCAGATTTTGTATTACTTTAATATAAATTCACAAGACTGATAACTAATTTTATCTCCCTAAATATAAATTTGCTCAACCCGTAAAGTGCCTACTACTATAACCTATTATTAAAATGTTATTACAAACATATTATTTATAAAAACTGCTTTACTTAAAAGCAACTGAAACTTCATTCAAGTTGTTAGTTGCAAGAAGTAGAGGTGTCAACTTCTTTTTAAACGTTTTTTCGCACAATTATGATGAGTCAGAATAAAGTTTATCATCCATGATGTTGTAAGGTAACAATGTAAGATATATAATCAACAATGACTTGAATTTTGAGAAAAATGAAAGGTTGCTTATCATTAAAACTCAGTTCTAACCAATTTTTTTAAAAGCAGAATAGAATCGTAATAGGATTTACAAAATAAGCATTGTTTTCCGCAGTATAGAAATACTAAATAATAAATTACTTTTAAAAATTGAAACCATATCTACTCACCTCCATATCCAGTTTCACAAGCAAATATAAGCCATGCAATGCCTATAGCCCACACTGTTCTGTGTACTGCTGTGTATAATGATGACAAGATTCTTTCATATTCGTAGTCATCCTGATAGAAGTAAGAAACTGAATACACAATCATCAAGTTTGCAGTTATAGCCAATGTCCAACCACAAGTAACTGTTACCTGTAGGTTAAGGATATTTATAATCTTATTTTTAGTTTTGTTATCTTTCTTTACACAAGTTATGTTATTTAGCTGGCTTTATATTTATTATACACAGTTTTGACTTGATTAATTAAAATGGATTCTGGAAATTATTTTTTTCATTTTTTAACATCTAAACAGATAAAAAATGTCTAAAAATTTAATCTTAGCATAAAAAATTTGTATTATGATGACACATACAAAACTCAATCAAAAATTTAATTTTAACACATCATATGCTGTATTTATAAACAAGTGAAGTTATCAAATCAAAGGATTTTAATGAAGTTAAATTAAATATTAACGCTGATTTCATGTTATTAATATTTTGTATAATCTTACCACCTTTGTTATTTCAATTTAATGAATGTTTGTTGAATTAAAACTTTTGAATTTTTATTATAAAAAAACCTTTTAAAATAACGCCCAACATAATTTTCTCAATTTGTTAAATGGTATGATAAAACTATGTCAATACCATTTCCTTGTAGATACACAATAATATTAACCTAAAAATCTTAAAATTATTCATTGGGAGAGAAGGTTGTTCATACAAGGCTTCTTAAGTTCCTGATATTTTAAAAGAATTCAAGATAGAAGAAGGTATGTTCTTGTGCTAAGAGATATAAAAAAGGAAATAGTTTTGCCCTTTTTTAAAAAGCCCTGTCAAAATACAAAGTTACAATAAAAAAATACATTAAATCAGTAAAAAATTAATTTTAAATCATGTCCCTTGAACTTTGGCATAATTATTCAATAGAAGATAATTTGTACATTGCTGGACGTGATTAATTACGTTTACCAAATTTCTACTTTTAAAGAGATTAACAATCAGTAGAGTGTAATATACTCATACAATAAACATTATAACTCACACATACGTTTTGACATTATAACCCCAATATGCATTAAAAATACACCTACATCCCTACCTTATCCCATCCCCACCATAACCTATAACAACCAAGAGGTCCCTTACAGTCTGAGTTGACAATAGGACTATCTACTGATACAGCCATCCTCAGCAATCATAAAAGTAAGAGCTACTATAAATAAGTGTAACATTACAACATATGTACAAGTTTTTTTAGTTGAAAACTGTTAGCTCTCTTGAAGCTGGAATAATTGTTAAGTTTTAATTGTTTTCATCAGCCCTTGTTGTCAAATCCAATACAAAGTGTTTGTTATCAAACGATGATACTTTACTTGATAATGAAAGTTTGAATAAACTAAATCTAGAAATTTTCAAATACACTGAGTAATAAACATCTATAGTAATAAAACTTTTTTTTTAATTATTTTCCATTGCTAAAATGTATTTTTAGACAATGAAGACAAGTAACTATATGAAGCAACTGTGGCGTAATGTTTATTTTTAAATAAATAAAACCTCTAAACCACAAATAACATTTTATTTAAACCTTATGTACATTTCGATTGCCCAGCAATCATCTTCAGAGGTATTTAAAAAATACAACTAACTTTAAACAACATAATACAACAAATATATAGGCTTAAACCGGCAACTACTTCGCCACGCCTCTTATTTTAAAAAACTAGTACGACCAATCACGTTGCAGTAAATTCCCCCTCTACAACTTGGTCCGGTCTTCCCCCTCTCGTGGTGAAGAGTTACCGTTACAACTATTTCAATTTTACTAAAAAACAATAATATTCCTTATTAACAAAGTTATAACTATCTCCTAATTAATGAGTATAACTGAGATTTAGGGATAGGCCCTTTATCACAATTTAATAAATTATTTTCGTCATATTTGTGAATGTACAAACTTTCAAAACTATTCAAAAGACCTTTTGAATTAACATTTTTCAATAATTTTAGATCATTTAATTCTAAAGTGTGTTTAGTGTTTAGAATAGGTTCTGCAACACTAGATTTTTCAGGTCTTTGAAATTTTATATGGCTAATATGTTCATTAAATCTGGTTAATATTTTCCTTTTCGTTTGGCCAATATAAATTTTACTACATGAATTACAATTTATTTTATAAATCCCAGATTTATCTGTCATCTTAATTTTATCTTTAGGGTTACCTAATACATTTTTTAAGCTATTTAAGCTTTTGTAAGCTACTTTTAAATTTACCTGTTTAAAAACTTTATCTAGACCTTTTGTTAAATCCATATCAAATGGTAGGCTAATGAATTTATTTTTAACATTTTCTTTTTGTGTTATTAAGGTAGTAGAATCGTTTCTAAACTTTTTTAATTTTTGTTTCCTCAATATATTATCTATAATTTTAGGATCATATCCATTGAATTTAGCGATCTCTTTAATTCTGGCCAACTCACATTTAAATCTATTTTTATGCAATGGAATAGTAATTAATCTATTAACCATAGTGTTAAAAGCTGCTAATTTATGGGATTTGCAATGGTTAGAATCTACCGGGATATATCTATCATTATTTGTATGTTTCCTTTATATATCAAATTCAATTTTATTATTATTTCTAAAACATAATACATCAAGAAACGGTAAACATTTATTACGCTCTATTTCAAAAGTAAATTTAATGTTTTTATGTTCATTGTTAATTAATGATAAGAAATGTTCTACGTTAAACTCTTTGGTATTAAAAATTGCGAAAACATCATCTACATATCTAATCTATACTCTAGGAAAATACGGGAGTTTGTTTCTTAATTCCTTTTCAAAATTTTTCATAAAAAGTTCGGCTATGAAAGGTGATAAACTATTCCCCATAGCTGTACCAATTTTTTGTTGGTAAAACACATTGTTAAATGAAAAATAATTCTGAGTCAAACAACATTTAGTTAATTTTACATATTCGTTAACTTCATTAATCTCTATGTTATTTTCAATTAAAAATTCTTTTAACAAAATTAATGTTTCAGCAACTGGTATGCTTGGGAATAGTGAACAAACGTCAAACGATACAAATATTTCGTCTTCTGTCAGTTCAATATTTTTCAATTTATTTATAAACTCTCCTGTATTTTTATTGAGCTGGATTCTATATTAAATTTAAAATTTCCAAAAACTTTATTTAACCATTTTGACAAAAGATAAGTTGGTGAGTCAATCCCCGAAACTATCGGTCTCATCAAATTACCTTCTTTGTGTATCTTTGGGAGGCAATATAACCTAGGTATAACTGCATTTGAAACATTAAATTTATAAATTTCATTTTTTGGAATAACTAAATTACAACTTCTAATAATATTTACCGTTTCTTTTACAAATTTGTTTATTGGATTCTTTTTTAATTTCATGAACATTTCTTCTTTTAACAAATTATTAACTCGATTAACATAATCTTCTTTATTTAAAATTACAATAGTATTTCCCTTATCCGCTTTTAAAAAATAACAATTACGATTTCTTAAACTTTTGATCACTTCTAATTCTTGACTATTTCTGGTTCCATTCTTCTTCAATTTTATATTTTCAGCAATCTTCGTCTTGCAAACTTTCCTGACGTAGTTTTTATCTGTTTCGTTTAAAAACCTAATACCATTCTCAATATTACCTATTAGCTCCTCAATACCTTTCCCATTATTATTACGGAATGAAAATTTCAATCCTTTATTTAATATTTCCATTTCCGATTTGGTGAATATTATATTTGTTTCATTTTTGACCAAAATATTATTATTATTTTGGTTATTAGGTTTATCTGATGTAGTTCTCATCAACATGCTTAATTTCTTTTCTAATTTTTCAACTTTTTCCAAATATTTATGTTCATTAACTATATAAACTTGTTTACAAAATCTGTCCCAATCTTCTTTATTTTCTTTTGCTAACTTTTAATGTAAGTTATATAACTCCAATTCTACTGTATTTAATTTACCATAAAGGTATTTTATTTCTAAACTCAGCCATTTCTCCTTAAGCAAATTGTAAAACTTTCTTTGTTCTGTAATTTTTAACTTTTATATTAATTCCTTCAATAAATTTAGGAGTTAAGTTCTTCTTTTTACATGTTTTAAGAAATTGTATATCCGCTAATATAAATTTAACTTGTAAATTTAATTTTTGGAATCTGTTATGCTCACTTGACCGAGAAGTCATATTTATAACTATATGAAGCAACTGTGGCGTAATGTTTATTTTTAAATAAATAAAACCTCTAAACCACAAATAACATTTTATTTAAACCTTATGTACATTTCGATTGCCCAGCAATCATCTTCAGAGGTATTTAAAAAATACAACTAACTTTAAACAACATAATACAACAAATATATAGGCTTAAACCGGCAACTACTTCGCCACGCCTCTTATTTAAAAAACTAGTACGACCAATCACGTTGCAGTAAATTCCCCCTCTACAACTTGGTCCGGTCTTCCCCCTCTCGTGGTGAAGAGTTACCGTTACAACTATTTCAATTTTACTAAAAAACAATAATATTCCTTATTAACAAAGTTATAACTATCTCCTAATTAATGAGTATAACTGAGATTTAGGGATAGGCCCTTTATCACAATTTAATAAATTATTTTCGTCATATTTGTGAATGTACAAACTTTCAAAACTATTCAAAAGACCTTTTGAATTAACATTTTTCAATAATTTTAGATCATTTAATTCTAAAGTGTGTTTAGTGTTTAGAATAGGTTCTGCAACACTAGATTTTTCAGGTCTTTGAAATTTTATATGGCTAATATGTTCATTAAATCTGGTTAATATTTTCCTTTTCGTTTGGCCAATATAAATTTTACTACATGAATTACAATTTATTTTATAAATCCCAGATTTATCTGTCATCTTAATTTTATCTTTAGGGTTACCTAATACATTTTTTAAGCTATTTAAGCTTTTGTAAGCTACTTTTAAATTTACCTGTTTAAAAACTTTATCTAGACCTTTTGTTAAATCCATATCAAATGGTAGGCTAATGAATTTATTTTTAACATTTTCTTTTTGTGTTATTAAGGTAGTAGAATCGTTTCTAAACTTTTTTAATTTTTGTTTCCTCAATATATTATCTATAATTTTAGGATCATATCCATTGAATTTAGCGATCTCTTTAATTCTGGCCAACTCACATTTAAATCTATTTTTATGCAATGGAATAGTAATTAATCTATTAACCATAGTGTTAAAAGCTGCTAATTTATGGGATTTGCAATGGTTAGAATCTACCGGAATATATCTATCATTATTTGTATGTTTCCTATATATATCAAATTCAATTTTATTATTATTTCTAAAACATAATACATCAAGAAATGGTAAACATTTATTACGCTCTATTTCAAAAGTAAATTTAATGTTTTTATGTTCATTGTTAATTAATGATAAGAAATGTTCTACGTTAAACTCTTTGGTATTAAAAATTGCGAAAACATCATCTACATATCTAATCTATACTCTAGGAAAATACGGGAGTTTGTTTCTTAATTCCTTTTCAAAATTTTTCATAAAAAGTTCGGCTATGAAAGGTGATAAACTATTCCCCATAGCTGTACCATCTTTTTGTTGGTAAAACACATTGTTAAATGAAAAATAATTCTGAGTCAAACAACATTTAGTTAATTTTACATATTCGTTAACTTCATTAATCTCTATGTTATTTTCAATTAAAAATTCTTTTAACAAAATTAATGTTTCAGCAACTGGTATGCTTGCGAATAGTGAACAAACGTCAAACGATACAAATATTTCGTCTTCTGTCAGTTCAATATTTTTCAATTTATTTATAAACTCTCCTGTATTTTTATTGAGCTGGATTCTATATTAAATTTAAAATTTCCAAAAACTTTATTTAACCATTTTGACAAAAGATAAGTTGGTGAGTCAATCCCCGAAACTATCGGTCTCATCAAATTACCTTCTTTGTGTATCTTTGGGAGGCAATATAACCTAGGTATAACTGCATTTGAAACATTAAATTTATAAATTTCATTTTTTGGAATAACTAAATTACAACTTCTAATAATATTTACCGTTTCTTTTACAAATTTGTTTATTGGATTCTTTTTTAATTTCATGAACATTTCTTCTTTTAACAAATTATTAACTCGATTAACATAATCTTCTTTATTTAAAATTACAATAGTATTTCCCTTATCCGCTAAAGGTCTTTTGAATAGTTTTGAAAGTTTGTACATTCACAAATATGACGAAAATAATTTATTAAATTGTGATAAAGGGCCTATCCCTAAATCTCAGTTATACTCATTAATTAGGAGATAGTTATAACTTTGTTAATAAGGAATATTATTGTTTTTTAGTAAAATTGAAATAGTTGTAACGGTAACTCTTCACCACGAGAGGGGGAAGACCGGACCAAGTTGTAGAGGGGGAATTTACTGCAACGTGATTGGTCGTACTAGTTTTTTAAATAAGAGGCGTGGCGAAGTAGTTGCCGGTTTAAGCCTATATATTTGTTGTATTATGTTGTTTAAAGTTAGTTGTATTTTTTAAATACCTCTGAAGATGATTGCTGGGCAATCGAAATGTACATAAGGTTTAAATAAAATGTTATTTGTGGTTTAGAGGTTTTATTTATTTAAAAATAATGAAGACAAGTTAAGAATAATTTATGGTATGTTTTTCACTAAATAAGCAAGCAAACCAGAACAAAATAATATAAACTACAATCATATGATTACTTAAGTCAAGGCAAAGTTACTTGACAGAAAAATTTTGAGGAAGAAGTAAAGGAACTACCTTTGACAGTAAAATAACTAAAAAATTGTTTGAAAAATGATTTAATGAAGATTGTATCTAAAGGTGTGAAAAGAAGACCAAATATTTATGGAGTAAATCATCTACCTAATAATTGTATTTCAGATATAGATATTTATCCATCTTAAATGACAATTAAAACTAATGTATATGTAGACTTCAACTGCTTTGGCAGTTGAAATAGATAGAGCCAATATATAAATAGAGCAAGAATTACAAAACTTTACCAGCTCCCAATCCATTAAAATGGTTTGAATTATAAAACATTTTAATCATTCAATTCTGATTTGGCAAAGATTTTACACAAAGTGTATAAAGTGGTGCCATATAATGTAACTGAAGACCGACCCAAAAACACAAAACTACAATTTTCAAAGCCTTAATGAAGCAGCTTATTAGATAAATTATATCTCAGTATAATTTGGGATCTTAAAGGCGCTAAATAGACTTCCAAAATATGCACTTAACTTTTTACATCTCAAACATAATACTGATATGCAGTTTGAACTGATATACAGTTTGTTCAGGTTCTACAATTAGTTACAAGAAACTTAATTTCCAGAAGAAAGGTAATACTAAAAATCTTTTCTCAAGTAAACAATTTACTGATTTAAAGGTAAGTAAAAATAAGCTGAAAAAGATCCTGAACTGTGAAAGTAGTTGAAAAAGTTATTGATGCAAATAGCATCAATATAAACTTCTTCACATTTATAGACAGTGTGAAAGGTATGGATTAGGTGTGTCAATATGTTTAATACAAATTTCAAATGAGTCAGTTCAAACTGATCATACAATATCCAATGAATTTAATTCATATTATAAAACGAAAACTTACTAAAACATTTTCTAACAGCAGACCTTACAAATTTTATTAGAAAAACAGTATATGATAAAATTTCGATGCTGCTGAAAGGTAAATACTGTTCTATAAATCTCTTGGTCCTGATGCAATCAATGCTTAATTTTTCAAGAACGCAAGAGAAGGTAATAACATTTTACTCTTAAGCATAGAGTACAAGCAACAAAGCATGGACTAGCAAACCCACCAGTACAGTACAGGTATTTCAAGGATATAGTATGAAGGATAAATCTTTTTAGTAAATTTAAAGATGTAATAATTACTGAAAACATGAACTTCTGGTTCAAAACCTATTTAAGCCAGTGATAGATTTGACCTATCACATCTTTGATAGATTTATGTGGAAAACATCTTTATCCAAGCCCAAGCAGTCACAGGTTGGTGGTTCTTAAAGGTAGATATCAATACTTTGCTATTTAACAACTGTATAAAATCTGTTTGAAACATTATCCCATACTAAAAATAATTCTTGTACCTTCTAATCCAGTAAATAAACAATAAAATAAAATTAAAACAAAAAATGTAAGACTCTGACAGAATAGAGTGACAAAAACAAGAAATTAACACTCCAAAAAATTAATAGTTTTTCGAAATCTTCTTGCTGTTTATGATGAGCTGGTTGTTAATTACTAATTACACTTTTGCTATTACTTGCGACCAGACTTTTTGTTAACTAAAAGTTTTTAAATTTTAACTTACATTTGTTGATTCCATCTTTGCGTGAGCTACTAGTAATCACTTACACTTTTGAGTTTAAAACATTTAAAAGTGTTAGTGTTAACTTACCCTTGGAGGAAACGTTTTCGTCTTACGACTTCTTCAGCCTCGTATTTTTTCTGCTAAGAATGCTGCAGTTGTGCTTCATCGGTACCATTTTTTGAAAGTTAGAAGTGATGTGATCGAAGAGTATGTGTGATTTGTGCTGTGTTTGTTCATTTAGGATGTCATTTTTATGTGTGTTGCTATGTCTATATATTTCATACTGTTCTAGCTTGTTTAATTTATGACCTTTGTTGCATGTGTGGAGGATGCTCATGTTATTTTTCATACTTTTGCATGAGTGTTTAGTGTCCATGAGGTGATTTTTTAAGGTGGATTCAATAGTAGTGTGGAGTGCGCTTTTGTGTTCTTTATATCTTTCAGCAAAAGATCTGGCTGTTTGTCCAATATAGAACTTATTGCAGTTGTTGCATTTTAGTTTGTATACTCCTGGGTTATTGTATGTGTTGGTATTGTTATTAATCCTGTGTCTGATAACTGTTTGGCTTTTATTTGTTGTTCTGTAAGCTACATTGTATCCTGTATTTTTGAATTTGTGTGCTATTTCATTTGTGAATTCATTTATATATGTGAGGGTGATGAATTTTGTGTTATCGTGTTTTTATTGTTTGTGCTGTTGTTACTGTTCTTGTTGAGTATTTTTCTGTGTAGTTTGTCTATTAAATAATTGTCATATCCATTTTTGTGAGCTAAATATTCGATTGTTTGATTATTGATATTTGATTATTTAATAGATAAACTACACAGAAAAATACTCAACAAGAACAGTAACAACAACACGAACAAATACAAATTCATTGCCCTCACATACATAAACAAACTGACAAATAAAATAGCACACCAATTCGAAAAAGCTGGATACAATGTAGCTTACAGAACAACAAATAAAAGCCAAATGGCTATCAGACACAGCATTAATAACAATACCAACACATACAATAACCCAGGAGTATACAAACTAAAATGCAACAACTGCAATAAGTTCTATATTGGACAAACAGGCAGATCTTTCGCTGAAAGATATAAAGAACACAAAATCGCACAACACACTACTATTGAATCCACCTTCGCATTCCTACCGGCAAAAATACGAGGCTGAAGAAGTCGTAAGATGAAAACGTTTCTTCCAAGTGTAAGTTAACAATATAACAACCTTTAGTTAACAAAAAGTCTGGTTGCAAGTAATAGCAAAAGTGTAATAAGTAATATTTTTTTTGAAACACAAACATTCAGGATGTATTTTCTCAATTAAAGGATCTTAAAAATTGAGAGAAGTTGGATCATTAAATTCCTTCTATTAGCTCACACTCTCCTAATATATATCTTATACAAGTTTTCAATTGTTTATAAAATACGTTTTTATTCATCCTATTAAGTTCAAATACATTGTTTTAAAACTATAATGGATGACAATTGATGTTAATACAGTTTTTTAAAATATTTATTCAATAATTACATTATAAAAATTTGGGGGTCTAAGTCGGATTCAAACTGAGTATCTTCATATTCAAAGTCAGGTGCTCTTAGCACTGAGCCAACTTTTCCATAGCTAGAAATGATTTTCTCAAAGATGAATATGAATTTTGTTTACCCCCATCTGGTTGTCTTCGAAACCTTATATTGTTGCCTTGGTTACAACAGAATATCGTAAATGCTCAAGGATTAAAATTTAATGAAAAGAATAAAATAAAACAAAACGGATTAACGGTATCGAACCTTGCTTCCCAAACGGACAATGCAAAAGGAAAGCGAAAAGAAACTACAACACAATGCAAGCGACAAGAACAAAGAAAAGATATAAATAATAACAAACAAAATAATATTGTCCAACACCATACATAGAAAGGAAAATTACAACGAAATTCGTTTTTATTTTACAACTTTTTATTAGTTGTAATTATAAATTTTAAACAAAATAAAATAAAATTTGTCTTTGTTGACTTAAGAGGTATTTACTTTTAAAAAAAATTATTACTTATTTTATACTTAAAAATCGTCATTGCTAATAAATTTACCCAAAGGATCATTCAGTCACTCTGACGCAAATGTTTTTCGGTCCGAGTTGACAATGGGACACATCTCCCGAAAGGGCTGTTCTCAACAAATATAAGTAAGTGCTACTATAGGCAAGTTTGTAAATATTTACAAGTGTTTAGAGCAAATGTTTTTATTGTATATTTATCTTGAAAAAACTTACACCCTGACTTGAAAATGGTTAACAACCTTTGATTTGAAAAAAAATATATATATAATACAATCCATTAAATCTAGTATTAGCGAATTGATATTTCCTTATAGGTACATGTTAGTAAACTTTTGACAATATTTTAATTATTATTTTTAACGTCTTTATTGAACAAATTAATGACTTGATGGGGGGATATGACTTTGATATTTAAGTGCATTGAAATCAATTTGTCTCAATAAGTTTTTATAGATTTATTTAAATTATAAGTTCAACAAGTTGTTAATTTCTTTAAAGTTTACAATTCATTGACAATTAAAATCCAAGACTATTATTTTTATTATATTTTTATTAGTTATTAGTTAGTTTTGTTTCAATAAGAATCTAAACAAAATTATTTTCCAACATTAAAAACTCATTAAATATTTTACCTTTGACATGTAGAATTTACGACTCCTAAGGTTATATAAAATATGACCTAAAATCATTCCTACTAACCATGGCCCAATCCTAATATGAGCTTTAGTATATTGAAATGCAGCAGTTGTGTTTACTCTTAAATCTCTGAAATCATTATAAAAATATATTAATTCGATTACTGAAATTTTACAAAAACCAGTGATTGTTATCTTCTTTAATCAAAATAATCAGTGTTGTATTCTCTACTTCTATACTTATTCAACTTTCTTTATGATTTGAATGAACAATTTAGAAAGTAAAATTGTGATGTAATTTAGAACAAAATGACACTTAAAAATAAAATCAGTATATAAAGTGAAATAAATATTTATAACGTCTGTTTCCATCTCAAACTTGAACTATTAATATATATTTTCTTGAATTTTGTAGTCCATTACGTTCGGTGAATCTTATTAATCACTTAAACAATAGTTTATGACTATCCGAACTTTATATTTAGTAAATTTGTTAAAACTTTTACGATTAAAAAAGAACGTTTTCGATCGCTATGTGCCGATCTTCAGATGTTGACAGAGGCAACTCCCTTCAATGTGAAAAACTCCTCACCTACACTAATAAAATACACCCAAAACTCCACTTCACTTCAGAAATTGAAACCAACCTATCCCTAAACCTCCTCGACCTAACCATAACAAAAAGCCACACGCAAAAACACAGATTCAACATTTATAGGAAACCCATAACAACAGACACACTTATTTACAACACCTCAAACCACCCTAACCAACACAAACACGCTGCCTTCAGATCCATGCTCCATAGACTTAAAGAAGTCCCAATGACCACAGAAAACATGAACAAGAAACTAGACACAATTAAATATTTAGCATACACAAATGGATACAACACCACAATAATAGACAAACTATGGTACAAAATACAAAAAAACACTAACATTAACACTACTGACAGGGAAAACAAATACATCACATTACCATTCATAAGCAAAACAACAAATAAAATAGCCCGCAAATTTCAAAAAATAGGTTACAAAATAGCATACAAAACCAATAACAAATTACAATACAAAATACAACACAACACCAACAACAAAGATAAACTACAAGCACCAGGCGTATACATACTAAACTGCGACGAATGTAACAAATTCTACATTGGACAAACAGGTCGCAGCTTTAAACAAAGAGTCGAAGAACACAAACATAACACCAACTCAACATTTTACAATCACTTAAAAGAAACAGGACACAAATACACAGACATTTATCATAATTTAGAAATCCTACACATCAACAAAAAAGGACCACATCTCAACACATTAGAACAATATGAAATTTACAGACACACAAAAACACAAAGTACAAACATATTAAACGAACAAACACAATACAAATCACACATACTCTTTGATACTATCGAAAACCTGCCTTTAAAACTGTCACTGCTTGACCCAACATCTCCAAGCAGAAGACACTGATGAAGATCGGCACACAGCAATTGAAAACGTTCTGTCTCAGTAAGTTTTAACAAATTTACTAAATATAAAGTTCGGATAGTCATAAACTATTGCTTAAGTGATTAATATATATTTATACACTTTAAAATATAATCCCACTTGTCTGAAGTAGAACTTATGTTAGTTATAAATAATGACAGCAGTTTCTGGAGATGTGCCACATCGTTAATTTGAAATTTCACATACACTGAAATGACCATCCTCAATCACAATTGTATTGCTACTTTAGGCATGTTTGTATGTATTTTATAATAAGATTTTAAGATGCAATAAATAATTAAAATTCTGAAACTAATTTTCTGTTTCATACTACTATTAGTATGACTTGGCAAAAAACCACTACTTACTGATATTTTTCAGCAGATGTGTTCCACACTAGATCGGTGCATTATTCAATACTGTGGGTCACAGACAAGACTGTTGACGAGTGTATTGTGTTATATTAGTGTCTCTAATTCAACACACCTAAGAAACAGTCTTGTCCGTGACTCACAGCATTAAACAATGCACTGATCTAGTATAAAACTCGTCTGCTGAAAAATATCAGTAAGCAGTGGTTTTCGTGCCAAGTGATACCAATAGTAGTAAATTTAAAAACCTCAAGATGTACAAGAACTGCAGGTTTCTGTGTCATTTTTTAGTAACTTTACTTACCAATAAAATTCAGTTTTCTCTTATGATTTAAAGCTCCATAATATATACAGCTATTAAAATCTTGGGTTTATTGACGTTAATAAATAAAAAATGTTGATTATTTTAAGTTTAATTGTCATATGAATTTATGTAGTACTTCAAATAGATTTTATGACACAATTGATTTTACAATAATTTTACAAACGTTTTTCTTGTAGAATTTACAATCACCAATCAATGTTTCCATTTTAGTAGGATAAAAAACATCTTTATTTGTGAAATTATACTATAAATTTGTTAAAGCAGCAAATTTTTATGTAGTGAACACTAACTAATTCATTTGACATAGAATCCTTAGTTCATAATTACTAAAATTATTGTAATTTAGCTGTAATTTATAATAGAATTTAAAGTTTTTAATTTAAACCTATTCTTTGCAAACTAAATCCAAAAACCTTTTCCTCATTTTAATGTCTTATAGTTTGTAATCTTACATACAGTAGTTTTTAAATTATGTGATTACAGTTTACATTTTTTTTTAATAGGCCGGATTTGATGCTTTTTAAATTTTATGGTTTTTAGTATTTTTATTCATTAGTTTTATATTTTAGGTTTTTAATAGCTATTGCTTTGTGTTCTTGTATATTCTTTTTACTTTTGTGACTATTAGTTTAAATAAAAAATACAAAAGTTAAAATCTTATATACATTTAGTTTCTTAAATAAAATTTAATTGCTTTTATATTCTCATTTTAAAATAAGGAGTAGTTGGTATACATCTCTATATAGACACAGGTGATTATGTCTATTAAAGGGGCAAATGCTCAGGGACCTGGCAAGCTCGTACTGCAGAAATAATTACTCGTGTAGCGAGATCCATAAAAGAGATAAAATATTACATCAATAAAGAATAAAAAGTACAATGTACAATTAATTGTTCAAGTTAATGACAAAGTAATACTCAATAAATGAAATGTTCTATTCACACAAAATGCAATGTTTTAGTTGATGTAAACGAACGGCAGTTTATTTCAATAAAACTAAACATACACAGATTAGATGCAGTAAGCCTAGTTGGTTTTAACACGGAAATAATAGTTTATTTATAATTTCATGTAAAATACAGGGTTGTATAAACCTATGTTGGAAGCAATGACGGAGGCCATACTCATGTTTGCCCAGGAGATCATACTCATCTTTGCGTAGGGGCCTGAAATGTCTCTGGATAGGCCTGCATGTGCTTATAGTTCCTAACTCTCGCTCATTATTCAGGACTAATGAAGATTTGCAATTTTTGGTTTATACATCTAAATTACATTTTTCATAACACTTGGCAAAAAAAAACGCTACTTACTGATATTTTTCAGCAGACGTGTTTTACACTAGGTCAGTACATTGTTCAATGTTGTGAGTCTCAGACAAGAAGGTTGCTCAGGTATGTTGTATTGGTGTGAGTCTGTGGTGTATTATTGTTCATAGAGTAGTTGTTAATTTTGTATTCAAGTATAGCATTTTATTAAGAGTGTGTTTTGTCGTTTAGAATGTGTTGTTGATGGTTTTTGTGGTGTTTGTATATCTTGTAGTTTTCTGTTGAGTTTAGTTTGTTGATTTTTTTATGTAGGGAAGGATTTTTAGATTAGTGTCTATATTGGTGTTTGTGGTTAGTGTATTCTGTATCTGTATGGCGAGGTTTGATTTGGGTTGAGTGTTTTTTATGTCTTTTAAGCGTTCCTTGCATTGTGGGGTAAAGTTTCTCCCTGTTTGACCTACGTAAAAGCTGGACCTACGTCGCTGATCTTGTATACTCCAGCCCTGTCGTGTTTATTCTGGAGTGGTTTTGAACTGTGTAGGAGTTTTTAATTGTGTTGGATGTTTTAATTGCTAAATTGTATTTAATTTATATTCGAACTACACTATACACTCCTTTACGCTCTATACACACTTTATATTTATTACTAGTAGTTTTTGTTAGTAGTTTATTACAAATTTAAATTTTATAAATAATATAGTTTATATTTACCTTGAGTATATCTGACCGGCTGGAAGTTCATTAATATAGGACAAGAAGAAACTGTTGGCCATTGAAGCAATAATACACAATGGAATAATAGTATATGCAACAGATTTATACTTTCTCATAGGCAGTAGAACTAATGGAGATAATATGTATAGTTGCATGTCTACACATAAAAACCATGTGAATACAGCACACTAAAACAATACAATAAGTACTCGTAAACACATTGGATGGTATTATCAATGTCTGGTGAGAGAAAAATTGAAGAACAATAAATAAATATTTGAAGTTGATTTTAAATCAAGACCACCAAAGGCAACTGTGACACTGCAAGGAAAGAGCAACATAGTTAGATTAAAATATAATTAAAAATTACTTAACTAAGTGAATACATAGGGCTTACTTGCTGACGCGTTTCAAAACAATCTTTCCTTTTACGAGGCAAAGCCTCTACACGTGTAGGGGCTTTGCTTCGTAAAAGGAATGATTGTTTTGAAACGGGTCAGCAAGTAAGCCCTACGTATTCACCTAGTTAACTAATTTTTAATTATAGTTTAACCAGTGAATTCAAGATGATTACATCAAGCAGCTTTAATTAGATTAAGTTGAAAATTTAACAAACCAACTATATTAACAAACTGGAATGGAAGAGGTTTATCAGCAACAGTTAAACAACTAGAGTATGATCACTAGGACAGTGAAAAAAAAATTATTGATGCAAAGCACATCTAATGTGAAAATATTTTAATAGATATGACTTACAAATTCTTTTAATTTCGAAAAAATTTAAATTTCTGCTAATTACAAAAATGTCTACTAGGAAAAAGTTTGTTTACATATACATAAACCATAGGTGAAGAGGGAACCGTAGAGCAACTAAGTATAGAATAAATTTATGTTTTGAATTTTTGAGATAGTTACAAAGCGAAACATTGCAATAATATTAGGAAACATCAATTATAACATTTGTTATTGTTTAACTCATAACAGGACATAAATTGTATCATTTTTTTGTTTATAGAAACATATACAATTTTTAATGTAAACAATTTTTGTTGTCCAAGACATAATTGTTGTTTATAGAAACATAACAAAACTATAAATTGTATCCAAAATGTGTTACATAAATTGTTTTTAGTCTTTTTCAACAATAATTAAGTTTTTTCTGTAACATGGTGCCTCAAAGCAAATATGATGACTTCAGTAAAAAAGTTGGGAAATTACTAGAGGACAAGTGAGATGAGTATTGCAAGACAAGTTACAAAATACACTACAAAATGATTACCGATTTTTTTTTTAATTGTAGTAATATTATTGAGTATTAACTTTGTCGTGTTTTTTCTTGTTCATAATGTTGCCATGTGTTTCTTATTGATGATAAGAGAATTTTAACCACTCTTCAGAACCTATTCATTGTATGTTCCCAAAGAAATGACATTGTTAAAACTGCCAAAAAATTATGATACTAAAGAAATATATATGGAGTCCATCAGAAATACACTTTTTTATATTAACTTGGCAAAAAACCACTATTTAACTGATTTATACAGCAGATGCTTTTCGCACTAGGTTGACGCACTATTCAATGCTGAGTCACTGACAGCTTGAGTTTTATCAGTGACTTACAGTCTTGAATAATGTGCTGACCTAGTGCGAAATGTGTCTGCTGAATAAATCAGTAAGTAGTGGTTTTTTGCCAAGTTTATACAAAAAAAGTGTAATTTATACAAAAATCTCAAGATGTACAACACAAAAACTGCAAGTTCTATCAGAAATGTAGAATATTATAATCATTTCAACCTTGGTTTGACTTTATAAAGCTACTTTATATTGACTATAGTACTCATGTTAACTAAATAAATAAATATATATATATATTTATATATATATAGAGAGAGAGAGGTATATATATATATATATATATATATATATATATATATATATATATATATATATATATAGAGAGAGAGAGAGAGAGAGAGAGAGAGAGAGAGAGAGAGATTAAAATAGTCATAAACTAATGTAAAAGTGATTAAAATATATATGATCTATTTATATAGATAGTTGTATAAATAGATAGATATATATATATAGGTAGAGAGATAAACATATAACATAGATAAACTTTATTTACTTATGTAAATATTACCTGCTCCTCAATATTTATGTAATTATTTAAGAATAAAAGATTTATCCACCAATTTTTGCGACAATACTCTTTATGTCGAATTGTAAAATTATTCCAAAGAGGTCCATCTCCAATGTAATTAAATAATGTGGCAGACAGTAAGACTGTTGTCAGCAGTGTAGGAACAATTCTGTGGTAAAATATGTCAAATATTACTTAAATACTGAAATTATAATATTAGTATTGTTTTATAAACATATTTTAATCCGTCAATGAATGACATCATTGAGAACATCATTTTGGAAATTTCATTATCATTCCAATCCTTAAAATGTTTTACACAGGTACTATTTTGATCCAATTTTTATTTATTAATTATTATCAAATACAGGAAAAGTAATTAACTTTATTTGTATGCATAGAATAAAGGAACAGGTGAGCATTTTATAGACTTTTGTGTTTAACCTTACCATTTTCATCATCTGAATATTAAATTTTTCTAGGTTTTTACGTTTTTCAACTTTACTATTACATGAACTAATTATATATGATTAATTCAACACATTATACTATTTTTATAACTACGCATTATTATTTTCAATAATTTCAATGCAAAATTAATTAAGTCAACAAAACCCATAAATAAACCACAATAGATTTTAAAAAGCTTTAATAAACAATTTTGTATAAACTATTCCTAGAAATAAAAATTTTGAAATTGAAGTACATTATATAATAAGTTTGTTTTGATCTAAAACCTCCTTATTCACAACTCATTTCCAAATCAGGTGAAAAAAAATGTTCTGTTTGGAAATCTATGATGTCGCAAAAAAGATCATTATTAGGAACCACCAGGTTCACATAAAAAGGGAATCTAGTTTCAAACCTCTTATTTTACAATATAACTAAATAAATTTATATAAGATAAAGCTAGGAGAAATAGCAGAATAGAAAAGTTTAATTGGTAGCATGATTGTGAATAATATTAGATAAGTACAAAATAGATTTACTAAGTGTGAGCATACTTCCAATTAGTCCTCAAGTTAAATTTGTATGCTGATATAGAGTTTATACATCATTGTAAAAGCCATGTGTTCTATATGCTCAGTAATATGTTTTTTATATCCCTATCAAAAACTACAACTGGTTTGACCAACAGAATTCGTTACACTTTGTACAGTTTAGTTTGTATACCTATATAAATCGTGCTTGGAAGTTTTTTTTTTAATTGTATGTTATATTTTATAGTTTGTTTTTAGTTTTAAATGATATCCTGTACCCTGAATTCAAAAATTTTGTGCATTGCTATTTGAGATTTTGTTTATTTGTGTAAGTAGGCTATGTTAAATTCCCATTTTTCATGTGTTGTTGTTTTTTTGTATATTGTGCCATATGTTATCATTTATTTTATTAGAGTATCCATTTCTGTTTACTATATATTTAATAGTGTTGTATTTTTGTTATTATTTCTTGTTAGTATTTGAATCACAAAAAAAAAATTTTATACAAATTTTAAAAAAATATTTTTAAATACAACTTTTAAAAAATATTAGATCATTGCTATTTGAGATTTTGTTTATTTGTGTAAGTAGGCTATGTTAAATTCCCATTTTTCATGTGTTGTTGTTTTTTTGTATATTGTGCCATATGTTATCATTTATTTTATTAGAGTATCCATTTCTGTTTACTATATATTTAATAGTGTTGTATTTTTGTTATTATTTCTTGTTAGTATTTGAATCAAAAAAAAAAATTTTATACAAATTTTAAAAAATATTTTTAAATACAACTTTAAAAAAATATTAGATCACGTCTAAACCAAAATAGTGATCTTGAAAGTCACCAACAGGACTTGACAATATTTATCATTAAAACACACAACAATTTGTAGCAAATTCTTAAGAATAGGCTATATTACTTTATAGTTTATATTTTTTGTTATAATTTGAAAAAAACTTTGTTTAGTGTTTATATTCAAGGTTTGTGAAATAGAAAGGTATACTAATTTAATGTAACTAATTCAATTTCATCATTAATGCAAGAGCAATACAAAAATCATTGTTATATTATTTATTTCAACTTACACATGTAGAACAAAATTTTAATTTATCAAAATTAACTTTGATTTTAAAAGATTAATCTCATTTAAATTTTTCATATTACCTACCTTATTAACCTATGTAAATAGTAGGTTAGGAAATTGAAATCTGTTGTTTTTCCATCTTTGTTTATCACAAAGAAAAAATAGGTCAAAAGACATCCTGACATTACAAAAAAGGTGTCTACAGATAGTGCAGAACTTATTATCCAAGACGTATACACCTTTGGAAATGCCTGCAAACAATAACTATCTTTGAATCTCAAACATAAGTAGCATAGAATATGATTTAAACTATTAATTTTATATTTTGTACAATAAATGACATGTTATACATTTTTTAATGGAAAAAAATAAATTAAAAGTTATTTAATTCACACTCTTAATTAAAGTAACATAATTAGGCATATATAAAAACTTTTTCTTAATAGTACTTACTCTTTATATAAATGAGAGCAATTGTTTCGGTAGATCTATCCCTTTGTCAACTTAGACCATTGACCATTCTATTTACTAATGCAGCTTTAAATTCAAAGTAATCAGACATAAGTATTACTTTATTGTACTAAATATCGAAATCTTTTTGCTGTTACATGACGAGCTGGTTGTAAATTACAAATTACAAATGTCTGGTCGCAAGTAATAGCAAAAGTGTAATTTGTTTATTGTACTCTTTATTTTTGTGTTATGTTTTACATAAACTCTTTAAATTTACCATTCACAAATACTTAAAATTTAATTGAATGACAATTAAAATATAATTATAAATTTTAAATATAACTCAGTTCTTGAGCATTTTAACACCAGAATCATACTCTTGAGAATAAATTCCTTGAAGAAACATAATTTTTTGTTTAGTATTATTTTTTGTAAAAATGTTGTATGTTGGTGTGTGTTGTGTGTATGTGTGTGTGTATGTGTGTTGTATTTGTGTGTGTCTATGTATGTCTATATACACATAATGTTATAAAATGCTAGTCTAGGATAGAAGATGTTTCATCTTCCATGTGTTCAACAGACATCAAAATCTACTTACAGAATATTGATACATTTATAAAAATACAGGCTTTAGGTCTAACTTATATAAAGTTTTAATAAGAAAAATAGATATTATAAATAAATGAAAAGTTAACATAATATTTTTTTTAGAAATTAAAAGAAAATTAACATGTTACAAAATTATGTTACACAAAACCTAACAAAAAGGTGATTGAATTTTCTAGCATGTTTTAAATAAAATTATTAAAATTTTTATTATAGTATAACTTGCAACATAGCAAAAGACTATTCTGCCCTATCTGCAGTTGCCATACTTCAATACTTCGAGTGGTGGGGAGAGCCAATGATTCAGTGTTTGTCAAACTTTAATATCTGCCACAACCACTGTGTCTTGTTCACCACTCTGCCTGGTCATTAGAGAGAGGTAGACTATCCAATCTGGTCATCCACCTCAACTTGTCTTTCCTTTTACAGAAATTGAAAAAATACTGCGTTCCTTAAAATGAACCTAATTAATTACTATAAACCCTTTCATGTTATTTTTTATGGCATATAAATATTATATGTTTTGATCATTATTGATCATATATTTAATTTTAAATGTTAATCACAAACATCTAATTTCCTGTAATATATTATTGGTATAGTTAGCATTTATGCACAGTAAATACACTACATCAAACTAATAAATAAATTAAATAACAAATCACATTTTAAAAGAAATTTTAAAAATAACTTGTTTATTTTTACCTCTAAAACCTCAATACTATTTAAACTAGGAAGAAAAATAGTATTTAAAAATATATGATGACCCATAAGTATCCAAGATATAGAGATGAAGCGTAATCCATTCATGAAGCTAAAAGAGCGGTCACAATTTGTAGTAGTTAAAATGCATTTTCCATTATTTATAAGCGAAAATGAAATTAGTAACTTTTTTAAAAGACTTCTTTCTGAAACAATATGAAAACATAATGAATGAATAAACGTTTTTTTAATTCTTATTTAAAAAGGTAAAATAAATATTATAAATAATACCAATCCTTGAAATTGTTTTACATTAGGGTTTTAATACAAAACTTATTTGATTCTGGTTTTTGCTTGTTTACTTCTTGTAATATTTTCTATCATAAGGAAATGACATTTCATCAGATATTTGATAAATTAGTTTCTATAAGTAGTAATATTAGATACTGTTAAGTTTATATTTATATACTTATAAACTTTAACAAACAATAATAGGAAAACACTTGCTAATAGAACACTTATGTCTGGTCTAAATGTGCCCCATGTGTGGTCATTATGAAAGATGTGTCCCATTATCAACTTGAATTGTAAACTCACGTTTATATATGGTCAAAACTGATAATACAACATAACTCTGGAAATGGCTGTCCTCATTTAACCAAACATAAGTGCTCCTACAGGTGTGTTTACAATTAATATACGTAAATGTATATAAGCATAAAATAGTATCTCAAGTTCCCGATGAAAACAAACAATATTATTGAATTTTGTAGTCCATTACAATCGGCGAATCTTAATTAACCACTTAATCAATAGTTTATGACTATCCAAACTTTAATTAACGTTTTCAATCGCTATGTGGCGATCTTCATCAGTGTCTTCTGCTTGAAGATGTTGGGTCAAGCGGTAACAGTTTTAAAGGCAGGTTTTCGGTAGTATCAAAGAGTATGTGTTATTTGTATTGTGTTTGTTCGTTTAAAATGTTTGTACTTTGTGTTTTTGAGTGTCTGTAAATTTCATATTATTATGTGTTGAGATGTGGTCCTTTTTTGTTAACAATAAAGATAAACTACAAGCACCAGGCATATACAAATTAAACTGCAACAAATGTAACAAATTCTACATTGGACAAACAGGTCGCAGCTTTAAACGAAGAGTCGAGGAACACAAACAGAACACCAACTCAACATTTTACAATAACATAAAAGAAACAGGACACAAATACACAGACATTTACCATAACCTAGAAATCCTACACATCAACAAAAAAGGACCACATCTCAACACATTAGAACAATATGAAATTTACAGACACACAAAAACACAAAGTACAAACATATTAAACGAACAAACACAATACAAATCACACATACTCTTTGATACTATCGAAAACCTACCTTTAAAACCGTCACCGCTTGATATGACATCTCCAGGCAGAAGACACTGCTGAAGATTGCCACATAACGATCAAAAACGTTATTAAAGTTCGGATAGTCATAAACTATTGTTTAAGTGATTAAATAATATTACTTATTATTATAATAATCACCATAATAATAACCATATGTATATCACGGTATTTATATATATATATATATATATATATATATATATATATATACAAAAAAGGGATTTACAAATATGCTACATGTAAGCAAAAATAATAGTACATAATAAAATAATATAACCTTAACAAGTTGAGTGAGACAACATTTTATAATTGCGCATCAAAATTGCTGAAAAAATATTATTGTTTATTTACGTTGAAAATGTTATTGATGGACCCAATATGTCATCTGAAGTTGGCTAGACATTCATTTTGGTCAGTTTTGGTGATGTCATTTCTGGTACGTTCATATACATACTTTGCCATAATGGAAGCCTGTTTAGAGGATAGAAGTCCTTCAATGACTTTGAGATGGAAATCATACAGGCTCAGTTTATTTTGGTGTGATGCAATAGTCCAAAATAATTCTAATTTCGGCCAAAGTCACGGCTTTCCAATTTGTGATTCGTGACTTGGGACAGTGTTTTGTGGACAACAAACAAATTGCAAGGCATATCTGATTGTCTCAGCAACATAGAAAATTTTTGTAACAAAAGGAAATGATGTTTCCATGACCAAAGAGTATTGTTTCCGATTTCCAAAAAATGCCTTAAACACATAGTATCCATTAAAGGAACTAAAGAACTTAACATTAACAAGTTTTATCTATTTGACAATATGATATAAACAATTTTGCTTTGCAGTGTAGTTAAATAGTAATTTGCCTTCAAATTATATTGAGCATCTAATTAATTCTTTAAAATATTCAATATGCCTCAAATAATTTCCCGTCTGTAATAATTTATATATATATATATATATATATATATATATATATAAATACGAAAAGCTTTGGATATAAAATAATAAATATTCTTGGATTTGAATAACCTATGTTGTTTTAAAAAAAAAATATATATATATATATATACTTGATATTTTACATTATCCATTGTTTTACCGTTGCACTGACTTTATGAAGTTCATATATATATATAAAGAACATAAGTCAAAATACAAATACAAGAATTATAATTGAATTTACAATTCAAAGCTTTTCGTTGGCTAACAGTAACAACATCAATCATATATATATATATATATATATATATATATATATATACACACATTGTGTGTGTGTGTGTGTGTTGTGACGGGTAGGATTGGAATTAGATATATATATTATTACACCAAGGTGTGATTAAAAAATACGGTGAATGGATTTTTATAGCGGCAACTGCTGACGCTATATCATATGATGTAATTTACCTAGTAGCGTAATCTGTTGAGACAGGCAGCAACAAGTTTTAACACACTGGTGCTTGTTAGTCGACTGTTAAAGCCGCTAGAGTGTGGTCGTGTTTGTTGCACATCATGAATTTCGAACAACTCATTAACATTAAGTTTTGTTTTAAGTTGCAAAAGAATACCAAAGAAACTCACGAAATGTTAAAATCTGTGTATGCGATAATGTGGTAACTCTGAAGACTGTATACAAGTCGTGTGACCGATTTAAATGAGTTGGTTAAAGACGAGCAGCATTCTGGACATCCATAAACCTCAAAAACAGACAGCATTGTGCAAAAAGTAGAAACAATGATTCAAACAGGCGAATGACTGTTCGAGAGCAATCAGAAGATCTTAACATCTATATTTACAAACAAAGAGACCAGAATAGCACGAATGGCTTTCTTCTTTATCACGACAATGCGCGGTCTAACACCTCACTTTTCATTTGCAATTTTTTGGCCAAAAAAAGTGTTCTTGTCTGTCCACATTCGTCATACTAACCCGATTTAGCACCATGCGACTTCTGACTCTTTCCAAAAATTAGAACTGTGCTTAAAAGAAAATGTTTTGACACCATTCCTGGCATTGAGAGGACCACGACCGAGCAGGTAAATGCCCATCCTAAAGAAGCCTTCCAGAAATGTTTCCAGTCATGGATTCAATGTTGGGATAAGGGCATTGCCAGCCAAGGACAGTACTTTGAAGGAGATTAAATCAAATTCGATGTAAGTAAATTAATTTTTTTAATAAAAAAATGTATATATATACTTTTGATAATTTACATACAGAACATACATATTGTTTAGGTCTGTTTATTTACCTCTCATTAATGAGGAAATATATTAAAATGTTTTTAGCAACATTTCTAATTTTATAATAACTTTTTCCAGATTGTAACAGTTTAAAGATGATATTTGAGTGAGTGATGAATAAATAGGTCACATACTTTCAAGTATTATTAAAACAATTTAATGCCTTTGAGATTTGTAAATCTTTCATAAAAATGTAATAACATAATACTTAATGAAAGTAAGATGTAGCTAGTAAACAGAAATATGGCAGATATTAGAAGACATATTTATGAAGTTTTTTTTGACTGAACACAAACCTACAAAACCCAATAGCCACAATAAAATTTATTTTTTTTTCTATAACACTTCATTTACATTTCATTTACACTATACACATTAGCATAATAAAGTGTCAGTTTTGAAGTGCCATCATATAGATTCTTATCTTTAGTGGTAACAAGCTCACTGTTAAATATCTGTAACATTGTAGAACTTGAAGAGAAAATCATAGTAGAGAGTTTAAATATTGTGCTCTTAGTCAATTTTTTTTTTTATCACTACAAACATCATTTTGCACCCCCAAGTTGGTTTAAGACTCCCAGGTTTAGGCTGTGATCTCACACTGTCCCTTTGTGACACTACTTAGTGGCATCACCATTTTTAAGACCTTGTTCACATAATGTTAAGCTATGGTGCTACTAATGCGTCATCAACATACCATTGATACACATTCAACATACATTCATCGCGCCATCTTATTCTTGTGCAGACATTATTTACTGCGGTTCACCTATCTCAGTGTCCCTATCTGCCATCAGTAGCAAACAATAAGGAAACCTAATGAAAAAAGCTATGGAAAATGATTCTCAACTTAACTATGGTACTATACAATTTTGGCTACATATAATACTCAAAATAACAACTTGTATTGCAACTATAACCCTATTGAAGTGGTAAGAGGGCTGTTGAAAGCAAATGTATCATCAATTTAACTTTCATAATAACATTTAAAAACAACCAAATGTTGCTTTTTTATTAACTTTGGTACCTAAAGCATAAAAAAAGTATTTTTTAATTTAGAACACACACTCAGAGATCCATACTGGACACAATTGAAGACTAGTGTTGCAAAAACAATAAGGAATTGAGTTTTTGCTGTTATATGATTGTGATTTTGTAGACTAACATGCGTTCTACTAAATCTGTGGCTAACACTGCGCATGAACACTTTGTGAGAATTACCATTTAATCTGATAGGCAAAGCCAGCATTAGCAGCCTGTGATACAAGAAATCGCTGTGGCTTATCTGTGATATGTTTATTTTATGGCAGTGGCGCTGTGTGAACACTCTTATAACTTTGCCTTAGACGATGAACGCACACCCAGTGACATTGTGTGAACAGGGCCTTTGGCAATAAATTGAGTGTACATAAGACATGATCTTATTAAACAACTACTAGAACAAACTAATTGTTACTAACCTGATTTATCATTTTTTGGTTGATTGTATTCAGTAATAATTTCATATAATGTACTAGCTAAGACTATGGTCAGCAATATTATTACAAAAGCTCTGGAAAATGTAAAATAGAATTAGTTAAAGATATAAGTACATACGTTTAAATTATTAAAATATAATTTATTCTTTTGAAGGGATAAAATAAAATTAAAAATAGATGGATACACATTTATCAATAAATACTGCAATACAATTTTAGAATTTATGATTGCTATTGCTGTATTTCAAAATGTATTATTTTACTTAACCTATTTGATTAACTAATTACCATTTATCATGATGAAAAGGATAAACTGAATAACTCTTCTTTCTGCCTATAGAAGATATCTATTAATAAATGAGTAAACAATGACCTGAATATAAATGTAATTCTTAGTTGTGTTTCAAGGGGGTTAGACACTATGCCTATTATAACCTACAAAGGCAAGAAAAGGATTTTGAACACAGATAGATTTAAGATGGGAATAAAAACTCCTGGTGTAGTGTATAGGGAAGATAATATGGCATGACATGTGCAGGGTCACTTACTTATAACAGAACAATACACTGTTCATTACAAAGACATGTATCCATTACAATTCCTTGTAAAAACAAGTACGAAGAATGGATAATAAGAATATAAAAATGTTTTAAACTACTCAACTATTTTATTCTATTGATAAATTATAATAATTTTTAGCGTAGTGAACACCAAAAATTTCTGTTAGTAATTTTTTTATCTGACTAAAAAGTAAAGTTACTAACAACTTGAAGACACAGTTCAAAGAGAAACAAAAGAAGTTTCTTTATAAAAAATCTGAGGTAAAATATATTCTTCAGATATGAATAATACACATGACAGATCCTTGAACAATAAATCAAAAGCACATTTCTTTGATGCAGTAAATAAAAAGTGCTAAAGTGAGAGAGGAAGACAAGATTTACATTAGATCTAAGAATCCTACCTCTCATAAAAATAAATATACCAATGAAATTTAAAAAATATTTCTTATATTTTTATAGAGATTTTCACAGTCAGACAATTATCAGAAGAGCTACCAGAGGTTTAAGTTAACAAGGGAAAACAGTTCCTGTAAATATATATAATCAAAGGGGCACATTTATCTTTATACAATACATACAGAAATATGAAATGAAAATCTACCTAGATTTGAAAAACTTCTGTTTAATGAATGAAATATAATACTTAACTAAGCTAATACATAAGGGCTTACTTGCTGATGCATTTTGAAACAATCATTCCTTTTACAAAGCAAAGTCTCTACTGGCAGCGTCCTGCAAGGCAAAAAAGGTTGTCAATATGAGATTTATGATTGTAGTGGGGGTGGGTTAAGTTGGTTGTTCACTATGTAATGGAACAGGGTGTTGGCTTCAATATGTGTGTGGTCATTTATTACGTTTTTTTTATCTGTTGTGTTGTGTTTGTATATTTTTCTAAAGTTATTAGTTTTTTTCTTTGGTTTAATATGTGGAGAATGTTTAAACGCATAGTATGTATGTCCAAGTGTTTGTTTTGCGTGTTTTTTATGTATATTGTGTAGCTGGATTTTGGGTTTGTTTAGGTAATATGTTCTTCAAAGTGTGTATAGAATGTCCTACCAGTTTGGCCGATATAATACCTGAGGCAATCATAACATGTTAATTTGTAAATACCAGATAGTTTGTATTTGTCTGTTTGTTTTTTAAAGGGTTGTATGTGCTGTCTTAAAGTGTTTGTTGTTTTGTAAGATATTTGGTAATGATGTTTTTTGAATGGGGAAGTTATTTTGTATGTGTTTGTTGTGGTGGATGAGGGATATGTATTTGTTGTTTTTGTGTGGTTTGTCTAAGTGGCCGTTTTATGATGTTTATGTTTAATTTTCATGAGTATGTTGTCTATGAGTGTATGTTGGTAGCCATTTTGTTGAGCAATGTATTTTATTGTATTGAGTTCTTCGTCATAGTCTTCCTGTCCCATAGGTACATTGATTTGGCAGTGTAACATATGATTAAATGCAGCGTGTTTGTGTTGTGTGGGGTGATTAGATGTATTATGTATGACAGTAACGGTAGTTGTTGGTTTTCTGTATATTTTGAAATTGTGTTTGGTGATGATAAGGTCTAGAAAGTTTATTTTATTGTTTTCTTCTAATTCGAGGGTAAATTCAAGGTTTTGGTCTATGGTATTAATGTAATTGTGTAGTTGTTTGATTTGCCGTTTGTTGCCGTTATATTATATCAAATGTCGTCCACATATATGTGGTTATAAATTATTTTTTGTGTATGTTTATTATTATGTAGAGTGTATTGTTCAGTATGATGTTGGAATATTTCTGCAAGGATGCCTGAGATGGGGGAACCCACAGGCAGGCCATCTTTTTGTAAGTAAAATTTGTGTTGCTATGTGAAGTAGTTTTGTGATGTGATGAGTTTGGTAACTGCTATGAGTGAGTTTATGTGGAGTTTTGTTTGGTGTGACCATGATTTGTAGTATTGTTCGATGGGTGTTTGTTCATAGTGTAGAGGTATTTTTATGTTGAATGATGCTAGGGTGGAGTTTTTGGGTATATGGTTGACATTAATTTTGTGAATAAGGTCTATGTTATTGTGCATGGATGTGTGATTGTTAAAGTTTATGTTGTCTCTGATATGTTTGCCTATGTATTTGGTTAGCTTATGTGATGATGCCTATGTGTGATTAATTAGTGGATGGATGGCTGTGATTTCTGTGTGGATTTTAGGTAAACCATTTAGTATGGCAGCTTGGGTTTTTATTTGTATGTAATATTTCTTTTGTTCTGCTCTCATGATTTCGGTGCGTTTATTTAGAAGATTTTTAATTTGTGTTTGAAACTTTAGTGTGAGGTCTGATAAAAGTTCAGTTATTTAGTTTTCTTTTATGAACTTATTTTTTACTTTCCTATCAATGTCTTGATGCATTATTATGATGTAATTGCCTTTATGTACTTTTAAAAAATTTAGGTTGTGTTTATTGCTTTTTTTGTAATTGATTTAAGAGTTGAATGTTCATTGTTTATGTTTGGTTTATTGTTTAGAGTGTTTATGTTGGGGCCTTTTATGTTTAATGTCTTGTCTAATGTATTTCTTTGCTTTGTAAAAGGAATGATTGTTTCGAAATGCGTCAGCAAGTAAGCCCTTATGTATTTACTTAGTTAAGTATTATTTAATTATAGTTTAATCAGTGAATGCAAGATGATTACAACAAGCAACTGAAATATAATAGTTTTTAAAAGAATGTTGCTACAAATGTACTGAAGTCTGAATATCTGAAAATGAACTGAATATCTAACAATGAATTAAATATCTATAAGCATTTATTGCATAACTGATTGACTACTTTAGAGTATGCATGTTCTAAAGTATTCACTCAGTTATGCAATAAATACTTATAGTTTAATCAGTGAATTCAAGATGATTACAAGAAGCAACATTAAATATCTTAATTAATTACTTTAACATTACTTCAAACATTAATAACATGAACTACAAAATTCAAGAGATTAAATATCTGTTCTCATATTTATTTCATGTTTCAAAATTCCAGTAACATGAATATTTATTACTAAATTCCACTAACATTTATTACTTCATGTTAGAAAATCGCCTTATATTCTATTAACTTTAATATCTAAAATCGACTATTTTTGACAAATTTAAGAGCAATACCAGTTAATATCAGGCTATTAATCAAGAAAAAGCTTATTTTTTTTTTTTTAATTGTTACAATTAAAGATTCTATCCTCTTGAATCAAAACACAGAACCAAGCTGACATTAATTAATTAAGAAATTAATATTTTTAATAAAAGTAATAAGTTTTTAAACATTTTTTATTTTTTTAAAAGTAGCCTTATTCTTAAAGATTTTTATAATGGTGTGAAATGTTCTCAAGAAATCACTTTCACAAAAGTTACAACACTGATAAAATTATTGCACTGGAAACAATTGAAAATGTTTGATAAAAAGATGCTTCCTTAAATGTGTGCATGCACTCACTCACATTTTTAATTGTAATATACTTACATGGCTATCAAATCTAAAGTATCCATTTCAACTAAACTCCTAGTAGAGCAACCATATTTATCTAAAGAAGCGGTGGCATTAAATTTTTCAACTAAATTACTATAGTGTATTTCCAAATCTTCTAAGCTACATGATGCTGGCAAGCACAAGGAGATAACAACCTCTGGATATAGCACAGGCAAACCTCCTGTGATTACTGTCTGCAAAATACACACTGTATTTTACAAAACTGTAAGCTTATACAATGTTTCAAAATAAAAGAGGAGTTTAAACAACTAACAAAAAAGTTCTCCAAAATCCTATTAAATAATAATAATGTACATTTATTTATTTACTTTTCCCAAACAGCCTAACATTCAACTAGCCTAACATTTAAATTCTACTGATTTTTACTTGTTTTTTTACTACCAATTTTTTGTTGTGCCATATAAAGTTTCACTTAAAAAATAAGTAGTTATAAGTCTTCATTAATTTACAGGAGATAGAAGTTAAATTGCTAAACTTATATGATGTAAATGCTAGAAAAAAATAACAGGGCAGGAATAGCTTTAATCTAGTTACAAATGCTAGTAAAATTTTGCTCTTTAGCTCTTGTTTAGATCCAACAGAAGTGTACATTGTTTCAAACTGGCTTTGAATTATTCTGGGATATAACAATCTATTGATATCTGTATTTAGTATTGATAATAAATACACAAAAACCTCTTAAACACAAACTTTCTTTACTTTACCCTTATGTACATTTCAGTTACCAAGTAACCATCCTCAGAGGGATAACATACAAAGACTCTTAAATACATATAAGTCTTTGTATGTTATCTCTCTGAGGATGGTTACTTTGTAAATGAAATGTACACAAGCATAAAACAAAAAAGTTTGTGGTTAAGATGTTTTTGTGTATTTATTTATCAAATTCAACCCCACAGTATATTCATATTACATAGTTTATTGATGTGTTTTCTTACAAAATTTGATAAAATACAGAGTTTTAATATTGTGAAATTTAAATATAATACTACAAACATTGAAAACTTAATAGTACAGTATAGTTTTGATTTTGAATTGAAATGTAATAATTGTAGTACTTATTTACCTTTACCTTCTAAACTTAGCCCAGTATAAAATCAGAATAATCACTTCCACTAGTTGCATATAGCAGAGAGCGCACAGCTAAATCATAATGATCATAGCATGTGTTCATCATATTTTATCTAGGTAAGTTTGAACACCTACTAGATGACATCTGTGACTTGGAATTTCGATGGTGTAGGGAAATAATAGTTTAGATTGGCGCTTGAGTACTTACATTTCTAATTATTACTATTATTAAACAATTGGTATATGAAACTACTAAAGGCTATTTTGTTATTCAAAATAACCAAAGGAATGAAATATTTATTCAATTTTGACCCTTTTTTAATTTATTTACAATAAATAAACAAATAATTGAGGTTTTTCTACTATTTGAGTTACAACGACACCTCTTGCATTTCTTCTAAACTAATAACTATAGTTTGTGAAACATCCGCTAGGTGTCGTTGAAAGTATAACTTCACATTAGCGTAAATAAACTTGTCTGCGTTCTAGTATTAATTTATTCAATTCATTAATATTGATAAATAGCTAAGAATAAGAATTATAATCTAAACATAAAAATAACTGGGTGTTTTATTTACACAGCCTATTTAGTACTAACAATTGAATTCTACTTGGCATTATACTTATTTCAAAACACTCTGTGCCAACCTTAACCAACTATTGTATAATGTTAAAATGTTTATTGTCAACTCTACTTTACAATCCATGATAAATACTTCTACATTACTAAGTATGCAGCATTCAAAATACGGTGAAGTACCAGCCAAATGTCTGAAAAATATGCACACTCTTAGAATAAAATAAACTTGTTACTTTGTAATTCAATAATTTATTACAAAGTGAACTTATTATTATTCAGTTAATTATTTGTAATTTGACCTTTTACGTCCATTGTTTAAAAATATTAAAATTATTTGATATTTAAAATATTTTCAAGATTTTTGAATTTAGGCTTTTGATCATAAAAAAATATAACACTTTTAATAGTTTTACAAATATTTTAATTATTGATGATATATAATGATATGTAATTAATGTATGCCTGTTCTTTATACATTGCTACACCATTCATCTGATGGACATAAAACTATGGGAAGTTGTTTAGTATACCACCAGGAAGGTTTCCTGCATAGACATTTAAATTGCCAGAAATAGTAATTTTCTCCATAGTCCATTTATAAATTAATTATTAAATTAATTTATAAAATAAATCTTAGTATATTACTTTAAAGTAATAAATAAAATCCTATTTTTGTGTGTTTAAGTATTATGGCATTTGAATGTAATAAATATAAAATTAGGCTAAATTGTTTTGTTTTAAGAAAGATATGAATTAGGTTATGTGTATACTTAAATCTTAGAAATACGGATTGAAATTTATGTGGTGGTAGGCCTATATGATACGGAAGGACTAAAGTGCCTAAATTGGGCAGTGGATATAGTTTTTCAGAAACCATAAATATGTGTTTGGAATTCATGAAGTCAGGTTACTCTTATCTTTGTATAATTTAAGAGAGGATAATAGCATTGGAAGATGTAATTATCCAAAAACACTCGAATAAATAAACAGAATTTAAACTACATTTTGAAATGCCCAAATAGGGCATTGAAATATATTTATATTCAATCAAAATAACACAATTTAAATTGATTCTTCTCCTTAACAACTTTACTTGATATTACTTTCTTCTGATATTGAAGCCTTGCACAAGGCCAAGGCTTAAGCTAGTTGTTTTATATATCTTTGTTGATGAGAAGTTTGTACATTAAACAAATATATTTAACAAGAAAAATGTCATCTAGAAATCATATATATATATATATATATATATATATATATATATATATATATATACAGGGTAAGTCACAGGAACTGTCCAGTTATAAAATAATAATAAAATCTTTATATTTGTTGATTCCATCTTCACGTAAGCTACTAGTTATCACTAAACACTTGTAAATGTTTATAAACTTGCCTATAGTAGCACTTATATTTGTTGAGGACGGCCGTTTCGGGAGATGTGTCCCATTGTCAACTCAGACCGTAACTGATCTCAAGGTTTACGTAGGTTAGGGTGGGGGTGGGATATTATGGTGGTGTGGGTGTATTTTGTGAGTATTAGGAGTTATGATGTCAAAAAGTGCATGTGAGTTGTAATGTAAATGTGTATTGAGTATGTGTGTAGGGTGTAGTTTGAAGTGCCTGTATATTTCGTATTGTTCGGTTGTACAGTGTTGTATAAACATTTACAAGTGTTTAGTGAAAATCTTTACATTTTAATTTAAGCAAAATTTAGTCTATAATGTAAAATGGTTACTTTAGGGCTATGCAAAGGTTGTTTGTGGAAGAGTCATATTTCCGCCAACCCAATAAAGATTATTTGTTCTGTCAACCGCCCCATTAAGGTGAAAGTTAGCCTGGTCACCTAATAACACCATCCTGATCACATCCTGTTCATATAGACCAAGCATATATTGTGCGAAATTCACTTGTTGCTAGTAATCCATTATATTTAATTTCTCCCTGTGCAAAATCCTACTTAGTGTGGCATTGCTAATTTGCAGAGCTATCTGGTTTTGAAACATCGCTTGTCTGATTCTGTCTCGTTCTCAGAAGAAAGGACACGACTTTGGTGGTTCCTTTTTTTTGACGAATATTCGATGAATATTGAATTCTTGTGGGAATTTGCACTGAACCACAGTTATAGACTTGCTACTTTTAACAAAACTAATGCTCAATACATAGGCCTATTTTGCTTAATAATGTCCAAGACTTCATGACGCTAACTTAAAATGCTAAGTGGAATGTATCTGTATATGGATTCTATGTATGTGTGTGGTGTGTGTGTGTGTGTGTGTGTGTGTGTGTGTGTGTGTGTGTGTGTGTGTGTGTGTGTGTGTGTGTGTGTGTGTGTGTGTGTGTGTGTGTGTGTGTGTGTGTGTGTGTGTGTGTGTGTGTGTGTGTGTGTGTGTGTGTGTGAGAAACATAATTACTGTATATAATATATAGACTATACCTTTTTTTCTTTTTTTTGTAACTTTTATAAACTATAACCTTTGAAATTATTTGTCCAATATCAATTCAAATAATCTAAAAACTTACTAAATTTTGTTGTCCAAACTTCGCTATGGGTACAATTCCAGGAAAATGAACCATGCAGTATTGAGTCTCAAAAGGACTTTTCAAGTCAATATGAAGGCACTCATCATAGTTTCCAAGGTCTTGCAAATGGCCATGCATTATGCCTGATGGGAGTTTTGATGATGCATCCAACACTGTAAAAACAAATTGAGTACTTTAAATAAATTAGAACGAACAACAACTTTTCAATAAATTATAAAATGTCTTATACAAAACATAAGTATTAAATAAAGTTATTAAATTATTAACAATTAAGTCCTTTCAAGGCAAAAAAGTAGTGTTTATGTGTTCAGGTTTGATATAAACACTATATTAACTCTATTGCTTTGTCTTCTTTAACTTTATAATTTGTGTTTAGCTATTTAGCTGCTGAATTTTGTGTCTTTTTAATATGAGTGCAAAATAGCCTGAACAATTTGTAACTTTCCAGTGTCTTAGGATGCAGAAGTTTTTATTGAAAACACCTTGGCATGTAATACAATACTGTATTCTGAAATATCTGATCAAGATTATTATTAACTTCCTTAGTAAAGCCCCAACTTACATATTATATTGCCAAAATGATTTGATTCATTATATTCTGTATGAGTAGTTTAAACTTATACCAAGTAAGAAAAAGTGATATTCATATTTTACTCCAAGTCCTATTCTCTCTCATTTACAAGCTCATTCTTCCATAGTTTCCGTTAACAGCCGTTTTTTTCTTTCAGTTATACATATATTTCTTAAATTTACATTAATTTGTACGTAAGTAAATATTGCGTAATTGAATGAATACTTTTGAACTTACTGACGCGTTTCTAAACAATTATTTCATTGACAAAGCTGACCCTCTGTGTAGCGGGTCGGCTTTGTTGATAAAATGATTGTTTCGAAACGCGTCAGCAAGTAAGTTCAAAAGTATAGTTGACCCTCGCTATTCGCCTTGGATCTGGTATTCGCGGTTGGCAAAATTACAGGATATCCCGCTAATATGTATCGTATTAAAACAAAAAAGACAATATAGTTACTGAGCAGGTTGTAGGTTGTGTTCTCGTCTTATTTATTTTGTACAGTATTGTCGGTACTTATCACAAAGAAATCTGATTATTTACCTACCAATCATCTGTTATGCTGTATAACTACTAGGTCTACTACTCAAAAGATAGGCATTCTTCATTTATAACAAGTGGAGTTGTCTTCACTGACAAACGAGAGTCAATCCTGTGCCCGCATCCAACTCCGTACATACGTTTAGCATCACTTATGTTTACTTACTGTTAATTTAATAGTTTTCGAAATCTAAACATCGATAATCATATCCGGCGGCCGTAATTATCTCGGACTTTGTTTTTCCCCGTCATGTAGTAAACAGACGTAGCATTGGATTGTCGTGTCTGCTAATTTTGGAAACGTCGCATCTACTTGTGGAAGTGTTTAGTTCGGATTGAAGGAAAACGTAAATAAACAATAAAAATATCTATACAATTATGTAGTACGTAAATATACCATACTGTAGTGTAAGTGTACAGTATAGCTGTAATTAATTTTAACAATTTTTATGTGGGACGTAACCTCCCCTTTCCATATACAGTTGGGTTCAGTATTCGCGGTTTTACTGTTCACATTAAAAGCAATTTCAATTTTCTAATGTTGAATATGCCGATATAATTTTCTGTAACAGATGTAATGAAGGTCTGAAAGCAGCTTGTTAACATCAGTTAACATTTTCTGAGAGGTGGATTCCAAAAGTGAAAACCTTTTCTTCGGTGTTTGAGGAGGAATGTGTTATTTCTAACGAGTTCCTTTTCTGTTGAATGCTAGCCAAATTATAATGAACTTCAAGTGATTCAACATATTCAATGTAGCCCAGGCACAAGTACAAGGGGAATGGCGTATGTTACCGGTTTATCTTGTAACAAAGTATGGTACATTCATACTTTTGTTATATAACTTTTTATCAAATGTGTGTGTCTATTACAAGTTTATTTTACATCATTTCTTTAGTCTTTAATTATCTAAAAGTGTCACAAATTGTACTAAGTTCTTAATCATTTATCAAAGTTAATGTTAATTGAATCCATCTTCCCGTGAGCTACTAGATTTAACTAAAAACACTTGTATAATGTTACACTTGCCTATAGTAGCACTTACTTTTATACTTGTTGAGGATGGTCATTTCAGGAGATGTATTTATACAGTTACGGGCTGAGTTGACAATGGAACACATTTCCCGAAACGCCCGTCCTCAACAATTGTAAAAGTAAGTGCTACTATAGGCAAGTATAACATATTTACAAGTGTTTTTAGTTAAAGTTAATTTATTTTAAACCTAAACATAACATGTTTTTCAACACCGAGGTTTGCGTATTTTGTCAGACATATTAAAAAGTACTGTTGTTGCAGGTCTGAGACATGTTTTATTCAATTATTCACTTCATTTTACATAGAAACTTTTAAAGTTCTTAAATCCAAGTTAAATCTTTCGGAAATCCATGTTAAATTCTGCTATAACTCGTTAGAAAATGAAATTTTTTCAGATCTATTTTTATATGGACCTTTCTCTTGGTTTTGCCTAATAAAAAAGCTATAATGGTTTCTTCATAGCACACTCTGTATAATACAAGTTATTGTTTAGTTAATAATGAAACATTGCCTGCAAAATGTTGTTTATACTGAACTATTTTCACAAACAGTTGAAAAGTAATAAGCATTAAACCTTTTTTTGCCATATATTATTATTTTTAAAGAACTAAGTGGAAACTACCTACATTTTTATTCCAGGTGCAAAACCAATCAAGGTTGTCATCTCCTACCTCAAGTGTTATTTAAAATAAATGTTACATAAATGAAAGTAATCAAAATAAAATAAATGTTTAAAACTAATTCTAATTATCTAAATCTAAAGAAACTAAAATTATACAAAATTTAAATATTATTAAATCGATTCAGGTGGCGCAAGAAAGTGATGACACACGGTCGATAGCCGTGACATCGTCTTTTAAAACCACCTTTAAACTACCTCGAAGATTGTAACGAATATACAAATTGGCCTACCTACAACAGGACGCTTTCAACCTAGGTTGCAGGAGTGTGGTTTATGGATGTGGAGGGGTGCGAGATTGGCAGGCTGTGTATTGTTTATTTGAAAAGAGTGTTAGATGTGTCCAAGTGTGTCTTGGAATGCTTTATACAAAATGTTTCAAAAATATTCAAAATAACTAAAAGCTAAACAAAAATTGGGAACAACAATGTAACAGTAAGATTATACTTCAACAGAACGTTGTCTTTCTTAAAATAATAGAACACTAACAAGTAAACGGTAAAACAGATAAAGACAGTATTAAAAAAAATAATAATATTTTATATAATACTCACTTTTAACCGCCCACGGCTGAAATTCTTTCAATCCTTCAAGGTAGAACTTGCTATCCTTTTTACATTTTTGAGAAAGACCATTACTTGGAACATACAAATCAAGGGCACTCTGGATGATACCATCAGGAAATAGCTCTCTAAGTCGCAAAGGATAGTCCAGCACAGCCCTTTGAAATCCATATTGATATTCACCTACATAAAATGTAACATATATTAATAAATCTAATAAATTTTTGAAATATTATAGAAAAAAATTAACAATATTATTTAATTACGAGGGTTAATCAATTATTCGTCAATTACTTACTTACTTAGTTCTGACGTTTTGCGTTGATAACCCACGATTTGTTTATTTTTTGTAATGCTTATGTATGTTTCAAGTTATAAAAACATCGCCTGCAATTTCTTAGCGATGCCCTTGGATGCAACGATTTCGGCAACCCTATTGGCTGAGTGACCTCGTGACAAAACTGAAATATCCTGCCGCCCGATTAACAGTTAGTCTGGAAACGTCCAGGGTTACATTTGTTCGTCTGTTTATTGTGTCTGACATTTTTTAATTGTGAGTGACAGTGGAATAATTTAAGATCGTTGTTTGTTATATTTGTGTTTGTGAGTTTGTGGTGTTGTTACGTTTTTAAGGATTAATTTTTAAGCAATGTCATCCCCTGTCAAAAAAAATAAACGAGGACAAGTAATACACTCCGGGCAAAGACAAGTTATTTACGTCTTTATAAAAATTTAAAGGATGAAAATCCAGAATGTCGTATCAAAGACAGCTTGCAGAAAGTAGCGATATCTGCCGGAATTTCTGCTCGAAGTGTTTTTTCAATCGTTAAAGAAAAAAAAGAAACGGGTACGCTGAAGTCTCCTGCCAAAAGGAAATCAAAAACCAAAACTATTTTTAATAATATGGATGACTTTTTAAAAACTGCTATAAGGAAGAAAGTACATGAGTTATTTTTTAAAAACGAACTTCCGACTTTAGATAAAGTACTACACTTAGTTAATACCGACGAACAGTTAGGCTTACCTAACCTAAGACGAACCACTTTGTTTCACATATTAAAAAAGCTAAATTTCAGGTATGAGAAACGTAACCGTAAATGTATACTGTTGGACAAAGAAGATATTATTCTATGGAGAAGAGATTACTTAAGAAAAATAAAAGCCTATCGCGAGGAAGGTCGTACGATTTATTATTTGGACGAAACGTGGGTCAATGCAGGCCATACGAAATCAAAGGTTTGGACAGATAAGTCAGTCTGTTAAAGTAAAGATGCTTTTCTGAGGGGTCTGTCAGCGGGTTTAAAATGTCCAACTGGAAAGGGTAAGAGACTTATTGTCACTCATATTGGGTCACAAAAAGGTTTTGTAGAAGATGGACTGTTGATTTTCGAATCAAAATCAGATACTGACTACCATTCAGAAATGAATGGTGAAAATTTTAAAGAATGGTTTTCCGCGATAATACAGAAATTGGACAACAACTGCGTTATCGTAATGGACAACGCTCCGTATCATTCTGTACAAGTAGAACGCTTACCTACGACCCGTTGGAATAAGCAACAAATTCGAAATTGTTGACTGACAAAGGGAATTTTTTCAGATGAATCCATGTTGAAGGTCGAATTACTAAAACTCGTTTCCTATCATAGGCCAAATTACAAAAAATACGTTATCGATGAAATTGCTAAAGAAACAAATAGAATAGTTTTGAGAACCCCTCCTTATCACTGCAAATTAAACCCAATAGAAATGGTATGGGCTGAGGTTAAAGGTTATGTTGCGTCTAACAATGTTACTTTTAACATTAAAGAGGTGAACAGACTGTTAACCGATGGTGTCTCGCGTGTTACACCTGATAAGTGGGAAAAATATGTGAAACATGTGGTGGACGTTGAAGAGTCGAATATGTGGAAATTAGACAATATAATTGAAGACATCGAGCCATTCCTCATAACTGTTGACGGCAGTTCCTCGTCGTCATCGGAATCGGATTTTGCAGACCCCTTAAACATGAAATAATAACATGGTAAGTTAAAAACTTGTAGCATAAATTATTGAATAGTCTTATTACTTTCATTAGTCTATAATTCTCTTTTTCGAATGATTAAGTGTACCAGTGTAAGACGGAGCCCAATAGCCGATGCATGATTGTGAACCGGACTCATAGCTTACCGTCCCTTGCACGTGTTCGCCTCGTGATAGTGTTTACATCAGGCGCAAACACATTCTGAACCGACTTTAGGTTGGTTTCGTTATCGCTGTCGTGCTATTAATCATGGCTGCTCCGCTTTCTATTTGCACCAAAGAAGAGGTTCGATGAACGTTTTTTGCACTGAACGTTGGTTCAGTGATCTGTTTTTTTGTGGTCGGAAGGTGTATCAGGGCCCAAAATTCATCAGAGACTTTGGTACTGTACGGGAACAGTGTTTTTCCACAACGGATCATGGAACAAATAAACGAATGAACTTCAAGTAAGTCGTGGAATAAAATCCTGAGTCATAATTAAACTGTTGACTATGTTTTTGATCCACAAGAAGAAACAGATTTGGCATTTCTTATCAAGAAATTCGGTTCTGAAAATTCCGATGTGAACAATTTGAGATAACAAATGTTACAATTATTGAAATGGAACACAAAACTTCTGATGGCAGTGATTACGAGAATAAAGATGAAGGTTCGACCGAGACAATACAAGAAGGGAAAATTAGCCATGGTGAAAGTACGCATTGGAAATTGCACTACGCTATATTGAACAACAGACACCACGCCAACAGATGTGCTTCTGCGAAGACGTTTATGCAACAACGACGCTCGAAAACGGTCTGAAAAGCAAACGCAGAAAACACATGACAACTTTTTCCAAAATATGTTGCAACCGTGATGAACAATGTATTCCAAAGCAGCATTAATTTATGTAAGTACTGTAATCAATAAAGTTCGATAAACGTAGTTTTTGCGTCTCTAATTACAGTATTAAGGTTTATTAGAACTCCAGTTTTTTTTCTAATGTAAAGAGTTGTATTTCCGTATAATCCGAGTTTTCGATAATCCAAAGGGGTCTACCTCGAATTATCTAGACTCTACTGTATATCAATAAATTATATCATCAGCAATAAACAAATGTTTTGTGCATTAATAATGTACGATTTAATATTTCAAGGAAACAATTCACTTTTTCCATGATTTTCAACTTGAAGGGTTGTTTATAAGGGTTGGAAAATTATTGAAAATCATAAATCATGCTTAAAAATGTAAAATATTTTTTCTACGGAACTAAATTATATTTCCACGAATAGAATGCTTAAATTTATCATTTTTCAGTTCTTGCAGAAGGAGTGTTTTCACCTTAAAATGAAAAAACACATGTCGAGCCATTATCACGTTTAAAAGTTAAGGGGAAAATGAGCTTCATTCTAAATTTTCATAGAATTCTGCGGTAATACCATATTTTTAACTTCATTGATTGAACTAATATAACTTGGTATGACTCGAATGAAATAGGCCGAAATGAATACACTGAAAATACGGTTCAGTTCATTTACCATAAACAAGATATTCAGTAAACCTCAGGTGAAAACTTCATTATTTCACTAAATATAAACAGATAAATTTATTAAATATAACTTTGCTATCAATATTCAATTTATTTTGTATAAATAGTTTATGTATAAAAAAGGTTTTCTTCATAATTATTTAAGGCAGCATTGTTGTATATTTGCCTGAGATTTTCCACTACATGATTATTAACAATTTTTTAAAAGTAAATGAAAAGGAATAATTGCAAGATAAGAAATAATATGTAGGGTATTAGGAAAATTCATTAAGGATATTTCCAATATAATTTACTTAATGCATTAATCTGACGAACTGACATGTTTATCGTATTGTTTAAGGGCGTGTCAATTATTTGAAAAATGATCAAGAAATGTAATTAGAGGGATATAGGTCTACACATCGGAAATTTGTATGGATAGATATTAGCAATTTTTCAAACATAATCAACGCCATGAAACGAAATTCGATTATAATGTAGATAGGAATTAGAAATCATACCTCCAAAAACGAAAAAATAAAAAAAAAATTTAACAGAACCTACTTAAAAAAACAACCCTAATAATCCAATAATAAAAACATGTGCTTTATCATAAGATTATTACCCACAAAATTTTGAAGTCGGCGCCGCAATTATGCTTTGTATTTGTTAGTCCATCAAATCTATTCCAAACATTTCCGAAACTATCAACATTTTGATTGCTTGATTTCCCATGATTAATTATAGCGAACCATAGTGTCTTCTCACGAAACAAAAATTGCATGTGTTTGATATTATAAGAGTATGCGGGACGATAATTGATCTTTGTTCTCGGCAAACACCATACACAATATCAGATTTTGTTCAGATAGGCCTATTCAGATATACAATACGCATATTTTTCGTTCAGATATACAGATTGTGAACAATTCAACCTTCTTTGAATGATTTACAAGGAATGTGATTATTGTAGATGCTTATAAATATAAGAGATAATATTTCCTTAAACCTTTTGTATCATACATTTAATAAATTTCTTATATCTGTAAGTGTATGAAACAAAAATGATTGAATAACCTGTTTATAACATAATTTATTAATCTATATGCCAAGGTGCTCCAACATCACGTAAAATCCCTCTATTTGTCACGTTCACTCAGGCTCAGACAAAGCCAACCTTCAGGCTGTTTGGACTCAGTATGTTAAATATGAGTCCAAGTATGAAATTCTGCTCCAACTTATGCGGTAGTAGGCTTATGATAAATTATGTTTTCGTTATTGGACAGTTATTTTTTACTTTTTAGTAAGTAGAAGTTAGACATACGGGTTGTTTTTTTAAAGTGGGTTCTGTTTTTTAAATAAAAAGTTTTATTAAAATTCGTTTTGGAGTAGGGACGCCAATCTTTTGTGTATAGAAGGCTAATAGTTCTGAAAAGATTTGCAGATTACTAACTCTTTCGTGTAGAGTACGTTATTCCTATTTATTAAAATTATCATTATTATGATTATGATTATCAGTATTAACGTTATTATTGATATAGTTATTGTTGCTACTATTTTTACGGCTGTTGTTATTATATGTACATTATTATTGTATTTATTATATGTAATATGTATATTATTATATTACTATTATTATTATCATTTTCACTATTATTATTATTATCATTATTAATATTGCTATTACTATTATGATTATGATCATTGTTATTAACAATATTATTGTTATATTTATTTTTGCTATATTATTATGGCTGTTGTTATTATATGTACATTATTATTGTTACTACTATTAATATCATTATCACTACTATTATTATTTTTATCATTATTAATATTACTATTACTATTATGATTATGGTTATTATAATAATTAAATAAAAAAACCCCTAACCACAATATAACTTTATTTATTCACTTGATGTACATTTCGATTACCAGGTAACCATCTCAGCTCATATCTATTCCGGTTAACTGTGTAAACGTTTTTACCAAACTCATCCCATTTGTCATCATCCATCTCAGCCATTAATTTTAATTGCAACTTGTAGGCTTCGATTTCCAAATAACTAAGTTTACTATACAAATATTTAATCTCTAAACTGACCCATTTATGCTTAGCAAACTCCAATATTCTCTCCGTACGGGGACTCATTAATTTAATTTTTATCCCATTTACAAAATTTGGGAAAATGTGTCGATTCTTACATTTTTTGAGAAAATTGATATACCTTTGAGAAAGTACTTCTGAAGAGGGTTACCTGGTAACCGAAATGTACATCAAGTGATTAAATAAAGTTATATTGAGGTTAGTGGGGTTGTTATTTAATTATTATAACATTAGGCCACAGTTGCTCAAGAAATCATTCAATTAAAAAAAAATTATGGGTATTGTTATTAACAATATTATTGTTATAATTATTTTTGCTATATTATTATGGCTGTTGTTATTATATGTATATTATTATTGATACTAATATTATTATCATTATAAACAATTTATATCTTCATCCCGTTGGCTTAGTTATTAATCTATCTATCTTCATATTAGGCCTATAATATTACACTAAAACTAATCCAATTCTCTAAAAGCACAAATGTTAATTTAGCACAAATACACATAGGCTTTGGCAAATACACTATGAAGCCAAGGTTTTTTTTCTAAATAAACTTCTGGTGTTCGGTTTATGTTCATAGCGTTGAGCTTAATCGTAAATTATGGATGGAAATTCATCTTGGAGAATAAGTTAGCAATATTGCAGAATGTACTACTAAATAACCAGCCAAAAATAACTAAAATAATAACTACTAATATTATTTTTATTTTTATTCTAACACTTAAACAGATAAGGCTCAAGAGAAACACTTAAAAGTGTCTTGGTCGAATAGGATGTAGTTGTCGGGACATACGTTGGCGGCTTGTTTTATAGGTTCGATAACGTGACCAAAGAATTTTAAGAACTTCCTTTAAATATAAGTTCTTGCAAGTGGTAAAGTTACTTTCAACATAATGTGGTTTCATGTAAGGTGGTTTAAAAGGTATAACGTATTCAGGTTTACTTATAGAAGGCATAGGCCAATCTAAAGGAAACTGTGTAATACTGAAGGCGCGTATCCAGCGACTTGCTTTGGGGGGGGGGGGCGATAGATGCATTATACTGTATATATATATAATATGTGTGTGTGTGCGCGCGCGCGCGTGCGTACGTGTATGTAAAAACATAAAACAGAACAAGTTTTTTCTACGCTTGCGTTAGAAATCGGTAACGTGATAAAGATTCGTAGCAAATTAGACTTTTTAATAAATAATTATTCCAGTGTCGATAACACTTATGGCTAGAGAATATTATTAATTTCATAATAAGCTATTATTATAAAAATGGTTTATTAATTAATATAAGTAGTTATTCTTCCAACACGAACAATTCCGGAGTCACTGCGAATATTACGCTTGCAAAATTACGTATTGAAAATCATATGTTCGAGACTAAGCGCTATCTGTTGTTAAAACGTTTAGACGTTTACGAGGGTATGCCGAAACGCGTCACATTTTCAAATTAAAAATTAAAATTTTATTTTTTATTTACAATAAAAGACGAATTAACTTAAGTAAAAGTCTAATTTAATAGAAAGTCCTAATTTAATAATATATTGTCAATTTTTAACCCAAAGTTCTTGAGGGTTGGGGATCGCCCCCTGGATACGCGCCTGTACTGTAAGTAGGTAGTGCATGTAATAACAATGGCAATAGAATGGCAAAAGACCCAACTCCGGAATATAGACTAAAATAGATTAAAACTGTTTGTTGCCAAAATCTTCAAAATAATATGAATACAAATCTATCGTATATTTTCTACACAAAATTGCTGATCTTCAACCATCACGGAAAAATTAAGTCTATCATAGCCTAACAGACTACTTTTATTGCGTAATTTTAAAAAACTTAATAAGCATAATTTTTGGTCTATAAATTCACATTATGTAATTCTTAATTAAATTCAGTTCATTAAAAAATATGAACAGTGTATTTAAAAATTGGTTATGCAATTATTTTCTGTTAATTGTGAAGTAGCGTAAATGTCATATTGTGTCATATTCATTTCTTCTTTTTGTAAAACCTTTTCGAAATGTTTAATTCTTTTTAACAATAAAATGTTTTTAACAAATAAAATAGCAACAACTCGATTAATTATCTAACAAGATTGAATTAAATTTTATTGTAAAAAGTATGGCCAAATTATTTTTTTTCGAGATAATTACTAATTAATTTTATTCAATTAATAATTTTAATATAAATTTAACTAAGCTAAATATATGGATTACGTTTTAATTGATATGTAACAAAAAGTTAAATTTTGATTAAGATAAAATAGCATATAATTTGAGGTTCAAATAATTAGTATTGTTGTACTCGAAAGTTAATTAATAGACTTGAGCCAAAACCACTCACCATTCACTTGATTGTAGAAGACAAGTACTGTGTACAGAGCGATTTCGACTACTATCATCTCGCCTCGTCTAGCTTAAAGTGACTTTTGCTATGGTTTTATTGCTTTGCTTTTAGTTTCACTAAACGAAGAATAACTCCCACCTCTAACTTCCTCACCATTCGAGTTAAAGCAGTAACATGCAAATAAAACTCTCTACACACTGAGACTTTCGAGGGGCGGTGTGAAGGACCCTGATTAGAGAGGTTCAGACTTTAAACAAAACAGACTAAAAACGACAATGTCAACAAAACCTTGTCGGTTTGTTATGACACTAAATTAAAAAATAAACTAAAATTTACACAAAAAAGTACTGACTTCCTTCTAAACCACTGGCATCATTTAGGAAACTGTCAGGGTATAGGCTAGTACTGCCATATTTAAACCATCCCGTATTCAAGAAAGATAATGTAACTCCACGACTCTTCAACTCTTTAATATTCCTGGTTTGCCCCAGGTATTTATTTTCACATGATGTGTTGAGCTGTGAACTGGAAAGGAATCTAGAGATACAATACACAGTTTATATATTTTCTTATTTTTAATATGTACAATAAACTAAACTGTCCTTATAGAATATTCTTTTTGTTTTTGTTTATTATTTTTTTTTTTAATCTACCATCACTTATGTTTTGTTTTCTATATACAGTACTTGAAACTGAAGTTAACAGCGAGAGGATTGGAAACTAAACGTATCCCAGAAAAATTATAAATTTTTAAACACTTTATTTAGGGTACAAAATTTAGGCTACTTATAAATGGGAAATTCTGTAGCAAATTTCATATTAGTTTCAAAAACTGATAAAAAAATTCAAATAATAATTGAAGATAGTTTTTCATAAGACGAGCAGACAGTAATCTGAGAGATGTTAATAAATATGTTATAAATTTTGAATAAAAACAACTTCTCTTAGCGATGGTCGTATATATAAAACTTTTGGAGAGGGCCTAAATTTACTATATCTTATAGACTACGAATCTGAATGGCATGTAGTAAAGACAGAATCGCTGTAGAGCAGATGGCGGCAACATGAACCACGCTCGCCGCTTGCGGGTCGCTGATGGTTCTGTGACGGCCCGCCACAAACGACTACACATAATTTTAATATTTTTTTAAAAGATTTGGTGTTTTTACAGCCAAATATTATTATTTTACGTACAAGGATGATTCACCTATCCATTGATTTACATTAATATTTAGTTATATTTTGTGTGAGCAAAAATGTGTTTGATTCGCAAAAAAATCAGTTATTCTTTATACACTGTAGTTTTCTTAATTTATCTAGTTTATTTCTCATTTTTTGGGAGAAAAATTTCATTTCCTCAAAAAAAAAAGTATAAAATGAATACAGTAATATTAAGTAAATTAAGTATATACTTAATTTGAGTGTAATAGGCTTTAGTACTTTATAATATACTTAAAATCTTCACAAAACTATAAAAATACGTTTGTTTATAAGTTAAATTATTATGCTGCTTATACATTTTTTGTGTTTTTATACATTTTCAACCCTTGTGCAAAAACATCATTTCATAGATAAACTTCACCCTTCCTTACTTTTCCTCCCGAGTAGCGTATACGCATACCAAGGGGGGGGTGGCTTTTTTGTTTTCGTAGGTAAGTACAAAACTGCTATTTTCTCTCAGGCGTGATGAAAAGGTTTTATCTGTAGATTCTGTAATAAAAGTTATAATCATGTCGATCAATTCGTTTTTGTACTAAAGTTTACCAACTAAAAAGTTTAAAACAAAGTTTGAAACTAAATATTTAGTAAAATCTTTGCAGTTGCCTATACTTTTCAATAGTGGTAAAGCTATTGTTTTTCAATTACTTTACCTTACAAGGACCCCGAAAGAAATCTTGCCCCCCCCTAAATGCTAAAGCCTAAGGCCGGCGCTGAGAATGAATTACTACTAATGACAAAACTACATTTGAAAAGGGAAAAGAAACATTTACAAACATTTAAAACATTTACAAAAAAGATTAACAGAAAAACACAAACAAGAGTTAAAATTAAGAAACAAAAATAAGAAAACAAAATATAGCATTGAAGTTTTGTACACAAATGCATATTACAAGTTCAATCATAGCCCTAGTTACTAATAATACTAAATAAAATAAATTTGAGTGATTTTTCTTAAAACTGAGGTAAACAGTAAGTCGTGTGTAGAACGCTGTCAGGTTCATAAAACTACAAACACTGAAAAACAACGTTGGTGATAAAAAATCCTGGTTGTGAAATGTATCTTTAATGCTTTCTGAATGTGAATTGTATTCATCACCTATGAATTTTCCTCAGTTTGTAGTGTTTTAAATCTAATTTGTTTGCGTTTTTAAGGCTTTCCCTTTAAGTTAACTAAAACTTTAAGCCCACGCATGATACTTTTCTATCAACTCCTTTTAATATCAGATTTCAAACATATTTCCCTCAAAATCCATCTTGTATGGTTTCTGTGAAGTTGGCCACTAAATCAACAGTGGAACAGTGGAAGCTGTCTGGGACCGTTTATGGTTAGAACTGTTGGAGAGTAGTCTACCTGACATAGGCGGAGTTACAAGTTTTGTTCTGGGAGGCACAAGATTGGCCTAGGGGGTATCAAATGGGTACGGGCGTACTCTCCCCTTAAAAACAGAGATCATTTAAAAGCTTGTCGATATTGAACCAGCATCCAAAAACTTACAATATATAGTATGTTTTAAACTATTTTTATTTATTAAGTTAGGGCATGATATTCAACGATATGTTTCTCGTAATAGGCTACACATATAGGCGGCTTGAAGACATAGCTTTTCACAAATTTAAATTTGAATTTTTCTAATTTTGCAAAGACTTTTAGTAGCCTAATAGTTTTTTTTAGCAAAAAACGAAAAATGCAAGTTTATAAGCTGTTTTAAAATTCCCTCTATTAGCTCACACTCTCCTTACACATAATCTTATACAAATAGTCAATAGTTAATAAAATACGTTTTTATTCATAAAATCAAGTTCAAATACTTTTTTTTTTTTAATCCATAGTGAATGACAATTGATGTTAATATAGCTTTTTTCAAATATTTATTCAATAATTAAATTGTACAAATTTGGAGCTCTAGATCGGATTCGAACTGAGTATCTTCAAATTCGAAGTCTATCTAACGCTTAGCACTCACCAACTTACCCATAGCTAGAATTGTATAATTCAAAGATATATATAATTTTTTTTTATTCCATTTGGTTGTCATCGAAGGTATTGTACAACCTTAAATTGTTGCCATGATTACCACACAATATCATAAATAATGCATTCATTAAATTAGTGAAATAATGCTCACTCTTTAAAAATGAATGAAAGAATAAAATGAACAAACAAACTCGATTATTAGTATTGAATCTTGCTTCACAAACGGACAAATCGAAAAGAAAGCAAAAAAACTACAACGCAATGCAAGCGACTAAAAAAAAAAATCGTAGGCTATACTCGTAAATAGTATCAGACAAAAATAATAGTCCAGTCATACATAGAAAGGAAAATGGAAAATCAAGGAAATTCGCTTTCTATTTAGGAACTTAATATTGTTATTTGGAAATATGTATACACATATTTATATTGATTCTAATTATAAAATAAAAAATATATATAATTAAATATTTCTTGGTTGACAAGAAGGAATTGACTTTAAAAAAATATGTAATACTTGTTTATATTTAAAAGAGTAGGCAGGCCTAGAACTTATTAACTACAGTACCATATATATATATATATATATATATATATATATATATATATATATATATATATATATATATATATATATATGCCTATAGGCCCTACACTATAAGTTTATTAGAATTACATTTAGATCTCCACGTTCAAATATCATATATTTATGAATAGTGAAATTGTCTTGGTAAAGTAAAAATTTGATAACTTATTTCAGCGACGAATGACAGCTTTTTTATATTATTTATTTATTTATTTTTCGTTTAAACCAGTATAGTTGCGTCTTTCGACATAATTTGCTATGGTGCGTTAATTTTACTATTTAAAATATAAAACAGGATTAAAAGTTATTTTTACGGTAAAAATAGGAGATAAAAAAATAATATATCACAAAATATACAGAAGGTAAAAAAATAGGTTGAAGAAAAAGTATTTCAACGTGATAACGTAGACGCTTTAAATCTGAATTTAAAGGCAATGATTCAAACTTTAGTATTTATGTGTTTATGTAATCAAGATCAAAATAGAGTGAGTCATGAATGTACTAAGTTAATTTATCCTTGAATTACAGTGTTTATTTCCAAACACGCTTTAACTGCTTGTAGTCGGGACTTACTTTTATAGTTCAACAATATAAAACGACTAGGTTAGGTTAAACTTAATGTTTACATTCAGCACAAGCTGATGTTAAATAAGATTAGATTTGTATAAACGACATATTATTACTTGGGGTTGTACTAAATGAAACAAGTTTGTAACCGAGGTAGCCTATAATTGTTGTCTGATGCTTAAAGCAAAATGTTAAGGCCCTAATTTTAATTTTATTTGGGAATTTTAGTCTGAATATTTTGTCTGTTTAACTCGACTTATAACCCTCCCTCAGAGAACAGGAAAAGTTTTTTAAAATAATATTAAAAAGCAACCAGAATATTTTCCTCTAACTTTTAAAACAAATATTAATAAGATTCACTGAACGTAATGGACTACAAAATTCAAGAAATATTAATAGTTCCTAAACTCTCTCTAGAAATATAGATAAACTCTCTCTCTAGTATAAATTTTTAAATTTGTTCAAAACTTGCGACTTTTCAGATAGAAGTTTCTTGATGTAATCATCTTGAATTCACTGATTAAACTAATTTTACACTACTTAAGTGAATACGTAATTGCTTACTTGCCGAAAACTTTAGGTTAGTTAGTATTCACTTATATATAATATATAACTTATAATATATAAAGAATATACAGGTCCCGGTATTTAGAAATGTGAATGTGGCATTTCAAAAAACGAGTAGAGTATATAGACTTAAGGCTGGTACAATAAAAAAACCATTATACCGCAGTGGCGGCTCATGGACAGGTTGCACGGTTGTGCAACCTCCAAACCAGAAATCAATAGAAAAAAGAAAATAAATTTATTTATTATGTAAGATTTGTGTATATTGATATAAGCGATTATTCATTATATAACATGATCTATCATTATAAAAAACAATCAATATTAAAAACGTCAGAACCGCAGTGACCATGATACCGTTCGGTAGATACTCTCCAGAAGTAGACACTCTCGTTCGGCCTGGTTGCAGGGAAACCACAACACTCAGTGACGTCACTTATAATGAAGAAAAGGCATTGGTAGGTCTAGATCCAGGGGTCTCCAACCTTTTTTACTCAAGTTCCACATCGCAAACTTTTGGAGAAAAGGCAGGCCGGCAATAATTCAGGGCAGAAAATCTAGGCAACCCCAACGCCCACCCCCCATACACCCACGACGTTTTTCCTAATCAAGAGCACAGTGGTGATTTTTGAGATTTTCTTGCTTAGTTTTTTACTTGTTTGCAGCTAGTTTTACACTTATAGAGAAAAGACGTGCCAAGTGAGAGACGAGTACTGTACTCATATTTAATGGTAAAAATGCTTATAAAGGAAATGCATAACCGAATAATTTTTTTTTCCCTATGCTAGCTTTTTGCGGGCCATAAAAAATCTGTTCGCGTGCCGGATGTGGCCTGCGAGCCGTAGGTTGCAGACCCCTGGTCTAGATAGACTAAAACTGCCAAGCAGTGCCGTAAGGATCTATATTAGGTTGCACACGGGCTGCAACCTGGGGAGTTTTCGGTTAAGATCCGCTCTAACCGAAGAGACGCATCTCCACTCTGCTCTGAGTTTGTTGACATTCTCAGTTAGGAATGAATTGAGATTGGTTTGGTAATAAGTAAACCCATGTCTTGAGATCTGGTGTTTTAATTCAGTAAAAATAAAATGAAAATTTCCTATAAATTTCCTTTAATAAAATAAATCACAAAGTATTTACTTTCCCTATAACAGCCTTTTGAGATTTTATGATTACGATTTCTTTGCCTTATAAAAAAAATAAAATAAAAAATAACACTTTTTTCGATCTGCAACTCCCATAGATTTTAGGCACCAGCCGCCACTGTTGTACTGTAATTTGTAGGTTACAGGTGTGGGAGGGTATCGCCAGTGGGCCCGCCTGTGGGAGGGTATCGCCATCTCCTCCGCGGCCCGTGGACGGTGACAAAATTCTATAGAAAGTAATTATATTAAAATTATTATTGTATCACTAACACGTTACCTGTAATATACTACTTCGTTCTTCGGAGTCGGATCTATTAGGGATATTACAGGGTTTCAGGTAGAACAGCTTTTACATAAACTGCAGCAAACATATGAGTAATTATATTTTCCTACGTTAACAAGTTCATTAAATTTAATTTAATAGGCTACAATGTTTCTTTGACTTGAAACTGAAGATATATTATAATAAAATAGATAGGTATTAAAATAAATTCTCAAGTATAGTTAATATTTCAAATAGTTCCTTAGTTAAATATAGACCCATTAGACGGATAGTTTCAACAGTGGATGTTCTGTAGGACCTTTTCTACACTGGATGCTTGAAGAGGCTTTTTATTCGGTCAGAAATAAAAATAAGAATGAACTTTTAGTAAAATCCTAGTACGGTTTACATTATATTACATATAAATATATTGAATTAATAAATACTATAGAGCACTGGAACAAGTAGAGTGCAACAGAATCGTATAGAGTTGTCTAATTAGTAAATTTTGCTCCAGATCCAAAAATACTGAACGGCTACGAAGATAGCCTCATATATTTCTAGTCCAGTAACTCATAAAGGTCTGATTTGACCTGTCTAACTCGAAAGACTGGTAACTTATCTCCCTCGAGTACTATTGCGCTCTGACGTAGCTATCGGAGCTAGTTGTAATTCCAGATAACTTTAAATAATGATATTTGTTTTACAAAAAAAATGTATCATAGGTTTATGAATCGAAGTACAGGTGGCTTGATTCTATTCATAATACTGTGACTCAGGGAGCAAAAAGAGACAACTAGGGCATAGATTAGCTTTTACAAAATGCGACGGAATCATAAATTTGCAAGTTACGAAATTAGAAGTGAAAACCTTTTTAGATACGTCAGCTGACACAAAAGGGTGAACTTACAAAGAAGAGGGCGGCCTGAACTGAAAGGCATCATATGATGGGGTATATATATACTGTATATATATACTGTATATATATATATATGTATATCAAAAACAACAATAATGTATATACAGTAAACTCCCGATTATCCGTGGAATAGGATGGCCCGGCAACGACGGAAAACCGAATTCCCCGGATAATCCGCTATGAACAAAGAATACGCAAACGATCGATAATCGATTATTATACCATAAGTTACACAAATAATGACCCCGGTTAATGCAATTCACAAATAATTTTCAGAGGACAAAATAAATACAGAAAATAATTTAAAATGACGATGTATTTGACGGATTATAACATGTACATTTCTATGTCTAACTATTTACAATACGTACATAAGTATATGTCAAAAGTAAGTATGTATGTACATATGTAATTTCCTTTACACATAATACTTTCATTTTTTAACAAAAAAAATCTGTCACTTTCGTCTGTTTTTTTGTGAGCATTGATTTAGCTTTAATGTGCGATCTAAGTTTCTTGAGAACCATTTTCTAGCACAATGTCTACTTGTGTCACAAAGCCATAAAGATCGATAATGTATATGACAGACATGGATAATGCATATGTCACGTCCTAGACTATTTATAGCCGAGATTAGCTGACATTTGTTTACAATCTTATGATACACATTAGGTTTTCGGGCATCCAAGGATTTTGTCATTGTCTCTTAATATACAGTAGTCTGCTCGCCCCTTTTATTTCGCTGACCCGCGTCGGGATGCTTCCTTTTCAATGTAAAAATTAGTACGTATGTATTTACATATCTATTCCCTTCATCTTAACTTCTATTAAGCCTTATATGTATTTACGTCGCAATTCACCGTTTGGAAATTTAAACACATGAATCTGATTGCAATAAAAATTGGATATTTGTAAAACAATGACAGACCCCGGAACAGTTACAGTTAGAGCTTGATGTTCTACGGCCTACACATAGAGAATTCGCCAAAATAAAATCTCCTTCTCTAGATCATGAGTCATTCGGTCACATTTTCTCTGGATTGTAACATCCAGCCGTAAAGACTCCTGGGCACACTACCAATTGTGTGTCAGGTTGGATGTACCCGTAATGCTAATATTTCTAAAAATATGCATGAAAATATATATACTTTTTCCTGAGATTCCCACTTTTCTCACTGAGACTAGTTAATATGTGTGCTGCCATTCAAAGTCCTGCCGCTTGTAAAGTGCTTTCAGTGATTAGGTTTTGCAAAAAACAAGCCTCGAAATAAGTGCCTTAATTTGAATCAGGGTTACGTTAAAAAATACCCTACAGACTAGCTTTAAAATGTATGAAATAAAAAATTTTCTTTCACAATATTAATTTTTATTTAAAAACCCGTTACTCAGGTTATTCTGGATTACCCCATATAATGCAGGTTTAAAGTATTAACCAGTGTAATTTTATACACTGATTAGGTATTAAAGTGTAATATATATTATAACATAAACATATGAGGCATATAGTATAATTTTAGTTAGCATTCAAAATAATATTAATCAGTACAAATTTTAAGAAAGGAGTGACTAAGAGTTTACTAAAGTACAGACAAAGAGGGCTTAACCATTGTGACATTTCGGGTGTAATCATAAATAAACCAGTGCCTTGGGAACCTATTGACAATAGAAGGCTGCATTATTTCTAAGGGTTAAGTTTTTCGGGAAACCAAGAATAGCATGGTAAATATCCATGTGAAAACAATTTGTAAAGCTGCGCGAGAACCACCATAATAACTGAATTACATAAGGAGGGATATTAAGCATGTTCTTAAAAACTAAAATCATCGGGCAAAGAGTGTTTTGGGGAACTTCAAAGTGTGCAGAGGTAGGGGGGGGGAGAGAGTTGTAAGCGATGTTTTAAAAGAGTTAAGGAAATTGTTAGATATTTATGTGTAGAAATTTAAAAATGCGATGAGAAATGATCTAGGCAGATAGAAAAAAAGGAAGTAAGTTAGTTATTGTGTATAAGTGCAGTGAAGCACTTAAATGGACAATGGTTTCATGATTCCAGGAACTCGAACAATAAGCGCAATCTTCTCAAGAGAGTTATAAATTAGTAAATTCAGAACCAATTTAAATTCATTGTATTTATAAAAATTGATTAGTATTTTTTCACCACTTTTTAATTTATAGAAGATTCTGTAGTAACAACCCGAGAGAAAGAGCAATTTAACACTGTATCTATTAACTTTATTAAAAAAAAAACCTTAAGCCTCAAGAGTCCCCCTTTATAGTAATTGTAGTATTAGTTAAGCAATCAATCTTTCACTGCATCATATTAATGTAATTTGGTATAATTTGTATAATTGGAAGTCAGATGAATAAATGTAGGTGATGTTAAATTTATATGATGGTTTAATTATTTAGATACTTGGAGGTGTGACTATGGAAAATTAAGGTAATTAAATATATAATCTAAAGGTAAATTATTTTAAATAAAGTATGATTATATATATATATAATATACTATATAACTATAACTATTAACTATATAACTATATATATATAAGAGTAGCTAAGAAGCTGATAGACTTACCTTAGTAATCTTGAATAGGCTCACATAATCACTAAAACAATGATTTATTCCAGACATGTTTATCCTCTGTCAGTCACACAGATCTTTTAGAAACTGAAGTGGTTCACATCAATATGCATAAACTTGTTGATAAATTTAAAAGGCAACTTATTTACTTCTTTAATGAAACCTTTAATTACAATTTTAGTCGATTTCATATTTATTAAAATGCACATTTAATATTTAAAAATAATTAATCTTGTAAATATGAGCATTGGGAAAACTATTTCTAAATGACAGGTGTGGTCGAAGGGAGAACTTATTGAAAAAACTCAAATACTTAACAAACATTATTTATTAAAAATAACTAATACAAAAACATAGCAAGCAATCTCATATTTTATCTTACATACTTTATAACAAACCAAAACAAACATTGACTAAGGTATATTTCTATACAATCCTAGTACTAGTGTAATTAGCAATGCCTTAACAAACCAATCTAAGCCTCAGATCATTTTTCATATTTTAAAAACAAACAATACACTCTTATTAAAAAATGTAAAATTTTAAAAGTTTAAATAACATTAATATTTATGTTTAACAAAAAAAATATGAATTATTACAGAATGCTTTAAAAACACCCCTTTCCATATTATATTTCTTAAGATAAAATAAAAAGTATACTATAAGAACATACCTAAATTCTGAACACTCATGAGAGAATCTTTTTTAAAACAAAGTTGGGTGAAGGAACACCAAATAGGAGATAAAAATAGGATTCAACCAATAACTATTGAAGGCACCTACGGCTTCCATCCCATACTTACACCATGAAGGAATACTCCAAGGCAAACAAAAATCATATCTAGTTAATCGACATCCTGGTTGCTCATGAGAATTACCTTTGTATGATATGAGTTAGGTAAAATTTAGGATAAATAATACACATGTAGGTAACAAACTAAACATTGATGCTTATCTCATCTGGGGGCTGGTCTATCTAATAACTTATTTTAAATAATTTTGTTTAAATATAGCATATATATTTCCTTAACTTGTTTATTCACAATTATCTTTAATTTCTACCACCAGGCTTTATTTATAATTCATTAAAACACATATCTCTTATCAACATAATTTATAGAAGAGATAAACTGAAGACATATTGAATAATAGTGCAGCATACAAATGTTATGGTACAAGTGTAAAGATCTAAGAGACTCATCATAACACTTACAAAAATATGCAATCAAAACAAATTGTTTACACAAAGATCAATAATTATTTTTAATGATTCATAATATTGCTAATTTTTTATCATGAACTGCTACAAAATTGTATCATTTACAGAACTGCATTAAATAGATCACCTTTACCCATAATACCCTAATTATGAGTATATATATAGCATCTCCAAGAAAAAAAGTTTATACATTTCTAAACTTCAGTAAAATATTGGTAAACTTTGTTAATGGCCCAACATTGTCAAAGTTCATTTCTTCATTATTTAATGTTAGATTTCCATTTATACTTTTAAAAAATACAACACAACACACAAAAATCTGTTGCTTGGTTATCAGCTAAAACAAAATATGTTTACTTGTAACGCTTCAATTTCAAAAAATGGGTTTAATTGTCACACCCCCTTGTTGATAAAATCTAAGCACTTCTAAACTATTGCGCATTAAATATTCACGATCGGGCTGATCTAGTGGCACGAGTTAATTTGTTGTCATATGATTGAGGCAACTAAATTATTGTATTAAAAAAGCATTTGCTTAGACATGAAAAAATGACATACACACTTGCCTACAGCACGAAGATGATAACACATTAACAAGGGTCAAGAGCACTAGACACTAAAAAAAAGTGACATGGTTTTCCAGAAGCAAGGACAGAAATGGATGACTAGAAAATGTCCGTATGCCTGCTAAACACATTTTGTAGGTATGAGATTTTTTTTTCAGTGGTAGGCAATGGGCTAAGGCATTTGTGTTAAACAGCCACTTATATTACACTTTACATATTTTCAGAACATGTCACCTGCCATTTAACAAAAAAAAAGAACATGAATAGGCCACTATTAGTGCTTTTAAAATGTTATGTGTGTTTACTAGGTTGTTTTTATCCACCTGTCATTCAAATCTAGTTAGGACAATCTAAAGTTAGTTTAACACATTTACCTTGGTCTCAACCCACTTTGGGTGATGCAGTAACAACTTGACTTGAGAATTTTCAGTATTTGGTTTAGCAACTGAAGTCAAGGAATTTGTTATGCTTAGCACACACAGGAGCACGCTTATGAAGTTCTTATGTTTAGCATATTGCTTTCTCTTGTTTAACACTGCTTCAATTTTGCCCCGACTGATATGAACAAAGAGTGTACAAACCATTTGAGTTAAATAACTACAATACATATATACCAGACATGGCATTTTAATATTTTAACCTCTTCGTAACAATTGTTTAGCTTATTCATATATGTACAAATCTTTGTAAGTTTAAACAAATTCTTATGTTAGGAGCATTTAATAGTTATTATTAATATTTCAAGCCCTTGGAGATTAACATTGTTTTAAACTCTCAAACTCACACAGCCTTTTTTTCAACTGTAAAACAATTAAATTTACAACAGCATAAGAATACTGTGAACATTGTTGTTTGTGTCTTTCAGCCTTTAGGGCAGGAATGAAATGGAGATTGATGTTGGCAACTGTAAGTATTACATACTGATGAAATTTTCTATTTACAATATGGTCAACATCAGATAGTGAGGTGTTAATAATATGGATACAAACTTGGGTTCAGAAGGATTTGGTATTAATTATTCCAATGAGAATAACAATGGTATAATAGTCTAAATACAAATCTATCCCTCTTGGATGATCCTTCTGCATATTTCTTAGATCTTGATTATAGGAGTATTAGTAATGTCCTGTTGAGATGAATCAACAGTCCTCAGCTAAGTTACATTGAGCTTAAGGTTGATGAATTAATCATGAAATTGAATGTCCAGAACAAAATAAACTTGAAAAACAGGTAAATAAAGATAATAATGTTGAAGATTATCAAGTGAAGATTATCAAGTTAAGATTATCAAGTGAAGATTATTAAATGTTAAGGTGACTTGAATGATTTTAGCTTTATGCCTCCAGAAACATTTTGTGTGACTGAAGCTGCTAATGACAGGTTTTTATAGTTGATCACAAGTAAGCTGGCATATGACCTCGAAAGGTGAGCATAGGTAGGGGGAATAGTAGAGGAAGCAAAAAAAACCATTCCACAGACATTATAATATGAGGGGTAGTATTTATATTACAATAATATAGATTTGGCAAGGCCAAAAGGCAGCTATAAATATTATTTAATTTGAATTGTGTTATGTGTGTGATATGTATTAAGCAGATCATTTATATAAAGTTTTGAACAAATTAACTATATCAGTTTTCTAAACGACTACAGAACCTGCAATTTCTTACCGATGGCCTTTGAAGCAACACCTATTCTAACCTTAGACTATAGTCCAAGATAATAAATACACAAAAACCTCCTAACCACAAACTTTCTTTATTTTACCTTTATGTACATTTCAGTTACAAAGTAACCATCCTCAGAGGGATAACATACAAAGACTTATTAACGCTAGAAAAATATCTTATTTATAATCTAGGATAAGATTAAAAGATGAAGAAATTTTAGTTTCTTTTGATGTTTTGTTCTCTGTTTCCAAGTATTCCGGTAACGGAAACTTTAAATTTGTTAAAAGAGTTTTTAAATGAGAATGATGTCGATATTTAAAGAGTTGACCAGTTTGTAAAATTAACTAATTGTTGTATGAATAATAATTATTTCCAATTTAATATTAATTTTTATAAACAAAAAGATGGTACAACAATGGGAAACAGCCTATCACCTTTTTTAGCAGAACTCTTTATGAGTAATTTTGAATTAGGACTGAAAAAGAAACTTAAATATTTTTCTCGTGTCTGGATAAGATACGTTGACGATATTTTCCCTATATTTAATATTAAAGAATTTCAAATAGATCCACTTCTAAGGATCATCAATGATCAACATCCTAATATTAGATTTACTTATGAAATCGAAAAAGATAAACGTGGTGTTTATTGTATTAGAAATAGAGATAAAATAGTTTTTGATATTTATAGAAAGCCAACATCCAAAGACAGATTTATTCCAAACGAATCCAACCATTGTAACCAACACAAATTTGCAGCTTTCAATTCTTTAGTTAATAGGTTGATTAATATTCCTTTGAGTAAAGGACATTTTGATATTGAATTAGAACATATTAAAAGTACAGCAGAATTTAATGGTTATGAATGTAAAATTATTGATAATACCCTTAGGAAGCAAAAGATTAGGATATTTCGGAAAAAATTAACAACATTACCTTTGGAAACTAAAGAAGAAAGCCGTTTTATTAGTTTACCTTTTGAAAAAGTTTTAACCAAAGGGCAGGAGGGAATTTTTAAGAATGTTAGATTGAGAGTTGCGTATAAAAATCATAATACCTTAAAAATTTATTAGGTAATGCTAAAGATAAAGTAGAAACACTTGATAAATCAGGGATTTACCAAGTTAATTGTAAGGATTGTGATAAAATGTATATTGGGCAGACCAGACGAAAAGTAATAACTAGATTTAAGGAACATATTAGGGATATTAAATACCAAAGATTTGATAAGTCTAGTATTGCTGCCCATATTTTAGAGACCAATCACAATCTAGTCAAGTTAATTAAGAATGTTAGAACTAATAAATTGTTAAATAGTTTCGAAAGTTTAAACATTAGTAAACATAAACCTGAGAATTTATTAAATTCTGATAGAGGTCCTATTCCTCATTCAATTTTATATTCATTTGTTAAATAGGATTATGATTTTTATATTATATTTTGCGTCGGTTATAATTTCAAAAAAAAAAAAAATTATTCATTGTATTTTTAATTTATATTTTAGTAAGTTGATATCTTGCTTTCACTCAATGGGCGTGGCTACGCCTTGTTTAAGAGGCGGGGCTGCGGCGGTCGGAGTGGGAGTGACTAGTTCTGTAGATCATAAATAAGGTATTTTTCTAGCGTTAATCAGTCTTTGTATGTTATCCCTCTGAGAATGGTTACTTTGTAAGTGAAATGTACATAAGGGTAAAATAAAGAAAGTTTGTGGTTAAGAGGTTTTTGTGTATTTATTATTAAATTCAATCACAGTATATTCCTAATAGCCCAAGAAGTTGTGAATTGAGTCTAATTTCATAGGTTATTTTTTTTAGGGGTTTGTTCTCTCTCTGCTCTTGTTTAATGTGTATAGCAAAAACATATCTCAAGAAGCCTTATTGACACAGAATGCTGGAATTACTATTAAAATGGAAAAGTTATTAATACGGCATAGAGTGATGATCCACTATTAGTGACAAACAGCGTAAGAGACATACAGTATTAATTTAAATCTGAGAATAAGAATGTTATGTTATTACATGTTCTACGTGCTATTATAGAGTAAAGAAGCTTGGACTTTAAAACAGAAAAACATCAACACCATAGAAGCTTAGGAGAAGTATGTTGTATGAAAATATAGAGGATATGAATATAAAGAGTAACAAATGAGGTGGAATTGGACAAAAATGATGTAGGAACACAAATTAATTAAAAAAAAGGTGGCATTAAATTAAATTAGAACATCTGCGCCATATAATGGGGGAGGGGGGAATACTTACTTTTGCAACTCATAGCCCAAGAAAATATCAGAACAAAACATACTGAATGGACAACAATCTACTGGATGCAGAATCTCAGTGAAAGATGCGGCTGATGTTAAGATATGTTTAGAGCTGCAGTTAATAAAGTAAAAACAGTGATGAATATTTCCAGGGCTTTCCCACTTATAACATAAAAGATATTTAAAAATTAAAATATGTATCACAACAATATTAATAACTCTACTAGTTAACTACTTGTTAAAACTTACTAACTATGATATGTTAACCCATTTCATTATGTGTATTTACGTCACTGAAGTTGAAACATGTAGCTGTGGATAAAGGCAACTTATTTTAACAGTTCTGAACTTTTGGAAGTGTACTTAGTCATTGATTTAAAGCTCAGTAATATTTTTACAGAGTAATTTGCAGCAGTAAAACTTAAAACACCCAAAACCTATTACAAATATATTTCTACATGGCATTTCATAACGAAAAAAACACTTGTTGAAAATAAATTTTACAGAAAATAGCTACTGACTTTGGCATAAATTAATTACATTTTCGACTTGAACTAAAATTTACATGCCTACTTCTATAGTCAATTCATCCTATTTTACACAAAAAATTAAAAATAAAACCCATTATAATAGTAAAAAAAATAAAAATAAAGCATCTAATCAGTGCTATGGGATTCAATATTGCAATAGTTTATTACTTCTATAACAAGGCTTATTCAAGATATTGTTCTGCAAGAATTATGATGGAATCAATTTGCATATTAGTATTTTATTACTTTAAAAAGATTCATGAGGAAATTTTATTGGCGTACACTTAAAGTAATCTTAGCATAATAAGGAATACTATACTATAACTTTATAAATTATTATTATAATTATAGCTTTTATTAAGTTTCAAGCTCGCGTTATTTATTAACTGAAATATTTGTGTATGAAGTTTCAAAAAGTCAATATACAAAAATTTAGGTGTATTGTTCTTGTAAAATAGTAATGCGACCCCTCAAGAACATCAAATTCTATACACTTGTAATAAATATGTTGTACTCATACTAGATTGTGATTAAAAAACAAAGAACATAACAGACAAAAGTTTATTTAAAAATATATATAATTTATTTGTTTGTTTCAAGAAATATATTTTGAGCAATTTTAAAGCTGTCTTTTATGTTTTTAGGCTATTTAAAATGTTAAATCAGACTATTCTGATCTCTATAATAGAAAAATAAATAGACAACCTTCATTTTGATGAACAAGTTAGTTTTTTTCATTCAAATATAATTACATGAAATACAAAATTAATCCATTTTAAAATCTAGTTTATCAAGAAATTAAATACTAGAGACCATTGAAATAGTCAAAATTGATTCTTTTTTCCACTTTCTCATGACTCTTCTAGTTATGCTCCAAGCTTCATCTGTCATTTCAGTTTTCTATACTAATATGTAAAAATCTAATGGTGTCTGTGTGTGTGTTCCTCAATCACGTAAAAATTACTTTACCCATTAAGCTGAAATTTTACATGGACATTCTTAGGGCCCCTGATTAATACACAGGGCTATTTTTATTTAGAAATTCCATCAGGGCACCACAATACTGGCCTTGAAAACCCTCTTAACACTCAATTTCCTATATTACATTTAATACTCAACTTGGCTTAATCAGCTGATAATCACTTGTAATAGTCACTTTTAAACACATTTAAACAGTTGACTGTAATTGTTTGTTATTCATCTTTAAGTGTACATTACAAATATTATGTTACAAGCAGAAGTTTTTCCTCCCCTTGGTATAAGACTATAATCAGTAAGTTTATAGTTTGATATATTTATTGGCAACTAATCTATACTATTATATAAAAGTCTAATGGTGTCTGTCTGTGTTTATGTATTACTCAATCATTAAAAAACTACTAAACCCATTGAGCTAAAATTTGGTATTTATATCCCGTTTCCACGTGTTCGATTTTAGCGAAAAAAGTTATATGCCAGAAAGTCATCAGTTATTAAAAAAATTATGAAAACTCTCGCTTGCGCCCCAAAAAATTACAATTTTGGAAAATTGTAATTCCCCCCAAACATGGTGCTAATAGTCCTGGTAAAAATGCACATAGCCCACCCCCAATACAATGCATATAAAATGAATCAAAAACACATCCATAAGTTATATTGTTATTGCCACAGAAGGTTAATTTCATATACCTATGAAGTATCCAGTCACAATAGATTTGGTTGTAATATTATACATTTATATGTGCACTTGTAAGGTTAGAATAGAGATCTCAAGACAAAGTTTTACTCTGCGGAAATAGACATATAATTAGGTAATGTTGTATAAAATTACAACAAAATCTATCGTAACGGGAGATTTTTTAGTTATATCAAAATAAATGGAAACGTAGTATGGTGCACCACTGATAAGTGGACATAGTACTTCTTACTACTCTGCACTGAATTTTTACCCAACTTTAATTTGATAGAAATGGTATTTATTTCCCTGAGCAAGAGTTTTCATTATTATTAGATTTTTTTGTTTTTTTTGTATCAATGATGACTTTCTGTGTTGCCCGGTATAATTTTTTCCCCTAAAATTGAAAACGTGGGAATAGGGAATATATACCTGAAATTTCACATGAACATTCCTAGGATCCCTGGTTAACACATAGGCCTAATTTTATTAAGAAATTTTATCAGGACACCACCCCACTGGCCTTGAAAATCCCTTAAAGGTAGCTTCATCAATTATAGTTTGATGTATTTATTGGGATTTAATTTCAGTAAATTAAATCAACTCAAAAATTCAAATACAAATTCAATCAATACAAATATTTGTCAACCCCGTACGAAGGACGGGTACTCTGCTAGTCACTTTATAAATAAGGCTTTTTCTAATAAAAAAAATAACAAAAGTTGATTTTTTTTCAAAATTTGTAATATTTGGGAGTTGACAGAAAGTTTAATTATATTCAAGGCATTTGGCGAGTTACTATGACAAAAAAAATAAGGCCAAAACGTTGAATTAGTAACATGTTCCATGGAGGGGGGTGATACTGCTATTTTCCACAATTTTCCATTTTTGGAATGTGAGAGGGGGTTTTCATAATTTTGTTGTATTCCTAATGACTTTCTACATCCCCCATTATATTTTTTTACTATAATCGATTATATTGGGATTGGGAAATAAATAACAGTGCAAATTAAAAATTAAAATGAACCTTTTGAACATTGTGGAGTCAACCTCTCACCCTAAGTAAAAACTTGGAGCAACAGTGGTGTAATTTTTTTTATTATAAACAAATAAAACCTTTTAACTACAAAAACCTTTTATTCAAATCTTAATGTACATTTTGATTGCAAAGCAATCCTCTTCAGAGTAAATTACTATAAGACTAACTCTTGCACTAGATTACTTTGCAATAGAAATGTACACTAAAATTTTTTAATGTTTTTTGTGGTTATGAGGTTTTATTGAATTACAACAATCCCTGAATAGTTTAAATATTTTATTAAATAGGTTTAACAAGTATTCATCAAAACAGAGTACTTTTGCAGTTCATAGTATTTCGTGAAATATATAATAAATTCAACAAAACTACTTGTAAACTCTAGTAATCAATATAAGATGGAATTTTTAGCAAAATGCGTCATAATTAGAATTTTGTGGACCACAATCCTAGCATAAAATAAAGGTCTCTGCAAAAGGACTTTACCAAAAAATTAATTCAATTCAAATCTAAGAAACCATAAAAAAAAGAAGCAATATGACACAATAAAATTTTCTAACAACTTTTTCTAAAGAAATAATGAAAACATTTAAACAAAGAAATCATGAAAGAATCTGTAACAACTTCAACTTTGAAAACTGGTCAAAACAGCAATACTCAAATTAAGGTCTATTCAATACGTTCAGCAACCTACATTCTGCTTTAGCTACCAGATAACTTATCTGTGCTAACAAATTAACAAGAGACTAAACCTAAATTTTGAGATGCCAAGATTAAAATAAAATTACCACAATAATTTCAGTTTTCAAGCCTTTCAATTTTAAAATTTAACTGTTCTTGTATTAAATGATCACCCTTTTAAATCACTATAACTTGAGAATTGAAAAAGTGACAATAAGTTGTATAGAGTGTTTGGTTGAAAAAGATTTGAAGAAATAGGAAATATCAGTGAATCCCAAACACAAAATTGTATCAATTTATATATATATATATATCTTCACTGAATGAACTTCATTCATAGTGTAGCACTGAAAGATATGCAATATTTATTTTGCTATTAAGAAAAGACGAATTAATAAAAGTACTAAATTTATTTTGAAGTATTAATTTATAACATTCAAATTTATCATACAGTTTTGCTTTTTTGTTTTTTGTAACTAAATATTTTACAAAATATTATCATATTACAAAATCAATTCAGTAATATCTTATATATTATGTTTAACAAAACCTTTCCTACATAAAAAAGAAACAGTTTCAGAATTTTTACAAAGTATTAATTATTAACAAATTAGTAATTTTTATTTGTTCATTTTGTCAAACAATATTTGTAGTAATACAAATATTTGCATTATTTTAACACACACATTCCACCAACACACACACACACACACAAATGTCAAGAGTCAGTTTATTTTAACAGTGGAAGAATACCGTTTATGATTTATATATTTTATAAAGTTGTGGAAAATACTAGCTAAACTGTGGAAGAATGTATAAAATTTAGGATTTATATATTTTATAAAGTTGTGGAAAATACTAGCTAAACTTTAAAAAAAAGGCACGCCATTTAATATCATAGAAATATTAAAAACGTTCTGTTTACTGCAAAATGAGTACAATTTGGTTAAATTTCACACAATAACTTTAATGATGACTATACTAAATACAGAGTATTTAACAAAATTAACAATCAACAATTAATTATAAAAACCATTAAATTTAAATATTATCTTTTAAAAAAAACTGTATTAACTTTGGTTTTGTTTATAAATATATAACAAACATTTAATTATAATTTGGTGTTACTAAACAAAATTTAAAAGTAATGCTTACAAATTGGCTACAAAAATCAATTTTTTATAAAATGCTGTAAAAATCCATAGCTATGGGAAAATTGATATCCTACAAACAAAAACTAACTGTAATTTTTAAAATGGCAGAAGCAACAATATAATTTAGCTTCATATTTAAATGGACAATATTGCAACTTTCATCAATTACAAATTACAAACCCTTTCATTACTTAGTATATGTTTCCCTTTGGTATGTTAATCTGAATTTCCAGAAAAAAACATTTTACATGTTACAGATTTGTGTAAAAGAGTGGATATACAATGAAAATTCATAAACAATATCACAAAATTGTAATTGCAACATTTTTCTTTCTAATTTTAAAAAGTAAGGTATATTTAAACACCAAAGATTCTCTAGATTTAAGGTCTAAATTAGATATACCTTCTATAATCACAAATTATCTTGAGGGAATTTTTCCTTGTTGACCAAAGTTGTAGATATGTAACAATTCAGCTTGAAACTGTTCATAATAACAAATATTCAGTTTACCTTCTTAGTGGCTATTTGTTAAAGTAATAAATAGAACACCAACATAACCTCTTATTAAATGGTTTTATTATAGATAAACATGTTTCAATGTATATTTAAATAAAACAGCTTTAATTATAATTTATAACTATAAGTATGTCTATCCTAGTTAATATTCTTATATATTGTTATTTAAAACAATTTTTCTAGCAAATCAGATTAACATACAAACACTTTTTCAGTTATACATAAAAACAAACGCCTTGTTGCAACAATATGCAATTAAGTCTTTGTATAGGTCTAATCTTGTTTTTATTTTCTTTCTGTTGTTAAATTTAAAATTTGTTTCCTAAATAACTTTAAAATATAAGGGTAAACGTTGTTATAGGTTTGAATTAGTAAGCAGTACATCCATTAAAGACGTTTATCAACTTATAATAAATGAAAATACAACTTAATTTGTTATTACTATTTTGTAATACATTTTTTTTTAATTTTTAATAATGAGAATCTTTTTAATCATTATGTATAATAAGAAAAGAAACAAAACAAATAAAAAACTAACACCTATGAGCAACTCCTTATCTTAACATATACAATAACTGTACATTGAACAATCAATATACTAAAAGGAACACCAATTCTATTAACCTCTAGTTACCATTGAGAGATTTTGTGCAAAAAATCATTGAAAAAGAACTGAATTCATATTTGGGAGCTGAACCTTGGGCGAGGAAGATCTCCAAACACTGCATCTCCATGAACGCTTTTTGCTAAAGCTTTGATGCTAGCTGCAATATCCATTGGATCTTGGGGAGACTAAAAAATAAAATTAAGGACCTTAATCTATGTTAAAAAAAGGCTTTACTATCATACTTAATTTTGATTTAGTCTAATTTTTTTAATGAGTTTTAATCTTAGTTCTTTCTATTATATACAAATAATTTTTAACTAACTTAATTAATTAATTACTCAACTGCTTCCAAGTTTGTAATCTTGTATATCTTTATACTTAGGCATTTTCATTTTCTGAGTAATAAATATTTTTTCTGAAATAGAATTAGCTAACTGCTTACCCTAGTTATGTCATCAGAGTATGTATCATCTTCGTTCATTCTAGCTTGCATAAACGTTGGCACATTTACTGGTAAAGATTTGGCATAAGTAAACGATCCCATCCTACGAGGTATATGTATTCCTTCATCATGACTTCCAGAATCTGTAAGAGAAGATTAAATTTAATAATGTGGCTAAACTAAAAAGTAAATGGTAAAGACATTAAAAATTATTTTTTAAATTCAAAACTTAACCTTTATTTTCAAAGTTGATTTTTCCAGTTTGGGCTGAGACATCATATTTAAACATTTTTTTTAAATGGGCAGTAGAACAAAATTTTCATGTAAATTATTGACTTGTTTCTATGTGCAATAGAATAATTTGATGATTTGAAATAATTTTGTCCCTTTTTAAACAATTTTGTCCCTTGTTTGCCAAAACTATTGAATAATAGAATACAAACACCTACACATAATTAATTAAAATACTTAAAACACATCATTTTTAAAGTTGCTTGTTATAATCATCCTGAATACACTGATTAAACTATAATTTAACTAAGTGAATAAGTAAGGGCTTATTTGCTGACGTGTTTCAAAACAATCGTTCATTTTACGAAGCAAGGCCTCTAATTATGTATTTTTAATTGCTGTTTCAGTGTCCAAAATGATATTAGACATTTGTTTGTGGTTGTATTTTTTGAGGTATAGGTTATATTTTAGGGAATAATGTTAATTCGTTTGTATGAAATTCAATATTTGTGGTGTTGATGGTATGCTGGTGAAATTGATGGTTGATAGTGATATTGTTTTGTGTTGCGAGGTTTGTGTAGTTTTAGTTTTTGCTTGTTTCTAATGATTTCTAGTTGTTTGTATGTATAGTCGTTAGTGTATTGAATTACATCTTTAAGTTCCGTGTAGTGTAGTATTGTTATGAGGGTTTGGTGTAATTTGTATAGGGTGTTGTTGAGTTTGTCTTTTTAGCATATAATTGTTTGATGATATTTTTGATATATATTTTCTGTGCTTATGTTGTTGTTTTTATTGCAACAAGTGTTTTGTTATTTATAGTAATTTTGGCATATTTGGGAGTTAGGTTATGTATGAGCTATTGTGTATTAAAGGAAATGTGGAGGGAAGTTTTGTAAACGTTGCGTTTTGTCAATCGTTAAAGGTTGATTACTGATGACCATTGGTCGCTATTAAAGTTGCTTGTTGTAATCATCTTGCATTCACTGATTAAACTATAATTAAAAGATACTTAACTAAGTGAATACATAAGGGCTTACTTGCATTTCGAAACAATCGTTCCTTTTAACGTAACAAAGCCTCTACTCAAAGAGACTTTGCTTTGTAAAAGGAACGATTGTTTCGACACGCAGCAGCAAGTAAGCCCTTAGGTATTCACTTAGTTAAGTATCTTTTAATTATAACATAATTTTCCCTAATAAAATTAATGATGATACTGTTATATCAAACAGTTTAAAAACACACAAAAGCAGTACTTTGGAAGTCTTCTGTAATACATATAATTGATATATTCTCTCAGAGATAACTGGCTGGTTTAGTGAGTATTAATTGCAATTTGTTTCTATACTTCAAAAATCATCAAAGATAATTTATGTAAGATTGCATTACTGCTCCTTTTGGTTGATAAAATTAAAAAATCATATCCTGGGTACCATTTGGTAATAGGACTGTTATAGTAAACATAATAGACTAAATAATAGATCCCAATATTAACAATATTATTAATAGATAAATAAACAACTTACCATCAGTATCAGTCAATTCTTCATCAGAATGAAAAGTGTCATTTAACTGGTCTTCCATGCCCTCTAGAGGAAACAATCCCTCAGCATCTATTGATGGTTTCCTTCCATTTGAACCAATGCTCTTACTTGGTCCACGAAACTTGTTTGTTACCTATAATATTAATCTTATATAAATATATTTATAAACAAAATAAACAATTTTATATTCTGATACATACAATTAGGGATGGGCCGATTCCGATTCTCGATTCCAGGAATCGTCGATTCTAGGTGGTATCGAGGAATCGTCGATACTCGATTCTTCATCATAAAAGTGTCGATTCCGATTCCTATTTTGTTAACTATTAAGATATGTGTGTGGAGTAATTTATTGGAAAAATAATTAATTACCAACTATATCTTATTTATGTATTGGTTGATTTGAATGAATTAAATGATTAAACTAAACGAAAATATAACGAAAATATTATTATTTATGAAGCAACAGCAATCAAGATCGTAACCATTTCTGGTCGTTTGACATCGCTCGTCTCTCTCTCTCACTCTCACTAGAGCGTGTTCGATATTCTCTCTCTCTCTCTCTCCCCCACGTGTCTTACTGCCACTGATTTATAGATGTCAGAACAAAACACAAAAAAGTACAGTAAAAACTCGATTAACCGTGGCCATGATGGTTTAGCGAATAGATGGATAACAGAAACACCGTATTATTCCTCCGAAACTTAACCTCAATAAATTATATTATAGACAGATATCACTCTCACAGTAAAGTAATATATTTCGGAGCGAAAAGAAAATAAACACGATTGTAATATCAAATGAAACTATTTATTACATGATAAACAGATCCGCACAGTAGCTAAAAATGTAGCAAAATAATGTACAGTAATATGAACTTACAGGTGAAATAGTTCGTGTAGTTTAACAAACAAAGCGAACGCGTCACTGTACCTTAATACTTTAGCTGCCGGCCATAATATCGCGTTTTCATAGAGAATTTCCAAAATATTTTAAGCTCATTTTTAAATCATGTGTTCTTATACTTTGTTCCCCTATCATATCTAAGTATGAATATACGATTCTCATCATAATATTTATAAAAATACGTGTCGGACCAACTGGCCCAACATAGTTTTTTCCTACCGTAAATGAAACGTAAATAAACTCTGTCGGACCAATTTACCCGACATTGTTTTTGATTTAATTAAATTTTGTTATCTGTGCAACACTGTTTTGATATTATTTGTGTTTTGTGTCAGCTAGAAACAACAAAACCATAATTTCATGTCCCGGCTACCCAAATAATAAACTGACTGGTGATAAAAGTGTTTTTGCGCCTATCACTAAGACAGGTACACGTGTCACATGTGATTGATTTGTGAGTTTATAAATATTTTGAATATAGAACTAAAGTGTAATATATTCTCTCTCTGATAAGTAATGCTACAGGTCCAGTAAATACTATCCAAGATTCATATTAAGTAAAAGTTTTAACACCAAATAATTTACTTGTTAAGGAATTTACGTTATAATTTACTTCCTAGTAAGGATGAGTTTATCTAAGTGTATCAATGTTTGTACTTAACTTTCACAAAGTCCGTTTTTAAGGATTATTTTACAACTAAATATTTAGTCAATATTTCCGACTTACTTTTAAGGTTTTGTGAAATTTTGAAAACAGTAGTGAAAATCATCACAATACGTTATAACAAATATGTGTGTCGGCCCGTAACTACGGACAAAAAGCTCTTAGATTAACATCATGTTTTTAATCCCGTCGGCGTTTATCTATCAAACAAAAACCATCGTAAATACATCTGTAAGTAGTGTGAAGCTTGTTGTTAAATATTGTGCCTTAATTTTTCCAAAAGTAACAACACCAGCTGAGTAGTACTAATAAACATAAAGCGTTAAGAGGCCCGACGGTATACGGTTCAGGGTACTGGCCGTCGCGTCAATTCGATGACGGTTAACAGAAACTGACGGTGGAAAACCACATAATATATCAAATATGAAAAAGCACTTAAACAACATTCATTTTGCCCAAATTTATCAACAAAAAAGATCTATACTTGAAGAAACTTTATCCTCAAACACAGGACCTACAAGTGATAGTCGGTTAAAAATCAACTGGGATTGAGTAATAAATACAAAATAGACCTGAATCAGTTGCACTTGTTCCAGACACCTGCAGAAAAAAAGGTCCCACCAGATGTGGAGAAGGTATGCCCCACTAATCCAGAATGTTGGGGAAGAAGGTACCCCAGGGGAATTGACAGTAGAAGAGGAAGTAAACAATTATCTGGGGGAACCATTAGCCAGTCCAGATTGTGATGTTGGGAAGTATTTGGCAGTACAAAATTAATTTGCGTTTAAAATGGCAATAAAATACCTGTCTGCCCACTCGCGACAGTGTTTTCTGAAAAACCTTTCTCAACTTCAGGAGCTATATGTGACTAGCGATGAAACTAGCTTGACCCACAACGTGTTCAAATGCTTGTGTTTTTGAACAGAAATGTACATTACCTGCCAGACTTTTAAATATTAAAAACTATCCTATTTGTATTATTTTTTTACTTTTTATGTTGTTCGTTTGTTTTTAATTTTTGTTTTGTTTGAGAGACAATGTAAATAGGCTTAGGAAGTTTTTCAAACATCATAAAATAAGTAAAGTTCACATTTTTAACTTTAAAATAAGTCATTACTTTAATCTGATATGTTTTTATGTTTAAAAAAATTCCTATTGATAAACCAAGGTTAAAGGTTTTGTGTAGCCTATTACATTAAAACAGAACTTTTAAAAGGTTTTGCCATATGACCAAGATGTTACCTAAATTAATTATTAGAGATTTAGAATGTAAGCTAATATAATTTGAAAGAATCGAGAATCGAGAATCGACTAAAGAATCGAGAATCGAAAGGAAAATTTTAGAATCGGAATCGGAATCGAAAATTTTAGGAATCGACCCATCCCTACATACAATATACAAGAATACTGTTTAACAAATACAGTACTATAGTTAAAAAATAAACATTTTCATCAGCATACAATACAAAAACATATTCACAGAAAATAATAGCATTTACTACAAAAAATGTTCACAGAAAAAACAAGTCAGTCTTTTAAAAAAATACAGACATTATGAGTATAAAAGTTAATTTTAAATTGATTATTCAAAAATAAATTATGATATACATTTTTCCAAACATATAATTTATTATAATTGTAAGAAAAAGAACAATCAGGAACAAAATATTTCATAAACCAACTTTCATAACAAATTTATTTCAAATTCCAACCATACGCAAGGAGTCTCATATAGTCAATCTCAATTACTTCAATTTTCGAAGGATGACTATTCCCTTCAAATTATTTCTACTTCGAGATACCACAATCTAAAATAAGGAAACATTTACTAGTCTAGGTTTCAAAGTAATAAATGAAAATATCAAACTTATTAACAAATTAATGAAAAATAACAGACAATAACCGCTCAAATATCAGACATATGTGTAGACTTTAAATTTTAAAAAGTACATTTGACAAAATATTTGCTGTTTCATCTGGTTTTAATTTATTATCTAAAATGTTCTTACTTTTGTAGCAGTTTATAAGAAAATCAGCATTCATTTGTGTAGCAGTTTATAAGAAAATCAGCATTTCATACTAGTATTGTTTGGTCAACATCATATTATCATTTTGTTTTGTTAATGATCATTTGTTTTTAGGGTTTGGTTATCATATCGTTTTTTTTTAATATTTGTGTTGATTTTGGGCAATTAGCTTTAAAATAATTCAATGTTCATTTATCTAATTTGATTCACTAATTTGTTTATTTTACTTAACCTAAGACTACAGTAATTGAAATAAATGTAGCCTAAATTATACAAATACTTATAACAATTTTAGAACTTTATTTCACAAATATATTAGGGTGTTTAGTTATTGAATTTAAACATATATTCTTATCTAAAATGTATAATTTTAACAATAACTTTAAAATATTAGTTTGTGAATTGAAACTTTGGAACCAAATTAATTTTGAGTTTAACTTGATAAATTTTTGACTACATGTCTCAGTTACGTTTTTTTATAAATTTATCCTAATCCTGAATTCAGTAATTCGTAATTTTACTAACGTTAAACAAACACTTTGCTAAATCTTAGTGACAACAAAATCTACAAGAAACAACACATTTATCAACATTTTTTTACTCTTCTTTGGTAACATTTGTTTCTATTCACATTGTCAATTTCAAAATGTTCAATTTGAACTAAAATGTGCACAAAACTTTGATTGCTTTGAAAGCAGATTATACTTTGACTGTTTATGCCTCAATTTATCTTATTAAACTCTGTCATTAAGGATAGAGGCCTAACATTCAGAGGAAATAACTTACATTCATTTTTTTGTATTTCGACAAATGGATAGATAAACCAGACCAGTTTCTTATGCTCTATAGTAGAGTTCCACTTTAACACACTCAGCAACAGCGGCCATATTTGAAATCTCATCAAACTACTGACGGTTTTTTTCATTAGCTTCCACATTTGACGGCATTGTCTTATTTCAAAATCTATACTTAAATACTTAGTTATAAACGGTAAAAATAGTAAAAAAAATATAAACACTCTAATTGTAAAAATCAGAAGCGTTCCGGTGAGCTTGCCGTCCCTGGCAGTGGGAATGATTGAAATGTTATGTAGGTTGCATCATAGATCTAATTATCGTGCCCGTTGTTTTCATTTCAATAATTTTATCTCTACCATATATACGATTATTGGGGACATCAAAACAGTGTACTAGACATTAAAATATGGTTTTATTATTCGGGTCACAATAAAAAAAGGAAACTTACATAAAATATTTACTAATATAAATGATTACTATATGACAAATATTAAAGCTCAATAAAAAAGAGAGAAAAAAGATAATTTACATAACAATCTAAAGTACCTACTACTAAAATATACTACGTACTAAAATTAACCACTCAATGTTCAACTAGGAATGTTTGTTTCTGCTTGTGTCATGTGTTTCACAGAGAGATAGATATCGATAATGTAAACTCAGGCATAGATAATACTTGTTACATCCTACACTATTTATAGCCGAGATTAGCTGACACTTGCTTACTATAATCTTATGAATCTTATGATTACACACTAGGTTTTCGGGTGTCCAAGTATTTTGTCACTGATTCTTATTTACAGTAGTCGGTACCCACCTAGAGTCAGTTCATTCACTTTAATAGACAATTACTGTTTATTCTTGCGTTTGATCAGAAAGCTTAGTTTATTTTTATGATCATTGATTTTACTAGATTTTGTGCCACGTTAAGTGGTTAAAACTAAACAAACATTAAAATAAAAATAAAACCAAATTAAATCTGTTTATGAAACTCGCTGAAGCATTGTTGAATGCAAAGGGGAAGTTCCTCGGGGCAAGCGTGGCAATAAAAAGATTTTCAGTTCTTTTAATTTTATCTAAACAAACCCTGCACCTCTTTCGGGTTTTCCTATTTGATCCTTAAGGGGCCGGGAAAATTGCAGAAAAATGGGCAAATGGCTTTCTTCTTCATCACGTTAATGCGCTGTGTCACAACTCGCTCTCATCAAGTTTTTGGCCAAAAAAAAATGTTCCTGACTGTCCAAATCCACCATACTCACCCGATTTAGCATCATGCAACTTTTTGCTCTTCCCAAAAATTAAAACTGTGCTCAAAGAAAAACGTTGTGATACCATTTCTGTTATTGAGTGGGCCACAACCGAGTGATTAATTCAACGTTGGGATAAGTGCACTGCCAGCCAAGGACAGTACTTTGAAGGTGATTAGATCGAATTTGTTGTAAGTTTATTATTTGTTTTTAATAAAAAATTATGCATTGTATTTTTTTATCCTACTTTGTGCGAATGTTTCACAGAAAACACAAATATTTGTTGATGATCAAAGGTAAGACAACATTTAATAATTCTATTTTTGATTTGGTTGAGTAAATACTAATTAAATTAATTAACCACCTCCCAATTACTTTAATGCTATAATCTTCACCATACACAGTAAACACAATAAAATACAATACCTATGAGTGAATTATTTCAACAACACTAAAACTGGGTAATTAAGACATTCCAAGAATTTAATTCGTTTTATATTAACATAACTCCACCCAACTCATAGTAATACAAATTATTTTTTTTTACTAAAGTATATTTTCGATAGTTCAATACTTTGTGGGATCAGAAGGCGTCGAAGTATTGAATTATTAAACATTGGGAGTGTATTTATAGGCATGAAAAAAGAATTTTATAAGAAACACGCACATATTTAATGAATGATTTTTACAACAAATTTAAAATAATTCAACTTACTGATTTACATAATTTATATCTAACTAAACAAAATATTACGTGCTTGACACAAATGTTTGTGGTCGTCCATTGCTGTGATTTTTGTGGATTCTGTGAGAATTTTATTTGGATGAAGGTAAAGAAACACACTACGATCCTATATTTAGCTTGTCTCCATAAACAGCTATCTTGAATAGTGTTTTGACTTTTACTACAAAGACACGTAGACAAGTCTCTAGTAAGTTTTGTAAATATTTTATATACAAACTAAAGAATAAACAAATTCTATCTCAGATACAACAATATTTCAAGTTTTAATTGACACCATGGTGTCTGTAAACCTGACTTCCGAATACAGTAATATCTCTAATAATGATACACAGCAATTAGTCCCAGACGCTGATGATATAGATATATTGCAACAATTATGATGCCATCAATGTTAGCCCTCATGGACAAAAACTTGCTTTATTCATAATAATATAATGATTATAATTATATATTTAGGACTATTGTTGGTAATATTAATCAAATTTATAAATATTTTAATTCAGTTAATGGGAGTACATCACATCCTATCCATGCTGCATACAAGATGTTAAAGTAGTGACGATTTCTTCCTCTGCAGTCAGGTCACCTGCTTTTTAATTTCAAACATCCACTCTTTAACAACACCAACTGAAGCTCCATTACAGTACTGGGATTCTCTCTCTATTATACTATACAGTACGAGGAACTGTACAATTCTCTCGATACAATAGAAAGAACAACATTAAAACAGAACTACAGTATCAGATAACAAAAGCACGCTTAATTAAATACAGCGTCACAAACAAATTGAAACAAGCGTCTTACTGTGTGGAAATAGGGAAATAGTGTGATGGGGAGGATAAGCTAAAAATAGAAAATGAGTTTATCCTGACTTGTTTAGCAATGCTTTTACACATGTCAAAGGCATTCGCTACTCTGTCATGTCGGCACAGCCAAAATTGAAGTATATGGACTGTCGAGTATTGAGTGTAAATTTATTGAAAGGTATTGTTCCACTAGAAGAATTAAATATTTTATGATTAAATGAGTCACCAAATTTGAATGTGTAGGTTCTATATTTACATGCATGGTCTTTGTTTGGGATTTTGACAATGATTTTAGAACTGAAATTTTTAAAATAGTAAATAGTTTTGGTCTGTTTTTTTTTGTAAAAAAGGACAAAAATTCATCACTCTTTCATGAAAAAACATAAAGGCTTAAAATTGAAATAAACCTTTGGCTTCCTTCTCACCCTCTGTGCCTGCATATGTTCTTTGAATTCAAAAGCCTTATTTTTTTTTTTTAAATTATGTTACTTTATTCTCCTTGTACCATATTCAGTTTTGTATTAATATTTTCGTAATCCTAAATAGGAATATAATGGAATTGCAAAATTCCATTTGAGTGTTATAAAAACTCTTGAAAAATAAGGTTTGAAATATCGAGATTCAATAAATTGAATTCATCTTAAAAATGAATTGTCAAAACAAATATTAAATTGGAGCTATTAAAAAAAATTAATTTTTTAATAATACTGTATTACATATAATTATTTAAAGTACTTGTGTGTATAGAATAATATTTTACACAAAGATATATTTTAAGGTTTTTAACATCGAGATATACAAATAACATTGACTTGCGAGTTATATAGTAAATACACAAATTTAGCCTGCTATAGAATCAATTGCCTGATTGTTTTACTATATATCAACTGTAATTCCGTTTAGTGTGTTGCCTATTTTAGATTAGACAAATTTTGTTTCGTAGCTGCATAGTAAAAGTCTCAATTTATTTAATATTTTTTTTAAATTGACAAGCTACAAAGTAGACATAATCTCGATTACCTGTTTGATTGAATAAATGGAGTCTTGGTGTAGCTGCAGACCTTAAGACGTAGAACTAACAAGCAATTTCCATCATGAGATGGACAATAATACCATGTAGAAGCATTTTTTTTCTACTTGGTGGGAATGACAATTTAAGCATTTGCATTTTTTTAAATTAAAAATCAAGCATTTTACTGGTTTTGTTTCAATTCCATTTATCAGATTTTGGGTTGAGTAATGTTACTGTGTCATATGTCAAAGATATCGATCAAAAACACATTTTATTTCTTTGTGTGGTGCAATATGAAATACTGCATACCTTAATATTTGTATGTATAAAATTTTGTTTCCAATTAAAAAAAAAAAAAATATTGATGACCATTTACATTAAATGAATTCTGAAAATTGTAAAACCTTAAAACTGCATTCACAATTTATTTTATTGAACACTGTTTAGTCCAGTTCCAGTTGTGTGGGGTTCACATAAACGTAGTTTTACTATATATTCGTAAAAATTATTTAAAAATTAAGTTATATTGCTTTTACTTTTTATTATCACAAATTTATAAGTTTAATGTGGTCTGTGTGCCTAACGAAGAGTATTTTCTAAAACTTGTGATACAACAAGAATGACAATTTAAATAGCCATATTGACTGATAACCATCATCCAATATTGTTTACATTATATTAATGATCCATGTGGCTGCTGTTATCACATGATACCATAACTTGGTTTTTATTTCATGGAAAGATAAAATTATTATTCCGTCAAAAATTTCATCAGTGACATATTTGAACTAATTGAAGTCAAATTTAAAGCAATAATAAAAAGCAGTTACTTTAAATGTTATATTATGATGTATTAATTTTAACTTAATTTCTTGTCTATTTGCTGTTCAATCAATTAAAATATGGTTTTCAAATAGATTTGTATGAAAATTTGCTACAAATAACTAAAAAAACTTTTCTCCGGAATATGTTTTTAAATATATACTGGAATGGTGCTTTTTGGTAACTCACATACCTAAAATCTGTTTTCTGTTTATAAAAAGTTCAAAGTACTGATGAATATAAACATTACATGAAATTTTGAAAACTCTAGCCCAATTAGCATTTATTTTATTTGAATTAATTTGAGGGGAATTTCATCACCTTATTATTTATTATATTACTAGATTTATTATATATAATATTAATATATATGGTGAAATAAAATAATTTTCATAAACAAGAATATACGAGTATTACTTCACTTTATTGTTGATTGATTTCACTTATAGCTAGCCTTAATTCCGACAAGTTAAAATCCGCCTGGAAAAGGTTTATGTCTTTCCCACTCAGTGCGGTTGCTGGGGTTGCTATTTTTCGGTGGTTCTTAAAGAGAACAATTTACAGAAAAGGTTGGCAATGTCCTCCCTGTTGACAATGATTTCTTGTCCATGTTTGATCGGGTGGGCTTTGAAGCTCTTACTTTCGTTATTCAGCCTGGAGATGAATTTGTGTGCTTTAGTTCCGTCCTTCCTGAAGTCGATTCCTGAAGGCGATGAAATTTCTAAATTTACTTCTTTTGCTATTTACTATCGTCCGTTGCAGTTTCGCCTGTGCCTTCCTAAGTTTGATGCAATCACCCAGGTTGTTTATACTGTTTATATTATACTACACTGTTTATACTATTTATACACCCACTCGCTACATTATAATGGGAAGCACGGCGTCGGATGGCTGAGAGGCCAAGGACGGGCGTTGGCTGAAGAACTGAAGAAGATTGTTAATTGAAGCTTTTCACTAATTTACATTATTAGCATTTTCAAAATTTATAAATCACTGTCCAGTTATGTGACTAGAGTAAGACTGTCTTATTCAAGAAAAAATATAATAAGAAAAAATAATTCATCTAAGGATTACAATATTAATATATTATAATAATAATATTATATATATCGTGATATTTCACGTTGTCCATTATTTTTCTGTTGCACTGACTTTATGAAGTTATTATTAATTGTAAATAATTTTTTCCACCAAGTGCAATAATTTTACCTTATATGATGAGGCACCTTTCGGTCACTTGACCGTTGTCGAATCACTGAATTAATTTTCTCTATTTTTCTGGTGTGGATATTCGGTCTGTGATGTTCCTCGCCAGAAGAATAGAGAAAATTAATTCAGTGATTCGACAATGGTCAAGTGACCGAAAGGTGCCTCATCACATAAGGTAAAATTATTGCACTTAGTGGTGGAAAAAATTATTTACAATTAATAATAATTTCATATATATAAATATATATGAACCATTGTCGAATCACTGATTCAATGTAAAATATCAATAAATATATATATATATTATAATAAAGATGATTATTTTTTCTTGATTTATTATAATTATTTAATAACTTCAAAGTTTTTCATAATCAAGATGTATTTCATTCAACATTTACAATTTTGCTGAAGCTTTTCGCCGGTGTACAGTTCCAGCATTCTCAAAGTCTACTAACATGATTTATAAAACTATTCAAACATTACTCTATTTGATTGCACTATGTACATAAACCACTGATAACTTTATGCCTTTGATCTATTTGTTTTACATTAAATGAACTATCTGTTTAATAAAATCTTAAATTCTATCCAAAACATGAAAAATTATGTTGTGTTTAGATTTATGTTGGGACTGTTCTTTAATGAGTATGTTATTTAATTTATATTTGTAGATATATAGGTTTTCCACAACATTCATTTTCAAACCTTTATTAATATGTTTGATTAAATTCATATTTTGTATGTCTGGAAAACTATGGTTATTTGTAATACAATGAGTAGCCATATTCGATTTATATATATATATATATATATATATATATATATATATATATATATATATATATATATATATATACATCTGGTTTTATATAAGCATTGAGATGTTCCTTGTAGCGATCCTTTATTTTCTTTTTCGTTTGACCTACATAATTTTTATTGCAATCTTGGCAATTTATACTATATATCCCACATAAATCCAATTTACTAATGTAATTACTTTGATTCAAAATAAGATTATTGATTGTATTGTTTGTATAAAACGCAAATTTAATATTAGTATTTTTAAACATCTTTTTAAGTGATTTAATTTCATAACCTGTGAAAATAAATTTAGTCCATTTTGTTCCATTTTTACTTATAATTTGTCTGTTATAATTTAGTAATTTATTCTGAACGTTACTATTCAATTTGTCTATAGTCTTCCTTTTATAACCGTTTACTGAAGCTAATTGATATATTATGTTTAATTCATTTTATCTATTTTGTTTATTTATTGGTATTTTATACATCCTATACAATAGGTTGTAAAAGCATGCCATCTTTTAATTATATGGATGATTGGAATAGTTTGGTATAATATTATCAGTAATCATGGGTTTTCTATATATTGCATAATCTAATTTGTCAATCTGGTTATATATTGTAATATTAAAGTAATTAAGTGTGTTGTTACATTCAATTTTGTGGGAAAATATTATATTGTGATGCAAGTTATTTATTTCTTTAATTATTAAATCTAAATTTATGCCATTATTTGTAGAAATATAAATTCCGTCATCTACATATCTATACCAAATTCCATTTTTGTCATACTTATTTATGATTTCAATTATATCATTGTCTAAATTTTGTAAAAATATTTCGGAGATTATAGATGATAATGGAGAACCCATTACCAAACCATCCATTTGTTTATATGTAAAATAATTTTGTTCTAATATTATTTTTAAGGTATTTATTATTTCATGAATTTCTTCTTTCTCTTTTAAATTTAATTGATCATGTATTATTTTATATATGTCCTTCAATGGTATGTTACAGTGGCGGTTTGTCCAAAAGGGCTCTGGGGTGCAGCCCTATCAATTACAAAAATTAATTTTTAATTAATATTCATTTGTCTTAAATTAGGTTATGAAGAGCTTAGAATTATTTAAGCAATATTAAAACCATATAATATTTAGCAGTTGACGCACGAAATTAGCCGCAAGCTCCGCGCGGGACTCACAGCAGAGAGCCCCAGACTAGTGCATTGAGTGTGCGTGAAATAAGCTGAAACAGCCAAAACCGTGCGGTGACGTCACTTAACGCGCGTGTTACGGGTGGCCTGTGATGGAGTCCCGTAGTCATGCGCATACGCTGAGAAATGACTAATCAGTGCTGCTACTACAATTCTATATGATTTAGGAAGCACCATTGTAGGCTTATTTGTAATGTTCTCACAATGTTTCCATTTATAGATCCTTTGATGCACATACAGAGTGGCCTAATATAATTTTAAAAGTAAAACTTGATTCACACTACTCGTTGAGTACTCGACGCTTTAGCATAGGTAATCACTTAACTAACCAACCTAGCAACATTTCGTAAATCACACCGTAATACGTCTATTAGTTATAACAATGTTAAAATATTAATCAATAGTATAACTTAATAAAAGTTGTAGGTGCTTAGAATGTAAAATGAGTTAAATGGGTATCAAATTTCAAAATTGTCTCCGCACCTCGTAAATCTGGGGAAACCCCTTGTCATGAGCCCCACCAATGTAATTGGGCAGGAGCCGCCACTGGTATGTTAATGTACATATTTTTAATATCTAAAGAAATTAATTTAGTTTTATTATCAATTTTTATATCTTTAATTTTTTCAATTAAATCATATGTATTTTTAATAGTATATCTATTGTGTAATTTTATTTTGTCTTTTAATATGCATGATATAATTTTAGATATTTTATAAGATCGTGCTTGTTTGAAATTAATTAAAGGTCGTATTGGTTTGTCATTTTTATGTAATTTTTTCCTAAACATTTTATATGAATTTTTTATCATATTTTTTAATTCATTTTGATATTAAACCGTAGGATCTTTTTTTTAGCATCATAAAATTATTACCTTTAATATAATTTTAATTTTTATTTATATATTCTTGATTATTAATAATTACTATCGCATTACTTTTATCTGCTTTTACTATGGCTAACTCATTTTCAATTATTTTTTGTTTTATATTATTGATATCTAAAGATTGTATTTTATTACCATCATTTTTTAAATTATTATTATTATGTTTTTTTATTATTTTAGTTATCTCATAGGTTGCATGATGGAATAACCATGAGACCCTACATGAAATAGTAAAGGTTAAAGTAAAGTTACCCTTTATATAGGCAAATCATTTCTTTATTTACATTTTACATATGTAATTTTAACTAACACCCATTTTAATATATATATTTCACGTTGTCCATTATTTTTCGGTTGCACTAACTTTACAACAATTATTGTATATATATATTAATTTTATATATTTACCATATATATTTCGATATATTACTATCAAAAATCTATTTAGAATTTTATTAACTTTCTCTTATAAAAAAAAAGTTACTATTACAATGTAACAAAAATACGACAATTTTATACTTCAAGGTATATTTCCACCAATAAATTTCTATGTGTCTTTTATCATGGGTTATAATCTAAATAGCATGATTTTTATTGAAGTATATTTATACTGTATAATCATAGCCAAAGTAATAAAGATTGGAAATGAAATAAGTATTTCAGTTTTATAAAAATTGTATCACAATTCCATGTTTAATAAGTTGTGAAATATTAGAATTTTACTTCTTATAATGGAATATCATCAGTTGATATAGGTTGCCAACAAATTGAATCAGTCCATCCAATGGACATCTTTAATTAGTAAAAATATTGTATATATATCAAAAAATACACACATATACAAATACAAATGTAAATACTCGTGTGTGTGTGTGTGTGTGTGTGTGCGCGTGTGTGTGTGTGTGTGTGTGTGTGTGTGTGTGTGTGTGTGTGTGTGTGTGTGTGTGTGAGCTTGTGGGTACATGGTAAATATTAATTTTACAGGAAATTAAATAAAATTTACAATAGTAGTAGAAAATGGAATAATTTTTATGCAAGTCCGAGTTGTGAAAACTCTTTGTGTCTAGGTCCAATTACTGTGAAAATTGAATTTTATCATTGGCTGCAAACAAATTTAAAAACTAAAATGTGTAAATAACTTTTTCAAATAAAATTATTTTTAAAATTTAAAAACTTAAATAATAATAATTATTATACAGAAAATAAAGTAACTAAATTGTAATATGATAATAATAATAAATTGAATTTGAAAAACAGATCATTATATCGAAATATTTCAATAGTGTGATATGTTTTCCAAGAGATTGCAGTTTTGGACTATTGCCAGTAGGTAAGTCTGTCAGTTTCCTATCTAGTCCAAAAATTCTTATATTAATATATATATATATATATATATATATATATATATATATATATATATATATATATATATATATATATATATATATATATAATTGTTGTAAAGTTAGTGCGACCGAAAAATAATGGACAACGTGAAATATATATATATATATATATATATATATTCTTGATATTTAACGTTATCCATTGTTTTTCCGTTGCACTGACTTTATGAAGTTAATATATTACTATTGTAAGTAATTTTATCCACCATTAAGTGCAATAATTTTACCTTGAGTGATGAGGCACCTTTCAGTCAATTGACCATTGTCAAATCACTCAAGGTAAAATTATTGCACTTAATGGTGGATAAAATTACTTACAATAGTAATATATTAACTTCATATATATATATATATATATATATATATATATATATATATATATATATATATATATATATATATATATATATATATATATATATATATTAAAATGGGTGTTAGTTAAAATTACATATGTAAAATGGAAATAAAGAAATGAGTTAAGAGTATAAAGATGAAGTGAAGTAAACTTAATACTTAGATAGCTGACCTAGACACTTAAAATTATTAAACAATAATAATAATTTAAAATACTATTTATTTTAATAAATACAGTTTTAAATCAAATTTTAGGTTTGTACTTGTAGATTTAAATATAGATTGAAATAAATATTTAATTGTGATTAAAATAAATTTTATAAATAAAATAAGATACCGATTTACTTTTTAGAATGTTCATGTTGAATGAAAAAGCAGAAAATTATATATTTTTAATAATTCCAAATAGTACAATTTTATTAATCACTTAAACAATAGTTTATGACTATCCGAACTTTAAATTTTGTAAATTTGTTAAAACTTACTGAGAAAGAACGTTTTCGATCGCTATGTGGCAATCTTCATCAGCGTAGACATGATGAAGATCGCCACATTGCGATCGAAAACGTTCTGTTTCAGTAAGTTTTAACAAATTTACAAAATTTAAAGTTCGGATAGTCATCAATTATCGTTTAATCTTAATCCAATATTAAGACAAATCATTTTAGACGACATACTAAAATAGTTTTTAATTATTTTTAATTTGGAAGCAAAGCCTTCTTACAAAAAAACAGTAAATCTTATAAAGTGCATTAGACCTACCTGAACTGACTTCTTAGGAATAACTGCTGATGCCTCAGGCAATGTTAATGGCACTGACTTTAGAGGTGGAGATTTAGCTTCAATGGTTTTTATCGCTGTTCCTCCAACAACACCGTGTCTTAGTGAAGAGTTCAGTACACCCACTTCAGAAAGTAATCTGAAAATTTTAAATAAAAGAAAAAAATTGAAATTGAAAGTTAAAAGATCAAAGTTTTAAAAAAATTGAAAGAAATTAATAAAAAATTTTTCTCGCAAAAGTTAAAACCGCAGGATTAGTTACACACAGAAAAAATTAAAATTGATTTTCTAGAATATAATAAGTTTATTCAGAACTTCATGTTTTTTATTACTATAATGATCAAATGTTTAACACTTTCAGCACAGCGGCGATATTGGTGATCTCATCAAACTACTGTCTATTTTTCGTTAACTTCCACCTCTGACGGCACTGGAACGCTATGCGGGTTGTATAGCTTGTCGTAGCATCTAATTATCGAGCCCGTTTTTTCATCTCAATAATTTTTTTTCTAACACATACATGTTTATTGGGGACATCAGAACAGTGTATTAGACACTAAAATATTGTTTTATTTATTGGGTCACAATTAACCCTTTGCACGCGTATAACGTGATTTCTCTTAAGGTTGAAATCTCTGCTAGCGCGTATTACGAGAAATCACGTATTTACAATATTTTGTTTATGGCAGTCCTAGTTGATTGTTTAAAGTCCATTACAATGTGTGACAATATTTGTTTGGTGTAAATAAACTCCTCTGCTACGTTTATTGTTCTTGGCCACATGCTACCGATCCACATCCTGTTTTTTTTTAGCCAACAGGCGCCATTACGTGGTCTAGCATGCGCCTATGACGGGTATTCTCGGCAGGACCCAGCGCCTGCCCACTGTCGTATTTTGTCTTGGCAATGTGATTGCTATAGTTGTTTAATGTTTACGTGAGTAACATTTGTTTGTACTGTAAGAATAATTTATTGTTTATGATTTGGTGAATAATAATATTAGATACTTTAATTCTATTTTAAATGGATTTATTGATATCTTGAATTACCTACTGTAAAAATATAAAAAATTATAAAAATAACTAGTATATAATTTTTTTGTTCAAATACATTTTTAGGAACTCGGAATTAAATAGAACTTTGAACATTTCGCAAAAAAGTTTTTTTATCTAATATCACGTAATCTGTTACTTGCCCTTTATATGTCCCGCGTGCTAAGGATTAAAAAAAAGGAAAACAAATGATAAATTACTGTATGACAAATAATAAAAAACAATAAAATAGATAGAGAAAAAAAGATAATTTACATACAAAACTAAAGACCCTACTACTAAAATATACTACATACTAAAATAAGCACTCAACATTTAACTCGGAATGTTTGTTTCTGTTTATGCTATGTGTTTCACAAAGCCATAGAGATCGATAATGTAAACGGGGAAATAGATAATACATATGTCACGTTCGAGACTATTATAGCCGAGATTAGCTGATATTTGTTTACTACAAACATTTGGTTTCCGGGCGTCCAAGCATTTTGTCAATGACTCTTATTTACTCTTATACTTATGACTTTACTCTTATAATAGCCTCTTCCCACCTCGAGTTGGTTCATTCACTCTAATAGGGCAGTTATCGTTTATTCTTGCGTTAGTTCAGAAATGTTAGTTTATTTTTATGATCGTTGTTTTTACCGGATATTTTGCGTTAAGTGGTTCAAACTAAAAAAAAACATTAAAATATAAAAGTTAAACCAAATTAAATCTGTTCATAAAACTCCATGAAGCATTGTTTCAATTGAAGCATCAAAAGTTAACTTGGGATGGTCGGATTTGAAAATAACTCGGGCACAATGTTCTCCAAACTCGTCTGAAGCAGTGACGTGAAAATCAAACCTTTATACAAACTCGTTTTGACACTAGAAAAGTTTTAATTAGCCTGGGAGTGAGCTTGCCGTCTCTAAGCTGGAAGCACACCGGCACGCTCTCTGTGCCTCGTAAGGGAACCCAGAGCGTGCCGAAACGCTTGCCGTGCTGAACGTGTTAAACAGATCTGAAATTAAATAAAATATACAAAATTTGGATTACTGATTTAATTACCAAACTGTATTTCATAAATAATTGTTTTTTAAGTAAGTGAAAAATTGTGAACAAGAAACTGTGCTGACAAATTTCAAAACCTCTGTTCCGAAGTATGAACCCTAACTGCTACTCGAAGCTATTTTAAGTAGCAAGTTAAACCATCACCACAGTAAGTTGCCTAGGTGTTTTCACTTTAGTTATAGAACAATTTTTTATGAATATAATTAGTGAAATCATGATGATTACAACAACCAAATTTGTTAAAGTCAATTTACTAAAACTTAGACTATTTAGAATAATTTTTTTTATGAGTGTGTAAAGTAGCATTGGGTGGGACTTTTTTCTTTTCTTCTAAGGTTTATTATCACTGAAATGAAAATATGAGAAATGTTTGGTAAAAATTTATATGAATACAAGTTTGGTTAGCCAATATAAAAAGCGAAGTATAGATAAGTTAAGAGAAGTAAAATATAATTTTCACCATACAACAAAAGCATGCTGACAGAATTGATACATTAGGTATGAGTGCTGACCACACTGTCTTTTTTTTCACAGGCCTCATTCACACATTACTTTTACATCAGCCAGTTGTATTATATACCACTGGTCATAAATTTTTGTAAAACACTGTTCAAACATAGGTTTTATTATCCGACATTTCCTTTTATCATTGCACTCTAAACATCTCCTTCCTGACTGTCTACCGCCATCTGTTCAAACTCAAGTAGTTTTCTTAATCTATGAACAATTATAGTTTGCGAGTTTTTTTCTGATGTCAGATAACGTAGATAAAATTAAAGCTTGTTATACGTTACACCCTTCATAATTATACAAGTAAATGCAATACAATAAATTTTCAGGACTAGGAAACAAATCCGTAAGTAGAAGAACAATTAGTTTAACCGTAATCATATCCAAAAACGAATAGAAGTAAGGGATCATTGGGTGACTACTTTATGAGGTGAAATAAGTGTTTTTTCAATGTCTTATTTGTATTAAAATTCTATTTATGTATTTTAAATTTTACTCATACAGTTTATAGTCATTTTTAAAATCAGCATTTTTAGGTGAGTGTTTTGTGTATTTAAAAGTACTTACTGAAACAGTAGAATAATAGAAGTGAATGAAATTTATTATATTAAAAAATAAAATATAAAAAAATGTAAACATCTATAAAAAGGAGCAAAAAGAACAAAAAAAAAATTTTCCAGGTGGGAGAAATAAGTATAGTAATAAAATACATTATAACAATTCACTACATTTGTGTTAAGGGTGAAGTTTGCGTAATAACTTTGTCTCATTTAATATTAGTACATCATATTTATACATTTTTTAATTAAGCCGTTTATATAAGTAAGATTACGGTTATTATTTATTGTAAAAAAACTTGAGTTATTAAAGAATCAGAATGTAACGTTTAGAAAATTACTAGTTTACACAAAATTAGTAATACAAAATGACGTAAATCATTATTTTCAAAGCTTAACACATAAACAGACACTAGGGTGGAGTGAAAACCCTATTTAAAAAAAAATAATAATTTTTAATAGCAAGGAAAACTTGATCTTTGGCTTCCTAATCATGGGAAGAATAATAAAAAAATTATTTTTTATTCTTGAGATAGTGCATAGGGCATAAATTCCAAACCACATTCCAATATCTCATATCTTTTCTTCTCAAGTGTAAATGGTTTTGATGAATATCCTTATTTAAAAACTCACCTACAACTTTAACATTTTTGTCTCATGTTCTATGATTCGTCTCTATAAATACTCTTTGTATTTTGTCATTACAACTACAAATGTTATTTTGAGTCAATTAAGAATCAAGGAATCTAAATTTAATTTTTGTTGAGAACAAACTTAAATGTGGTATTACAAGCTAAAAAGTACACTTTAACATACACCAAAGTGCAGTTTTTTAAAACTTACTTTAAAAAAACCTTTCATGAAAAAACTTACTATTTACTTATTAGTTTCAACACAAATAATTGTAAGTTGAAAACAACTGTCTGGTACAAAAAATCTACTGCCAAGCTTTTGAAAAATTGGCCACAAAAAACTATATTTTACTGATACCAATATCACATCCAGAAAATGCTACACATTATGTTTTCTTTCATGCAATTTCACACCATTCACTGTTATCAAAACAATTCACTAATACTTTTAAGCAAATACTAAATATTAAAGTGTCATTTATGAATACCTCCTGACTTTCTTCTCGTATATTAGTTGAAAGAAAAAACTTCCTTGCTGTTCTAATCTTTAAAATCTAACAGTTAGATCAACAAAAATTACCTGGCAAGAGCTCTATAGTCACCATGAGCCCGTGACCTACGAGCTTCCAAAATAGCATACTGTTCGTCAGAAAATGCTCGTATTTTCTGCTCAGTTAGACTAGACTCTCGCTGTATCCAATCTGTCAGCTGCTGATGAAGAGCAGCACTTCTGGAATTACTTCGATTTACTGAAACCCATTACAAGAAAGTTAGGATCTTAAGTAATTCAAAATGAATGTTTTTTTTCTGTAAAACTCGTTTAAGCAAAAAAAACTAACACTTACATTATCTTTTTTGTAGTTAGAAACTTAGAATAAAATCAGAAGACTAAATAGACATGGGTGATCAGCTCCCGGGTTAACTAAGGAACTTAAATCTTTTTGGGTGAGAGAGGGATGATTGTGGAAAAAGGAGTGGTAACTCTCAACTCCTTTTATGTCCACAACTTACTCGTCGGGAATCAAACAATAAAAAAAAACACTCTCTCATTCTGTGTATATATTTATATATTCATATTATCATATTAATTTCTTGAAGAAACAAAACCATATGTGTTTCTTAAAGAAACAAATTATAAAAATAATTCTAATTTTTTAATAACTGTTGAAAGATTAGTCAATATTGCACAAAATAATTTATATTGCTTAAACACAATAAATTAATAAAATACATTAACATTTTATTTAGGTATTATTAAACACAATTATTAATTAATAAATTAAATACACCAGACCTTATGATAGTCTCCCGCATTATCAACTGAGGAGTGGAAGTATCGAATTGTCGAACTAGTGGGAGAGTAATTGTAAGTGTTATAAACATACAACTTTTATAGGAGAAACGCACATATTTAATGAATACTTTTTTTAAAACAGTAAAAAAACTTGACTTACATTAACTCATGTTACATATTGAGACTTTTGCAAATTATGTGAGACTTTTTACCTTTGATTATTATTTTCCTAGTGGTCTTTTTTATTTATTTCGTGTTTTTTGCATTTGCTCTATGAAGGTAAAACACCACAATCACATATCAGCTTACAACACTATTGGGAATAGTGTTTTGATAATTAGCACAAAGCTATATAAGCATGTCACAAGTGAGTTGTTGATAAGTGGTTTTGTAAAAATTTTGTTTGTAGAACTAATGAGTAAACACATTCTATCTCTGATACAACAAAATTTAAAGTTTTAATAGATACCCCGGCAACTATAAATCTGACTTCCCAATGTACTAATAACTCGATACCGATAAACAAGTTACTAGCCCCAGATACTGATGCCCTGGATATAATGCAACATTTATGTTATCAATAGCAGTCATTAAGTACATTACTTGCTTTATTTATCATTATTTGGATTATAGTTGGTAATATTAATCAAATTTTAAAATATTATAATTATGTAACTGGGGTTAAATCTCATCGTATCCATGCAAAGTGCAAAAGTAGTGACGATGAATTCTTCCTCTGCAGTTGGATCACTTGCTTTATCTTCAAACATATACCCCTTAATAATATTAACCAAAGCTCCTTTAAAACCTGGAATTTATTGTACCATAAAATACGAGGACTGTACAGTTTTTTATATACAATAGGAGTAATAGCATTTAAAACAGGCTATACTATCATAGAACAAAAGCATTGTCAACCCTAAATGTAGTGTCATAAACAAACTTACTGTGTGGGAAATAGGAAATAGTAGGATGGGAAGGATGCACTAAAATTAGAAAATGATCAGGAGTCGGTCATGACCTTTACAGACGTCAAGGTCACTGATCATTACACTATCATGTTGCCTTAACTAGTGTTAAGTATACCGACTATCGAAAAATACGAAGTGTCGAAGAATCAAAGGTTTACTTTATTATTAAGGAACCTAAGTAGAATTCTCTTATGCTCCTGAGATAGTTGAAAAGAGGAGGATTTTGGGAGTTACTAAAAAGAGCTATCTTCTTTAAGTAAGTTAGCTATCCTGATCTGATCTCACAAGAGTTACTTTAACCAACTCTAGTGTAAAAGCAGAGATTCGCTTGCAAGAATGGTAAAGAAACTAACCAGACTAGGAAAGTAAGCCAATAATTTCTTATAGTCAAAATTTGAAAATAGAAAAAATATATTTTTTAGAAAATCAACCATATAATACAGTTTTACTTAATTTTATTGTTAAAATTGTGTGGTGTATGTTTTTTGTAGTGGATAGTGTCAAGCTTTAAATAGTATGGTGTGTGTGTGTGTGTGAGAGAGAGAGAGAGAGAGAGAGAGAGAGAGAGAGTGTGTGATAGAAACAGTGCTTTACTGGGTTTAACAATTTTGCCATCATGTTGTGTGATAATGTACACAGATAAGTATGTACAGTATTACATGTTTTAATTGTTTTTTTTTATAAATAAAGGTTTTATTAATAATTTTTCCATTTGTTATATATTTTGTATACTACTAACAAAAAATAACATCTACAAAGAGTATATGCCTAACATTAACATAATTTGGAGTATGTAATAAAGTTTGTAGCATATAATTTTACAAAAAGTGTTAAAATATTTCATAGCATTTGAAATAACCATTTTAAAATTCGAATGAAAAAATAACGAATATAAATGTTATTTGCCTGTAATTTTGTTACCTTGGAAAAAGTGAGTTTAACTATACTAATATATAAAAATCTAAAAGTGTCTGTGTGTGTGTCTGTTCCTCAATCACATAAAAATTACTTTACCCATTTAGCTGAAATTTTATATGAACATTCTTAGGGTTTCTGGTTAATACACAGGCATATTTTATTTCAAAATTCCTTCAGGGCACCTCCCCATGGGCCTTGAAAACCCCCTTAACACTCAATTTTCTATACTACATTTAATTCACACGACTTAATCAATTGATGTTGTTCCCTCTAAAATCGAACACGTGGGAATGGAAAATAAATACCTGAAATTTTACATGGACATTTTTAAGGTCCCTGGTTAACACATTGGTCTATTTTTATTTGGAAATTCCGTCAGGGCACCACCCCACTGAAAATCCCTCAATGGTAGGTTTATATCAAACTACAGTTTGATATATTTAATGGGATTTAATTACAGTAAATTCAATTCAACCCAAATACAAATAAAAATTAAATCAATACAAATATTCGTCAACCTCGTATGAAGGACGGGTACTTTGCTAGTCAAATATAAAATAAGGTTTTAAATCTACACAATTTTACAAAAACCATCTCTTCTCTAAGGCGTACTAGGTGTGATCAAAAAATACGGTGGATAGTTCTTTGTTTAAAATAGCAATAAACTTACATCGAATTCGATTTAATCTCCTTCAAAGTACTGTCTTGGCTGACAATGCACTTAACGTTAAATCCATGGCTGAAAACATTTCTGGATGGCTTCTTTTGGGAGGGTGTTTAGCTGCTTGGTCGTGGCTCTCTCAATGTCAGGAATGGTGTCAAAACTTTTTTTTTTAAAGGACAGTTTTAATTTTTAGGAAGAGCCAGAAGTCGCATGGTGCTAAATCGGATGAGTATGGCAGATGTGAACAGACAGGAACACTTTTTTTGCCCAAAAACTCCCGAATGAGAAGCGAGGTGTGAATGGTCCATTCTTCTGATGAAGAAGAAGCCCATTCACACATTTTTTGGTCTCTTTCTTCTTATGTCGTTTTGCAAACGTTGTAGTATGCCCTTATAAAATTAAGAGTTCACAGTTGTTCCACTTGGAACAAACTCTGATCACACTATGCTCTCACTATCGAAAAAGACCAATGAGCATGACCTTGATGTTCCTTGACTAACGTGCCTTTTTAGGGCAAGGAGTTGCACTGGTTTTTCATTGGGAACTCAATGACACAGGCGAGTAGATTTCCGAGTGACTACTTCTGCCAGGGAGGAATCTCACAAAGTTGTGAACTGATGCTTGTCTATTGTGAGGTAGATAGTGTACTTTCAATATTTTTCAAATATATTCAGACCTAATCATTTTCAAATTAATCCATTTCACCTCCTGGTTGATCAGAATGTGTATCCTCTTTCTGTTCTTCTTTGCCACATTATATTTTGTCTTCTGATGTAAGATTATCAATTGCTTGTAAAGCAAGTTCTTCAATAAATAACTTTGAATCTAATTGCACCAAGGTTTTCTTATTATTATTCTTCTTGTATGGTTCCTAGAAGTCTATGAAATTTTGCCTCATTCTAAAGAGTTTTTCAAAGAGATAACCTAAACGTTTTTGCAATAAATTATTAAATTATATTAAATTAATAAGACTGTATACATAACATCGTATTACAATATAGTATTGTAGACACAATGTTTACAAAAATGGAATATAAAATACTAAAAGGAATACCTTATTATATAAATAATTTAGACTCAATGTTGCAACTGAAAACAATAAATTATAAATAAAATTCAAGATAGCACTTGTCAATTAGCCAATTATATATATGGCACAGGATGAGGACTTTATAAAAGACCAGGCTACAAAGAAAGCTGCTGTGTTACTCATAGATGAGCAATAAATTACACACTACTGTTACATAAAACAAGTTCATGAATTCATTAGAAAGAATTAAAAGTGATGGGGGTAGTGATGTAAGATTCCTGGGAATTTATACTCGGGGGAAACTTCTCGGGGAATATTGTCAGTTCCCAAAACTCATAAATTCCCATGATTTTATAGGAACTTATGATTTTCTCTTAAACGCATAGGTCCAGTGGACACCTTAATATATATATATATTTTTTAATCCCTTAGAACTAATTTATTAAAATGAACATATAAATCAATTATAAAGAGATATATTACAGAAATTTAAATTATTTGTCTCAAGTCCTTTACATAAATTTTAAAATTTTGATACTTGTTTATTTTAACATTAAACCGGTTGTGTTCATCTTTAAATGTTATTGAATTGCTTGGTGGATCACTATCATGTTTTCTAGTATCAAAGAAAATGATCAAATTTTTAAACCTATTACAAATTCTTGTATATTTGTTACAAAATAGTGCAAAATACTCCTTAATTACTAATAGGTCACTTTAACTTATTAATTTAAATCTTAATTCCAAAATATTTACATTTTTAATAATTTTGATTATTTAAATTAGATTTGATATCTTCACTATTTGTTCAGATAAGGCCTTCCAAGAAAAAGAGAAATATGTCTGTACTAACACTTTATTTGATATAAATTATTGAATTGTGCACAATAAATGAGTGTAGTTGTTAATAATTAGTTTTTATCATCTTCCATCGCATCATCAAATCCAAATTCATCGTCATTTTTTTCCGTATTCATTCTTAACCTGAATTCCTCTTCCTCCTCATCTTCTTCATTCTGACCTTCCATAATTTCCACATCAGTCTTTTCCTCTGCAAAGCTTCCAGTTATGTGTTAGATAAGTCAGTTTAGCGATTCTTTTTCTTACTATGGATGCAAGAGAAGGTACTGAATGTTCTTTCCATGACTGCAGAAGTTACTGGAGCGCTTAAGATTCGTGTGGCTACATCTGCCAGCTCACAGGATCTCCGAAGAGTCCTCCACCATAACAATGGACTTACTTCGGTATTGGTGGGTGTCGTTGTTCCACCAAACCCTTCCCATAACAACTTTCTGGCCCATAAGCCTTCTTTGTCCTTATAGTCAGCCAAATTTTCTCGCACTTTAGGAACATTGAATTTCATTTGTTCTGCAGTGTTGCAAACAAAACTGATTGCATCCAAAACAGGGTCAACTTTCAAACTGCTGCCCTGAACTTTGCAAAGTGAATGGTCCCCTGGTAAAGTCTTTCCTTCTGTGAATTTTATCTGCACTTTCTTTTCATCTGCTTTGGAAAGGGGATACAATGGTAGCTTTCCTTTTAGAGCTGTTTCCAGTTCATTTAACTTCCTCACCACACTGTCTACTTACTGTTTGCTTGACTCAATTGAAGTTATTAAGTGTACAACTGGGTTCATGAGTGCTACCATACTCTCGACTCTTAGCCAAAAAACTGAATCATTTAACAGCCTTCTTTTTAAAGCAGACCACAAAGCAACATAACCTAGAAACTGAACAAACATAACCTCCCCTCCTCTTACTTGGAATTTGGGGTAGGTCTATAGGCATTACTGAGGTCAAGTCTCATCAATAGCACGTAGATTCAAAATGTACTTGGAGGGAAATTCAAAAGTTACATTGAACCATTTCCAATAACGAAAAACCAGAAACATTTCAAATCAACCATAAAAAGAAATTAATTTTATTAATATTTTTGATGAATAAATTAGCTACTTAACTTGAGTATTCTTTAAAACTTATATCAACAGGATTTTGAGCTTATAATGTGATGTTGAATCTCGTTCTCATACTCAACCGAATCCGCTGTTAAAATATTTTATCACGTTTAAAATAAAAGTTTTTGCCACAATAAAAATATATCACAATATTTTTGATTATTTGGCTTAGTTATTGATAATTTAGAACCAATTAAGATAAAAAACAAAATGTATTAAGACAAAATAAACCCCATTTATATGAGTTTATTCTATAAAATCCCTCATTTTGGGAACTTATAAAGTCTTCGGGAAGTTCCTTGGAAATATTCCCATTTATAAATTCCCTTCCCACTGAGAATATTCCTGGCTTACATCACTAGATGAGGGTATAAAATACTGAAGTAAGACAGAGTAGTTTTCCCGAAATTCAAACAAAGAAATGACACACAGCTAAAAGACAATTTGATTCCTCGTGGGTGAATCAATTTTAAAACATCCTATTAGATGATTACATTGGAAAGAGAAAACACTGTTATATATTTTAGTTAATTGGGCTAGGTTCTGCCACGGATATACTGCAACGAACAAGTCCTCTCAATAATCCAGTGTTATAAGAAATCTGTCAAAGCTCTACTCCTACATTTGCTGAGTTATTTAGGGATTGGCTATACAGCCACAACGTAATACAATGAGATATTTAAGCACTGACTTGAAGGGTTAATTTCTAAGGTACTCATCATATAATGTATTAATACTCAATACTAGCAACAAATTATAGAGCACTAAAAAACTAAGCTTATATATATATATATATATATATATATATATATATATATATATATATATATATGTATATATATATATATATATATATATATATATATATATATATATTATAACATTTATAGAATGGGCTATATAATATTATTTAAGAATTGGAAGAATATAGTAGAAATAACTCACACAAAATTTAAAAAGAAATTCATTAAGATATTGGTTAGGTTAAAATTTAGGTAAAAGCATAGAAAAGTAAATAAGGTATTTGAACTGAAAAATGTATTAGGAAATTTGTTATATCAAATAACCTAACACATAAATTAAAACAAGATAATCTAATAATAGTTATGTGTAAACAAATTTGTAAACTGTAGTAACATAGGGCCTAAGTAATTACTTGAAGGAGAAAGTGAACACGTTTGTAAACAAAAGAGAATTGAAAGGTTATGTTTGAAAAATTGGGCTCAAAACAACGATGCTTCAATATTTATTAACATAGATTCATATTTATCTTTATTCATTATTCGACGAAGTTTCTAATAAATTATCGTAGATATAGTTACCATCCCTTAAAACTTATCTCCTGCTAACGTTTTCTTATACACATAATCACCTAGAGTTTATTCATATTGCTTCCTTTACCTATATTTAATATCTCCCTTCCTATTTTATTATTATTTTTCTTTTCCAGTTCTCCTTGATACTTGTCATATTACTGCCTGTGTCTATTAATGCCTGTAAACTTGTTTCCTCTATTTAATTTCTATTCCTGGGTTTCTCATTGTCTTAGTATTCCGATTGACTGTGGGCACCATGCTCTTTTCTTGTCCCCACGCCTGTCCTTGCCTTAACACCGTTTACATCTCCATTGTATCTTTCATCTGCTTCATAAGTTCTATTTTCTGTGTTTCTCTCATATTTAAATTCCATTTCCCATTTTCCAAACTTGAGTTGTGCCTCCACATCCATTAACATATCCGTACCTATGATCATTTCTCTCAACAAGCTTTGTACCACTATGCATTGAAACGGATATTTAACTCCTTCCATTTCTCCTATTACCATTTTCATTTTATTAATCTGTTCAGTCTTCCTTTTAGTTGCGGTTTGAATTGTTATATTTCTTATTGGCAGTACCTCCATCTTTCCTACTTCATTTCTTAATTTTAACTCTCCTAACTCTTCTGTGTTTTTCTTTGTTATATATTCGACTTTCTCTATCTCTTTTTTATTAATTTCTATCTCATCAGCTATTATTTCATTTGTTTTCTCAAAATTTTCCTTAATCTCCTCTAATTCTCCATCTTTCTCCTCTAAGTCTCTTCTCTCATCCTCTACTACAGCATTATTATTTTTTCTCAACTGTTTCCTCATGTCCTCCATCATTTTCCTATTTTCCTCCCGTATTTCATCTTTTATTACTTTTAGATCCTCCTTCATCTCTCTTTTTACTTCTTTTATATTTTCCTCTAAATCTTTTTTTATTTCTTTCATATCCTCCCTCATATCCTTCATTTCCCCTTTTATTTCATCTATCTTATCTAATTTTCTATTTATATTTTCATTATTTTTATCTAATTTTCTATTCATATTCTCATTCATTTCTTCTAATAAGTTTTGGTTGCTTTCGAACAATTTTTTTATCCAGTCATCATTATTTCTACTTCCACTTTCACTACCCCTTCGTTCCTGTTCAATTTCTACAAGTGGTAGTCCCCTAGCTTCATCTACCTCCATGTTTGGTATTGGCATATCTGTGCCTTCCATTTCTTTCATTTCCAAATTTGTCCCTTTTTCCTGGTCCCCTACAACTACCAGCTCGCCTATAATATTTTCCTCCCTGTTTTCGATCCCCTCCTGAAAACTAACAAATCTCCCCTGAGCAGCTCCTTCTGTTTCTATCCCCCTTTTCCGCCTACTCTTTTCTAATTGTTCCCCTTTTTCTGTTTTTTTATCTTTTTCTCTCCGCAAATTGTATAATTCCCTCTCATCAGACATATTTAAGCTATTAGTAAACTTATTTTACAAAACAACCTAGCCTTGACTATTCAACTCAGTGTTTAATTTTACAAAATTTTTTTCTAAATCTATTTCCAGTTCAAATGTTTTTCATATAAAAAGTTCTAAATTAATTTTATTTCAAAATCTCTCTAAATAAATTTTATCGAGCCCCACGTTGGGCGCCAAATGTAAAGTAATTTTTATATAGTACAACACATCTTAGGCATTTGTAATTTAAATTCTTTATTACAATTATTTATTAATTCAACAAGTAAACAATTAACACAATAAACAGAACAAAAATAAACTTAACAACTTTTAACAAAATATACTAACTCTTATTTCTTTCAATTTTAGAGTTACACAATTTTAATACCCTTGGCTATTTTACGATCTCTTATTATCTCGGGGTTATAGCATGGGCTATATTTTTTAATTCTTAGGTTAATTAAATAAATTTTGAAAAACAATATTAAATTTTTTTTTAATAGTATTAATAAATAACTTCCTGATGGGAAATCTTAAATTTTGAATATACAGAAAAAACTAAACTATTTGAACTGGATTATTTCTTATTACTTACTATTAATTAATTACAAGATATCTAATGTACAAAATTAAACTTCTCTATTATCTTAAAAGTCCACTAAAGTTATTTTATAGCGCTATTACTCAACTTAATAAATATCAAAATTTTGCTGGTCGCTTACGTAAATTCCCGTTCTCTCCAATTAAACATTTCACACACTTAAATTCGTTTTATTTACTTTACTTTATATTAACACAGTATTACATTTTGTAATTCACTTCTCCTTAATTTAGTTTGGCCAATCTTCTTAACAAAACGGTATAATTTAGACGAACTCTTTCCAAATAAATAGAATTTTGACTGGTCCTGGCTGGTTCCATCTTAAAGCGTCACCACGCCATCCCCAACTTAACTAACGCTTTCGTTTTACTTTTAAAGTTGTTAAAGAAAAGAATATGGCGGCTTCTTCTTCTAAAAAAACACCTGTTGCCTTGAACAGGTCTGTTGTCACAGACTCGTTTTCTTGCTTTCACATGTTAATGTCAACGAACTATTTTCACCGTTTTACAGCTGATGCGTCCACATCGAGATTGTTTAGAATGGCGTTTTAACTTGGTTAAACTTTGGTTGAAACTCACTGTTTCAATTTTCCGATCCTTAATAAAGTTTCCAGTGTTTCTTTAATTACTATTATTAGTGTGTGAAGTGTCTTTGTGTTTTACTTTTGAAATAGTTCTGAATTGTATGTGTTTTGAGCCCAATTTTTCAAACATAACCTTTCAATTCTCTTTTGTTTACAAACGTGTTCACTTTCTCCTTCAAGTAATTACTTAGGCCCTATGTTACTACAGTTTACAAATTTGTTTACACATAACTATTATTAGATTATCTTGTTTTAATTTATGTGTTAGGTTATTTGATATAACAAATTTCCTAATACATTTTTCAGTTCAAATACCTTATTTACTTTTCTATGCTTTTACCTAAATTTTAACCTAACCAATATCTTAATGAATTTCTTTTTAAATTTTGTGTGAGTTATTTCTACTATATTCTTCCAATTCTTAAATAATATTATATAGCCCATTCTATAAATGTTATAATATATATATATATATATATATATATATATATATATATATATATATATATACAGTAAACTCCCGATTATCCGTGGGCAGATTAACCGGTTTGCGGATTATCCGGGGTCTGCCATTGTTTTACAAATATCCAATTTTTATTCCAATCAGATTCATGTGTTTAAATTTCCAAACGGTGAATTACGACATAAATACGTATAAGGCTTAATAGAAGTTAAGATGAAGGGAATAGATATGTAAATATGTACGTACTAATTTTTACATTGAAAGGGAAGCATCCTGAAGCGGGCCAGCGAAATAAAAAGAGCAAGCAGACTACTGTATATAAGAGACAAAGACAAAATGCTTAGACGCCCGAAAACCTAATGTGTATCATAAGATTGTAAACAAATGTCAGCTAATCTCGGCTATAAATAGTCTAGGACGTGACATATGCATTATCCATGTCTGTCATATACATTATCGATCTTTATGGCTTTGTGACACATGTAACACAAGTAGACACTGTGCGACAAAATGGTTCTCAAGAAACTTAGATCGCACATTAAAGCTAAATCAATGCTCACAAAAAACAGACGAAAGTGACAGATTTTTTGTTAAAAAGTAAAAGTATTATGTGTAAAGAAAATTACATATGTACATACATACTTACCTTTGACATATAACGTATTGTAAATAGTTAGACATGTAAATGTACATGTTATAATCCGTCAAATACATCGACATTTTTAATTATTTTCGTCATTGACATGTATTTATTTTGTCCTCTGACGATTATTTTAAAATTGCATTAACCGAGGTCATTATTTGTGTAACTTATGGTATAATAATCGATTATCGATCGTTTTGCGTATTCTTTGTTCATAGCGGATTATCCGGGGAATTCGTTATCCGGCATTGTCGGGCCACCCTATTCCACGGAGTTTACTGTATGTATGTATATATATATATATATATATATATATATAAAGAACTAAGTCAAAATACAAATACAAGAATTATAATTGAATATACAATTCAAAGCTTTTCATTGGCTAACAGTACCAACATCATCAGGAATATTAAACAATTGTTCTTATTCTTAGTTCTTTATTAATACACAAGAATACATATTGCGATATTTATATATATATATATATTCTTGATATTTAACATTATCCATTGTTTTTCCGTTGCACTGACTTTATGAAGTTAATATATTACTATTTTTGAGTAATTTTATCCACCATTAAGTGCAATAATTTTACCTTGAGTGATGACAGTGATTCGACAATGGTCAAAGACCGAAAGGTGCCTCATCACTCAAGGTAAAATTATTGCACTTAATGGTGGATAAAATTACTCAAAAATAGTAATATATTAACTTCATATATATATATATATATATATATATATATATATATATATATATATATATATATATATATATATTAGCACTACTAATTAGTATTAACAAAAAAAGTGATTTCATTCTTTCTATGATATCTTTCTATAAGTCAAAAAGTTTTTCTTTTTTGAAATAATGGTGAAAATTTTCAGAATGTTTTATTGAGGAAGATCTGAAGAGAACTAATGTAATTTAGATTAAGGAGAAGGACTAAGCCTGCCAACAGTAGGGTTTAGTAAATATGTATATAAATAAATTAAACACATACCTTGAGGTTTCAGTGTGGAAAGGTCATTGTCTGGGCTTACTAGGATTTTAAAAGTTGGAGAATACTTTTCACTTAACTTCAAAGCAGCTATTTCTTCTTCATTTGTCTAATAATGAAAAAGTTCAAATTCAGAGAACAACCATTGAAAAATTGCATTAAAAATTGTGATTAGTCATTTAACCCTTCACAAGCTGAATTGTCATTGCTTGTGCACTGAATATTTAAGTGCTTGACCTCTATAGTAACTAGATGTGCTTTCATTACTTGTAATAGTTATATTTAATGGACAAAAACATATTCAGCTTATATAAACTATACAAATGTATATACATTATGTTTGACAAATTTATGTATAATCCAATAATATAACTTATATAAATATTTTTTTTAAAATAATTTTAATATTATTGGTAAAAGACCAACAAAACAACAAAAAGGTTTTAAAAAATTTGAAACTTTGAAAGTAAAGGTTGCAGTAATATTTTTTTTCAGATGTGTGAATTTTTTGTAAGATGAACAGGTTAGATATTTTTATGAAAATAGAAGAACATTTAAAAATAATAAAATGGGATAAATTTGTAGAAAATAAATTGACATTTTATCCTTAAAAATTGCAATATCAGTTCTATTACCCACATAATAAATCAATTGAATAAGTACATTTTCTTAAAAAAATAAATTTATTTCAAGAAAAACTCATTTGAAAAAATGTACGATAAATATAAATTATTCCAAACTATTTATTTATAGTCCAAATAGTTTGAAAATATTTTTTTGTAAATACTGTAGAAATTCCAGATATGCATCTTGTAGGAAATTTATTCTAGATTCATAAAATATAAAGGTTTATATGAAAAATATGTAACACTCAATTTTTAGGAAATATGATATATTGTACCAACTTTTTAGCATAGCATTATTACTTTTATTGTAGAATTGATTGATTTTAGTCATCTCATCTGTTACACTACAAGTGTAGATTTACTGCTAAAAACACATATTGTGGTTTGTTATTTTCATTAAAACTCAAAGTAATTTAAAAAAATACTTATACTTGGAAAAATCAGAAATGTATTGATATAAAAGAATATTTATATTCCTCTAAAAAAATCAAGGCTTCTATACTACAACAAATAAGACAAACTAAACAAAGTAGATGTGCCTAATAAACTAAACAGAATTTATTTAATACAGACACAAAACATTATGTACATATCTAGTGGCATGCCAAGGGATGCGGTCCCCCCAGACTTCATGTTGGACATAGGCCCCAACTGGTTGGTAATTTTTGTTATAACAAATTCACATTATTTGACACATCAATTATAGATCTCCATTTCAGTCCAGCGGCCATTTAATACATTATATGTGAGCATGTATATATGTGTGTGTGGTGTGTGTGTGTGTGTGTGTGTGTGTGTGTGTGTGTGTGTGTGTGTGTGTGTGTGTGTGTGTGTGTGTGTGTGTGTGTGTGTGTGTGTGGTGTGTGTGTGGTGTGTGTGTATGTGTGTGGTGTGTGTGTGTGTGGTGTGTGTGTGTGTGTGTGTGTGTGTGTGTGTGTGTGTGTGTGTGTGTGTGTGTGTGTGTGTGTGTGTGTGTGTGTGTGTGTGTGTGTGTGTGTGTGTGTGGTGTGTGTGTGTGTGTGTGTGTGTGTGTGTGGTGTGTGTGTGTGTGTGTGTGTGTGTGTGTGTGTGTGTGTGTGTGTGTGTGTGTGTGTGTGTGTGTGTGTGTGTGTGTGTGTGTGTGTGTGTGTGTGGGTGGGTGGGTGGGTGGGTGTGGTGTGTGTGTGTGTGTGTGTGTATGTGTGTGTGTGTGTGTGTGTGTGTGTGTGTGTGTGTGTGTGTGTGTGTGTGTGTGCACGTGCGCGCGTGCATGTATGTGTGTAAATTAATTATGGAAAAATAACATATGAGATATGACGTATTATACCTATAACCAGTACTAAATTACTTAATTATTTATTTTGTCATTGCTTTAAAAAGAAATTTATATTTAGGGATAGGCTTTCCGTACTTGAAATTATATTATTCATACAAAATTTCTAAATAATCTAATACTTCTTTCTATGCAAAAGTTTGAAAAAATGTAAAATTTTTCTTGTCCAAATTTTGACACTTGCTTTACATGCACAAAATGCTATCAAATTTGAAGAAAATGTGAATGTATTACTCCTCAAAAAAAATCTTGTTTGGTCATTTTTACTTTTACAAAATACAATATTTCCCTTTTAGAATGTTTTTTTCATATGTATATACAAAAAGTGATACTGAAATATGTGATGTAATAATTATCTAACACTAATTATTTGTATATTTATAGGTGATTTTTTTAAAGCGTTATTATTAATAGGCCCCTTATATTTTTGTAGGCGCCTAAATAGGCCCTCCCTTAATTACCCCACCAGGCCTAATTTTTAAAATCATGCCATTGTATATATCTAATAAAAAACAAAGAAAGCACACTTGGGAAAAGACAAGTACAGAATGAATCATGTAAAACAGAAAGTTATGCTAGGAAGCAACACTTAGTACCAAATTTACAGATCATAAAATTAATCACCAATCATTCTGGCAGCATTCATTAGAAAATCTTTTTTTCTATTATTATGTATTTAAATATGTTACAAGCATTTTACAAAACAACATTATTTTATCACCTTGATATTTTCTCAAACAGATGAAAAACAGGTTTGACAAAATCAATTTTAGAAAAAAAAACAACAGCTCATAGAAAGAAACTGTCCTTAGACCAAACTTAGTACATGAGTCAATGAATAAAATGTTGCCAACAGATTTTTGTACCACCAAAATGTCCTTCCAGTGAGAAGTTTGAAAACAAAAGTTTCATTTTCTAACTGATGTGACAAACAACTTCATAATATTTAGTGAACATCATCATTTCGCAGGGAATTTTGTAGGGTTGAAAAAGGTCTTGAACAAATACATTATGTATAAAAATGAAAGTTTGAAATCTCAGCTTTTCAATGGTAAGTTTCATTGTGTTTAATATATTGTTAAAGTACCATATTGTTTATTTAAATATGATAAAGTCGAGGAATGAAACAAATACAATCCTGCCAATGTAAAACAGGTTGACCATAAAGTATTGACTGGCCATATATAGGCTTCAAATGCTGGTTCTATTTACCTCATTAGAAAATTTCTTTCAAATTAAATTTGTTTAGCCCCTTTAAATATTTTTACTCAAGTCTCTTTGTTCATTACCTCTTTTCTTAGTTAAACCTCTGAGTTACAAGTTATTTAATTCTTTCACCTTTCACACACATCTAATTTCATAAAATAACTAAGTATATAACCATAATTAATTCAGTCAAGTTTAAAAGGACACCTACTATTAATGCTTTGTTAATAAGGATTGTAGCTTTACTTGAAGAATTTAAAGCATGTGTATATGCCTGGCAATTCAAACAACAATGAATAAGCCATGGTCCAACAGCATGAACATCAACCAGTACTCCTTGTTCTTTGTGAATACCTAATAATTCCACTGTTCCAACATCCTATAACAAAACAAAACAAATATATTAATTAACTAAAAGTCAATATTTTTAGACAATAAAGGTTAGCTACAAATTCTCCAGTAACTTATATATTCTTATTTATTAAAAAAAAGTTGTTTTAATGGAAAAAAATTAGTTAAGATTATTTAAATATTAAAAATACTTTCATGTTTAAGTAAATAACCTGAATATAAGTTATTTAAGAATTGGTGCACATTTCCAAACTGTCATATTTTGGGAGGCGTATTTGCTATAACACAACATTTAACCTATGTATCAGAACATTTTTAACTGATAATTTATAACTATCAAAATAAGGTTTATTTTTTTAAATATATATACACAGTAGAACTTCATTATAAAGGACCCTATTAAACTGGACATCTAATGACTGTGTTTTTGAAGATAGATCACACCATCTGCTAGCTAAGAAAACACCTCAAAGCACGCAAATGTGTGACACTTATATGGCTGTTGTTGTTTATACTTTATGTGAAGTGGAATTCCCCTGAAAATGATACAAAGGAACTGTAAATAATGTAGACATATATCAGTAATATTTATAATACTGATTTATCAAGAGTTAGGATGTTTTATGATCAACTATAGATCCTACCTAACTAAAGGGTTACTGGGATAAAACATGACTTCTGTTACCTAAAACAAAACCATAATACCTATTTAAGACTTCTTAACTAAAAGTAAAAAAATGTTTTTCAGCACTGTCATTGCATTTCACGTCACAATATCCATACCGAATGTGCTACCTGATTTTTAATTACTGAGAATAAAAGACACTAACAAGTGTATTTCTTTTTATCGTCCCTTTAGAGTTTATTCTGCTTTATTAGTATTTTAACCTCTATTTTTAACATACTTTCACTCAAACTGACAACCCTGAGCCCCAACTACTCCATTACAGAAAGTTTTTGGAGTACATATACTGTAGTAGGTATACTGTATGTATGTATGTATGTATGTATGTGTATATATATTTATATTGTAATCCTTAGATGAATTATTTTTTCTCGTTGAATATGTATGGTGAAATAAAATAACTTTCATAAACAAGAATAAACAAGTATTACTTCATTTTATTGTTGATTGAAGCTTTTCGCTTATATCGCTTAATATAGTACAATTATATTCAACAGTCTTACTCTAGTCACATAACTGGACAGTGATTTATAAATTTTGAAAATGCTAATAATGTAAATTAGCGAAAAGCTTCAATCAACAATAAAATGAAGTAATACTCGTATATTCTTGTTTATGAAAGTTATTTTATTTCACCATATATATATATATATATATATATATATATATATATATATATATATATATATATATATATATATATATAATTAATAAATTTAAAATATTTCAAAAACAAGAATACTTTTAATGAATATATTTATTCAAAGCTTTTCGCCGATAAAATAGTACCAGCATTTTCAGGAAAATATATGTACTATTATTTTCCTGAAGATGCTGGTACTATTTTATCGGCGAAAAGCTTTGAATAAATATATTCCTTAAAAGTATTCTTGTTTTTGAAATATTTTTAATTTATTAACTATATTACAAGAAAACATATCACCATATTTAATTTTATATATATATATATATATATATATATATATATATATATATATATATAAATCTGTGCATTTGGATATTTAAATACATCTGTGGTTCACTTCAGTCTTTTCTTTTTTGATTGATAAAGATCAATCAAAATATAGGTAAAAGTTAAAGTAGTGTTACTCAAATCTCACAAAACTTATGTGAATAGTTCTCACTAGCTAAGCTCTAAATAACTAAATCAATCAAAATATTTTAATATTGTGTTATGTTTTTATATTGTACAGTTTTGGACTATTGCCACTAGGTGTGGTGTGTGTGTGTGTGTGTGTGTGTGTGTGTGTGTGTGTGTGTGTGTGTGTGTGTGTGTGTGTGTGTGTGTGTGTGTGTGTGTGTGTGTGTGTGTGTGTGTACTACAATTCGTTATGAAAGAACTGGAAATTAGATTATATTAGCAGTGGTGGCCATTCCACAAAATAAATTGGAATTCTTTTTTTGATCTCTAATAAATCACTATACCAAGTACAGATGCTATAGAAAACCATTTTAAATAATACAATATTGTTTCAATATTATTATTATTATTATTTTTTTCATAACCCGTCCAAGAACTTTATTGTCTCACATTATACAGTAAATTACAAGATTGGACAATTCCATTGGTACACCAGATTTCATAGATATTGATATACAGAAATAGATTATTGAATATTTGACTTTAAATGCTTGTAAAACCTGGATTGTGTGGAGGAAAAAAATAGTTTATGTTTTAATCAAACGTTTAATACTACAAAAACTTGAATGCAAAAAGAATTAAAGTTGAAAGCAATTCATATCTAGACTTAACTGAGTGTGTAATAAACAGATTACATCATACACTTACAGCAAGCTTTATTAACAATGGATGTAAACAAGTAGGCCTAACATAGTAAACAAATTTAATTCTTCAACACCATAACAGTGTAAGCTTAGATGTGAAAACCTTTATTCAAGTTATCATATTTCCTTGCTAAAGTTTATTTTCCTTCAGTGTATAATAACCTTACTGATTTAAATATAGCAGTTGATTAGCTCTTTTTACTTTCATATAAAATTAAATTACTAAAAGTTAAGCTGTGAGAAAATACGCTCAGTTATGATTTTATATAAAATAAACTAATATATTAAAAGTAAATAAAATAAAAACCTGTGTCAACATATTATTAACTTTAAAAATAACAATTGTGAATTCCTTTTATATCATTCATAGGGTTTAAGAGACCCAGTGTAGAGCTACCTTACTTAGCCCATAAAGTATTAAAGGCAGGTAATGTGGCCTGTATTATGCTTCAACTCCTTAATATTACAGCAGGTTTGACACTAGCTACTCATTTTCTCAGGTTAAGTTGACCTAAGGGGTGAAAACACACACAAAAATTCTTGAGGCTACTGAGATTGAACCCAGTACCTTTAGTTTCATAGTCAAATGACCTACCCACTTGAACACACACCACAAATTTTTAAAGTTTTTTACTATGGGTAAACACAAGTAACAATGTACAAATACATATGTACAATAGTAAGAGATAAGTATGCGAATGTAAGAGGTCCTAAGTTAAACCGTAGGTATAACACCCCATAACTAAAGTTACCTATATAAAAATAGAATGCCTTTCCTTTATTTATAAAAATTATATCTGGAAAGATTTCAGAAACAGATGTCTAGTTTAGTAGTTTTAAAAAAGTTGAACATACAAAAAAAATTTTGGAGTCCCAACACATGTGTAGTTAGAGCTCTTGTTAAATTGAATGGTAAGTGTGTGCGTGTGTGTGTGTGTATATATATATGTGTGTGTGTGTGTGTGTGTGTGTGTGTATGTATGTATGTGTAGAGAGAGAGAGAGAGAGAGAGAGAGAGAGAGAGAGAGAGAGAGAGAGAGAGAGAGTCTCGATAATTCGAGGTCGATGTGACAGAGGCCCTCGAATTACCAAAAACTCGGATTACATGGAAATATATTTATGTCCAATAGTCAAAATTAATTTCTTAAATCTTATTAAATAACTCTTAATTTTAGATATGATATAAAAAGCGAAATATAATATTAAATGGATAGAGTGAAGAGAATTGACATTTTGTATAAAATGGGTAAAATTGTAATTAAATAATAAATTTGACACCTCGGGTGACAAAATCGGGAAATGGATAAAGAAAGAGATCTGAAAATACTAGTTTATGAACTTAAGTAGCCTATAACAACCATTAAAATATCTATAGAATCAAGAAAGTGTCATCAAAATATTGAGTGCATTAGAACAAAAAATTTCATCTAATTACAAAAAAACAGAAATTAATAAACGTGGACAAGTTAAAATTAAGAGGTATCAAAATGGCCCAAAAAGCAAGACAGTTACAGAAAAATCAGAGCTCTGATACGACAAGTTGGTGGGCAAACGATAAATGCAAAGCTAGAGGAGGAAGTCAGAAGGGAGAGGGGAAGGAAAGAGTGCATTAACAAAAAATAAATTTTTAACATTGCCGGATGTGGTAATGACAGTTTGTGTATAGAAGATCGGTCTAAAGGCTTGATGGTGGCCTACAAAACTCTTTTTTATCGCCTACTTATAACGTAAGTTATACGTCAAAAATTGGCACTTTATTACTGCAATCTAAAATAATTAAATAACGGCTTACAATAGTTTCCACTGTCTAAGGACTTAGAGGAGCCAGAAAGAAAATGTCCAATTACCAGTCCAGAAAACAATTAGGACAAAGGCAGTGCAAATTATTGGCAAGTCATTTTTTTAGTCAAATTTATTAATTAAATTTTATTAAATTCGTTTAACAAAAATATTCTTCAAAATCTACATTTAACAAACATAGACTATGACCTCACTCAATCAAATTTTGTTAGTTAAATCTAAAAAAGTTATTACAGGTATATAAAATATAGTTTCAGTGTTCAAAATACTTTTAATGTCATACAATAAGTCAGTTTCAAAAAGCCAAGATAAGGCAAGTTTTTCAATATAAATTAGGTAAATTCTATTTGAAAATATATAAATATGTTTCATTACAAAAAAAAGTATATAATAGAAAAAATAATACAAATCAGTTAAATGGTTTCAAGTAAAAACCAAGTCATCTTCAATGACGCTGAAAATGGTAAGCTAAGCAGGATCGTATTTTGCACGATCTAACTGGAATCACTTCAGGAAAGCAGTAAACAGTAAAATGGTCTGCATGTTTCAGTGTTTCAATTAATATGTACATTTTCAGCAGGGATAATATAACGACATATATGACTATAGAAAACTGAAAATATCTTGTAAATCAAACTCGCATAGAAAGTGAGTTTTTTCAAATTAAAACGCAACACCGTGTAATGATACGTAGAATGTATCATCTGGCATAAGCGGTTTGGTTAAGAGAGTTTGTAGCAATCTGTGCAATAGGAGTGAATGGTAGAAATATTCACCGATAGCAACAAAAAAGTATTTAGAGTTTTAAATGCAATTGAATTTACTTTCCTATAATAGAATTGCTTAAAATCAAATTAAAGTCAAACAAAAATATACCTGTACCACCTAGAAATTCCTGATCCATGTAAGTTACTTAAACAGAGAATAAATTTAATATCATCTCTGTATTTCAGGAATTAAGTGCAACATCAAACAAAAAATTTACAAAGACTGTTTTGTCATGTTTAATTTATTTCACAAGAAAATTGTATTTTGGTTATACAAACTAAAAACATACATTACTAAAAACAAGGGAAGATGCCTAGTATTTACTACTGTATTTTACTTCCAGATTTTTTTCATCGTAAATTATTACAACCATGTACACAGAGATGTTTATTATAGAACAAAATATAATATTTGTTTTCTGTATGAACATCACGTCAATACTTTTTAAGAACTCCAAGAGTTAGTTAAATATTATTTTGCTGTCAATTAAAAAGCAGATCTTGTAAATTTGATTCATTTACTATTTAATAATGCAAGGAAATTTTTTTCAGATGTGGCCTTATTAAATTTTTTTTCTTGTAGAAAGAAAATAAGCCCTTCTGTATGGTGACATTGAAAATGTTATTAATGCATGTTGTAGAAAAATAAACTGGGTATAACAATTCGCCAAATAGCCCATAGAAGGACAATACAATATTTTCCCCCAACTACCAACACAAAAAAAGATATTACTTTGATTGTTTTAACAAAATATAAAGTCTGTTAAATTTAGTAATGCATAATAAAAAGTGAATACAAGCCAAAACCAGACCTAATTGAGTACATTAAAAACATGTCATACAAATACAGCAACTTTAGTAATAATGAATGTAAATAACTAACCCCAATATAGTAAGCAAATTTAATTAAATGGTATCACTGAATTTTAAAGCAGAAACTAAGTGGACAAATTTCAGATGACTGTTTTATCTTCATGATTTCAAGTACCAGTAGACCTTTATAAAAATATATAAACATTAATATATTAATATTAATGAATATTAATTTCAGAAATTCATATAGGCAACTCTTACTACCTCAATAGTTACGTCGAAGAAAAACCTGGTCAATGCTTATATTGTGGTGTGTGTGTGTGTGTGTGTGTGTGTGTGTATGTCTGTGTGAAAGAGAGAGAGAAAGATAAAATTAAACACACACACACAATTTCCCCCCAAAAATTTAAAAAATAAGGTTGGTCAAAACAAGCAGACTTTCATCCTCAATGTTTTGAAAAACAGATACCGTTACGGCTAAATATAGTATACGCAAGAAACAAACATCTTCATTAAAATATCATTATCAATACAATGACTGTCTTCAGTTAAAAAATATTTACTTATCATCTAAACTGTTCTAAAACTTGAAACATTTAGTTCTGGAGCCAACTTATTAACACTACATGTACCAGTTCTTTGATTGTTACATTCAAATGGCGATCAACAAGGTTCACTTTTTATAACCAATTAACTCTTTTATCATCACACTGTTATCACGAAAACGTCTGGATGATAAATTCAATTATGACCTTCATACTTTTTGAAGATTTTTTAAAATTTGCATTTACTCAAATTAGCTATCTTTTACAAATGTACATTTGCAAATTATCTATTTTTTTTATTTGCATAATATACTGTAGTTTACAATCATGCTTGGTTATGCATGGTTTACAATCAAACCAATCTTATTGATCCTGCTTAGACCAAAAATACAAAATATTGAAGTTAACTATTTGTTTAACATTGTGGTGGCAGCGGGTCAGCTGTTTTGTTTGTTACGAAAAAAAAATGTTCTTAATTGTCTAGAAAAGTCTTGTTGTCTAGAACAGAAAGATCGAATGTCTTTTTATTAACGTTTAACATTGTCAATTATTTAATTAATAATTATTGTGATTATGTTATTTATTATTGCCTATTAAATAAATAGTCTCAGTTATAAATTTAACTTGGCCTATATTTTGTTTTCACTTAAATTAATCTTGGTCACACGCAATATACTCTACACAAAACGATTTCTCTAGACCTCAATCCAATTCAAAGATATGCTTAATAAAATGCCACTGCTAAATTTTTAAAAAAATAATGGCATAAAGCAATATATAGAGAGTAAAAAATCAACTTTTGAAATTTAATTTAAGAGTATGTTGGTTAATTTATAGGTACTCAGAAAAAACTGTACCTTTTAAATATTTATAAACTCACAGATGAACAAAGAAATGATGATGTTATGTGAATCATCCCTAAAGTGAATATTGACTAGTATAGGAACTATTAATTATAACCAATAAATATTAATATCCATTTTGTATTATATATGTTACCCCTAAATTTTATATATATATTTTAAAAATTCCATCTTAGTAAAATGATGTCAGGTTTGAAATATCAAAATTTATCACTTCTTAAGCAGTATTTATGTTCTACCACATCTGAAATAGCCCGTTTGTTTGTTTATAACATATTTTTAATAACACAAACAAAAAAATCAAAACTGACCATCATGTGATCAAATATCACCCAGACTACTACATTTTGCTACAACATTAAAAAAGATACATTATAATATAACTACAAAGTTATGATAGATATGATTATACCAAATTAAAAAATCAATAGCTTGAACATTTCAGTTGGCTACGCTGAAACGATATTGGTGAACACATTGCTCCAACCCCTCGTAATTATACAAGTATTTTCAAAATTATATTTTTCTACAAAAATCTAAAGTTATTAAAACATTTTTCAACTGAAATAAATTGCAAAATTATTTGATATTATGTACAAAAATTCTATAAAAATTATTATGTAACGACCAACATCACATGTGATATACAATTTTATCTAACATTTTTTGACCATAATTAAATAATCTATATCCGTGGTTCCCAACCGGTGGGCCGGGGCCCACTTGTGGGCCGCGGGCCGCTTGCTACTGGGCCGTGGTGAAACTTAAAATTATATTAAATTCGTGGAAATTAAGTACGGTATTGACAAATAGGCCGTCGCGGATAAAATATTAATTTAGGAATTGTCTCCGATCGTGCTTGGCCTGGCGGAGAGTGTGTTGTTGTAAAACAGTGTCAGCAAGGTCATCGCTCTCGACTCCCTCCTACCCCATCCCCCGCGCAACCCTTACTACGGTCAAAAAACTCAAAACCGGTTCTCTGCAGACTGCACTCAGTGCAGTGGTTGTCACCTTGTCACGTTCAGTTCAGTTGTGGTAGTAGTGTTGTGTTGGCATTTAGATTAATAATTATGCGGAAGTAACATTTTTAGTGGCAGTGGTTGTATTTACGTGTCGAATTTTACTGTGTCTGCTGTAAGATACGTGCATCTTACGAGTCAATATGGATGCTTGGTTTCGGACGGGATCATGCCGTAAGAGAAATGTGTCAAATGATGAACCTTCCTCATCCACTTCTACAACTAGTGAGGCAGCAAGTAAGCCAAGTTCGAGTAGTACCCCAATGGCCAAGAAAGGTAAAACTTATAGTCGAAAATATAATCCTGATTTTTTGAAATTCGGATTTGTGTGTTCTGGTAATGAAGAAGAGCCTTTGCCTCAGTGTATAATTTGTTTTGAAATGCTATCCAACGAATGTATGAAAGTCTTAAAACTTGAAAGGCATCTATCAACTAAACATCCAGAATGTGTAGGAAAGTCTCTCCAATATTTTCAAATAAAGAAAAGAAATTTATCGATAACTAAATCTACCATGGAAAAATCTTCCAAACAAAACAAAATAACTACCAGAGTTTCATATGAACTATCTTTGTTAATTGCAAAGAAGGGATCAGCTCACACAGTGGGGGAAGGTCTAATTATACCTGCAGCAAAAATAATTAGTAATGCTTTGTTTGATGAGAAAAGTACCAAAAAAATCAATGAAATTCCATTATCCAATACTACTGTCAAAAGACGAATTGATGAAATGTCACATAGTGTAAAGGAATCTGCCATTAACGTTTTGAAACAAAGTGAATATTTTTCTCTGCAACTTGATGAAAGTACAGACGTAGCTGGTCAGGCAAATTTATTAGCTTTTGTTCGTTTTGAACTCAATGGAAATATTGAAGAAGAAATGTTGTTTTGCAATAGCTTACCGTCAACAACCACTGCTGAGGAAATTTACAAGTCGCTTGACAATTTTATCACGGAAAATCAATTAGATTGGTCAAAGTGTGTAGGTTTGACAACTGACGGAGCAAGAGCTATGTCTGGAGTTCATACTGGTTTGATTGCCGAAGTTAGATCAGTAGCACCCTTTGTCAAAAGGACACATTGCAGCATTCATAGAGAAGCTCTTGCAGTGAAAGGTTTGGGTGAGAGTCTGACAAAAACTCTTGACGATGCAGTAAAAATCGTTAATTTTATCAAATCAAGGGCAAAAAACTCGAGACTTTTCGGTATTTTATGTGATGAAATGGGCAGTGAACACAAACAGCTTTTACTTCACTGTGAAGTTTGGTGGCTATCCAGAGGTAAAGTGATATCAAGATTATTTGAACTTCGTGATGAACTCGGGATTTTCCTCATGGAGGACGAATATGATGGAAAACGTGCAAGTTCTTTCTTAGAATGTGTGACCGATGAAAACTGGCTGAAGCGGTTGGCGTATTTGGCAGATATTTTTATTGCCCTCAACACTCTTAATTTAACTGTTCAGGGCAAGGATACTCATATGTTTCTTGTACAAGACAAGATAGAAGCTATGATAGTAAAACTTTGACGATGGGCTCAAAAAGTGGAAAACAATGCTTTCGATGCATTTCCTGTACTACACGATTTCCTTGAAACAAACGAAGTCAAAATTGATGAACCAACAGCAGCAACCATAAAACATCACCTCTCATCTCTGGCATCTAATCTCAGATAATTTGAAAGTTAATTGCACACTATAAATGTATCAACATTTTTATTTCAAATTCGTATATTATGCTTTGTGTCTCTGTACTTTTTATTTTGATCTGAGAAACTATAATTAAGAAACTGTAACTAAGAAACTAAGTCTTTTCATATTTTTTGTAGGCGCTACTTCCCTAAAATCGATGATGAAGTTCAATGGATCAGAAACCCTTTTGATGAAGATAACTTAAAAAAGGCTAACATGCCTTCAAGTGAAGAGGACTCTTTGATTGAGCTGTTTGTGATCAGGTTCTGAAATCAAGTTTCAAAACGACCACATTGATTCTTTTTTGGATCAATGTGCGAAAAGACTATCCCGCAATCAGCAAAATAGCACTAAGACTACTGATGGGATTTTCAACGACTTATCTATGTGAGAGAGCCTTTTCTACTTTAGTTTATTTTAAAAATAAGTATAGGAATAAGTTAAATGTGGAGAGTGACTTAAGGTTGAAATTGTCAAGTTTCGTTCTCGATATTAATACATTAGTACAGGATAAACAATGTCAAAAATCCCATTAAGTTCGGACAGCCTTGATAATGTACTGTAAATAAAGTTTCTTCAGTAAAAAGTGATTTTTTTCTTATTTACCAAATATGTTTTAATTTAATGACCTATCTAAAACAATTTAAATTTATACTTAGAAGAATATATATTCTAGGTAGTAGAAATTTTAAAAAAATATATAACTGGGTCCCCAAGCTAGAAAGGTTGGGAACCACTGATCTAAATAATAAATAAAACGTGTGGAAACAATACATGGATCAATGTGGTGTATGAAACCATCTCGGAAGAAATATTCATATACTACATTGAATAAAACCACATTTTACACAACAATAAATACTCAGACAACATCATTTACTGATATAGATATGTCAATCATATTATAACATTATACAAAGGCAATAAACGCCAAGGACACATATTTTTAAAACATCTTAATTCCACATCCAAAACTAACATACACCATTAAAACAGAACAAAACAACTTTCTTAATTTCTTGTATCTTAGAAATAAACATACAGACAAACACAAATTCAATATATATCGAAAACCCACTAACACCAATGCTACCATTCACAACTCTTGAAACCACCCACACCAACTCAATAACCCAGCTACAAATACACAACACGACAAACCCATTAAATACTTAACAATACCATATAGATCAGCCAAAACTCACAATCTAACCAACATACGAAAATACAATTACAAAATACTATACTTAACAGACAACACTTTCAACAAACAATTTAAACCCAATAACAGAATCAACAACATATATAACTGCGCTAGCGTTTACAAATTAACTTCCTGTTTGCGACCAAGTTTTTACATTGGCCAGAAAGGGAGGTCATTCTGTCTTTACACAACAGAACAATACGAAATATGTAAACATTTTACCCTACACACATACTCAACACCCAATTGCATTATAACTCACACACACTTTTCGACATAATACCGAACAATACTCAACAAAATACACCCACAGTTCCAAACTAATATCCACCCCCACCCTAACCAAACTATTTTATCATAGTGCTATGTTACATTAAAAAAACTTCATAGTTTATATAATTTTGTTACTTGGTTAATTTAGGTTTTGTTCCGATTTTATAAAATTTTTAGGTGCGTAGCCACTACTTCCTCCCTACATTTCGAATGAATAGAAGACGTCCATGGATGGACCGTATCCTTAATTTCCCTCAGCTTATTGTGATTTACACATTGCCATTCACCATTCTAAGCAGCAGCCAATGAGCATTTCACATAACAAATATAATCAGATGCCATAATACGTTGAGTAGATAGTACCATACTAGTGGCACTCATTGCAGCTTTATCTGCTTTTGTGTTTTCAGTAATTCCACAATGACTGGGAACCCAACAGAATGCTACCACAACACCCCCTAATTGAAGATTGTGTACTGCACACAAAATATCCCCAACTAAAGGGTTCATGAAGAACACATCCTGAAGGGTCTGAAGTGCACTTTTCGAATCGGAACCTAAAAGGTAATGGGGAAAAGTATATTGGATGGCAGTTAGAGCTTTAAAAATGGCAAATAGTTCCGCAGTGAAAACACTACACACTGAGGGTAATCCATATATGAAGGTACGTTCCAACACATAAAACGCACACCCAACGCCATTGTCCAGTTTAGACCCATAAGTAAAAATAATTTCACTGTGTTTATAAGATCTGGAAATTGTCATAAACTCCTGGTGGTAAACCACATCAGGAGCAGTGTGTTTGATGTAACTGGACAATGAGAAATCGAAATGTGGCATTTTTATTATCCATGGAGGTAGATAGCACATTATTCGTTTGAACTTATTAAGAAGTAACAACTCAGTTATCCATTATGCGTAACGTCCTTATGCCGAATGGCAGGGTTGATTGTTGATGCACATCATAATTAGGTGCATATAGGTTATGAAAGACCATTTTGAATGCCGGGTGTTTTGGTTTGCTTCGAAGACCAGAAATGTACGATATTTGTAACATTTGACGTCGTTTTGACAAGGAAGGTTCCCCAGCCTCGACAAGAAGACTAGGTATTAGGCTAGTTCTTAACGCACCAGTAGCAAGTCTAAGTCCAGACTGGTGGACAGCATCAAGAGTTTTCAGAACTGTAAATCATGCTGATGAATAGGCTTGACAGCCATAATCTATGCGCGATCTAACGACTGCACGATAAAATCAAAGCATACATGTTCTGTCATCTCCCCAATTCGTACCAGTAAGGACTCTTAACATATCCAATCTCACCTTCAAATCACAAACATGGAGGATCCATGAAAGTCTTATCAAATAAAAGACCTAAAAATCTAACACCTTCCGTGATCTAAAGCTGAATTCCATCAAGATAAAGGATAAGCTGCTGGTGTTGCCTACGACGACTAAATGTTACACATTGGGTCTTCGAAGTAGAGAACTTGAAGCCTGTAATTCTTGACCATTCCTCTAATCTGTATATAACTAACTGCAAAGATCTCTTTCCGCAGTAGCCATGTTACGAGCAGGCTCATATATACAGAAATTATCTACAAATAGAGAACAGCTTACTGGAGATCGTATATTACATGTTATACTAATAGCGACGGCAAACAGCATTACGCTTAGTACGCTGCCTTGCGGAACACCATTCTCCTGTTTACAACTATTTGAATATGTGTCTCCAAGACGAATGCGGAAGGAACTATTTGACAGAAAGTTTGCGATAAATGCTAGGATGTTCACCTTTATACCCCATGACATTACCGTATTTAAAATTTTTTTTTTCCACGCAATATCATATGCTTTCTCAAGGTCAAAGAAAACAGCAACAAGTGTTTGACGCAAGAGAAAATCATTTTAAATAGCAGATTATAACAAAACCAATTGGTCAACAAATATTTGTCCTTACCTGAAACCACACTGTTCGTTGCTAAGAATTCGTTGGTTTCTAGGTACTAGACAAGACGGCGGTTGACCACTGCACAAGACGCTGGAAAGAGATATAGACCTGTAACTAATGGGATTGGTTTTGTGTTTACCTGGCTTTAAAAGAGGAATTACAGTCGCTTCTAACCATGCATCGGGAAAAGGCCGCTCCTCGAATAAACAATTGTAAATTCAAAGGAGGACAAGTTTTGCCGATGATGGTAGATTTTTCAGCATGGAGTATAAAATGGAGAACTGACTCCAATTCTCCTATAGAGAAAGGAGTGTTCAAAGGAGAGTTCCCAGACAACTCAACAGTAAACTGTATTGCTTCTTCCTCCAGTTTGATTGTTTAGAATTTATTATTATAGGCTGTAGTAGCAGAAAAGTTAGATAATGACGTTCCCAGTACATTGGCAATATCACTACTGTTTGTGATCAATCTTCCATCTGGTTGCTTTAGCGCAATCGCTGGCAACAAAATGGAAGTGCCACAAACTGATCTTAACTTCCTCCATAATGTGGAGGATGGAGTTGTTCGTCTAATTGTGCTTGTGTACTGCGCCCAAGAATTCATCCTACTCAGCCTAAATATCCTCCGTGCTTACGGAGTGTTTTATATTCCTGAAGGTGGTCATTTGTTGGTTGTCGCTTAAATCTCCTTAGAGCTCTTTGTCGTAAACGGAGGATTTCTGTGCGTTCATTGTTCCACCACGAGACAGGTGGATAGCGTGCGTGAACAAATGATTTAGGAATGGTCTTTTCAGCGGCATTCAAAATGGTCTTAGTAAAGTTTTCAATAACTGCATCAATGGGTGTCAGGTAATCTGTATCAAGTGATACAAAATATTTCAAAAAAGTAATAATGTTGGGTTCTTTATTTTTTTTTTATTCATTTTCAACTTTTTTCTACAAAAAATATGGGAAGTACTTTTTTTCACATTTAAAATGTTAGTCTGTAATGGTATGTATAATGTAAACAAGTCTTATTAACGATGTTAAAAAAAAAATTTAATGTTAGTCTGTAATGGCATCTATAGCGTGAACCGGCCACACAGTAGCTACAGCGCACTGCACTACATCAAAGTCAATGTATTTAAATACAAAACTTAAAATCTAAATATTCAATTTTTTGTTATAATTTTAAACAACATAACTATATACCTACATTAAAATATACCTATGAAGTATCCAATCAGAATAGATTTGGTTATAATTTTGAACAACATTACTATATACCAATATTAAAATATACCTACGTATAAGTATCCAGTGAGGATAGATTTGGTTATAATTTTATTCAACATTACTATCTACCTATATTAAAGTATACCTACGAAGTATCCAGTCAGAATTAGTGATGTGAGCCGGGAATATTTCGAATGGGAGGGGTATTTATATATGGGAATATTTCCAGGGAACTTCCCGAAGGGTTTATAAATTCCCAAAACAAGGGAATTTAAGGAATATACTCATTTAAATAGGATTTATTTTTTCTTTGGAATTGTTTGTTTTGGAACCTTAATTGGTTCTAAATGATCAATAACAAAGTTAAATAATCAAAAATATTGTGATATACCAAAGCAAAAATTGTTATTTTAACCATGATAAACATTTTGAGAGCAGACTCTGTTGATTATGAGACCAAAACCCAAAATCAAGTGTAAATTCCCAGAAATATAGCTTTAGCTACTGCACACCGGGTTTACTATAGGCCTACATGCCTTGACAACTTAACATTTAAAATGTGAACAAAGTAAGTTTCCGTACTTTCCGCAGAAAAAAATGTTGATATTTGTGTTCTATACATCAAAACGAGTTATATAACAAACAAAAAATTTTAACACCAATGTCATAAAGACTATATTTTTATAAGTAATTTACAACCAGCTAGTTATGAACAGCAACAAGATTTCAATAAATATATATATATATATATATATATATATATATATATATATATATAGTAAATGTGTGTGTGTGTGTGTGTGTGTATTTATAAACTGTAACTACTTTGTAAACGAATTTAACAAATATTTTATGAATACGGAATCGAAGTGTGCATGTTTATGTTTAGGAAAAGAATCAAATTAACAAACCTCTTTAAAAAATGGATCATCCTCCAGCCGATCTTCATGAGTCTTGAGTGTATGTTCAAAACTTGACCCTTTTGCATCAATTATTACATTTAAACATTTACAAGTTATCTGCATCCTGAGCCTAAAGGTTGAATTTTAATCCAGTTCAATATTTTATTGTACAAAAAACTCTTTCTACAAAGCAATGCCTATGAGTTTTACTACAACATCCATTAAATTGTACTGATACTTCCAATATATAAACTCCTACCTCATGATTTTCTGCTAAAAATAAATTAATTAAAACACAAAATGGACGGTAATAAATTAAAACTCAAAAACAACTATTTATCACAACAAAGTTCTTTCGCTAGACTGGCGAACTGAAGTACAATCACCTATCCTATCAGTCAAGAATGAAATGTATCCATAGATCCAGTTAGCATTACTAATAGAAAACGCTGTAATGAAAGATTAAATTAAATAGATAATATAATTATATAGTAATAAAATGTAGTAATTTGATAATATAATTCAACTTCTTTTTCAATTAGCTTTTTACTATCCTTTTTGGGTATAAACAACTCTTTTTTTCGAAATCTTGTAATTGTTTTTTATTTCAATAATGAAACAACTTATACCTTTATATTACTAATATAAAATACTCGTGTGTTTTGTTTTCACTGGCGTTTACTGAGTCTACAGTGATTAGTTTATTAAAATTACTTAACATACGAACTTGTAATTGAAGTAAATTTATAAACACTTACAAAGACATAATTTCCTTGAATGCAAGTATTGCATGATTTGTAAATTTATAAAATTACTGTAATTATATGATCGGCAAATTGTAATTGTATTGAGCTTAAACATATATAATTAGTGTACATATAGTGAAATAAAATTTGTGTGTTTATTTCTTCATGTTCAAAAACGAAATTATTGATTTCTCTTGTTAAGTGGCTTTAAGAATGTAAATAAAACACAAATTTCCTAATTGCCAAGTGTTGAGATGAATTGACTTTTACTAATTGAAGTATTACTGGTTGTATTTATAAATAAAACCATGAGATTAATTCATTTTTCAAAGTAATTGTAAAATTAGAGTTTAGGATAATTTAAATATAATATTTTACTCTATGTCTTCTTATTCACATTTATTATTATTTTTACTAAATATACACTAATAATTTAAATCTATTGAACATTTTCTTATAGAAACTTATAAAAGTCAGAGGTCAGTAATTCCAGTTCTACCCATTCTACATTGGCAACACTGGCTGTAATCGAGATTAGTTTGTTTCGTGGTTTATAGAGGTATACGGACGCTTCTCTTTTCACTCTTGAGTTTGCGGTTTCGTTAAGTAGCAGATTGGGTTTCGTGTCTTCCTACATATACAGTTCAGTGAAAGTGAGTCTATTAAACCAGCGTTTAGTACAAGTTGACGCTTTTTCAATAACATTATTACATTTTCTTGTAGAAAAGTTATCGAAAATATATATCATGGCTGGACTCATTCTAAACAAGAAATACAAGCTTGCACACAGTGAAAATTTTGAAGAACTTATGAAGGCCTTAGGTGTGGGCTATTTGACAAGGAAAGTGGGTAACACTGTTAGTCCGGTAATTGAACTAACTGAGAAAGATGGAGAGTACACATTAACATCAGAGTCGGCTTTTAAAAATACCGTCACCACTTTCAAACTGGGTGAAGAATTCGAAGAGGAAACACCTGATGGGCGCAAGGTAAAATCGATCATAACTCAAGATGGAAACAAGTTACTGCACGTGCAAAAAGGTGAAAAAGAAACAACAATTGAAAGAGAATTCACTGATGATGAGGTAAAAATGGTTCTTTCTGTTGATGAAATTGTTTGCACTCGCATTTACAAAGCTGTATAAATATTTTATTGCATTAAAAAACAGAGCAAAACAATTGGGCCTAACCATTTTTAGTAACCATGAAATAAATTTATAGCAATATTTTTATTTCATAATTTAATTTTTTCAAAGATGCAGGTATTTTAATTAATCTGTTTCTTTACAATACAAGCAATCATGATTTACTATTTCAGTTGCTATAAAAACATTCTTATAAATTCATCACTGAATTATCCCAAATAAAACTTAGAGTCCCTTATCTTGTTCCTTTTTTTAATCGAGTGTCTCCAATTAAAGCTTACATTTTTAAGGAAAGGCTAGCATAGCTTATAATTTGTATTTAAGTCAATTATGGTATTTTTTACGAAGATTATAGGCCAATTGTGATTAATTTTTAAGCTCAGAAGACTAAATGTTCAACATCACTACTTTTAACTTTAGTATAATATATTCTATAAGTTGTATTTGGTGTAGTCTAAAAGTTTGATGTATGCTATTTAAAGTAATTTTATAATCAAAGCAGATTTTGCTCATATTTAAACTCAACCACTATAAAAACAAAAGTTAAAAATAAACTTGATTTTTACTGTACTGCAGAAATTGTTTCTAAAAAAAATAGACAACATTCTTTGTGTTTGTAATATTTGTTAAAAATTCAGCTTATAAAATTTTCTATTGAAATCTTCCATTCATTAAGTTGTCTTTAATTTACAAAGGTCAAATAGTTTTTTAAATTTTATTAATATTATCATTATAAAATTATCAATATTTTTGATAAAAGGTAGCAGATAAAATTAAGAGGTTTAGAATAAATGAATGATATGTGAAGCATAACATTGATAATTTGCTTTAAATTCCTTCAACCAATTTATTTTTATCACAGCACATAATCAATTAAAGATAAAATGTACTACCAGTAAGTATCCAATTAAACAAAACTGATGCCAGAATCTGTCCTTTATTTCAAAGCCATTGTTTTCTTAAAAGTATCTCATTTTTGTGTCTCAGCATCTTGTAAATTTAAAGTATGTTCATTCCCCTGTTCTTTTCAATCCATCTCAATAAACATTTTCTAAAACAATGTCCTAACCAATTTTGCATTTTTTTATTGATCATTATCATTGTTTTTTAAACGAAATTCTACTTAGTTTTACTTCATTACATTTAAATTAATTTAGTTTTAATGGAAACTATTTACTTGAAATTCTAACTTAATTATAATGAATTTGCATTTACAAGAACCTAGGATCAGTATAAATAAATTAAATCATTTTACATTGAACAGCTATTTCGACTTTCAGAATTTAAATGATTTCAACGCTATTTACTAGAAATTAATTTAACTATAATAAAGTTTAAACAAATTGAACTCTCCAAAACATTAAAATTTAGGGAAATGGTTCTCTTTAACCATGTAATCGATTTCAGTCAAATAATTTTACTGACCGATACAGAAACTATAAGGAATAACAAAATAAAACTTTCGCTCACATCCCAAACAATTGAAATTTTGGAAAAAATTAATCCACCCCTTTTCCACTGTCACTTGAAACCTTACAAAATCAATGTTTTACTTTGATTTTTTAAGGTTAAAATTAGCAAAATGCTTTAAAATTAATTTAAACTTTCTTATGACACAACATAAATTACAATTTTTTGAAATATCACTATCGTTATGCACTATTTACTTATGACATGTTTTGGTACTTTGGTATTATACTAACCTCACACATATAGAGAGTGTAGCACATTACTGCACTATTCTATTCAAAATTACTGTATACCTATAAAGTATCCAGTTAGGATAGATTTGGTAGTAAGAAATGTAAAAGTGTACAGACACTTATTCCACGGTCATATTAATTTTTAACTTTGGCCTAAAAAAGATATAAATTACCGTACGATGCAGCGTTGTATTATACGTAAATGGTGAATGGCGTTTTTTTAAAAGTTTTTGAAAAATTGTAAGTTTTGTCGCACCAGTAAGTTTAAATACTTTTTGAGGCATTTTGCTAGTTAAAGGTAAAATAACGATTTTGTAAGGTCTTCAATGACCATGGTAAGTTGGGAAGGAAATTTAGGGTGTGAGCAAAGTTTTTTTTATTATTTTTGTTATTCGTTATGAGTTTCTGCATCAGCCAGTAAAACGTTTTGGCTGAAATCGCTTTGGAACAATTACCAAATTTAGAAAAGGAATACTTGAGATAATTATTTGGTACTGTAGAAAATATTTTTTTAAATTTACTTTAATATTTGCCAAAAACGCCACATTCAATTTTACTATGTTTTCGCAAATCTCACTTGAAGAAAAGATTCTAAACAAGGTGAGAATAAATTTAATTTTTGCAAACCATAAATAGTGGTTCAAGCATACATAAATAAAAACAACCTCATAGAGCCACTTTACACACACATATATATATAAACTTAATTATTATTTTTTATAACCTACTCAGACTTAACTGAATACTTTGTATCTGCATTATATAACTATATACTGATGTAACATAATATAGTACTATATATATTACAAGATCTTGAGTTTAAACAGTTTCGAGTGTGTGGGTTAATGAAAGTTATGTTCCTATGTTTTCAAATTTTAACCACTATTTATCGTTTGCAACATTTGAAATAACTTTTTAGTTGTTTAAATTTACTTTTTTTAGTAACATTTGTAAAAATAAAAGAATTGAAAGTGATGGGCCGTTGTGTAGTACAGTAGGGTCTCTAAAACTCAACATAATGTGGACTTCAAGCTTGTCGACTTTGTTAAAGTTCAAGTTAAAAATGAAACAAAACAGAAACTTGTTTGCTAAAGTATGTAATATTTACAAGGTATATTATTTACAACTATATACAAAACCAATTTTTTAATGTTTCATCTTTTAATGTTGTTATAAAATAGACTAAGCATTAAATAAATGCTTACAAAATTATGTCTTGTTTGAAAAAAATTAAATAATCACCATCATTAATGACTGTCTATGAAACAAATAATAATTATCAATTACAAGGATCAAGTTATTGGCTATAAAAAATATGTAATGGTCTAACACTATTAATAAAGAGAATTTCACACTTTCTCTCCTTCCTTTTCACACGCGCCCACTGATGGTCGGGAAGAGACTGAAATTTATTTATCCTGACATATCGGGTTGTACGGAATGCCAAGTGTTCGAAGATAGAGTTTTTGGGACTTTACTGTATTACCAAATTTACTTTTAAGTTCTTCCTAGTAGTTATAGCACAAAATTTCAATCAAAAATTCTTTTAGTTTCATGAGCAGCAAAAATCAATGATATTTAAAAATATATATAAGGTGTCATGTATAATGTTTTAAAAAATCATTATTATTTTATGTCTGTTATAAAAACCATAGTTCAATGTATATAACTCAATATGTAACAGCTGCTTTGCTTCTTTCTCAATATGTACCCATAGAAGTTCTGAGTAAATAACAAAATTTAATTATTGAAATATGTTGATTCTAGATTATCATTTTTGTTCACGCTATAAAATATTTGTACAAAAACATAGTTTTTCTTGATAATTAGCTTATAGTAGTTATCAGTTTAAGTAAGTTTAAGGAATTTTAATGGCCATCTAAAGTAAACTAGAAGACTAATTGGTAAGGAAAAAGAAAATAAAAAATAAGGTTGATTATTGACAATATGTTTTACCCATATTCTTAGTTTTTACAGAGGTTGTTAACTTTGTTTCCTGAATTGATTAATCTTGCCATTAAACTAATTTTGATAAAGAAAAGGCTTATTAAGTCGACATTTATGATGCATATTCTTTATGTAATTTCATACTATAACTACAATATTTACAAAATAATAGTTTATAATTATAACTTTTTTAAAATTTTTAACATCTATTTTAGATATTATAAATAAAGAGTTTAAAGGTAACATATATAAATAACATTTTTTAATAAAAACCAATTGAAACTGTGCTCTTTAATCGACTTGTTTCTGTTGTGGATCTGGATAGTTACAGTATTTATATATTTAATAGTTACGTAATGCATTTTGATATATCAATTTTACTAATTAAAATGAAGGTTAAAGATAGTTTAATGTTAGTGTTCCTATAAAAAAAATCTCGTTATTCCTATATTAGTATTGTAAATTGTTAATTTTAATTTTTTGTTTAAAAATAGGATGATGTTTGATAAAACCATCAACATTTTGATTTTTAAATTATATTTCAACAAATATTTTCAATCCCTATTTTTTGCTAAAAAATTAGTATTATTGTTCAATTAATTTTTTCAGTATAAAAGTAGTATTGTAATTGTAAATTTTAGGTATGTGTTTGTTAGCGTTATCCAAAAGTGCAGCAAATTAAGCACAAATTCCTTCAATTGTGATATTTCATTTATTATTTTGGATTTCATATTATATTATTTAGGACAATGTAAACAAAGATTATTGTTCCTCAGGTTTTATTAACATTTTCAGTGATAATTATATATCACTAGTATGTGTGTGTATGTTTTTTTGTTGCTATTTGTGGTTAACCTGTATACATATGATGCTTTGTAGTCTTTAATAATTATTTGTACATCACTTTTATATTGTACTTCAATGACATTAAAATGCTACTTTGGCAACTTACAAAATTGTAATTTAATTTATTTCACCTATCCATGAAGGTTTATGAGACTACAATGAACCTGTTTTCACTTTCATATTCAAGTAATCAATTTGATATACTAAATTTAAGAAATAATTGACAAAGAATTCATCAACTACTTTTTATACATATGTTACTCGAAAATACGTCTTAAATAAGTAAACAGTTATTTTAAATGGCACAAACCCTAAAATGGTTAAAACTTCAATTAAATATCATGATACACATAACCTCACTTTCTTCTGCCAAGTAATTGCAGTATTTGTTCCTTCAAAAATTGCTACAATGTGTTGGCGTTCTGAGTGTGACACTGCAATTGATTTTTATGTCTTAACATTAGGTGGTTTATCAATATGTATGTTGTGGTTAAGTACAGAACATAACCCTTTAACGGTTTCCATACTTAACTCAGCACCATTATAGTTATTTTAAGAGAGTGTTAATTATTATGAGACATACATGTGTTCCCTTAGTTCCAAAATTGTTTAAAACATCCACTTATAAATATGTGATTTAAATTGTATTGTTTTGATTGATATGTCTAAAATTCCAATACTTGAAGAATCAATTTGTGGGACAATCTTTCCCACCATACATTTATAATTTGTTATAAACACTTCCATACCCTCCTCAATTCCTGCAAATCTGTATTAATATTTATGGTATCATTAAAACATATTGAACATATTATAATCTTGAATTTTGTAGTCTGTTACATTCAGTGAAACTTAATTAATCGCATTTACATTAGTTTATGACTGTCGGAACTTGAAATTTACAAAATTTCATAAACTAATGTAAAAGTGATTATAATGACGACTTCTAGAGAGTTTTTTAAAATAACTCACAAACCCAGATAACAAAACTGTTCTGCAAACTTTATCCATATCTCAGTAACAGAAACTACTTGACCATACTTGCACATCATTACTATGAGGGGTAATTGTTAGGTCTCTGTTTATGATAAATTTATGAACATAAAATTATTTACTTCGAATATAACCAACTTTTAATGTTTTGACAACTAGAAACGCTTGAATAGAGTGATATATATTTATATATATATATTGTAATATTTTTTTAATATTTTTAATTTTAATAATTTTGAATAATTTAAATAATTTCTTTATAATGAAACAAAATTTAATAATACTTAGAAAATAATAAATTGCTGGGCGCCAGTTAGAATTACAAAATAATTGTAACACTAACAGTAAAATTTAGATTCCTAAAAACACTTTCTTATAATTCGATTAATTTTTGTTTAGTTTAGTTTTTTTAAAATCTTATTCTAATACAATATTTTTTTTTTAATACACTTTCTCTATTTCCTAATTTAGTTAAATATCACAAGACTCTTTCTTTCAGGTTATTCGGTGGGTGTTATGACAAATTAAAATTTAGTTTATGCAATTAATGTTGTAATAAATTTTATAAAAGAAACGCCTAGGCCTAAAGTTATTAATTTTGAATTTACAATATAATAATTTACAATCTTTTCTTAAATTTAATTACTTATCTGACGTTTAATCTTTTTGTCCAAATTTCTAGCCTTTTAAATGTATTTCTATAAACAAATCTTTCACCACTATTTTTTTATGCTTGAATTCTTCCTTTAAATAAAATTTTGACCAACCAAGTTTTTTGCTTCCAGTTCCAATGCAAGCTTCTCTAACAATAAATTTTTCTAATTGAAATTTCTAGAGAAAAAATAAAACTGTCAATTGTTGAAACATCTGTTATTTAACCCACTGATTATTTGATCTTCATGTCCTTACCTGGACAGTTAAGTTTTATCCTCTATGCAATAATTTTTAGGTCTTGTACATTTCTATATTTGGAAAACATCAGCTGTTTCATAATTATACTAGCTGCCATCTTGGTTTTAATATTTTATGATTATTTGTTTAGGTTATGGCTCCATTGTTTGCATTTTCTTTTTTTCCATCCATTTTTAATTTACTTCTTTTATATTCGTAATTATTGTTATTTATTACTTTTGTGTTTTTATGTAAAAACATTACAGTGTTCCCCTATTATGAAAATAAAAAAATAAAACTTTATAAGAACAAAATTACTTTCCTAAATCTAAAGTCACTTAAACTGACACTCACTGTTTACAAATTTTATTTTTTTCATTTGAATAATATAGGCCTATATTCCACTTACTAAGAGAGTCTTATTCAATACAATTAACAAAAAAAAAAAAAACTTTGATTACATCCTCTCCTAACACATATAACAAATCAATTATTATCATAACAAAGTCAATTACTTTTTTTTGTTTTAAACATTAATTTCAGTGATTAAGTCCTTTTTCTTATTCTATGTACATATTTCTTTATTAATATCTAGCATATCCTTCATTACAAGTACTTATACATCATTATTCATTAAATCTGGATTCATATATATACATCCATGTCCTCATTCATTCAATAGATTCTTATTTTCGAATGTTTTATTTAGTTCTTGCTACTTTTAGTTTTGTGGTAATAGCCCACTTATCTCTTATTAAGTATTTCTTTCATAGTTAAGCTCAGATTCATCTTATTACGTAGTTCAATTATTATACACATAATATATTTTTATTTTTATTAATTCGACGCAATTCAATTATTTTATAATTATCCTATTACCTCCTCCTTAAACTCACATAAATTAAATGACATAATCCTATTTACATATTTACTCCAATCTCCCTTTCAATTCTATAAATTCATTAATTAACCATATTTTATATTTATTTATTCTAGTCAAATTCATCTCTCCCCTCTTAGTTATATCCAGTAGTTTTTTAGTCTATTCTATATTTATTAATTGGTCTTGTCAGGTTTGTTCATGCGATATCTCTCTCATATCATATCTTTTCAATGCAGTTGTATGAAATATCCCTTTGCTCACATTTTTATAACTATCCCATAGTTCATATGTGGATTGTCCTATTTTCTTACTTATCTTATATGGTCCACTATATACATTAAATAGTTTTCCCATTTCACCCTTAATTCCCTTTGCTTGCCAATTTTCTTTGACTAATACCAAATCATCTATCTCAAATACGCATGTTTTATGTTTTTCATTGAATTTTATTGCCCTTGCCTCTGCTTTCTGTTTTATTCTCCCTTTAGCTACTTCTATTATTAATTGTGTATCCAAATTGGAATTATTCAAGTTTTTAATTTCAATGTATTTGTTCCAAAATCTCTCATCATTTCTTCCAAATTGTAATTTGTTTGGTGTAAAACCTGTAGTTTCATGTGGTACCTCATTAAGCATTTCATTAATAATATCTATATATTTAGCCCACTTCTTATGATTCTTATGACAGTATGTTCGTAAACATCTCATTATCTCCCTATTTACTCTCTCAACGATATTACTCTGTGGTCTTCGTATTGGTGAAAAGATTGGTGTTATACCTTGATTTTCTAAAAACATTAACCACCTTTTGTTTGTAAACTGTGTACCATGGTCTACTGAACTCTATCTACTTGTCCATATTTTTCTAAATAATTACCTAAACATCTTATAGCAGTCACTGTATCTGCTCTTCTAATCTTATAAATTTTAATGAATTTAGTGAAAATATCTAAAATAACTAAAATGTATTTATATCCTTCGCTCTTAAGAAAAGGTCCACAAAAATCTATAGACAATTGGTTTATGTACTTTAACTCCTCTCATTAGGCCATGACTAATTTGATTGGTGTGTTTAGCTCTTTGACAGTTATCACAAAATTTTAAAATATTTTTAATAGCCTTGTACATTTTCTTCCATGTAAATACTTCTTGTAGAATGCAATAACACTTCTTGGATCCTATGTGCAAATAATATTCATGACATGTTGTTACCAGCTCTATAACTAAATTCTCTGGCACAACTATTTTCCATTGATTTTTACAGTTCTTATATAAAACTTGTCTTTCAATTTTGAATTTATTTTGGTATTCTTGTATGTTGTCGAAAATGTGTTTTAATTTACTGTCTTTTAATTGAAATTCATGGAATTTTGTTAATTTATTAACAATTTGTTTATTCATAATCATCTCTATTAAGTTTATAACTAATTCATTCTGATTCTGACAATATTCTTTTTTTTCTGTATCACATGGGTTTCTACTTAGAACATCAGCAACCACATTATCTTTCCCTTTATTACAATATTCTATTTCGTAATCATAATCCTGTATTAGTAAGATCCATCGGTATAGTCTTGAATTTAGAATTTTACAATTTTTGATGAACGTTAATGCTTGATGATCGGTTTGTATTATAACCTTCCTTCTTAGAATAATTTGTCTTGCCTTTTGTAGACAATAACACTGCTAGCAACTCCTTTTCCGTTGTATAATACCTAATTTCACAATTCTTTAATGTTCTGCTCATGAACATTATGGCTTGCTTCTGTCCATCATCTGAAATTTGCATCATCTGAATTTGGGTACAAATGTCCACCAATAGCATACTCACTGGCATCTGTTTGTAAATAAAATACTTTAGAGTAATTTGGGTGTTTTAATACATTTGTTTTTATAAAGGCTTCTTTAATTTTATTAAAATTTTGCTCCTCTTCCTCAGTCCATATAAATTTTGTTTTCTTTTTTATTAGGCCTAAAAGTGGTTTAAATAGATTTAGAAAAAACATTACAATATATATATATATATATATATATATATATATATATATATATATATATATATATATATACATGTGTATGTATATATATATATTTATTTATTTGTAGTTATGCAACACTGTTTTCTTGTATACACTTATCACTTTCACTTATGTACTTAAACAAGAATCTTACTTGGTATTTATGCGAGCTAACTTTCAATGGCTGGCCGTGCCATCGTTCTCGATGGGTATGCCCGAGGACGATGGCACGGCCAGCCATTGAAAGTTAGCTCGCATAAATACCAAGTAAGATTTTTGTTTAAGTACATAAGTGAAAGTGATATATATAATATGTTTTCTTGTGTAATAATCAGAACAACTGAGATTATTCAAATACAAGAATTATTTATTAATTTTTATTCATATGTCTAAATTTTACTTCTTTAAATGTAATATCGCATTAAAATTCTGGATATTTGATATTGTATTAGCCAGTATATTAAATATTAAAAATCTAATAGAACATTTTTGTTAATAATATAACCAAGTCACAAATCTAACCTATAATTATATACTTACATTAACTGCACAACACATTAAATACATTGAATACACAATAAATAGTAAGGTTGATTTTATATAAATGTAAAATGTTTTCTTGTATAATCAAAACAACTGAGGCTATTCAAATACAGGAATTATTTATTAATTCTTGAACAATAACTAATAGAATAAAAATTAATAAATAATTCTTGTATTTGAATAAACTCAGTTGTTGTTATAATATATATATATATATATATATATATATATATATATATATATATATATATATATATATATATAAACACGTCCATAAATTGAGAAAATGGACAGCTTGGGAAAAAACTTATAACGTAATTATGTTATAAATATAAAATCCCTGAAACACTGGAAGATGTTTCAGGTTTTGAATATTCTGACACCATATCCACTTGTTCAAAGATGGCATCTGAGAAGATTTTTTTATTTAAAAGAGATGTTTGCGTACTTAGATTTTCGTCCATGAATATTTGCTTTTTGGCACCAGTTTCTGTTGACAGTAACTCTAAAGATCTTCCTAGTTTTTGAAAAATATTCTGTCCTTAGCCATGTTAACAGGATAGCCTTGGATTCAGGGCAGTTTAAAGATTGCACCAAGTCTTCACCACCACAGTTTACTCGCTTTGGATATTATCTCAATCTTTGTCATCATAGCCTTAAATGTTACATTTATTACATACTTCCTTTTTAAAACAGGAAGAACTAGTGTGCCTAAAACCCTAACATTTGAAGCATCGCCTTGGATTAGTCACATATAGCTTTACAGAGAGCCTTTGGTAACCTGCAGTTATAAACTCTGGAATAATTCGTTATGCAAATGTAAGCATGAATGAGGCAGTTGAATTCTTCTAACCCAGTTTTATCTTCATAATGAGCACCACATCTGTAACTGAGATGCTAGTTTTGACTTAATTTCATCTATAGGTATGTATATCATTAAGTCCTTGCTTGTGATGTTTCCTTTTCCAAGTCCTGTGGAAAGCCACAGATATTTTAACCTCATTAAAGACGATGGAAATTTTAGAAGTGAATGATGTTCTCTCATTAAATTACACTAACAAGCAGTTTCTCATTTTTCAGTTTCCTAATAGATGAGATAGGAAATATACTACCTATATTTGTAGTACAGTAATAATCTTGTAGATTTAAGAAGACATGTTCAACAGATCTTTCCAATTTTCTTCACGTATAAAAATTAATAATTTGAGTGATGGCAAATCAGCCGTAATAATTATTACCACTGTTAATATACTCATATTCATTTCTGTTAGGAATATTAACTTACTATATGTTTGAGTACATATTTCTGGCATTCCTAACTTTTCAATATTCTTTTCTGTTGACGCGTTTCGGATTAACTCCATTTTCAAAATTTCAATAGTACTCCTATTGACGTGTTTCGAGTATTTTTTTTTTAGCTATACGGGGTGTCAAGTTCCAGTAAATACTGAAATTCCACATCGCTCATTCTCAACAGAGGCGTCCTTAGAAAGTGCAAGGCATGGAGCAAAACATTTTTGTGAGACCTTTCTTTAATAAAGTTGTCACCCCGGACAAATTTTAAAATACTCGTACAAAGAGTTGTGTGTAGAGCAGTTTTGATGAAGTCATTTCATCATAAAACGCGCCATTTATTTACGTGATATCTTTGCATTTGGCATGGTTGAGTTTATTTTTATTTTTGAACTTTACAATATTTTACTGTGTGTAAAGAATTAAGATAGAAAGAAATATGATATATGACCATGGTCTAAAAACTCTTCTACTTTAATTTTTTAATGTATGAACTATAATAAAAATTATAATAATTTAGGTGAAACGAGAATAAATAAATTCGTATACGGAATCATTTTTTTTGCTTTTGTAATTAATAAGTAATCATAAATAAGCACATATTATTACAAAATATTAATATCATTTGCACACACTATTATTTGTTTAGTTCATGGTGGTGGCGCGCCGGGAAGTTTGAATCTCTCACCGGTGGGCGTGCCGGGCGCTATCAAGCGATGTTTTGCATTCTTTTGACCGCGAAACTAATATCTCGTTTGCAGCACTTGTCATTAATCAATAACTTGACATTTTGCATGGGTAACCAGATAGATATCTTAGGTAAGTTTATCTGTACAGTATTGTTATATTATTTTCATTAAGGGTAAAAAGGTATTTTAGGTACATTTATCTGTTCATTATTATATTATTTTCACTAAACCAAAATGTTTTACTTATTTTTTAATGCACAAGGCCTGGAGCGGCCGCTCCACCCTAAGGACGGCACTGATTCTCTAGTAATTCGTATTCTAGTCCACAATATTTTCTCTTATGCAGGGGCGGTCCTTCCCTGGCCCCATGTTGGACATAAGTTGGTTGTTAACCAAATGGTTGGCAATTTTTTTTTATAACATTATATGACTCGTCAACTATAGATCTCCATTTCGGACCAGCCACCTACCATAATAGTTACACACACACACACACACACATATATATATATATATATATATATATATATATATATATTAATTTTAAATATGGTGATATGTTTTCTTGTAATATAATTAATAAATTAAAAATATTTCAAAAACAAGAATACTTTTAATGAATATATTTATTCAAAGCTTTTCGCCGATAAATTAGTAGCAGCATCTTCAGGAAAATAATTATCTAATAAAATATTTTTACAAAATTTTGTAATAATAATATATTAATAATACAAAATTAATAATAATATATTTATAGGGGTTTTCAAGGCACGCCACTGCTCTTAGGTGATTCAGATGAGACAATTTTTCACGTTCACGCAGACATTGTTTGTATCACATACGAGTAGACCCTTTTTTCTTTTAAAAACGCCCCACTCGTCTAAAATAATCACAGCTACAGCAAACTTTGAACAGCTGGTCTCGACGTAGAGAAATTACTTGAAATGACAAACCTGTGTTGGTTCCCCTCCCGCGTGTGTGTATGGAGAACAACGCTCACGAACTTGGTCCGGCTAGCCGAGATCGTCGAAACTATGTTCCCATGTGTATGGCAAAAACAATCCCTTACCGGTAAAAAACCATGTGTTTATAAACGTCTATCGTGTGAAATAATAGCCCACTTATATTTCCTAATCGATTTTATTCTTACACACTTAAACATTTATTAATATGACATATTTCCCTTTAGTAAGAGGCCGGGTTACTTTTCTTATAATGGGGACGGGCGTTGACAAAGGGATACATCTACCGAAACGGCCATTGTCACTAAAAGAAAAGTATTTACTTTACTTTATCCAATGCCCGCCCTTGGCTGTTGCACCATTCGGCGTCGAGCCTCCCAGTAACGACTGGTTCTGGACAGCTGGTCCAGGTTTGGCAGAGATTCGTCGTAGCAGATTTAGCGTTACCCAAGGTGCACCACGTGGAGGCCTGCTACATTTACACCCCCTTTTTAAAAGAAAAGTGCTAGGGTACTATTGGAAGGTGTGACATATTTATACATATTCAAGTATAAACTAGTAAGATATAATCAAATAATAGACTTTTAATTGCTAAAATTTAATTTCTGAAATTATAAATAAAATTGTTTTGATTTTTTGTATGTTTATATATTTATTATTCTTCATGTCCTAGGCGTAGCTCATAAACATCTTTAAAAAAAATAATGATAAACCATCTTTAAATAGACTTACTGCTAAATAACTTATCTTCCAAATTTATCCACTATTGCAATAAATTTTGTAGTTAGCCTAAAATCGCATCTTAAACCAAGATTATAAACTCTAGTAATCAAATTATTGCGATAAAACTTCATCATTCAAATTTCAAAGCGAGACTTTTACGTTTAGATGCTGTGTGTAGGAATTATCGTGAACATAAAGCATACGTTGTTTATTCTCCATACAACTGTTTGATTTGTATTACGTAATCTTACGATTTAAACACTACGCAATGCAGCTGATAAGCCGGAGCTGCAATCAAGAGAACTTTATTCGCCGGATGTAATTTAAACCTATTTACAACCTCACAGATGGTTTGACTAAACGTCTAGTGGCTTTGTAATTTTAGTTACGAACCAATATTTACTTTCTTACATTGACCAAATTGTAGTGTTCTTTCTCGAAAATATGTTTGGTTTTTTTAAATTTAATTTACTAACCTCTTTCTACAAGTTGCAGAAGATTAGCTCAAATTTTCATATTGAAAAAATTATTAGAGTTAATGTTTGAAACTTTAATGATGTTGGACTACAGTTAAGTCTGCTTACGACTACCTCACGCAAGTGCAAGCTTGTAACCGTGCAACCTATCTATAACGCACACTTGGATATCATCGAAAAACCCACCATGATAGATAAATAACTGCATTTGGTATTATTTTATTTTTTATATGGCATCAAATATGAAAATTATTATAATTTATACAGTAATTTGTGGAACATGGTAAATAAATAAATATCAGACGGAAATGCGAAAAGAAATTTTAAACTATTTTTCGCTTTATGTACCTTTTCCTTTATCGCTCTGAATATTTCAGTTTCAAAATTATACCGCAGAACTTTTTATACCGCAGTATTTTTATAAACATATGGCTTGCTTGAAATGTTTGAACAAACCATATCCCGGAAGTTATAATTTTTAACATTTTTGATTGATTTTATTAATTCCAATGTTTAATAAAGTTTAGTGACGAATTTACGAGTTTAGGCTTATAATGTACAGCGTATTGAAATATAAGCTTGAAAAACGTGCTTTATGCATCTAAAGATCGAAACCGGCAAGCACACGATTTGTAATAGTCAGGTAAAGTAATAGTTGCAAGGTCTCTTAATATTTTAAAGGTACAAAATTATTTTAAAAAGTTGATCATGTTTACACTCGTAAAGATTATTTATTGTTAAATAAAAGCGGTTGACTTGCCAGTCAGGTACAATCGTTTATTTCCAGGTTACAGGCAACGTTCCAATAACGGAAACGTTATCGCCTTCAGCAGTGGCGGACTTTGCCATGGTGCCGCCCCTAGGCACAATTCGCCGGCCGCTCCTTTGCGAATTTATTGGAAACGTCCCAACGTAATATTATGCTTTTTAATTTTTCACCATGCGAATCCGTTTTCTTGCCTGTTCAAAGAAATATAGATAAGATATTATTTAGAGACTTTTTATAAAAATAAATTAAAAAATTTATTTTGGTTCCATCGATAACATTTAAAAAACAATAAAATAAAAGGAAGTTTTCTATTCTCAGGGGAGGGGCCCACTGCTGGATCCGCCACTGATTTAACTGAGGTTCACATTATGACATTCACCAAATTTAACTAGGTACTATTACTATTGTCACTAAAACTCATCGGTACAAAAAAAAAACTGCTGCCGCCCCCTCGAGGCTGTGCCCATAGGCACGTGCCTAATGGGAAGTCCGCCACTGGTCTTCAGGTCTTATTCCTCCTGCACTCTATTGACATCTACTACACAGGAAGCACATTCAAGCTTTCTTGAGTTTGTCGCTAGTACACATGGACAAAGCTGCTGTGAGTTAATGAAAGCGTATATGGGCTGTTTTTAACCGACTTCAAACAAGGAGGAGGTTCTATACTCGATCTGTATGTTTTTATTCTGTTTGTTCGCGGTAACATTGGAAGTATTTAAACGATCAAAGTGATTTTACTTGCAAATGAAAGAGGAAACGTTCCTTTGGTCCCATTATCGTTACACCCCAATCCGTCTGATTTGAAGACAATAATAGACTATTTAAAATTTTGTATAAAACATTTTTTGGTGTGAATTTTTTTAAAAAAGGATTATGAATTATAAGATAATTAATAAGCAAAATAAACAATCACAGCATTTATTTTTAGTATTCTACCATATATAAAAATAACAAAATGAAATTTAAAAAAACCCCCGAATATATAATGTTTACTTTCTAAAAATAATTTTCCCATAATTTATCATAAGCTTATTACCCACAAAATTTTGAAGCCGGTTTTCTATTTTCTAATTAGACTCATATTTAACACACTGAACATAATAAATAAAGGGATTTTACATGATGTTGGAGCTTCTTGGCATGTAGATTAACAAATATTGATATACACACAGGCTATTCAATCATTTCTTCCATACACTTATTTTATAGATAGAGTATAAGAAATTTATTAAATGTATGATACAGAAGGATTAAGGAGATATAATTTCTTATATTTATAAGCATCTACAGTAATCACATTCCGTGTAAATCATTCAAAAAACATTGAATTGTCTGCAATCTGTATATCTGAACGCAAAATATGCAATCACATATTGTATGGTTTTTGCCTATAACAAAGATCAATTATCGCTCCCGCATATTTTCATAATATCGAACACATGGAATTTTTGTTTCGTGAGAAGACTATGGTTCCCTATAATTAGTCATGGGAAATCAAGCAATCAAAAAGTTAATTATTTAGGGAATGTTTGGAATAGATGTGATAGATTAGCAAATACCAGACATGATTTCGGCGCCAACTTCAAAATTTTGTTCTTTTTTTAAATCGGTTCTGTTTTTTAAAAAAAATTATTTTTCCATTTTTATAGGTATGATCTTTAGTTTCTATTTACATTACAATCTTATTTCGTTTTATGCTGGCAAAGTTGCAACTATTTATCCACACAAATATCCGATGTGTATATCTCTTTAATCATATTGCTTGATCGTTGTTCAAATAATTGACACACCCTTGAAGAATACGATAAACATATCAGTTTTTCAAAGGAATACATTAAGTAATTAAAGATTAAAATTCCCTAATTTTCCTAAAATTCTACATTTGATTTCTTATCTTGAAATTATTCTTTTCCATTTCAGTTTAAAAACGTGTTAATAACCATTTAATGCAATATCTCAGGTAAATATTCAATAATGCTGTCTCTAATAATTATTAGGAAAAACATTTTGTACACATAAAATTATTAATAAGAAAACAAGTAATAAACAAAATATTTTTTGAAAATCGATTCCTACTTACATCAACAAAGAAAAATTTTATTTGAATTTCTTTTAATTTTATAATTACAACTAGCGTTACCCGGAGCACGTTGCTGCTCCCGAAATCATAATTTTTGCAATAAGAAAAGCAAATCAAATATCTAAATAATTATATTTCATTTTCTGCAACGCTAAAGGATAGACAATGTTTTTCTTCATTTCATTAGGCGTATAAAAATACAAATTTTAGGTTTCCCAACACGTGAGAACCCAATATATAGTTATCCGTAGTAAAAGCTCGAATGTTCCAAATTTAATCCAGCAATGATCTATGATTGTCCTTGTGCCTTGTTTATAATTATTGCGAATGCAAGTCGTTTGAAATCAATAAGTAGATCTGATGAAATCATCGGTATTCATGGAATTAGGACCATCTCTCCTTTGAACTTGCCACTTATGATTTCTGCCCGGATCAAGTTGAGTGTCAGTTTTTTTTGTGGTTATTCTGGTACCGTTGCACAGCTTTGGTTGTTCAGCGGTTTAAGCGTTCACAAGACAATACATACACACATTTATATACATCGGTTTTTGAACTATCAAAGCCTATAGGGCGAAGCCCTGTGGATGGATCTACACTAAATTTTACACGCACCATCCTGGGACTATGTTAAACAAACCCTATAAATTTCATTAAATTCTGTATAGCGGTTTAAGCGTCCATAAGATACATACAGATATACATCAGTTTTTGAACCATCCTAAGCTTCTGGGGCGGTGGATGGATCTACACCAAACTTAACACGAACAATCCTGGGAATATGTTAAAAAATTCCTCTAAATTTAATTTACTCAAGTTGAGCGGTTTAGGCGTTCATAAGACATATACATACACACATATATACATACATCGGTTTTTGAACCATCCATGACCTCTGGGGAGGAGCACTGTGGATGAATCTACACCAAACCTAACACAAACAATCCTGGGAATATGTTAAACAATTCCTCCAAATTTCATCAAATTATGTTGAGTGGTTTAGTCGTTCATTAGACATATACATACACACATAATATACATACATCGGTTTTGAACCATCATAAGCCTCTTGGGCGGAGCCCTGTGGATGGATCTACACTAAACTTTCAACGAACCATCCCGGGAATATGTTAAAACAATCCCTTTAAATTTAATTTACTTCTCTTCAGTGGTTTAGGCGTCCATAAGATACATACATCAGTTTTGGAACCATCTTAAGCCTCTGGGTCGGAGCTCTATGGATGGATCTGCACCAAACTTCACTTGAACCGTCCTGGAAATATGTTAAAAAAATTTCTCCAAATTTCATTAACTTCTGTTCAGCTGTTTAGATGTCCATAAACATACATACACACACACAGACTACATACATACATACATATATATATATATATATATATATATATATATATATATATATATATATATATATATATATATATATATAAATATAAAATACGTTTTCTTGTTTAATAATTTAAAACAACACAGGTTATTCAAATACAAGAATATTTATTATTTTATATCCAAAGCTTTTCGTTGGTAAACAGTACCAACATCATCAGGAATGAAAATTTCAATAATGTAAGCTATAGGCCTAAAACATATGTTTATTTAGAAATAGAATTGTTGTTAAATTTATACAAATTGCTAAATTTATTTTGTTGCTGTAACATTATAGACATTGAATATAGTATCAAATTTAGAATGTATTTGTATTTGTTCTTTTATTAATTTGTTATTATTATTGTGTTTATATATTTCAAGTGCTTCATATATATTCATTCTTAATCCCTTATTAATTTCTTTTATAAGTCTCATATTTTCTATATTTGGAAATTGGTGCTTATTATTAATACAATGATTTGCGAAATTTGATTTATATATTTCTGGATTAATGTAGGCATTTAAATGTTCTTTATATCTTTCTTTTAATTTTTTCTTTGTTTGACCTATATAAGCTTTATTACAATCTTTGCATTCTAATTTATAAACACCTCCTTTTTCATGCATATTAATTGTTTTATTATTGTTATTTATTATGTTTATTATTTTGTTATTAGTTTTGTATGCAATTTTGATATTTGTATTTTTAAATAATTTGATGGATAAAAGATGGAGCATTTATAAAATTTATTAATGGTCTTATTGGTTTATCTATTTTATGTAATTTCACAAGTCCATTCAATGTTGGAATTTTTGGATTATCATTTATATAGTTGCTAATTTTATTTTTATTGAATAATTTGTATGAAGATTTTATAATATTTTTAATTTTATTTTGAAATTTATTTGTGGGATCTTTATATATTTGACAAAATTGATTATCATTTATGTATTTTTCTGTTTTTGTTATGTGCTCATTTTTATCAATAATGACAATAGCATTACTTTTATCTGCCTTTACTGTAATAAGATTATTATTTTGTAATTTTTGTTTTAAATCTTTAATTTCTGAATATTGTTTCTTATGTGTTTTATTAACTGTATTTTTTTTTATCAATTTTTTTAATTTCATTCCTGATGATGTTGGTACTGTTTACCAACGAAAAGCTTTGGATATAAAATAATAAATATTCTTGTATTTGAATAACCTGTGTTGTTTTAAAATATATATATATATATATATATATATATATATATATATATATATATATATATATACGTCCATAAGATACATACATACACACACAGACTACACATATATATATATATATATATATATATATATATATATATATATTATATGTTAATCTAACATATTAATAAGGGTTTGAAAATTAATGTTGTGGAAAACCTATATATCTACAAATATAAATTAAATAACATACTCATTAAAGAACAGTCCCAACTTAAATCTAAACACAACACAATTTTTCATGTTTTGGATAGAATTTAAGATTTTATTAAACAGATAGTTTATTTAATGTCAAACAAATAAATTAAAGGGATAAAGTTATCAGTAGTTTATGTACATAGTGCAATCAAATAGAGTAATGTTTTAATAGTTTTATAAATCATGATAGTAGACTTTGAAAATGCTGGAACTGTACACCAGCGAAAAGCTTCAGCAAATTTGTAAGTGTTGAATGAAATATACATCTTGATTATGAAAAACTTTGAAGTTATTAAATAATTATAATAAATCAAGAAAAAATAATCATCTTTATTATAATATATATATATATATATATATATATATATATATATATATATATATATATATATATATATATATATATATATATATATATATATATATTAGAATGCAAGAGGAATATGGCCTGAACACGATAATGTATCGGTTTTTGAAACGTTGCCTGTATAAATAAAAAATTGTACCTGACTCACAAATCAACCGGTTTTATTTAACAATTACAGTAGAGTTTCGAAATTTCGAGTCCCGATGCTTCGAGCTTCCATTAAATTCGCGTCTATTTCTATTTGAGCCTATTTAATCTATTTGAAATAAAATGATGAGTCGGGCTTCCAAAAAATGTTTATAACCATACGGTATGCAAAGAAAAAGAGCCGGGTTTCCAAGAAATGTTCATGTAAAGTTCTATAAACTTATCTAGTTTATTTTCAGTTACCTAAAGTATTACGGTTCATTAAAACTCCTATTTTTTCTAATGCACTGGAACGTATTTCCGTGTAATACGAGTGTTCGGTAATTCGAGGGTGTCTCGGTCCCATTTAGGGCCTACCTCGAATTATCAAGACTCTACTGTATTTTAAAAAGAGCCAGTTTTGTAACATTCAAATGTAACTTCAATGTAGTTTTCAAATAAAACTTCGTTTGACTATGGCAACAAATTTTAGAAATGAAAGTTCTGAAGAACTCATACGGACTAACTATGGCAAACATTCATGACAGAATCGCTATAACAGGAGAGGAAATTCCTTACGAACTTTCAGAATATTTTCGTAGACCAGCATTTCTTTATAAAATTGTATATATAATAAATATATTATATAAATATAAAATACGTTTTCTTGTTTAATAATTTAAAACAACATAGGTTATTCAAATACAAGAATATTTATTAATTTATATCCAAAGCTTTTCGTTGGTAAACAGTAGCAACATCATGAGGAATAAATATATTATACGAGGAATTGTTTGTATAAGATTTGCTTCTAAGAACTTGTTACTTTTACAAACCTTCACGCAATTACACACCCTACGTCATCTACAGTGAACAAATCTTTTGTTATTGGTAATAACACAAGTCTGTTCTGTGCTAGAAACTTGTTTGAACATATCAACAACTTTTAGCTTATAAACTATTTATAAGCAATCTTATAAACGTACTCACAACTCACAACAGTATGTTCACAAACATGTTTCGGCAATAATATTTTTTTATGTCGCAAGCTACTTAGTTATTAATTGAACCCTTAGCTTATCAGTAGCTTGGAAAGGAAAAAGAAACAGGATATAGGTTGTCCTCTTGTGTCACAATCAATCGGGTTATATAATGACACACGTAGTTATAATGCCTATTAGTTTCTAATATTGATAACGCCACGTCTATTAATAAGTGATACGAAATTGTTATTTCCAATTAACAGCAAAATAATAACTATTTTCCTCAAACTATAAGTGAATGTTATATTTTTCTTATAAAGATAAACTGACTCATTATAGCATATTCATAATATACATTATAATTTTTAGACAGCAACTAATATATTTAATTTAGACACCAGTACAAAACGAATAACCAAAATATAATTCGAATTCATTTGTACAATTCCTTCTATTAGCTCACACTCTCCTGATATATATATATATATATATATATATATATATATATATATATATATATATATATACACATATATATATATATATATATACACATATATATATATATACATATATATATATATAATAAATTAAAAATATTTCAAAAACAAGAATACTTTTAATGAATATATTTATTCAAAGCTTTTCGCCGATAAAATAGTATCAGCATCTTCAGAAAAATAAAGATCTAATAAAATATTTTTACAAAATTAAATCATATGTACTACCTAATTTAGTAAAAATATTTTATTAGATAATTATTTTCCTGAAGATGCTGATACTATTTTATCGGCGAAAAGCTTTGAATAATTATATTCATTAAAAGTATTCTTGTTTTTGAAATATTTTAAATTTATTAACTATATTACAAGAAAACATATCACCATATTTAATATATATATATATATATATATATATATATATATATATATATATATATCGTACAAATTTTCAATCGTTTATAAAATAAGTATTTATTTATCCAATCAAGTTCAAATAAAATTCTTTTATTGTGTGACAATTGATGTTAATACAGCGATCCCTCGTTATTCATGGGGTCACGTTCTCCGAATTTACCGCGACTACTAAAAGCAAAATTGTACATGGAAAGGGGAGGGTTACGTTCCACATAAAAAATGTTAACAATTACAGTTATACTGTACACTTGTAATACAGTATTGTATATTTACGTACTGCATGTATAATAATTATGCATAATTACATACATATTTTTTAGTGTTTATTTACGTTATCCTTCAATCCGAACTAAACACTTCCACAAGTAGACGCAACGTTTCCAAAACTAGCACGACAGTCGAATGCGACACCTGTTTATACCTGACGTGAAAAACATAATCCAAGTTATTTACGACCACTGGATACGATTTCAAAAACTGTTGAACAGAAGAAATGCTAAACGTAAGTATGGAGTTGGATGTGGGCGCCAAATTGACTCATCGGTGTTTGTCAGTGGCGATAACGCCACTTGTTATGAATAAGGAATGCCTTTCTTTCAAGTAGCAAGCCTAGTAGTGCAGTGTAACGGATGTTTGGAGAATAATCGTATTTCTTTGTGATAAATAGCTGCCGTACTGGACTAAATATATAAGATAAGAACACATTATCCTACAACCTGCACAGTCACTATACTGTCTTTCTTGTCTGTTTTTTTTTCAAAATACGATATATATTGGCGGAATATCCTGTAATTTTACCAACCGCGAATAGACGAAACCTTGAATACCGAACCCACGAATAGCGAGAGTCTAATGCACAGTTTTATCAAATACTTATCCAATAATTAAATTATAAAAATTTGGAGGTTTAGGTCGGATTCGAACCGAGTCTCTTCATGTTCGAAGTTTAGCGCTCTTGTATTGACCCAACTTTCCCATAGCTAATAATGTACTTCTCAAGAATGTATATGAATTTTTCTTTTATCCCCTTTTGGTTGTCGAAACCTCCGTTGCAGAACCTTAAATTGTTCTCATGGTTACCACACAAGTCATTAATAATGCTCAAGGATTAAAAATGAATAAAAAGAATAAAAAATACAAACAAACTGAATTAACGGTATCGAACATGGCTTCATAAACAAAGTAAACAGACTATTTTGACTGAAAGGGTATTCTCATAATTCGAATTGTTGATCCTAAAAGTAACGACCAAATCTGTCTCTCACTCCTTTTGCATAAGACAAGTCAATTAATGGTGCTTTATAAAGCAAATCTTCATACGTGTACCCATCTTGTTGTCGTACATAGATATGCAATAAACAACATATCAATGTGATACTGTTTGAAAATTCTAAAGTGACATTTAGAGGCTTATACAGTGTCCTTCATTTGCTCGTACTTCCTAAGATTAGGGTAAAGTGTTACGAAAGAGCCGTAAGTCAATCTGTCACATAATATCGGATGTACCCTATTTCCTTTGTCTTCGTGATTTACACATTCGGTATAAAATCCAAATACACGCTGCATCTTCGACTTCTATAGATTACCTGAACTGGCGTAACGCGCGATGCAACGCTCTCGTGTGTACGGTAATGTGTTATATGACGCGCGTTGCAATTATCTCGTGTGTACGAGGCATTACAAATGAACTGAAAAGTCAGTCAGAGAAGGAAGGGGTTTGGTGGCCCCTTAGGTTTTGCAGAATTTATTACCAACAATGGCTGCGGGTAGAATTTGGGATCTGGCCTTTTGTTGAAGGGCTGAATTTAAGGTGGGGTTTTTGTACGACAGGACGTTTATTGTGTGGGTCGGAAGGAGAACTAAATCTAATCGTATAGAACTTATATATAGGCCTACTCGCCATGGATACCACTCTCATTCCTCCTCCCCGCAAGCGGTATAAAGAATACCAGTGGTAGACGAAGAAAAAGACCACGCCGACCACTAACCTACTTTACAGATCTAACTTTAACACTAATGCACTAATAATGGGGTTAGCATGAAATAAATTTATTCAACTTTTAATATAAATATTTATATCTTTATGCATCTCTCTCTCTCTCTCTGTCTGTATTTTCTCTCTCTCTCTCTGTCTCTTCTCTCTCTCTGTCTGTCTCTTCTCTCTCTCTGTCTGTCTCTTCTCTCTCTCTCTGTCTCTTCTCTCTCTCTCTCTGTCTCTCTCTCTCTGTCTCTCTCTCTTTCTCTTCTCTCTCTCTCTCTCTCTCTCTCTCTCTCTCTCTCTCTCTCTATATATATATATATATATATATATATATATATATATATATATATATATATATATATATTAATAAATTAAAAATATTTCAAAAACAAGAATACTTTTAATGAATATATTTATTCAAAGCTTTTCGCCGATAAAATAGTACCAGCATCTTCAGAAAAATATTAGATAATTATTTTCCTGAAGATGCTGGTACTATTTTATCGGCGAAAAGCTTTGAATAAATATATTCATTAAAAGTATTCTTGTTTTTGAAATATTTTTAATTTATTAACTATATTACAAGAAAACATATCACCATATCTAATATATATATATATATATATATATATATATATATATATTTTTTTTTTTTTTTTTTTTTAATTAAATGTCTGTTAATAACTATTGATATAATACTGATACTATCATTTAATTTATTAGTAATTTAATACTATCACGGATGTATCTGTGATTTGTCTGTTTTATTGTGCTAAGAAAAAATTTTACTTGTAAATGGATATTTATTAAGAGTTTTATAATTTGTTGATTTTTATTATGTTTTATTTTATAAATAGTAGGTTATGTTTTGTAATTGTTTAATTAAAATTGAGCTCTTGAAAAGGTATTTCGGAAAGAAATTCGAAACGTTGAGTGTTTTAAAAAAGCAAAATTGTCTGTGATCTGTCATTAGTCTATATATATCTTCTTTGTATAGCCTACATTTCATCTGTCCGTGTGTATTTCACTGAACTCTTCCTGAAGGGCACAATTCGATCCTGTAAGCAGCGCTGCAATCGCGTTTTAGAATTTTTTTAGAATTTAGAAAATGCCGCTACTTTTCTGCCCCACCATGTGGTCATTTATATTGTTAATTATTAAACTAATTATTAATATAGATGGAACAAATACGAAAACTTTTTTTATATATGTGATTAGGTTAGTTTGCTTGACAGCTATTACTTAAACTTATAATATTACTTTATTTAATGAACAATATTAAGTTATAATTCTATTGATTTGAAAACGTCTTTTATTATTTCATTGAGCGCTTATCAAAATATTATAACATTTTAAAGTGTAATTTAAAAACATACATTGTGTAATTTAGTAAGATGCAGTATTGAAGTAGGTATTCTACATTGTTTTAATGGTATATGCACGAGCATTCAATAATAATCAACTTAACCTACCAATTTAAATTGTTAGTACTATGACAAAGAGTCAGTAAATTATACATTTCCATAAATATACGTGTTCAACTTCAAAATGATAATTTGCCATTGGCATTCTATGAATAATTGCTGAAAATTGGCAACGGAAAAATTCAATTGCATGAAAATATACAATGCATCCGACTCCCAGACAATTTTTGCAACGTGGAAGGTACCAATTATGCTTTGATTAAGAGAATGTTTCCAAATTTGAAAAATAATTACACTAGTTATACGTGGCTGCTTGAACTATCTATTTTGGCGGAAAAAATATAGATGTCGAAGATATTAATTTTAAAATACAACAGTCATTGCCTGCCAAGAAATATCATTCAAATCTATCGACACTGTGGTCTATGCTGAGGAAATTGTCAAATATCCTGTTGAACTCTTGATTTCACTAGATGTACCTGAATCACCACATAGCTTGCGATTAACAATTGGTTCACCAATAGTTTTGCTTTGAAATTTGAATGTACTAAAACTATGCAATGGCACGCGGTTAATCATTTTAAAAAAATCATGTTCTTGAAGCTACCATTTTAAACAAGTTTCGAGGGGAAATTGTTCTTCCCCCACGGATCCCAATGATTCCTTCTGACTCACCCATCCCATTCAAACACAATATCCAATCCGCAATGACTATTATTAAGTTACTCAATACATTGTAGTTTATAGTACATAGCTACACCCACATGCAATTCATAGGACGATTCACACGCAATTCAACTGTTCGCGTAGTAGCGTAAGGTGGTTTAAACATTATTTAAAAAAAAATGTTTTCATCAAAATGGTCGAAACAAATTATAGTTTATTTAAAAAATTGTATAACTTTTGGATTTACAACGATTGAATAGGACAACGTCTGTTGGGTACTCTATTAGGTATATATATATATACATATATATATATATATATATATATATATATATATATATATATATATATATATGCATATATGGGCACGGGTTTTTTTTTCTATCCCTGTGTATGTGACTGAATTCCTCTTAAATGGCTTGACAGTTTTTTGTGAAATTTTGTGTGTCTGACTAAGTCGATTCGATAATGATTTAGATCACAATGTGATCCGGTAAGCGGTATATATATATATATATATATATATATATATATATATATATATATATATTTTAATTTATATATAAATTTTAATTTTCTTCTAACCGTGCATTCAGTTATTTTAATACTATTTTACATAACCTTGCATTCAGTACTTTATATATGTATATCTGTCAAGTAATAAATAAAAAAACATTTTTAAGTCAACAAAGAAAAATTTTATTTTAGCTACTTTTTATTTTGCAAATTACAATAAATATGTAGGATATACATATGACAGAATCACAATATTAAGTGGCAAAACAGAAAGCGAATTGCTTTGTAATTTTCCATTTTATTCTCTATACTGTAGATGGTGTTGGTCTGCTATGAGTTTTTTTTTAGTACTATATATTCGCTTTTCTTCGTTTCTAATTTATGAAAGCTGATGGTGATCTATAATTTCTAATTCTATCCAACTCTTGTAATGCTTCATTTTTGCAAAAATCCTTTCTCTTATAATTTCATATACAGTACATTTTTAAGTAATAGTTATTTAGCTATGGGAAAGGTGGCTCAGAGCCAAATTGCTAGATTTCAACATTTTTGTCATTCAGTTCCAATCCGACAAGACACCATATTTTTAAAAATTTTAATAATGAATAAATATTTGAAAAAGTTGTTTTTACATCAATGGTCATCTACTACAGGTTTTAAAAAAATGCATTTGCATTTGAACTTGATTGGATGAATATAAACGTGTTTTATTAACGATTGAATATATATATGTGTGTGTGTGCGTGTGTGTGTGTGTGTGTGTGTGTGTGTGTGTGTGTGTGTGTGTGTGTGTGTGTGTGTGTGTGTGTGTGTGTGTGTGTGTGTGTGTGTGTGTGTGTGTGTGTGTGTGGTGTGGGTGTGTGTGTGTGTGTGTGTGTGCGTGTGTGTGTGTGTGTGTGTGTGTGTGTGTGTGTGTGTGGAGTTTGAGCTAATAGAAGGAATTGGAAAGTATTTGTGCGTGCGTTGGTATATCTTAACTCAAGAACCAGTTTCGTAATATTTACAACATATTTAAACTGATAATTTAATTAAGTGAACATATATGATTACATGCAACTGTGCTAATGAAACATATAGGTCATATGTTTTAGGTTAGTTTGCATAACCAGCTGTTTTAACACGTAGATTATATTACTTTATTAATTGTACATTATTATGTTAAGATGCTATTAAATTGAAAACTTCTATAATTTATTCTAATTAATCTATACTAAGATTAAAATGGGATAAAAAATAATTTTTATTTATTTGGCTATTAACTTAGTAACAAGGGTCTATCAACTCTAAACATTCTGCAAAAAACAACGACGTAGTTCAATACGCACATGTCACACCAGTCTACCTGCTGGTATACCTATAGTTTGATTTAAAACAGAATAGGACTCTACGAAAGTGAAATCACCCAGAGGGGTGGGATGCTGCCGCCGTCTCGACGAATGGGGAATCCACATCTTGCCGGGTCGGTGAGCTTATAATGAAAGACTTATATTTACGTATGAAATTGAAAGTGAAAATAAACTTAATTTGTTGGAACTGCGTATTATTAAACAATTGGTAAACTCATCACAGACTGGTGTCTTGAACCTACTTTTTCGGCAAGATTCCTCAATTTCAACTCAGATCATCCGAGTTCACAGAAACGAGGAATGGGACAGGCGTACTCTCTTGTTGATAAATTCCTTATGTGAAGGGTTTCTTTGAGAAGATTTCATAAAGCTATATAGATATTATGTTATCAGTATTCCGATTATTTCTAATAATTTGTCTGGTATTGTTAGAAGAGGCAAGGATAAGACCTTTATTTTGAATAGGAATAATGTTGTGTGTAGGGTTAGTTATAATTCTACAAATACTACAAAACATGCTCACAGCAAACAAAACTCCACATAAACTCACTCACGAAATCATAACACTCACCAAACTCATCACATCACAAACTACTTCACATTCCAATACAAATTCTACACACAAAAAGATGGCCTGCCTATGGGTTCCCCCATCTCAGGTATCCTAGCAGAAATATTTCTACATCATATTGAACAACAATACATTTTACAGAATAACAAACACACACAAAATAATTTATTACCCCAGATATGTAGATGACATTTTAGTATAATAAAACGGCAACAAACGGCAAATCAAACAACTACACAATTACTGAAATACCATACACCAAAACCTCATATTTACCCTCGAATTAGAAGAAAACAATAAAATAAACTTTCTAGACCTCACCATCACCAAACACAACAACAAAAACAATTTCAAAATATACAGAAAACCAACTACCACCTAACTGTCATACATAATACACCTAATCACCCCACACAACACGAACATGCTGTATTTAATCATATGTTAGACCGCCTAATCAATATACCTATGTTACAGAAAGACTATGACGAAGAACTCAATACAATAAAATACATCGCTTAAAAGAACGGCTACCAACATACACTCATAGACAACCTACACAAAATATCAGATCCAAATAATTGTTAATTATAGGGTACAGCATTTAAAGCTTTCTGGGTATTTTAAAATCCAAATAATTGTAGTGCATACAACCTTTTAAAAAACAAACAGATAAATACAATCTATCCGGTTTCTACAAATTGACATGTAACGAGTGTCCCAGCTATTAAGGCATATATCGGCCAAACCGGTACGTCATTCTACACACGCTTCGAAGAACACATCACCTAAAGAAACCACACAAACCCAAAATCTAGCTTCGCAACACACCTAAAAAACAAACAACATAAACACACGGACATACATACTAATTTAAACATTCTCCACATATTAAAACAAAGCAAAAAACTAACAACTTTAGAAAAATACGAAATATACAAACACTACGCAACAGATAAAGAAAACATATTAAATGACCACACACATTTTGAGGCCAACACTCTGTTCTATTACATAGCACACAACCAACTTAACCCACCCCTTCACACTCATAAATCTCACACCGACAACCTTTGTACCTAACGGAGACGCCGCCAGTAGAGGCTTTGCTTCATAAAAGAAACGATTGTTAAACGCGATAGCAAGTAAGCCTACATATTCAGTTTTGACCGAATTATTTAATTAAAATCAGTGAATTCAAGGTGATTACACCTAGCAACTTTAATTTTAATGACTGTGTTGCTTCATATGTTTGGGGAAACTAAACGGATTTGCATATTCGCCTCCTAGAACATGAAAACAGAGTAAAATAAACTTCATATCCCACGGGAATTTTAGACACGGAAAGTAATTGGAGTAGACGATTTTTTTCTGAATTGTTCTATGTAAAAATGCAAACAATTTCTATTAACGTTAAGGAGGACACTAATAAATTAGGCAGTATAGGCTATATAATTCTTTAGTCATAAGCTTAAAAACTCTTGAGAGTTTTTCTAGTTGTTGATGTACCAGATGTCAGTTAAGGATTTATTTTTACAGATCATATTACAGATATATATATATTGTAACTTAACTTTTGTTATTATTATAATTTATTTTTAATGTTATTTATTTACCTTATCTATCTAATGTTACACCTTCAGATTTATAAAGAATTGACAATCATATAAATTTTAAACATCCCTTGCATTTATTTCCTTACACATTATACCAAATTTATATTAATATTACAATTATAAAAGGTGGACTTTGAGGCTTTAGATTTCTAATAAAGTTAATAAATTCAGTATTAAAATTTTGTAGTTGCTCTCGGGTCGCTAATACGGGAACTTTGCTTCTTAAAATAGAAATGGTGAAACTAGATTAATTTTTAGAAATTGTAATGAAATTAAAAATTGTTCTGAACTTTACTAAAATATAGATACTGTTGGCTACACTTATATCCAAATACTTATAGTTTTGTAGAGCTCCTGGAATCTTGGCCTTGGTTACCTTCTGCGCTTACACTTGACACAAAAACTTACTTTCTTAATACTTTAAAAAAAACTTTTACGTCGCACTTTTTTAAATTTTACTTATAAACAAAAAAAACTTTTTACTTAATTTAACTAATTACTCTTTTTACAACACTGCCATCTTTAGTCCCCACCAATCCGTCTGCCTTCTCTTGAAGCTCCCTTAAAACTTAAAAACTTCTCCTGATCATTTAGTTTTTATGGAATTCATAATCCTCCCTCTACCAATATGTTCTTTGTAGTTTCCCACAGTTTCCACAATTAGCCGATCTAACGGTACGGCGTTATTTTCCCAGGTTATATCGGGCGCTGGATTGTCCCGTCTTAATAAGTTTGGACCCTTCTATTGTCAAATTGCCGGCACACAGTTTATAGCTTTCTTTGAAAAGGATAATGAAATGGTACCTGCTTTGTCGGCACTTTACAAACTATTTCTGTCTTCTTTGCTTAATCCTACAGATAATTATTTTTGCTACTAACTGAAATTACTCTAAAGCCTCGTACTTTATGTTATAATATATATATAAATATATATATATTAAATATGGTGATATGTTTTCTTGTAATATAGTTAATAAATTTAAAATATTTCAAAAACAAGTATACTTTTAATGAATATATTTATTCAAAGCTTTTCGCTTTGATTATCTAATCCTGGATTAGATAATTATTTTCCTGAAGATGCTGGTACTATTTTATCGGCGAAAAGCTTTGAATAAATATATTCATTGAAAGTATTCTTGTTTTTGAAATATTTTTAATTTATTATATATATATATATATATATATATATATATATATATATATATATATATATATATATATATATGTATATATTTATATTTATATTCATATAACTAACCACATTGTGAGGTTGAACGATGACATTTATTTTAATCTATGTTGGTTTTGTGATTTTTGTGTATTGTTATTGTTAAATTTGTCATGTTAGGTGTTCTTTTGTATTTTATTAAGAATTTTTAATGTTAATTTATTCATATTATTTGTTGATTCCATCTTCACGTGAGCTACTAGTTTTCACTGGTTACGGTCTGAGTTGACAATGGGACACATCTCCCGAAACGGCCATTCTCAACAAATATAAGTGCAATTATAGGCAAATTTTTAAATATTTACAAGTATTTTACTTAATTTATTGGATCGTTGACTTGTGCGTGAATTTCTAGAGGTTATTGATGTTAATTGATGAGAGGTTTGGGAATTTTTTTGACACATTTTAATTATTTGTTTTACAGTAGTACCCCCATTATCCGGGGCTATACTAATCGGGGTGCCAAAAGTTTATTTTTTTACCTCAATTAGATCAGTTATTTTATAACCGTCTATTATAACAGTTTTGTTTACATTGATCATTCGTTTTCTATATTTAAATTTTAGGTTATATCACCGGTTATATTGCTTGTTATAACCTTCGGTTATAAATAACGAACGCGGCTAATGTTTATTATGAAAACAATGAATACGAAAGATTATTTTTAACAGTTAAATACAGTACATAATTGTTACTCAAGTAAATAAACAATGAGATAAAAGAAAAACACGGCAAGTGGTTTCGTAGGAATGGGTTTCGTCAACATCGACCTATTCAAACCTTCTAGTAACAAAAATGTTAACGACTTTCTCAGAAACTCCTCCAGGCCTGTTGCCTACAGAACAAAAACAATTCAGTTGTGCTTTAGTCTCCATTTAAACTACATCTTACGAAATGTCGCAGAAAAGAAAACGTGTAGTTTTAACGCTTGAACAGAAATTAAACATTATAAAACGTGTTGAAAAAAATGAGTGTTAAAAAATTAGTCCGTGAATTAAGAATTGGTGAGCAAACTGTTCGTGATATTTTAAAGAAGAAAAAAGACATTTCCGACTTCGTTTCATCATCGGTGCTAACAATGTGTCCTCGGAAAACAATGAAAAAATCTTCATTAAAAGACTTAGATGAAGCCGAAAACAAAAGATGAAGATGAATACAAAAAAATATTCCTGAGATTTCTCCTTGAAGAGAATAGCACAAAGATTCAATATAAGAAATTTTAAAAATGTGGACCATAAAAGACGCCATCTTTTCAGTCTGTGAAGCCTGGGTAAATTTACCCCCCAAAACATTGAAACTTTCATGGGGGAAAATATTGGAACAAGATGATGTACAAGAAACCTCAGAAGAACTGGAAACAGAATCATTTCTTGAAATTTCCAAAGCTCTCCCGGATTTCATTCATGTTGATAGGGATGACATGAAAACTGGCTGGAAAATTACAGAGACGAAGAGGGATTTGAACAACTGAGTGACAACGAAATAGCAGATCTCTACAGAAAAGATGGGCCATCTACTTCGTCGCAGTTTGATTACGAAAACTCGAGTGATGAGAACGAAAATTCGCTATTCGTTACGGGAAAAAAACAATAAAACACAACCAAGCATTGGAGGCAATAGAACTTCTACTAAATTATTTTGAACAGGAGAACGCTGATTATAACAGAATTCTCTTGCTACGGGCTATGGGAACTGATATTAGAAAAGAAATTTTTAATAAACAAACTAAAATTAGGCTACTGACTTTTTCTCCAAATGAAAATTCAATATGTACATAGGTATGTAAAACAGTATTGTACATTCATTATACATACATACATATGTATGTACATACTGTATGTATATTTTATTTATTGTACGTACATAGTTTTGTATACATACATATGTACCATAATTTAATATACATAGGTAAGTACATATGTGAAAAACGTTTGATTTTTAATAAAAGTGATCACTTTTCGGATACATTTTTTTAATTATCCTTCTTATCTATCACATTAAGTCAATAAAATAAGGTATTTTCATTATCCGGGGTTTTTGATTATCCGTGCACCCCCAAACCCATCATTACCCCGGATAACGGAGGTTCTACTGTATATATTTTATTATCATGGACGGTCACGTTTTATAGTGTGCTTTTAATTATTTTATTTGATTATATGTGTTGTTTGTATTGTTAATTTATTAGTACTAATAGCTTAAATGTAGGCCTATATTGTAATGTTTTTAAATTTTATATTAATTTTGTATTTGAATTTTCAGACGTAAATGTTAATTCTGTTTATTGTACTTGTAGGCCTGAATGAGGACAACGAAATAATTGTTGAAACATTACCGAATTATCAATAAATTAAGTAGGATTGAGTCACAAGCAACCTTATTGTTATTCAACTAAAAATTCCCTATTTTGTAAAATTTCAAATGTGCGTAGTTTCATGCGCGCGCGTGTGTTTAACATCTAAATATTTTTCTTGACAATGAACAGAGAATTGCTGAAATGATCTACTCCTTAAATCAAGATGTTTGTAATAAACAGTTGGCCCCAACCTGTTTTTAATATTTACAGTGTCTCGTCCAGTTTCCAGATGCTTATGTTTGTAGGCAATCGTGTTTTGAATTGGGTGTTCTAAGTATCAGCATTCATTGAGAACCAGTTAGTACAATGTTTACAAAAATTCTAAGAGAAATAAAATTCGAAATAGCGTTTATAGCTTTGGGGATTTATTATACTTTATGTGACATACTTTTTAGGTATAAAAATAAATGTGGTAAGTAGACGTATTTTAAATGTTGAAAGTTAGGTTAGGTTGTTAATGTAATATTAAAAACTGTATAGAGACTATTTATAAAAACAGTGAAAATTGAAACTATTTGCCTTGTTTAACAAAAACGAACTTTATAATGTAAAATTACAAGGTTAACGCAACTATTTGTAATTATAATGCTTAAGATGCTTTCTAATGTTTGTTTACAGTGATTTTTAGTTTATTGTTATAAGGAAAGGTTAAAGAACTTAACATTAAAACATTTGACCGTAAGTTATTTTTTAGATTTCTTTATTATTTTTTAGGCGTTTCTTATAATTTTCTGCATCATTATGAATAATATATTTTTACCAATATCCATTATGTGTAGAAAGAAAATAATAACCATACATTCAATAGCCCTCTCTGTAGGAGTGAGTGTTTGGGGGTGGGGATTTTGAAAATTGAAGATGGAATCAACCCAAAAAGAATAGTAATTTTAAATGTCACTATTCAGAAATATTGGATATTTATTTAAAACAAACCTATTTATGTCAAACAAACCTAGCTTCATCATTAAAAAAAGTGAGTTTACCCAAAATTTTATATTATAGTATACTATATCACTATAAAGCTAAATTAAAATATAGCTACACAAATCGAGTTGAGTAAACGATTCCCCTTTTCATTTTCTTCGAGCTTGCAACAATGTGTAAGATTTGTGACAAGCTTATATCGTTAAATTTATTTTATAAAATAACTATATAGCAAAGTAGTACAAGATAATTCTCTGTTTTAATAAGAAATTTTAAGTTTACTCGGTTTAGAGTGTGTTTGCCATTAGGTCTACGCTACTAACTGGTTGCTGAGTTCAATGTTCTGTTAGTAAACAATATTTTTTTAAAACCAAACTTATCCTAACTCTCCATTAAGTTTTTTTTGAATTACTTCAAATTTAAACACTTTAGGGCTTGCAACATTTAAAATAATATTTTTCTGGTTTAAATAACAAAAAAACTGGAATTGATTAAGACTGCTAATTTATGACAGTCTTTATGGCCATTTAAAATTGGGTTACATTATTAATCATTTAAAACCTTTTGTCAATTCTATATATTTCTTACGATGTAAGATTTTTTTTAGGAACAAAATGTTGCAATATTTTTCAGATCGGATAATGTTGCACTTTGATATTTTAATAGAGGTAAAATAATTTTTTAGATATAATTTTATTAGTCCTTCTATTTTAGGATATACGGCTTGGGTTATTTGTTGTCTATATATTATTTTGTTTTTATTTTTTGTTGTAGTTTTAAGGTAATTAGCCAGAAAAACTATTACTGCCTTAAACGATAAAAAAATGATTATGAATTAAGGTATGGGCATAAAATCCTCTTGGGATCAAGACATAGTATGTGTATAATCGTGTTTCTGGGGTAGACTTACCCTTTGCTGGTATCATGAAGAAGTGTTTACCAATTATACTCTCCAGCCAGAAAATGGATAAAGACAGGCAGATTACTTGAGTAGGATAAATGAAAAAACTTATTGATTTGTTGGTATTGGAAATAGGAGAAATTTTAGTCATCACATTGACACGTATTATTATTATATTTGTTGATTTTATCTTCAACGTGAGGTACTAGTTTTCAGTAAAACAGTTGTAAATATTTACAAACTAAATAATACAAACAGCCTAAATGACAAAATCAATGATTACATAATAAATAATAATAATATTTGTTGATTCCATCTTCACGTGAGCTACTAGTTATCACTAAACACTTTTAAATGTTTATAAACTTGCCTATAGTAGCAATTACTTATATTTGTTGAGGACGGCCGTTTCGGGAGATGTGTCCCATTGTCAACTCAGACCGTAACTGATCTCAAGGTTTTTGTAGGTTAAGGTATTAGGGTGGGGTGAGATATTATGGTGGTGTGGGTGTAACATCATAACATTATACAAAGGTAACACATGCCGAGCACACATATTTTTTAAAACACTTAAATTCCATACTCCCAAAACTAACATCACCATCAAAACAGAACAACAAAACTCTCTCAACTTCCTAGACCTATAATTAAACGTACAAAGACATAAATTCAACATATACCGAAAACCCACCAGTACCAATACTACCATTCACAGCTCCTCAAACCATCCACACCAACATAAACTAGCCGCTTACAACACCATGATATATCGCCTGCTTAAAACACCATTAGACAAAGGAGAACACTACCAAGAGTTAAACACCATAAAACATATAGCACAAACTAAAGGATACAACACAAATTGGATTGACAAATTATACAACCGCCTAAAAAACAAACTCAATAACCCAAATACAAACACACAACAAGACAATTCCATAAAATACTTATCAATACCATACAGATCATCCAAAACCCATAATCCAACCAACACCCTACGAAAAAAAACTACAAAATAGCCTACTCCACACACACAACACTCTTAAACAATTCAAACCCAACAACAACAACGACATTTACAACGTCACTGGAGTTTATAAACAAACTTTCGTGCACCAGTTTTTACATAGGCCAAACAGGGAGGTCTTTTTACACATGCTACCAAGAACATATAAAAGCACTAACAAACAATAACTACCAATCAAACTTCGCCGATCATCTCAACTCCACAAAACATGACTACATAGACATAACATCTAACCTACAAATTCTTCATAAACAACACAGAAATAACCAGTGTTACACAACCTACAATACGAAATATACAGACACTTCAAACTACACCCCACACACATACTCAATACACAATTACATTATAACTCACATACACTTTTTGACATCATAATCCAACACTCACAAAGTACACCCACACCACCATACTATCTCACCCCCACCGTAATATCCTATCCTACCAAAACCTTGAGATCAGTTATGGTCTGAATTGGCAATGGGACACATCTCCCGAAACTGCCGTCCTCAACAAATATAAGTAAGTGCTACTATAGGCAAGTTTGTAAATATTTATAAGTGCTATAAGAATTATTATTTTTATGAGTTTTTCTTGGCTACTGTTTATTTCAAAAGAGTATTTATAAAATTTAACTCTAAAGGCAAACTTAAACTGCTAGCTTTAATAAACATGTCATAATTATGTTCTATATTGGCTCACTTTGTTAATTTTTTTATGGAGGTTATGCATTTAATAGAGTGGACTCCAAGTATATTAGAACCCCTCCTAACTAGTCTGGTCTGGATCTCGACCTGTCAGGTTGGGGGTTTGGTCTGAGGTTCCACTGTAAAATATAACCAATCAAAAAGGTTCTTATATTAAAGAATGTGTGATGAGCTAATAAATGATTACGATATTATACAAGTTTATTTTTTTGTATACTGTTCAGTGTACATACATAACAAAAGCAAAAAAGACATATATGAAATTTGAAGATTTAATTTACATACAATACTGTAACATTACAATGAAAATATTGGAAATAACCCCAATACCACAAAAAATAATCAAAAATAACAAATAAAACATGTTACTTAAGATTAAACCCTTATGTACATTTTGATGACATCATCATCAGAGGGTCTTATTACAAAATTATAATATAGCAAACAAGAAGTTACAAATTAGAGTGATGTTTCATCACTCTAGTTTGTAACTTCTTGTTTGCTAGATTGTAATTTTGTAATAAGACCCTCTGATGATGATGACATAGCCATCGAAATGTACATAAGGGTTTAATCTTAAGTAACTTGTTTTATTTGTTATTTTTGATTATTTTTTGTGGTATTGGGGTTATTTCCAGTATTTTCATTGTAATATATTGTACCACTGTGCTCTTGATATAGTGTACTGTAACATTATTTGAAAGAATCACTCATTTCCTTTTGTTTAACTCTAAGATATTCGTTGAAAGGCTCTCTATTTTTGTATGTTCATAATGCCTAATGGTGTCAATTCTTGTCACTGCTCAAAATTTACCAACTAAGATTCATATCGCTAAATTTTTATCAATAGAATATAATGATTACTGCTCCTAATTTATGTAAAGTTACAAAAAAAGTATTGAGATAATAGCTTTTAAATTCTTTTAAGCCCTCTTCATCAGTGTCTATAAGGGTCGCCAGAAACATTAGGTCTGAAACTAGGCAGAAGCAGTTTTATAGGCAGGTTCTTATAATGTGGCGGGAAAGTAAGTATCAACAATTGGGTTTGTTCATTGAATGTTTCATTTTGTGTTTTGGTTTGTTCGTAAATTTTGTTATAAAAAACATGTCTTTAAAACCACTACTGCTTAGCTGTTCTGTAGTTTCCCACTGTCTAACCATATCCCTAGATATTGATGAGGATCACTTATTATAATTAAAAACTTGATATTTTTATATTTTGTTATAAATTTACTTAAATTATAAGTTTGGTAAACTGTTAATTTGTTAAGTTCAAATTTAAAAGTCTAGTCTATTGTCATGGACAACACAATCTACAAATTTATTTGATTTAATAAGTACAAATTAATAAATCAAAGATAATCCTGGTCAAAATATGTAAAACCAGTGAAAATAATACAATAATAATAATGTTCATATAGAATAATACATATATTACATACATGTATACATATACACATATATACATACAGGTATATTACATATATTATAATACATATAATATAATTAACAAATAGAAAACATAAATAAAAATTGAGGGATATAGGTAATAACAACAGTAAATTACTTCTAATATTGTGTATTATTAAAAACACCATAGAAAAGTTTATTCTTAAGTCATTTTAATAATAGATCAAACAAATAGATTCTCCATTCAAGAAAACATATTCTCCATTCTATGTCAATTAAATAGATATGGACATAAGCTCCATTCTAGAAAAATAATTATTGAAAGAATTAATACCCTCTTTTTGTAAAAGTCTTAAAACATAAAACATCATGCAAAATTTTCTATTTTTGAAATTAATTTTCAAAATGTCATAGTTCTTTAATAATGATAATTACCAGTTAAATATATTATTAACCTGCAGTTCTGTGAATTATTGTAAGCTAAGAATTTTTGTATATTTTTACTGTTGAAGTTTATAATATAAGGTTGTTATTAAAACAGAATAATTTAAAAGTTTTATAGGTCTACATTTTTATTATTTCAATAGAGTTCTAATAAAATTTTTACACACTTTGTATTTGATATGTTTACAGAAATGTATTAATATCTTAAATCTAGGAATATCTTAAATTATAAAATAGGTTAGACACCTAATTTTATTTTGAAAAGTGGATTAGAAGTAGAAACATCAAATTATCTAAAACCGCCATCTAAATAAACCAAATCTCTTGAAGAGAGTTACAAGCCTGGCTTCCTTTTGAGACACAATAAGTTCAATTAAGAGCTATTAAGTAGTTACTAAGAGTCATTGTACCCTTGTTGGGCAAGTCTATTCAAGTTTGATTGAATAAAGTTCATTCATAAGAACAAGTCTACAAGCCAGACATCTCCAACATTGAGTTTCTTTCTTCTTGGTTCCAATCATAGTTACAACTTTTGGTATTGCATAAACACACACTGTATTCATTTATAATTTACATTACATACAGACAAATTTATTTATAAAGACAAACATGAGACTAAAAACATTTGTGTTTAACACATTGACTGTAAAATACATGCAATGTAGTATTGCAAATGCTAAAATTTTTTTTTCGAATTTTTTAATCTTACTTCTTACTTCTTATTACGAGCTTCCAAGGTTGGCCTCGATGGCTCGATGTCTCCTATACACACACTCTGCCAATGACCAGAAACAACTTTCTTTCAAGATTCTGTCCAGGGTACATTCCCGTCCTAGTTGCTTTATCAAGGGACTCCTTGTTGCTGCTGTTACAGGACACTTCAAAAGTATGTGCTCTAATGTTTCCTCTTCTTGCTTGCACACTCCACAGATAGAGTCGTTAGTAATATGAAACCTTTTCAAATATGTATTTTTAGTATGAATTTTTTAATCAAAATGTGTGAAATGAAGAAATATGAATAAAAATGTCGATACAAGCCATAAAAACCCCGTGGTAACCATTTTAAAATCATGGTAGGGATCCCTACCATGCGCATCTGTTGAAAGTAATCTGAACTGGTTTGCACTAAACAAGGCCATTGTAACATATATTATAATAACACTAGTAATTTTTGTCTATATTTATATTAAACAATTGTTATTAAAGAATGAGAAATGAATAAAAATAAGCCCAAGTCAAATATATACAGCCTCACAAACCCACCCGAATAACTTGATTAGTTGTGATTAATTACTGCGATAGTCATCAAAAGACTTTATGACGTATAGTCCTTACTTTCCTTTGCACTCCATACACTGCCATAGAACACGTTTTTGAATACCACGTGAATGAAAAACACGGCACCTTTTTGCCACTTTACCTTTTCCGTCGCACCTTTTCTCAGTTATTTTTAAAGTTACGTGATCTGTACTTCAATGGTCTTTCTGGAGCAGGTAGGGCGGGAAGCAGAGAATCAAGCACTGACAGATGAAAATCATACATTTTCATTATTTTCCTGTTGGTCGATACTTGCATTTTCTTGAAAAGGTAGTAAGCGTTGATCATAACCATTTGGAGCAGATGAACGAAAATATTTTTATACCATCGTAATATTTTACTCTCAGATGGATAGTAGCTCATCACTTGCTCGCTACGATCAACGCCTTTCATAATGTGGTTGTAGGTGACTATATGCAATGGTTTTTCCCTTTCAAGTTGCCCCCTGTTGATCATTAGTATATCAAAATTATATCTCAAACAACAAAACGAAAAAAGACCGGAGACAAAAACAAACACGTGTAAAATGTCACTAAGATACTTCCTGAAGAACGACAAAGACAAAATTTACTTCTACCACGTGCTACAAGCACACTGAGCCAATGAATCACTGATGGACAGATGGTAGGGATCCCTACCACACACATCTGGGGACATGCCACTATGGCCGAGATCCCTACCACCCGCAGTCAACGTGTTAAATACCTTATTTTTAACTTTCATGTGGTTTAATCCTACTAATGAAATATGGCTTTTATATGAACAGTAAAAGACTATTATTGCGTGGGATAATGAAGAGGCGGTACTTTGTGTAAAATGTTATTTATACTTTTACAATTAACAAAGAAAATTTCTTTGAAATTATTTTCTTGTAAAAATTAAAAAAAGTAAAATTTACTTTTACAGTCAACTATGAATATACAGAAAATAGTTGAAGTCAATAGTTTAAGAACAGTTGAAAACAGTTTGAAGTGTTTTTATTAAAAAAATACTTCATGTTTAAATACAGTTTGTTTGAAAATAACTTAAACCCATTAAGTGGTTGGATTGCTTAGTCTGTTGGGTTATCTGTAGATTATAAAACTCCAGACAGAAGATCCAAAATATCGTCTACAATTTCCATGAGAATTTTTTAGTAGTGGATACGTTTTCAAAGTCATTGAACTTTATCTTTACTGTTTTTCATTACAATGTATTTTACATGAAGACTTAGGATTTTGAAACAGTTTGTTACCTCTGATTTTCTAACAGAAGTTTTATTAAGAGGTAGATAAATAAGCTCACGGAGCCGCAGGTGTGGAGATTGAAAATAAAACAAATTCCATCCTTTTCACATCATTGTGTCTCATAGCATTGGAAATCTCCATTGTATCCCTCAATTAATTCGTTAAGCATCTTTTATATTTTTCTTTTAAAAAAAAAAGATTTGTTTCAGCATCCGTTTTTATTTTGTTTTACTCCACAAGACTATTGTCTGACAAAAATAAAAATTAAACTGTAAATTCATCCACATTAAGCCGGCTTAAGTGCCTATCTAAACAAATATTTTTGTAGCCCCTAGAATATGTTGTACTAAAGTAAATGTTTCTTTTTTTGTACTTATTTAGAGTATCATAATTACCTGCCATTTTAAGCATTGCTACACTACTTGTTTCAGAGGACCTCTCAGTCAGAACTTTTTACAAATTGTTCTTACTTGCATGGGAATTGTGTTTAATCTCGTCTCTAAAGTTCTGACTGATGGAGGTCCTTCGAAATGCATCAGCAAGTAGTGGGACTGCTGGAAATGGCAGGTATTTCTGATACTCTAAATAAGAATATAAATCCTAGAAGTAGAAAAAGTATTTTTTTGTACTTTTAGAAAAAGAAAATTAAGCTTTAGTAATATTTTCAATATGATTTTGTTCTTCAACAGTGAAATAATAAGTATTTTTTCCAAAATATAAGTATTGGATGTGGATGTTACTTCTTTTATTCAATTAATTGAAATTCATTATTATTATTATTATTATTATTTGTATTAATTTTAGAATAAATACAAACATTGCTATAATTTGTATAGAACTTTATAAAAAAAAATTACTTTATTAAAAAATGTTAATTTGTCAGAAACTAATCAAAATACTTGCTTTACATCTAATTTCACAATGAAAAGACTACACAATTATCCAAATAATATTTTCTTTGTTATTTTGAATCTAAGTTTTTAGTGAAGTCAAATTTAATAAATTTTTATTTGGTTGAAATAAATAGTTTATTAACAATAGTAATATAACAAAGCAATGAAGAGCATTTAAACTAAATTTTTCTGAACCTTCTTAATTTTTTTCTGTTAGTATTATAAGAAAAAGATTTAATGGTTTAGTTTGAGAAGAAAGTGGCTGTATTAATTAAATAGTGACCGTAAATATCAACCATTGTAAATTGTTTGTTGTGTTCTAAATCTTGATGGTACATGTTTTTGTAGTAATTTTTAACCCACCATTAGTTGCACGTCCCTCCGATAGTTTATAAACATATTTTTTATGTTTTCTACGAAAATTGTAATACCTCATATAATCGTTCTTAGTTATACTGTAAGTATAATGAAGTAGGATTATATGAGGTATTACAAGTATCCTTCTTGATTATATCTGTAAATGCATATGCATGCTAACTGATTTCTGTGATGACTTTACTGGGAGTAGGGGGGGTGAGAAAAATCTCTCCATTGCCACTAATCTAGACCTAACCCCGCAACTCTTTGTAACTTTGCCACTGTGCTAGTTTTATCTAACATATTTATATTATTTACAAAGTAGTTTTTTGTGTGGAATGGTTGTTAGTGGTATTTCATCATTTTGTGTTTATAGAGTGTTATATTTCTTTCATTACAGTTATTATTTTTTTGTATAAATACACAATTAATTATTATATTTTTTCAAATAAATTGTAATTTTTATAATGGAAAAACAATGTAAAAAGATTACTATATGGCTTTGTGAAGAAGAAGATAATGATGATGTTGATGAAAATAATTCTGACTTGGATGCTGAAAGTGAGCACATTAACCACAAATCTGTCTTTGAATAGTCCGACATTGACAATTGATATGATGATTCAGAAACACATCCGCTGCTACAACTTCAACAACAAATAGACCCCTTGATGTATGATTTGCCAATTATCCTAAAAACTTTAGGTCGTCTACTTCAATTCACTGTGAGGGTAGCGGTGACACTAAATAACAGATATGTATGCCAAAAAAGACCAGAACTGGCTCTCAAAACGTAGTACAAAAACATCTATCAATAAAACAATTCTAGAGACAGAGTTGAAATAGTAGACTGTTGGAAAGCTTTTAAATTTGACAATATGATTCAAAGCATCGTACAGTTTTATATATACCAGCAATTAAAAGTTTTGAAACAAAATTATTCTTGAAGAGAAGAGATTGTCCTCTTACAACTAAACCAGAAAGGATAGTGTTTTTTGGTTTGTTATACCTGGTTGAAAATGTGTAAGGAGTGTGAGTTAATAGAAGGAATTGCAGAAAAAGGGCAACTATCAAAATACTAGTGAACCTTGGACACAAGACAACAGAGCTCTACAAATCTTTGCTACCACTATGTCTATAAAGAGATTCTAAATACTTATCCAAACCATCCATTTTGATGATAGTCAAGAGACTAGATTAAAGCAAAATATCACTTGGCCCTAATTAGGGAAGTATTTGAGCTGTTTGTCAATCACTTTGAAGATAGTTATAATGCAAGAGCTTTTACTACTAGAGTTTAGATGCTAGAACCCTTCAGAAGATGGTCTAAATTTCTACAATATGTTGCCATCAAAATATGCCATCAAGATCCATGCTGTAGCAGATCTTGCCATTTCATTTTTTAGAATTAATCAGAGATCTATTACAGTTAGGCAATCTATTGGGCCTTACCAGGTTGAAAATGATGTTGCTATTTTAGAAAAATGGGTATCAGAGCCCATACTAAATACTGGTCATAACTTGACTATGGATTATTACTAATTGACCATACCACTGGAAAATGGTCTGTTTATCATCTATAGAACCACAGTAGTTGGTACAGGATGTAAGAGCAAACCACATACTCCCTCAACAACACAAAGGGTACAACCTTTAGACAAATGATTCATAATTTCAGCACATCCAAAAAATTATTATTAAGGGTCTTTATAAAGGAACCATCATTACCACTAATCAAGCAATTAGTTGAAGTTTGTGCATTATTTCTCAACAAAAAAAAAATCCAAAAGGTGACTGCAAAAGAAACTAAATGAAGCATCAAACCAGAAGGCAACAAAGCAGAAAGTGACATTTGTTCCACTAAAGGGATATGCACAAAAAAGATGTATATCTTGTGAGAAATACTTTTGCAAGGAACACATGAAAAACAATATGTATTTGTTGAGATTGTTACAGTAAGTCTAAGAAGTCCACAATTAAATTAAAGTCTAAGAAGACTACTAAAAAAACGTTATTTTTTTAAATATAAAAATTATTATTTTTATTATCATTAGATCAGTACATTATAAATTCTCAAAAACATCTTGTAATCAACATATTTTGGTTTAGTAATGTGTATGTCAATATAAGATTGAAGTTACATTTTTTCCTTTTTAAATAAGACAGAAAAAATTTCACCACTTAAATAATCATGTAACTTTCCATAATGCTGCAACTAATCAACTGATGAACAACTTTAAAATCAAAATGTTTGATTATTTTTGTGGTATTGGGGCTATTTCCAGTATTTTCATTGTAACTTTAAAATTGATCATCTTTTCAAAAATTTAAAGTTATTAAAAAATAACAGTAAGGTGACAAATAAGAACATTAAATTGAAAGTGTGAAAATAGTGAGAAGGGCAGAATTATGAGGGGGTGGATAAACAGATTATATAGGCAATTCCCCATTCATGTGTGATCAGGAGGTGTGATAGATGGAGGATATCGAAAACATCAACTTCAGAGGAGATGACTCATTAGGAAGGGCCTAGTGAATGTGTTACTGTATTCATCACATTTAAACTAGTAGTGGTATTTTATGAATTAAGTAGTATTATAAATTTTAAATGATAAAGGTTCTAAGACTAAGGTTATAGAATTGTTATAGGATTAAAAACAATAATTTCAAACTGAATTCTAATCTATTTCAGATTTGGTGACAAGGTCTGGAGATGTTGCTGTTGTAACAGGGGGAGCTCGTGGTATAGGTGCGTCTGTTGTTGAGCAGTTACTTAGATGTGACTTTCATATTGTGATTGGTAAGTGCTTAAAAAGTAAGAGTATTCAAAATTATGTAGATTTACTTGGTTTAAAAGAATTGTTTATGATTAGTGTTAAGTAGTTTTATATAATAGTGTTAAGACAAAAGAATTTTTAAGACATTATATTCTCTTGAATATATATTCTTACACAAGTCTTTAAATATTAATTCATTTGTTATCAAGTTCTACTATTTTAGAGAGATTTATCAGTTAAAATATTCATATTTTATTAAACACCTTTGGAATTTTATGTTGTCAATAAAGCTTTTGAAAGTAATAATTTGTATTTATAATTTTTAATTTATGAAGTTGGTTTGATGAGGTAAAACTAGTTGGATATACATCTTGTTAGAGTATAGTTAATTGTAAACAATATGGAAGGAAAAGTATGTAAGTATCCGAATGCATTATTTTGAATTGAACTTCCTGTGGTACAATGCCTTAAAAGTGGTGTCATTTTACAGACTACAGTATCGAACAGGTTGTGCTCAACAGTTTTGTTAGCTGAGAAATAGTTTTACTTTTATAGTTGTTTGAACTCCGTTTTAGGTGGATAAATAATAGTTCTTGAGAAATAGTTTCAGTTTATTATTATTGTTTCTAGTATATTTTACATTTTCTCCATTAAAAAAAATTATAATAAAAAAAATGAAAATGTGTAGCCTTTATAGAAATTAGTAAGCTAAAATTATTTTGTTACTTTGCATACTTGAACTGAACATAAACCATCGTAATATTTGTTTTGTTTATTTTTTCTACAAATATGCACCTGCAGATATTTGTCTATGTTCCAGGTTATAATATTAATTTCTTTTAAGTAAGGTCATAAAATAAAAAAAATTAATGAACAACAATAATGTGTGAAATATTGTAATGTAAATAATAACAATAATCAGATTGAGTAATGAAAGAAAATTTGAATATGTAGATAAATATCTCAAACTCTCAGAACTCACAAAGAAACGTATTCTATGAAAAGTGCAGTCAAATTGCATATCTTGTACATTTCTCATTTCCAATTCTTTCTTTTTGAAATTTACTCCATAGGTCAAGATGTAGACCTAAGAACCCAGAGGGATGTTGACGTCCCCTTTCTGTTCCTTCGTATTTGCATTGTATACGAGGGTAGTATATCATTACACGTATTGTTCCCCAACACATATTTTTCACTACTAGATTTATGTTTAAGAATTACTCAGTTACAGGCTGTCAAAGTTTTGTAAGTGTAGTTGGCGCATGTAGGAGAGTGAGGAGAATGGCCGGCTGTAGAAGGGATGACTCACGTTAGATGCTTACGTTTGCGCATGCGTGCTTTGGCTCGTTCTACTTCATCTGACGTAAAGAAGGGATAGTAGCTATTACGGTCGACTATTTTATTATCTGTGGCCGGTGGACATTAGTGAAAAGCCCCTAAGGATACGTCAACCCTTCCACCATGTTGGAGGTCGCTTTTTTAGGAAAAAGAGGCTCCCGTAGGCCTAGACCATATAAACCTACGGTACGGAGAAACCAGAAAATTCACTAAATATATTTTGGTTACAGTATTGGCTACATTGGTTTAATACATTACTTGTAACTCATAATTTTATTTATAATGGTAGAATGTCATCTGCGTCAGACTCTTCACTGTCACTCAGATTTTTCATCACTGCTACTGTCACTGTCATTTGTAATTATTAGACTTTCTAACTGCATGTTCATAGCTCTGTCTCGTAATATTCATTTTCTATTTTTAATACATGATCGCAACATTTTTTCCAAAAATCCATACCCATTTCGCCAGTTCAACCATTGTTTTCACATTACGAATGTCATTCGTAACGTTCTGTATAGCAATTTTTTATTTCCCCCCAAATTAATTCCATGGGATTCAAGTCTGGGTGGTAAGGTGGCAGACTCAATACTTTATGACCTCCACGTGTCATGTTTTTCGATCATAACTCTTCTTTTATTTTCAGTTTTTTTCCATTTAAATCCCATGGATCTTAAAATTTTGCGTAAAGTTTCATGAGTGAAATTAAATTCTAATTCCGGATATTCAAGCTTTAAAACTATTAGCACATTCTTCAATGTTGGGAGCGCGTGATGAGTCGTATGAAAATTAAGAACTATTTTTCGTAATGCACATTTTTGAAAATCATCGATGTTGACTTTTAAAATTTTTTTGACAAAATTTACCTGGTGTACTGAATGTTTCGTTTTCTCCTAGTCGTTTTCCCAATTCTCGTTTCAACAATTTCTTTAATCTACGAACTGATATTCCACAAAGGTTTGCTACGCGGTCTTGAATTATCGAGCAAGACATGTTGGGATTTTCAGAAGATATGTTGTAAAATACATTAATAATAATGTATTTAGTTTGGCTTCTGAGCGCCACTCCTTTGCCGAACAGACTTTTTGTCTTCGGTTGAGCCATATTTAGTATTGAAAAATACTGTTTTGGTTGATACACTTAACACATAAACACTGTCGCATAAACTAAAATGATAACAGAACTATTTGCTGTGTTGTGCATTCCAGCGAGTCAGCTGTAAAATCCCCCTCCACTACCGCACTACCCGCACTGATATTTCTCCCCACCATCGTATCTTTACCAAATCCGTCTCTGCGCATCACGCTAACATAACTTTGACGACCTGTACATGTTGTTAACAAAAGTGTAACAAACCACTGTGGCAGAGCTAATTTTATACCTTTTTTCTGCTGTTGAAGCTTACTATGTTATTCCTGTTGGGTATTTTTTCATCCTCTCTGGTTATTAAGTCTCTTAAACCATCTTACCATTTCAAACCATAGAAAAAGAAAAATAAGGATAAACTTAGAATATTGGTATGGAAATTTAGTACAGAAGTTTACAGGACAAGTTTACAGGACAGTATAAACTATCTTACCATTTTAAACTGTAGAAAAAGAGAAATAAGTTTAAACTTAGAATATTGGTATGGAAGTTTAGTACAGAAGTTTACAGTACACTATAAACTATCTTACAGTTTTAAACCATAGAAAAGAGAAATAAGGTTACTTAGAATATTGGTATATAATTTTAGTACAAAAGTTTATATTACAGTACCGTAATAAGATAGAGTACAGAAGTTTAATACTGTAATCACGAAATTTAAACCTTTTTTATGATCTTGTTATTTTAAGTTTAATGTTTTCCTTGCTTTAATAATACATTTTAATATTTAACATAAATGATAACAGACAAGGCAAGGAAAGCTTTAAGATCGGTGAAACTAACCAGAATCACAAAACCCCCAAATAAAATTTTAGCTATAAAAATAAACCTCAATCATGTTGAAAGCTCAATAGTTAAATGCCATTAATTACTCTAATGAAAATTAATTATCCTAATGAGAGGTGCTTGAGAATCATGTCTTATTCTGTCCTAAATCATTAAAAGTTTATTAGGATAGTACAGTAAATGTGATTTAACCTTGGATATTTATTAGTGACAATTAGAATAAGGGTCTAGGAATGGTTAATGTCTTATGGTTTAACTTGATCAAAATCTATTATAAGCTGGTACAGTCAGTTTTAGTATGACTTTTTATACAGTCTGTTCAAATAGTTAAAAATAAGAACAGTAAGAACAAGCTTAAGTGTAATGGTTAATATCTTATGGTTTAACTTGATCAAAATCTATTATAAGCTAGTACAGTCAGTTTAGTATGCCTCTTTATACAGTCTGTTCAAATAGAGTTAAAAATTAGAACAATAAGAAGAAGCTGAAGCATTTTATCTTTTGCAAATTGTTAAGAAAATTGGTTCTTTTTTGTGTAACCCAGAATAGAGTTATTTCTTTAAATATATTAAATAATAGTTACATGCCTTGCTTTTTAGGAGTTGAAAGGTATTTCATTTTAGAGCTTCTATGATTTCCAATTTACTGATTAACATTCAATCCATAATTGTGGAAAATGCATAGGATGCAGTTGTAAACTATAGAAAACATTATGGATAACTTTTTAATATGAAAACTTCTATAGCCAAACATAACATTTTTAATGGGAATATTTTTTTACATATATGAGTTAGCTACTTATAAAATTCTGAAATATCAGACTCTACCACCTGATTTATGTAAAATATGATTTTATAAAACCAGTGTTTTCTTCTTCATTTAGAAGTTATTTTTATACCATTTTCAATGTACTTTTGAGAATTTCATAGTAGTTCTACTCCAGGAGTTCTACTCCTGTATAGGAATTATCAATTTATTAATTATATTAATTTATTAATAAAAATAAATGTAAAATTTAAGAACATCATACATTACGAAATTAAAATTATTAGACACATTTATTAGGGCTATCAGTACAGCATAGGTATGAGCCGGCTTGTCTCCCTGTGTTTTGGATCCAAAATAAGGCTAGTTCTTCTCCTTGGGGGAGTGATCACTATTGTTTGTGGCGTTTGATCTTAGATATAGAACATGCTTTTGTCTGAATATCTGGTGTTGAATTCGTCTGCTCTGGTTTACCATGTGTTGAACTTGTTACCCTTTGGTACCTGGGGTCCAACTCCCTTGTCTTTGATTCAGTTTTTCCTCTAATCTTGGATAAAATTCAGGTGAATTGCAGGTGCGCTCTCTTTGAAGACATGAACTTCCATTTGTGCATGTTTGAAGAAAGCAGTATTCTGTAGGGATAATACTAATGCAACATGAGAAAGTAAAAAAAAAAAAAAAAACAATTTACTGCAATTTGAAGTGTAGGTTTGGAGGAGAATGGTTTTAGTAGAAAGATAGATTAACAAACAAAAAAAAACAAAGAATTGCAGCTGATCAAGACCTAGAAAAGATATATGAGTGGAATGAGAAAATAGAAGGGTTGATGAGCAGAAGAATGGTTTGAGTAAACAATTTAGATGTGCCAGCCTAATAGAGCATATGGCCTTGAAGACTGATGGGTCTCGCTTTATGTGAGGGGTCTTTCCTAAAAGATTAGTTTTAATATTCTGTAATTTCAATATTGTACTCAAACAGTATAAATGTTCGTCCATCATGTGAAGATTTCCCATGAATTTGGAAATACATTTCAATCTTAGTTTTTGTCATGTTTTTAATATTCATTTAAAAAAAAAACTTATAAGAAACATACTATAAACGTAATACCAAAAACTTTATTTTTAATTTAATTTTACTAATGAAGTCTTATAGCAATATCATTATTTGTAATACAAATACTATTGTAGAACTCAAGTAAATGGTTTTAAATTTAGTATTTGTATAGCATTATATATTTGTTAAGTTTTTTAAAATTGTTTAACCGTAAAGACTATTCATCTTATAAAATAGGATAGATATTTAGTTTGCGATATTTTCATGTATAAAAATACATGATTTGTATAGTCTGGTATACAGTTTATGTACTGAATTGTGCAGATTATATGACACCATTGTGTGCATTTTTCAACTCAACTTTTTTTATCTTTAGCGCCTATTTTAAGGGGTCTGAAATATTTATACATTATGTGATAACCACTATGTAAAGGTTTTTAATCTCTTATAGTTGGAGTAGGAGAGCTGAGTATTAGAATGTAAATATCAGGTGAAAACAAATTATTTTGTGAGAATTGAAAATAATCCGATTGCAAATGCAACAGTACTTATGACTTATTTAGACAAAATGACAGCATTGAGAGAAATTGATCATGTGCTGAGACCAACCAAAAGACAGTAACAGGACGAGTTTGGAGAAATTGTGAGCTGAAATATAAATCATGATTGTAAACATAAAGCTATATATTAATTTGATTTGGGAAACAATCAGTTTTGAAGACAATCAATTGATAAATTACCCATATGAATATTATTCATATGTGTTTGGTGGATGACTAATTAAAAATTTAATTACATATGACAAGTTATTGTTTATGAAAAGATTTAAAAAAAAATTAATTATGGTCATTGTATTATTGAATACAATGTTTTACTAACTAGAAAATTTAAATCAATTGAGAACATTTGGCAGGTACAGACCTTTATCGACAGTATGCATATGGGAGTAAATATAGCTTTCCTCCAAGTGAAGAGTTAATAATAGCTTACAGGTGTGCCATATACGAAAATAAACATGGAGTGTAACTAAACAAAATCTAACCACTTAATACTTTTAGAATCTAAAAAAAAATTGTTAGGAAGTCATATGGTTGTCATATTAATTTAGCTCTTTATTGTGATAAATATTGATAACATATTTACAACTTGTTGACTTGATGAATGTAATTTAAAATATAAATTTATTGTTTAAAACAGGAACTATTTACTTTGTAGGACTTACATGTACTATTAAAAAACTAATTGTCAAAAAGTATAAAATTACAAAAGTGTAACTTTGAAATCCATAATATATCTTGAATTTTATAGTCCATTAAGTTCTGTGAAACTTAATTATCACTTTTAAATTAGTTTATGACTATCCGAACTTTCAATTTTGTAAATTTTTAAAAACTTACTGAGACAGTATGTTTTTGATCGCTCCATGGCGATCTTTAAACCATAATGTATGTTTGTCTCTTTCAAATCCTTTTTTTTTGTATAGAATAACACAATTTATAGTAAATTTTTCAGGTTGTTTTATATATTGACATGGTGGTCCTCTATGTTGGTTGTTTATAAAATTTGTCTGACTAAACAACCTTAACTTTTTTTACAACTTGTGGATTTATAAAAACATTCCGGCTCTTTAATGGAGTGTGGAATAATTTAAAATACAGAACTATATAATAAAATATTAAAATTATATTTTGGTTAATATAAGACCAGAATTGATGTTATTGTAAATTAATTTATAATCTTAGATCAAGGTTCTGGCTTCATAATATTTGATTTTGAATGTAGAATGTAAATTATAAATAAAACTTTTTATTTCTAAAACTGCACTTAGGCTTTTCTGTAATTGTAGGCTGTCTGTAATGAATTGATTATGTTAATTCATATTGTATTGAATTCTTCAAACAATTTTGTAGGCGTGCGTTCACAACAAAATATAATCTATTTTTAATGTTCTAAAATTCAAACTGGTCTTAGTTAATTACAATATTTATTATAAATTATTTTATACAGGTTGTAGAAATACAAGTGCTGGTGCATCTATGGTGCGTAATCTACGAAAAAAAGGCATACAATCTGGATCAACTACAATTCTTCAGTTAGATATGGCCTCTAGGCAATCAATTTACTTGTTTTCAAAAGCTGTTCTACAGATTAGGCCAAAAATAAATTTGCTTATAAACAATGGTAAGTAAATTAAAATTTAGAGTTACCTATTTAAAAACAATAAATTTGAGTATTTTTAAATAAATAAAACCTCTAAACCACAAATAACATTTTATTTAAACCTTATGTACATTTCGATTGCCCAGCAATCATCTTCAGAGGTATTTAAAAAATACAACTAACTTTAAACAACATAATACAACAAATATATAGGCTTAAACCGGCAACTACTTCGCCACACCCCTTATTTAAAAAACTAGTACGACCAATCACGTTTGTTGGAGTCAGCTTTGGTAGATTAAACAGCTCCAGTATCGACTTTAATCAGCCTGTGCTTTGTCTAATCGATAGCTCAATCTATGGTTTATCGTCGATAGTTTAAGACCACGTTGTCCCTTGGCGCTCGCCTAATCCCCACCCTAGCACAGTTTCCTCTACCCCAGTCTTTTGCTTGCCGTAGACCGACCAGCACGTCCGTTGCGGGTTTAACCTTATTAGCTAACCTCGTGGACGTTAAGTTCGCCCCGCGCATGTCTAAATTTAAGTGTTTCGAGTTGTACTTGTTTTATATGTTCGTTAACCGCGAAAGTGCAGATTATTTAGTCCAAGTGCCGTGTTCGAATGCACCTTTAACCTCGCCGTTACAAGCCGCCGTTACGGGGTCGCTCGCAATCATTTAAAGACTTTTTCAATTGTGAATAGTATTAGAATTGAACTCCGTTTATTAAGTTTTACAGCACGAGCCGTCTGACCATCACCACTTCACCCAGGGCCCTGCTGCAGAAGTCCAGAAGACATCAAACCTACCGTGCACGTAACCCCTTTGTTCAGCTTAGGGTAAGTGTTAATCAGTTCCAAATACTTTTAGCATAAACTTGTGCCTATTTTTCCCGAGGCTTAATTATTGATAAACACGGTTTATTTGTCGATTAGGCATTTTTGCCTCCAGCCTTAATTTTATTCATGTACAATTTCAATCACAATAACGACCGCGACTATCTCTCTCTTTCGTCTTCTTTCTAATATTTTAGCGGAGCTGACACCTCCAACGTTGCAGTAAATTCCCCCTCTACAACTTGGTCCGGTCTTCCCTCTCTCGTCGTGAAGAGTTACCGTTACAACTATTTCAATTTTACTAAGAAACAATAATATTCCTTATTAACAAAGTTATAACTATCTCCTAATTAATGAATATAACTGAGATTTAGGGATAGGCCCTTTATCACAATTTAATAAATTATTTTCGTCATATTTGTGAATGTACAAACTTTCAAAACTATTCAAAAATCCCATAAATTTGCAGCTTTTAACACTATGGTTAATTGATTAATTACTATTCCACTGCATAAAAATAGATTTAAATGTGAGCTGGTCAGAATTAAAGAGATCGCTAAATTCAATGGATATGATCCTAAAATAATAGATAATATATTGAGGAAACAAAAATTAAAAAAGTGTAGAAACGATTCTACTACCTTAATAACACAAAAAGAAAATGTTAAAAATAAATTCATTAGCCTACCATTTGATATGGATTTAACAAAAGGTCTAGATAAAGTTTTTAAACAGGTAAATTTAAAAGTAGCTTACAAAAGCTTAAATAGCTTAAAAAATGTATTAGGTAACCCTAAAGATAAAATTAAGATGATAGATAAATCTGGGATTTATAAAATAAATTGTAATTCATGTAGTAAAATTTATATTGGCCAAACGAAAAGGAAAATATTAACCAGATTTAATGAACATATTAGCCATATAAAATTTCAAAGACCTGAAAAATCTAGTGTTGCAGAACATATTCTAAACACTAAACACACTTTAGAATTAAATGATCTAAAATTATTGAAAAATGTTAATTCAAAAGGTCTTTTGAATAGTTGTGAAAGTTTGTACATTCACAAATATGACGAAAATAATTTATTAAATTGTGATAAAGGGCCTATCCCTAAATCTCAGTTATATTCATTAATTAGGAGATAGTTATAACTTTGTTAATAAGGAATATTATTGTTTCTTAGTAAAATTGAAATAGTTGTAACGGTAACTCTTCACGACGAGAGGGGGAAGACCGGACCAAGTTGTAGAGGGGGAATTTACTGCAACATGATTGGTCGTACTAGTTTTTTAAATAAGGGGCGTGGCGAAGTAGTTGCCGGTTTAAGCCTATATATTTGTTGTATTATGTTGTTTAAAGTTAGTTGTATTTTTTAAATACCTCTGAAGATGATTGCTGGGCAATCGAAATGTACATAAGGTTTAAATAAAATGTTATTTGTGGTTTAGAGGTTTTATTTATTTAAAAATAAACATTACGCCACAGTTGCTTCATATAGTTATAGTAATAAATTTGAGGTTAAATATTATTACATTTCAAGTTCAACTACTAGAGGTTTATATTGTAACAGATTTTCTTAGATATAAAGCTTTTAAGTTCATGTTACATATATTATTTTAAACCATATTTTATTGACGTTTTATAAATGTCTTGTAATTTCTGACCACTTAAATACTGTTAAAAATTGTCTATAGACGGAAAGTGGAGTATTTATGTTACATTAAACATAATCTTTTTTGATTATCGTCACAACCAGAATTTTAATTTTATTGTAGTTTTCATTTCAATCCTAAATTTCTCCAAACTTTTTTCTTTGCTGCTTTTTCTGAGCACGTGGCCCATTTTACAACCAGTTAATTTTATGTGTAATGGCTAAGACCATTAAAAAGAATAATAAAAATCATCATTTATAATTGCTGTTGTCAATTTGTCTATAACACTAGATGCAAAAGTAAAGTGGAAGGAATAAGAAGGAAAACGTTAGTTGGTTATTGAGACAAAAATCAGAACAATCAATGCAGAAGAAACTTTATAAATATATTCAATATAAAAAACTAAAGTTTTTTTTATGTAGGAGGACTAGTGCAAGCTAAAGCAGGGGCAAATAACGTTTTAGCTACTGCGTACTAACTGAAGGTTTTTGTAGATTTTGGAGTACCACCATCCCTTGGGGTCTGGGTTTGTAGATTGAAAGAAAGCCCCCCTGATCCTAATTTTTTTAGAAACACAATTTCTGTTACAAATGTTATTTTTGTTTTAAATTTGTATTTTGGCGTAATTGGGTGTGATTTTTTTATATGATTCTTTTGATATATCAAATCTATATACAAACATCCCCATTCCAGAAACGATCGACATCCTCAAAAACATCCTAATAGAAACAAACACACCACATACACACATTGACGAAATCATCCGCCTCACAAGATTAATCACATCTCAAAATTACTTTACCTACAATTCTTTACCAACACATTCTACAACCAGAAAGATAGACTACCTATGGGCTCCTCCATAGCTAGCATCTTAGCAGAAATATTCATACACCATATTGAACAAAACCACATTTTACACAACAATAAATACTCAGATAACATAATTTACTGGTACAGATACGTCGACGACATCATAACATTATATAAAGGCAACACATGCAGAGCACACATATTTCTAAAACACCTTAATTCCATACACCCAAAACTAACATACACCATTGAAGCAGAACAACAAAACTCCCTCAACTTCTTAGACCTTACAATTAAACGGAACAGACAAACAAACACATAAATTTAACAAATACCGCAAACCCACTAGTACTAATACAACCATACACAGTTCCTCAAACCACCCACACCAACATAAACTAGCTTCTTACAACACCATGACATATCGCCTGCTTAAAACACCATTAGACAAAGATGAACACTACCAGGAGTTAAACACCATAAAATATATAGCACAAATTTATCTCAATGCTGTCATTTTGTCTAAATAAGTCATAAATACTGTGCATTTGCAATCGGATTACTTTCAGTTCTCAAAAAAATAATTTGTTTTCACCTGATATTTACATTCTAATACTCAGCTCTCCTACTTCAACTATAAGAGATTAAAAACCTTTACATAGTGGTTATCACATAATATATAAATATTCCAGACACCTTAAAATAGGCGCTAAAGATAAAAAAAGTTGAGTTAAAAAATGCACACAATGGTTTCATATAATCTGCACAATTCAGTACATAAACTGTATACCAGACTATACAAATCATGTATTTTTATACATGAAAATATCACAAACTAAATATCCATCCTATGTTATAAGATGAAGTCTTTACGGCTAAACAATTATAAAAAACTTAACAAATATATAATGTTATACAAATACTAAATTTAAAACCATTTACTTGAGTTCTACAATAGTATTTTTATTATAAATAATGATACAAGCCTACAATGATTGACAAATTATACAATTGTCTAAAAAATAAACATAATAACCCAAATACAAACACACAAGATGACAATCCCATAAAATACTTATTAATACCATACAGATCATCAAAAACCCACAATCTAACTAACATACTAAGAAAATACAACTACAAAATAGCTTACTCCACACACAACACTCTCAACAAACAATTTAAACCCAACAACAATATCAACGACATTTACAACACCACCGGAGTTTACAAACTAACTTGCAGTTCATGCCCAAGTTTTTACATAGGCCAGATAGGGAGGTCATTCTACACACGTTACCAAGAACATATAAAAGCACTAAAAACCAATAACTACCAATCAAACTTCGCCGATCATCTCAACTCCACAAAACATGACTACATAGACGTAACATCTAACCTTCAATTCTTCATAAACAACACAGAAATAACTAACACTACACAACCGAACAATACAAAATATACAGGCACTTCAAACTACACCCTACACACATACTCAATACACAATTACATTACAACTCACACGCACTTTTTGACATCATAACTCCTAATACACACAAAATACACCCACATCACCAAAATATCCCACCCCCACCCTAACCACGTAAACCTTGAGATCAGTTACGTCTGAGTTGACAAAGGGACACATCTCCCGAAACGGCCGTCCTTAACAAACAAAATAAGTGCTACTATAGGCAAGTTTAAAACATTTAAAAGTGTTTAGTGATAATTCGATGTTCAAATTCTTTAATTCAAAGTTATTTGGTTTAGATTTGAGCTTGAATTATAGGCCTTCCAGAATTAAAGGCTAGTATTTGCCTTCCAAGAATTCTCTGAGGTCAGTTCGAGATCACAGGCTTTGGGTGGGTAGGCGGTATCGGGAGAATCAGTCATCGGTTTGTTATTATTGATTCAAGGTCAGGGTGTTTAGTGTGTAAAAAATGATGGGAATTCTGTGTAAGCGGTGTCAAGTAAGCAATCGAAAGTTATTGATCGGCGCTCTGCTCAGTCACTGGTTTTTTGTTACAGTAATGTACCTCTGCTTGTATTTTGAAAATGATTGTTTGTGTGTGTTCGCCATGTTCTGAGTAAATCACACGGTCTGTACAAGACAATTCTGAAATGGTAACTGAAAAAGTTGCTGTTATTCTTGAGGTGGAAAACGGTCTTAAGAAGAAATGTGACATTGCTAAAGAGTATGGGATAGCCAGTGCTTTGAATAGACATGGAAAGGATAACAGAAGAGCCCGAGAACCCTGAAGATAATGTATGTATGCTAAATTGGTTTAATCAAGCTAGGGGCAAAAACATTCTATTATCGGACCCTTTGTTCGAACAAAGGGAAAAGTGGTTTCAAAGCCATACCAGTGGGTTAGAGGGTTTCAAGGAAAGAAGAGTTATCACCTTTAAGTCTGTTTGTGGTGAAAGTGCAAGTGTAAATCAAAAAGCTTCAAATGTTTCAGAAGATGATGTCTTAGAAATGATTGAAGAAACAACAAGCAATTACATATTCACTTAGTTAAGTACTTTTAATTATAGTTTTAAAAACATCAAGTCCAAACCTATAGAGCAGTGGTTCCCAACAAAGTTTTTTCAAGGAGTCTTCTCATCGGTCGTATATTGATTTAAACTTAAGTTGTATGCTACACTCAAAATAATTTGTGTAATATTAGTTACTAGAAAGTAATTTATGGTTTGCCTACCCACTGACTTTAAGGTGGAAACTGGTCTAACATATCAAAATTAAATTTGGTGCTACTTCAAGTTTATTACAAATACATTCAAGAAGTGTTTTGTTTTTATTTTTATTTAAGATATAAAAAATAAGACTATCAATATGTTAAAGTTTGTAGGTCCATTCAAAATTTGTTAAACTTTATTTTTGTTAATATTTTGTTTGGAACAAGGAGTTAAAATGTAGAAACAAGTATCACAAGTCTGTTTTAATTGCAATAAACAGAGAAAAACTATTGAATAAAAATATAAGAAAAATATTAATAATATTATTAGTTCAAAATTACTATACAATGCAATTCTAATAACTTGCAACTTAATTTCAGTGACATAAGTTGAAACTGTTCCTTGAGTTTATGAGTTTAGACATGTTAGGTTCCATACTTGACACTTTTAGTCTGAAATAATTCTGCATATCAAGCCAATTCCTATATTTATTTTTCATGAATCACATAGTTGAGAATGTCTGTTCACATTGGTAGGTAGTTGGAAAAGGTATTATTACCTTCATTGCCTTGTCAGTGAATGTTGTCGCTATTAAAAACATTTTTTTAATGTACCACTGCTGGCTAGATCTACAAGTTGATCTCATTCCTCTTCTCAAAGACTGGATCTTTTCTATGTCAGGGAAGCAGAACGGATTTCTAATGCAAATCTCATTAGGATTTGACTCAGGAAAGTATTCCCTGAAAGTGGTTGCTAAACTTTGAAGGTGCTCAATTATGCTTTCCTTTATTTGGCTAGTTAAATTTTCAACACAAGATATTTAAAACTCTTTCAAATTGGGGTTATTCATAAGTGAGTTTTATTGACCCTTGTTGCTCACAACTAACATTTTTTGACCATGGCCCTAACTTTGTCGTTAACTTTGAACACATCTGTATTGTTACCTTGTAAGCCTAGATTTAAAACATTCAACTGTTCAATCACATCAGCTGAGTAAGTAGTGCTCAAAGCCAAAAACGTATAAGAAAAATGCATACTTGGTATCAAAAAGGAAGATTCTGACCTGATCCTTAAGCTCAAAAAACCTTTCCGATTTAGTACCTCGAGAGAACCACTTTACTTCGCTATGAATAAGAGTTATAAGGGTTAGGTTCAGCAGACGATGACTTATTCACATCGTATAAGTCTTCATTCCTTTGGTCAGCATTTCTATCACTAACTATCGAAATCTTGTTGCTGTTCATGACAAGCTGGTTGTTAATTACATATTACACTTTGATATTACTTGCGACCAGACTTTTTGTTAACTATAAGTTGTTAAATGTTAACACTTGGAGGAAAGGTTTTCGTCTTACGACTTCTTCAGCCTCATATTTTTGCCGCTTAGTGTGTCTGTCATGGTTGGCTTGCGCATATGTTGAATTCTTGTTTGTTTTGATTAAACTGCTATCAGACACAACATTAATAACAATACCAACACATACAATAACCCAGGAATATACAAACTACAATGCAACAACTGCAATCAGTTCTACATTGATCCACTTCACCGAACAAAATAAGATATTGTGCTACAAACACAAGTAAATAACACTTGTTGACAGAACTGCTACTAGTATGATGAATAAGTTAATAGCGAACTGTTGATAGATTTTTATTTTATACATTTTTAACGACAACTCTGACATTTTTAAAAATGTATAGTTGCCGTTTGATATGTATAGTTTAACCGATTGTATCCGATCGCATACGGTCGCACCCGAACACCGCTCACTTCGATTGGTTACGGCTGCAGCGAATGTGTTAAAGCTTGAATGACAGTAGGGTTGTTTAAAGAATGGCTGTTACAACTCAACAAAACCTTCTGTTCAACAAAACAGAAGAGCATTCTGCCTGTTTGTTGACAACTTTACTGCACACAACCCTATCCTACTTATGAACAAAGTTAAGGTTATTCCCACCTCCCCTCAAACAGTATAGAGAGGTGTACTGTTAGTGTAAAAAAGACGTTTTGTGTTTATGTTCCATTTGGTTTGTCACTAGCAGTGTTTTATTAGTGTAAAAAAGACGTTTTGTGTTTATGTTCCATTTGGTTTGTCACTAGCAGTGTTTTATGCATGTTTTGCAGATGTTAATTTTCATTCTACATACTGTATGTCTTGTGAGTTTTTATAATGTTTGTAACTTGTCCATAAAAGCATTGTGCAACTTTATATAGGTAAAATGAGTGATGGTTTTTTAGACACTTTATTTCCTTACCTATAATTATTTTGTTAAAACATAAAGTTTTTGAGGTATTTCTGAAAAAAACTGTTTAAAAACATGAGTTTTATAGATAAAAAACCAGCATTTTAACTACATATAAGTCAAAAAGTATTTACTTACTGAGAAAACTTCAGACATTTTTTCTTTGAAATAACCTGTCTATTGATTCATGTTATTGATTGTAAATACTTTCACCTCTGCGTAGTGGGTTCAACCCCTCTCCCCCCATGTTAAAAGGCACACATCAGTTTTGTTTCTTGAGCTATTCCCTCTCCTATATATTGTATAAATTTCACTTTAATTAGTCTACTCAGAAAGAAATCTGAGCACAAAACTATCACTGGACAAATGTCGTAGGTTCCTAGAAGAACAATACTAAAAGAAGTAAAATTGTAGATAGTCAATTTTAAATGAGATTTTTCAAGAGTAAGAAATTTAAAATGTTCAAAGAATTTTATATAATTAGTAATAAAATACAAAGTTAATTATGTTCATTATACCAAGTATTACACCCAACTTATAGTGTTGAGTATTTTGCGTGTGACCAAGACTAATTTGTGAATTAAGTATTTGAGTAATTAAGTGAAATAAAATATAGGTCAAAGTTTAATTTATACCTGAGACTATTTATTTAATAGGCAATAATAAATAACAGAATCACAATAATTATTAATTAAATAATTGATAATGTTAAACATTAATATTAAAAGACATTCAATCTTTTCGTTCTGGACAATAAAACTTTTCCTAGACAATTAAAGCATTTCTTCTTTTGTAACAAACAAAACAGCTGACCCGCTGCCACCACAAAGTAACCTTTATCCAGTGTCTGTCCGACTGAAAATAGGTTGCAGTCTAGTTTGGGCACGTACACAACATCTTCAAATACAACTAGTATCCAATTTTGACCATTAAAGGCTTCCAGTTCCACGTTTCCAACTCCAACTCCCTCTAGTTGCGTTGCATCTCCAATTGAGATAGATATTGGTTCGTCCAGTTCGACTAATTTTGAGAACCATTCTCTACGAGATGTCATATACTGTGTAGCACCACAGTCCTGGTACCAAACGTCCTTCATATTGCCCGTTTTCTTCTCATTTTTAAAGTCTGCCACAGTCAATCCGACTGTCATTAATGCTCGACGATTATTTTGTCTTCGCTTTTCCTGACTCAACCTTTCTGACTTGTGTGATTCGCTTCGTTGTGTACATTCCTTCGCAAAATGTCCTTTTTGTCCACATAGGTTGCACAAGTAGACGGTTTTGCAGTATTCAATATACTTGGTGCATGGTTTATTTTTGCAGTCCCTTTTGTAATGACCCTTCCGTCCACATCGGTTGCATAAAGACGCTATCTTTTGTTCCTGTAGAAGATATTTATGTTCAGGTTGACCTCGAGTTTTATTTTGTTTAGCGACTAGCGCATTCCGTGTACTCTCATCATATTTACTTGCCTCAGTTAATCGTTCGTCCTCCAGTCTAAGTCTTTGAACAAGCTTTTCGACTGTCTTCTCATTTGCAGGAACGTTGTCCCATGCTGTTTGAAACTTCGTAGGAAGAACACTGAGAATTCTGGTCATCAACCAAGTTTCTCCAATGGGATCATTTTCAGTTGACAGCTGTTCACCAAGTTGTATAATTTCATAACAATTTTGTACTGCTAATCTACTCTTGTCATATTCAAAACTGAAAAATTTCCTGCGCAAAGTTTCCAAGGTTACTTCGGTTTTTGCACCATACAAATTTACAAGTTTGTATATCTTTCAAAGTGATACAATTCGATATTTTAACTGCTATACTACTGCATACATTTAATCCAATCAAAGACTGCGCATTTATATCTTTCTGCAACCAAGTTTTTACATCTATATCATTTTCCTTACCTACTGGCTTGACTGTTAGGCCAGTTGCAATACTGTATAAGTCTTTAGTTTTTAAGGCTAGGTTTAGCTTGAAACGCCATGAGACATAATTTGTGACTCCATTTGAGTCTTCATTCAACATCTCTAACTGAAATTTGACAGAATCCATACTTAACGTAAGATTTTACTTTAAATGCAAAAGATATAAACAACAATATGACTTATTTTACTGACACTACTTGCCTTTACAATTTTTTGCTTATTCTAATACGACTGTTCAGTGTAGACTGTCTTAGAATGTGCATTTGACAATAACAATGACAAATGACAGTGACGATTGACTTTCTCTTGGTCGACTTAAGTTTCTGCTTTGTATCAGAATCCTGGGCCCATAACCTGTTGAGTATTTTGCGTGTGACCAAGATTAATTTAAGTGAAAATAAAATATAAGCCTAAGTTTAATTTATATCTGAGACTATTTATTTAATAGGCAATAATAAATAACAGAATCACAATAATTATTAATTAAATAATTGACAATGTTAAACGTTAATATTAAAAGACATTCAATCTTTCCGTTCTGGACAGTAAAACTTTTCCTAGACAATTGAAGCATTTCTTCTTTTGTAACAAACAAAACAGCTGACCCGCTGCCTCCACAATATTAAACAAATAGTTAACTTCAACATATAGTATTTATTCTTCACTGTTTTCGCTTTAAAGTACTATGATTACTTTATAAATGAATTTCGGATTTTCAGCTGGAGTTATGGCTGTTCCATACAAAGAAACTGAAGATGGTTATGAATCACACTGGGCTGTAAACTATCTTGGCCATTTCTGGTTAACTCATTTGTTACTACAGCATATGCATGAATATCCAAGTCCTACAAGGATAGTAAATGTTTCATCGTGTGCACATTTGAGTGCAGAAGAAATTGACTTTTCTGATATAAACATGAAGTAAGCTATCCATAAGTTTACCATTTTTTGTTTTTAAGGCAGTTTGTCAGTTTGGCAATTATCTCCTGTGAAGGTTAGGGAAAGGTTTAAGGTAAGGACATAAACTCCCTTGACTGGAATATAGGGGGAATACATTTTAGCTACATATATATATAGTTATTTGTATTACCGTTACTTTTAGGGACTATTTAAACAGTTGTTTACTTTCACATTGTAAACCTCAGTTTCTGTTTTATGAAATTTTATTATGGTAATTATTAGGATAAATTCTTTTAATAATTACCATAAAATTAAACAATTTATTAAACAAGTGTATTAAACAATTTATTGAGTGACAGGAAATCAATATTTGTCATTTTTGTTGTAAACTGTGTTTATTGTTAATAAAATGTCAGCATTTTTCTGAAATAAAGAAATCGTTTCTCTACTCATTCACGTTATACATTTTGTGTCTGCACATAGTAATAACATTTGTTATCACATAAATAACTGTAAAAATAACAGACATAATGAAGTATTACAAGAGCCTAGATAGCTGTACAGTCAAGATAAAAGATAATTTGAGATGGAATTATTTTCATCAAAATTTTGTTGTTATAGTGTAATTTGAAAGCTCTGTCACAGCATTGTAGTTTTAAATAAAGTGTGTATATTGTATACTGTACTTTGTTAACTTGTTTTAAAAATATCTTTATTTAAGTGAAAGTACTTGAGTTAAAATTTAAAATCATCTGGAAAATGAAGGGAAAACATTTTGAAGCATGATTCAGAATTAATTAAAAAACAGCAAATTCACTATCACCAACTTCAAAAAAAAAGAAATCTAGCACAGCAGAGTTTCGAAAATCCGAGTCCCTTCTTTAACTTAAAAATCCTGATTTTTTACCTACATGGGATGTAGTGAGTGGATTTCTTTTTATCTCTTCATTAGAGAGTAATTTGGTGTGTTTTAGTACTTATCCCTCTAGTCTTACTTTAGGTACAAAAACTAGTGATGCCACGATCGTACCTTATATCCTATACCAGTGTCGTTTTCCAAAATGTGATACATCTTATAGCGTAGCTCTACAAATATGTTGTAAAACTGTTACTGAAGAATCTAATTTAACTGTCATACTCCCAACCAGTAATTACCATTTCTTTGTTTTACATAGATCTCTTTCTTAGTTTGAATGGTAACAAAGTACATAAGTATTTCTTTGACTCGAGTATCTTGATTTACATGGACTTTTTCCAGTTCACTGTCCCAAGTGAACATCTCCTTCTGTATTTATAACTACAAAACACATATAGATAGGGGTGCACTATATTAAAAAAATTCAAAAAGAAGTACATTATTTTAAAAATATAAAATCCCTGCCATAAAATTTAAGTTTTTATGTACCTTCCTTAATTATGCTTTTAGGATTCTGTTTTGTATTTGCAATCTTTTCCTATAATAATTTTTTAAGTGAAAAAGTAAGTTCCATTAATTTGCCGCTATTTTTAAATACAGGAAGGAGTATGTAGCAAATGCAGCCTATGCTCAATCTAAACTAGCACAAATAATCTTTACAAAATACTTAGACCAGCGTCTTCGAGATATCAACTCCAAAGTTCAAGTGTTTGCTGTTCACCCAGGCATTGTAAATACAGACATTTTTATAGAAACAGTCTACTCTTCTTTAATGTCACGAGTGGTAGGATTTTTACTAAAGGTATGTTTTATTATTTTAAATTTTTTGTGCATTGTTATTACTAGAATTCTTACAAATATAATTTAAGGTGTGTAGATTACGTCAGTGTAATAGTATAACCATTGTGATTCAATAATAGTACGAACCTGTTTTTTATGGGGAATTACATATATAAAATTAAATTTGACTTGCTAATAAGGTTTAAAAGCATTATAAATAAAAAAGAGGATTGAAGTACTCTTTTCAAAGTACAGCTAAATACTCTTTCCCCATTGAAACAACTATTTTTGGATTGTGAGGTGGTTACAGCCAGAGTGGGCGAACCCTCATTTTTTAAGAAATTGTAAATTATTTTAAAAAATTGTAGAAATTTATTCCTTATGTGATATTTGTGAAAAATTATATATTTTCAGAGCAATATTGTCTTATGTAGAGTATTTTGGCAAATAGTATGAAAAAATAAAGCTATGTATAATATAGAAAAAATAATGAAAAATTAAGTAGTCAAAAAAAATTAATAATAATATATAATACTTAATATGTTTTAAAAGTATTTTAATTTATGAATGCATAATTCAATTCCCAACCAACTAAATTTGCTATTAAAGGTACATACAGATAAATCACATTTCCGTTTGAAATAGAGTCATGACTTTTTCATTTCAAGTGCGATTGGGAAAGAAAACTGGCTCACGGTATAAAGTATTTATAAGTTACTTACATCAACATTTTTCCTGTTAAGGTCGGGAATCCTTTAGCCTTCTAAAACATAGACTTTCCCTTACATATCCTTTTTATAATAAAAAATTACTTTACAATTAAACTGTAATACGTTGTTTGAAAAATGTAAACTCTATATTGATTAAACGAAAATTTGTTTAAATTTACCAATAAACTATGTTTTATAAAAAGGTTAATAATATGAAAAATAATTTGTCAAATGTTGTATAACATAATTTTTACTTTTATGGAATGTTGTACAGTTATGAATCATGTAGTCCTGAAATATATGGTATTTATCTGGTAGCAGTGTTTTATTATTTATTGAAGCCGCTATGGACTGATTAAATGCTCGTGGTAAGAAGTTATCTATCTTTACAAATTTTGTATTGCTGACAGTAAATATGTATCAGCAGTGTACACTATGAATAAATTAGTAATATAATTTTTCTTAAAATTCCATTCCTAATTGAATTTATAGTTATAGAACAATTTTACTTTAAATTCTTTTTATTTTATAATTATAATTACTATAAATATGTGTGTGTGTATATATATATATATATATATATATATATATATATATATATATATATATATATATATATATATAGGAAGTTAATATATTACTATTGTAAGTAATTTTATCCACCATTAAGTGCAATAATTTTACCTTGAGTGATGAGGCACCTTTCGGTCAATTGACCATTGTCGAATCACTGATGTTTTTCTGTTGTAGATGTTCGGTCTGTGAAGTTGGTGTTTGTTGACGTTACGCGCACTTTTTCTTGATCTGTGTGTATGATGTTTCTATATAGTATGTCTTCTGTATATGTTGTTTGTAGATTCATTAAATTGTTGTGTATGTTTTTATAAATGTGGTATTTTTCTAGTGAGTTTAGTTCTATTGGGTTGTTATTTATTTCAAGTATGGTTAGGTTATTTTCGTAATTTGTTATTTCGTGTTTATGGGATATTAGGTGTGCTGCAACATTTGATACTTTAGAATTTTTGTATTTGAATGCTCTATAATGTTCTTCAAATCTTATTTTAAATGTTCTGGTTGTTTTTCCTATGTAAAAAGCGTTACAGTTGTTGCATGTGATTTTGTAAATTCCTGATAGGTTATGTTTTTCTGAATTTGTTTTGTGGTTTGTGTTATTAAGATATTTTATTATTTTGTTGTTTGGTTTGTAAGTTGGAGTGTAGTATTCTTTGTTGTATATATTTGTTATTTTTTCTATTTTGTTATTGGTGTATTTATATTTTAGGTAGATTTTTTTATTTTCATTATTTTCGTGTTCCGGTTGTAGTGTTGTGTTGAGGTTAGGTTTTTTTGTGAATTTATTGTATATATTTTTTATAATGTGTTTGTTGTATCCATTTTCTATTGCTATTTTTGTGATAGAATAGCACAGTTTGTGTTGTAACACAAACCACAAAACAAATTTAGAAAAACATAACCTATCAGGAATTTACAAAATCACATGCAACAACTGTAACGCTTTTTACATAGGAAAAACAACCAGAACATTTAAAATAAGATTTGAAGAACATTATAGAGCATTCAAAAACAAAAATTCTAAAGTATCAAATGTTGCAGCACACCTAATATCCCATAAACACGAAATAACAAATTACGAAAATAACCTAACCATACTTGAAATAAATAACAACCCAATAGAACTAAACTCACTAGAAAAATACCACATTTATAAAAACATACACAACAATTTAATGAATCTACAAACAACATATACAGAAGACATACTATATAGAAACATCATACACACAGATCAAGAAAAAGTGCGCGAGTGTTACCTCTACATCCAAAAAGGTGATGGCTGATGTAGATTTCTCCCAGGTAAATTGAAGTGTGGAGAATTGTGTCAGGCTGTCTAAAAATGCCTCAAGTGTTGAAGCACCCTGTGTCCAAATGAGGAAGATGTCATCTGTATATCTATACCAACATAATGGCTGGTGTGTTTGTGTCTTTAGAAAACTTTCTTCCAACAATCCCATGTACAGATTTGCGTACGATGGTGCCATTCGGGTGCCCATTGCTGTTCCCTTTATTTGGAGGTAGTTCCTTCCCTCAAACTGAAAGTTGTTCTTCTCAAGGATGAACCTGGTAACTCCCTAAACTGCCAACCCAATCATTATTGCTAAATAACATAAATAATAATAATAATAACAGTCCCGATATAAGAAATAACCCTTCACCAAAAACAGTTGCCGTGCACAATATTTCCAACCACACACTCTCGGAACATGAACTACAAGTAATTTCTAAAGGCCTGTCATTCACACCAGCTAAGGAAATAGACAAATTCAAGTTAGGAAAATATGTTTTCAGCTTTGCCAGAAAACTTAGGATAAAAAATTATATAGCTCAGGCACCAACTTTCAAAACGGATACAAACATAGACGTATGTCTTGCAAAATTCAAACCACCCTCCAGCTGGGATCCACCACCACTACCACCTGATCACCCCATTGAACTTTACATCAACTTTATCATGCAAAGAATCACCGATATAAATTTCACTAAAAATCTGAAGACTAAACCTAACCTTACCAAATTAGAAAAAGCGGCAATATTTTCGTTGAAAAACAATAAAGATATTGTGATTCTTCCAGCAGATAAAGGTTCAACCACTGTCATCATGAATAAAGAAGACTACATCAAAGAAGCAAATAAGCAACTGTCAGACATCACAACATACAAAATACTTACAGATAACCCTACTACAGAATTCAACAATTTACTCTCGGACCTACTCAAATATACAGCTCCTGAACAAAATATTTCGGAAATATTTCAAAAGATCCACAAAAACATAATCCCTCCACCTGGTAGACCAATAATTGCTGGCTGCAATTCAGTAGCGGAAAGAATTTCAGCTTTCCTCGACTCACACCTTCAACCCTTAGTAAAGAACCTTCCATCACATACCCAGGACACCAATCATTTCATAGATCGACTCTCACAAATATCTGTACCTCTACCCCCGGTAACTATTTTGGTCACCATAGATGCCACCTCTCTCTATACCAACATCCCTCATGCACACGGCCTATCTGCAATAGAGAATTTTCTAAACAAACGCCCAGGCAAGCCTTCTCCCACTACACCTTTTCTTGTGAACCTGACCAGGTTCATCCTCGAGAAGAACAACTTTCAGTTTGAGGGAAAGAACTACCTCCAAATAAAGGGAACAGCAATGGGCACCAGAATGGCACCATCGTACGCAAATCTGTACATGGGATTGTTGGAAGAAAGTTTTCTAAAGACACAAACACACCAGCCATTTTGTTGGTATAGATATATAGATGACATCTTCCTAATTTGGACACAGGGTGCTTCAACACTTGAGGCATTTTTAGACAGCCTGACACAATTCTCCACACTTCAGTTTACCTGGGAGAAATCTACATCAGCCATCACCTTTTTGGATGTAGAGGTAACACTCCAGAATGGAAATATCAACACAGGAATTCACATCAAACCGACAAACCACCTACAATATCTCCATTTCAACAGCAACCACCCAATAAACATAAAACGATCCATTCCATACAGTCAAGCAATCAGGGGTAAGATAATCTGTTCGAATGATAGGGAATTGGAAGATTTTAATAGAAAGATATCAACAGCCTTCCAGAGAAGAGGATACCCAAAAAAACTCATTAAACCAAATTCATTCAGCACAATCCTCGGTTCACCATAAACCACAAACAGAACAAAATAAACTGTCTTTAATAACAGACTACCATCCTGGTCTACATAAACTCAACAAGATATTGAGAGATGGCTTCAAAATTCTTCAAGCTTCCGTCCACACCAAAAATCTTTTCACCGATCCACCGCAAATTTGGTACAACCAACCTCCCAAGTTGAAAAACATCCTAGTACATCCTAAACTACCAGACCCTGATGCAGAGAAACCACACAAACTTCCTCATGGCTCCTTCCCATGCAATAGACCTAGATGCAAGACGTGTAAAATACACCCCTCAGCAAATAGTTTCAACAGCCAAACAACAAAAATGGTCTTCAAAATACAGGGTCATCATAATTGTACATCGAAAAATGTCATATACCAGCTACAATGTAAACTTTGCTCAGCACAGTACATAGGCCTGACCACGGATGGTCTGAATATCAGAATGAATGCCACAGACATGATGTTAAAATTATGAATATGGTTAGACCAACAGCTCAACATGCTGCGAGTCACAACATCACAACTTTTGATGACTGCTATACCACAAAAATAATTAAATCACTCCCCCCTGATTGCAATCCCTCAGAACTGAGAAGGTGGGAACTGTCATACCAGTGGTATACCAAGTCCAGAGAATCCCCTAACCTCAACATCAGATAAATCCATTCATTTTTTTTTCCCCAAATAGCCTTATCTCTTTTCCCCTGACATACTTATATAAACTATAATCACTCATATGTTCATGGAAACAATATATATATATATATATATCTTTAATCTGTGCATCTGTGACATCTGATTTCTACTCTACACAATCTGTGATTACAATTATTTTATTTCATTCTCTCATATTTCTTTTTGTGTTTTCTCTTCGATTGACAAAGACCACTGTGTGGTTGAAATATATCATTGTTTAAGTGGTTTTATGTGTTTCTATTTCAAGACTACAGAGTGGACTCTTACCAAGGTAAGTCTGTCAGTCTCCTAGTCCAAAAAATCTATATATATATATATATATATATATATATATATATATATATATATATATATATATATATATATATATATTGTAATAATTTCTCCTTATTATATTTATTATATGAATGAATTCTTTAAAATGTACTTTTTAATAATTTCAGTCAAGGTAGGTTAGTAAATTTTCTAATTTATTTTAAGATAAATAAATATTCTAGAGCTTTCTTTTTTTAATAACAAGTTTAATGTATCATTTAAAACAATTTCTTAGCAATTATAAGTTCTATTAATAAATTACAATTTTTTTTTAAAGTTTTACAAATTTACTATAAGTGTCCTCTATTATCATAAGTCTTATTACTCTAAATTGTATCTCTCTTTTGGGCAGCAACAATTTTTATTTAATTTAGCCTAAATTGATTTTAATTTTGGTTTAGCACAAGCTCTCTTAATCTCGGGTTATCTGGTAGGTTTTAAATTTTGAATAATGAAATCTTATTTGGCACTCTAAAGTACAAGAACAAAAAAAATCTAAGCTATAAATGTTATAAACTATGTTACAATAAATAGTTATATGTTATACAATATGTTATAAATAGTTTAAATTAATTTTCCTGAAAGTATTTTGTAGTGTTAATTGAATTCGAGACTAACACTCCCGCACTAAGTTTCAATTCGTTAAATTTTATTGGCCAATTCTGAAACACGTCTGTCTTGCTTGAGTAGCTATGTGTGACTGAAACGACGCTAAGCCACGCTTTTAAAAATGGCTAAACTAACTATTTTCTTTTTTTAATCGTTGTTACCGGCTTTACGGATGCTGTATTCACTGCCTTTGGTACATTTCATGTTCTTAATAACTAGATTTTAATTTCTTTGCAGGTGACTGCATTTAAATATTATATCTCACAACTAAGTTTAAATTTATCAGCTGTTTTAATCACCATGCGCGCGCACCTTACTTAATACGCTATCCCGTTTTGGTCAACTTGTGCAATTCAAAATGTTTCACTTTCTTAACACTTAAAGGCTTTTACTTCTATTTACATAGTTTTAGTGTTCTTTTCAAACTGTTACACATTAAATTGCTTCTATTATATTGTTTGTTTTACAGTGGTTATTGTTCTAAACTTGTGATTAAATGTTATGATTTTGCCAATTTAGGTTATGTTTACATTTTTCTCTTTTTTCATAATTGTTTATTTTATGGTTTGAATTTACTTACATATTTATATTATATTATACATAGTGCCTTTCTTACTTACTATTCCAAAATGTTACAATATATATATTGTAGGGAATATAGGGAATATATCTTCCGAGTATGCCGGAAGATGGAGGCACTTACTAGTCTCTGAAAGTACTCGCATAAATACCAAGTAAGATTCTTGTTTAAGTACATAAGTGAAAGTGATAAGTGTATACAAGAAAACAGTGTTGCATAATCTACAAATATATATATATATATATATATATATATATATATATATATATATATATATATGAAGTTAATATATTACTATGTGAGAAATTTTATCCACCATTAAGTGCAATAATTTATTAAGTGCAAAAAAAATTATTGCACTTAATGGTGGATAAAATTACTCACATAGTAATATATTAACTTCATAAAGTCAGTGCAACGGAAAAACAATGGATAATGTTAAATATCAAGAATATATATATATATATATATATATATATAACCTAGGCTGTCCAAAAATTAAAGACCGATTTCATTTTAAGAAGCAGAAATATTTTATTTTAACAAAAAAAGTACATCCAGTTGTAAGTACATATAAAAACTATTTTTCAACGTAGACTCCGTCAACATCTATGCACTTGCTTAGCCTGGAGATGAGCTTCTAAATTCCTTGGTCATAGAAGTCTCCCGCCTGTGACCGAAACCATTTCTGCACCTCTTCCTGGACTTCTCCATCAGTCTCGAAGCGTTTTCCAGCAAAATGTTGTTTCAGGTAAAGGAAAAGATGGAAATCGCTCGGTGCCAGATCAGGGCTGTAAGCAGGATGGCTAAGAACATCCCATTTAAAGGAATCCAGGAGCGCAGTGGTGACCGCCGCAGTGTGGGGCCGAGTATTGTCGTGCAAGAAACAGACTCCCTAGCTCAATCTCCCTCGGCGCTTGTTTTGGATTGCTCTTCGAAGCTTTTTTAGGGTTTCACAATACCGAGCAGCGTTAATTACGGTGCCATTAGGTAAAAATTCAACAAGAAGAACTCCTTGACAGTCCCAAAAGACGGTTGCCATGATTTTTTTTGCAGAGATTGTTTGGCGAAATTTTTTGACGCGAGGTGATGTGGAGTGACGCCACGTCATGGATTGCTGTTTGGACTCAGGTGTGTGGTGGTACGTCCACGTTTCATCGTCAGTCACAATTGACTCCAAAAACTCCTCCCCCTTCCTGTTGAGACGATCCAAAAACTTTTGGGCACTTTCCACGCGATTTTCTTTGTGAACTTCGGTCAACATTTTTGGCACCCAACGAACGCACACTTTTCTGTAACCTAATTTTTCCGTCAAAATTGTTTGAATTGTTGATTTACTGACTTCAGGTATCATTTCAGCAAGATCTCGGATCGTTAAACGACGATTTTCTCAAAGTTTTTCTTCAATTTTCAACAACAATGCTTCGTCAACGGATGATTTTCTCCCCCTCCCTTCTTTGTCATGGGAAAACTCTGTACACCACTTCCTGAAATTGCGTTCATTCATTACATTACCGTAAATGGCCTTCACACGCCGATACATATCGACAGAGCGAAAATCGGATGACGGAGCGAACTTCACAACTGGCGGGATTCGGTACTGGGAAATCCATCGCTAACGACTGCCAAGGACACACTAATAAAGGTACAGATGCGCGCGATCTCATTTTAGAGGGAAGAGGCGAAACTACAAGGTAGTGCTGCCACCTAACGGAATATTTCACCGGTACTGCGGTAAAATTCAAACGGTTTTTAATTTTTGGACAACCCTCGTGTATATATATATATAGATTTTTGGACTAGGAGACTGACAGACTTACCTTGGTAAGAGTCCACACTGTAGTCTTGAAATAGAAACACATAAAAGCACTTAAACAATGATATATTTCAACCACACAGTGGTCTTTGTCAATCGAAGAGAAAACACAACTTTGCTCAGCACAGTACATAGGCCTGACTACGGATGGTTTGAATATCAGAATGAATGGCCACAGACATGAAGTTAAAATTATGAATATGGATAGACCAACAGCTCAACATGCTGCGAGTCACAACATCACAACTTTCGATGACTGCTATACCACAAAAATAATTAAATCACTCCCCCCTGATTGCAATCCCTCAGAACTGAGAAGGTGGGAACTATCATACCAGTGGTATACCAAATCCAGAGAATCCCCTAACCTCAATATCAGATAAACCCATTCATTTTTTATTTATTTATTTAATTTTTTTTTTTTTCCTAATAGCCTTATCTCTTTTCCCCTGACAGACTTATATAAACTATAATCACTCATATGCTCATGGAAACAATATATATATATATATCTTTAATCTGTGCATCTGTGACATCTGATTTCTACTCTACACAATCTGTGATTACAACTTGTATTTATTTTATTTCATTCTCTCATATTTCTTTGTGTTTTCTCTTCGATTGACAAAGACCACTGTGTGGTTGAAATATATCATTGTTTAAGTGCTTTTATGTGTTTCTATTTCAAGACTACAGTGTGGACTCTTACCAAGGTAAGTCTGTCAGTCTCCTAGTCCAAAAATCTAAATAATCTTTACCAACCAAAACTAACCTAAATATATATATATATATATATATATATATATATATATATATATATATATATATATATATATTTATTTATATATATGTCTGTGTGTGTGTGTGTGCACTCGCGTGTGCGCGTGTCAAAATAACAATAAAAAGTGACAAGATAGGAAACTAATTTCATTTTCAATTTTCCTTTCTATGTAAGTTGTTGGACTATTATTTTTGTTTGTTACTATTTATACCCTTTCTTTTTTTCGTCGCTTGCTATGTATCGTAGTTTCTTTTCACTTTCCTTTCACATTGTCCGTTTGTAATACAAGAAATTGTAAATTTCATGTACATTACATTAAATTGTAATTTACATTGTAAATTGTAATTCAAGAAAACTAAGCTTTCTGAACCAATGCAAGAATAAACGATAACTGTCCTATAGAGTGAATGAACCTACTCGAGGTGGAAACATTCTACTGTAAATAAGAACCATTGACAAAATGCTTGGAAACATAATGTGTCATTATAAAATTATAGTAAACAAATGTCAGCTAATCTTGGCTATAAATAGTGTAGGACGCGACATATGCATTTTGCTTTGTGAAACACATGACACAAGCAGAAATAAACATTCCGAGTTAAACATTGAGTGGTTAATTTTAGTATGTAGTATATTTTAGTAGTAGGTACTTTGAATTTGTATGTAAATTATCTTTTTTTCTATATCTTTTTTGAGTTGTAATTATTTGTCATACAGTATTTTATCATTTCTATTAGTTGATATTTTATGTAAATTTTTATTTTCATTTTCACCCGATAAATAAAACAATATATTAATATCTATTACACTGTTTTGATGTCCTCAATAAACCTGTATATGGTAGAAATAATATTATTGAGATGAAAACAACAGACACGATAGTTAGATGCAACAAGCTATGCAACTCGCATAGCATTTCAATGATTCCACTGCTAGGGACGGCAAGCGCACCGGCACGCTCCCAATTTTTACAATTAAATAGAGTGTTTTAATTTTTTTTACTGTTTTTCTTGTTTATAACTAACCATTTAAGTATATATTTTGAGATAAAACAATGCCGTCAAATGTGCAAGTTAACGAAAAAAAAGTAGTTTGATGAAATCTTCAATATCGCCTCCGTGCTGATTGTGTTAAATTATAAAAACTTAAATAGTTAGAATCTTGTTGCTGTTCATGACGAGCTGGTTTGTTAATTACTTACAGTGAACAAAAGTGTAACCGTAATAGTAACAAACAAAAATAATAGCCCAACACCATACATAGAAAGGAAAATGGAAAATTGCAAGGAAATTTGCTTACTATTTTGTCACTTAATATTGTTATTCTGACATATGTAACTACATATTTAAATTAATTGTAATTATAAAATAAAAAGAAACTAAAATAAAATTTTCTTTGTTAAAATTTAAGTAGGAATTGACTTTTTTAAAATTTATATATAACCTGCTTTTAATTGAGATCTAACTTTGTATCAATTTTTTGTCTCTGCACATTTTTTGTTTTACAGCAGATAAGAAAAAATATTATTATGTACATTAAAATTTTAAAAAAAATTGTGATCACAAAAATAAACTTTTTTGTGTGATTTCAGAGCCCTGATGAAGGTGCCAGAAGTATAATTTATGCATGTTTGTCCAAAGAGCTCGATAATAAAAGTGGAACCTATATTAGCAATTGTAGGATCATTGAACCAAAACAAAGAACCAATGATGTAAAACTTCAAAAGACATTGTTTAATCATTCCATGGATAGTTTAAATATAAAATCATTTGGTAATATACTTTAAGTTTTAACATTCTATAGATTGTTTAAATATAAAATGATTTGAAGAAGTAGTATTAATAAGTAAATATGCATTTAACTAAATTAATTTGTATTAACTATTTTGAATATTTTTTTAATATTAGGTAATTATTTATAATTAAAAAAAAGTTGTTTTCAATTTTATCCGTTGCATTTATAGTATATACAAAAACATGAAATCGAAAAACGGGTAAAGAAATGTTTTACATAATATTTTATCATTTTAGATTATTTACATACTTTATGTTTACATTTCTGTGCCTGTTAACACGCTTCATTGCCAAGCTGGAAATTGGAATTTTGTGTGGTGGCCAAATTTTTTATTGTTTTATTTTGTTATAATATAGTGCTCAAAATAAGTAAATATAATATTTACAAACTTTTATTATTATGTACTTAGGAATTATGGTCTCTAATATCCATCACGCGATATTGCGTGATTGGCAATGAACGTATTAAGTATGATCCATTTCTGCACTAATCCATTCATATGTTTTTCAGTGGATTAAATTGTTTTACTGAAGGATTCATTGCTACTTTATTTAGTAATATGTTTAAATAAAATCATATTGTGATGAGAAACTCAACAAAATATGCTTGATAATAATAAGTCTTTATTCATTTATGGTTGATGTAAAACATTCTACTTATCATACTTCATGTAGAATTATTGTATTTTTATAACATATTGTTTATATTATAAAAAACTGTTTAAATAAGTCAAGTAAAATTAAACATTTGAGCAATTAATACTAGTCATTGATTAATAAGTATACTTGGTCACATTAATTGCCATTGAAAGTAAATTTCAAAGTGTTGTTTGGGAAAACATAAGTTGTAAAATGAAGGAGACAAAATTATATTACATTTTCAGAATTCCAAACAGTATAAATGAAAATTTAAGAAAATGTCTTATTAGGTAAAAATAGATTGGATTAGGCTATAATAATAAAATCGTTATGTTAATATTATATGCTAGTAAATAGTTCAAATTCCTTAATTTAATTTACTTTATTAAATCCATTGTATTTCTTTATTCTTTAAGGTTATTTTTTCACTGATATACTTACTCTTTCTAAATAGCATATAAAATATAGATAAGAAATTCCATTCAAGTTATTATTTGTAATATAGTAAATTTCAGTACTCTTCTTCACAACATTATTTGTAGAATCTTTTGCCATTCTCAGTAGAGGATTCATCAAAGTTTAAATTTGTGGTGTTTTATTTTCTGCGTTTAGAATATAAGTGTTACGATCATAAATATAGTGTGGAATCTGTTTTGCCTTATTAGGATGTGATGTACCACTAAACATTTGGTGCATCACTAGTAATGTCATTAAAACAATATTAGTGATTGTTCCATCTTGATTTCAGAAGCAAGTATTTAAACGCAACACACATTTGATGTTTTATGATTACAACTATTAGGTCAGTGTATGCAGCTACAGTTGATTTTTTTTTGTGAAATGGGAAGCATCTGTTTAGCAGATACAGTTGATGCAGCTATTACAGTTTGTATAGCAAATATAGCACAAATTTTTACCTTGCCTCAAAATTGTCAAACTTTATATATAAAGCGAGTGTGAAAATTCTTGACCACAATTTTCAATTCCTGATATGCCATATGGACACCTATTTTATGAATCATTTACTACATAAAAGAACACCCAGAGTACAAGACAAGTTTTAGTGTATATTTAATTAATCACTTTTACATGTTTACAGTTTATGATTATCAGAACTTTAATTTATTTTGTAAATTTGTAAAAACTTACTGAGACAGAAAGTTTTTGATCGCTCCTTCTTCAAGTTCTTGTTTTGTTATGCACTTAATTTTAGTTGCATTTTTCAAATGCACTAATAATTACCTCCTTTACATATTGTTTGGCCTATTGAGTTAACCAATTTGAATTCATAACACATACCTGTTTTTTTGTTATGATTCTTGATTTTTTTAATTAATTTAACTTTATCCACCACACTAAAAACTTTCCTACTCTTTGCAGTTTGTGTTTTTCTCTAAAAACAGTTTTCACATTGAATTCGGCTCTTTTTAAATGCAAAACATAAGGGGTATTTCTGAAATCAAGCTCAGTTTGATGGTATATTGACAAGGTCAAGGTGAGCTTTTGCAATGCAAAATAGAAAATCCCTATTTATAGTCACTGCTACCAGATATTTGCACTCCAGCCTAGCTTCAATAGGAAACAATTGTTAAATATTGTACAGCAAACTTCAGTTTTCTAAAGCTATATGTAAAAATATATTGTTATAAAGTAACAAAATAGATTTCTTTGAAGATACAATATCCAACTATTATAATAATTGAAGGCAACTGTATTATAAAATATAATCTGAAGCCGGTATTTCTTAACCAAACTCTACTGTAGTATATTATAGTTAAAACAATTTTATTGCACAAATAATATGTCGATATAGTCATAATGAAACAAATTATATTTTGTTGTATATTAACTAATTTTATATTTTGTTTATAAATTTTATTATGATTATAATAATGAAATGCATTAAACTTTGTTATTTAAGACAAATTGTGATTTCAGCTTTATTTTTGCTCCAACCTCACTACATGTCCATACAATTATAACTTTTTTTCTGTACACTTTTGGTATTAACTTGGCAAAAAACCACTACTTACTGATATTTACGCGTTTCACACCAGGTCAGTGCATTGTTGAACAAACAACACATCTGCTGTGAAGCGACTGGCGCTTAGCTAAAATGAGAAGAAAGCGAGGTTCGAGAAAGATCCGAAATAATACAATAGAGATGTTCAGTAACAATAATAAGCTGCGGCAAAGTGCCTTACTTCAATCGCTGAGCACGCAATTACGAACGTTTGAAGGCCATAATGGGCTCCGTACAAGCACATTTAATAACAGAATAATTCGCACTGAATTTACACATAAATGAATTATAAGTACTTAAGCTTATGCAGCACTTACCCTCGTGAAGCAAGAAAGGGCAAAATTGAAGTGGTCGTAGATCTCGTAGCTGTAGAAGTCCTGGGTACCCAGTTTGTAGGAATCCTAGCCAGGCGAGGTCAAACTAGAACTTAAACGAGAAGTCAATAAGCTGCATTTAAAATCCTAAAGTCAATTAAAACTATGGCGCGTAACGGCACAAAGGAGCTTACAAAACGGCGATTGTAAATTAAAGTCAATAATCCGCAAATAACGTATATAATAACGCGTTCACACGAACACACATTAAGACGAACAGTTTTAACACTTGTACGAGGTTTTCACGGTCAAAAACGGCACTTTGCACATGTGGTGCAACTTTACGCAACGAGGTACTTTACTAAGGCTTGTTAACCGTACGAAGGTTCAGAGACAACGGGCGACTAACTTACGGAAATGCGAGCTAAGGGAGGGGGATCAGAAAAGCCACAGAAAATCAATACTCAAATCCATACATCGATTGGCAAATCAGACATCACGTGACCATCACTGTACAGGCCAGCTGAGCGTTTGAATATAGGCCGCGGTAACACGTTCAAACTTCGAGCGCTGACTCGAACATACCGCCCACCAAAACGAATGTTTTTAATCCGCCAGGTGGGTAGAGGGCGAAGAACTATTTAAGCACCGGAAACCGAGGGTGCCGAAGAAATAGCAGGGGAACACGAAGGAAAGAGAAGAAAAACAAAAAAGGGGCAAGAGTGCCGAAGAAACCGAAGGTGAAACTCAATGCTGCAGCGGAAAACCAACAAGCTTGTGGACAGGTCGCTTCAGCTGGCCGTGCGAGGTTTTGACAGTAGCTACACGGGATACTTGGTCGTGTCCAGGATGTAGATGTATGATCCGACCCATAGGCCAATGAAGGGGGCTCGGATGCTCTCCAGTGATGAAGACGAGTTGATTCTCCTGAAGCGGTGAGGAGTTCTTGTGCCACTTGCGGCGTTGAATCTGCGAATGCAGGTACTGAGTAGACCAAGTCTTCCAGAAACGGTTGGTCATTTGCTGAATCATGGACCAACGAGATTTAAGAGGCGGTTCGGGGTAACATCTCTCAGGAAGTGCAAGGAGCGGTCGTCCAATAAGAAAATGTCCGGGAGTGAGGAAAGACGATCCTTCGCTGGGGTCAGGCGAAACCTCGAAAATAGGTCGACTGTTAAGAATAGCCTCTATCCGGGTAAACAACGTAGACAATTCCTCAGGGTTTAATACCGTATTACCAATCGTGCGGTGCATAAGTCCTTTAGCGGATTTGACGGCAGCCTCCCAGAGTCCGCCGAAATGTGGTGCGGCTGGAGGGTTAAAGTGCCATTCAATGCGTTGGTCGGCGAGTTTGCGCTTGATAAGCGATTTCGAGTGGTCAAGCAGTTGATAGACCTCACTCAGGCGGTTCGCGGCTCCAACAAAATTCGTGCCGTTGTCAGAATAAATATCAGAGGGTAGCCCTCGTCTTGACGTGAAACGGTGTAAAGCTGCGAGAAAGGCATCGGTGGATAGGTCGGATACCATCTCCAAGTGCACAGCCTTAGTAGCCATGCAGACAAATAGACAAGATAAGATTTTAAAAGCTTCGAGGTACGCAAATGATTTGCCTTTGTGTCGAAGGGTCCAGCGAAATCAATTCCCACCCTGCAGAAAGGCGGCGATGGAGTGACTCTAGATGATGGTAAAGCAGCCATCATAGGTGGACGAGGCTTAGATTGCAGACGGAAACACCGCATGCACGCATGAATGCGTTGTCGAAGTAAGGAGCGTAACGCAATAATCCAAAATTCGCCGTTAATCAGCGCTTGAGTGGTGCGCGGTCCGGCATGTAAGGCTAACTTGTGGTAATGATCGCAGATCAAGTTGACGTACTGATGATGTTTAGGAAGCAGAAGGGGGTGCTTAGATTCATACGACATCTCAGAATGATTAAGTCTTCCGCCCACCCTGAGTAAGCCCTGGGCGTCGACAAATGGCGTTAGGCTGCGGAGCGGATCGATGATTTGAGCGCCACGACGGAGCCGTTGCAATGTTGCGCTGAAGGCCAGCTCTTGTATGAGCTTGACGCAGAGATCTCTGGCGTTACTTAACTCCTGCACCGAGGGCGTAGTAAATGAAGTTTTACTCAAGGCGACTTTGGCCTTGTAGCGGGTGTTATGACCGTGGTTAGTAGTCTGGCCTTTACGACGGCAATTATTCACAAACCGCAGGACGTAAGCGAAAACATGGTGAAGAGTAATTAAGTTCGAATGTCGTTCTATAGTTGTCAATAGTCGATTAGGCTCTTGAACGGCCGTACATAGCAGTCTAGGTTCAGATTTATGTTCGGTCTGGTCCGGGTTAAGGCCGGTCGGCTTAGACAAATGCCACGCAGTAGGACATTGTAGCGCCCATGGTGGGCCGTGCCACCACAGCGGATGTTCAGCAAGCTGGTTAGGTAGACACCCACGGGAAGCAACGTCCGCGGGGTTATCAGCAGTCGAGACATGGAACCAACGGTCCATGGAGGTATTTGAAACGATTTCAGTGACGCGGTTGGCAGCAAAGGTCTTCAATAAATAAGGCGGGGTGTTGATCCAATACAACACAATTTCAGAATCGGTGAAGAAAAACGTCTCGGCGTCAGACACAAAATTCAAAACGGGCTGAACGGACTTGTAGAGTTTGGCCAGCAAGACTGCGCCACAAAGCTCCATGCGAGGTATGGTGATCGGTTTAACTGGAGCTACCCTGCTCTTAGCCTTCAGAATGCTAACGGTAACGACTCCATTCCATTCGGTTCTCAAATATATAGCTGCTGCGTATCCAGCTTCGGAAGCATCGCAAAACCCTAACAGGTGATGCTTGGCAGCTCGTGTGCCAACGTGTCGAGGTATTTGGATAGAAGACAAACTGGCGAATTGAACAATGAAGCTGTCCCATTGATTTAGAAGCGCGGTTGGCAAAGGTTCATCCCATGATAACCTTTCGAGCCACAAACGTTTGAGAAAGCATTTGATCCAGAAAGTAATAGGCGTTAAGAAGCCAAGCGGGTCGAAAGTCCGAGCGACATAAGATAGTATGGTGCGTTTCGTAGGCACCGAAACGAAATTCTGACTCTGGTAGGAGAACGAGTCCGAGGTAGGATTCCATTGCAGTCCCAGTATTTTGATGGCGGTAGAATCGTCCTGGAACAGTAGCGGGTTCTCCAGATGAGCGGAAGGTAGCGTTGACAATAGTGCAGGATCACTTGATGACCATTTCCTGAGTTCCAGGCCGGCGAGTGCGAAAATGTTAATGAGCTGCTGTATCAATTCCTTGGCATCTTCGGGTGTATCGGCGCCAGTGACAACATCATCAACATAAGTCTGCTGAAGTATTGCTTGCGACGCGGCAGGGTATCGGCTACCTTCGTCCTTTACGAGTTGTTCAAGCGTCCGCAACGCTAAATACGCAGACGGGGTTAGTCCGTACGTGACAGTAGCTAACTCGTATTCCACAAGCGGAGATTAAGGCGTCGGTCGGTATAGTATGTGCTGGTGACAGCGATCAGCTGGGCGCACGGCAATTTGTCGGTACATCATTTTAAGATCAGCACAAACGGCGTGAACATACAGGCGAAAGGAAATGATGACGTTGGACAGGTCCTTCTGAAGTTTAGGACCGGAAAGCAATTGCTGATTTAAAGAATTCGCGTTACAATCAGGCGAGGATGCGTTGAATACTACTCGTAACTTAGTAGTAGAACTTGTGGTCTTAAAAACACAATGATGCGGGATCAAATAGTTAGAAGTATTAAGCGCGGGGTACATATGACCCAGAGTCATATATTCTGTCATGAATTGATGATATTGCCGAGCTACCTCCGGCTGACGACTTAAACGTCGTTCTAAAGCATGATAACTAGCGAGGACAACGTTGCGGTTTGACTTAAGTGCTACAGCGTCAGGTTTGAAGGGGAGGGCGACAACATATCTCCCGACTTCATCGCGTTCAGTAGTTGTAGTAAACAGGCTTTCACAAAGCTGTTCCTCAGGGCTCAAAGATTTAGCCTCAGTTACTTCTTCGACTTCCCAAAACCGTCGAATATTGTCATCAATAGACTGTAGCGAGGTAATGAACACTCTAGGTTGATGGGGCATACTATACGGTATGGATCCCATAATGACCCAACCTAAACGAGTGTTAAGCGCGGAGGGCTGGCCATGAATGATAGTGCAAGGCCCATTAGTGAGTATTTGGGTGAAAACATCTGCCCCCAGTATAATGTCAACACCGGCAGGCGAGTCGAAATGAGGGTCAGCTAAAGGTAGATGCTGGTATTGAGCACTTATTTGAGAGGCTAACCTAGTAGCCGGCAGCGGGTCAGTAATGTGGTTAAGCACGGCGGCTTCAGTAGTTAGCATTACACCAGGGTCATGCCTCGAGAATAAAATCAACGTAACGTACTCGTGGATACGTGTGGTCTTGGCGGCGACACCAATCAAAGACATATTTGAACTCCGAGTAGGTAGGCTCAACAGGACGCTTGCTTTCTTAGTAATGGCAGATATCTGACTGCCGGGGTCAATAATAGCTCTAAAGGAACGAGGTTGACCGTAATGGTCTTGGATGACGATTTGTGCGGTGCCTAACAGGGCGAGAGATTCCTGAATATTACATGACAGCGAACGAGGTTGAGCTTGAGTATCGGTTGCGCGTCTAGTTGCTGGCCTCGGGTGTCGCGGTGTGACTAGTCACTGTTGTGACGGCGGGTTGTTATGTAACAAAGTATGGTGTGCCTCGTTGCACTGCTTGCAGCGTTGGCTGGACTTACATTTAGCTTGGAAATGTGAGCCAAGACAATTGAAGCACCGTTGTAGTTTCATGATGGCATCCTGGCGTGCCACAGAAGGCAGTTCGAGAAAGGATTGACAGTCAATGATGCGATGTCCTTCTCCGCAATAATAACACATGCCTGCGTGTGTCGTAGAAACATGGGCTTGATTCATGTGAAGCGGTGGTAATCGGTGACGGAATACTGACATCCTAGGAGTGTTCATAACAGGAGGTATATTTACGGGGCGCGGCCCGTTGAATGGCCGTGTAGGGCCTGACGCAGCACGTCTAGGCTCGTATACATATTGCGTAGCCTTAGGTGTAATAGAATTGTCGGGCGAAACCGAAGGCTGGACAATTGTACTATGTGCCGTGTTAAGGTTAGGTTCCAGTCGGTCAAAATTTAAATCACGGGCCCCTTGCGAATCAGACTCATTCACTGACGACACCAGTATGCGGGGTTGTTGAGCAGCTCTCGCGTTAGTAGAAGCGGCGGCAGGCGGTTGATCCAACAACTCTAGAGCCCTGGCCTGTTCCGTTATAAAATCATTCAACAGTTTGTACGTAGGCATACGATTTGTGCCTAGCCTCGTTTCAAAATTTAATCTAGTCTGGGGGTCCAAGTTATTAATGGACATCTGAAAAAGCAGGAAATCAGCCAAATCATCTAGCTGGATAACCTTCAACGCACACACAACGTTTGAATGCGCGGTCAAGAAGCGGTTCAGTTCAGTTTGCGAAGCATTCTTAATTTGTTTAAAGTCTTGAATAATTTTAAAATAGTGGTCAGCCAAACGGCGTGGGTTAGCGTACCGATTGCGCAAAGCTCGATATGCAATGCTGTAATTTTGTTCAGATATTATCAAGCCTGTGACAATTGCTAAAGCGTCGCCTTTAAGTACAGATTTCAGATATTGGAATTTCTGTATATTACTAAGACTGTCGTTGCAATGGACCATTGAATCGTACATTGTTATAAAGTCCGTCCAGTCACTGTTGTTTCCTGAAAAAATAGGCAACGCAATACTAGGGAGGTTAGGTGAACCTACAGCTGATTTGACGGGCGAGGTTGATGTCACCTCTGCCTTGATAAGGTTAGGGTATTTTGCTAACATGGGCAAATACACGTCCTGAAATTGTCTTTTGATATTAAACGCACTTTCAGCTAAACTTGCCACCTGGGTGGCGAACGTTTGTTCTAATATCTCATAAGTATCCACGAAATTGGCCTGAATGCGTCTTATTTCTCGAGCGATGCCTTCCGGCATCTCTTTATCGTCAAGAAGGGTTTGTACTTGTTCCAAATCATTTAATATATTTTTTAATTTAGCGAGGTAATATTCAGTATTAATTGCCATCATAAATAATTTAATAAAGTTCACAAATAAAACGCAACACAAATTAATTTCACAAATTTTTTAAATAGCGGTAAGTGGACTGTATAGTTTAATAAACGTAAAATATTTCCTCATCACAAAGCAAATCAAAATCAAGTGACGTATACCTATGACGTCACGTATGACTAACTTCCCGCGCGTGTAACTCGCACAAAGGAAATCAGAAATCAAAGGTTGCGCAACACTTGGTAAGATTGCATGAATCATATAAATCAAATGAATTTGAATTTAATCTATCCGGCTCGAAGAGGACCAAATGAAGCGACTGGCGCTTAGCTAAAATGAGAAGAAAGCGAGGTTCGAGAAAGATCCGAAATAATACAATAGAGATGTTCAGTAACAATAATAAGCTGCGGCAAAGTGCCTTACTTCAATCGCTGAGCACGCAATTACGAACGTTTGAAGGCCATAATGGGCTCCGTACAAGCACATTTAATAACAGAATAATTCGCACTGAATTTACACATAAATGAATTATAAGTACTTAAGCTTATGCAGCACTTACCCTCGTGAAGCAAGAAAGGGCAAAATTGAAGTGGTCGTAGATCTCGTAGCTGTAGAAGTCCTGGGTACCCAGTTTGTAGGAATCCTAGCCAGGCGAGGTCAAACTAGAACTTAAACGAGAAGTCAATAAGCTGCATTTAAAATCCTAAAGTCAATTATAACTATGGCGCGTAACGGCACAAAGGAGCTTATAAAACGGCGATTGTAAATTAAAGTCAATAATCCGCAAATAACGTATATAATAACGCGTTCACACGAACACACATTAAGACGAACAGTTTTAACACTTGTACGAGGTTTTCACGGTCAAAAACGGCACTTTGCACATGTGGTGCAACTTTACGCAACGAGGTACTTTACTAAGGCTTGTTAACCGTACGAAGGTTCAGAGACAACGGGCGACTAACTTACGGAAATGCGAGCTAAGGGAGGGGGATCAGAAAAGCCACAGAAAATCAATACTCAAATCCATACATCGATTGGCAGATCAGACATCACGTGACCATCACTGTACAGGCCAGCTGAGCGTTTGAATATAGGCCGCGGTAACACGTTCAAACTTCGAGCGCTGACTCGAACATGCTGAAAAATATCAGTAAGTTTTAAATACCTGTTTTTTTGCCAACTAAAGTGTAGTTACAGAAAAACCTCAAGATGTGCAACACAAAACTGCAAGTTTTTCTTCTTTGTTTCTTCTAATGATTGTATCTGAAGTTTTTAAAATCCTTATTCCAATTACTTTTACACTTGAATACTTCCTGTATTGCTGCTCATAAGCATTTTCATTGTCTGCAACCTGCTCATTTCTTGTCCTTGTTCGTAAAACACTTTTTGTTGTAAATAATATTTCTGATTTTCTCTCCTACATTCTGTGCCCATTTTGTGTCTCAATTAACTACTCTGTCATATTTCAATTACCTGTCTTGATGTCCTTATTTTCTAGTCAAATCCAACCTATTTAAGTACGACACCTCATTTAATTTTTTCTATCCACCTCTAGAGTTTCATTCTATTTCTAGTTAAAATATTATTCTTATTTATCCAAATTCTTTACCTTCCTCATTTTATCCCTATTTGTGAATTTTTACAAATCCTACTTTTACAGTATTTATGATAGTAAATTTCATACAATGATTAGGGAAAATGTTTTTAAAACTTGTTTTAAAATTACTTTTAATCCATTTCTTTACCTACAATTTCTAAAAAACTTTCTACAAGAAAACCACTAACAAGATTGAAACTGAGATGCGGAATGATGTGAAAATAAAGAAGCAGAATTGAGATAACTAATATGGAATGCTGTGGTGTAGAGTATTATTTATTTACCTTGAAATATTATACATGTTAATTATTATTTACTGATTAAAATTTTTATTTAATTTGTTTTTGATTTTATAGTTCTTAAAGAATTAAGAATTAGTTCTTTAAGAATTCTTTAGAATTTATTATTCTTAAAACAACTCAAGTTAAATGTTATACTGGCAATTTATAAATATGTCACATTTTACAACAAAACAAGATACATTTCTTGCAATTTATTTTTGCCTGTTATATCACTTCATCTTGATGAGATAGATAGTTTCTACTTCTGCATTAATTTATCTTTGTTTTAAATGAAAAGGATAAATTTATTCACCTCAGCATCAAGTTTCTCTATACGTGTTTTGGTATAAACATACATAAAGAAAGGTTCACAAACTTTTAGACACACAACTTTTTTAGGTTAAGTATTTTGCAAAGTTTCTCTGAGTTATGTTAGAAAATTTACTTTTACTTGTAACAGTTACATGTAATTTTTTATCAAGCATTGTACCTAGGACTGACCGTAGCAGCACTGAAAATTTTGAAAACATATGCACAACTGTTAATAAGGGTTTCCCAAAATGGTGAATTTTAAAACCAATTCTAGTAATCCCGGCACTGGAAAATGCCACCCTTTTATGAAATTAAAAAATTAATTTAGTTATTCAAATATTATTAATTTCCAAACAAGTCCAAGTTTCACATTAATTTAACTGAAAAAAACTTACTCTACAATTTTTCTAAAAAGAAAGAACAACTATTTCAAGTCCCACCCCCTGTTTTGAGACCTCTTGGTTGATAATCCCGAACTAAAGAATGATATAATGGAATAATATTTAACACTCACCTTGTCCAAAACCTGTTTTCCTTTTGCACAAAAAATTAAATCTTGTTTCTTCATTTTAATTGTTTATAGCTCTTGAACCATATGACTTGCGACAAATGTTAAATGTTTACTGATCCATTGAGATAAAAAAATGGTTACATATATAATAAAAGTAAAAACAAAAGTTATATGAAAAAAATCAAAACTATGTGGGGGCCTGCTGCATAATGCAAAAGTTTATTGTCTAATATTTCATATCCAAATATCTCAATTTCATTATCTGAAAGAAAACATTCTTGATCTAACAACTCATTAATATCGTAGATGTAGAAAATCAAACAAGTGATTCCTCTAAGTTACACACATATACATTGAGTGGTTTTGAGACCCTGAATTGATATGTTCTAAATTTCAAGTCATTTTGCTACAATGATTTGTAATATGAGTCATACCCTAACCAGTTTTGTTAAATATTTGAAAGGAGAATATCCATTACATATTTAAAGGAATTGGTTATAGTTACCTCAGTTCTAATTAGTTGTACACAAATTATTTATGAACGTTATAGACACTGCATCTGTAGAGCTTTTACATGGTACCATAAATCCAAAAATCTGAAACACCTCTATTCTGGCTGCTAGTTTTTGTTTTTATAAATGCAGACTTTATACCTATAAAGGGAATCTGTATAATCTGTTCTGGGTTATGAATTGAAGTAGCATTTATTCAGTCATTACGATTTATCAGTCTAGTAAATACAGTAATACACCGTACTTACGCGATAGGTTGGACCGTGTAAGTAGGGGTATAATTTTACATACAATCACATAGTAATCATGTTCAATTCGGACCAAAGACTAAATAAACCAATAATTTATAAGAAAATTATGTACGTATTACAATCTTAAATACATAATACAACAAAAAATTATATTGTATACATACATATTTCAAAGAAGTAAGTAAAAAGAAGTTATTTTGACATAGAAGGCTTCATAAAATCTAGTAAATTCGTTTGACGAACTGAAGATCTTTTCTTCTTAATCAGAGTTAACTTGTAAATACCTAATTTTTTGATTTGTGGCAGGAATACGCTCATCGTTGGAGTCTATGTTTTCCAAAATTTGCAAGCCTTGTTCGATTAAACTAAGACCTTTTGTCAAGTTTCTGTCATTTCATTTTCTACGTTAACTGGGTCTAAAGAATCTGCGTTTTTAAGGTCTTGCTCACGCATTTCTATGAGCTCATCAATTAACTGTCAGCTCCTGGTTGTGTAAATCCAGCAGTTCTTGAACGTCATCATTATCCACTTCTAAATTGAGTTGTTGGAAAAATCGACAACTTCTTTAATAACATTAGCAATTTCATCAGACTCTGGCACTGATTCCGCTTGAGTCTCAGTGCCGAACAAAATTGACACACCTTTTTGCAAACAAAATTCAAAGTATTTTTGTGAAATTTCATTTCAAGATTGTTCAATGATTCTCAAAGCATCTAAAACATTGAATTGTTTCCAAAATCTTCAACAGAGAGCTCGTTGTTCTATCTCATTGCTTCCTGCAGATGCGGAAATGATCTTCTTGTGTAATAAGCTTTAAATGTTTTGATGACTCCCTGATACATCTGTTGAAGCAAAGTAGTTCTGTTTGGTGGCAAAAATATCACTTTCACACATGTGTCGAAATTAGTTAAAGTAGTAGGAGGATGACCGTGTTCATTGTCAATTAATTGGAATTACTTTAAAAGGAATTTATTTAGTTAGACCCACAATAAAGATAGTTTTGAGGTATGAATTAATGACCAAACCAGTCCTCAAGAAAAAGCTGTCACCAAAGCCTTCCTATTCGACTTCCAAGTCACGGGCAAGCTAGCTCTCGTATATTTTAATTAATGACCTTGGATTTTCCGAGCAATAAACTATGAGAGGTTGCAACTTACAGTCATAACTGTATTTGCGCCAACCATCACTGTTAATTTGTCTTTGGCAGCCTTAAAACCTGGAAATATTTTTTTTCATGGGCTATAAAAGTTCTAGGCATTTTCTTCCAGAACAGGCCAGTTTCTGCGTAACTCGGACAGCATGATTTAAAACCGAGTAACTTGGGAATCTTGTAAGACAGAGTAGCATAAGTCAAGGTATTACTGTAGGTGTAAACAATGTTTTAAATGTTGGTCTACCTACTCATTTTGTAGAAAATGAATGTTAACTGCATATACCTACAGTAAATTTCTTTCACTATAATCTGGATACCACCTGATGTTTGATTTCTTTGGTGGGTCAAGTAAAAAGATATTCAAGAAATTTTCAAGATTATCTATGGGATCTAATGTGATTACTTACTGATTTATCTTTCTGTTAGCATGAAAAGGTGGCAGGCACAAAGTTTATCATTATCTCTGTGTATCAGTTTCCTAATCGTATTAGTCTTTCATTGACAGCAAGTTACTTAGTTTGTTACATGAAAATATATGTACTCCAAATGACTAATAACTTAATAGCCATTTGGAACATTTATTTAATACCAGCATTACCTAGCGTATGTTCCTGCTCCCGAAATCATAATTTTTACAATAAGAAAAGCAAATCAAACATCTAAATAATTATATTTTATTTACTGCAATGGAAGAGGATAATGTTTTTTTTTTCATTTCATTAGGCGTATAAACATACACATTTTAGGTGTCCCAACATGTGAGAACGCAACATATAATTGTCCGTGGTAAAAGCTTGAATGTTCCAAATTTAATCCAGCAATGGTCAATGATTGTCTTTGTGCCTTTTTTATGGTTATTGCAAATGCAAGACACAAAGAAAATTGTAGTGGTTTGAAATCAATAGGTAGATCTGATGAAATCATTGGTATTCATGAAATTAAGACCATCTTTCCTTTGAACTTGCCACCTATAATTTCTAGCTGGATCAAGTTGGCTGTCAGTTTTTTTGTGGTCAGTCTGGTTCCGTTGCACAGCTTTGGTTGATTCAAATTTCACAAGAATATTATTGGCGATCCTACTTTAAATACCAATAAGTGTGATAGCAATAATTGTAAATAAAATTTAACAATTTTAAACATTTTAAAATAATTAATAATGTATTTTTGTTTTAAATAATGTTTATAATTTTTTAAAATAAATTCAAGAAATGCTAGTGTTGATATTCATTTTAACATTAGACTTATGGAAGGCTGTAAACTTATCCATCCTAAGCCTTTGGGCCCTGTTGATGGATTTACACCAAACCTTACACGAACCATTTTGGGAATATGTTGAACAAACCCTTCAAATTTCATCAACTTCTGTACAGCAGTTTAGGCGTTCATAAGATACATTCATACACACATACATATATATTTCAGTTTTTTAACAATCCTAAGCCTCTGGGGCGGAGTCCTGTGGATGGATCTACACCAAGCTTCACACAAACCATCTTGGAAATATTTTAAACAATCCCTCTAAGTTATATTAACTTCTGTTTATCGGGTTGGACGTCCATAAGACACATACATACATATATATACATCAGTTTTTGTACCATCCTAAGCCTCTGCGGTGGAGCCCTGTAGATGCATCTACATCAAACTTCACAGGAACCATCCTGGAAATATTTTAAACAAACCCTCCTAATTTCATCAACTTCTGTTCAGCGGTTTAGGCGTCTATAACATACATACACACATACAAACATATATATATATATATATTAGGTTAGTTTTGGTTGGTAAAGATTATTTAGATTTTTTGGACTAGGAGACTGACAGACTTACCTTAGTAAGAGTCCACTCTGTAGTCTTGAAATAGAAACACATAAAAGCACTTGAACAATGATAGATTTCAACCACACAGTGGTCTTTGTCAATCGAAGAGAAAACACAAAAAGAAATATGAGAGAATGAAATAAAATAATTGTAATCACAGATTGTGTAGAGTAGAAATCAGATATCACAGATGCACAGATTAAAGATATATATATATATATATATATATATATATATATATATATATATTCTTGATATTTAATATTATCCATTGTTTTTCCGTTGCACTGACTTTATGAAGTTAATATATTACTATTTTTGAGTAATTTTATCCACCATTAAGTGCAATAATTTTACCTTGAGTGATGAGGCACCTTTCGGTCTTTGACCATTGTCGAATCACTGATTGTTCTCTGCTGTGGATGCTACGTCCGTGAAGCCGGTGTTTGTTGAAGTTACGCGCACTATTTCTTGATCTGTGTGTATGAGGTTTCTGTATAGTATGTCTTCTGTATATGTTGTTTGTAAATTCATTAAGTTGTTGTGTATGTTTTTATAAATGTGGTATTTTTCTAGTGAGTTTATTTCTATTGGGTTGTTATTTATTTCCAGTATGGTTAGGTTATTTTCGTAATTTGTAATTTCGTGTTTATGGGAAATTAGGTGTGCTGCAACATTTGATACTTTAGAATTTTTATTTTTGAATGCTCTATAATGTTCTTCAAATCTTATTTTAAATGTTCTGGATGTTTTTCCTATGTAAAAAGCGTTACAGTTGTTGCATGTGATTTTGTAAATTCCTGATAGGTTATGTTTTTCTGAATTTGTTATGTGGTTTTTGTTACTAAGATATTTTATTATTTTGTTGTTTGGTTTGTAAGTTGGAGTGTAGTATTCTTTGTTGTATATATTTGTTATTTTTTCTATTTTGTTATTGGTATATTTATATTTTAGGTAGATTTTTTTATTTTTATTGTTTTCGTGTTCCGGTTGTAGTGTTGTGTTGAGGTTAGGTTTTTTTGTGAATTTATTGTATATATTTTTTATAATGTGTTTGTTGTATCCATTTTCTATTGCTATTTTTGTAATGTTATATAATTCTTCATTTAATTTTTGTTTGTTATCCTGTGTGTATTTTATTGCTTTATTTATCATGTTACTGTAAGTGTTAATTTTGTGTGTCCAGGGGTGGTTAGATTTGTAGTGTATTGTGGTGTTGTTGGAAGTAGGTTTCCTGTATACTGTAGTTTCTATTTTATTATCATTTATATTTAAAGTAATGTCGAGGAAGTTGATTGTTCTATTTGTTTCTGTTTCAACGGTGAATTGTATGTTTTCGTTGTATGTATTTAGTTTGTTTAATATTATGACGTGTTCGTTGTGAATGGTAGGTTGGTATATTACAAGTATATCGTCTACATATCTTGTCCATAGTGAGATATTGTGTGTGTTTATTATAGGTTTAATTATTATTTGTTCAAAGTGTTGTAAATATATTTCTGACATGACAGATGATATAGGTGAACCCATGGGGAGTCCTGTTGTTTGTTTATAATATTTATTGTTAAATTGGAAGTAATTTTGGTTACATATGTGTTTGGTTAGCGTAATGATACTATCTATTATGTTTCTTTTTTCGTTATTGTGTATCAGTTTGTTTTTTATTATTTCTATGGTTTCTTCTATTGGGATACTAGGGTACATGTTAGTTATGTCATAACTTATTATTTTTGTGTTGCTGTTTGTTTTTATCGTTTTTATTTTATTAATTAATTCGTATCCATTTTTTATATTGCATGTGTTGTAGATGTGTATTTTAGACCTTAGGATTTTGTCTAGAATTTTTGCGATTATGTAAGATGGTGCTGTTGTGAAATTTATTAGTGGTCTAAATGGTGTGTTTGGTTTATGGATTTTAGGTATCCCTGATAATACGGGTGCGCATGGTTTAAATGGGTATAATCTTGTGTGGTATTTTAATTTATTGTTATAGTTTAGGGTGTTACGGTGAGTGACTATTAAGTTTTTTATTGTAATAAGGTATTTGTTAGTTGGGTCTGGGATTTGTTCGTATTTATTTTCTTTTATGTAGTTAGTCATTGAATCGATATATTTGGTATTTTCTATTATTACTGGAGTATTTGTTTTATCTGATTTTAATATTAAGTAATCGTTGTTTTCTAGTTTTTCTCTGAGTTTTATAATTTCTTTTTTATTAATATATTGTTCTGTTTTTTTGTTTTTTTCCGTTTTTATTAGGTTAATTTTATTATTAATGTTATTTCTTATGTGTTCAGTATTTTGGTGGGTAATTTTGTGGATGTTAGATTCTGTGTCAACTATTAGGTTTTTTATTATTTGTTTTTTGTTGAAGTTAGGTAGGTTATATTTGAAGGAATTTGTTATTATTATTTTTTCTTTTTCAGTAAATTCTGTTTTAGTTAAGTTTATGAATTTATTATTGTTAGAGGTGTGGGTTGGTTCTAGGCTATTTTTTAGGTTATGTTGTTGTTTTGATGTGTGGATTGGTGCTAGGCTATTTTTTAGGTTAAGTTGTTTTGATAAATTTTCGATTTTTTTGTTTTGTCTGTTAATAGTGTTTGTTTTATGTTTTATTATAATTTGTTGTATTTTTTCGTGAATAATAGGTGTGAGAGTGTCAAAAGTTTTCATTAATTCCAGATTGGTTGTGTATAGTTGTAAATTGATTTGGCTTTTTTTTATGGTATGCAGCTTTAATGTTTTGCCTAAAAAATGCCTAACTCTTAATATAACACCAAAATACGCAAAATTACACATAAAAAATAAACAAAACACTATTATCAATAAAGCAACAAAAATAACAGAATCACACATTATTAAACAAAACATTAAAGCTGCCTACCATAAAAAAAGCCAAATCAATTTACAACTATACACAACCAATCTGGAATTAATGAAAACTTTTGACACTCTCACACCTATTATTCACGAAAAAATACAACAAATTATAATAAAACATAAAACAAACACTATTAACAGACAAAACAAAAAAATCGAAAATTTATCAAAACAACTTAACCTAAAAAATAGCCTAGCACCAATCCACACATCAAAACAACAACATAACCTAAAAAATAGCCTAGAACCAACCCACACCTCTAACAATAATAAATTCATAAACTTAACTAAAACAGAATTTACTGAAAAAGAAAAAATAATAATAACAAATTCCTTCAAATATAACCTACCTAACTTCAACAAAAAACAAATAATAAAAAACCTAATAGTTGACACAGAATCTAACATCCACAAAATTACCCACCAAAATACTGAACACATAAGAAATAACATTAATAATAAAATTAACCTAATAAAAACGGAAAAAAACAAAAAAACAGAACAATATATTAATAAAAAAGAAATTATAAAACTCAGAGAAAAACTAGAAAACAACGATTACTTAATATTAAAATCAGATAAAACAAATACTCCAGTAATAATAGAAAATACCAAATATATCGATTCAATGACTAACTACATAAAAGAAAATAAATACGAACAAATCCCAGACCCAACTAACAAATACCTTATTACAATAAAAAACTTAATAGTCACTCACCGTAACACCCTAAACTATAACAATAAATTAAAATACCACACAAGATTATACCCATTTAAACCATGCGCACCCGTATTATCAGGGATACCTAAAATCCATAAACCAAACACACCATTTAGACCACTAATAAATTTCACAACAGCACCATCTTACATAATCGCAAAAATTCTAGACAAAATCCTAAGGTCTAAAATACACATCTACAACACATGCAATATAAAAAATGGATACGAATTAATTAATAAAATAAAAACGATAAAAACAAATAGCAACACAAAAATAATAAGTTATGACATAACTAACATGTACCCTAGTATCCCAATAGAAGAAACCATAGAAATAATAAAAAACAAACTGATACACAATAACGAAAAAAGAAACATAATAGATAGTATCATTACGCTAACCAAACACATATGTAACCAAAATTACTTCCAATTTAACAATAAATATTATAAACAAACAACAGGACTCCCCATGGGTTCACCTATATCATCTGTCATGTCAGAAATATATTTACAACACTTTGAACAAATAATAATTAAACCTATAATAAACACACACAATATCTCACTATGGACAAGATATGTAGACGATATACTTGTAATATACCAACCTACCATTCACAACGAACACGTCATAATATTAAACAAACTAAATACATACAACGAAAACATACAATTCACCGTTGAAACAGAAACAAATAGAACAATCAACTTCCTCGACATTACTTTAAATATAAATGATAATAAAATAGAAACTACAGTATACAGGAAACCTACTTCCAACAACACCACAATACACTACAAATCTAACCACCCCTGGACACACAAAATTAACACTTACAGTAACATGATAAATAAAGCAATAAAATACACACAGGATAACAAACAAAAATTAAATGAAGAATTATATAACATTACAAAAATAGCAATAGAAAATGGATACAACAAACACATTATAAAAAATATATACAATAAATTCACAAAAAAACCTAACCTCAACACAACACTACAACCGGAACACGAAAACAATAAAAATAAAAAAATCTACCTAAAATATAAATATACCAATAACAAAATAGAAAAAATAACAAATATATACAACAAAGAATACTACACTCCAACTTACAAACCAAACAACAAAATAATAAAATATCTTAGTAACAAAAACCACATAACAAATTCAGAAAAACATAACCTATCAGGAATTTACAAAATCACATGCAACAACTGTAACGCTTTTTACATAGGAAAAACATCCAGAACATTTAAAATAAGATTTGAAGAACATTATAGAGCATTCAAAAATAAAAATTCTAAAGTATCAAATGTTGCAGCACACCTAATTTCCCATAAACACGAAATTACAAATTACGAAAATAACCTAACCATACTGGAAATAAATAACAACCCAATAGAACTAAACTCACTAGAAAAATACCACATTTATAAAAACATACACAACAACTTAATGAATTTACAAACAACATATACAGAAGACATACTATACAGAAACCTCATACACACAGATCAAGAAATAGTGCGCGTAACTTCAACAAACACCGGCTTCACGGACGTAGCATCCACAGCAGAGAACAATCAGTGATTCGACAATGGTCAAAGACCGAAAGGTGCCTCATCACTCAAGGTAAAATTATTGCACTTAATGGTGGATAAAATTACTCAAAAATAGTAATATATTAACTTCATATATATCTATATAGTTTCTATGATCATATGAGTGATTATTGTTTATATAAGTCTGTCAGGGGAAAAGAGATAAGGCTATTTGGAAAAAAATGGATTTATCTGATGTTGAGGTTAGGGGATTCTCTGGACTTGGTATACCACTGGTATGATAATTCCCAGCTTCTCAGTTCTGAGGGATTGCAATCAGGGGAGAGTGCTTTAATTATTTTTGTGGTATAGCAGTCATCAAAAGTTGTGATGTTGTGACTCGCCGCATGTTGAGCTGTTGGTCTATCCATATTCATAATTTTAACATCATGTCTGTGGCCATTCATTCTGATATTCAGATTACTGTGATATCTGATTTCTACTCTACACAATCTGTGATTACAATTATTTTATTTCATTCTCTCATATTTCTTTTTGTGTTTTATCTTCGATTGACAAAGACCACTGTGTGGTTGAAATCTATCATCGTTTAAGTGCTTTTATGTGTTTCTATTTCAAGACTACAGAGTGGACTCTTACCAAGGTAAGTCTGTCAGTCTCCTAGTCCAAAAAATCTAAAAAAATCTATATATATATATATATATATATATATATATATATAGATAGATAGATAGATAGATAGATAGAATTGCCAACTGACTTCTATCTATAAACAAAAGAAATTAATATGGCTCAAGAAAACTTACATTTATATTACATTGACACAAAACTTAACTAGATAGGGAATACTTTACAAACCTTCAACTATGAAAATCTTTCAGATGTGTCAAACTTTTAAACTTTATCTGGGCAACAGAATTGAAATTGTTCTTCTAAACAAACTGAAATTTATGAAATAAAACAGTCTCGCAAGTAAAACTGACTTAAATTGTAATTATCAAGCATTTTGAATATCATATTGTAAAATTTTAAATTGAAATTAACGATTGTTGTACAAAAGTAAAGCACAATCTACTTTATACAGCGTAATAGTGCAGACTCACTACACTATTGGTTTTGGTCCCAAGATACACCCAACTAACTGCATTGCTCTCTTTGTGTTTGCATGTTGTGTCTAGCTGCATCACGTCATTCACTGTCTGTGTTTTTGTACCCCTAATATTAAAACTGTTTAGTGTCTAAAGCAGTCTTAAACATAATCACCAACATGTCCTTTTTACAATAATTTTAACATCACTTGAGCAGTTTTGAACCATTCTTTATTTCCAATAACTATTCAATAAAAAGACAAATTTGTTGCAATAAATTTGATATCAACCTCAAAACTCACAATTATTTTCTATTTTAGAAGTTTATGTAATTAATGTTTGTAGCAAAGATGTGCCTTTACAAACACATAATGTAACATTGGAAACTTGTCAAACGTTTTGTGATAAGGTTACCAGGGACAGTGGCGGACTTCCCATTACGCACGTGCCTATGGGAGCAGCCTCAAGGGGGCGGCAGCCGTTTTTTTTTTGTACCGATGAGTTTTAGTGACAATAGTAATAGTACCTAGTGAAATTTGGTGAATATCATAATGTGAACCTCAGTTAAATCAGTGCATCCCCCTGAGAATAGAAAACTTCCTTTTATTTTATTGTTTTTTAATTTTATCGATGGAACCAAAATAAATGTTTTAATTTATTTGTATAAAAATAGTCTTTAAATAATTTCTTATCTTGGAATTTTTTTTAATAAATTGAAAATATCACCAAAAATGTTTAAAAATTTATACTTGTGTAATATCAGTATGTGTAATGTCCGAGTGTGCATGTGTGTCGTCACGTGTGTATGTATATAAGTGTATGTGTATTATACGCACTTCGAGCTGCACCCGACGGAAAATTTAAAAATTCCATAGTACATGCCATCGGATGTTTTAGGTATCTCCAAATAAAGATAACGAAAAACATCCGATGCCATGTACCGTTAAATACGTTATTTCGCGGCCTTGGATGCAAGGCATACTAGGACCACGTATTGCCTCTCACGCGACCTCTCCCTGAAATTTTCCACCGAGAAAAAGGCCTGACACTCCCGAAAACTAATTTTTACTCAATGTTTTCATTATAAACTATTATCCTAAAAAGTAAAAACATACGTTAATTGCTCTTGTTAATACTAAGAGGCTGAAAATATTACTTCTTAATCTTGTGTGTAATAAATAAAACCTTCTAATCTCAAAAGTGTCCTTATTTTCAATTGTCTTCACCAACAAATATGAAAGTGAAGTAATGTATGTACATTTTCAAAATATATTTCATTAAAATATAGTGGCCAATATATAGTATATTATTATACATTATTATTTAATATGTACTTTACGTTTATTAATATTGTATTAGGACAGTAAACTATGGTTGGCACGGTAATCGGTAATTAATTTAAACGTAAAATGCATTATTGCATGAATACCAACATATTTTTTAATCTCAAAGCCCGTCATTATTAAAAGTTAATTATTTTTTTATTATGCATTTCTTTGAACAGGCATGAAAACGGATTCGTATGGTGAAAAATTAAAAGCATTATATTACGATGGGACATTTCCAATACTTACTGGAGTAAGTATAATAATTAGTACTTAAGTATACTAATTAGTATAATAGGTAAATTATTTAAATATTTGCCAAGGGTACACAAATATTTAAACTAAAAATTAATTTTAAAAAAACTGATTGATATCTATGAAAAGTATTGTATATGGTGATTATATGAAGATTCATATAAAGATGAAGCTATATAGCTTAATTAGATTAAAAGTTTTCAATGGATGTTCACTTTGACCTTGTAAGTATTACAGTATTTTAAAATAAACATTTCATTTAATTATCAGAAATATTTGTTCAAAAGAATTATCAACTAACAATAAATCTGTTGACTAGTGAGTTTAGCTAGAAGTAATTGGTGAGTCAGTTGTAAAAAATTAATATTTTATTATTTAAAAAGTAGATTAATGTATTACAGCATTCATTGTAGAAATATTCTTGTTTCATTATCATCCACAGTAAAACCACTGTTATCAGTCAGTCAATATTATAGTTATGTATACCATTATTTGTAAGATTTCATCTGATGCTAAAAAATATATGGTATTTGTGATTTTCACTCAATACATAAAAGGCAACAAAAAAATCACAACATACACAATGATCCTTCAGTTGCCTCACACATAAACAAACTGCAATGTGTTCAATGCTAAATTCTGCAGCTGTAACTGATAAACAAATGTTGGCCATAATTTCTCCTTAAACTACAGAATCAAGTATCTGTTCTTGATCACACATACATTTTAGAACCAGTCCTGAATAATTGTAGTGTTTCTGACCCCCTATTCATAACAATTTTTTTGTAGTATATTGTGTAGAAAGTCATATATTTCTTTTTATCCCATTACCTGGACAAAGAAAGACAATTTTGTAATTTTCAGGGAAGTTTGCAACTATATTTCAAGTTATGACCGCTATGTTTTTCCTGAGATGACGCTCAATGTTACAAATAACATATATGATCTTATTAGCCAACAGGATAAAAAGTACAATGTTTTTTTTTTTAATTAATCACTTAAACAATTAGTTTATGACTATCCGAACTTTAAATTTTGTAAATTTGTTAAAACTTATTGAGGCAGAACGTTTTTGATCGCTATGTGGCGATCTTCGTCAGTGTCTTCTGCTTGGATATATCGGGTCAAGCTGTGACGGTTTTAAAAGGCTGGTTTTCAATAGTATCAAAGAGTATGTGTGATTCGTATTGTGTTTGTTCATTTATTATGTTTGTACTTTGTGTTTTTGTGTGTCTGTGAATTTCATATTGTTCTAGTGTGTTGAGATGTAGTTCTCTTTTGTTGATGTGTAGGATTTCTAGGTTATGGTAAATGTCTGTGTCCTGTTTCTTTTATGTGATTGTAAAATGTTGAGTCTGTGTTCTGTTTGTGTTCCTCGACTCTTTGTTTAAAGCTGCAAACTGTTTGTCCAATGTAGAATTTGTTACATTTGTCACAGTTTAGTTTGTATATGCCTGGTGCTTGTAGTTTATCTTTGTTGTTGGTGTCGTGTTGTATTTTATATTGTAACTTGTTACTAGTTTTGTTTATGTATGGTAATGTGGTGTATTTCTTTACCCTATCTGTAGTGTTAATTTTAGTGTTGTTTTGTATTTTGTACCATAGTTTGTCTATTATTGTGGTGTTGTATCCATTTATGTATACTAAATATTTAATTGTGTCTAGTTCTTTGTTTATGTTTTCTGTGGTCATTGAGACTTCATTAAGTCTATGGAGCATGGATCTGAAGGCAGCGGGTTTGTGTTGGATAGGGTGGTTTAAGGAGTTGTGGATAAGCGTGTCTGTCGTTATGGGTTTCCTATAAATGTTGAAGCTGTGTTTTTGTGTGTGGCTTTTTGTTATGGTTAGGTCGATGAAGTTTATGGATCGGTTGGTTTCAATTTCTGAAATGAAGTTTTGGGTGTATTTTAGGTTGGGGTTTTAAAGGTTTAGAAAATACACGCCCACATACAATTCAACAAACTATGCCCAACTCACCACATAACACCCACATACGCGAAAATAAACATAAACAACAACACTAAAGCAGCTACAATTACCAAACAAAAAGCAGAAATAATTTACATTAAACAAAGTATTAAAAACTTATACAAAAATAAAGACTTTCTATAAATTATAGGTTATACCAAATTTACTTAAACCTCGCAAACACGATCGGACACGATATCACATTACAATTGGTAACAGACACTAATAATTAGGCAACTAATAAAATAATAAACATTAAAAATAACCACAGGAAAAACAACATTATAACTTAGTATAAGTAGAAAAATCAAAATAAGGCCGAAAAAATTATTTTTACAACTTTTATATTTTTTCTTTCAATACATGTTTTCCTTTATTTCTACACAGCACTAGGCGCATTTTCCACCTGATCTAACTATTCACTGGAGTGAGGACGTCACAAAATGTTCATTCTATATTAAATTCGTTTAAACTGTTATGGAGGTTAAATGGTTGATAATCACTTTAAATATCAGGTGAAATTCTTAAGACAAGAAGTATAAAATATTAATATAAAATTATCTAGTTTTATTATATATTGCTATAATTATCATTTGTAAATAATTAAATACTATAAACATTAAAATTATGGAATGTTACTCTTATTTTGAAGTCAGTTTGTTTGTACAAATTAAAATTGATCCATAAAATCATAAATATAATGAACAGATAATCTAATATTACTTTACATTTGAGAATAAAATATTTTGTTCAAAAAAAATGTCTACAAGATCATGCTAGTCTTCAACACAAAATTATCACAACCATTATAAAATAAACAAAAATATAAAAATTAAGCACAATAATTAAAAGTAACGAATTAAATGTGTAAATAATACATATTAAATAGAATTATTAACAGTAGGTAACCATAAGCTTATTTGTAACAACAGAGCAAAATATCACAGGAACTAAGTAATACTTATGATAGTGTATATACAAGACTGTGAAAGTGAAATAATGTTTCTCTTAAATCAAAATGAAAGTCAAAAGTGCCATAGTCTACTAAATTACATAATTATGTTTCTTAAAAATCTATAGATTTTGAGAGTAGATCTCGAATTATACAAGATTAGCTCTGTATCTTGATAAAATTCTATGTTATATCTAATTTCATAGCTTATGTACATAGATGTCTTGGTCTCAGTCAGCTAACTTAAAACTCACCTAGTTCAAAATGATTTTATTTATGATATGCTCAAGATAATTAGATTTTATTTATGATAAATTCTAATTAAATTTTGAAAGGGCCGGATGCTTTCAGATTTTTTCATCAACTAACCAACAAATATTTTTTAAAAAACTTTTAGATCATTAGACTATTCAAAAGTTTTTCTCAAATCTTAAATAAACTTTCAAACAAAATGCAGGTTTCGAACTGAAATACATTTAAAAAATCTGCTATCATTTAAGAAATAAACTATGGCCTAGAAAAATAGAAAGCAACAAAACAATTTGTTTTGTAGAACAAAAAAAGAAGGTGAAATAGTTATTACCTCCCTTTCTGGGAAAAACTGTTGTTGTTCTTACATTGTTCTGTAATCTGCTTATCAAACAATTTGTATTTTTTTCTGTACTTATAGATACCATATAATAATGTTTATAATGAATTATTAAAGTTATGTATATAAACTTGTTTAATATTAAAAACAAATTTATATTTCAGGAAAATGAAATTGATGAACAAAATTGACTAGAGTACAGACTAAAAAGTAATCTTTAGTGGATGCATTAGAAGGAAGACTTCAGGGAGAATAATATTTTATATAAATAGATAAAATCAATCAAAGGAAATAGAGTGGAGGGAAGTTTGAAGATAGTTGGGTTTTCATTTATTGGGAGAAAGAACACTGAATTATTGATTATTTCTCTTGAACATAATAATGTACATCAGAGGCATGTAGTTTGATGTAAACAAAGAAGGGATTAAGGTCCCAATAAAAATAAAGTCCCTGATAAAAAATAATTCAAAGGTTTCTAATTAAGGAATGTTTGGACAACTTTAAAAATTAAAGATATTAGAACTGTTGCTTCTTTTTCAAAAGTAAAATATCACATATGTTCTGAACCATAAGGTTTCTCAATGAGGTGGTATATCTGTAACAAATGTAATTAAAAACAAACTTAATCTTAGGACACAACAAACACCATTTCAACTTGGTAGACACTCCCACTCACATGTGGGGAGGAAGAGGAAACTGTTGAACACATCTTGTTCTTGTGTCTCTTTTCTCTACCACCAGGGATATACTCAAAAGAAACCCCAATGAACTGGACACCACCTTAAAAGACCACTTCATACTGATCACTTGCAGAAGTAGTCTAAACAGGACATCAACTGCACTAAGCAGCTGGATGTCTGCTAGAAGTGGTTAATCTGTAAATGAATTTATTTCTGCCTGATTTTTTTTAATGGTTGATGAGTTTTGTATGTTTATTTAGTATTTTTCTCCTTAGAAAGAGAACAGACTAGCCCCCCCCCCCTACTAAGAAAGGGTTGGTGTCCCACATGGTTTCCTAGTTGCACACATCACACAATAAAGTTGCAGACATAACACACCATCACCACATTATGCAAACTAGATATTTTAAGATGATTTACCTCACTGGTTGCATTCTTAGGGAAGATAGCATGTAGGTATTTCTCTGACCCAAGTAAAGAGAAAATCCACTTCAGATAATAGATCATGCGTCATAATTGTTCTCTACTGTTAATATTATGGAATTATTATCTCTTATTTAAAAAGGAATGAAATACTACCTACCCTACTCTTTTGGTATAGTGGATAAAATGTCCTGTGTAAAGAATGGATTGTCTATCCCACCCTAAGGAGTTTTATGCTATTATCTTTACTCCTATTTCTATTCAAAATCTTTTTATTCATAAGTGATTAGATAATATTCAACCTAACAGAATGCCTTAAAAATAGCTTATAGTATAAAAATACAGAAAAACCTGGATTATGGGACTGCCATAATATGTAGAGTAAATAGACAATACAGTAAATCTACAATTAACCATCACTCTTTTAACCATCAGTTTCTGTTAACCGTCATCCAATTGACCCGACAGCCAGTATCCTGAACCGAATACCGTCTGGCCACAGGCCATTGGGCCTAACATTGTCTAGTAACGTTTTATGTTTATTCATACTACTCTGCTGGTGTTGCTACTTTTGGAAAAATGAATGCAGAGTATTAAACAACAAGCTTCACATACAGATATAATTACGATGGTTTTTATTTGATAGATAAACGCCGATATCATTAAAAACATGATGTTATTCTAGGAGCCAACACACGTATTTGTTATGACGTATTATATTGATTTTCACTACTGATTTAAAAATTGCACAAAACCTGAAAAATAAGTTGGAAATATTGACTAAATATTTAGTTGTAAAATAATTCTTAAAAACGGACTTGGTTGAAGTTAAATACAAACCTTGGTACACTTAGATAAACTCATCCTTACTAGGAAGTAAATTATAATGTAAATTCCTTAAGAAGTAAATTATTTGGTTTTAAAACTTTTACTTGTTATGAATCTTGGATAGTATTTATCTGAAGCATTACTTATCAGAGAGAGCATATGTTTACACTTTCATTCTATATAGAAAATATTTATAAACTCACAAACCAATCACATGTGACACGTTTACATGTCTTAGTGATAGGTGCCAAAACACTTTTATTGCCAGTCAGCTTATTATGTTTGTAATGAAATTGTGGTTTTGTTGTTTATTGTTTACACAAAAATATTAAAACAGTGTTGCACAAAATAGAAAATATAATTATAAATCAAAAACAATGTCGGCCGACGACGAAGTTTATTTACGTTATCATTTACAGTAGGAAAAAACTATGTCTGGCCAATAGGCCCGACACGTATTTTTATAAATATTATGATAAGAAACGTATATTCGTACTATATTATTCGTACGTATATTATAGGGGAACAAAGAATAAGTACACATTATTTAAAAATAAGCTTAAAATATATTAGCAATTCTCTATGAAAACGCTGATATTGTGGCTGGCAGCTAAAGTATTAAGGTTCAGTGACGCGTTCACTTTGGTAAACTACATGAACTACTTCACCTGTAAGTTTATATTACTATAAATTATTTTGCTACATTTATAGCTACTGTGCGGATCTTTTTTATCATGTAATAAATAGTTTCATTTGCTATTACAATCGTGTTATGTTCTTTTCGCTCTGAAATATATTACATTACTGTGAGAGTGATATCTGTCTCTAATATAATTGATTGAGCTTAAGTTTTGGAAGAATAATATACAGTGTTTCTGTTATCCGTCTAATCACTCAACTGTCATGGCTAGGGTACCGGCAGTGACGGTTAATCGAGTTTTTATTGTAATGGTATCCACCCAATAATTCCACTCAAACTTATTTTGAACAAGTCGACATTCATAAGTTGAATCTAATGTATTAACACTGTAGCCTGTGGCAAGATAATGGTGAATCTAGAAAAAACTGTACCACTTGGTACAGGTTATTAGGACACATTATTAGAATCAGAATTTTTGCTTATTTTCCGCTTGAAATAAATTCTTTTTTAAACATGAAGTACAGTAAAATTAATATAAAAATCAGTATACAATTGAAAACTAACAAAATGACAATGTTTAAAAACAAGCAGCTTCATTCAATTTCTCCAGATGGAATAATATTATTGATACACCTCCTCAAAAGAAAGGTGACTGCACAGCAAAAGAAAGTGGTGTGAACTTGAGAAAAAAATAGCTTACACCAGTGAATTTATGTATTGTGGTTATTCACCCTAATAGCGAGTGAAAATTTTTGATAAAAAGGTAATTTTTTTAAATATTCCTAAATTAGAAACCTATAAGAACAAATATTTGAAACCCAGAAAACCTGGCTGGTATAATTTTAATAGTATGTCAGTATTGCAATAATTAATCATTACAATAATATCATTTTAGTACATGTAATCATTGTAATATCATGTTATGATAACTTATAAATGTTTTGAATGTTATGAATGAAGTACCTCATTCTGAATATTATGTTTATGTGGTACAAAATTAACATTTGAGTCGTAATTATAGGTCCCATTTTTCTTCAACAAAGAGATCTCTGAGAACCTAGCAATGCAACTGATATACATCACAGATGGAACTGTTTATCTAATAGTGATATCTCCAATAAATTGTCTAGATTACATACACTGTTTAATAATTAATAATACATTGCCTAATTTAATAATTACAAATTGTTTTAATTAAGTTGTATCAATTTCAAAAATAAATGGATAATTTGAAAATACTTGAGTTTCTTTATTATTCAATATTTTTTGTAATGTTATCTACAGCCTAGAAAACTATTTAATACAAAAATTAAAAACATATCTAATAAGAGAAGTAATATATCCACCACTTAGTTGTTAATATGTTTCCACGTAAAAGAGATTTTCACATTTTGTAATTTCATGTCTTTACATTTATGGTGCCTTTTAACCATAACTATAGTGAATATTCCTTAACTTTTTGAAATTAATTTAACTTATACAATGTTCAGTTGCTTCCTAATTTTAAAATAAAGATAAATAGTAAATTTTTGACAAAAATATAGTTTTTAAATAATAAAAAAAAACATCTGAAACGATATAACATATTTACATTGTTTTACAAAAAATCTATACAGAGCACAGTAATGTAATGATAATCATTTAACAACAACAACAATCCTTACTACAAATGAAGTTTCTTGATGTAATCATCTTGAATTCATTGATTAAACTAATTGTACACTACTTAACTAAGTGAATACGTAATTGCTTACTTGCTGAAGCGTTTCAAAACGATCATTCCTTTTACGAAGCTAACCTTCTACAAATATTTAAACAGGCAATCTTGATAATATGTAAGTAACCTTCTGATGATGCTAACTGTGTTAGCGAAAAGTAAATAAAAGTTGTTTAAATATTTGTAGCAAGGGTTATTATTGTTGTTTAATGATTACATTGTTTTTAACAAATTACTAAAACAACTATATCTAAGAATTAGGTGTAAATATTTAAAAATTATGTAAATAATGATTAAATACTGTTTAAAGCTATAAACTGTTAATTTCTCAAGCATATTACAAAGATTGTTAATTATATATACATTTTATTTCATTCCTCAGTTATTTAAAAGTCAGAAGCTAATTGGTGAATGAAATTGTATTCAAATCTCCAAAGTTAGAGACAGAGCTTTGGTTATAATTTGATGTATAGGCAAAATATAATTTCTAAGGCAACTAAGTTATTTAGCAAAAACTAAATATCTATTCATGTAGCCTCTACAAAAAAAAATTAAGCAGTTTAACAAAAAAGCGATTTTATTTTTAAAACCTTTTTAAACAAAATTATTCAATTATGTTTATAATATAACAAAGATTACAAATTTTTACAATAGTTCATTCAAATTTCTAGTCTATTATGTGTCTGTTTACATAAATCTGGTATAAAATAAAAAATTGTACCAGAATCAATGAACTCAAAGTAAATTTATTATTAAACTATAAAAATAAATAAATAATGTTTTAAATAAAATATAACTTAGACCATGAGGTAAGTCACAATGATAGTTTTCTACATCCTAAACAAAGGGAAATTAGTTCATTCCTTTAATTCCATGATTCTTTTTGCCTTTAACATCCACACTTATTGTACCCTTTTCTTTAAAAGACAAAAACCCATCTCATTCTATTAACTGTACCTGTACTTTCCTATTAATAACTTAATTGAAAGTCATCATGTATAAATTTTGAAAGAATTTTTTGTATTTTATTGATCCATATTATACAAAAAACTGTATCAAGCTCTGTCCCTAGATAATTACTTTACTCATGCTTTTGGGCAACATACAGGAAAATACCTGTATTTACAAACTTTTGGTAATAACTGCCAACTTTCATTAATTACTATTTACAACAAACTATCTTTGTATTTTTTTAAAAACAATTTTTTTTAAATATATTGAAGAGTTGTGTGATACAAAAAAGAAACAATATCTCTTAATATATATATATATATATATATATATATATATATATATACAATGAAAATCATTTTAAAACTAGTGATCAATAATTTTCCTCTTATAAGCTAAAAGGCTAGGAATGTTTTAGAAAACTACTACTTTTCAATAAATTGATTTTAATTGTAGTATATTTTGTTAAGTGTTGAGTCACAACTCTTTGAACATTGTAATACACGACAACTGTATGAGCCATAACTATCAGAACTCCACTCCAATTCCATTTCATTTTCTTGCTCAAATCAGTTTTGTCATCATGGCTGTAACAGGTAGCTTGTGTGTGTTAGTGAATTGTGATTATAGTTTTGCCAAATTTGTGATAGCACTTTGCTTGTTTTGTGATTCATGATTTTTTTTACAGAATGTGATAAAGGAAAAAAGTGGTTACATCAATCAAAAGAAACTGGAATTTAAACAAAAATTAAAAATAGCGTTTCGAAAAAGTTAATTAGTTTTTTGTAGAGAGTAGGAGAGTCCACTGTTAGAGACATTTTAAAAACAAAAGATAAATTAATTTAATTTGCTTCCACATCAGATAATTCCTTGTTAATGAAACAAATCATGAAAATGTGCAGTTATGAAGAATCAGGAGTGGCACTTTTATAATGGGTGAATCAAATGAGAAGTGAAGAAACTTCTGTTTCCGGGCTTATTATTTTTAAAAAAATCAGCTTTTTCAGATGCTAGATTTGAAAGGAACATTTGAAAAAATATAACAGGAAGAATTTCCTCAACTGACTGCCATCGGTAAGAATTTTTGGTTTTACTTATTGATAGATTATTAAATACATTATTATTATTTAAAATGAATAAGGAATGTCGATTTTCGGTTTTAGTAGGAAAGTATAAAACAATGATTATTGTTTAGCTTGATAGAAACAACAAAAATATTTTCTTTAATGATTTCCGTAATTTAATCAAACATTGCTAAAACAAAGTGTTATTTAATAAAAGTTCTTATCTACTAATGTAAAAATAAAGCAGAATCTCCTTACTTCTAACACAATATTTATTTAAAAAATTAATATTAGCTGTTATCTCAAGAGATATATTTTTTAACCACTCCGGTTTTATAGATAACTGCTTTTTATCTATTCTGTATTCTTGTCCAGAATAGATTTTATTAGGTAATGTAAAAATAAATAAAAATATGTATAAAATACCACAACCAACAAGACTATACAATATTAAAGGAAGGTGAATAAAACCATATTAACTAAGCCTAAGAGAATCGAGAACAGCAAGATTCTCCAATGGTGGTTGTACGACCATTTATGTTTTGTGTCGTGTTGTCATACCTTGGAAGCTCTTTACACCTTGCCTGCTGTAAACACACAAACTAAGTTACATTACAAAGAAATTTTAATATTCAAAAAAATTACAGAATTTTAAATAATTTTTGGTTAGGAACATGAAATTGAAAAGGAATAACTCATAATGAATTCAAGTTTTATAACAAGATGTAATTAAATTTTTATGGTAAAATATAGGTTGTTTCTGTTTATTTCTATGTATCAAACCATGATTTGACATAGTTTGTTTTAATTGTTCTTTATTTATAAATATTTAATAAGCCATGAATTGGACAAAATATAACATTACACAATTAGTATTTTTTAATATCTGTAATGTGACCTAGATTCTGTTTCTATAAGACTACATTTTTTTAAAAACTTTTCTGAAGTTTGAAACAGTTAGTGTTTTAAACATAAATATCTCATAAAATATTATAAATATCTCTATTATTAATTTGTAAAAAGTGCATACTTACTTGAAAAATATTATAAATGAAATAACAACAGGAAATTAATGAAAATTTATTAATATAAATGTCAAATTTCATCAATAAACTTTTTTCTATGACAATTTATTAGTAAAACGTTTACCTACTGATAGTTTACATAATAAAAATATTAACCTCCATTAGCTCTGCAGCTATTTGCATAAACAACCTCTCGACATTGTCAGCCTCCTTTGCAGAAGTTTCTAAATAGTACATGCCATGTCTTTGAGCAAAGTCTTCTCCAACATGTGTAGGAATCTCTCTATCTTCTCTGTCTATTTTGTTGCCTGAAACAAAATACTGAGCATTAAAGGTGTCATATTTTTTTACTCAATACCAGACTATTTCAGCAAACTATATACTTTAAAAATCCTGAATTTGACTGTATTAATACAAGCATAATATGAAACATTCCCAAAGCAGTAATATTTCTGAAAAGAAAAAGTCCATTTTGAAATTAAAAATGGGTGAAATAATTTTGTAAAATTTAGAACTGTAATTTATTCCAACTCATATAAAATAATATTTTTCACAGATATTGTCATATCAGATATAACGGAAAGATCAATATTTTGAGGCGATATATTTACAATTGAAATATAAAGAAACTAAAAATATTTTTGGACTATATCTTGTCATTGAAACAATTTAAAAATCACAGGACACAGAGCAATTTAATTTCGGAGTTTTTGATCATGTAAACATTTTGTATTGATTGGTTTAGTAATAGACATAAACGCAAATGAAATTAGAAAAATAAATATTTTAATAAAGTGTTACATGCCTGTTACTAACAGATATTATTCTTATAAAAAATGCTGATAATAAAATAAATCAAGTTGAGCAAGAACATGTTCCATGTATCATACTTTCATACTAAGTGTGTAGGGCAGAAGTCACCTATTTGATTTCTAAAGCACAGCAGGTAGGATTTTGACTTTAGATTGTTTGAGATGGAGTTGGTGGGAAAGAGTTGATGGGGTAATGGATAGCCAATCAGACTTCAGGGACATCTGTTGTCTAGGGGACAATACATTCAAGATATTTAAGGATATTTTACAACTAAACTTGTCCCTACATCAATTAGCTAGAAAATATCCACAAGTTGTTGAAACATTCTTTCCAGCCGTGAGGCTTTTCTTGAAAGCTGGCGAGGTTTTACTGGCAGAAAGGAGCAGACTTAAACCCAATCATGCAAATTTTTGATATTATTGGGCTCTCTGGGCAGAGAATTTTGGGTAAAATAATTCTCATTTTGTAATAAAAGCAAAAAAAATTATATATTTGTAAATCTAAATTTTAATTTTTAATCCCTTAAATTAAAATACATACAACCCGTGTCACAAAAAGGTTTAAAAAATGTTTAGCATCAGTAATGTATTGCTAGCGAAACTACAAGAAAAAATCTTTTTTAACGGGCAGCTGTGTACCAGCAACTGCATCATCTGCTGCAAGGGAGAGGTCTTTTGCCATACTAGCTGATGACAACCACAGTCACATGTGAATCAATACCTACCATTACCTTTTTCTTAGAATCTAGGAAAGTAAATTTCAAACCTTTTTTTAGGAATATCCAATTCTTCCTTTTCAATAACCAATGAAGATTAATTTTTCACCAGAAGTTCTTCTTTATTCTCAATAATAGGTTGATCTAATACTTTTGTCTCTATTTCCCTATCTAAGACAATAAACTTTTTATTTAATGTAGCCATTTTTTGATCATATCTGTTTTGGTTAACTGTACAAACTTTTTTACCAAACTCTTCCCATTCAATGTTATTAATCTCAGCCGATAATTTTAAATGCAACTTATATGCTTCTATTTCTAAATAACTAAGTTAGCTGTATAAATACTTCAACTCCAAACTAACTCATTTTTTGCAAATTCTAATACTCTCTCTGTTCCAGGGTTTCTCAATTTAATTTTAATACTATTTACAAAATTAACTAAATTATGTTGATTCTTACCTTTTTTGAAAAAATTGATATCCACTCTAACCAAATAATTTTAAAGATCAATTTTTGAAAATAATTAGGCTCCTCAGACCTGGTAGTCATTATAATTAATAAATTTGTTGAGCACTGTGGACTAATTTTTTTAACTAAATAAATAAAATCCACTAACCACAACAGAAAAAACTTTATTACAATTACTTTATGTACATTTCGATTACATGGTAATCATCTTCAGAAGTACTGTTTAAGATTAAATTTGTCATTCTTATATAGCAAAAGGTCCCCACACCTCATCTCCTACTAACAATCTCGACCAATCATGTATCAACGTGTCACGCTCACCAGGCTCTAAATGAGCAGGGCTTGTCTATTACTTACAAATACAGCCTTAATGTTCAACAAACGAAAACAATTTTCTCAAAAATATACAAATTGTAAAATCTTAAACATATACTATTATTTAATAGATATACTGTTACCTAAGGAAAAATATAAGTCCACTTGTGTTTTTCCTATAGAATCATCATTGTAAGCTGTTTTCAACATTAAAACACTTTCAGCAGCACTTTTACTGAGTAGAAAACAAAATTTCACAGCTGTACTTTGTTCACTTAAACTTGCCATTGTAGAAAACAAAACAAAAACAAAACATTGCTGGCAAATACTGCAAAGCTACTCGTATTTTTTTGCGGTATTCCTTCTAATTGTTTTTTTAAGCATTTATAAATCTAAGGATTAATGAAAAAGGGTTTAGCTGTAAAACCACTACCCTCTGGTATGCCCCAATATCTGAAGCTTATCATTTGTCAATTTACATAAGCTCTCAAAACTCTGAGAACAATTAACAGTTCTTTCTTTCTAAGTGACAAAGAATGCAATGCATATGAAATATGTCACAAATATTTTAGCGTGTTTATGTCTGTATTTCATTGAAACCTACTGTATTTTTGGAGAGGTTAAGTATGTCAGTATTTTTCTCTAGAAATAACACACACATGCACATCGTTTGGTATAGCTCGCTATCCATTATATTTAGCTGTGCAAATGGGAAATGCTTAAGTTCTGTGATTGACCCAGTTTCATAAACGTAACTGCTGTTCTCAATATTCTAATTTTTCATTTGCTCCATTTTATGTGCCAGGCTACCTCTCGATCTGAACAGGTATTTCTATTTTACCCATTTTGTTCATCGCTTTAACCCCATGTAAAAATGGTATTGCTGTACTCATTGTTACACTTGAAATATTATTAGGGAGGTTAAAGTTCTTTTTGAAGACAGCCATTACTACTTTCTTCTCAAGATAATATGAATCGTGTCTTCCTTTTTTTTTCTTTGTGGAGAATTTAACATCAATTGGCTCTTCTTTTACTACTTTAAATTCTGATAATCTCTATAAATACCATTTTGTAATTACTGTGCACCAGTAAAGTCCCAAAATATATAAGGTTTAACTAATCAACTCATATATATCCGTTAAGTAGGGTCCTATTTTAACAATACATTTACTTTAAATACAAACCATTTCAAGTATGAATGAAGACCTCATCTAATCCACCTGATCTACAAGAGGTCTACTCTACATACAATATAACCAGGTTTGTGACTATTTCAAATTTTATTTAGTATTTAAGAGTGCACGCACATTAATTCCATTTGTCCATACCCTTAAGAGTATATCTCACACAGCTATAAATAAAAGTGAATGGTCTTCTGATTAAATTGTTTTATTTCTCTTGTAATTCTATTACCATAAGGTCGTTAAACTATTTAACAACCCAATACACATCATGTGGAACGATCAATAAAATGGAATAGATAAAGTATTCTGCAGGTTCTTGACATTATTTGATGTTTTTTTTTCATTTAAAAGCTAGGCAGTGTTTTTCATTTGAAATTTTTATGATGAAAAATTCATTAATTAAATATCTTATTGGCTTTGATACACAAAAAAATTCTTTGCATTAAAACGCCATCTTGTGTTTCTATCTTGAACTAAACTATATAAGAAACAATACTTCCAAAATATAAAAGAACTTATTCATAGATGGAATAAATATATTTATTTTGCTGATTATGTTGAACAGAAAAAATATCATAATGAGTTTATTTTCCTTGCATCCATGTCTATCTTAAATTACTAAACGATCCTGATACTTTTAATAAATAAATTATTCCTATTTGAAGAACAATACTAATTTTAGGAAATTAGTATTTATGTTTTGAATTTTATACATTTATTTTGTTGTTTTTAAATTTTGAAGACCTAATAATTATTCAAATGTTTTCTTAAAGGAGGATATAAAACATTTCAGTTCCTCAATTTATAACATAATATTATCAGTAACTTACCAACCAATATCCTTAACACTCTGTTACTTGCATATTCTTCAATCTCCCTTAACCAGTCTGTTAGGCAATCGAATGTTGGTTGACAGCTGATATCATAAACCAAGATTAAAGCATGAGCTGATCTATAATAACTTTGTGTTATTGAACGAAACCTTTCCTGGCCTGCTGTGTCCCAAATTTGTAACTATAGAAAAAAGTATCTGTTTTATAAAATTGGTACTTACTAAACTCAAATTATACAGCACAAAAGAGAAAAATGTATAAATAATTTGTACATGTATTAAAAAATGTGAAATATTTGCCATTAAAAATTTAATGGTGTAAAACTTATCTAGTTATAACAGAAAAACTGTAGAGAAGGATTATCAACTAAATGATGAAATTTTAATCACAAAATGTAACAGATCTCTATTGAAATCTAAAACGGACTTAAATATTTGCTTTATTAGAAAAGTTACTCCTATAAAACCAGAGGGGCAACTCATAACTTATTAACATAAATAATCAAATTTGTACATTACAGATAAAATTGCCTTGTGGCTTAGATTTTGAAACAAAAATTCTGGAAAACAATTATGCAGCACATATAAGACGCATCTTGTTTTGAAAGAAAAATCTTCTGTTTCCATTTTTACCTACTTAGTTGTCAAATTGTGTGTTGGTTTGTTGGTCCCCAGGGCAAGATTTCATCAGGCACCTCCTAAACTAAATCCCATCTGCGAGGTACACTTTTTTGTTATATATATTTTTGTGAAATAGAATATTTGGTAAAGAGGTTACAGAATTTAACAAATATTTAAAAAACAGATCCTATCTATTAAATATAACGATTATTCTTTTCCCAGTCGCATAATATAAGCAAACTAACAATTACATGTACACCAACTACAGCTTAAAAACTCCACATCAATGAAAAACAATACAATCGATCAATATGAAATTTTCATATGAAAAATATGAGCATTTTGTTCATTCAAACAATACAATGAAATGCTATACAAAAATAATTAAGTGAAAAAACCCACATTACACATTATATTTTTACCACATACCTGGCTTTAAATCATTTCCTGTTCAAACAAAGCTTCAAAGCAACCAACATAGACACTAATTACGATCACTGTGTGACCAAAAGATTTTGTCTCAGTATCCTTTTCATAAATTTACTTAAATTAAAAGTTAGATAAATCATTAACTTACAATTAATAGAAGCATTCACAATAATAATAATTATTAAAAAACAACCAAAATGAGAATTTTTACAAGCCAACAAAGTTTACAACTAAATAAACGTTTAAAATTGGAACATATTTTAAATACAAAGTTTCTTAAAACGCTTTTAATGTGAGGACTCATTTTTTAAAATGGCAATAAATTTAAGATATATCATAAATGGTAGTTAGAAAAATTAATTAATATAGGTTTTATCTCTAAAAACACTTATAAATATTTTACAATATAGTAGCACTTATATTGTTGAGAACGGCCGTTTTGGGAAATGTGTCCACTCTACACACATACTCAACACCCAATTACATTAAAACTCACACATTTTCGACATCATAACTCCTAATACTCACCAAATACACCCCCACCCTAACCTACAAAAACCTTAAGTTACGGTCTGAGTTGACAATGGGACACATCTCCCAAAACGGCCGTCCTTAACAAATATAAGCAAGTGCTACTATAGGCAAGTTGTAAAATATTTACAAGTATTTTAGTGAAAACTAGAAGCTCACGTGAAGATGGAATCAACTAATAGATTTTATATTTAAATGCATTTACCTTAATTTTTTCATTATCTATTTCAACAGTTTTAATCATAAAATCAACACCAATTGTAGCTCCTTGACCAGGCGGAAAAAGACCCTGGAAGTGTAAAACAAAAATCAATAAAACTTTACTGAAATTATATTAATAAATAACAATAATAATTTTACAAAATATATTGTTACCTGCGTAAAACGACGTACTAAACAGGTTTTTCCAACACCAGCATTTCCAACTAAAACTACTTTAAACAGAAATTTGTAATCTTCCATTTTCATCAAGTAGCCACCTTTGACAAAAATATTTGTTTTATTAGATACAATTAATAGAGAATTTACAAAATGTTTTTAAAGAAATAAAAATTCGTAAAAGAACTAAAATCATTGCTATATCATTTAAAAAATAAAAACAAGATGCTGCTGACTGTTGATTAGCTTTTATATTATGACAAGTTAACATATAATTTTAAATAGTCAATAATTGTACATATTTGAATCAATTATTTTAAAAAAATAATCCTATCCTAAAAATTGTTATAAAACTTTTTTCTATTGGCGTTTTGGGTTTAATCTTAGGTAAAATGTTTAAGTGGTGAAAAAATGGGTATATTTCTTTGAAAAGATAAAAATCATGCACAATTTCAAAACACTATGCAACCCACTGAGGTAGAACAAACAAATTTGCTGCCATTAACATCCAAACAGAGAGAGTTATTTAAATTCTTTTCAATTTTGTTTAACTGTAACAGTTTTGCTTTTCCAATGCATGGTCTTAAAACGAACATACTGATAGTGGTTTTAAATTTTATATCTTTTTAATAACTGTATGAAGTTAATTGTAATTGGTTTGTTGAAAAATTAGGGCACAAAATTACAATATTGTAAACTCATTGACAAATTACAATCACTAGTTTTTGAGAACGTTTAAAAAAAATTAATCTTAGTACAAGAATAGTAATAGTTGTAACAACAATAATATAAATCAATTACTGGTAAACAATATGGTAGTGATATCGTTAAATTTATTAATCACTTAAATTTATATTAATTTTTTACAGAATGATAATTTACAGACACTTTTAAAAGATGAGGAGTATCCAAAACATAAGTTATCCTCATCAAGAAATAAACAGAAATTAAAAAAAATTCAATATATCATTTAATTGTCGTTACATAAAACTGCTTATTTTTCTATATAGTTTCCATTTAATTCCACATATTGGTTTTTGTATCTTAGCAAAGTTTTTTTTTAATTCCTGTGTCATGAAATTCTGTTACCAAATTCTTAAGCTACTTTTCAACTTCATGTTTCACTTTGCTGTCATCACCACAGAAGTACCACAAGAAGATGGTTTTTTAGTAGGACCATAGACCCACTAGAAGATAACATGCTCCCTTGTTTCGTAAGGCAAAATTTGAGGAAAAATAAATGGAGGTATGTTTCTGAAATTGAAATAAAGTACCTCAAACTACCTAAATTTCAGTAAAATATTTTATCCACCTGAGTTATTAGCATAAAGTAAACCCTTTCAACACTTTTTTCACCTTCCTCTCTAGTTAATTTAAGCATAAAGTTCATGAAAAAACAGAAAAAAAGAAATAAATATACAAAAACCTTTTATTCATATCACAAATAATTTTATTTATACACTTTTAACTCATTTATTCAAGTCTATTTACAGTCTCAGCTTCACTTTCCAATGAACCTTTTTCATCTTTGTCATCATCATCATCCTTATGAAACAACAGGTCACCTTCACTACCGTCCACTGTGTTATTTATTTCATACTTTTAAAAGATTTTACCACAGTTTCAAATTTTATTGAAAACCAAGAAATCTCCACCCAATTTACATATTTGGAACATGGAAGGCCTTTTTATTCTTTCCATAGGTTTTACATGGTCTGATGTTGCCATCCACGTTATCTAGTATTCTCACATTGCTGCTTTAAATGGTTTATTAATGGATGCTTTATTAAACTGTTTCCAATGGCCTGAAATTGGCTTGTAAGTTCTCCAGGAATAAAAGAAATATTGTGTAAATTTTTTTAGTCGCCTTCGTAAGATGAGACTGAATTTGATCACACACTAACAATCCGGCTTCTTAAATAGCCCTCGTGGACATTTAAAACACATTTATTCATCCATACTTTCATTCCATGTTCATCTACCTAGCATTTCTCATGATCATGAAATACTATTCCAGAAATAATGTTGTCTCCTTGCATTATTTTTTGTTTCAGTATTATCATAAGTGATAACTTTGTTTCATTAGCACAAGCCAAAATAACAGTATAGCGTGTTTTCTCATGCCAGTTGTTTTAAATATAATTGATTTTGCACCTCTTTTATCTACAGTTCTATTAGATGGTAAATTAACAGTGTTATTTCATCTATGTTACCTATTTTTCGAATAACAGAAATTTTGTTCTGCCGTTAATGACTAATTAATGGAACGATTATTTTCGTCTTGTATTCTACTAAACGTCTTTCAGCTAGTCTTGTCTGTGTATATTTACTGAGTCTTTGTCATTTCATAAATCTGTAACACCATGATGATTATCAATAAAATGATTAAAAGATAATGCCACGGGTTTATATCTAGCTAATTATCATTCTAGTTTATTTATAAATTCCATTATTTCTATGCACAAGTATCCATTTCTTGATTTCCTCTTCAGGAAGCATTACAGGCCATTTATCAACATACCAAAAAAAGAATGTTTTTTTTCTTATCTATCCAAGCGTTTATCATCAAATTTTCTCCATTTGCATAACAATTTTGATTGATGGAGGACCAAAATGTCTTTCAGCAGCATGATTTCCTTCCTCTTTTACATAACTTAAAACTTGTAGTTTATATTCAACACAAGTGTATATACAAATCTTTTTGTCTCACTAAGCTATGTACAAAAGCAGCTTGGTTACAACAGCAAATGGACCAAGTACCACTCTTTCAGGTCTGTGGTTAAAAATAAGAAATGTTAACTAACCAGACTGGTCTTGTAGACTTCAAATAATCTGATTCAAGGGACAAAATTATAACAGACTGAAGAAGGTTGAGTTGTCTGACAAGGTTGGATTAAATTAGGACAAAACTTGACAAAGGCTAGGTTTATTCAGATTTTTTTTTCACAGATGTTACTAAAAAATACATTCTAAACAAGTGGTTTTTGATGTCACAAGTCACAAATCAAATAGTTAAAAATTAATTCTAATTTACTATTACCACATCACTATTAAAGTCCTTTTAATGTTATCCTTTTTGATTTGTTTCATTGTTATGCAGTAGTACATTAGCTACATGCATGTAGCTACATCAAATAGAACTACAAAGTATCTAGTTAAGATGCATTTGATTATATGTAAAAAAAATAATTTCCTGTGCTACTGAGTATGTCTTGTATAACTGAATGAGTAGCCTCGTTTTACCAACATATGTACACCCATCTTGAGACATATGTGACTTAAGTTAAATGATACTTTTTTTGTAGCCAAATCATCTTTTTCATATGGTTTTCAGATATATTGTTTTACTGTTCTGTAATATAAAAAATGACTAATAACTAGTATGTCACTATGTATGTGTAAGTATGTATAAGCAAAACCTTTAAATTGAAATTTATATAAATTTATGAAATTGACTTATAGACTTGGTTTTGGTGAAATTTTGTAGGAAAACATACAAAGTTTTGTTCACCATATAGCTAAACAAGATCAATGTGATTTCAGTTGGTTATGTGACAAATATGACATCTGAAGTTGATTTCTTACTAAATTCGCTATAGTGTCTTCATTTTAGAGGAAGTAGACTAAAAAAAATATGTTCCATGAAGCAAGTGATGGTCTCTAAAAATCAATTTAACATTCACTCTCAAAACTTGCTACTAGCTAATCAATCAGTGTATTTGAATGTAAAAAACATGATAATCTAGGGACTTTTATGTCTTACCTAACACCCAGCTTCAATAAAGCATTTATGTCACTCATAAATTGTAGCCCTCCTAAAATTGTTAACAATATTATACTATTTATTAGGAATATACTGTGGTTGAATCTATTAATAAATACACAAACACCTCTTAACCACAAACTTTCTATATTTTACCATAAATATCAAGACCAGTATCAAAATTATGTTTCACAGTTCTGGCTAACTTCAATTGTTCAAACTAAATCTCATAGTTAGCATTCTCTGAGCTAGTGGGGCAGCTATCCTTTGAAGCAACTAATGCTAGCGCTTAAATTGGCATGGTTTATTACTAGCATCCTATATAAGTGTTATTTATCCTTAAGGCAGAAAAACATGTTTTCTTAAAAATAACACTCAAACCAAATTTGTAAGTTATATACATTTTAAAAAATAGTTTTTTTGCAGACTCTAAACGGGAATATAGAACATTGTGAAAAACATATACTGAAGTTGCCGATTTCAACTGGTTGTCGAGTTTAATGTTACTTTTAGTTAATTTATCTCTTTTATAACCAAACCCATCCAAACTGGACACTTTAAAGGTATATCATAAAATAGTTAAATTAAATAGTAGAATAAATAGTGCCCTGTTTATAAAGAGACATTAAGTCTATACAGTTTTATGTGTGAAGTACATTAAAGTTATATTTAAATTGTTCAAATTTCAACCACTAATTTGGGTTAGCAACGCTTAAAATAACATATTCTTATTTGGAACGTAATTTTGAATAACAAATATAAAAATGAAAACAATTTGGAGTAAGTCCAGTCTGGGTCAAGTATAGTCACATTTCTGAAGAATAAAGATAAAATAATAAACTTAAATCATGGAGTCAACAAATAAAAATAATACATTTTAGTGCGGACACATCAAAAATGAAAACATTTGTACATAATAAAAAAATAAATTACTATAAAACACAGTAATTTTATAAAATTCAGATTTCTCCTTCATTTCCCCAACTATATAATCAAACAATCTTTTTAATTTGGTATAACAAAAACTATTACATAGTTCTTTTAGTAGATGACAGACTTTTGAATTTAAAGTGTTTCAACGACTTTGATAAATTTTTTAATTAAAATATACATACAAACATCTGGAAGGTTAATTCAATTTTCAATTAAAAAATAATAATAGTTTAGTAACTTATTCAATAAATAATCTTTTTAGTTAGGAAACAAAATATTAAAAACATGTAAATAATGCGGGCTATAATATTTTTAACTGAATAATTTATAAATAACCTATATTTAAAATCAAACAGGTTAGTTAACAAAAGTAAGTATAATTTGTTCCATATTAAACAATATTGCAATTAATACTTTTATAAAACGTTATAAGAGGATGTGTACAATATATGTTGGGTAAGATATAGGAAACAGAAACATACCTCAACATTTAATAAAACCCATACTTTCACAACAAAATATGTATTATCCGAACCATAAAAAATTTGACAGCAGACGATTGAGTCATTGAATTCATTATTCACTGCCTTTTGTGGTTGGTTGTCTAAGGTCTTAAAACCTTTTCTCTATAATTTCAATGATATGTATTGAAGATAAAATGTGATCTCAAGATCAATTTTGTAATTTTAAACACAATATTTTATTTAAAGATTTCAATTAAAAAAAACTAAATGTAATTGAAAGCAATATATGTTTGCATTTGTAAAAACATATTTTGTTTGATATAAATATATATGCCAATTTATTATTATTACAATTCGATTCTGGTTAAAGTACGCTATTTTATTTATCTATTTTAAACAATCATTTAGTTTTTCTACAAAATATCAATTTTTTCTTCAGTAAATGCTTTTTCGAATTAACAAAAGAATTCTTAATAAATAAATAGATTAATATAAAGATATATGTATAATATATATATATATATATATATATATAAATTGTAATTTATAGCATATATATTACATATTGTACACATACACTATTATAATATAATATTATGTAATCTATATATATTTGTACACTATAGATTTACACGGAATCATGTACGTTATGTATTTTATTTTATATACCTTATTTTAAGGTATATTTCATATACCTTATTTTATTTTATTATAAGGTATAAAAAGATAATATATATATATATATTTATATAAATAAATGGGTATATTACTTGTTATATATATATATAATATAAATTATAATTTATGTTTATTAAGGTACTGTCATGAAAGTTTAATAAATGCTTAATAATTTACGTCAGCTCTTGATTCGCCTATCAACCTTTTACTATTTTTTACAAATAGGTAAATTAAAATTATTTTATTAATCAATAATATTATAATTATAAATAATTAATACATTATTATTATTATTATTATTACATTTATTATTTATAAACATAGAAAACATAATGTATAAATAAATAAGTATATATAATGAATTTTTGTGAATGATTGTAGACACTTTTAATTAAAGTATTTAATTGAACTAAACATGTTGAAATAGGACATTTTATTTTTATTGGTAATATTTACGTTAAAAAAAAGTTAAAACTACTTACAAATTGATTACTAACGATTGTGATTTAATATAAACAGACACTAATTGATAAAATTAGTAAGTGAAGAGATTTTTGTAAACTGAATCATTTTTCTGTTTTAATCTTATTGGCCATTCGTTGAGTTTAAAATCCCGCTCAGGAATTAACCAATAGTGTACTATAGCTCAAAATACCTCTAAGCTCTTTGTTATTTCCCGTTTTCAGTACATAGGAAAGGACTGGTGACGAAACGTTTTCTAATTCCTCTGTTAGAAAAAAAGAAATGGCTTCCATGTTCGTAGTGTAAAGTTTTATGTTCTTTAGTATGAAAGGTTTTAGTTTAGTTTTTGAATGCAGTTATTGCATTTCTATAGTGAGAAGAATATGTTGTGGTTAGGAACCTGAATTATTGGCGTTGTAATATCTATTGATTTGATTTGAAAGGTAAGCCACGTTACTAATATCTTTATGGTAAGGTAGAAATAGATTTATATTGGTGTTTATATAATTCCAAGAGCTTTTGGACAGTTTTATTTAAAATTTTGGTAATTATATTCCTTCGCGATAATAAAAATGCAATTTTATTTTTACAAAAAATATTGTTTAAAACTAGTTTTGTTTTTGCTGAAGAAGTAAAATCATCTGGAAAACATGTATTATAATCCTATATTACGGTTTAAACATTTGTAGTTCATTTTTCTTATACACTGGAACTTTTCAGCCGACCAAAGGGTTCGTTCCAGGAAAGGTTTCAAAATGTCAGAAGAAATTGCAGCAGACTATGTTTCTTCTTTGGCTGATCTTACAGTCAATAGCAAGCCTCACATCAATATGTTAACAATGCTAGCTGATGACAATGTGGAACATGCTGCAGCAATTGTCAAAGCTGTTGAGAAACATCTAGAAAAGGTTATATTAGATTCATATTTTTTTAAATAATAATACTCCTTTTGTTTAGTCCTAGAGAATGGTGTACAAATGGCTTGATAGTTTTATATTAAATTTAGTCTGCATTTTTTGGCAATTTGTTACAGCAAGTAAAATGTTAATCATCTATTCACCTAAATTGTAAATAGACAAAACTTCAAAGTTAGACTAAATAAGTTTAACATAAATGTAATTGAACTATATATCAGCTAAATTATAAACATCATTAACACAGCAGTTAGGTTGGTAACTATGTAATTACCAGTGATTAAACTATATATCAGCTAAATTATAAACATCATTACCACAGCAGTTGGGGGTAAATGTTTAGTTCGCTAAACCGGGCCTATATTTGCATGAGACATTCAAAAACATGTAAAAAGGCTGTTTTCATGGAAATTTTTTTTTTTTAGGCCTGGAAACATTATTTTTTTTAAAATTAAAGTTGGGTAAAATTTTCAGCGCGGATGTAGCAGTTGTAAAGCGGCTGCCTGCCTCGCGGAGGGATACATGACATCACGAAGCTCTGACGTCACGTAACTAGCACACCGTTTTGCGTTTTGGCATAATTTTTATTTTAATGAAAATAGCCTTTTTACATGTTTCGGAATGTTTCAAGCAAATATAGGCACGGTTTATAGAATGTTGCATACTAATATGTAGCTGTTTTAATAATTAAAACCTACCTTACTAAGCACTCTACCTACCTTTTACAATTATGAAACTCGCGCTCACATATAATTTGTTTTGCGATAGTAAGTCGCAAAATTACTCACAATAACGAAACAAACACTGACAATGCACTTACAAACACTATTCTTCGCAAAAAACAGAAAATATGCATCCAACAGTAAACACATATTTTCCCTTACACTTCCTCCAAAGAAATGACTTACCGTTACTTTGCTAGTGCAGCCAACCTTCCAAACAATAAAATATTACGTTCTGTTTTTGTGTTATACATATTGAATTTTAGATAAAAGCAGCAATAAAATATTACGTTCTGTTTTTGTGTTATACATATTGAATTTTAGATAAAAGCAAAAAACTGCCTTAAGAATTTAAAATTTAAGTACTGAAAGAAATGTATAATAATATTATTATTATTAATTCGTAATACACAACTGCCTCAAGAATTTAAAACTTTAATACTGAGCTTATTTTTATAATACAGAGGAACATTGTTACTCTTAACAAAATTTAATGATTTATAAAAAAAGTTAATTACTTCAATGTAATAATATAGCAGCTGGAAAGGAAATTAGACGGACTTGTATCTGTAATTCGTGTTACACAACTACCTTAAAAATTTTAAACCTAAATGCTGAGTATTTTTTAAATAATGCAGTGCAACAGGGTTACATTTAAGCACGGAACAAAATAAAATGATTTTTAAAAACAGTAAATAACTTCAATGTAATAATACTTCATACTGAAAATAAGTTGATTTATTAAAAGCACGATGTATTGATGCATAATAGCAGCTGGAAAAGAAATTATACGGACTTTCATTTGTAATTCGTGTTGCACAACTGCCTTTAAAATTTAAATACTTTTTTTTTTTTTAATATAACACAGTGAAACGCATATTATTTACTTTATTTTATTGTTACTTTGAAGCACGGAATAAAATAAATGATTTTAAAACAAAGACAATCACATCAATGTAATAATACTTTATTCCCTTAAAGGGTACTCGATCTGAACCAATACTTGCAATATAGCGGAAATTAATGTAGAAATCTCACGGATTATCATCTACAGGATCCGAGGAAGAAATTAATCAATTCCGTTCCTTATCAAAACCAACTAATGAATCGGTTCCGTATCGAAGCGAACTATTTAATGTATTGACCAATCAGAAAGCGCAACACAAATAATTCCCGCTTGTAACCGCTCACCTGTAATCCATCAGATCTGAAACTGTAGTTCCTCTACCAGAATAAATATACTAAATTTAAAGTTCGGATAGTCATAAACTATTGCTTAAGTCATTAATAACATTTTAATACTTAGAGAAGGAGATAGACTGCAATTATGTTGCTAAATATAGTAAAACTATTGTTTGAGAAGCAGAGTTGGTATAAAATACAATATTCACTTCCAAAAGATATTTTAAATTATGTTTACATCAGGTATGAGTTATAACAAAGACGTTAAATTTTAATAATCTGTTTCTTCTTTAGAATGTAAAATGACAAGCAAATACAAAACAAATCAACTTGATGCAGTCTATATTCTCATTATCTATATAAATATAAGTAGCAAACCCCTCTCTAAAATGAGTATTTGTTGTCAACACTTTGTAAATAGTTTTGTAGTATGCTCAAAGAAAATTGTCATTTTTTAGAAATATGTTTTGTCAATATCATTTTTTATGAATAATGTTTTGGCCTGATTAAAGCGAATTAACAGTAAAATTTGTTTGTTTCTGTCAAACATTTTTTAAAAATAATGTTTGACTTGAGGAAACAAATGAAACTATTTAAAAACATTCTCTGATCCCGATAAAAAGCAAAGAAGTTCCCCTTATGACAAAACAATCTTTATAAATATAAATAGTGCTGATGCGACAATCAGATTGAATCAATGCTACGTGATGTTTACAAATCTTTGGTGTTCAAGTATATCGATCTGTTACTTTGATTTTTTCTATATATCGAAGTTAGATTTTCACATTCATTTCCGATATATCGCAAGTATTGGTTCAGATCTAGTAACCTTTACGGAAATCAAGTATTGTTACATTGATGTGATTGTCTTTGTTTTAAAATCATTTATTTTATTCCGTGCTTCAAAGTAACAATAAAATAAAGTAAATAAAACACGTTTCACTGTGTTATATTAAAAAAAAAGTATTGCTTTTAATAAATTAACTTATTTTACAGTATGAACTATTATTACATTGAAGTTATTAACTGTTTTTATGAATCATCTTATTTTGTTCCGTGCTTTAAAGTAATCCTTTTGCACTGCATTATTTTAAAAAAATACTCACTAATTAATTTACAATTTTTAACATAGTCGTGTAATACGAATTACAGATACAAGTCCGTCTAATTTCCTTTCCAGCTGCTATATTATTACACTGAAGTAATTAACTTTTTTTATAAATCATTAAATTTTGTTAAGAGTAACAATGTTCCTCTGTATTATAAAAATAAGCTCAGTATTAAAGTTTTAAATTCTTGGGGCAGTTGTGTATTACGAATTAATAATAATAATATTATTATACATTTCTTTCGGTACTTAAATTTTAAATTCTTAAGGCAGTTTTTTGCTTTTATCTAAAATTCAATATGTATAACACAAAAACAGAACGTAATATTTTATTGTTGCTTTTATCTAAAATTCAATATGTATAACACAAAAACAGAACGTAATATTTTATTGTTTGGAAGGTTGGCTGCACTAGCAAAGTAGCGGTAAGTCAATTCTTTGGAGGGAGTGTAAGGAAAAATATGTGTTTACTGTTGGATGCAATATTTTCTGTTTTTTGCGAAGAATTGTGTTTGTAAGTGCATTGTCAGTGTTTGTTTCGTTATTGTGAGTAATTTTGCGACTTACTATCGCAAAACAAATGATATGTGAGCACGAGTTTCATAACTGTAAAAGGTAGGTAGAGTGCTTAGTAAGGTAGGTTTTAATTACTAAAACAGCCTACATATTAGTATGCAACGTTTTATAAACCTTGCCTATATTTGCTTGAAACATTCCGAAACATGTAAAAAGGCTATTTTCATTAAAATAAAAATTATGCCAAAACGCAAAACGGTGTGCTAGTTACGTGACGTCATGTATCCCTCCGCGAGGCAGGCAGCCGCTTTACAACTGCTACATCCGCGCTGAAAATTTTACCCAACTTTAATTAAAGAAAAAATAATGTTTCCAGGCCTAAAAAAAAAAAAATTCTATGAAAACAGCCTTTTAACATGTTTTTGAATGTCTCATGCAAATATAGGCCCGGTTTAGGGAACTAAACAATAACCCAGTTGGGTAGATAACTAATTATCACATGAGAATTATAAAATTTAAATATTTGGTTTTTTATAATTTACCTAAAAAAATGGTAAATATTGAGAGTTATTGCCAATGTTTTTAGGTTATTATGTATAACTGCGGCCACCTACAATATTTTGGAAAATTGTTCAAAACCATCAAATAGGACGATATCTACAAGAATTTTTTTTTATTAACCTAGGAAAGTTAGTTTGGTAATTATATAGACGTACGACTACTGCTATTTTCGTGATTCTTTTACTTTTCTTATGTATTTTTATGTCCTAGACACGAATCCAACATTATGTTTTGTCGCTGGTGCTTTTTTTAAAAATATACTTGAACATAACCTAAACTAACTTTTATTGATGTACGATTACCAATATTTTCGTGATTTTTTGTTTACTTATGTATTTTTACGTCCTAGACACGAATCTAACATTATTTTCTGTCTTCTACGTCGTACTGTCATTATTATTTTATTATAAAACGTCTAGATTTGGTTATAATTTTATACAACATTAAAATATACCTACAAAGTATCCAGTCAGGATAGATTTGGTTATAATTTTATTCAATTTTACTATTTACCTATATCGAAATATACCTACGAAGTATTCAGTTAGGATAGATTTGGTTATAATTTTATACAACATTACTACATACCGACATTAATATATACCTATGAAGTATCCAGTCAGGATAGATTTGGTTGTAATTTTCTGCATCGGCAATAAGTCTAAATATTTACCAAAATTACAACCAAATCTATCCTGACTGAATACACTGTAGGTATACTTTAATACAGGTAGATAGTAATGTTGAATAAAATTATTACCAAATCTATTCTGACTGGATACTTCGTAGGTATATAGTAATGTATAAAATTACAAATCTTGACGTAGTGCAGTGTGATGTAGCTACTGCGCGCCCGGTTCATGCTAAAGGCTTACATATCATTACAACCTAACATTTAAAATCTGAAAAAAAGTAACTTTATGTATTTTTTGCGGAAAAAGAGTTGATAATTGTGTTAATCTACAACAACGAATAGTGACGGCAAAAGGATAGCTGTAGGACGCGGCCCTATTCCTTCAGTACACAACCAATGTTTTATTATATCTCCGACGCTTCCTTGAAGAATTATACTTTTGTGATAATCTTATTTTATAATAAAATAATAATTTTACTACACATTAAAACAAGTAATTTAAAAACAAAAAATAGATATAAATATATTTATAAAGTCTCCAGTTAGGATAGATTTGGTTTTAAATTTATATATTACTATATATCTATTCCTATATTGAAATATACTTAGAACGTGTCCAGTCAGGTTAGATTTGGTTTTAATTTTATACATTACCTAAATGGTTACATGTATACAATTAGAACCAAATCTATCCTGACTGGATACTTCATAGGTATATTTCAATATAGATACATAAAATTCACCTGCCCTGGCAATAACAAAAATAATAGTTATCAATATAGCTTCAAGACATGTTTTTGTTACATAAGTTTAGATTGCTAAAACACCAACTACAGTTGTGACGCCACAAAACATTTGTAGCATTCATAACCTATGGCCTCTGCACAAAATTTTTTACCCTATTCTAAGTTGAAAAGAAAGTAATTTCTCAGGGGGAAAATGAAAAATTCTTATAGATATCGTCTTATTTGGTGGTTTTGAACAATTTTCCAAAATATCGTAGGAGGCTGTCCTTATGCATCTGTACAGTTTTTTAAAATTGTTTAAAATTAGTTTTTAAATAAATTAATCGTTTTTACGTGTTGAACATGAATATCAACTTTATTTTCCATGGAAAACTTGACTTATTAATAAACAAAAGAATCTTTTTGTATCAAATGGTAAATAAGGCTTTAAAGATTGTAAAAATAATTAATATGTTTATTGTTAAACCAAACAAATTAGAATGAGGGAACCGAGTGAGTTACCCAACCTTGTGTATAACTGTGTTACTTCTTCAAAGTGTGAGGCAGGGGGTTGATATACATTGTAAACAAGGAAAAGTATTTTTAAGTGTTGCAAATCTGAAATAGAGTGTTATTAATTCTTATGTAAACAAACGTTTTAGACATTGTTTTGCGGTGTAATATCTTTTGCCAGGGGATGTCACATGATCTCTGATTTTACAGTATGTGTAGCTTTGTTTGGTTACATGATGTATAAAATTACAACCAAAATTACGAGTATCCTAACTGAATACTTCGTGGGTATGTTTTAATATAGGTAGATAGTAAAGTTTATAAAGTAGTGCTATGTCCTACACTCCCTATAGGTGTGAGGTCAGTATTTTTCAATGCTGTGCAATGGATTGAACAGTGTACTGACCTAGTGTGAAACTCGTCTGCTGAAAAATATGATTAATAAGTGTCTTTTTTTGGTCAAGCGATACTAAAAGTAGTAATTTATAAAAGTCTTGATCAATAACGTTGCTACTTGTTCCAAATATCCATTTATAATTAACATAAAATTTTAAATGGAAAGTAACATCTGCTATGATGGGGTACAGATATGCAAGGTAGGCATATGTTCAAATTTAAAAATATGGTTTATCAAAAAAAGTGTGTAAAAGGTTAGACTCTACATAAAAGTTGTTATGAACACTGATATGAAAAATAAAAGTACTAAATTATATTTAAAACCGAATTGATCAAAAACGTATTTCATCAATGGCAAACCAATCTCTATGATATGTGGTATGTTGGAAAGCATCCAGAATAATAAGACTGAAGTTATTGGTACTGGAAATGGTTGTAGATATTTGTTTGTTATTGCGAGTAAATGGGATTGGGATATGTTTCAATCCAGAATTATTATTGACCCACACCGGTCTAAATCACTTCGTAATAGTTTTATTCACAATTTCCATCAAAATAATTTGATTTTATAATTTTTTACATCAAAATTATTGTCACTAACATGTACAAGAGCTATAACTCACAAAAAAGGAAAAGAAAACAAAACAAACCTGCTTGATTTAATCTCTCTGCAGTGTAAACATTTGGTATCTGGACTTCACTTCCAACTTACAATGATCAACTATTATATACAAATTCATGCAATTTTGATATGCCGTGTGGTTTCTTTAAGACAATTCATCACCTCTTATATTATGATTTAAGCTGTCTGTGTAAATTGTTTTGGCTTACAAGTGAGTAATGACTTTATGGCATGGATTGTTATATTGCCTAGATAAAAAAAGGTACAGGAGTTTTATTATTTTTTTTTGCAGGAAATTCTAGAAATATACGGGAGCTTACAAATTATATTTAAGTGGCCGTCGTGTTATATAGCTATCTGTAAATGTTCTGCAGAATAGTCCTCTGTTTTATATAGAAACCTTTGATGTATAAAGTTGTATATGTGTTTATAAAGTAAAGTAATTTTGTTAACTTCTTTTAAATTTGGGGTATTAGCGACATTTTATTTTCTTGTGTTCTTTAGGTCAGTTTACACGATCAGATTACTGGGCATGCCATAGCAAGGTACATTTACGCTCATTAATAAATACAAAATATATTTAATCATATGTATTAGGGACAAAATTTCTATTTCAGAACTTCACTGATCATAAAAATGTAAAATTGTGTTTTTGGTCTTTATATTTGATTAGATTTATAAACTTGTATATATTATATATAATTTTGAACTAGTAAAGCTGGCTGAGAAAGTAGTTGTTTAATAACTAATCGAGATGAAAATTATTTCAAGTTATTATATACACTGTAACATTTATAGAATGGGCTATATAATCTTGTTTAAGAATTGGAAGAATAGATTAGAAATAACTCACACAAAATGTGAAATTGGAGAAATTCATTAAGAGATTGGTTAGATTAAATTAAAACTAATTTAAAGGTGAAAGCCTAAGAAAAGGTTTTAACATATAAAAAAGATTCTGAACTGGAAAGAATGCATTAGGAAATTTGTTGGATCAAATAACCTAACAAATAAAATTAGAAGAAGATAATCTAATAATAATAAAATTTAAAAAAATTGTAATCTTTGTTAACATAGGGCATAAGTAATTACTAGAAAGAGAAGGTAAAACACAATTGTAAACAATGAAGTGAGATAGGGGTTAGGTTTGCATTAAACCATGCCAAACACACACATTTCGGAATTATTACAAAAGAAAAAAACAAAGACACTGCACACACAAATAATAGTAATTAAATAAACACTGGAAGGTTTGTTGAGGATGGAATAGGTGAAGCAGTGTGTTAACCAAATTAAAACGGTTGAAAACAATTTCGTTAGTTGATCAAATTTAATCCAAGAAAGTAAGTCAGTGTTACAGTTGATTCTATTGAGAGAAAAAAAAACTTCATTACATGAAAGCAAAGGTTTATGGGTAATTAACATGGAATTTGGGAAGGAGTCGGTGCCATGTTTTAAAAAATTAAAAGGACGTGTTAGTCTGGCTTGGGCAGCCGAACGAAGCAAAGCCATTCTTAGAAGCCAAAATCCCGTTAGGAGCATATCATCAAAATTATATGAATTTGTGAAGAAACGTGGCCAAAATAAAACGAAAATAAGTGAATTTAAAACCTATAATACAGTTTATTATAATTAAAGTAACCAATAAGAATTTAATTGTGTGTGAAACATAAAATTTAAAGAGAACTGAATCCTATATGAACAACCAGCAAAACTCCGAAAATCGATAAGTATATAGCGCTATAAAAATAAACCTTTAGTGAACTTTTACAGTTATAAAACGAAAATTGTAAGAAAATCTAAAATTGTAAATTATTAGAATATCTTGAAATAATATAATAGTTTAGTAGTAAGAAAGCTAATCCAGTTCAAACAGGTTAGGGACCTTTTTCTTATTCAAAATTTAAGATTTTACATCAGGAAACTAATTATTAAAACTAAAAAATTGATTTTATTTATTAAAATTTATTTAATTAACCAAAGAGTTAGAAGATATAGCTCATGCATAAAACCCCAAGATAATAAGAGATCTTAGCAAATAGCCTAGGTTATAAAATCTTGTAACTAAAATATTAAGAATTGAGTTTATTATATTTTGTTAAAACTTGTTAAGTTTTTTTGTTCTGTTTATTGTTTAAATTAAAAAATTGTTAAAATTAAAAGAATTTAAATTATTCCTGAGTTTTTGTTTTAAAATTTAATAGAAATTAAATTATTTATTCATTCAATAATCAATCATAATTCTCTTTTAAGAAAAATAATATAACAGTAGTACCTTTCTAATTCGTCATGTTCAGGATCGATGGGGTGCCGAGTCCAAAAAAAAGGTGTTTACGGAAGTAGTGAAATTAATGTGTAATTAAGGGTAAACATAGTCCCCATAAATATGTAAACAGGTATGTGGTGTAATTAATCTTGTACACTCATGATTTTTGTTGGCCAGAAATCTCAATAACACCATTATGCAATACAATAAAAACATTAGTAGCTGGCAGTATAGTTTCTAATAACAAATACAGTACGTTACTCTAATTTCACAAAAAAAGTATTAGTACTATGTAAGAGCATTAACACAGCAAGAAAAAAAATTAGGTTTATGAAATCTATTTACTTTTTAGTTTTCAAATAATTCTGACATTTAATTTTGTACTAAAGAATTCTTTCCTTTTTGTGTTGCAAGCTACCGAATTTGTCTTGATTCTATAATTTTGTCAGTTTTGCTTCTTTTTGTCGCTCATATGAATCACCCAATGTATTTCGTTTACTTTCCTATAAGTCACTTCATTTTCTGGGCAATGTTCACACCATCCCCAGTTTCTTCAATAAATACATCCTATCTTAAACATTAGCGATGATTTCTTTCTGTTAAATTTTCATACCCAACATCATTAGTATCTTCTCTCGTCCATTCTATTAGATTTTTGTCAGTTGTTGCTTCTGTCATGTATATCTTCTCTCGTCCATTTCGTCCATTCTATTAGATTTTTGTCAGCTGTTGCTTCTGTCATGTATATTTTGACATACTCCTTTTAACTCTGAAATGAAATTTGTGCTATTTAAATCACCAACAATTAACTTTTTTTGTCAATTTTCTGTCCATATGGCCACAGCTTATTCCAACTCGACATAAGCATTCTATGTAAAATGTTATTCCATGCATGTGAGACATTAAATATAGCATCTTTAATCATATATTTCTTCCAAAATTTTGTACTTGCATTGCTATTGGAGAGTACTATATTTTGTAAAAATTTTTACTATAATGTTGCTTTAGACTTTCAATAACACATTGATCAATTGGCTGAATCAAACAAGAGGTGTTTGGTGAAAGAAATGTAGCTATTATGCCCTCAGCTGTTTCAAGGTCAGTTGCATGAGCTGGAGTATTATCCATTATCAATGTCTTTTCTGGTAAATTTCTGCTTTTAAGATGAGGGACAAAACATTCATGAAACTATGTATGGATAATATCCCGGGCCATTCACACACTTCTTTGAGAAAAATAGTTTTTCTGGTAACAGGTCTGCACATTTTAAATGCCCATGGCTTCTTAGACTTGCCATTGACAGCCAGTGGTAATTCATGACTTCCACTGGCATTCACGCACACTAAAATGGTAATTCATTCCTTCCATACTTTAAACCCAGGAGCACAACTTTCAGATGAAGATGCAAAGGTTTTTTCAAGGTAAAGCTTTATAATTTAACCCAGTTTCATCACAGTTGGATACTGATTTTGAGTTAAATTTCGTTGTTCAAATTTATCAATAAATTGCTTTTGAATAATGTACAAACACTTCACTGTCTGCTCTTAATTTTTCACCTTGAACGACAAGCTGGCAAACCTATGTCTTGCTTGGAATTTGTCCAGCCACCCTTGACTAGCCTTACTATTGTCAACACCGAATTCCAAATTCATTTGAAGAACTTGCCGAATTAAAATTGGGCCGCTTAATGTTATACCTTGATTCCATTGTTGTGAGAACCAGATAAACCTTCATCAAGTTGAACATGAATATGTGGTTTTTTTTTCGTATGTTGACATCTCAACTGGAAACGTCCATTTTTACCACAAACTCTTCAATTTTATTGCTATTTTTCTTGATGTCATTTACGGTCGTTCTAAGAATTCCAAATCCTAATGATGGCTCAACGGCACTAACCATTGTAGAATCCCATACTTATCAAGACATTTAAAGTTTTATAATTAACACATTTAGAAATATCCTCTTTATAACCACTGTTGGAAAATATAAAATGAAGGGAAACAAAAACGGAACTGTAGAATACAATTTGTATAAACTACAGTGTAACTTATAATGCAACACAATGCTGTCTGCTGTACTACGCCAGTCAGCTACTGAAGACTTCTACATATTTCCGCATATATGTGTGAGAACAAAGAATGTTTTGAGAGATTTCTCAGTAATCAAATGACTTGTTTAGCATCTGTGTAGCATTGTTTAGCCTTATCTGATGACGGCCTATAGTATGTGACAGTGCAGACGATGTTTGTTATTACTGTGACGAATTAGAGAGGTTCTACTGTATATTTATATAAATAATAATAATTTCAAATATATTTTTTTCATTACTAAACAACTACTATCCTAACCAGCTTCTTTATGAAAGGTAATGTTTGTACTGTTGCATTTATGAATTTGTATGGCTGCTTTTATACATATTGGCATATAGTAGTTATAATTGCGAAAAAAACCTGACGTGCTTAATGATGTGAGCCGGAAATATTCTCAGTGGGAAAGGAGTTTATGTATGGGAGTATTTCCAGGGAACTTCCTAAAGGCTTTAAGTTCCCAAAACAAGGGAATTTATGGAATAAACTCTTTTAAATGGTTTTTATTTTGTCTTAAAACTGTTTTGGGACCTTAATTGGTTCTAAATGATCAATAAAGCAAAATAATCAAAAATTTTGTGATATACTATGGCAAAAACTTTTATTTTAATTGTAATAAAAATTTTGAGAGCGGACTTGGTTGAATATGAGACGGAGACCCAAAATCAATTTCATTATAAGCTCAAAAAACCTGATGATATAAGTTTTGAAGAATACTCAAGTTAAGTAGCTAATTTATTAATCAAAATTATCATTAAAATGAATTTTTTTTATTGTTGAATTGAAATGTTTCGAAGTATTTATGTTTTTCCTAATAGTGAAGAAGTCAAATCTAATTTAAATAATCAAAATTATTAAAAATGTATATATTTTGGATTTAAGGTTTAATTTAACAAGTTAAAATGACCTATTAGTAATTTGGGAGCTTTTTTTGCACTATTTTTTAACAAATGTACAAGAATTTGTAACAGGTTTAAAAATTTGATAATTTTCTTTGATACTAGAAAACATGATAATGATCCACCAAGCAATCATAAAGTATTCAACAACATTTAAAGATGGAACACAGCCAGTTTACTGTTTATATAAACAACAAGTATCAACATTTTAAAATTTATGTGAAGGTCTTAACTCTTGAATATTTTTTATTTTTGAACATAACTCTTTATAAATTGATTTATATGTTCACATTAATAGATTAGTTTTAACGGATTGCTAGTTTTTAAGGGGGATAGTTTTGAGATAGGAGAACCAATGCGTTTAAGAAAAAATCATAAGTTCCCATAAATTCCTGGAAATTTATGAATTTTGGAAATATTCCCCCGCAATATTCCTTGGGAATTTCCCCCCAAGTATAAATTCCCGGGAATTTTACATCATTAGACATGCTCTTGTCTTTCTACTTGTAAAAATAATAGACCAGTTGGTATATTAAACTTGACTTGGTCTTTGGCATAAGAAGTTAATAACAAGTATTTCATTAAAGTTGAGAAATGTTTTTAAATATAACTTGCTATGTTTTTACACATACAATACTAAGGCTAAAACTCAACTTATCTCAATCTTATTATTATGGGAAATTTCCTTTCAAAGTGAATTTTACCAGACGTTACATACATGAACACAGCAGTGTCTAGTTAAGAAAATTTTGATAAATTCAAATTGTCAAGCTTATAATCAAGTATTGGGTCATTCCATGTCAAATCAACACACTTTTAAGAGATTTTTTCCATCACCATCTCAGATTATGAAAAAATTTGGAATATAGGTTACCTTCATGAAGAATAAAAAAAATACCAATTTTCAGCTTAATATCTCAAACGGTTTCCGAAATACAGCCATGTAAAGTTTTCAAAAAACTCTCAAAATGTCGCTGCGGGAAAACGTTTAAATGGCCATAACTCCTCTCCTAATAAAGTAAGAATCGTGGGAAAGGTGTCATTTTTTAGCTCTTTTTATGCCCTTTTTAATAATATATAACACATATAGGTTGTGAGAAAAAAAAAATTTTAAAAATCAAAAATAAATTTTTAAATTTAAATATTTTTGAAAACACATTTTTAAACATTTTCAAAAAAATATATATAATAGGTCTTATTATCACTAATTTGTATACTAAGTTTAGTTATGGGATTGCAATGGGTTCATAGTCAAAATAATGTTTTATTAGTGGTGGTTTTTACAATATCAAAATATTTTATAAAATTTGTTTTATAAAATATTTTATAAAAATAACTAAAAATGGAAAATATAAAAACAGTAATAGTTCTCCAGGAGGAGAACTAGTTAGACAAATTCTTGAAAAATCATTCGAAGAAAACCTAATTGAAAAAGTGACATTCAGACAATGGATATCAGTTGACCGATGTTCTTTAGAGACTTTGGAGAAACCATCAGATGAATTCATTGACATGTTTTGCAGCAAGTTGTAGGTTTTAATTAGACATGACTTTGTTGCAAAACAACAAACTTCATACCTGAACAAGGTAAAGGAAAACTTGAATGAATCTGAATTTGCTGTAACACTAGATTTTGCAGAAAACTATAGCATGGTTGTGCAAAACGAAGCCCAAAGTTATCACTGGGTTAGTAACCAGGCTACAGTTCATCCGTTTGTAATATATTACAGAGAAGGTGTTAAACTCAAACATTTAAACTATGTAATAATTTCAGAATGTCTTGAACACAACACAGTAGCCGTGTACAGTTTTCAAAAGAAGCTTGTTCATTTTTTGACCATGAAGTTTGGAGAAGTTCCGCAAAAGATCATATATTTTTCTGATGGGTGTGCAGCCCAATATAAGAACAAGAAGAATTTTATAAATCTTTGTAACCATATTGACGACTTTGGCATCGAGGCTGAGTGGCATTTTTTTGCCACTGCCCACGGTAAGGGACCAAGTGATGGACTTGGTGGCACGGTCAAAAGATTAGCTGCAAAAGCTAGTTTACAAAGACCGTTTCAAAACCAAATCTTGACTCCATGTGAATTTTACGAATGGTCAGTTGAAAATATTCATGGGATTAGTTTTGATTATGGAACGCAAAAAGATTATGTCTCAGCAGAAATTTTTTTGAAAGATCGGTTTAGTGAAGCACTCACAATAAAGGGGAGTCAACAATACCACACCTTTATGGCTGTTGCCTCAATCCGAAATAAGTTAACTGTGAAAATATTTTCCGAATCAACAACTTCTTCTGAAGTAACAGTATCAAGGTCAACAGACAAAATTACTTTTGCAGACTGTAATGGTTACATAAGTATCGTCTATGACTCTAACTGGTGGCTTGCTTATATAATGGACAAAAACGAAGACGAAGATGAATTAAAAGTTACCTTCCTTCATCCCAAAGGACCTTCTCCGTCATTTAGCTACCCAAGAATACCAGATGTATTATGGCTACCATTCACAGATGTGTTATGTACTGTGAATCCAATAACTCCAACAGGAAGAATTTACGTCCTATCCGAAGATGAAATTTTAACAACCAATGAAATGTTATCACAATACCTCCAACACATGTAGACCTTATGTTAAGTTTCACTGTGTTTGAAATATATGCAATGGTAATGGTTGGATTTCATTAATTATAATTATAAAAAGTTTTTATATACAAATATACGTAAAACTAGTTAAAGCCAGGTTCGGTTTAAAATTATTTTGACTATGAACCCATTGTAATCCCATAACTAAACTTGGTATACAAATTAGTGATAATAAGGCCTATTATACATATTTTTTTGAAAATTTTAAAAAATGTGTTTTCAAAAATATTTAAATCCAAAAATTTATTTTTGATTTTTAAAATATTTTTTTTCTCACAACCTATATGTGTTATATATCATTAAAAAGGGCATAAAAAGAGCTAAAAAATGACACCTTTCCCATGATTCTTACTTTATTAGGAGAGGAGTTATGACCATTTAAACGTTTTCCCGCAGCGACATTTTGACCGTTTTTTGAAAACTTTACATGGCCGTATTTCGGAAACCGTTATAGATAAAAATTTGAAATTTAGTATTTTTTTTAGTCTCAACCCCTCCCTTTGGGTGTACCAAATTTCATTAATATATGAAAGGGTGTGGTAAAATAGGTGTGTTGATTTGACACGGAATGACCCTATTCAAATAGAGTTGGTATTTTGCTGAACTAAACCGTTTTCAGTGATATTAAAAGGCTTGTAAAATATTTTTAGTGAAAATTAATCCATAATTTTATTATTTTCCATGTTCTAATTGCATTAAGGTAAAATAACTTTATTGTGTAGGTTTTTAGAATATATGTAGTACACTATCACAAACAGACCACATATTTTGAGTCTCAACAACCATTTTCAATGATAGTCACAGTTGAAAAATATCTGATATATTTGTAGTACTTAATAGCTCTAAAAAAATCATAAGATTATTTCATTTTAATGTGATTGATACTTCAGCAAATAAAAAAGTTATAAAGTAATTATTGTATTATATAATTGTTTAGGAATTTCATAATATTACTTTATATACATAACATCAATATCTTACATTTACAGTTTCAAAATAGTTATGCTTATGTAAAAATAATAATTCAACTGTCGAAAAAGTAAACAAATAACTTACTGTAACTAATTAGTCATTGAACTTTCAATAAATTCTTAACTCGCTTGTGTTTCATTTATTATTAATTTTTTCTTTCAAAAGCATTTAAATTTTGAAATGTTGTTTAAGGTAGAAATGAACTAAAGAAACTCATTTTTATAGATGAAAATGATTTCTCCCTATTTAAAAGCAGCACTTCTCTGTTTTTTTAAAAATAAATTTTAGTTAGGCTGATTAGATTTTTATAGTTTAGAGCATGGGTTCCCAAACTGGGGGGCGTGAAGGCAAGTCAGAGAGGCGTGATACCAGTTGGAAAATAACAAGATAATTAAATTCGTTTAATAAAATAGAAACAAATTTGATGTTGCTAATGACTTAGATCTGCCCTTACTAAAATAAAACTTTAAATAGGCTTGCTAGTGTACAAAATGCTAATTAGGCTCAAGCATCTCACTAACAGATTTTTCTCTTATCAGTTTAAATTTAAATTGCAAATTAAAACTTGAAATTTTATATCATGTTTCTTGTGAAAGTATGTATAAATAAAGAGTTTTTAATTTATGTAATATTTGAACGTTTTTCATATGCTCATACCATTTATTCATAGTGTAAAGTAGAAGAAGCGTGGGAGGATTTTATCTCAAGAGGAGGGGGCGTGGACTCAAAAAGTTTGGGAACACCTGGTTTAGAGAAATAAATTAAGTTTAAGAGTTATAAAAACAAAATTATTAAAACAAGAATACTAACAAAAAAAAAAAAACAATCTCAGCTTTATGATAAAGTTGAAAGGAAGTAAAACAAAAAAAATCACTGGCCTATTTGGATTTTAATTAAACTTTAATATTGCTAAAAGTAATGTATGTATGTATATATATATAAAACAACATAAATTATTGAAATACAAGAATATTATTTATTTATATTCAAAGCTTTTCGTTGGCAAACCGTACCAACATCATCAGGAATGAATAATACAATAATGCAAGATTTATATATATATGTGTGTGTATATATATATATATATAATATATATATATATATATATATATATATATTTTTTTTTTTTTTTTGGACTAGGAGACTGACAGACTTACCTTGGTAAGAGTCCACACTGTAGTCTCGAAATAGAAACACATAAAAGCACTTAAACAATGATATATTTCAACCACACAGTGGTCTTTGTCAATTGAAGAGAAAACACAAAAAGAAATATGAGAGAATGAAATAAAATAAATATAAGTTGTAATCACAGATTGTGTAGAGTAGAAATCAGATGTCACAGATGCACAGATTAAAGAGATATATATATATATATATATATATATATATATATATATATATATATATATATTGTTATATATATATATATATATATATATATATATATATATATATATTATATATAAACTATAATCACTCATATGCTCATGGAAACAATATATATATATATATATATATCTTTAATCTGTGCATCTGTGACATCTGATTTCTACTCTACACAATCTGTGATTACAACTTATATTTATTTTATTTCATTGTCTCATATTTCTTTTTGTGTTTTCTCTTCGATTGACAAAGACCACTGTGTGGTTGAAATATATCATTGTTTAAGTGCTTTTATGTGTTTCTATTTCAAGACTACAGTGTGGACTCTTACCAAGGTAAGTCTGTCAGTCTCCTAGTCCAAAAAATCTAAATAATCTTTACCAACCAAAACTAACCTAAATATATATATATATATATATATATATATATATATATATATATATATATATATATATATATATATATATATATAGACACACACACACACACACACAGTCGAACCTCCAGATAACGAAATCCTCTATATAACGAATTTTTATCTTGTCCCATGACATTTTAGAAGTTATACTGCTTATTTACCTCTATGTAACGAATTTCGGACCTCTCATTAACGAATTTTTTTTTATTTCAACCGAAGAAATGTAGTGTTGTATAGGCAGCTCACAATGGCATTTCCAGGAAATTGTTTATTTTCAGCAGGAGGGTCAACAAAACCAAGAATGATAGGCGAAACACATGTAGGCGAAACACAATTGACTGCACGTTATAGTTCGGTTCAGTTAACACTTTCAGCATGGCTAGCGTTCCGGCACACTGGGTTTCCTTACAGATGCGCTTCCAGCTTATTTCCATAGATACGGCGAGCAAACCGGCACGCTCACTCCCAAGCTAATTGAAGCTTCTCTAGTGTCGATATCTATATAAAGGTTTGATTTTTACGCCAGTGCTTTAAAAGAGTTTGGATAACATTGTGCCTGAGTTGTTTTTAAATCCGACCACCCCAAGTTAACTTTTGATGCTTCAACTGAAACAATGATTCAGGTAGTTTTATGAACAGATTTAATTTGGTTTAACTTTTATATGTTAATGTTTTTTTTTGGTTTGAACCATTTAACGCGGCAGAATTTCCGGTAAAAACAACGATCATAAAAATTAACCAAGTTTTTTGAACTAACGCAAGAATAAACGATAACTGTCTTGTTAGAGTTAATAAACCAACTGGAGGTGGGAACAGACTATTGTAAATATGAGTCATTGACAAAATGCTTGGACGCCCGAAAACCAATTGTGTCAACATAGTAAACCAATGTCAGCTTATCTAGGCTATAAATAGTCTCGGACTTGACATATGTATTATCTTTGTCTCCGTTTACATTACGATCTCCAAAACACTTGGCACAAAAAGAAACAAACATTCTGAGTGAAACGTTGCTAATTTTAGTATGTAATATATTTTAGTAGTAGGGTCTTTAGTTTTGTAAATAAATTTTCTTTTTTCTCTGTATTTTTTATTGTGTTTTCTTATTTGTCATACAGTAATTTATCATTTGTATTATTTCTTTTTTTAAATTGTGACCCGATAAATAAAACAATATTTTAGAGTCTAATACACTGTTCTGATGACACCAATAAAAATGTATATGTTGGAATAAAATTATTGAGATGAAAACAACGGGGTCGATAATTAGATGCTACGACAGGCTATGCAATCCGCATGCCGTTTCACTGCCGTCAGAGCTGGAAGTTAAAGAAAAACCGGCAGTAGTTTGATGAGATCACCAATATTGCCGCCATGTTGAAAGTGTTAATAAATGTAATACGGTTAATAAATAATACAGTTACTAAATTACGGCCTACTGAATTTGCTTCGATTAAATTCCACTATGTTCAAGTCATGCTTCCTGAAAATGAATTGGTGAGTGTACTTATTTACCAGTAAGTTTTCATAAGCATTAGATAACTTATCAAAATAGCGTATACAGAGTAGACCCTATGAAAAATATTGAATGTGGATATCTAATACAATGAAGAAACATCAATAAAACCTTTTTAACAACTTGAATTTCAAATAAATTGAGACTATATAAAGCATTATCCTATATTAACATTGGCCTATTACACTAACTACGCTCACGATATTATACTGTATCCCTTTTATTACCTTTTTAATTTTGAATACAAATATTTCGAATACTAGAGTAGTTATAATAATATTCAAGACTAAGAGATCAGATAAATGAAGTTTTATACTTTCAAAACAAATGTATTTATCTTTTTCTAAAAAAGTGAAAGGTTCTCTAAAAACATTCTAAAAACTGAATACTAATGACTTATTTGGCACCAACAATTTTAAAAAGAATCCAGCTTAAGAGTAGTTTGTATAATACCTGAATCGTAAAAATTTGATGTCTTATTGTGCTGTGCCCAGATTTCAATGAACCATTAAAGAAACACTTAACTATAAACTTTCAGGCAACTTGTGTTTTAAACTTACTTTTTGAATTCTGTATGAATTTGTATAAAAATCGAGTACTTCATATTAAATGGACACCATCCATTCCACTAAAAACAACAGAAATTTTTAGCAAGTACAGAAAGTTATAAAAAACTAAGAATTATTTTCCAATCACCACAAACTGTCAAAACTGAGCAATATCGCTGAGGAGCACAACAAAAGCATTGTTGACAGCTGCTGATAACATGTATTTCGTCAGATATAAATATACTTGGTGACCTGCTGATCCACGATGTTTGTAATGGGTCACATGGCTGACCCCAACATGGCTTGCTGAACGCTTGCCTCTGTTCCCGGGTCCTCGAAATTGTAATTGTGATTAATGTATACTTATGATTAACGTCTACTCCAACAATGTTTTATCACTCCTATTCGGAATTGAGACTAAGAAACATCCTCCCTTTTTCCGACATAAACCACTGACCGCTCATTATTAAGATGATATCCAGCCAGCTTTTCATAACGCTTTGTAAACATACTCTCATCTATCTCAACAATATCTTATCATAATTTTTCTGTTTGATGGAAAACATATTTCTCTCCAATAATTGCTCCATTCGATTGTTGTTTGGCAACATTTTCAATTGTTAGACCATGAAACTGATCTTTACTGTTGCTGGTGCATTAGTTCCTCATACCAGCAGAACAAAAAGTGAAGGATTATCAGAAATAACAGTCAGCTGTGAGAAAACCATGTTTCAACCTGAAGTCCATTTTTTTCCGACTAGTGTTAATTAAATGTCTATGTTTGAACTTAAATTTATGCAAAAACGTAGGTATAAGCTTTCCCTGTATTAAGAAGAGATTTCATCATTATCCTAATCATATTATTTATTAATAAGGCTCTTTACATTTTCAATCTTGGGCCTATAATTAAAATTAAGTGTAAAATGAAGGTTTTTACTCAGGTTACACAAATGTTTGGTCTTTGTTAATGTAGCAGAGGACGTTTTTTTAGTAGACCCTACCCTGTTTGATAAAATGTTTTGTCAGTTTATTTGTGTTTGAACATTTTAGTCCCTTTTATTTGGTATTTTTCTGCGCGTGAGATTAGGTGTTCAGTATGTCATATTTTACATTAACTCTTAATGATGTAGATTAGTGTTGCAGTTCATTTAAGTAATTGTTTAAATCCATTTAAACAAGTAGACTTGTTTAACCCATTAGCACCTAGCGTTACTAATCAGTAACAGGAGGAGGGGTATGTTTCTTTATGAAATAATAAACACAATAAGAGTTGGAGGCTGAATTAAGGCCTCAACATCATTTTAGTCGATCCCCTTGATAACATATCAATGCACTTTGAATCCATATCACATGACTGATGTGACTTATTCAATTGTCAGTTTATCCGTCACTCCGATTTGAGATAGTATCACATTTTTATTTCCAAAAATAAAACTCGAATACTTCCTGTTGTCAGATTTTCATAACTTTTTTAAGAATAATTGTTGGATGGTAGAAGAAGCTAGTCCAATAGTATTTATCAAGTTTTCTGGTTTTTGAGAGTTGTTTTAGCTGCACAATGTACAGTAATAATAGGGGCCTGTACTACTGTGTTTTTGCATCTTCATTTTCTGGTAGAATTTCATTGTTTCTTCAAGAAATGGATTCAACCAGAATAAACTACAATTGTTTTATATACAGTGAAAGGGAAAAGCGGAGACGGTGTTCGGGAATGACCACCCAATATGCAAACACGACATTATGTTAGATCGGCGATGGATATTTTACCGGCAATGTGTTAACGCGCCATTATGTTTTTGTGGCGACGGATATTTTACTGCAATGTGTAAATGCGACTTTATGTTGGAGTGGCGACGGATATTTTACCGCCAATATTAAACGCTGGCTGCGCTGGATCAGCTTTTACGATCGATACCTGATTCCGATTCTAGTGTCCAGAATCGGTAAAATCGACTTTTGGAATCGAAAATCGATCTATCACTAATTAAAACAATTGGTTTTTGTTTCTGTAATCATGTATCAGTTACCCTCCTCTTTCCAATCGGTAGCATTGATGAAGATTGGCTATTAAAGTTTAGTAAATAAAAATCAGACAAAGCAGACAATTCAATGTTCTTTGAATTTGCTTGATGTAATCATCTTGAATTCAATGATTAAACTAATTTAAAAAAATACTTAACTAAGTGAATTCGTAATTGCTTACTTACTGACGCGTTTAAAAACATTCGTTCCTTTTACGAAGCTAACCTTCTACTGGCGGCATCGGTTGTGTGTAAAGGCTTTAATGGAAATGGATTTACGACTGTGGAATGGGTGGGTTGGTTGAGTTGTCATATAATAGAAAAGACTGTCGGCTTCAAAATGTGTGTGATAGTTTAATTTAATACGTTTTCTTTATCTGTTGCGTAGTGTTTGTATATATTATATTTTTCTAAGGTTGTTAGTTTTTTACTTTTGTTTTATTGTGTGTAGAACATTTAAATTAGTGTGTATGTCGGTGTGCGTGTGTGTTGGATGTTTTTTAGGTGTTTTGCGTAGCTGGATTTAGGGTTTGTTTGTTTTTTGGGTTATGTGTTCTTCGAAAGGTGTATAGAATGACCTGCCGGTTTGGCTGATGTAATAGTTAGGACAATTGTTACAAGTTAATTTGTAAATACCTGAGAGTTTGTATTTGTCAGTTTCTTTTTGAAAAGATTGTATGTGCTGTCTTAAAGTGTTTGTTGTTTTGTAGGATATTTGGCAATGGAGTTTTTTGAATGGGGAGGCTATTTTGTGTGTGTTTTTGTTTTGGTAGGTGAGGGATATGTATTTGTTGTGGTTTGTCTGCGTGGCTGTTTGATGGTGTTTATGTTTAATTTTCCTGAGTATGTTGTCTATGAGTGTTTGTTGGTAGCTGTTTTGTTGAGCTATGTATTTTATGGTATTAAGTTGTTCGTCGTAGTATTTCTGTAGCATTGGTATATTGATTAGGCGGTGTAACATATGATTAAATTCAGCGTATTTGTGTTGTGTGGTGATTAGATGTATTTTGTATGACATTACGGTAGTTGTTGGTTTTCTGTATATTTTGAAATTATGTCTGGTGTTGTGTTTGGTGATGATAAGGTCTAGAAAGTTTATTTTATTGTTTTATTCTAATTCGAGGGTAACTGTAAGGTTTTGGTATATGGTATTAATGTAATTGTGTAGTTGTTTGATTTGCCGTTGTATAATATTAAAATGTCATCTACATATCTCTGGTAATAAATTATTTTATGTGTGTGATATTGTTTTGTAGAATGTATTGTTGTTCAATATGATCAGGGTATCTAGCGACAGGGAAAACTGGGAAAACCTGGAAAAGTCAGGGAATTTTAAGATTCTTGAAAATTCAGGGAAAAGTCAGGGAAAATTTTTAAAAATCGGGAAAATATTTATTTTGATTAGAAACAAAATTAGTGGCCATTGCTCTCGAATATTTGGTATTGTAAGCCAGCGGGCTGGTTTAGGGGCAGGGCAGTCAGGAAATAACACTTCTTTATTTAGATGCCCATTATTTATTTGATAGGCCCATTGCTATGACTTCAGGACTTATGTCAATAAATAATAAATGTGTCTAGTTGGTACAGCTGGGAAGTTTTAGCCCGGACCGTGGCCTTGGGGTGCGCAGTGGTTCTGTTATCAGGACAGATCGTGATAACACATAACTCAGTCTGATTCTGACCACACAGAACGCTGTGTAAACATTCGTAGCCAGCTATTTGTCTAGACTCGTGATAGTATGTATTTTATTTAACGGTGATTATTTTTACACTGTTTATTTCAACATGGAAGGTTCCAGTTTTCATTGCCGTAGCGGGCAATAGCGTCATGCAGATGTTGTCATTACCTCCCCTCCTTCCTTAGGATAAATATAAACTAAAAGATGAAGTGACCGAAGCAGAGATTATATGGTGCGTGAATTTAGTAATGCAACACTTCTTTACGCAATGCAGAAGGTAGTGTGTGCCTCTTTCCAAGGATGTTCCCTGATAGCACCGGTGCACAGAACATGAGATTGCGGAAAGATAAAATTTCCTATAGTGTTGTATTCGGTTTATCAAATTATATTAAAGACCTGTTACTGACATCATTAAATTCAAATTCTAACTATGTAATTGGCTTTGATGAAAGTTTAAACAAAATATCACAAAGAGCCCAAATGGATTTGAGTGTTAGGTATTGGGATGCAGAGACGGATGAAGTGAAAGCTCGATATTTTGGTTCTGTGTTCCTTACAGACACAAAAGCAAAAGAGGTACTCAATTCGTTCTTAAAAGGTGTTCAAAGTCTGGATTTATCCAAGATCCTTCAGATATCAATGGATGGGCGCAATGTAAACTGAGCTTTCTATAGACATCTAAAACAGGAAAAGTCAGGGAAAACTCAGGGAATTTCTTCAAGCTATTTTTACTAGACACCCTGTATGATGTAGGAATATTTCTGCTAGGATGCCTGAGATGGATGAATCCATAGGGAGGCTGTCTCTCTGTGTGTAGAATTTTTGTTGGTATGTGAAGTAGTTTTGTGATGTGATGAGGTTGGTGAGTGTAATGATTTCATGTGTGAGTTTATGTGTAGTGTTGTTTGCTCTGAGCATATTTTGTAGTATGTGGATTGTTTTTCTATTGGCACATTAGTGTATAGGTTTTTTATGTTGAATGAGGCAATGGTGGAGTTGTGTGGTATGTGGATGTCTTGAATTTTGTGAATGAGGTCTATGTTATTGTGTATGGATGTGTGATTGTGAAAGTTTATGTTGTCTCTGATAAGTTTGTCTATGTATTTGGCTAGCTTATGTGATGGTGCATGTATGTGATTGATTAGTGGACGGATGGGTGTGTTTTCTTTGTGGATTTTAGTTAAAGCATTTAATGTGGAGACTTGCAGTTTTATTTGTTTGTAATATTTCTTTTGTTCTATTTTCATGATTTCGGTGCATTTATTTAGTTAGAAGATTTTTAATTTCTGTTTGAAAATTAGGTGTGTGGTCTGATCGGGGTTCGGTTATTTTTTTTCAGTTATGAAACTGTTTACTTTCCTGTCGATGTCTTGTTGGTGCATTATTACGATAGAATTATCTTTGTCTGCTTTAAAGAAATTTAGCTTGTGTTTGTCACGTTTTTGGATAACTGATTTAAGGGTTTAAGGACTAATCGACATATGTTTGTGGTTGTATTTTTTGGGGCGTAGGTTATATATATATTTTTTAATACAATTCCCTACACCCTACAACCCCCTAGACACCAAAAAATTCATTCAAATCTTGTACCATCTGGAAAACTTCTCTCCAAATTTGTCCAGTGTCCATTCGGTTTCTTTCAAATCAATTTCTTCTTCTTAATCCCTGTCTTGCTCGGAATGTGACGTAATACATTCTTGTAAAACATTGTTTGTCAACACTTTTTTGGCGTCTTTTTATATGCTCTTCTCCACGTCTGCAACATTTAAATCTAAGAAGCCCTCACCACCAACATCTCTTGCTGCTTGAATCAACGCTCTAACATCTCCATCAATCCCCTTGGGAAGTTATTCATATCACCATCAGATACTTTCCACAAATTTCTCCAGCAGGCTCTGACAGTTTCTGGTTTCAGTTTATAAAACACTGTTTTAATATAAGTTATTGAATCAGAAATATTGAACAATCTCCAGTATTGGATGACATCAAGATCGGGGTCCAAATCGATGGGTACCCTAATCATCTCAAACACTTGGTGCGTGTATGAGGCCTTGACACATCTAATGATACCTTGGTCAAGCAGATGTAGTATCAACAGTTGTGTTAGTTGACATAAACACTACTTGGACATTTTTATTCTCGGTGCAGAGGGTCTGAATGCCTGGAGCATTGTCTGTTATTAATAAAACTCGGAAATGTAATCCTTCCTTTTCTAAATACTTCTCCACTTCAAGGATAAAACATTCGCGAAACCATTCAGTAAACAATACTGCCGTCATCCATGCCTTGTGGTAATATTGCCAGAAAACAGGAAAAAAATTTTTATTTTTTAGAGGACAAGGATATTTTGCTCGGTAAATAACACCAGCTGCATTCCCATATAGTAACAGAGTTAGTTGATCCTTCCATGCTTCAAAACTAGGAGCTCGTTTTGTCTTCTAATGAATGTAGGTTCCATTGGGGATTTTCTTCCAATAAAGGCTCGTCTTATCGCAGTTGAAAACTTGCCTAGTTTCTTATTCCCATCCTTAATAATTCCCTCATCAGCAGATGGAGTTTCTACTACAATTTTAATGTCTTTTAAATTCTATCTTTTATATCTATGCAATCACCCTTGGCTTTTAGTAAACTGGAATGCTCTAATATTTTATTACCTTTTTTCCCAGAAAATCTTCATAAAAACTTGAAGATTGTAATACATTGCCATTAACAGATATCCTTTTTCAGGTCATATCTTCTGCCCTGATAGTGAAGGCCTTTTCTACTTTCATTAAAGTGTAATCACACATTGTAGCAGCGACCTTTGTACATTCCCTTAAAATAGAAAACCTTGAATGAGTTTTATTACAATTTTTGAAAATTTCATGAATAGACAATTCAATTTTGTTATACAATCTTGCAGTGCATGCAAACAATTTCCTCTCAACCTCAATCATATAAAAAATTTTCACCTTTTCACTTTTTGAATGTTTTCATAATTTTGTGCTGTACACAACTCTAACAGTCAATGCCGCTTACATTGTCAGTTGAAAAATCATAAAGTTGCCTTGGTGTCAAACTTTGTTGATTGTATTGTCTTTATAGAGGGCTTTATAAACTAATTGTTTTACAGTTTCATCAAGACCATTGCAAGCACTCTTGCCATGAGATGTAGCAAAGAACTGCCACTCTGCTTTTAATTCCAAAGTCTTGTTTATGCAAACATAAATTATAATTTTTGTTGTTGTTATATTGGGCACTATTAGAGAAATAAGAGATCATTTTAAAATCAAGACAGAGTTTGGTTCAAGATTTCTGCAAGTTTTTTTTGGAAAACATAGAAGGGTCTTACGAAGGGCATAGATGAAAACATTGCAGATTTTTCAATTTCCCCTCTCATTTATAATAAATAAGGAAGGGATGATTGGTAAAACTTGGGTGATAGTCCAGTGAAAAAATTAAATCTTATCTTGTATATTATGAAAGAATCATTTTCAGCAAAATCAGAATTAGCCACTACATAACCTTCAGTTAGGTCTTCCTTAATTTCACTCTAGTGTTCTTTTTACTGATTTGATATAAATGCATGTGTTTTAAGCTTTAGCCGGGTTACTAAAAAATCATCAATCAAATCATCTTTTTGTTTTTTTATCAAATATAATGATAAAATGAATATGTAAAAGATTAGTACCAATATGTTAAGATTGTTATACAAATTCAATTTAGTCTTTGTAGAGCCTTAATTTTAATAATCAGGCTATAATCTGTTATAATATTGACAGTTTACTTTAATTCAATGCTACCTTATTTGGGAAGATAATGTAATTAGTCATAGGTGTAGGTAACTAGTGTGTAATTTTTAATAAAACAATAAAAAAGGACAAAGCAGGAAAATTAGAACATACAGTATATATTAAGATTTAATTTACTAAGTTCCTATGACACTGACCCATAGTCGCCATGTACTCCAACAGCAAATTATTTTTTAAATGAGAATCCATTTTGAAATTATGAATGGATGTTGTTAGTTATATCATAAGTCACATATATATTTAAAAAAAAATCAAATGGGGTATATTTTCGGTTTATCTAAAACCAATTCATAAAAAGTTTAAAATGTATCAAATACGCTTGTGTGAGATATCAAATTAAAAACCATTTTAACTGTAAAACAATGACACAAATTTCAGCTCTCTATATGCCAGACCATAGTTTTTTAGTTATGCAATTTTAAAGCGAAACACGCCTGAAAAACATTAATTTTTGGATTTATAAAAGCTTGTAACTCAAAAACCGGAAGTCAGACAAATCTAAAATTTTACATTTTTCTTAGTCTTGGTTGGTACAACTAGTATACAAAAAATCAAAGAAATCTAGGAAGTCAAGGTCCAAACCATGGGTTAAATTGGTTGATTTAGCATTAAATAATCAACATCATGATTAATTATATCTCTATAATTTTTGTTGTTAAATAAATATATAAATACAACTATTCTTTAAACTTAGCTTGTGAGGTTATGTTAAAACAAAAACATACACAAAACTCACAAATTAATCATTTATTGACTCATACGCGGTTCAATGACAAAGTCATCATCATCAATGAGAGTTACTACTACAAACTCTAACTCACAAGTTGAAACTACAACTCAAGTTGTAAGTTAGAGTTTGTAGTAGTAACATTCACTGATGACAACTTTGTCATTGAAATGGGCCAATAAATGATTAGTTTGTGAGTTTTGTGTATGTTTTTATTTTTTTAAATTTATAAATGTTAAACTAGATTGTCATTCAGAATATTGTTAGGGATATTCCATTAAGAATACATATTAAGGACTGAGCAAACAAATTTGCAAAATAAGATTAATTATAGTTTCAAGCAAAATTTGTTTCACTTACTTATGCTATAGGAATATTTTATACCTTATATTCAGGTTTACTGGAATCTAAAAGTATATAAATAGGTAAGGTAATTTTGGCTGTCTTAACACAATTTTGGTGAATAGGTGATTGACGTACTAGAAATAAGTTTATTAACATTAAGAATATAAATTATTTAAAAATTAATATTTTATTTCCTGATATAACATGAATTACTACTGTTCATCAGGATAGTGGTGAATGGTACAGTTTTCACCAGATTTTTGTGTGTTATGAAACAATTTAAAATATTGTAATCTTCATATGTATTGACAGATTATTATAAATGAATGAATTAAAATACAGTCAATACTTATTTACTAATATGAGAATTAGATGCACTTTAAATTGTACTTTTTAAAAAATATGACATTATTTGGTTTTTAGATTAAGTTTGATACTGTTATAACCTTTGATTTTCTATAGGAAGGTTAACCATGCTATGCATGCATTATCAAGACATGCATTCTCAGCTTTTAAATAGGGTCTTTGCATGTTGTCCTAAGCTGTACATATGTATTTATATATTACACAATTTTTTAGATAATATATTTTTGGGGACTCCATAGTTACTCACATGCTATTCTGATAAATTTAAAATATTTTTCATTCAACCAGGGTGGATAACTTTCCTTTATTTATCTTTTTAAAATTAATCATATTTTTATTTCCACGCCAGTTTTTTTTTAGTTACTAATACAAGAAGATTTTTGTCTTATTTTATTTTTATAGAATAAAATAATTTCAAGTGATAATGAATCTACTGCGAATTTGGCCGTAAAACACACACACACACACACACACACACACACACACACACACACACACACACACACATATGTAAATAAACAATGTTACCTTTCCCACAGTAAGGTTTTAACTATCCTTCCATTGTGTTTTTTCAAAATAATAATTTTGTCTTGATTCAATAATCTGTGAAAACTCTTCCATGGTGTTGTTCATGAAGTTGAGAACTCCTCCAAGTGCTGAACTCTTGGTAGGAATATCGAATTTCAGGTGGAGATAGGTTCTTAGGATTGGAAGTGTTCCAAATTTAAGTCGACTCATTTTAGAATATCCTTATTAATACACTTTCTATGTCTTGGCTGTAACAATTTAGCCAGTTAACCTGATGGTCTAAATTTCAAAAAAATAATCCCATAAATGTTTTACGTAAACGCTCAAAAAATAACTGAATTGTGTATCGGCAGAATGAATTTCTTGTTTTTATAGGCAATTAACAAAACCTTATCCTGAAAAAAAAACTAATTTAAGAAAACTAAACCCTTCTTATTGTTTTTAATTCAAATTAAGTATAATACCTTAACTACAATATACAAGTTATATATTGTGGACATAATAGTTATGCAATGATTTGATAAATATTTCCAAATAGAACTGATAATTCAATAAACTTCTATATATCATAAATTCAAATATATTGAAAATTAATTGCTTTATATTGAAAATACATAACAGTAAATTTGTTTTTCTTTCTTTGCAATAAAAATATTGGAAACAACCCCAATACCACAAAAATAACTGATAATACAAGTTACCTAAGATTGAACTGTTATGTATATTTCGATGATCATGTCATCGTCATTAGAGGGTCTTATTACAAAATTACAATCTAGAAAACAATAAGTTACAAACTAGAATGACTTTAGAACGCCATTCTAGTTTGTAACATTGTTTTCTAGATTGTTTGTAATTTTGTTGATTGAAAAACTCTGATGTTAATGACATGGTCATCGAAATGTACATATGTTATCTTAGGTAACGTGTATTATCAATTACTATTAATTATTTTTTGTGGTATATGGATTGTTACTAATATTTTTCTTTACCACTTTTCTCTTAATATCATATATTCTTTCTTTATGACCACACAATTTTTCTTGAATTCTCCTAAGTGATGTTGATTCTTATTGAACAATATTATCAGTTCATGCTGTTTTGGACTCTCCATGGCTTATTTAAAATTTGAAAAACTCCTTCATAATTTTCTTCAGTGTTGGCCCAAATTGCTTTCATGATTTTGAGTTTTGCATAATTTTATCGTCACTTTAAAAACTTGTTTTCAAGATAACATTAAGCCAATTACAATACTAATGTTTTCTGCATTTATTCAGGGATATTCATATTGCTGAAGTAAACTCTTTAGTTCCATCCATCTTTTTTCTATTGAAAGAGTCTGTTGAAAATAGACATTGCCATCTTTAATTTTTGGGCAAAGAAAAGTTTCCTTTTAAAAATTAAGTCAATTATGAAATAATTTAATTTCTTATTGAAACATATCCGTATACCATTGTCAAGGAATTTGTTAAGTAGTTTCATAAGCATGGTTGAGTTGAGAGCATCTTTTCCAGATTTTATGAGAACAAAATTACTGATTTGATTGTTGTCCTTAATTACACTTATTGAACTTATAGACTATTGTAGGCTTAAGGTTCATATAAAATACAGATTACAGGAATGTACAATGTAACCTTCTTAAGCCCAGGGTGATTGGCAAAGTTAGTCAATGGTTTATTCACTGTAAATTCTTTCATATTACTCAGCACATAACACTTTATGATTAAACAAATGATTTATCACTTGTTATTTATTTTAATAAGTTGAAATCAAATTGAAAACTCAGTAGACTTGAATATTAACCACAGTACTGGTATTAAAAAAAAAAAAAAAAAATGTATCTAATAAAACATTTTCATTAATAAATGTATGAAATTTTAATTTTACATGTAACCAAAAATATAGAAGTGACTTTTGTGGTCTGAATAAAGGTAGTACATAGCAGGGTTTTTAATTTGGACCAGTATTTTAAATATAGAAAGAAATAATTTAATTTGACATTTGTAAAATATTGTCATGTTTTTATGAAAGTGCATGTAATTCCTAGACCAAAGTAAATAATTTGATAATAATGGTTAGTGAATATTTCTAAAAATAATATGGTAAAATTAATTTATACATATAATTGACTAAAAAAGTGGCAGCATTTAATGTGAAATAAACAACTCTAGTTTTAAAATGTTTCGATAGCTTACATTTGACAAAAATTTAATAATAATTTTAATTTGGTTCTATTTTGTTGGCCATTAACAATAATTAGATTATGTTTAGGTGCAAATTAATATTGTGGAAATGAGATATTTTAGTGTTAAACAAGTTTAAATTATATTCTGTTATCCAAATCAACATCAACCAACTCAGTTTTTGAATAACTTTGTGCTATGTAAGAATTTTGTTTTATTTTGAAAGTACATGCATGTAATTTTCAAAAAAAGTCAAGATCATATGTGACTATATTAACATTCCATTTGTTCACATTGTAAAAATAAATTTTACTTAATATAAACATTTGTTTTTGAACATTTTTAAATAATAAAAAATTCACTACATAATTTAAAGAAAATCTCATAGATATTTTTTTGTTAAATGTCAAAAATTTTATTAAAAACATAAATACAATAGATATTTACAAAATAAATACATCGATGATATAGAGCAGGGATGTCCAACTCCCATTGCATAAAGGGCCAAAATTAAAACCTTGCACGTGGCTGAGGGCCACATAGTATTACTTTAATTTAAATTTAAAATAGCAACAGGAGTATAATTAAAGTTACAAATGAAAAAGATTTATTAATACTCGTCTTTCTCAACACTCAGGTGTATGTTTAACACAAGTAAGAAAAACGTACAGAAAAAATAGTTTTATTAATCAATGCAAACACTGAAATCAAAATAAAAATATATATTATTTTAGTGTGAACATTGTGGTCGATGAATTGCTTCCACCAAAAGACAAATCTCCGTTCCTAGTTTGGTTGTAGGCAACCTCATGAGATGAAGCAGAGATATATCAGAAAGGTTGTGTCATTTTTGGTTTTTTATAAACTTCATAGACGATAACACACTTTCACATATGTATGTACTTCCAAACATTGATGACATTTTTAGTCTGAAATCTCGCAAGTTTGGGAATCTCTCTTTAGGAAGCAATTTAAAAATATCATGAGCCTTTTCTTGCCTGATGATTAGAAACATGTCAGCTGCATAGCCCATAATTCGAGTTGTAGGTCAGGAGGTTGGTCTTTGATTGTAGCTCCAAGAGGATTTTTTTAAAGTAGTAGATTAATTTTGAAATTTTCAACTTCCTCAAATCTAGTATTGAACTCATCAATTAATTCTTGGATTTCACAGTTGCAGCTTGTAAAATTGTTATCTTTGAATTTGTCAGCTATCTGAGGACAGTTAGGAAAGTGCGTCAAGTTTTTGTTTTCCAAAGTTTGTTTGAATAATTTTAGCTTACTGGGAAACCCATTGATGATTCTAGCCAAATCTGATTTTGTTTGATTTCTTCCTTGGAGACTCAAGTTAAAAATGTTAAGATGATTTGTCAAATCTGTTAGAAAAGCTGGAACCAAAAATTCTAGATCTTCAAACTTCTTTTTGTGTCAGATGGGACACATTTATTGAGGAATTCAGGGATGTCTTTTCTTATTGCAAATAATCGTGCCATGCACTTTCCTCAACCACCATACATGCTTATATAATAGAGCAAGTCTCCATACTCAGCCTCTGTTTCATTTAAAAACTGCTTAAGTTGTCTGTGTAAAAGGGCTCGGTATCCACCTCTGATCAGATTTATAATCTTAATCACGAGTTTAAAAACTTGGTCCTGCTTGATTGATTTTAAACATAGAGCTTCCTGGTGAATAATACAAGTGACTCCATTGTCCCGAAGGAACCCTATTAGTCCAGACTTTTTATCTGTCACTCCTGATGCCCCATTTGTTACAATTGCTGAACATTTATCAAAGCCTACAATTCTGTCAACTGTTCTTCTTCAAAGTCTCATAAATGTCCTTTTCTTGTGTTCTTTCATGGAGAGAACACAAATCAAATAGTTCCTCCTTACTAGAGAAATTTTTAACGATATTACTTACAAAGATTAAGAGCTGACTCATCTGTTTGATCAGTACTTTCATCCAAACAAAGTGAAAAATATGACCTTTTTTTAACCTGGCTAAGAACAGATTTTTCTACTTGCTCACCCATATCAACAATTCTTCTTTGGGTGGTTTGATGTGAAAGTGCCACTGATTCAAATTTCTCCGCTATTTTAGAATCCTGAAAAGCTTTTCCGATTTAAATGCACATTTTCTAATTAGCTTGTATAGTAAATACCTCAAAGATGGTTGCTTTACATCCAAAATATACATGAGGTATATTCAAAAATAAATAGAATGAGAGAGTTATAATTTTTATTTATTACAAATTTACGAGTTTTTTTTGCTATGCCTAAAATTGTGTTGTTGAAAATACATCTTATCATCTTTGATTGTGTCTTCTAAATGTGTTTTAACATTGTAGTTTTGGTTAGAATATTTAAAAAGTTTATTTCATATTTAAGTGCTGGCTCTTTTGTTTATTTACAGTATAAAATCACTATCTAATGTGTATTAAAACATCTGTTTTTAATTGAAGATTAAACTTTTTTCTAAATGAATTGTTATTTAAATTGTTTTTTTTTCTAGTTAATTTAGGTTGAAAACACACATGTCATCGAATGCCCCAGTAAGTTTCTTACATGTATAAATTATGTTTGTGTGTTGCTGTATTTGATTGTACTTCAGCAAAATATTTATTAAAGGCATCATTTGAAAAATTGTGTTGTTTTCAATGATTGCTTTCTTCATATTTAACCTGTCCACACTTGAGTCTTTCCCATCTTAATATGTTTATAAAACAAACATATAAGTAAATTATAATGCTATACTTACTTATTAGTGGTAGAAATTAATGTATTGAATGAATAAAATTAATTTTATTTGCAAAGCAGCAATTTCTACGTTTAATTTCTTCAGAATAGATGAAGGCTTATAAAAATCCAAATGTGGTGCAATCAAGCTATCATTTTCAAGAGTAAAGGAAAATAAAAGCATAAACACTCCTTTTATTTTGATATGTGTTGTAATTTTGATTTGTTTTGATCACACATGCAGCAACTTTAAACCATAAATACATCCTGTTGCAGGAACATCTACAGAAAATATTTTCACACTAGAACTAAAAGTGGAAATATTTACAATATCAGTTTTTTTGTAGCTATTTGTTTGGATATATTTGAAACTTCTCAAATATATTTTCGGTTTTATAATTATTTACTTTGAATAACATAGTCTTCTAAAGTAAATTTTTTATGCAGAGGCGGAAGGATTATAAGGAGAACATTTGTAAACCACAACTTTAGCTGTAGGGTAATATTTGAAAATATGGTGATATTCACATATGTTACTCAAATCATATCTTCTAATGGAAGACGCATGGAATTTCGAGAATTGCAAAACATAAATAGTGCTTACAAATTGGTAAAATGTGAAACACAAGTTCAACCTAGAAACCCCTACAACATTATAGAGTAAAAGTGTTTTATATTACTATATCAATACTCCGTTACATGCACAGAAAGGAATCCCTATTTTATAAAATTACTAGAAACTTTGGTAATATTTGAGTAAAACTCGAGGACATCTTCTGTTTACCCACCACACTCCAGAAAAATCTGATTCAGTTGATCTTGAGACGATAGTCAATACACAACAACAGTTTAAAAGTGGTTTTGGCGGAGAATTCCAGTCTGTGTGTGTAATAGTGTCATTATTTTATGTTGAAAACATTGTTTGATTTAGTAATGTATATAAATTATCAATTTTATTTGTCAACATCGATGTTAATTTAGAAGGACTTAATTAATTTAGAGAGTATTTAATAAAATTCCCCCATTGAAGTCCTAAGTCCGGTAGGAATTCCTGCCTACACGTGTGACATGTTACAGAAGTTGAAGGTCTGCTAGTAGGATCTGAGGCATTTAGATTAAAATGTTAACAAATGTTATCTACTAATAAACAAAAGAATGTTTGTACAAAATGGTAGATAGGCTCCATAGTCTGAAAAATAATTAATATGTTTTTTATTAAAGCTAAATAATTCAAAGAAATTAAAAAAATTATAGTGAGAGAACCCCTCCCACCTGTAACCGTGTTACTTCTTGTACGCTTGTAAGGGGGGGGGGTTAATATATATATGTACACTACGATTTACTTACAAAGGACCCAATTAAAATAGTTTTGGTTATACAAAAATACATAACTCAAATGTTGAACCTCAAATTGAGAAATGGTAGAAATTCTATAGTGATATACGATTATGTGCTGTAATATCCTGATAGTATACCTTATGAATGACACTGTAACATCATTAGAATGATCAGAGCACTGTAGATAATCAGAAGATCAGTTATACCATCGTCTTTTAGGCAGAAAGGACAGGCGGAAGAGTCAATGAGGTCCATTTGGTACGGTTAGCTCTTTTGATAATCATGGTCGGTCGTCATCCTAAAGGCTGTAACCATTTTACCTTTTTAACAGATCTTGCCATTTGATCTTATAATTACCATACATCTTTTTCCATAAACAGCTGCTTCCCAGGTTGTTCTTCGTTCAGTTGATACAGTACAGTCTCTAAAATCAGACTCCCTAACTTCTGTATAATTCGAGCCTATTTCTATTTGAGCGTATTTTATCCATTTGAAAGAAAATGATGAGTGGGGCTTCCAAGAAATATTTATATCAGTACGGTATACTAAGGAAATGAGTCGTCTGGCTTCCAAGAAATGTTCATGTACAGCTCTATTTTTTATAATGCACAGGAAAGTACTTACTTGTAATCCGAGTTTTTGGTTATCCGAGGGTGTCTCGGTCCTATCTACCTTAAATTATTGAGACTCTACTGAAGTTCATGTTAATTGGTTAAATGAAGATGGACAATTTTTAGAATCTTCTTTTTATCACACTTTTTACCATTAAGTTCATTGTGTTCAGGCGCTATTTCTGTACAGATATATTTTCTGACCAAAAGCTGGAATAGAGCTTCTTTGCTTCTTGTAATGAGGTTATCTTTTTGCAATAGTGCAGTCATTGAGTTAAAAGATATACAGCCTTCTTTGAAAATGAGCAAGTTAAGGACCTTTCAGTGGAATGACAAATGGCTGTCACTTCACTATCAAAGCTATTTCTGTGAAGTTGCCAAATAGGAATGACCCTTCCCTAAAGAGGATATTTATATATAACCTCTCTAATCAGATATTTTGTACGTAATAACAGGTTTGTATTAATTTATTGTATCATATTGCCGTTATGTAGAGAATTCTTTGTAACGTGATTAAATTTCTGAAGTAAGATTATTTCCAACACCTCATTGTATTTTATAAAGTATTTATGTTTTGCAATGCTTGAAATTGGCTGATTAATAATTATTTAGAACATATTTTTTATTAACTTATATGAAAAGGAAAAAAATATCTAAGAAACATACCATTAAACCAACCAATGGTGTTAAATTTCAGCACCATTACCCTACACAAAATCATGAAGTATTTACAAAAACTCTAAAATATACTATTTGTAATAAAAATATGTATGATACATAAAATAGTTTTGTGGAAAAGGTTTTCTTTACTATACAGGGTTTATTTTGGAAAATACATGCAAATTTTAAAAAAACCGAAAAATTTATGAAATTATTTTGTATTGCTTAAAATGCAGTATATTGTAAGTTCAGTATATTGTGGTTAAAAGAAAATGTTTTATAAAACTAGTTGGTAATTTTTGAAAAACAAGGTTTTAATATTTTTATTGAAAAAATCAATATGTAAACCTGCAGCAAGACAACGGATTTGTCTGTCAATAGCAATGATGGTGGAATCAGTAAAACTATTAGGGGTTTTCTTGTTCACTATAAAGTTAAAACAATACTAATTTAGATTCTGCAATTATTTTACATTTCCTGATGTTTCTACCCAAATAAACAACATAAATCAAAATAACTTTCATATAAAAACAAATATCAATTACTCTTTTTTTTTCATCTAAGGATTTTCAACCAGAATAACTCATTTGTAAACAGAAGTAATAGTAAAATGTGGAGGAGTTGAAAATTAGCTGAAACAAGTAAAAAGAGGGAATTTTCGTGTGTTAGAAATACAATTTTCTATTTTATACAGCTGAAAAATACCCACTATTAAAAATATCTTCAGTCTGTACTAAAAAGGTCATTTAGTTGATATAGTACTTTTTGTTAAAGAGTTAATGTTTAAAGTTTCCCATAATTTTTACTATCATTTATAATTTAAAAAATTAGTTTTAGACTCTTCTGTGCTCATTAATACTTATAACTTAGTTTTATTAAAGTGTTCCCATTTAAAAGTGAATTGAAAACTGCTTCTTCAAGTTATTACGAGTACGAAAATCCACATACTAGAAATAAAATTAGATTGTGAACCAGTGGTTTGCTAATTAGCAAATTAATTGAGAGCACAAGATATAAATAGATTCACATGTATAATTTTAAATTTTAAATGTATTGGTGTTGAAACTTTTATGATTGATAAATAAACATTGTATATCAGTTTTGTAACAGCAATTATTATTCATGTACATAATATTTAAATGGATAATTTTAAGATAAAGTTTGTCACAGGGTACATACTTTCCTGTTTAGATATTCAGAAATATTACTTCCCATTATTAACTTAGAGTTGTGTGGTGAGCGCCTGTGGAATTTCGTGTAGTTGAAGTCTGTGCACCTTTGGTTAGTTTAAGACAATGCACGTTTGATTAGTTGAATGTTGAGTATTTTGGCTAGTTGAATGTCACGTACTTTTTGGTTAGTTGCATTTCGGTCATTCGAAGGCTACCCCTCAACACCAGTGTCTAGTATCCCCATTTGGTACATAAAAGTTCAATTATTTTTATTATGAACACATAAGCAGTAAGTAGATTACTGAAACTTAACAAACTGTTGCAGGGAGAGAGGAGAGGAAGGTATTTGAATGATCAAGGTCATAAGTTGTGCCAACTGTTTGTGGTAGCAAATTTAAATTCCCCGATATACAATTGAATGAATGACATTCTGTGAATGGGATTCTATACACCATAGTTGTGTTATATAATTTGATATTTATTGTTTCCTTTAAGTTTAATCATAATGTGAAATTTGATACAGCTTAAGAGTGTCTTAATATGTTATACCCACGCGTGCACACACACCAACACACACACACACACACACACACACTTCAAAGACAACATATTATATAAGATTGCTATTGTCTTTTGTTCTGATTTATTGATTTTGTTTCTTAAAAGGTGAGGTTCTGTTCCTAAGTAGTTTTATTTATTACACAATTCTGTCCTCTTCGTTTTAAGGGCAAGAAAAATGACTGGGTAAAAATTCATGTTGAACACATACACACACAGATACACCGTTCTTATAAAATGCACTGGATCTGCAAATTTAAATCTCTTCTCTCAATGACATGATTTTTTTAGATAATCAAGTCTGTAATTTTTTACATTTTCTATTTTGCATTATATATTTGTTATATATAGGTCCTGTATAAAAAATATATTGAAAGTAACTTAAATCTTAAAAAAACAAAAAACTGAAAGTATGTTGATTATGATAATATTTTATTTATTTTGAAAGTAAATACAACTTCAATTATAAGGAAACAAGTTTATAATACAATTTGAAAGAGACGAGATCTAATTGCTAGTGTTAGCAATAAAAACTTTTGAGTCAATAAAGTTTGAAAAATACCAAATATTTATATTTGTATTTGTTATTAAACTTTGCAATATGTAGATATGTGTATCTATACTACAATTTCTATACTAGATATTAAATGGCAGAAATTTTTATTATAAATAACAGTTAACTAATTATAACTTCTACATGTTGGGTTACACTTCTTGAAGTTTCTGAATATTTATTAATTCACTTGGCAAAAAATCACTACTTACTGATATGTCTCAGCAAATGTGTTTCTCACTTTGTCACTGTATTGTGTAATGCTGTAAGTCATGAACAATATGGTTTGCTCAAGTGTGTTTATTTCTTGGAACTCAACATGATAAGATACATTACTCAAAGAAACAATACAAACAAACCCTGATAGACAAACATAATACATAAAAAGCAACATAGATGTAATATGTCAAAAGCAACACACATACACATAATATGATATAAACTACTAAAAACAACAATAACACTGTGACACAAAAGTAAATAATCTTGACATATTACAATAGCACAACACAAAAAGGTGTTTGCATCTGCTTGTCGTGTTTGCTAGTTTTTGAAACTGTGCTATCGAACCTGTGCCTATCTCGGATAACCAAGACAAAGAAATCGTAAAAAATGTATTGCCGAAGCTCACATTAAAAATTTGTTGATGAAATTCTGTCTTTAGGAAAAGAGTTAGCTGTAGCTGTTATTGAAATTGATTCCTCTCTAACGAACATTAAAATTTAATCAAGAGCTTGAAGGAGCACTATCGTCATATAAAGATGTCTGTAAAGAACTCGAAAAAAATCATGCACAAAGTAAAATAAGTTTTATAAAATCATAATAACAGTGTTTAAAAAATTATTTGTATAAAATTAGGTGTATTTAATTTAGTAGATAATGTTTAACTATGAATAGTACGTGTCTGTGTAGGTGAGCAAGCATATTTAATAGATTTTTCATGTTTTCGGCTTGAAAGAAATCGTAAGTAGCTTAAACAATAAAAATTATGTATTATGTAAATTTACCATAATGTATTATAAGTGTACAGTGTAGCTGTAATTAACGTTAATATTGTTGATGCTGAACATAACCCTTCCTTTTCCATATACAGTAGGTTTCAGTATTCGTGGTAAGTTCAGCAAATATAACCTCCACGAATAGTGAGGGATTTCTGTATATATCCAGTTATATCACTAGCAAAAATTGCTACAGTGATCTTTAAATGAATTTATTGATCTTCCAAGTCACCATCATAGAAAAAATTTAAGAAAAAAGTATAAGGAAGAGGTAGTTAATGGCTTTACTTCTAATTTGTATTACAACTCGAGTTCCTGACAATGTATGAGTTTGATACGTTACAAAATTGACTATTACATGTTTTATGTTGTATTGAGTGTGTCTGTTGTTTTAAGTTATGTTGAAAATGGCCATAAGATAATGTTAATGGTCAGAATGTCGGCATTAAAAGAAAAAAATTAAATAAATACTAACTAAAAGAAAAAAATAATTTAGTACTAACTTTTTTTGAGATATTAAATCCCACAAAATAAAATGAAGGATATCTATTATTTTAAACAAATTATATGATTTTTATGAATGCCATTGTAACTTGTCTCTTTGAAAATAGTGCTAACTCCTTATCTATTTGTACCTTTGAATTAGAAAAAAACATTTTTTATCTATGATAGATGTTTTTAATTTTACAAGTTTGTTTTAAAGAAATAGTTTAAACCCCATTTGCAGTATTTTAAAGTCGGTATACAATTAAGAAAATCCAAAATTATTTTAATACTCATATGAACATTTCTTATTCCAAGGTGAGTAAAAGAGCATACAAAACATTAAACTTTGGTGAGAAAAGTAAAAGCAGCTTGAAAATTTAGAGAGTGTTAAAGAAAATCTTATACAAAAAATATAACTATGTCAACGAAATCTAATAATTGAATAACAGTATTTATTATATTTACTCTGTTTGAATTAATTGTAAAGATGAAATTAATATATACAAACCTTTTTTAAAATAAGTATAACTATACGTTCATGAATCATAAGTAATTCCACGCAATGGCACAGGCATGGTGTATTATAAGACGTGATAGCGTAATGTTCTAGGACTTGGTGTAGTGTGCTTCAGAGTTAAAAAGGATGTTATAAAAGCATGCCATTGCAATGAACATCTTAAAAGAGTGTTAAATATAGTATTGTATTTTAATTTTTTAAATCTTTTTCTTATAACCAAGTTTTACTATACGTAAACACTTATGTTGTCTAATAGGGGTTTGGTTGTGTCATGAGAATATAACAGTAAACTCCTTTTAATTTAAGACTATCAAATCTTCATTATTCTTGAAAATACATTTTTTAAATGTTATGTTTTTGTTTGTGATAAAATATTTGTATAAATTAATTTTGAAAAATACATAGATGAAATGCAGCTTCACTTCGACAAACTTCATTACAAATAAGGTTTGGTATAAGTATTAGTGGAGCATACAATTACATAGTCTGTGAATAAATAACAGAAGGTCTCTTAATTATTCCAATATAATTCCTAAATGCCCTATGATTATAATTTTATTACATGCATTAAGAGTATTAGTAGCAAAAAATCAAGTGGTAACTGAGAAGATTTACAATTCTTATGTTTTGAGGACAATTTGCATTAATAATTTTAGAACCATTGGATCAGTGTGTGTGTGTATAAATGGTCTGTTTTTAATAATTGGTATATTTATAAAACCTTTATACCTTCAAAACAGTGTTTAACGTTTTCAACTTGAAAGTTTTTTTTTTTTAAATTTATTAGTGTTTGAAAAATGATTAATTATAAATTGCACAAGGAATTGAAGACTATTATTTAATAAGTTAAGTTGACACTAATTTAAAGCTAGAGGTATTCTTAACCTTGTCATTTATGAGTATTTTTAAAAGTACTATCAATTAATTTCATGAAATATTGTTGGTGTAGAACTACATTTATCGAAACTATTGCTGTGGATCAGTGCTGAAAATTTCAATTTTTACAGCAAATAACAAGACGTACAAACAGTCTCAGTATTATACAAACAGTCTATATCTGCAACACGTCTTTAATTGTAAATATTAAATAGTTTATATTACTTTGATTATACTGCCCACTCTTACCATAGGACATAAAATGCTCTTTGTTTGGCATATTGGGTAGCTTCAGTTACCCATTATAGAGCTAACCAATTTCAATTTGGTATTTAGTGAGTGCCATATTATACAGTGATGTGAAACGAAAAAAAAATCTTTTGTACTGTGACAAAAGAGTTATCTAAGACATGATTATGTTACTGAGCAATTGGGAAAAATGGCTGGGTAAGCAATTTTGCTGCACAGTCAATGAGACATTGACTATTTCTGACATAAGGGAAAACAGGTAATGAATTTTATTTTGTGATAGCTTTTTATGGAAACTCATCTAAAATATTTATGAGCTAGGTTAGCATTAAATTTAAGATTAGTTGGAACACATAGTGCTTAAATAGTTTCTTCAACAATGGTCAATAGGTAAACAAAAATTGAGACCAGTAATTGGAGAACTTTTTCCTTAAGCGGTAGCTTTCCTTTGAAGTAAAGGAGCTGAGTTTGAGCAGCAATAGGAATGTGCTTGAACACAGATGATAATAAGTATACCTACAAATCTAAATTAATTTGAAAAGGAAATTAGAATAAGTTTTTGTACTATGCAGACAAAACCATTCTCTAGGCTATAAATTAAATTCATAAGGATTAAGTGTCCTTGCTTTATTTTTTATAAGAAAACCTGATCTTTTAAGAAAACCCTTAGAGCTTTTAAATATACAATTTTTCTCAGTTCATATGTTAATTTTGTATCAATAAGTTTATTTTTGCAAAAATGTTTTGTGAAACAGTTTTCTTGGCCTGTTAGTAAGTTCTTAGTAATAATCAAACAAGGTCTGAATATTTAAAACAGTTTTTAAATTAAATTAACACCCGTAACATGTTGAACCATTGAGTATGTATTTTGTGCATTATGTCTCGTTTTTAAACACATAATATTAAAGTTTCTTGATGTAATCATCTTGAATTCACTGATTAAACTAATTTTACACTACTTAACTAAGTGAATACGTAATTGCTTACTTGCTGACGCGTTTCAAAAGTAGAGGGTTAGCTTCGTAAAAGGAACGATCGTTTTGAAACGCATCAGCAAGTAAGTAATTACGTATTCACTTGGATAAGTAGTGTAAAATTAGTTTAATATTAGTTAGCTGCTCATAATTTTCTATTCTAGGTTTATCACAGATAAATATTAAAGTAGTTTAAATTACTTAATTTATTCTAGTGATATATAACATTTTAACCGGTTCTTGGGTCATCTTCAGGTTTAAAAGATAAATATTTGAGATTTATGAAATTTAAAAAAATGGATGCACTTACATATTTTCAAGCAATTTTTTGTGTGCTTTGGACTAATTTTAATTGTTGGTCTCTTCTTATATACCCATAGAATGTTTCTAAAATACATTTCCTTCAAGTCATATAAAGAACTGTTGTCAAGTTATATAAACAAGATGATATGAAAGGGGTTTTAATGATTGGGTTGTGCAACATTACATTACAATATTTAAACCTAAAATATTTGTCAAATATTTTGTATTGTCTTATTTTTATAATGTCTTACTAGTTTCTTTTTATTTAAATTCAAGTTTGATGTTTATCGTCACTTTCCTCAGAATTTCACAAAATATTAAGTCATAGAAAAAGTAAAAGTAAACAAAAAATTAATTGTTTAGTCATTATTCTATAGCAATAATCTGAATTGATCAGTTTTTTAAAAAAATTTCAAAAACATTTTGAAAAATTCTATATTTGTTCTTAAGTTTTAATTAATTTTATCTTATTTTCGTTGATGCACTATTATATAATTGTTAGGATACATCTTTTTAATGTTATCAGTACAAATATGTTTAAGATATCAAACAACCTATGAGGTTTATTTATTTTTTAAAATTGATTTCGAACTATGTAGAGTTTAAATTCACTGTTTGCTCCACCTACAGTCTGTTCAAAATGTATTTGGAGCAGATGTAAACACTATCATGAGGCGAACACGTACATGGGACGGTAAGTTATGAGTCTGGTTTACAATCGTGCATCGGCAATTAGGGCTATGTCTGATACTGGTACACTTAATCATTCGAAAAAGAGAATTGTAGACTAATGAAAGGGATAAAACTATTCAGAATTTATGCTACAAGTTTTTAGAGTTACCATGTTATTATTCCATGTAAGGGATCTGCAAAATCCGATTCTGATGTGACAACGAGAAACTGTCGTCAACAGCTATGACGAATGGCTCGATGTCTTCAATCATATTGTCTAACCTCCGCATATTCGGCTCTTCTACGTCCACCACACATTTCACATACTTTCCCCACTTATCAGGTGTAACACGCCTGAGACAATTTCGGTTAACAGTCTGTGCACCTCTTAAGTGTTAAAAGTTACGTTGTTAGACGCAACATAACCTTTAACCTCAGCTCACACTGTTTCTATAGGGTTTAATTTGCAGTGATAAGAAGGGGTTCTCAAAGCTATTCTATTTGTTAAATTAGCAATTTCATCTATGACATATTTTTTGTATTTTGCCCTATGATAGGACACGAGTTTTAGCAGTTGTACCTTCAACATCTGAAAAAAATCCCTTTGTCAGTCAACCACTTTCGAATTTGTTGCCTATTCCAATGGGTCTTAGGCAAGTGTTCTACTTGTACGGAATGATACGGACCATTGTCCATTAAGATAACGCAGTAGTTGTCCAATTTCTGTATTATCGCGAAAAACCATTCTTTAACATATTCACCTTTCATTTCTGAATGGTAGTGTCAGTATCTGATTTTGATTTGAAAATCAACAGCCCATCTACAAAACTTTTTTGTGTCCGAATATGAGTTTCAATAAGTCCAGATAGGCATTTTAAACCCACCGACAAACCTCTCAGAAAAGCGTCTTTACTGGAACAGGCTGATTTATCTGTCCAAACCTTTGATTTCGTATGGCCGGCATTGACCCAAGTTTCGTCCAAATAATAAATCGTACAACCTTCCTTGCTATAGGGTTTTATTTTTCTCAAGTAATCTCTTCTCCATAGAATATCTTCTTTGTTCTACAGTATACTTTTATGGTTACGTTTCACATACCTGAAATCGCTTTTTTACTGTGTGAAACAAAGTGGTTCTATTTAGATTAGGAAAGCCTAACTCTTTGCCGTTGTAGTACTTCATTTAAAATCGGAAGTTCATTTTTTTTAAATAACTCGTGTACTTTTCTCCTAATAGCTGTTTTTAAAAAGTCATCCATATTATTAAAAATAGTTATGGTTTTTAGTTTCTTTTTGGCAGATTTTAGTGTACCTGTTTCTTTTTTTTTCTTTGACGATTGAAAATAAGCAGATATCGCTATTTTCTGTGCATTGTCCCTGATACAGCATTCTGGATTTTCATCCTTTAAATTTGTATAAAGGCGTAAAATAACTTCTCTTTGCCCAGAGTGTATCACTTTTCCTAGTTTATTTTTTTTTGACAAGTGATGACATTGCTTCAAACTTAATTCTTAAAATTCAACATTTCAAACTCACAAGCACAAACATAACAAACAACGATCATAAATTATTCCACGGCCACTCATAACTAAAAAGTGTTAGGCACAACAAACAGACGAGCAAATGTAACCCCGGACGTTTTCAGACTAACTGTTAATCGGACAGCAGGGCATTTCATTTTGGTCACGCAGCCAGTAGGGTTGCTGAGATCGTTATGTTCACGTGAACAGTTCACCACTCGCTGCTGCAAACACATTCTGAATAGACAGTAGTGGTATTGTTTTGAAACTAAATGAAACACATGATCGGTTGCACAGTCAAGATTGGTTAGCTATAGCTCCAATTAAGGTCACGGTCAGAGCTATGCTAGGTATTGAACAAGTAAAAATGGTAGGTTTTAACATCCATGAAATTTTGCTTTGACATTGGTAAATTTTTTTTCTTAATTTTGTGGTCATGTTTTCATCACTGATGGTATGATGTAACACTTCTTGGTTAATGTTGCAAAAATTTCTTTTTTGTTCACTTGTGAGCATATGACACGGTTTTTGCTAAGACGCTGTGCATGTCATGTTTCTCTAAATTCGATGACATACCCGTTGCAGATTGTGATTTCTTTGGCAAACTTTTGCATAGTTTCTACAAATCACAAATAGACAGGACCAATGTTTTCATTATTTGCCACAAGGGGCTATTTTCATCATTTCAGATTTATCCTAATCATGAATTTTTATTAGTCAATGATCTATCCATTACAAAAATCATATAAAATACTCGTGAAATTGCATTAGGCTCATACAGCTTTCTTTTGGGTCTACTGAAGCAATGCCCGTATAAAACCAAAATTTAATGTTATATTGTTGCTCTACAAAATTCTTTTTTATTTTCTCAATACTTGGCAGAACGCAGACTGCAGGTGTTGAGTATTTGTTCGTTTGGTTTGGAAAGAATACCATTAGGTTAAGCAGGGTGCTTGAATTAAAGCTGTACCTAGTTTGAATGCAATTTCAAATGTTTGGAATACTTTTGAAGGGTATACCAAGCTATATCTTGATATGCTTAATGATTTTTGAATATAATTTTAAAACTTCTACAATTTTGTTGATAGCTTTAAATTTTTTAATTTTTTATTTTTTTAAAATTGCATGATAAGAAAAGTAATATGTAATTTAAGAAATATCTTCAAAATAATAAAGTCAATCTTTAAATAAGAAAGATTTTCATTATGTTTAATAGAAACAAAAAGAATTTTGACACATCGGTTTGTTCTTCCCTAATTGCAAGAATTTGTTTATCAATAAGTAAAAACATCAAGCATGTATGTAGACTTTTTTCCTTTCGAAAAATTGAAAATAACCTACAATAAATTTTTGTATGAGCATTTTTTGTTACATCATCATTAATAAAACATAAATCATTAAATCTAGATTAAGCTTTAAGAAGAAAGTTATTTCACTGGACTAACTACTTTTATGTGAAAAAAGTCTATTGCAAAAATATTTTACCTGATATTTATGATTGCAAAGTGCATATATTAAGTTAGAGGAAACAAGTAGTCGCTATGGTTGTTTATAATGAAAGTGTGTACTTTCGTCTGATGAGTAAGCAAGAGAGGATCCTTATATTCTGCTTTGTAGGTGCCGAGTGACACTAAGCTTCCAGTACTTTATCTCATTGATTCAATTATCAAGAATGTTGGACGCGATTACAAGACGCTCTTTGCTCAAAATATTGCGAATACCTTCTGCAATGCTTTTGAAAAAGTAAGTTATATTAATAATACATTAATTATGTCTTATTGTTGTTAAGTAAAGAATATTTGTTCTAGAATAGCTTTGACAGTAACTTTAGATGTGGAATATTTGTTTCTAAATACATCCAATTTATGTCGTTATAATTATGTAGTCTTGAGCAAAAAAAAACTAAATTTTAGAATTTAAAATCATGTTATAATTTAGTATGCAGTTAAAATTATATAATCCAATTCTAGCACAAGATGCTTTAGCTACATGTATTAATTCTTTCAAACTGATATTTTCACTACATTAGTCTAGTATTTCAATTTAGATTAACCAAAAGTTGAATATACTAGAAACTAAAGAATGTGGATTTTACTAGTACAACTTCTGTTCTGTATAATTTATTTTTTTATGAGATATCGATTTTTGTTGTAACCCATAGCTGAATAAAAATTGTGAACATAATCTATGACTGGACCATCGACTGTCTCATGTTTTAAAACCTAACCCGTCTTGTAAATCATTAGTTATATATTTTCAACAACCAATTTTACTCTATTTAAAGTGATAATTTTATTAACACAAATGATATATCTAAGAAGTCATTACCATATAAAATAGAAAAATTGTTGAAAAAAATATGCAGAATTATTTCTATTGCTAAATCACCCTTCATATCAAAATCCATTATCTAAAAATTAAAATAATAGAAATTTTGTACGGTTTTATCTATAAACAATGATTTTTTAAAATTAGTATATCAATTCAGTGAATTGTACATAATCAACTTATAAATTTTTAAAATTATTTAGTATTTGAAAAGAAATTTAATTTGACTGAAACATCGTTAATAGTAACAGTTGTTGTAAAACAGGTATCTGAATTATAATTCAAAAAATTGTTGTGATTTTCATGGATAAAATTACAAATACAATTTAAAAAACGTGATGAACTAAGTTTTCATTTTTAATTAACTTAAATTTTAACATTCTGAACTGATGTTGAAACTCTTATTACAAGTGTACCATGGAGCATATATAGAAGTAAGCTGATGAGCTATTGAAATTATTATTTAAAGAAATTAAATATTAATATAACTTTTTTAAAAATATATTTTAGATTGTTTTTTATACTTGTTTCACTTTGTGAAAAAAATGTTCCATTATAGGTGGATGAAAAAACACGAGCAAACTTATTCAAGCTGCGACAAACATGGAATGATGTCATTCCTTCAAAGAAACTTTACCTACTTGATACCAAAGTTAACATTATAGACCCGGCTTGGCCTATCACTGCTACACCACCAAAAATACACTTAAATCCAAGGTTCTTAAATTCATCCAACGTAAGTTAATCAAATAGTAAAATGTGAATAGTATTCTATACATTACATTTGTAATGATTTTATGTTACTGCAATTTCTCACAGACGGTTAGAACAGTTTGTGGAATAAACAGTATACTTTATATTTACTCTTATTTTTCAAAAAAGACATTAAAATCTGAGCTGAATTTTTCACATATTTAAATGTTTTACGTTCTGCTTTCAGAAGGAATAAGTTTTAAGTGAAAAGTATCATAAACACTTTTTAAGACAACGACATTTGCATCTTAAAATTGTTTTTTATGTTGCTCTATTCCTTCTGTTTAGAATTCACCAAGTGTATCTTCACCGACTTCACCAGCACCTTTAACACCTGTAACACCTATTTCTCCTGCATTATCTACAGATGCTGTTATGATGGAACAGTTGTTATTACAAAAACAGAAGAAATTAATAGAATTAAAACAAGAAAAACTTAGGTTGGAATTGCTTCAAACCCAGGCTCAGTTAGATGAACAACAAAAAATGTTGGAGAAAAAGACCGGACATTTAAAACTATTATCTGAAAAATCTCAACAAAAAAAAAACAAACTTGAATCTGTACAAATACCAACACAAACTGAAGAACAAAAAAAACAGCCAATAAAACAGTCAATTGATCCTAGTTCAACACCTATCCGAGTAAGTACTAATTATATATGTATATATGAATAATATTAATATTACTTTTATTTTTTTTAACAATATTGGAAGATTTGTCAAACATTTAATAGTTTCTATGACTTACTTTTATTGTTCAAAAAATCTGAATTTAGAATTACTGATGTCTTATATCCTTTCAAGTTATGGGATTGAGGTTAGGCCCAGAACTTATTTTCCAGAGAATCTTCTGTCAGCATTTTTGCGTAACAAACTCATTTATGCTTATCCAAGTTGAAATGGTAGTGAGATGACACATCTTCCTCCTGAAATTCAAGCATGAGTAGTTGGTAAATTAAAGGGGGCTCCTTTAGAAATTAGAAACAGATCATGGTCTTGAATAAATTCTACTGCGTCTCAGAAGAGACTATAAAATGTAAACCTGTCAGTAAGTCAGTAAACTTACCTGTCAGTAAGTTCTTCGGCGATCTAACATGGAGCTATTCCAAAGCAAGTATTCATGACCACCGGAAGATTCTAACCTAATTATTGTTTGTGCTTAGTCAAGAACAGAGGTACGTACAAGAACACTTTAACCGATCTAGGTTTGTCGAATTTTGGTCGGCCAAAATGAGATTTTTAACAGAGCGATCTATTCTTGTGATGCGGGTACTTAGAGTATATTTTTAGCAACTTGACCAATGAGAAAGATTCATTAGAGGTAATGATGTGATCCATTGGTCTTTGGATGTCAACTTGCATTGACCTGTATGTTTGTGGAGTATCTGTTGAAAGTCTAGAAACTGTAAGGGGGGCTTTGGTGTATGGGCCTCACAAGAGGCAAGATGCCTTTTTGCAGGCTGCAGGTATTTCTGAATATTATCTCTACTTGCCGTCCGTTATGTTACAATGATTTGCACAGACTCTGGTTAGGGGATTGTGATTGCCTCTCCCAAAGAAAATGTGGGGGTTGGTGGAGGCAATCATGTTTTGGGATAACCCAGTCTATAATCTGTTCTCAGTAGTAAGCGTCCAACACAATTAGTGTCTGCCATGGTACATTTGCATTGACAAAGATTTCTATGTGAAGAAATACTTCAAACACTCTCTTAATTGCCTTTCATCTGTCTCTAAAGTTGTATTTGAGTTTAGATCATACATTATTGTTATTGTAACTAATTCAAAAGAAATACCAGAATTTTACTATTTCGCCCCAAAAAAATCTGTAAATTTATATGAATTTAGAAATTAAAACTGAGCGACGGTAATTTAAACACACACTGCGACGGCTGTTGCCAGTATGCTGGTCGCATGCACCACCCCCACCCTACCATATGCACGACCACCACCACCCTACCATATGCACGCACCACCCTTACTCTACCATATGCATGCACCACCCTCACCTTACCCTAGTACGTACCTCCCCACTACACTCACCACGACCAACGCCGGTAAAATTTTAAACAAGCATCATGAACCAAAGTCAGCCCTGTCCTGACGCTTGCCAAAATCTGCCAGGGAACCAGTCACTGGACTTTAATATACAAAAGGTAAATAGATATTATTTAAAAACAAACAACAACTATATATATATATATATATATATATATATATATATATATATATATATATATATATATGAAGTTAATATATTACTATGTAAGTAATTTAATCCACCATTAAGTGCAATAATTTTACCTTGAGTGATAGGTGATATCACTCAAGGTAAAATTATTGCACTTAATGGTGAATTAAATTACTTACATAGTAATATATTAACTTCATAAAGTCAGTGCAACGGAAAAACAATGGATAACGTTAAATATCAAGAATATATATATATATATATATATATATATATATATATATATATATATATATATATATATATATATATATATATATATATTATTTTCTATAACTATATATAGTAGTTAACAGTTATATAGAACACATCTGGTCGTTTTCCCTATGTTTTTTCCCTATGACCAGATCATTTAAAATAAGATTTGAAGAACATTACAGAGCGTTCAAAAATAAAAATACAAAAGTATCAAATGTTGCAGCACACTTAATATCACAAACATGAAATAACAAACTACGAAAATAACCTAACCATACTTGAAATAAATAATAATCCAATAGAATTAAATTCACTAGAAAAATACCACATTTATAAAAACACACAACAATTTAATGAACCTACAGGCCACATATATACAGAAGACATACTATATAAAAACATTATACACGCAAATCAAGAGAAAATTCGTGTAACGTCAACAAATACCAACATCACGGTCCGAACATCTACTCCAGAAAAATTAATCAGTGGTTCGACAATGGTCAAGTGACCGAAAGGTGCCTCATCACACAAGGTAAAATTATTGCACTTAGTGGTGGATAAAAGTATTTACAATAGTAATATATCAACTTTATAAAGTCAGTGCAACGGAAAGATAATGGACAACGTAATATATATATATATATATATATATATATATATATATATATATATTTAACGTTATCCATTGTTTTTCCGTTGCACTGACTTTATGAAGTTAATATATTACTATGTAAGTAATTTTATCCACCATTAAGTGCAATAATTTTACCTTGAGTGATGAGGCACCTTTCGGTCAATTGACCATTGTCGAATCACTCAAGGTAAAATTATTGCACTTAATGGTGGATAAAATTACTTACATAGTAATATATTACCTTCATATATATATATATATATATATATAGGGATGGGCCGATTCCGATTCTCGATTCCAGGAATCGTCGATTCTAGGTGGTATCGAGGAATCGTCGATACTCGATTCTTCGTTCATAAAAGCGTCGATTCCGATTCCTATTTTGTTAACTATTAAAATATGCGTGTGGAGTAATTTATTACCAAACAAAATTTATTACCAAAATTTATTATATTTGTGTGGAAAAATAATTAATTACCAACTATGTCTTATTTATGTATTAGTTGATTTGAATGAATTAAATGATTAAAGTAAACGAAAATATTATTATTTATGAAGCAACAGCAATCAAGATCGTAACCATTTCTGGTCGTTTGTCATCGCTCGTCTCTCTCTCTCTCACTAAATGTCAGAACAAAACACAAAAAAGTACAGTAAAAACTCGATTAACCGTCACCGTCGGAACCGTGGCCATGACGGTTGAGCGAATAAACGGATAACAGAAACACTGTATTATTCCTCCGAAACTTAACCTTAATAAATTATATTATAGACAGATATCACTCTCACGGTTGAAGGTTTTGTGTAGCCTATTACATTAAAACAGAACTTTTAAAAGGTTTTGCCATATGACCAAGATGTTAACTAAATTAATTATTAGAGAAGTAGCATGTAAGCTAATATAACTTGAAAGAATCGAGAATCGACTAAAGAATCGAGAATCGAAAGGAAAATTTTAGAATCGGAATCGGAATCGAAAATTTTAGGAATCGGCCCATCCCTATATATATATATATATATATTGTTGTTGTTTGTTTCTAAATAATATCTATTTACCTTCTGTATATCTGAAAATTACTTCCAACACAAATTATAATGTCTTCCTGACATATATGTATAAGAATTTCAATTTGTTAACTACTAACCAGCTCCACTTGCAACCCTTTATATTGGGTTATTTTGTATGCTCTTTCTTATCTAGAACTACCTAATGCTTAATTTCCCTATTTTAATATTTTAACAAACTTGAAATTTCCTTAATTATAACTAAGGTAACATGTAAAACACGTAGACATATTATTAAATTAATTTTGACCCTTTTATTTTTTTATGTTTATTTTAATTTGGATACAGAATACTTTTTGTAACAATCCTTCTTCTGTATAAACAATAAAAAAAAGGATTTATTTCAAATATAAATTAATTTTCAAAAACGTTTGTACTTTTCCTCTTATTTTGATAAAGCCATTTTCCTTATAAACATAATTTTTCATTATATTTTAAATTAAAAAGAATTATTTGATTTATCACTTACCCAGATATAAGTGAATTTAAAAGTTTTGGGATTTGAAAGAGAAGAAAGCTTACCTTTTTAATCGAGCTGTTTCCTGGTTCCTCCGGTCCTGACAAGATTTTATCCTGCTTGGCCTGTTCTGCATTTGCGTTGTTTCATAGCGATGTCACATTCTTGAGTGTTCTTTCTTCATTTCTTTCATTGTCACGTGTCACCAAGAATTTAACTTTTAAAATTTTAGTTCTTATTTTTGTTTTAGTTGATGGGTTTCACTGACTTAATTTCCAATTTTAAAACATTTTTTTAAAACTTGATTTCTTTACTTTTTTTTATTGTTTTTAATTTTGAAAAATTTAATATGGTTAACTGTTTTGAAGAACACTATACTGTTTATAATCTAGAGTATTTTAGCCTTGAAACCTTCCGCCTATAACCTATCGAAATGCAACACATTCTTAGTTAGACATTTTACCAATTTTAGGGACCAAAATCCTTTAAAAAGGTTTGAGAATCACACAGTTACATATTGCAGCCACTTATAACACACACTTAATACATCATGTTGGAATTTTAACACTTTTAGAACATTGAAAGTGAAGAGAATTTTCATCTCGACCTCCCTCGACGCTAGTTCAAACCACGCTCTACTCCGGCTTCTTTTGCCTTGACCTTTCCTACAACATGTTGTCTTCTCATCTAATGAACGAACTGATAAAAGATGACATAATATGGACTGACACCTTCCTCTCTTGGTCACCTCATGTTGACTTCCTGTTTTTCAGTTTAACCCTCATATATTTTTAGTACAAAATTTATATTTGTTTATAACTTTTTATATTCTACTTTTAGGTGATTATCCTATTATTTATTTTCTTCATAAGTTTTCTTTCTGCACATTTCGTAATATCAGTGAACTTTCTACTTCAATTTTGACCTTTTTTCTATATCTCCTGGTTGGTTTTTTATCTCCTTCAAATCAATAAAAAATCTCCCCCTTTGAAAATGTCTTTACTGTACACAATTATTTAAAATATCTGCTTATGTCACTGTATCATTATTATTATTATATTTATATCATCCAAAATTAAAATTTTAAATTTTCATTGTTTTAACTGTAAATTCTCGGTTTAAGCCCATTACAACACACACACACATACACACAAAACATTTTCAGAATACCTCTTATAATTGAGTCAAAGGGTATCTTTATTATGCAATCTTCAGAAAATCAAAAAGAATTCATAATTTATTAACATAATTAAAACTGTTGGAAGAAGGCTTCAGTTAGTCACATTGAATAATTGCTACTTGATTTTAATTTGTATTAGTGTGAGAATAATCTACTATAAATAATTTTAATTGTATAGAGCTTTTGTGTTTAATATGGCCAATATTGATAGAAACAAGCATTATATTATGCATTTATTAGAAAATCTGTCATTATTTAGAAAAACCTATTTTTTTTTTTTCATTCACACAGTACGAAATTTATAATTAATTTAATTTGAACATTTACCAGTAGACAAGCATGAGATATTATGATCTACCATTTAGAAGACTCCTCAACCAATTATCTTGGATTTGAACCAGTTATTTAAAAATTAAGTGAAAACTTATTATAAAAATATTCAGAATTGAAGGGTTCTTAAAATTAATTTAATATTACAAAAATTGCTTAAAATTTATTGTGCCTAATATACAACTCTCCCTTCAGTTGGTGCCCACTACTAGTCCCAGATATTGTAATACATTTTACAATGATTGGCTAAGCAATTCCCAAGTAACAACCTATACTGTATAAAATGTACATTTATAACCATTTTATCAAACAAGTTTCAGAATATCTACCAAGTTTAGTAAAATATATTATTTAGCATAATACTACTTTATGTAATATTATTTTTAATGTTTTGTTGAAACAGAAATTGATGCAGAAAATCACAAACAAAGATACAAACAAAATTGTAAACAGAACCCCTGTAAAAAATGGAAACAGTTCTGTTGCTCAAGTTTTACCTTCAAAGACACCTGCTCATGTCGAGAATTCTCCTAAGATTGAACCTAAAACAGTTTTATCAACATCAAAAACAGAAAGCCCAAAAGGAAATTCTAAATTTGAGCCAACACTTAAACCAAGTATTGGAAAGGGTGGTGATGCCCTTTTAAAACCATATGCAACAGCAGAATTAAATTTATGTCCTTCAACATCAAAGAAATCATCTCCAAAACCTTCAAAATCTGTCAAGTCTCTGAATGTCAGAACAGATTTTGGGCAATTATCAAAACTAAAGTTTCAGGCGATTCAGGTAACAAATTATTCAATTTAGTAAAAACTAAAAAAATTAACAAAAATATTAATTTTAAGAAGAAATTATAATTGAATAAACTTGATAAGAGGCACTGTTGTTCAAGAAATTATGTCAAGAAAGCTTATATTGATTAAACTTTCATACAAATTAGATAAAATTAGTGTACATCATTTTTTTATCACTGTTTTTGTAAAACATTAGCGTGCTTTAGTGTACGAAATCTATATAGAGCACAGCAGCGTAATTATAATAAATATAATAAATAAATAATAAAGAACAATAACTCTTGCTACAAATATTAAAACACTCTTGATGTGCATTTCTCTAACACTACTAGCATCAACAGAAGTTTACTAACATACTACATACAAACATACCTTTTTGATGATAACAGTGTTAGCAAAATGAACATCAAGGGTGTTTGAATATTTGTAGCAAGGGTTATTGTTCTTTATTTAGTATATTTAAAACACTGCATATGCTTTGGTTTAAAAACATTTGGTAATTTAGATTAGATTTAAATTACTTGTTGAATAAAGTTTTCAGTAGTAGTAAAAAAACAAAATTAATAAAAAAATTTTATATTTTGTGTAAGAAAAACTGATGAATATAAAGTAATTGGACCATGGTCCGGTGAGAATTGAGAATTGTTATAAATAGTGTTTGTTAAACCTAGTTATTATAGGTCCGGTCCCATCAAGTCCGGATTAGTGAGACTGTACTGTATATTGAACATGGCTCAATGCAGTTCTTTGACTTGGAAATGTAAAATTCTCCCCACAACTTATTGCAAAACATTTTGAGAAATAGTCTCAGTAAATAAAATAAAAGCATAATTTAAATGCTGTCGGAATAGGATATTTACTGAGTATAAGATGGTGGGCTGATACCAATAGCTTTTGATTTAGCCATCCAAAACATTAAAAATTGACTTTCTGGTCCTTGGAACTCAAAGAAAAAAGGTTTTTCTAGTGAATATTTTGATGTTGGTACTATATACATACAACCGATAGTATTATGGAGAATTGAGAATTGTTATGAATAGTGCTTGTTAAACCTAGTTATTCGACACACTCTGGTTGACTTTCATTATTGAAAAAATTCTCTATGAATTTCAACATTTAGGATCTTATTTCTTTAGAAATCATAGATGTAGGTTTCAATTGTTTTGGTACAAATGCAATCAAAGTTTCCTGTTCAGATAAATCAATTTAACAGAGCCTTTTTCTTTGGCGATTACAAAGATGATTTTTATAGTTGATCCTTTAGACATATATATTTAGAGAGTCCTCCAAATATTATATGATGAATTAATATTCATTTAATTTTTTTTTCAGTTAGTGGTATACACAATAAAAATTTACATGGAGATATTTTATAAAGTCCAATCTTATACTTAAAAAAAACACAAATTGATTATATTTTGTTATAAAATATATGTAAATTAATTAAAAGCAACATGAAGAAAATATAATACTGTGGGGCCAAGATTTTAATTTTTGTTCAACCTTAGGTTTTTAAATTTGTGACATGAGCAAATAAACCATTTGCCTATTTGTTGCTTTAATAAACAATTTATTGCCCCATGTCGTATATGTTTGTAATAAAACATATTCACATATGTTTTTAGGATAAACGTGAGGCAACATCTGATTTAAAAATTGTGCATGCCGTTCTCTCTCAACCTCGAATTGCACCTGTAAGCAGTCAACTCATAAGTGCAGCTAGAAGACAGACAAGAGATCCTCGTATATTAAGGCGCCAAATGGAAGAACCTATGCCTGAACACCCACCTAAGCCACATTCTCCTCCAAAGATAGAATTATCACCTAAAATTAAACAAAAAAGTGCAATTGAAGAAGAAAAAATTAAAAGTCAATCAAAGCAAAAGGATAAGGAAGCAGGCAAGCAATTGACATACTTTAAATCTAAATCTAAGAAAGACAAAAAGTCTAGTCGTCATTCAAGAGAGGAAAAACAACATAAGATGTACCAAATTGTAAAAGATTTTAAAACAAAATCTCAAGTGACAGATAAATTACAATCTAAAAAAGAAAAGAAAGAGGTGGATGAAGAACCCTTATCAACATCCCAACAATTAATGGATTCTTTATTAATAAATAAAAGTAAATCCCCGGTTCCTGAAAATGTTGAAAAGTTGAACTCTCCATTAACTAGTGATAAACAATGTAAAAATGATGATAGCGAAAAATTAGAAGTATCAAAACAAGAAGTAAATAAGAATATTGACTTGCAATTTAAAAGTGATCATAGTAGTTTAAGTGAAAAAGTAGAAATTGTAGAACAAAATGACTTGAAAAAGGATGTTCAGTCTTCTCTGCCGTTATCTCTTCCAACAAAAGAGTCGCCCCCTCCACCACCAGTTATTACTGAGAAGTTTGAAAAAACAAAATCTGCATCATTGTCTAGGATAAGGAAATATGTACGAAATCGTGAAGGTTCAGAAAGTCCACCTATCACAGAAATAGACCTTCAGAAAGAACCTATAATACCAACAAGGGATTCTACACCTCCACCACCCATAATCAGTGATAAATTTAAAGAAATGAAACCTGCATCGTTGTCTAGGTTAAGGAAGTATGTAAGAAATCGTGAAGGTTCAGAAAGTCCACCAATCACAGGAGATGTAGATCTTCGACATGTTATGCCACCGCTATCAGATGATCACAAAAGTAAGCCTTACATAATTATATTGTACTTGTTTTTTCAGGTTGAGATATTGTCTTTAGAATAATTTTAAACACTAATGTTCGTAATAAATTTTATTTTAATTTTGATTTTAAGTATTTATTTAAAGTTATAATACGTATGAAATTGTTTCCCCAATTCCTTTTGTTTATAACAAGATGTTCCGTATAGTATTTAAGAAAAGATAGTGCTTTTAAAATTAAAAGACTGTTAATTATTTTAAATTAGAACACAAAAATATATCTTTTGGTCGTCTTTATTTGCCACTTATTTTATTAGTTGTGTGTAATGGCTAATTGAATCGGTTTTTGTTAAAAGAGCGTAAGCCACAATTTAAAACTTTTGGGAAGTTAAAAAAAACTTTCCACATTTTATATTTATTAAAATTCCTAGTTGAAAATATTTTTAATTGGTAGTATTAATAGTATTTGACAATTAGTTAAACCTATACTATGTTTGTAAGATAGGTTTCTGTGTAAATAGACATTAAAATTCATAGAAATGATGTAACAAAACTCCAAAACAATGTAAATTATGTAATTAAACACACTAAATAGGTTATTTGTACAGTTAAAAGTATTATGTTTTTAAAAAGTGAAGATAATTCATAATATATCAATAGGAATTTCATTATTTTCATCTTCAATAACTGAGGCTCAAAATCAGTATCATCAAATTCAGCTGGTATTTCGTTTAAGCTACAATTTTTGTGGCTTCATAGTGTTATTAATACTCATCACAAATTTACTCACTCATTTACACAATCCTTAGTATTTTATCTTTCTTAATGGACACTTTTTCACCTGGATGCGCGGATCACAGGTTGAATAAATTGTGTTGGTTTTCAACCAGGGAGGGAAGCAAACTGTTAAAAGTAGAGTATGCTTGAACATATCTTTTTTGCTTTATTATAATAAAATTGAAACAATGTGCTTATCTGAAAATTTACCTTGCCTTCACTTTTTTGTCCTTTGTCTCTTAAGAAATACAGTAGAGTCTCAAAAATCCGAGTCCTGATATTTCGGGCTTCTGTATAATTCGAGCCTATTTCTATCTGTTTGAAAGAAAATGATGAGTCAGGCTTCCAAGAAATATTTTTATCAATATAGTATGCAAAGGAAATGAGTCGGGCTTACAAGAAATGTTTGTATTAGTACGGTATGCTAAGGAAATGAGTCGAGCTTCTAAAAAAATATTTATATCTACCATATGGAAAGGAAATGAGCCGGGCTTTCAAAAAATGTTTATATCAATACGGCATGCAAAGGAAATGAGTCTGGCTTCCAAGAAATGTTCATATAAAGTTCTCCTATTTTTTCTAATGCACAGGAACATACTTCCATGTAATCCGAGTTTTCGGTAATCTCAGGGTTCTCAGTTCCATCTACCTCAAATTGTAGATACTACTGTACATGATTCTTTGTAATGAACCTTTATCCAATTCCTAAAATCCAAAATGTTTGAATTTTCGATTTCGTGTAGTGTAAACTCATCAAATCTTGACTTAATGAATTTTATGTGTTGCGAGACCTCGTTTGCATTATATGTGCGCTGATGTGTCTTTAAAGATTTTGAAATAATACCGAAATCTCCACCACTTGTCAAAAGCTATGTCCACAGACAGGATAGTATTGTATAATTTTATTAAAATGTTTTGAATCTGTTTAAAAAATACGAATCTAGACAAGGCGTTATTTTTATTTTGGATGCAAAATAGTTATAGAAAACCTGCAATTCTGACTATTTTTCAGGGATGTTTTTAAATATTTTTTTGAAAGTTAGGAAATCACATCGGGGTTATAACAAATTAATACTAGTTTTATTGTCTTTAATTTTATGTATGTCAAATACGTTTAGAGAAAGTTGTCTTAGGTAGTACAACTTTTGTACTGACATTTTTAGAAGGTACTGTTTTTGTGATAAGCATGTCTCTCTTATTCAGCAGCAACAGATGATTCATGATTTATAGCTGAATAACACTTACTTTTTTTTTATGGATTCTGTGAGTTCAGCTTCAGCAACTCGTTTATCACAGGATTTAGATAAGGTGATTTCATTCTGTTACTTATTGCCTCATATTTGCAGCACGTATCATTCTGCGGATGTCAAAACTTATAATAAAATTGCCCCAAATAAATTCTAACAAAAATTCGCTGACTTTTTAGATGAGCTATTTGTTATAACACTTTTTCTACATGAGCTTATTGTTGAGTTCTGTTGAGAGATAGTACATTTCCTTCCCACTGTAATTGGAACATTTGGTGGACATGACTTTATATATTTGCTTAGTGCATGAATAACATCTGGAGGTAACGCATGACTAATCCCTTTTCCTCTAGAGTCTGTCAAAGCAGTCTAATTCTTTTTTCATTTACACTAAATATTGATACAAATCCATTAATTCATATCTTTTTTCGGTTACTTCCCACAATAAAAAAAAATATTAAAAAAAACAAATTTAGGTTCTTTAAACCTAGGTTGCCATAGCTATGACAATGTCAATCAGTCCTTGAAATTAAGATCATGTTCATTTTTTGTAGAAAAGGTGTAAAAAAATTCAAAATATCCAGATAGTTCTCTTCTTTCATTCATTGTAGACGTTTCTCCACACACCTACAAATAAACAGCACGGACACATCAGGTTTGGTTAAAAGGGTTCAAGTCAGCTTGATAAACAACTGATTAGGCCATTTCCATTGACTCACACCCTTTTAACAAAAACTGGTCATTGACTTTATGCCCTTTTAACAAAAACCAAAAACTTCAATGTTTTTTCATGCCTCAGAGGATAGATGAAGAGGTGCTGTTTTAATCATAATTAATGCGTCTTGATGTCCTGTATACGAAATACAATAGAACTTAATTTAAAACAAGTTGAATTACGCCCTCCTAACAAAAAGCTATTCAATTATAGTGAATGATATGGCAAGTTCTAAGACGACATTTGAATTAGGTCTACTGATAATTTCTGTAAAATTTTATGAACAAATTTTAACATCAAGTTATAACATAACTTGTTTAGTCTTAATTAAAAACTATATCACAATATGTATTCTTGTGTATTAATAAAGAACTAAGTCAAAATACAAATACAAGAATTATAATTGAATTTACAATTCAAAGCTTTTCGTTGGCTAACAGTACCATCATCATGATTCAATTATAATTCTTGTATTTGTATTTTGACTTAGTTCTTTATATATTGTGATATTTCACGTTGTCCATTATTTTTCCGTTGCACTGACTTTATGAAGTTATTATTATTATGTAAATAATTTTTTCCATCAATAAGTGCAATAATTTTACCTTATGTGATGAGGCACCTTTCGGTCAATTGACCGTTGTCAAATCACTCGAGTGATTTGACAATGGTCAATTGACTGAAATGTGCCTCACCACATAAGATAAAATTATTGCACTTATTGGTGGAAATATTATTTACAAGTAATAATAACTTCATATATATACACACACACACACACACACATACACACCTCAAGACATTATATTTTTTAACAAGACCAAAGTTTGTGCAGGGTTAACCTTGCTGATTTGCTTTAGGTATAAAATTCCACATATAGTTTAATATATGTTTTTCTAGTTGTTTGCATTAACTCTGGTCAGATTCTAAAATATTTAAGTTGGAAAATAAAAAAAAGGTGAAGTACAATATCTTGTTGCAAAAGAACATAGAGCAGGCATGGGCAACAATGTATTTGCTCCAGGACAGAATTGGTGGAAAGTAATGATGGTCCAAAAGAAATTTTAGGAACAATTGAAAATGTATTACAATAGAGATTTTATTTTGGGATTTTTTCCATAAAATGGGTGATTAATGCCACAAATTAACAAAAACTAATGTAATGTGTTTAGGCTTTACATTTTTTGTTATTTTCTTAATATCTGACTATATAAGAACTTGTAGTAGTTTTAACTATTTTTAACACATCCTCAAAATGTATATCTTTGTTGAACTTGATTAATTATTGTTATACTTTTATTTATATTCATTAAAGAAAGATTATTTACAAATATAATTTGATGTGATAAGTATTAAATATTTTGCGGCAAGTTTTTTTTCAATTTCTAGATCTTCATTACCCATTGCTTATAAACATTTACATATTTTCTTTCTCCTCGATATTTTTCATGTAACTATTCACCGCATTCTAAATAAATTATTTTTAATTGTATGTCATTACAATCATATTTTGTATAGAAAATATATTTCCAGTAATAAATATAATTTAATTAATTTGTTTGAAGCATTAGAATCTCTCAAACCAACATTATTTTAACAATTTGGTATTAAATTCTTGAAACATTTCTCTTCAAATATTTATCTAAATTGAAAGATACATTAGCTAACTCAGGAAAATATCAAATTTTGTTTTCAAACTGATTTCTATAAAAACAGCTTTGATTGAAAAGATGAAAACCTTTTATTAAATCATCAGCTCAAAAATTTTTTCTTGTAAATTTACATTGAAATCATGAAAATATTTAAAGTAACCCCGAATTTACACATCCAATTTGGCTCTGGTAATTCAGGAAAACATTCACTCTCTTTAATAATAAAAATCGTGAATCTTGAAACTTTTGAATTTTTCTTAAACCCAACCAATGGATTTTATTTTCATAAAATACATCCAAATAACTGGTATTTAGCTCTTCAAGGAGCTATATAAATTGTCTGTATTTTAATCTGGTCTAATGAAATTAACTAACTTCACAGTTATGTTTGTAACAATGTCTATTTTCAAAATATGTTTGCACAATGCAAGTTCATTAATAATGCAGTGAATGGGTATAGTTTTATGATTTGGATCAATTTTAGAAATTTTGTCTTCTATGTTATATCAAATTGATATTTTCTTGAATCCTATTTGGTGATTCATCTATTGTTATACTCACAAGTTTTTTCCAGTCAATATTATAATAAAAAAAAAAAAAAAAACATTTTTCAACCCTGTACACAAAATCTCCCTTTGTCTAGAAGTATAGCAAATCCATCACTTATTCTTATTGCAAGTTTGATAATTAATATTGAGTTTATTTCCATACGCATATTATTAAGAAAGTAAAGTTAGCATCTCAGCGTTTGTGTTATATAGCTACTCTATTTTATCTTCAAATAAATAATCAATGAACTGAGTTTTCAACATTCATAGAAAATAATTTAAATCTAAGTAGAGAATTTAAAATTTCTGTAACCCAGATCTCCGATAGTTATCGAAACTAAAAATATTTCTTTTTTTAAAAGAAGACAATCTCTAAAAGAGCTACAAATTATGTACTTTTTGAGAAATAAATGTTTCATCCAATACCCAGTTTAAAATTGTTTGTGTTGCCTTAAACTTGAAAGATTTAGTGAATACGTTCATTTATTAAATACTTATTTATTAAACATAATATTTATTCAATTTTAATATCGTAACATGGTACTTTCTTACAAAGAATCAGACCCAAAATTGGGTTTCAATACTACAAAACAGGACTGGTATTCATTACGAAATGTAAAATAGCTCACAAATAATTTGAATAAAATGTGTTATTATCTCCATGAATAAAAATGGATTATAGGTGTTCTAATTAAATATCTAAGAAGGTTTGAATATTTTTAAACCCTTAAATAGATATTTTACCACTAAGGACTGAATTAAAATAAAGGTGTACATTAATTCTACATAACTATTGTGTTTAACGCAAAGCGTCTATATTGCTTCTATGGGATGTTGATTGAATTGTTGATAGTAGAATTAATTGAAGGAATTTCCAAAATAGCGTTTGCAGTAAAACCAGTAATTTGGACTACACACAGATATTTCCATTCAACAGGATTAGGTTTTTATTTATATCTAAGAAAAACTCAACTACTTTAACTAGTGAGGCTGGCAAAGAGCAATAAGGTTTATGTTTAGCCTAAACGGATTTATTGGTATGAAAACAGGGATCAAACTGAACAAAATGTAATTTACCAGAAATGTCTACAATGGTATTAGTGGCAATACCAGGAAAAGATTTTGTCAACAAAAATGTCTAGACCATCATGACATTTCCAGTCGTAGCTTTTTTCTGGGTATGATTCATCGATGTAACTGTTTAAACATGGAAGAATTAGTCTTAGTGAAGATGTAAATTTTCTAAACTTTTATTTTCTTCAATAATAAACGAGGCAAGAAGCGATTTTCAAGCAATAGAAAAGAGACAGAGAACAATCAATTTCCAGTTTCTTAGCTCGTGCTGATAAACCACCTTAATCTAGTTATGGTTACTTTTTATTTGAATTACAATACTATTCGTACTGTATTGCATGTATTTTATAATTCCTACTAGTTATTTATAAAAAATCATGTTACAGAACTGTCCATATCTCCATTGCACCAAAGTTTGTTTAGGCTTATATGTTATAGAATTACTCCATATTTTGTGTGTGCCTTTTTATTGTACAAGTAGGATTTCTAAGGCATGTAATTTCTGCCTATATTTTAATTTATATCTTCTACGCTAATGATTTCAATCAAACATTAGGGATTATATGTTATAGCACTTGTTTATATAATTAAATTTCATAATTTTCTGAGTAAAATTTGTGCACAAGAAAAATCTTAAAATTTTGATTTTTTAAAATTAGTCTTAGAGTTAAAAGTCCGAGTTAGTGAGGTTAAACTGTGTTTATTATACACACACACACACACACACACACACACACACACACACACACACACACACACACACACACTGTATATACTAATAAACAGTGCAATGTTAACTCTAACCACAATAACTTAAAAAAAAAAAACTATTCATTTTAGGTTCTTCAAATTTCTTTTAGTCCCAATTTATTTTTAAGTTCCCTTGACCTCTCATAACTTAGTGTTAATTTCACCTCCACAACTTTACTAATTTGAAGTAAAACCTTTGATAATTTGAAGTTTTCATGGTTTTTTTAAATGATTTATGAACTCTAACTTGAAAATTTGGCTTTGTTGATCTCTATAAGTCCAAGTTTAACCTCTAAAACTAAAAGTTAAAGTAAACTCACATCAATAAGTTGAATAGTGTAACAATGCCTGCTGTAAGTCTAAAAGCAACTAAGAATTGTTTTATTTAATTGTTTTAAAATTACATCACATTGTATTATACATTTTAAAGTGCTGTGATTACAATGCATTGATTTGTTACAGTAATATATAATCACAAGTTGTAGTACTTTATTCATACCGTAACTTTTAGTACCAAAATTTGATACCGTTCAAGTTTAATGATTCTCTATAATTAAAACTAGGTAACTCAAACCTTATCTATCTGAATTATTAGAACTACTTTTTTCACTATCTTTAGTTAGAAGTTAGTGAGGTGGCACAGTATTTTGAACAGTGCAATCGCGTCATTGTTCACAAAAACTATTATTTTATCAGAAGTTTAAAGAAACACATCAAAATTAATACTTTTAGGAGCATTATTAGTTGACAGAAAATTTGTGAAAGTATTTAAAAATTGAATAAATATATTTACAGTAACTGAACCTATTGACTCAAATGTACCTTACATATAAAATTTCTTCAGACTTTCTTTAAAAACTGTATTTTCAGAGAGAAAAATAATCATTCCATTTTCTGCGCATACCAGTAAAAACTAATTTGGTTTTATAGGCAAAGCCATTTCAAGAAAATATACAGTAGTATTTTTATTGGAGTTAGAGGCCCTTCACATAGTAAATTGAGCAAAACAAGTGAAAATGAAATTTATCAAATATCTGAGGTCGTAAACAAATATTTATTACTGGCACACAAATTTAAAGGCACTTGAGAAGATAAAAAATTTGCTATGGGCTGTAAATTTATATTATAAATAATATAGAGCAGTAATAAAGTTAAAGACAAGTAATTGCTCATTTTATGGTTTATTATGACCAAAGAACACCTGTTGCACTAAATAATTTTAGAGTGGTATTGGTAATATAAACATTAGTTGTACATCTAAATCGTGTAGAAATAGCAACTAAAAATTTGAAGGTTTTGAAGCAAATAGACAGCAAATGGTCATTTTATGACTCTCCTTCCAATTTCTATAATAAAATAGTAAACGTGTGCTAGATATCGAAAAGAAATACAGTAGGAGGTAAGCTGCCTATAATATATATTATATATAAACATAAATGTAATATGGTATTTAAAACAATTTACACTTCTACTGTATTCAAATAACTTGACAGTTTAAAAGAAATTATGATTTATTTTAGCACATAGTAATTTTTTTAATATGAACAAGTTAGTACAGATATATCTTTTATCCTGTTACACAACCCTTCCACTTATCTTATTCAGTGTGTGCATTGCATATTATCTTTTTAATAATTATTGTTACACTAATGTTGATATTTATGGAGTTACCCTGCATATGAAGCCACAATTCCCCCCCCCCAATTACCTAACAATATGTGAGAGGGGGCAAATGGCTGTATACCTAGAAATTTTCCTTATGTAAATTTTTCTTAAACACATTCTTACTTATAAAGAATGTGTGCTTCATAACACCACTAAACAAACATCAACCACTGGAGAAGGATCTGCTAATACAATTTGCAGTATCTGTTTAAAGTCAAACAGGATCATGTTCAATGGCAGATTTTTATGAGTCTGTTGTGTATGTAATATATTACAAAAAATGATGTGGTTTATCTACCCTGAATTTGAATTTAAATATTTCGTTAACTGACATTTATGGGGAGATAATGAAAGAATTTTGTTTCTTATGTGAATGTGAGTTTTATCAGTTAATTTGTATTTATTTACAACAATTATTGTTATATATTGTTACAAGGTTTACCCTATAGTTTTTACCAAAGAAAAGAACTTGTTATATAAAGCTATACTAAAATGAAGTCTTCAGTGAAGTAATTTTGTTGTACATAATTGTGACAATTTACAACTGTTTTAAAATATTTTTCTTTGTTTATACTGTTTATTTTTATATCATATATTTGTTCTTTATCAAAACCTAATGCTAGTTATCTAACTATACTAATTACAAACTCTGAAAGACCTTTTTTTAAAAATTATGTTATGTTTATTAGCATGTATTCTGATTATTTATGTTTTTGTATTACAAATTGTTTCTGTACAAAGAATAATAAAACAACACAAGTAAGATTTGAGGCTTATTTTATCTAAAAAATATATCTTCAGCAACATTTTAGGAAGTACAGTGTATTAAACACCATCAATTGTCAGAAAACCAAAATATTTATTTGGTATTTTTGTGTTGATTGTTGAAGGTGCTTTAAGTTTCATCGTAATAGGCCTTTGAATTTGATCTTAAAATAATTTATTTTTGTGCTTTAATATTTATGAAATATCAACACTATTTATGAAGCTATATGTTATTTATTTTTCAAAGATTCTTTTTCCCACCCATTTTTTAATTAATGCTTTTCTTTTAAAAATCATTAATAAATAGATTTTAAAATCGTTTGGTTTAGCTGTTTTTATTATATTGATTGTTAAAAATGAAATAAAAACATTTTTATTAAATGTTGTTGACATCATACAGTCTCTTAGAGATTATACTGATGGTCAATTGAAGACTTTTTAAAGTCTTCATCTTTGTGTGATTCTTTGCTATGGCAAAACCTGATAAAAAAACTAAGATGTATCGGCTGTTTTATAATTTGAGTATGTTGTTACCAGGCTGTGTTCCAATTATTTATTATTTGTTGTTTTAAAAGAAAGACGTGTTGAAGAAATGAGTTACAATTTTTTTAAAGTACAATGATGCTTTAAAGTCTTTTAAATAAAATTTTACCAAATATATAAAATTAAGTTTAATATTCTAGTAATGTAAGCTATTAGAAGCTACATATATATGGATTAATTTTTAAAATATAGATTTTTCTTGAGAGCTACAAGAATAATGTATATAAAGCTTTTAATTTGTATATGTATATATATATATATATATATATATATATATATATATATATATATATATATATATATATATATATATATATATATAGAGAGAGAGAGAGAGAGAGAGATTTTAGACTAGGAGACTGACAGACTTACCTTGGTAATAGTCCACTCTGTAGTCTTGAAATAGAAACACATAAAAGCACTTAACCAATGATATATTTCAACCACACAGTGGTCTTTGTCAATCAAAGAGAAAACACAAAAAGAAATATGAGAGAATGAAATAAAATAAATATTTATTTTTGTGTTTTCTCTTTGATTGACAAAGACCACTGTGTGGTTGAAATATATCATTGGTTAAGTCTTTTTATGTGTTTCTATTTCAAGACTACAGAGTGGACTATTACCAATGTAAGTCTGTCAGTCTCCTAGTCCAAAAAATCTAAATAATCTTTACCAACCAAAACTAACATATATATATATATATATATATATATATATATATATATATATATATATATATATATATATATATATATATATATATTCAGTGATTCGACAATTGTCAAGTGACCGAAAGGTGCCTCATCACATAAGGTAAAATTATTGCACTTAGTGGTGGAAAAAAAATTATTCACAAGTAATAATATTAACTTCATATATATATATATATATATATATATATATATATATATATATATATATATATATATGTATGTATATATATATATATATATATATATATATATATATATATATATATATATATATATATATATATTTATTTATATTTAGTATTGTATTGTGTAAGTTAATATCTTTAACATTGTTAAACAAAAGTCCACTTTAGAAAATTGCAGTTCATGTAGAAGTTGGCTAAAATAAAAGGAGTAAGTGTATTTCATGTTGCCTTTGATAAATAAAGATATTGTTTTATTTAAAAGTGTTGGATCATATGTTTTGCTTATTGCTGCAAATGCCCTTCGGCGAGTGTATAATAATGTGAGATAAATATAATTGCATCTATAACAGAATTTATGATAAATTAATAATTTATAAATGCATAAGATAAACATGTTGTTAGACCATAATGTGTTTGAACTTGTAATATTGTTGATGTCACATAGTAATGTTGAATGTGTAAAGCAGTTAGAATAGTACATGTCTATATGAGGTGTGTATTTATTATTTTTTTTTTTTAACATGTGGATTTTTGGATTGATATACAACAAAGATTGAGTATTAATATGCACTTAACAAAACAGAAGTTTGAATAATAGTAAGTTGGAAAATATATAGATGTTGAATACTTATTTATCTTTAGTATTGTTATTAAATTCTTCTGGGCAGCCCACATTCAACATGTTTACATTAATATAAAAGTTGACATTTTTTAAAACATCAGATAAAAATATCATTGATTAATTTTTTGGTAAATAAAGAAAGATTATATAACAAACATTTAAAACCGTTCTTAGATATTTTTGTGCAGGAAATAACTTTTGGTGTTAAATATTGATATAAGCTCTAAAATATTTTTGTGTGCCTTTTGTAAAATAATATTAATTAACTCATGTTTAAAATTTGGCTGTTAGTTTTTGTTTATAATTTAAGTTAATGTAAATTATATTGAAGAAAGATGATACATTTTTATGAGCAAAAATTCCATTTAAGATTATATATGTAATTAAAATTTTAAGTTTTTGGTGAAAGTCTAAACAAATAAATTTGTGTAAATTACAAAACTGTGACATGAAATTGGATTAAGATATTAAAATGACAGTCTTGGCAAAGTTTCTAATCTTCATTCTTGTAACTGAAGGATATGTTCTTATGTTTGAGCTAATTGACAATTATGACAGTATTATACTGTCATAAATGTGTCAGAAGCACCAGCACTTTATCAATCTATCTTGTTTATAGACTCACATATACTAAATCACTTTAACATAGTCCATAGGTATGTAATTCAGGATTTTGTAACAATTATAGGTTAGATACTCATTTTTGATCTTTTTTTGTGAAGAACTTAATGCCATATAAATTAGACAGCATAGCTACAAGTGTTCCAAGGCTATGAGTTTATTGTTTTAAATTAACCACTCGTTTGAGTTTATATTATTAATTTTAACATTGTGTTTAGTCGTAGTTATGTTGAATGCAGTAATCTTCTGCCTTTCAGAGCATCCTGCAGTCTATGCATTTCAGATGTTCTTAAAAGAAGAAAACCATTAAAAATAAGTCAACTACAGAGTTTATATTGCCAAGAAAGGCAGAGGTTTACTGTACTTGAAACCATTATAAATCTGGCAGAAACGTAGAATAAAAATAATTATTATGAATAGGTTTTGTATATATCATATTTTTTTATTGTATTGCTGTTTTAAACCTCTCTGTTACTTAGATAGACATAAATACATTTTTTCAGTTATTATCTCTGATTCTCTTTAAGTGTATCTCTTAAATGATATATAATTTTTTTGTTGTTTAAAAAAACTTGTACAATTTTTTTAATATTTAGCATAATTAATTTCATCAATATTTTACTATGATTCACTAGTTTAAATAATATGTTATTTAATGTTTGAAATTTTGAATATATGTAAATGATAGTAAAAAAAATTCACATAATGAACCAATTTTAATGTAGATTTTTCATACAAATGTTTACTATTGTTTAATGTCTTCAGTTATTTCTGGCCCTTAAATAAAGAGTTGCCTTTCATAACATACAACATTATGCAGTCCTCTTTAAAAATTCTTATACCACTTTAACACTATCGCAATTACTGTAACAGACTTACCCAGTGTATATAGGTAGCCATAACATTCTATCTGGTTTGATAAAAGCATAGTTAATAAGAAGATGATTTTAATAATTATGTTCTTTTACCCTCAATAAATTCATGAAATATTTTATTTGAAATGATTCTGTTGCAGATATTTATATAGCTTGAATAGAATATTTTTTCAACATTTCAGATAAGTCAATTCCTTTTTGACAGAACTAGTAAATTATTTTTTTAATTATGATCAACATGGCAGTATTCAGTTCTGGTTTTAATCAGGTTGTTGACACAATCTTTTAAAATTTAGTCACTAATTTGAACACTGATGTCTCACAAAAACTTGTGTATTTACTTATGGTTATTATTAGGTGGACTAAAAATTGAAAACCTTTTATTGAAATAATCTTTAATAATAAAAATGTGTTGATGTTACAAAACTCCAAAATTTAAAAAAAAATTACTTAGTAAACTAGGGAACTGTTGTCAATTTACTACACATTTACAGTTTTTTGTGCAAGTTGTATTTGATGTTGGACAAATACATTGCAGTCAGAATCAATGAGATTAAATATACAGTTCATGTTTTAATCTCTTAAAATGTTTTTTATGTGAACATCTGTATTTTCTATAAATTGAAAAACATGAAAAATTTATCCTCATTAGCAATAAATATTGTTTTTATCCTTATTAGTATGTTCTCTTGAATGTATGTACTTTCAATTTTGGAAAGTTTACTCCTGTAGAAAAGCAATATCTTGGGATTTCATTATTCTAATACTTCAATATTAAAGTATCATACCACGATTTTGTGTTTTAAATTCTCCTGATGCAGGCAAGCAACAACTTTCTCCGCTGACAGTTTTATTCTCTACAAATGCTTCAAATTTTTAATATATATTTTCTTTTATTTGATGATAGGCGGTGAAATACATACAGGTACCAAAATTAAACTGATTGACAAACTTATCATTAGACAGCTTCTCAATCTTTAAACATATTAAGTTAATAATATCATATGAATAATCACACAATGCACTTTATTTAGGGTAAATTATTAGAATTTATACCTTCTTTTCTGTTACTCAATAGGTGTCCAATCTAAAGAGTGTGAGTATACTGTATAAAAAAACTACGTTCAAGTTGTAAATTCTTCCTTTTGTAAAATATAATATGTTGAAAAAATTTCATAATTTTTTTCTATAGAATACAACAAGGATATGTGTGTTTGCAATATGTTTTGTAAAGATTTTTAAAAAAATACCACAGTTTATAAAGAAATTTTTTATAAACCTGATTTAAAAATTGTTGACTACATAAAGTTAATTTTCAGATATGAAGTTAACACCAACGTAGGCTATTAAATAATATTAGATAAAAAAAAGAAGACCAGAAGTTATTAATAAAATATGTTTAGGTATTTGTTTGATTCAATTTTTATGTATTGTAATACAAAATGTGGATAAAATAGCAGGTTTCTAGTGTAGTTTGAAGTTTATAACGCAAATTATTTTGTTTTGTCTAGTTATTGTACTTCTTGAAATAAGAAGCATTTAATTTAAAGCATAATTTACAGTAGAGATTAGGCAAAATAGGTCAATTTAAATAATGATTTTTCATTAATAAATTATCACCGAAGCCTAGATTATGAATAAGATGGAATGCCTATTAAAAATGAATTGTACAAATGTAATTTTATTATCAAAAGTTATAACCAATTGTTAGAGTCTGTTGTTTTTAGGATTTTTAAGGGTGGCAAATTAGTTATTAGAATAGATTTTATTAAATAAACATATTGAGGGGCGGCTTAATCTTTAAAAAAATATTTCATCATTATAATATTTTTGAGAAATTGTATAAGTTCTGTTATTGGTATAGTCTTAAATAAAAAACATTCACATTAATAAAATTTAAATCAGTAATAGTAAAAACCTCTTTCTTGAGTGGTAATAATGACTTAGAGAATATGTTATTTGTAATAAATATAAATACTAAAATGTTTTACTATTTTGAAACTTGAAACCTAATGATAAAATATAGTATAGCAGGCGTTATATATATTTTTATATTTTATTAAAAATTATAAAATTGAAATATGAAAATTTTAATTCACCCATAATGTAAAAATTCAAATAACATTACTTTTTTAAAGTATTAAACTATTTGCAATTGGATTAAACAAGATGAGGCCTTTTTATAAAACTATTAAAAAATAATATAATTAAAAGTAATTACAATTATATGCAATGAGCAAAATGAAAGAAACTCAAGTTACTTTTGTAATCATCTTGAATTCACTGATTAAAATATAAAATTACTAATTCGTAACTATGTGAATACTTAGCAAGTAAGTTCTTAAGTGTTCACATATTTTTGAATTATTTAATTATATTTCAAAGAAATTACTATGAAATATAAAAATCATTCTCCCTTATTAATAAAGTGTTTCTTTTATTTTAACATTATAACAAACTATGGTTCTTCTTCTCCCAAGCAGATAGTATTATTATAATAATGTTTGCCTAAATTAAGACATATTCATGTGTATAAATTTAAAATATCAATTTTCTTTAATCTGCATGGTTTAGGTTAATGTTAATTGTTGAACATTATTAATATTAAATTCAACGTTCTTTTTCTTATAAATTCTTAACAATTAATGTTCTTTTCTAATTTTTTACAGACATTTATGATATTTCCGTTTTCATCTACTTCTTTTTGAAAAGTAAATTTATAATTATTGATTTTTTAAAATTTGAATTACTTAAATTAAAACTTCACCTGCCAGACCAACAGGCTTTACCTTTGCTTGTCTGAAATTCTTACCTCACAGGTTGATAACACTTTCAGATTGTAATGTAGGAATATTGGTTCTCAAATACCAATAATTATAAAACAATACCTTATTTTTATTGTATGTGTCATACAATTGGTTAATGTGTGTAAAATACAAAATTTTATTTGTTGTTTTGGCACCTTTAAATTAGCTGTTATCTGGTACATATAATGTGTTGATTTTGTTCATGACCACACTTGTTCTTATTAGTTTTCTATAAAAATATTTTCATTGTTGTCTATGGAATCTTAAAATCAGCTAGTAGATTTGACCCTTTGCACTCCGACAATGAGAAAGCTCGTTGGCACGGCACTCAGGACCCAGGTATGAACCGGCTTAGGTGTTTGCCATGTCGACACCGAGACTAGCAATAGGTTGTCTGCGCTACCACTTTGTTGGCTTTTATCACATTTATTTTATTAGTTACCCTAACATTTATTAATGCTTTAAACACAAAATATTTTGCAATAAATTATACAATCCCTTCCATTAGTAAAATAAACGTTAAGCTGTGTTAAATGTTTACATTTAAACAAATCACATAATTAATTAAAAATTGAATGTTGTTTGTTTATGTTGGGTGTAGAAATTCACAAAACATTTCCGTAAATGCATAAAAAATTGAACATATTTTAAAAGAAACAATATTACCAAGCTTTATAAAATTCAAACTAAAAAACAATTTTATAATAAATTCAGCAAACAGGCACTTAAAAACATAGTATTTGTGAATGAAAATAAGATGCCCAGGTTGTGTTGTGCTATTTGTAGCTTTTACCATTACCACGAACCTAGGAAAGAACAAAAGTTTTGTACAAAGTTATTTAAACAATTTATAGAACACCACAGGATAATTTAAAGCCGGCGATCACAGAAAGCAATTTTATACATTGCCCATCATTTGGTGCCAAAGATGTTACTGTGATGGTCGGAGTTGAAAGGCATATTGCCATTGCTGATCTACACCCGGCAGTGGAGTGCAAAATGGTTAATATAAATATCTTGCTCATGGCCAAAACTGTTTATTAATGTAGGTTTCTATACCATATAATCCAGTTAAAATGAAATTTTATTGTGTTTAAATAGCAGAATTATTTCTGTCCAAATTAACAAATGAGATTATAAATGGATCTAATATTGTATATTATATTGGGGGCAACAAGAACAATTGGGGAAAGTTTTCCAAATATTCCCATTGATATTTGTTTTATAAATTATATTTATGAGTATACAAAATTGTAAATATTTTTGGGAAAGTCTCAATTATGTTATGGATTTAAAACATTGGATAATGACATAATGTGTTCATCATTTTCATATTAAATTTGGATACACTGCTATCAGTGCTTTTTTTAGTCTATGATATGGTTTTGGTATACCATTCATTTAGGAGTTTTGTATTTTTCTCTTATGTTTCTCATCTAGAATTACTTATTCTGCTACATAATAATAATTCTATATTACATATATAGTAATTATATACATCCTACCCGACTAAGTAAACATTGAGCCCGAGGGAAGTACTAGCAGTACAGTAGCAATAAGTGCAATGTTTACTTGGTTGAGTAGTAGTGCTATTATTTTCACCTTTGGTTGTAAGGTTTACTTGGTCTAGTAGCAGTAGTTTATATATTTTTTGACAATGTTTACTTACTAGAGTGGTATCCTCTATAGAGTCATATAGTGTTAGCTTCTTGGATACACTGTTCACTTTTATTACATTATTTATGTTTAATTTAAAACTAAATTAGAGAAAAATAACTATGGTTAACTGATATAAGACTGTTAATCTTGTCACTGTAAAATTCCCCCAAAGGAAATTTAATCTTTAATGTCCTTTCCTTTAAGAGTAATTTTTAATCTTTGTTAAATTCCCCCAACAGAAATTTAAACCTCTTTGAACTTTAAATGATTATACATTCCAGTGTCTGAGAAAACTCTCTCACCAATAATATTTAAAGGTTGCTTCCATTTATACCTGGCAATATAGAAACATGCACGGTTATAACAAATAATCTCAAGAATTATTGAAGTTTTTGCTTAGAATTTTCTATGGGGGTAGGGGAATTTTTGAGTCGCTCCTTTGTTTTATCTTCTCTTATATATAGTTTCTTACAACCTTCGACCATTTTAAAAATAATATTAATTTTAATGTATAAATACAATACTGTTTTCATATCATAAATAGTAAGGAACATATATAAGTTTTGCAAATGAGTCATTATTAACATTGTAAAATTGTAAATTAACATATATCACTAAATACTTATCCTGAAATAGATTAAATTCTTATGACTTTCATACAGAAAGAAAACTAAAGGTAATTTCATCTCAGTTGATTTGGAGGATTATGTAGTTGAGGATTTCAAACTGTTGTATTTGGAGACCAAGTTGTGATATAATGTTTCTTTAAAATGTTATTAATGAATTTTTTCAAAGGATTTTCCTTTATTGCTTTGAGAGGATTGTTGGGCTTTGTAGCTGATGAGCTTATTAAGTGTTTAGTGAGATGTGTTAAATTAATTTATTTTTGTTTTATGTGAAGAAGGTGATTGATAGGTAAAATAGTGTTGCCCTACAAATAAATTATGGTATTTCAGAGATGGTAAAGTGCTTACAACTCCAATTCAGAAGTGAAACTGCCTTTGTTAAATATTTGCTATTAAGTTCTCGTTTGACTTTCTGGTTTACGTAGCAAGTTTTAACAGTTAACTCACCATATAATTAAGAATTAATATTTCCTGTGATAACATGAGAGCTCCCAAACTTGCTGGATTGAATGAACATTATAGATAAAACTATCTTGTTAAATAATCTGATAATTCTTTGTATTGGCTGTGGAAATATTTCTGGTCTGATATGTGATTCAAGCAGTTTAACTGCCAAGTACTTGGAACTGAACGGACATTGTACATTATTAGACCTCTTACAATTAAAAAAAAAACAGCAATTTAAAGTTTTTGTAATATTCTACGTTTTTGCCAAGTTGTACAAAAACCTGTTGAGTGTAATAAGTTACTGCCATTCAAGATTGATGGAGATTGTTTAAAAAAAAATCAACAGGAAGAAATATGACTTATGGGAGTAACTTATAATATTCAAGATGTCTTTCATTTATCAATAGTTTTCAATTAAAAATTTCATAATTTAAAAAAAAAGTATTTCTAATTTTCTTACATTCAAACAACATTATCTCTTACAGCATATTGTAACAAAATTTTCATTTGTAAAAAAGTTTGTCATTTAGCAATAACATTTTTAAGTTGCAACAGGATTATATTACTGTAACATTTTTGTTACTCTACTCCATATCTAAGGAGTTTGTGGTCAACATGTTTCATGTGTACCGAAGCACGAGGCCAAGGTAAGGAAACCTTTTTACCTGTGTTAAATATAAATTGTTCTTGCAGAGGAAGTTGTAGGCAATGAGGCTGTTTCCACAGAAAAGGATGTAGATTTAAGGCAATTCTCTGCATCACCTACAAAAAAGAGACCATCTGTTGAAAGAAGTGAAGCACCACCTCCAAAAAAATCGAAGGCTGAAGTTTTTGATGAGTAAGTAAACATATTTAATTACAAACATTTTATATTGAATTGTAATATGACTTTGTGTTTGTTTAATAGTGTTCTATAAATTAATTTTGTATGCCAATTAATTGTTTAATTGTATTATTATTAGATTAGGTATTTTTCTGATAGTTTATAAAGTTATACAGTAGAACTTGAATAATTTGAACTTGAAATATGGGAAAAGTTTGAATTGTTTAAGATTCACATTAGAAAAGATAATTAATAACATTCCTTGCTTTATTTTATAGAATAATTATGATCAAAATAGAATTTATTTATTACATTAACTTGCTTTACATGTCACTTTGATGTAACATTCTTAAAATAAATTTATTAAGGCAAAAACTAATATATAAACATTGTTATACTTACAATTTTGTAAAACATACATATTTTAGCTTTCCTCCATATTATAGTTCTTCAACCGTAACACAGTGAATTTCAAAAGTTGTATTGGGGATTTTAGGTTTTGTGACTTTATAAATGAACATGTGAATTATAAATTATACATTAAATGAAAGAGCAACATTTAGTTTTTTCCTACAAATTCTTGTAAGCACCATTTGTCACATACCCAGTTGATAGGCGAGTTATTCTCATACCTCGATCAGTGTTTCGCCAATAATTATTGCACCATCAGCTTCAAGCACGTTTCAAAGATCAGGTTGTTCAGTTGGTATGAGAGAGACAAATGATTATACATGAAGCCCCAAGGTACAAATCACCTAGTCTCAGAATAGGTGAACATGGAGGCTATGTTAATCAAGCTATGTCATTTGTCACATACCCAGTTGATAGGCGAGTTATTCTCATACCTCGATCAGTGTTTTGCCAATAATTATTGCACCATCCGCTTCAATCACGTTTCAAAGATCAGGTTGTTCAGTTGGTATGAGAGAGACAAATGATTATACATGAAGCCCCAAGGTACAAATCACCTAGTCTCAGAATAGGTGAACATGGAGGCTATGTTAATCAAGCTATGTCATTTGTCACATACCCAGTTGATAGGCGAGTTATTCTCATACCTCGATCAGTGTTTTGCCAATAATTATTGCACCATCCGCTTCAATCACGTTTCAAAGATCAGGTTGTTCAGTTGGTATGAGAGAGACAAATGATTATACATGGAAGCCCCAAGGTACAAATCACCTAGTCTCAGAATAGGTGAACATGGAGGCTATGTTAATCAAGCTGTCATTTGTCACATACCCAGTTGATAGGCGAGTTATTCTCATACCTCGATCAGTGTTTCGCCAATAATTATTGCACCATCAGCTTCAATCACGTTTCAAAGATCAGGTTGTTCAGTTGGTATGAGAGACAAATGATTATACATGAAGCCCCAAGGTACAAATCACCTAGTCTCAGAATAGGTGAACATGGAGGCTATGTTAATCAAGCTATGTCATTTGGCTTCTGGCAGACAGTCAAAAGTTGGTGGTTATCCAGTGACATACTACATTTTACTAGCCAGGTGATTCACCATCTTGTTTTAAAATAAAAGTTCTCAGGTTTGTCTTTCAATTGAGAAAATCACCATAGTTGAAGTTCATCAAAGTAAGAAACCCCATTTACAGTTGTTTCACCAAAAAGAATAGCCTATAAACTTTTCACCTAGATATGGCACAAAAAAACATTTAATTTTGGGAAGTCTCATTGAAATACTGATTCATCGCTGAATATGATACAACCAAGAAAACCTTTATTGCCATGCAGTAATATTGCATTTGTGAATTTGACAATTGAACCATAGTCTATAAATTATAGAATATGTAAATGTTTAAGATGCAGTTTTAAGTGTTATGCAAATAACTAACCTCTGGACATATCTAGGTTTGTTTTGCCCAAATGTAAAAAGACAGCTGGTGTTTTCAAACTGATGATACCATCTATAAACATTATCCCTTCGAAGTTTTTACTAAACTTAATACTGAATGCACATTAAACTGTAAGCATATTCATTATGAATTAAAAGTAAATAAGTTTGCATTTTTTGTGTTTAACTTTACCTTACAAATAATACTCTCTTGAAGTTGGTGCCAAAGGGCTCACTGCCAAATCTTTATAAAACTTTTCAAAAGAATTACGTTACGGGAAGGAGGCACTCATTACCTCTTTTTTAAGCAAACGTTTAGGGTTTCATTGGAATCATCTTATAGAATGTGACTCTTAAGATAAGACTCAGTGAAGGGGCAGATATGCACTTGAAAGATCTTTAACCCTCTAGCCAGGTTTGTAGTTCTGGACTGAGTAATAAGAATAAGGAACATGCTTCTATTCTATCATTGGTAGGCTTCACAGTGCAAGGGTTTTTGTCATACTGCATATTCTGCTCTATATACATTCAGTAACACAAAAAGCTTTCTGTCGATTAATCACTATCTTAACTACTAGTGTTTTGTAACAGAAGATAAGGGGAAAAGTGCATGCACAGGTGAAACAAACATAAAATTCTAACTAAGAATTGGTTTATCCTAGGTTTAGCCAGAATGACTAATTCAAAATGAGATGCTCTATTCTTCTTAACTAGAAGCTGTCTATAAGTAGCTCATCGGTGTTGATGAAACACCTCTAGAGAGGGGCTACATCAAGAATAATGACCTTCCAGCTATCAACAGGCACTATATCAACAATTCCTTCATCTCTTCATTTTTACTTTTAACCCATCCAGCCTTATAATAATTAGTCCTTAATGCTTACTTATGTCACCTAGTTCCAGCTTGTTTTTACATTCTTGAGGCTATAAGAATAACACGTGGAAAACTTCAGTTATAAGGTTTTAAACCAATAATTGGCTGTATAAATGTTTTGAGGTTTTTTATTATGAACAACTGATACCATGTTTGTTAAAAAAAAAAATAGTCTAGATTTTTCTGAATACAAATGTAGGCACTATTGAAGTTCTCTAAGTCTCTTTTGTGACATTGTTTACCTTAAATTGCAAGGGTTTTGAACTGGAGTACACTTGAAAAAGACCTTTGTTTTTCACATATAAAGTTGTTCTTGGTAATCTACTATGGATTATTTCTTCAAGGTCTTTATTCTACTGTCCCGCCACCAGCATTATCATAGCGCTACTTATATCACACACATTTGAAACTTAGTCTTCCACCCACACTGCATTGGGTTAAATTTTTTTTCCAACATAGAGTTATGCTTTTACTCTAGAAAGAGGGTCACTCACTACTATTTTTTTGTTGTGTATCGTTTGGAATTATTTTTAACTTCGGGATTGTGTGGTCCTTTTTCTATTTGCTCTCCTTTTCTCATAATTTTTCCATTAGTATTTTCACATAGGTTTTTAGGAGGAAACCCTAAATCCTTGGCAATTTCCATTGTCTTTTTCTATTCCACCTCTTCTTCTATATTAGCACTACTCAGAAAATGTTAATGGCTTGTAAAAAGAAAGTAATTTGGACATATGTTCACACTCAAAGTAAAGTACCAGTGTACAGTTCTGTTATAGCAAACTAGCTTCAAGACAAGAACAAGTCAGAGGATGCAATGATGAGGTAACAGTTATTAGCAGGTGCAAAATAATAGAGCAGCACTGGTGCGAGGTAATTGAATATATTTAATGACAATTTTCTTATTAAATGAATGAATACTTTTAAACATTTCATACAATTTTAATTTCCCTTACTTACATGTACTTCTGTAATAGTTCATATCAACTACACCAAATTTCAAATTACCATTAACCAAAAACACTTTTAGCACCACTTAATACAAAATGCTAGAGTTCAAACAATGAGTTAAAGAGCTAAAGTCAGCTGGTTGAAGATTATTTTTAAGTAAAAAGAGGTTGAATTATTCATGTTCTACTGTATGTGTTACATCCATTAATGTTTTCATTGTAATAATTTTTTAATTCTGGTTTTATGTTCAAATTTTGAATTTTTCTAATACATATATAGGTAGGGAAGGGAGTGGTGAAACTGTTTGTGGAAAGGAAGGGAAGTAGCTGTTTGATAGAAAGCTTATTCAGTTGGACTGGTTTGGCTATTGTTATGTACAACCTACCTACCGAATATTACCTCTTTGTTACAGATTCATTTTACCATTGACCAATATTGCAAGTTATCTATCTGTGTTTAAAGGTGTTTAGCAATATCAAAACTAAGTTTATAGAAAGAGGACATTATAAACAATAATTTTTATGTATAAGCTAACAACAATCTATTTTCCCAGATTACTTTTGTATGGAATAATATAATTTTTTGTGACAATGATGGCTCAGACATTCTGAAGACAACATCACAAAATTGAAAATACACTCAATATTTTTGAAAAGGCTACAATAGAAATGACATACAGACATAAAACTAACTGGATGTTTTGTTTGTCTAAGCCGTTGTTCCACACATGCGCTAACTTTCTCTTTGCTTATATTGTTTCCAAGAGAGTTTCATCTCCTACTAACAAATAAGACAGATTATCAGAAGCTACAGGACAAGAAATTGTTGGTATTCTAAGCAATAGCATTCATTACTGCTTTTATAAAATAAAAAACTCTTTTAAATTCAATTCTTTACATCATTTTCTTTAGTAAATGGTTTTAAAAAAATATTTTTGGGGCCTTATCTAAATATGTGTGTTTATATGCTAGTGTTACTCAAAATTAGATGAGTGATATTCATCTCTCAGATATTTTCCATAACTCTTAAATAATTTTAGTCAAAATGATGCCACTTCCTAGGTTATCTTCTATTTGTCAGTTTCCAAATCTAGGGGTCAATGTTTGAATAGCTTGATTTTTAGGTAACCTTGTAGGAGAAAATCATTAGGTTCAAATATCTTAATTTGTTAACCATTAGGTTAGCATGGTAAATTCAATGTGTCTACACAAATACATATTTCCAAGACAGATTTGTTTCAAGATTCCGAAGGACATCGTGAAGATGTTCTGCATTATAGTCATAAAAAATTTAGAAATTTGGCAGGAGAAAATTATTGGCATTGTATATTATCATCCACTTCATAAATATAACACTGTCCATTTTACAAAAATTGTAACCTAACACGATCAGTCATAAGAGTCCATACATGATCTGGTGGATATTAAAAGAGTGTTTTAGTTCTTGAGATTATTTTCAAACCAGAATCTAAAAATCTCTTTCTGGGAAATGATTTTTATTACGTGGAAAGTGCATGCAAAAATTGCAGTGCATTTCTGTTAGTGAGTCACCATTAGTAATAAGCTATTAAATAACAAAATTACATTTGCCCAATCCGTGTTATGCCATTTGAAAATAATGAAATTTTGTTTGGTGTCTCCTTAATTGCAACACTAAGTTTACTGCTTATATTTGGTTTGTTAAATTTATGTTACTGTTCAAGTTTTATATTGTATTTTTTTATGAGGGTTATATGTACTAGATTATCATTCAACATATTTTTGAAATTTCTAGCCAGTTCCTTAATGTTAGTAAATATATTTACTTTCCATTAATATATATATATTTACTTTTATTATATTATTATAATATATTGTTTACGATATCAGTAATGGAAGAATTGATGATAGATGAAGCATTCTATATATGATGTATGAATACTATATTAGTATTCCAACTTTATTAGTAACTGTATTTTATATTTTATTTATTTATCTTTTTATTTTTTAATTCTTTTACTATTACTATTTACTTTACTATTACTACCATTATTAAATTATAGAGAGTAAGTGATTTTATTTTTGAAATGTTAAAGCTTTATACCATTCCATATTGTACATACTTTTAATATAATTTATAATAAAGTATTAATTTATATTATTATTACTATATTACATAGTAGATATTTTACATATAGAATTCTACAAGGTATGTCCAAAGACAGTTATAGTACCGGAAAAATGCACCGAGACCAGGAGGAATATACCTGAAACTGATCAGGAATGGCTCCCCAAAGCTGTTAGAAATGCTCCGTAAACACTTTGAAAGGAGCTTAAATTTGGAAGAAACTCTAGAAGAATGGAGACAATCTTATATTTCTCCTATATATAAGAAAGGCTCAAAAAATGATCTGGAAAATAATATAAATACCGCTGTTATACAAACAATAGGTAGACTATACTCCACAGTATTGCGAAACTTGATAGAAATGGACATAAGAGACAAACAACCAGAAGAACAAACATGTTTTAGAGTTGGACAATCCACTATAGACAACATTTTTACCTTAAACATCACCCTGTAAAAATGAATACAAAGAAATACATGTAGCCCTACTAGGGTAAAAGCTAAGACAATGTACTGATTTCACAGCTTGGGAAGGAAATTCAAAAGTTGAGATAATCCCCAATGCTCCTTAAGTCCAGGCAAAAATATTATAAGGGAAACCGTGCCAAAATAACAAAGTTACCACACCATTTAAAACAACGAAGGGTCTTGAGACAAGGCTGCTGTTTTTCTGCCATGTTATTTTAGATCTATTGGGACAGATGCCTAAAGAATTAGAGTAGAAAATGCTAAAATACGGGAATAAGGATGGGAGAAGATAAGCTCTTTACACTATTCTTTGCAGATGACCGGATAATGATAGACAAACTCTACCTTAGTTATATGACAAGAAAACTGCAGGAAGAATATGAGACAATAGGCTTGACAATGAACATTCCAAAATGTAAATATTTAATAGTGAGCAAAGACGAGAATTACAACCTTAGCTTACAAAACAGAAAAATAAAGAGGGTACAAATGTGCATCAGTCAAAATATCCAACAAAGGCAAAATAATTCAAATTTACCATATCGATAGAAGATATCATTGATACAGTTGTTTGGAGTAGTAGGTGTTTTCTAAGTTAACTGTAATGTGTATTATAATTAAAGATTAAATAACTCATTCTCTTCAGAAACTGTATAATATGAATTATTTAAACAATACAAACTCAATAACCATAAAATTAATTTAAAATTTAACTATGTCATTATGTAACTATGGCACTGAAATGTACATATAGGTGTCAAATTAGAGTAAATAAATTGATTGTGTTGCAGTTGTGTTTAAAGAATTAAGTAAATGGTGAAACATACTACAGTAAAACCCCTCAAATCTGAACCTGGTTTGATGAAAACAAAGTTTTAAAAAGTATCTGAAATTTAATGAAGTAAATATTGAAAGTTTGCTACTTACCTAAAACAGGACCGAGATGTGCAGTATATTGGAATTGACACTGTAAAACATGATATAATACGAATGCCTATACTGTACTACTGTATCACTTTACTAACATAGAATTTATTGACAGTAAAATAAAAATAAAAAAGACAAACACTAAACTATATGTTCCACTTAAAAAGAAAAGACACAAACACTTAATTATATTTTTCACTTAAAATCAATTATCTTCATCTGGCGAGGAGACGTAAACCTTCCCGAGGATGCGATATTGAACCACTGTCGCATTAGCATAACATCATTGGGTGTTGCAGGTGCATGTTGTTCTACGTAACGTAACGCAATTTCAAGAGTAGCGGCAACGTCGGCATGAGTAACAGACATTTTTTTCTTCTTTATTTCTATCTGCTACATTGTCATCGTGTTGGTCCTGGGTCATAGACGCCATGTCATGCTCGGTATATTCTTCATTGTTACCTAGTGTTGTCCACTCTTTCAGGCAACTTTCTTCAGCGTCTTCACATCCTGGTACTCTTTGAATGAAGGAGCTCAGTTTCATTGTCGCATGTTCTAAGTGGTGTTTCCACAAATTCAAGGCTAGGCCAGAGCTTCTTCCAAGATTTCTGCAGTAAAGTGATACTGATATTATTCCAGGATTCAGCTACCCTTTAAATTGCATCCTTTATTGTAATCGTCTAAGTTTTTCTGAAATAGAAAGACAACAAGCTTCTTCAATTAATGTTAGCAGAAGCTTTTTCTGTAGCTCACTTTCATGTTCTGCAGCAGACCTTGATCATAAGGCTGAAGCAACGATGTCACATTCAGTGGGAGAAAAATTGCTTTTATGTCTTTACATACCAACTGCATGTCTGAAGGATTTGGAGGAGCATTTTGAAGTAGAGCTTTTGTTGGCAATCCATTTTTGTTTCATTAAATTTTGTTACTGAAGGAACAAATTCATTTTTGAACCACTCCTTGAAAATATTACCAGTCATCCACGCCTTACACTGATTTCTGTAATGAACAGGGAGAGGATTCAAATTCTTACTTTTAGGGCTTGCAGCTTTGTGGATTTTCCAATCAACATTAATGGGAGCTTATTTGTTCCCGCAGCTTTGCTGTAAGCTAAAACTGTGAGACGCTGTTTGCTCGTTTTAAAGCCTGTCGCAGAAGATTCTTCTTTAGAAGCAAGACTTTTAGTGGAAAAGGTTTTAAAATTCAATCCAGTCTTGTCGGCATTATACAAAATTGCTGAGGTAATTTTTAGACAAAATCAAATCTGTGAATTCGTTTAAATATTCTTTTGCAGTAAGATTATCAGCTGACAAACCACCTCCCTCCTTCTTACTGCTAGTTGTCTAATTCTGTGCCTTCTCTTCCATCTATCTAACCATCTATTGCTAGCAGTAAATTCCAAATTACCGTCCATTAATTTGTTTAACTGTAATGCCTTTTGTTGTATTAATGAGCCAATAATAGTAACTCCTTTCTGCCTCTCTTGTGTAAACCATAAAAATACAGCCTTGTCAATTTTTTCATTCACAGATACTTTCGAGCGATGGCGTTGTTCTAAAGACTTTTCACTTGAAGCACTTGAAACTATAATTTTTGATACAGAAATATGTAATGTATACTCTAATATTGATTCAGAAAAAATGCAATTCTCTCAAATGCAAAATACACAGCAAATCCAAAATCCAATTTTTTTTGGCAAAACCGAACTTTTCCAAATTCGAACAGGCTATAGCCTAAATTGGTTAGGATATGAGGGGTTCCACTCTATATCCATTTTTGTACATCATACAAAAGGTGTTTTATTTACTTTCAATAGCAGGCTTGATACTATTTTGGAAGAAACTAAGGACTCTATCATTCAATATTAGAAATTAGTACTGCATAATTGTATAAAATGAAAATGAAATTTTGTTGTTAAGGTTATGTACATAAATGATCTTGAAAGGGTTTTCAGTAAAATTAACAGTTAATATGTTACCTCAAAGTGGTGTAACAAAAGTGGCCTTACAATTTCAAGTAAGATGTAAATATGAATTGTTTTAAAACAATACTAGCTGTTATAAATATAATATTTACTCCTTGAGAAAAGTTCTATAAAATCAAGTTTATTAAATATAAAGTTGTTTCACAAAACTATTTTCTTTAGGCTATTTGGCAAAGAAGATGTTGACCTTCGCACATTGCCACCGCCTTCACCACCGCCACCGCCTGTTATTTCACTCATTTCAACTGAAGAGAAAGAAAATGGAACAGAAAGATCATGGGCCAAATACAAACAACAGAAACCAGACACATTCAAGTCTCCATACCGATATACGCATTTAAAATCTCCATCATTTAATAAAAAAGGTCAGAAATTGTTTTAGGGGTTGTATCATAAATTTTAGTCTATAAATGTTTTACAACATTGTTAAGCTGTACATTTTCTATATTTTTTTAGAAAATAACCATTTTCTAGCAATTTTTGTAGTAATTCTTCGTAAAATAATTATATTAAAAAAAAATTATTTATCTATATAAATTTATTGATATGAATGATAGAATTGTTTCGTATTTGCATTCAGTTAGATCTTTTGTAGGCAAAGTGTTTTTAAACTTCATGAAATACTAAAGAGTAGTTAGTGATATGTTTAGATACATAAGTGTTTTATTTAATTATAACAAACAAAAAACTGAAAATCTTGGTTGCCAAAACTGTGTAGAGGCTTTGTTTAATTTTGTGGAAAAATTTGTTTCTCAGTGTTAGTTTATAATTTAATAAAAAGTTGTAAGAATTTTTTTCTTTTAATTTAAATAGTAATGAAATTTTTCTTAAAAAGAACTTTATTATTCCAAAACCTTCAGAAATACTATATTTTCACGTGTTATTAAATTATTGGCATTCAAGTGATAAATTTAATAGTTTTAGTAACTTAAAACTTAGAATATATTGCCTGTATATGTAATAATAAAGAGCTGCTAGTCTTAATATTCTAAATTAGTGCAATTTATAATTATGTCATGAAAAAATTTTGAATACAGGATCTGCTGTTCCACCAAACTGGCGAGCAAAAACAAAGCCTTACCCATCCAAAGATACAGACATGAGACATCAGTTTGGACCTGGCAGTAATTATGACATTATTATTAAACAGGCTCATGAACAGTATAACTCTGGTAGTTTAACCGACAATGATTATAAGAAAATTGTAACAGAGGTAAGTTAAAGTTAATAAATCATTTATAGTGAATTTTTTTTTATATTGATGTAGAGCATATATTTAACAAAACAAAATCTAATTATTGTGTTTAAATATTTTGACTGAAATAAAATGATTATTTTTCTTGTAAAATAATATGCTCAAACATATGTTTTTGGATATTAAAAATATAAATTTTTGAAATTAATAATATATTACATTCAATGAACCTCACACTTAAAGATATTGTAATTCATTCAAATATTAGCATTTCCACTAAGTTACAGCAAAAATTATGTTCATTTAAATTTATATCTAAATTTTAATATTATTAAAAGTGTTACTTTTATAGGTTATATCAATGAATGAAATAAGACAAGTAGAAGAAGCACAGAGATTGGACGAAGAAGAGCTAAGAAAGGAAGAAGAATATGAAGAACTTGAGCCAATTAGTGACGATGAAATGAATTCATATTCTGGTTAGTATAAAATATTGAATACGACCAACAGCTGAACTGCTAATTGTTAAATTAGAAAAATGCTATTTATTACATAAGATAAGAAATTCTAACCGTATTAACCCTTAATTTGACAATGTATCTTTGAATATGCACATTTTTTATAAGAATAAAAGCATAAGTAAATATTTCTTAAATGTAATTAGCTTCATCACCAATCTGATAATAGCTTATTTGGCATTTTAATCTGCAAGACACATTTTTATATCTCACCGAAAAATACTAAAATTTTTAAACCAAAAACATAATTAGACCTTAAAAAAGTTAAAAATAATTAATTTGGTTAAATAAATAGTTGCTAAATTATAGGTTAAATTAGAACTATAAAAATTCTGACATAAGAAATATAAGGTAAATGTTATAAAAGTTTTAATGCTTGTTTCAGAAAGTCACAATTTCTCACAGGATAAAGACAATTCAAGCTTAAATACTGATGACAGTACTTTACCAACAGGTAAGATTGTCTCCTAAAAAAACACTTAAACCATATATCCGATAGTGGCAAAATATATATAGTGGCAAGGTGTTCTTATATTAGTTTTATTAAATGGGCAAAACATTTAGTTTGTATGTGAAATGTACAATCTATACATGTTTTTTTTTTTCAAGAAAGTATCTGTTGTTTAATTTGTGTTAATATATTTCTTAATACTTTGTTAATGTTATTGTTATTCAACAAATAGTTTTAAAAAATCGTAAATGTTGATAATAAGTATGTAAAATATACAAAAATAATTTGTTTACGGCAATGTAAATTTTATATGGGGACCAGAATTTAGTTTTACGTAAAAACACAAGAGATTTTGAAAATGTTTTTATAAAAATACAATACAATGTTTTTTACACAAAGTAGCATGAAAAATATTGCAACTGCAATAGAGTTCTGATTTTGCAAGCCTCCATTAAATTCAAGCATATTTATGTTTGAGACTATTTGAAAGGACAATGCCTATTTGAAATAAAATTCAAAATATTTACTATTCGACAATTCACTGTTCCATCTTGATGCAGATCAACTATGCTGTGATGACATCGATGCTTTACATCTTCCCACAAGTGCTACGAGCATAATCCAGCTGATAGATCAGCTTGTTCTGGAATGTATAAACAAAAAATACTGATGTTATCTTTTACAATTTCTCTTAGAAGTGATTAAAGGGGGGGAAATAACTGTAGACTTTCTAAAAAAAATTACAGTAAAGGATATTGTGTGCCGGATAGGCGAATCAGAACAAAATAAAAGAAGAAATACTGAGTTGGTCATAATGAAACTGTTGACTATGTTATTGATCCATAAGAAGAAACAGATTTGACATTTCTTATCTAAAAATTTCTAGGCTGATATTCCAATGATACAAACGTAAGTCAATGGATGAGTAAGGATGAACAAGTTCAGATAACAGATGTTACGATTATTGAAGTGGTACAAAAAACACTGAAGGCAGTGATGACGAGAATAAAGATGAAGGTTCGATCAAGGCAAAACAAGAAAGGAGAATTAGTCATGGTAAGGGAACAACCGCCTTGGAAATTGCACTATGTTATATTGAACAACAGACAGTCATCACAGCAACAGATGTGCTTCTGCTAAGAAGTCAATGCAACTCTGCAGCATGAAAAAAATCGTATAAGCAGACGCAGAAGACACTTTATAACTTTTTCCAAACGTAGCAACCGTGATAAACAATGATTCTAAAACAACATTAAATTTATGTAAATACTGTAATCAAGTTCTACAAACTTATTTTGTGAAATCTTAATTATAGTACTAGACTTATTAGAACCTGCATTTTTCTAATACCCTCATGTACATGAACCTATTTCTGTGTAATCTAAGTTTTCGGTAATCCGAGGGGGTCTCAGTCCCATCCATCTCAAATTATCCAGACTCAACTGTATCGAAAAAGAAAACATATGTGTTTAGTATAATATAAATATATACTCATCAAGTGCATGGATTTTTTTATAGTTTTGTATAAAATTTAGTTTTATATGAAAAATATACGGGGAAAGAATTAAAATTAAAAAAATCAGGAACATTATCCCATCTGTTGTGATGTACAAGTTCATTATACTCAGTAACACTCAATATTTTGCAGGGTATTTTTCAGTGTTGTAAAAAGATATTAATGAATGTATTATAGATAATAATTTAGAGATAAAATATCTTTGTTGTGATCTAAAGATAACAATGTAAGAAAAGAATAAAATTTGCAACTGGCCAGACAAGAAATATTTAAGGTTAATACTGTATGTGCATAACTAACCAGAGTGAATTAATTATTCATGTTTTTCTCACAATGAAAGTTCCAGAAGTAGATTTCAAGGAAATCCAATTCCCACTTATAGGTTTTTGTGTATTGTAGATATGGAACTGCTCTTTTTAGTAAATTCACTGTCTTTGTTTTATGGATGCATGACTCAGCCACGATTATTGCCTTAAAATTCGAGTTCTTTTAAGTACCAAAACTTAAAATTTGAATGAAAATCTTTTATTTGTGTAAGTTTAAAGGCAGCCAATTTTTGTGTAAAATTATGTGCTTATTTATATAGATACACCAAATATTTTAATGGTATTATGCTTTAATGCAATACATTTTGTAAAGTAAGATTTTAAATAAACTTTTGCATTTATTTGTTAACATTAAATAGTTAAAATTTATAACGTATTTTGACTGAAAAGTATGCATTTTTTGTTTAAAAACAGGAAATGAAACGGATATTTCAAATCAAAATGAGGAAAATAAACATGAAATGGTTATAGACATTAAAGATAAATTAGAGGAATCCGTAGAAACTTTATCTACAGATATAGAACGAAGAAGATATTCTGATAATGATAAAAATAATAAAACCACTAAGCCTTTATCTGATAGCCATTCACCTAGATTTCGGGAAGATGTTGGACACCAACGAGACGATATTTCAGAATCAGACCGGAAAAGGTACCACAGAGATCGTGAAAGGCGCGATGAGCATAGATATAGGCATGAACAAAAATTGAGAAGACGAACTGAAGTAAGAGAAAGTAGAATGTTTAGAAAAAATAGATATGGTCAAGCAGAACAAGAGGTCTGGGAAACTCCACCATTTGAAGGAAGGCATACAGATAGTAAAATTCCAATAGAAATGGAGCATTCAGGTCTTGGATCATTCAACCCTTCAGACTTACCTAAGCCAGTGGTTCTAGACAAAGGGAACTTTGGCGATGGTGAGATAGTAATGAACATGGACATAACTCCTAACCTCCCCCTACATCCTTTAAGGTTCGGCAATGATTCTAACGCAGATACTCATGAAACATCAAGACCTACAGTCCCTTGGGAACCAACAAGACTTCCTTCACCATGGATAAGAAATATACCACCGCTTATGCGCCCACTACCTCTAATGAGACCGCCATTGGACATACAAAGATTTGGTCCAAACAGATGGAGAGCACCACTACCGCCAAATATACCTCTTAGACAACCATTTGAAGGAGACAATAATATTAGGTAAGTGAATATAAAATTAATTTTTTTCAAATAATTTCATTATGAAGATTAAATAATTTTCTTATCATTATATTTTGACTGAAATACTTTGTTTATAACTGTAAAGTTCATTTTTACATCATTAGTATTTGTCTTTTTTTATTTCCTTCCTATTACTGTCAGCCGTCCTACCCAAAAATCCAGTCATATCTTAAGATTTACACTTCCATTGTTATGTTATTTCATATAAAGCTTGATAATAATTCAATTGAAAATACATATTATTTATATAAATGATGATATATTTTAATCCCTAGCACTCCTATGAGATATCTCAAGAAGTCAGATTTTTGGCAAACACCTATAAACACAGTAACTCAAATTTATCAGTGTCATCTGTTTCCTACTGAAGTTAAAAAATCAAATAGAATGCTGGATAATTTCACCATGATAAAAACAGACACCTACATTGGATCTATCATATTTGGCCTTTTGTTATTTATCATTTGGTCTATTATGTATTCATATTAGGTCTGTACTCATTGTTATGAATCCTCATAACTCATTATACACTAGCTATTAAACATAGTGTGTTGCGACATTGTTTTGCATTCTGTGTGTTCTACTATCTCTTTAATTCAGACATTCGTTATATTGTTTTTACTATTGTAAAAACAGTGTAATACATGTGTAACTCCATGTTATACCCAGATAAATGCTTCCAAATTTATCATACTGAAAAAAAACAATTTTAATTTTTTAGGAAATAAAAAATATATAAGCCACTAAAAGAAAATTGATTTATTTTTAAAATATATTCATACATGTAAAAATCAATGCTTAAAGGTTTAAACAAAAATATTATGATAAGTGTTATGTTTATTTTTGTTACAAGATTTAAGAGCAGATAGACTTAGTTAGGCTTGAGTCATAAAGAAGCTTTTGCTACAAATTGATGTACAAAGTAATTCATGTTTAATAATTCTGTTGGAGTTCATTACCAATATTAAATTTATTTTTCTTTTATTTAGAATTTTCGGAATACTTACATTTCCTTAAATGTTTGTAATATTTGCATCCTGTCCTTTTGTTGTAGTAAACAACTTTTGTTTCCATTATTGTTACTCTAAGTCGAAAAAGGTACAGGAATTTTATTATTTTGGGTCTGGAAATATATGAGAATTTAAAAATTATACCATCTTGAACATTAATCATGCCTTTTTAAAGTGTGAAGGACTGCCAACTCTTCAGTTATAATAAAATTAACTGTCATTTCCTATTGCAAAAATAAGAAGCTGATGTGTATTGCTAATATCAGTAATCTCATGTGTGGCAAGAAAATAAAAGTATGTGATATTTAAAGGCAAGATTTATGTTCTCCACTATTCTCGTCTCAGTCTTGGTAGACAAACTAACAATACCAGTGGCAGCCAACTTTTCAAATGACTTTCTTTCAACAACAGCACCTATGGTCAACATTTATTAGCTAATGTTTCAGCAATATATTTTGCAATGCAGTATATTTTTCTTCTGATTTTTAAAAAAATATTCTGTTAAGATGTTAAATTCTTCTGTAACGCCACCTTAACCTCATGAACTCCATGTGTTCCAAGAGAAAACTTCTCCATATACAGACTCTCCTAATACCTCTTCAAATTACTTCTTTTAAATACAGATACAATTTGTTTATTTATCAAACAAAAAGCAGTTTTCTGTTATTTTAAGTAAAAAAAATAAATGCTCACTGATCATTAAAAACTCTATACTCATCTTCTATGATTTATTTATCTTTTTTTAGGTAATTTTGAAAAACTATATAATTAAATAAACACATTTAATAAATAAACACAAAAGGTTGATCTCTGAACCAGAAATAAGAAAAAGGGCAACTTTTAAAAGGGATATAAAACAACAATATTACTAAAAAAAGGTCAGATAACTTCATAGCTACATTGTTGACAATAGACTTGTCAATTTATGAATAATGCGTACTAATCACTAATATAGTTCAGGATTAGAGAGAAAACAAGATAGTTTTGTACAATCAAAAAGTTCAGCGTCATTTGAGTGCCATATGTTTCATTCTAGTCTTTTGCCTCTCTAAATGACAAGCCAGCACTTGTCTCTGACTTTATCCACCCATGAAAATAAAACAAATTGAGTTACTTAAAATTAGATTCCAGTTGATCGAGATATTATATTTGTATTTTTGCATACAGTGGGTGTTACAGGAAATGTAGGTCCACACATGTTATTATAAAGGCCTTTATACAATTTTACTTTTGTTAAACCTTCTTATTTTTTTTATTTAGTGGCGGGCTTAACTCCCTGCTATGGAGTAATGATATTCATTTTTGCTTTTCATATGTAACTTTGATCAGTAAAGTGTCTATGTATAATTAACATCCTTACTCTAAGCATATTCTAACATTATACGTAACTAAACATATATGAAGGACAAGTATTATGAATTATCTTTGTAGTATATAGTAATTTTGATTAATATTATTATATTAATAATATAATTTGAGATTTTTTTTATTCGACAATTTGTTATTAATTTGTTTTGTATGTTGCCTGCATATACTACATTGTCTTTAGTAACACATCCATTAGGCAATTGATAATATGAATATACTAAAATAAAGTAGTTAATATTTTTATTACTACTTATGTTAATATATTAATATAATATTAATTTTAAATATAAATATATTATTATAATTAATATAATAGTTTATATATTCTATTACCGTTAAAATAATAAATATAGAAATACTTTGATTTAAAGTAATACATCAAATCATATATTTATAAGGCTTCAGTATTTAGATTTAAACAAATTAATGCCTGGACTACAGTTATTTTTATGAATCACTTAGGTTCAACAGATTCCCTATACTGCCAAATTCAGGAAGTCCAAGACCACAAACTCTTGCTCCAGGAGAATTGCCTCCAGCTGATCCACATGTACTAGAGTTAATAGCCGCTGATCCTACAAATTGTATAAATATTGATGGTAAATCTAAGGATATCCGTTTCTATGGTGACACAGCAGTGGCTATGATGGAATGGGATGATCCAAGAGAGGTCAGTTTCCAAGGTGGTCAGCGAAGGATTATTGTTGATGATAGAGACTCGATGCTGATTTCATTCAATTCTCCCTATAGAGATATGCTTATTGATGGTCAGCCCCACAGGTAATTAATCCTTTATACTAATTTAAAATCAAACATCTATTTTACATTACTGCTTTTTTTCGTTTTTAAGGAAGATATGTTGTTTACAAAATTACATTTCTTGTTTTATAAGGATAGAAATTAAAATGTATTATACACGACTTCATAATGTCCATTTTAGTTTCAATAAATGAAAAATTATTGAAGAAAATACCAATGAAAAACAGTTTATTTCTCCAGACTACATGACAAGTAATGACAATTATACGCATTATGATTTTAAAAACAAGCTAAAATTGTCGAGTTCCTCTTTATAAGTAACAAAATTAATTTTTACTAAGTGAATAAGAGCAGCTCTGATTTTATAAAATGAAGTTATTTATTTTGTGATTAAAATAATAAAAACCAAAATTTTATTGTAGATAATGTTTTATATTTATATCAATTTTTTTTTAGTTTGTAGAAATGATTTGTTTTTGTAAAGAAATTTATTTATTTAATTATTTATTTTTTAAAAAAGCTGTGTGCATTATTTCATTGTTATTAACATAGTGTCAATAACATTGTTATTACTATTATTTTAATTAAAAGATACAATTTTACAATTTGTTTCTCTATATTTATCTCTATAAAAAATAGCACTGTTTTAAAACTAATTTGAAACTGTATTTTTTTTAACATTGTTAATTTTATATGTAGTGCCATAGTCCTTAAACAAGACAGACCTGATTTTATTTCAAAATTTTGCTATAAAGCCTAATATCTTTCCTCCTAGTCATGTACAAACAATTGTTTCAGTTAATAAATAATTAGTTGGTATCATGTAAACAAAAAATTATCAGAGCATTTTTACCTGTTGCGTGGCAATTTGTTGCTTAAAAACTGCTATTGATTTTATGGTTGATGTTCCTACTAAGTATGTGTTGCCATATTTATGTATTCATTTTTGTTATTTTTTAAAAATATAAAGTATGAAAATAACAAATATATTGAAACAAACATATTTCAAGTTGTCCTAATATAATGAAATATAATCCTAGAACAGCTTTAGTCAATTCTATATAGGTAATTTTTATATTGGGTTTATTATTTAACCACCTTTGATTTGATTTCTTTATAAAAAATTTTAGTTGATAAAACAATATCAATTAAATTTATCATTTGTATAAGTATTTCACATTCTAAAGTAGTCAATCTTTGTTTTGTGATTAATTTAAAATGATTTATTCCAGAATTAGATTTGGAGCACCTACAAGAGAGTTGTATATTGATGGAAAATGGTATGAATGTTTCTTTGGAGGACCACCAATTTCAATAGAAATCTCTGGAAAAATGCGAACTGTTCAATTAGAAGGTCCACCACCACAAGTTCGCACTAGTGTCCAGAGAAAAGATTTAGTTGTGGGAAAAGTTAGATTAATTGTAGATGCTAAATATATTTTTGATCTATACCTTGATCCAAAACCTCAAAGGTAAGTAATTCAATCTTGCTTCTTTACTTTTTAAACAATATTGCACTAGTTGTGAAATAGGAACTATTGGTAGGTTAAGGGGAGGCTACTAAGAATCTTAATCTCCCTCTTACAGCAGGACTCCCCTCATAATTTTTATACCCTTCAAAATAGTTTCTCTTTATTTGTAATAATGTTAAAGAAGATTTAACTATTAGGTAAATATTTACTTTAGCTGTTCATTTAAAATTTCTTTTCACTCCAGAATTTTTCTATAATGTCAAAAAAATTGCTACATGCTAATGGTGTAATGTTCATCATCTGGAGAACTTATATTAACTCACCTTTCAGGTATTGTTTAGTGTTGTTTATCAGAGTCCTGATTATTTATGTCTAAATGGCATGTTTCATTTATGGATATGTCTATATTTTATATTTACTGCAAATACATGGATCAGTTTTAAAGGAACATCATAAAACTAGGTCTGTGAACTGTATAAACCTTTTTTAAACTGTAAGGGAAACAATTTCTTTAGTTTTAAAAGTTATTAGTTGCTAATATATATTATTATTAGTTCCTCATTTCTTCGTGTAATCTCAAATTTTCCAACTTTTAATACCCTAAATTGACAGTGCTATTTAAAAGACACATTGAAAAAATATTTTGTTCTATAGAAGTTGCTTAGATATGTATTACGATTAATCACTTGAAAATCTTTATAACCATTTTGAAAATAAATGCAATGTTTGGAATTAAAATGGAAAATATATAAAATAAGCTTGTGTTGCTATTGGGCAAAAATATTTGTTTTGTTTAGTAGATTAATTTAGGTTACTTTAATTAAGTGTTGTATTTTCTATCTTTTCCTTTTTCTTTAATTTCCTCCCAGCTTTTCAATTGTCTAAATAACTTGAACTTAGCAATGAAAACAAATCTTGCTTGGTATCTCTTGTATCATCTAAGGCTTTGACCAATTTATGATTATCCATTATAGGTAATAATCTTAATAAATAATATTTATAATGAATAATCACAGTAAATCATATAACTGAAAACAAATTTATTCCAGGTAAGATTTTAAAACACTGACATTGTAATGTATCACTGCTTTTCCATTCACAAATTTTGTATGGATATTTATTACAGTTCTTAATTAATGAAAGCTTACCTATCTCTTTAATATTTGTCCTGGAATTTATTAGATCATTCATTAAATTATCTTTTTTTTATTCACATCGATTTTTTTGTGACAAGTTAAACCAACATTTTCTAAAAGTTAGTATTAAAATTAATGCTTTGGGTAATGTGTTCTTCGAAGTGTGTGTAGAATGACCTACTGATTTGGCCGATATAATAGCTAGGACATTCGTTACATATTAATTTGTAAATACCGGATAGGTTGTATTTGTCTGTTTGTTTTTGGAAGAGTTGTATGTGCTGTCTCAAAGTGTTTGATGTTTTGTAATTATCAAATATTTTACAAAAACAAACAGTCAAATACAACCAATCCGGTATTTACCCAAAGAAACAAAACAAACCCAAAATCCAGCTACGCAACACACACATTGACATACATACTAATTTAAACATTCTCCACATATTAAAACAAAGTAAAATACTATCAACTTTAGAAAAATACAAGATATAAAAACACTGTGCAACAGATAAAGAAAACATATTGAATAACCGCATACATTTTGAAGCTAACACCCTATAACATCCATTACTTAGCACACAACAAACTTAACCCACCCTTGCTACAGTCATAAATCTCATCCCCACAACCTTTGTACCGAGCGCACCAACGCCAGTAGAGGCTTTGCTTTGTAAATGAAACGATTGTTTCGAAATGCGTCAGCAAGTAAGCCATTAAGTATTCACTTAGTTAAGTACATTTAAATATAGTTTAATCAGTGAATTGTATATAGGACTATAAAATTTTATTTTCCTAATATACTAGGGAATACACAAGTATTCATTTTGTTCTAAGAAGAGTTACTATATCTTTAATAAAGAACCATCTATTTACCTTTTTTATTATTGTGCCCATAGGTTTGACATTGAAGGGACTCCTATTATACTACGATTTGTAGAAGCTTTATGGACACTGGTGATCAATGGTATTTCATTCAAGGTAAACTCATTTTTATTTTTTAAATAATGTTCAGAATTAAGAAAATTAAATAATAAGCAATGAAAAGTAAGAAATTAATAAATAATAATTCAAATTATTAATGATACTGGAGTTATTTACTTTTTTTGAACTATTAAAAATTATGATCCGGTTTACAAGCTAGTTTTTTAGTCTTATCTAAATTTATAAGGTACTGGTTTATATACTTCATTTATAAAAATGTTTGGTAAAATATAAGAATATAGATCTAACTTTTTCTAAGCAGAAAATTTTTCGTGTCCAGTAAGAAGAAAATATTGGTAATGGAGAGTTATAAAACAATCTTAAAAGTTTTGAGTATCCTATTTCTTGAGAAAATTAGGAAGAGCGGTCTGTATATCACAATACAATTTTACCGAATTGTTTTAATATTACGCTAGTTTTTATGTATACTCACTCTCAAACAGTACATCAGTCCCATTAAAGCTCTTTGTAAACTTTGATGTCAGTTACAGACCTTGGCTGTTTTATGTAGGAAACAACTAACAATATATATAAAATTATTCAGGAAATTGAAATAACAGTTGAAACTTTTCTGTACAAACAGTTCATAATTTTAAAAAAAATTTTTAATTTTTTGTTGGAATTTTGGACAAGACAATTGCTAATGAGATTCTGCTGTTAGCATGTTTCAATAATGCAAATCATTTCGTTGGATTAACTAAAACACTATAGGAATTGGATTTAAACAATTTTTACTATACATGGTTATAGAAGTTGAACGATTTATTCCATACACTTGTGCTTATGCAAAAGTTTCAACTGTTATTCATTAGAATTAAGTATGCAAGTACAGTGACACCTCGCTTAACACTTTCCCATTTACCACTTCTACGAATTGCCTTCAATCATCAGTGATTTGTATTGATGAGTTGTAGTAGTCTACAAAAAACTTGTTAAATAGAAATGTTTATTGCTCTCTTGGTGAACAAAAAATGTCCGTTGCCTTTTCACTACACTACTAGTTACTGTTGAGAAGAAACAGCCTGTCTATTGTTTTTATTTTAACAATTATGTAACCTACATATCCCCTAATCTGTTTATATTACTGAATTATCTGTATTAATATTGACACATCATTTCAGTCTTAATATTTTTGAATGTGCCATTGTGAGAGTATCTGCTACCTATTTCATTTACTACATGGCAGTTTAAAAAAGTTCAAAGGGTTAAACTAGGGAAGAGTATTAGTTTAGATGTGAAATTACAAGTTCTAAAGTGGTCGGAGATGGAGAGCATCTAGTTGATATACAACTATTGAATTATAAAAAAATTTGTATTAGTCACCCATTATTTGTAATAATTTGCCAGGAAAAATACATATGTCACTATTAAGTTTTGAAAAGTGGTTTTACATAATCATAATAATTTCAATGAATGAATTTTATCATTAATAATTATTTTATAGAGTGACTTCGGAGGCTTACCAAAACCATTTATACTCAAGGGCAAGAAACATTTTTTTCGCCTGACTACTCTACCTCAAGGTGTTAAGCCTGGTTATTTAACCATTTCGCATATGGAAGGAGGTCGAAGACCAAGTCCTACTCCATCGGGAGCACTACCTGCACCACCGCAAATACCTTTAAGTCTTCAAAATATAGATATAGACATAGAACCTGAAAGCTCCAGTGACAATTTTGTTCCTTCTGCCCCTCCTCCAGTTAATTTACCGATGATAGGTAAGGTCATAGTAATACATTTAATTTTAAGAAATTATTTGATTTGACCATTAGGTCAGTTCTCAGCAAACAAGAACAACTTTATACTTTAATCAATGGTTTCTTCTGAAGAATTTAGAATTATAAATTTATGAAGACGGGAATATACTGAACAACAACAAAAATTACATAGATAATATAGTTTGATATTTACTAGGTTGTTTTTTAAAAAATATTATTGATAATTTTTGCCGTTTTAAGCTTATTTTTCAATAACCGAGTTGCTAAGTTGAGTTTTAAAAAAATGTAGGAATGTTTTTCCTGTTTGTATAAATTTAAACAATTATAATGTCGCACATTTTTTGATCTGCATTTCCCCACTGTTTTGCCATATTAAAACATTTTTTTTTCTTGTGTTCTTTTAAAGTTTAGTTTATATGCATGAGGAGTTGTATAAGCAATTGTTATTTCAAATTTTATATATTTTCTTTATTTCAGTGTCACCTGATCCAAATGAAAAAAGTGAAAATACTAAAGATATATCTGAGGTATTACATCATCCATCACCAAACACGAGTAAAAACCAATTACCTCCACCAGGTATTATTAATTATAAAAATTTACTAATATTGATCCTAGCGTTTGTGACATTTCAGATACTAACTTTATACTATCTTCATTAGATTTTTTTAATCATTACTAATTTACAATACAAAAGTTCATAATTAATGTTGCATGTATTGGGTAGATTACTAAGAGCACTAGTGTTAGGAGGTTAACCCTATGGCTAATACGATTAGCAAACACAACTTATTCATGTATTGCTTTACTGATTATGTCATGATTTCTTCTTGATAACATTATTTGATTCTCGCTAAACATATGTTAGTGTATTTTATATAAACCAATTCCCTGGTCAACACAAATCAATTGATTACATGAGGATACACAATGCAATCATTTAATTATGCCTTAGCTACAAATAAATACACACTCGCACATTTTCACCAATACAACCTTTATATGCAAGTTAGGTATCAATGTGGTAGAAAACTAAATGGGTGATCCTCATTCATCTGGGTATTAGAATTATTGATGATATCCAAAATTACAATGATTATATATAAAGTTACACCAGCTCTGGTTTGTATTGTAGTGCCCTAAAATTTACAATGTAGTGCGTATATAATTCATTATAAGTCGGAGTCTTTTTATATCTCAAGTTAAACCCCCCCACACATTAATAGACTGGCGCCTATTAAGGGTCTAGGCTTCAAACTGTTGAATAATTACTGTTAAAATCTCAATACTATACAATACTAAACTTTCTATCTCAAATTTAAATACTAGATCTGTACAAAGGTAAAAGTCAAAATAGTGAACTCAAAATCTCACCAAAAATTTGTTTTTAATAATGACACAACAAACTAGGAAGGACGCACTGAGGAAGGCGACATCGTCGCCGAAACTAGTTTGTGCGTGTGTTTATTAAAAACTAATTTTTGGTGAGATTTTGAGTTCACTATTTTGACTTTTACCTTTGTGAATAGTTCTCACCAGCTAAGCTCTAAATAACTAGATCTGTAGTTGTCAACCAGAGATGTTTCAGCACCATACTGTATTTAAATTATTCCTAATTTCAAATGGTGAGATAATGGTGTGGCCATTGATTTTGTCATATCTTTTGTATGTTACTTCAACATATTCAATATAATTTTGTTTTTTTCTTCATTTTTAACACTTTTTATACAGTTGTAAAATATTTGTTTGTTTGTATTTAATTGTAAATCTATAATTTCTGTGGTTTATTTCTCCATTCTGTTCTTTTGAAAGCTTTCTTTTAGTTTCATTTTAGTCTTAATAATTGCTACAAGTGAAAATTGCCTTATTTGGTTCTGTATCAAGAAAGAAAAGTTCTGGTTTTAATTTCATCTATCAGTACATTTTTTTCTATTGCAAATTACAATATATTATATTTATTATTGAGAATTTATTAAAGCCATTTATAAAATAAATACGAATTATACCTAATGAACTAATTTGTTTGTTACAGCTATGAATGTAAACAGGTTTTACTATAGTTTTTTTAATATTAACAACAGTTTATAAAATGGAATTTTTTAGTCAATTTCTGTTTAGGTGAAACAGTTTTAGTTGAGTATCAAACATGAAAAAGAATTATTCTGACTACTTGTGATAAAAGCTTATTATATAAAATAATTATTACTAACATTTGTGTGTATTAGTTCCAGTAAATCCTCTAGACATGTTAGCCAGTTTATTACCTCCTGCGGCAGTATCTAGAACCAGCAGTTACAGCTATTCTGTTGAAGCAGAACAAAAAGAAGTTCCTGCAGCCAATCCTGGTAAGTTTAATATATTAATTTAAGAGTTTTAGTTTTCATACTCTCACAAACAATAATGAAATGGTAGCCCTTACCATTTCATAAACTTACTAAATACTTTATATACTACTCTTGTATCTTATGCCCGCCCTTCAGTCATTGTTAAGTAATTCTACAAGTTCATACTCGTTTCGAATATCAGAAATAAGAAAAACCACCCTAGAACTAGTGGACTGCGGAAAGGATTTAACTCTTCAATGGGTACCTGCCCATTGTGGAGTACCCGGAAACGAAAAGGCTGACAAAATTGCAAAAACAGCCTCAACCATGGGACCTACAGATGAAGGCAAACACTCCCTGCTACATTGCAAAAGTGTAAGCAGGGAAGTTTTCCGAAAACTTTGGTTTGAAAATTGGGGAAAAGAGTCTACCGGTCGACACCTTTACCAGCTCCAACCAGAACCACCAGTCGAGGACAAATATAGGAAAGTAGCACGATCAACAGCATCTTTTGCTGCCAGAGCAAGAACCGGTCATCTGGTGACACAGGAGTACCTATTTCGTTTTAATCTCACAGAGTCTCCGTTGTGTGCGCTCTGTGGTGTGGAGAGCGAAACAATTGAACACATCCTGCTGAACTGCCCTTACCCATTACCTACAAGAGACATCCTCAGACCAATTGTGACAAAGTGGCAAGATATTCTAGTTAAGAAGAACCTGTGGGCCATAGTATTATATATATATATATATATATATATATATATATATATATATATATATATATATATGAAGTTAATATATTACTATTTTTGAGTAATTTTATCCACCGTTAAGTGCAATAATTTTACCTTGAGTGATGAGGCACCTTTCGGTCTTTGACCATTGTCGAATCACTGATTGTTCTCTGCTGTGGATGCTACGTCCGTGAAGCCGGTGTTTGTTGAAGTTAAAGTCAGTGCAACGGAAAAACAATGGATAATATTAAATATCAAGAATATATATATATATATATATATATATATATATATATATCATGGACATCGGGCCATCGGCTATAGTTAAGCTGGAAGCCTGCATGAAGAAGTAAGAATCTTATGGCATAGCCAGATACTAACAAAGCCCAATTATAGGCCAGACTGATGTGTTTAATTCTTACATTTTTTGTTTTTAGTAAAATATCAAGTTTTTAATATTCCATAATGGCATTTGGCAAACTTTTATTAAAGGAGTTCTATACACAATATAACAATTTATACGTGAAGTAAATTTATTTTTTTAACTATGCCAGAAAATATGTTGTCTAGTTCCTTTTGCTAAACACATATTGGGGAATATCTTTAAGTAATGGAATTATTTACAATAATTTAACTGTTATCAAGAAAATTTTTTTCTTTCTAGTTCAACTGATACTAAGGCTTTTTTATGACACTTTAATAAGATAAAATTGAATATATTCAGAGTACTTTTTTAATATTTTAATTTTCTACAGCTCCACCTGTGGCTTTTGGGTCAAGTTCATTTTTGAGTGGGGAAGTAAATGTAGCTGAACTCTTGCAGAAACTAATAGCAACAGGGATTGTCTCCAATGTTACCAACACACAAGATGCAACCACTGCTAAAGAAAAGCCAGCAGATAGTGATGCAGTACTTCCTGTTGATTTCAACAAACCAGAAACATTAAAAACGTAAGTATTCGAGAACAACTTTACCAATGGATTAAAAACGAAGGAAAATTCAATTTTTATAATTAAAAATCCTGTTAAATACTTATGCTTCTAAGAAAAACTTCTCTTACATTTAATCACATATCAAAATTAATGAGGATAATGTTTCATGTTTAAAGGAGGTTTAAATTCTTCTTTCTTTTTCATGTTTTCAGTTCATACCACTTATTTTTTTAAACTCATTGTTTAAAATATGAATTTATAAATAAAGAATTGAATGACATATATTTTTAGACTTACTCGGCAGAGGTCTTCTAAAGTCTAAATATAGCTACAGTTATTCCTTAAAAAACAATGCTAGCATCTAAAATATTAAACATTAAAGGTATTTGAGATAAATAAACATTTTGTCTGCAGGAAACAATCGGGCATGGTTACATCATTTTATTCAGGCATCCAGTGTAGTTCATGTGGTGTCAGATTTCCTCCAGAGCAGACAATGAAATACAGCCAGCATTTGGATTGGCACTTTAGGCAAAATAGAAGAGATAAGGATTCTGCTCGAATGGCCCAGAGCCGAAAATGGTACTATGACATTTCTGATTGGATTCAGTTTGAGGAAATAGAAGATCTTGAAGATAGAGGTATCAGTATATTCAGAATTCAAAATTTCTAGTAACTAATATGAAACTAAAGAATACTTATCTAAAATTTTACATTAATTTTTTGTTACACATTTAGAATTTAAAAAAAGCATGTCACTGCAAAATCATATAGGTAGTTTCATAGGTAATTAATAGCAAACTATTCATATGGACATAACTTTTAATAATTTTAAAACTTTTCAGCTCAAAGCTGGTTTGAATCTCAAGCTGGACAAAACAGCAACAGCGCAGAAGCAGAGGAACCACCAGGTGAAGTGCCTAGTGTTGCTGCTGGCGAGAGTCCTGAAGATGCAGCTTGTGAAATCTGTAGAGATAAGTTTGAGCAATTTTATAATGAAGAAAGAGAGGAGTGGCATTTGAGGCAAGCGATCAGAGTTGATGATAAACTTTATCATCCTATTTGTTACCAAGACTATAGGGTATGTAACCTTTTATTTTCAACATGATATAGTTTTGAGGGACTAATTCTTTTTGTTTATACATATTTTATATTATATAGAGTAAATTTTACGTATAAAATGTAGATAAGAGTGAAATGGTTTTGAATTAATGATAAACTGGTTGAATATAGAGTCAAAGATGTTTATTTAATTAATGCAACGTTTCGACAACCGGTTTATTGCCCTTATCAAGTTTGAAAACAACATTACATTGCTTATAAATACGCATATAATGATACAAGTACACTCACTACAGATTTTAAAACTTTAAAAAATCTGTGAAACTAGTCAAAAATTTAATAGAATGACCCTCCAAAGTAGTGAGTCATAAATTCATCTAAAAAATAGTTATAAACAGTATTAACACTGAGAGAACATTAATTTTTACTGTTTAATAAAACACACCGAAAATAAAATAAAAACAAACAAAAGGATCAACCATACTTAAGGTGTTTTTAATTTATTTTGCATTGTAAATTTGTTTTTATAGATGGCATTTTCTTTTCAATATCACATGTTCGTAACATAACCAAAGAGTTTATAACAATAAAAAAAAAAAATACAGGATTTACATACATATGTATTACCTTACAATTTTAAAGTGTGTATATATTAAGGTTATAATTTTTTATTGTAATCATATTTGTCAGAAGTATATTTGATAACAATAACCAACCACATGATGTACAGAAGTGTCGCATTGAACTCAATGTATTTTGGTCTCAAGTGTTTATTAAATGATAAAATGGTAAAAAGCTTCATAAAACACTTAAAATTTCATCATAAAACACTTGATCTAATTTACACCTTCAAATTTATTAATTTTTTTCACAAAGAATCCCTCAATATGAGAATGTCTGTAATCTTCCAGTAAAATATTGTTGATAAATATTAATATTAATTTTTTTTGCAAGATCCTCGGCTTTTTGGTGCATTCATGACCCATTGACTCTAGCATCTTTTTTGCAAACATTTTTAAACCATAATTTCAAAGCTGATTCCACTTAAAATCCTTCCCGGAACAATTTCTTTTGCTGTTAACATTTTCATTGCAATGACAAGATCGAGTCTTTTTATGGTATCAATCTAGAATATCGTTTTTTTATTACTTGAAATCATGCAATTTCTTTTAAAATTCAGAAATCTTGCTACACTTTAAAACTTCAAGTGACACCAAACCTCACAAAACAAATAAAAAAAAGATCTTCCAAAATTAAATTACTTAAAATCACACTGAAATCATAAACATATATGAAAATAAACGGTGCAGTAGTCACTTGAACAACTAGATGGGCCAACAACTTGCTCTACATTTGAAACCTACAACATGGGTTTTAGTAACATCAAACAGGTATGAATGACATATGGATAATGAATCACATCGATAATGTCAGTCACTACATTCTACTTGTAAGACATTTTTGCCTGGTCTGTGCTATTGAATGCATGACAAATTAAGTGATAACAATATGCAAAGAGATGATTACAATAAGCAGCTCGGTTACAATGCATTTATAGAATTCCTTATCTGTTTTTATGTGAATCATTAATAACCAAATTATAACATTAAGCGTGATCACACTATGTAGAGTATTTCCATATTTGAAATAGATTCTTATTGCATTTCAAACCACTTGTGTTTTTTTTTCTTTGAAAAACTTACAATTTTTTTTATTATGAAAGAAAACTAAATATTTAATGACTTTAGTGCAGTCATTAAACCTGTAATATAAATTTTTATTAAACTTTCATTTCAGATGGTTAACTGTTTTGACGATAAAAATAACAATAACTGTTTCAATAAAATTTATTCTCATGAAAGCTTTTATGTTCCACTTTCCTACATAATTTATATCAATATTAATTAAGAAACTTGTGGTGTATGGATTGCTTTATGTATTCCATCTTCATAGAAAACGGACATAAATGATTAACAATTGATGTAATGATTTTGATTAACCAACCATTGTTGTGTGAAATCATCTGATTATTTTTCTGACCCTATAGCTTTTTGTTTTAAATTACAAGGTATATATTTACTTCAAAGTCTCATCTACTCTCCCTCGAGATAAAAAGAAAATCTAGTCATCAACATAGTTCAACTCTCAAAACACTTGAACTTTTTGTACTGAATGGTTTTTTTAAAAATTAATTTTCTTGGCAAAGCCTATTTTTATATACGATTTCAGTAGGTTTATATGTCTTACATTTAAAAATGTATTTTAAGTGTAATTTTTTAATTATAGGACATTCATTAATCAAAAGAATTTTTTATTTAAACTTTTCACTGTAAACAAAGACATGCTTATATAGTCTGTTTCTGTTTACCTAAAAAATACAGTGTGACATAAACTTCAATGATTATTCAAAACACACATCTTGTATATTAATACTTGTTGAATAAATTTAACTAATTAAAAATCCTAACCTAACATTAGAATTAAAAATCTTATATTTTAAGTATCTATTGACAGTGTTTTATAGCTTTTCATTAGTTATATGCTTGGATCTGATAAAGTAATGTTTTATTTTAGGCTTCACTTGATGCTCCAATAGAAGTATCACTGGATGAATCTGAAGATAACAAAGACAATGGAGTACCTGAACTGGAAAAAACTGCACCAGTTGTTGAGCAAGTAGACGTTGACGATGATGATTTAGAAGTAATAGAATGTGAAATCATTCAACCAGTATTTCCTATTGAAGACCTTACAACTTCTGATTGTGAATCTGTTGTTGATGCAACAGAGACAAAGATAGACCCAATAACAGGTATTACAGACGAGGAGAAAGAAAAAGAAATTTCAGATGCAAGTAACATGGAAAAGAGAAATGAAGAGATTTCCCCTGTAGATAAAAATGAAGGTAGGATTATTGTTCCAATGATGGTTTTTATTTCATTTGTTTAAAATTCAGTAATTTTGTCCATATGTAGCCAGCGAATATAATGCAATATTCTAAGAAAGTTTCCATCAAATTATAAACACATTTCAGTGTATGGTATGTGTTAAAAATGTATTCATGATACCATTTAGAAATATATTTCAATTAATAATGTATTAATGCAACCATCTGAATCAAAACACTGGTCTATTATGGTCCAGTGGCATTTAACAGGATTAAATAAAATGTCCTAAGTTGAAAATTAGGAAAGAAGTTGAAAAGCAACTTCTCACTCTCTCATTAGAAATTTGAAATAAATGTGCCTAATAATGAAATGTTACTTATATAAAAAGAGAATTACATTACTTATTTATATCTAATTACATTAAGAGTTATGCCTTAGTTCTACTCTTATTTTCTAACTACAGATAAAAGTTCTATATACGAGGGCTATTCAGAAAGTAAGGAACGTTTCTGTCTAATGCCGCTAGGTGCGGGCTTATGTCATACATTTTGGTGCGTGCGCACTCGTCAACTCAGTCGGCGCCCAGCAGTGACAACGGGAACATTTCCGCGCTACCCGTTTTTTTCGCAATTTCAACTGAAGATGTGCGCTGCGATTGAAAATCCCTGACGAAGCAAAGAGCGAACGCTCAAGCATTGTGTGACTGATGAACTGGTCGCTAAAGTTGATGAAAAGGTTTGCGAAAACCGCCGATTCACGATAACGGAGCTTTCGCTTTGTTTCCCCAAAGTTTCACGGACTTTGTTGTTTCAAATTTGTACACAAAGGTTTGGCTACCACAAATTTTGTGCAAGATAGGTGCTGAAATGCTCACTAACTGCCATAAAAGTCTGCGAATGGAGGCAAGTTTGACATTTCTGGATGCCTACGACAGACATGGTGATTCACTACTGGATCACATCGTAACTAGTGATGAGACATGGGTAAAACACGTTAATTGCGAAACGAAATTACAAGCTCCCCCAAAAAACCAAGAAAATGTTTGCAAACGTTTTCAGCAAGGAAGATTATGGCGACGGTTTTTTGGGACAGGCAAGTTGTGCTTCTTATTGACTTTCTTGAACGTGGTGCTACAATAAACTCTGAGCAGTACTGTGAAACTTTGCGCAACCTTAGGAGAGCAGTTCAAAACAGTTTCACAATGCCCGACCTCACCAAAGAACTCCTTGAGTCATTCAAATGGGAGGTTTTTTCTCATCCGCCCTATAGTCCTGACCTTGCACCAAGCGATTTTCACTTGTTTCCAAGAATGAAGACATGGCTAGCAACACAGCGCTTTGATGACGACACAGAGCTCAAGGCGCGCGTCATCGAGTGGCTGACATCGCAGGCGGCAGATTTCTATGATGAAGGAATTTCAAAGCTTGTCCAACGCTACGATAAATGTCTCAATTTGTTTGGCGACTACGTAGAAAAGTAGTATTTTAGTCGCTCTTTCAGATGTATATAATAAACATTTTTTATTGTGCTTATTTTTTTAAATTCAAAAACGTTCCTTACTTTCTGAATAGCCCTTGTACTCCTTTTATAAGTTTGCATATAATTTTAAATTATTTTGCCCTGCTTGATACGAGATAGTAATTTTGTTCTTATGCAAAATGTTATAGCTATTCAGCAAAACAATTTTAGATAGCTTATTTCTTGATAAAATATATTCAATAATATGAGCAATAAGATACCTTTAAAAAATCTTACAATTATACTCGTACTAACGGATGGCGTTTGTTTGTCAGCAAAAATCTCAAAAACTACTCGACCGATTATTTTGAAATTTTAAATGAAAATTTATTACATATGGAATGTCATAGGCTACAAAGTGGAATTGTCTAATGCATTACAAAAAAAACATGGAACTGAATTTCGATCTGAGAAAAAATTGTGTTTTGTGCCACGATACAAACATTGGTTCACGCAATGGCCAATATGTGGTGAATATTTTTTTTGTTGCCATAACAAAATCCTACTGTTTTTTATAGAAATATCTTGAGTAGCTTAAATTTGGTGAACTAATATATTCATTGGTTATACTGTATAAATTGACTCAATGAATAAAATTCACAATCATTGAAACTCCAAAAATTTAAAAGATGAACCACCTGACCCTTTAAAAAAAATTAATTTAGGATTGCATCCCCTATCAAAACATTTTCTTGACAATGCAATACATTTCAAATGACCTCTTTAATGCCAAACATGTAGAAGACAATTTTATACTAACTTTTAAAATTCAAGGTTAAATCTACCACATAGGAATAATAACAACAACAAATTTTTACAAATATACTCTATTTCGGATGCTTATCAATTATCACTTCGCTCAAATATTGTGCCTACTTTAAATAATAAACTAATTGAAAATTGAGGTCATTGAATTGATCCAATTGTTAATGAAGTTGCTGTACTGCTTGTAAATGAAGTTAAAGATCCTAGAAATATTATTTTACTTTGATGAGATAACAAAACAAAGTGAGTATCAGAACTTCATTGTTCGTATCTCCAATACCCTCTTATGTTCTTTATAGGACAAGATGGGATTATATAGTACAACTGTCACATACTAATAAACTTATTTCTTACAAGCATTTTTATGATAGATTTATAGATGTTAAATCCTATGGATTTATGATCAGAATAAATACTAAACTATTTGGATTTTTTAAAATTTATTTAATCAGTATACTGTTGATATGAAAACTAAAATGATTACTGGATGGATAAATTTAATAAGATATAATCCAACAAAGCTACACGCTATTGAATATATACATCTAAGAGATGCAATCAATCAAGATGCCAACATTCAAGCTGCTGATATTGGTTAGCGTGTTTTACTTCCATCGTCTTTCAATGGTTCACCTCGATGTATGCATGAAAAAACAAGATGCCAAATATTAGCAGCCAGATTTATTTATAACTTTTACTTGCAACCCCAATGGCTAGAAATTCAAAATGAATTATTTCCATGGCAAACTCTATCTTATAGACATGTTATTATATCTCCTGCATTTCATTTAAAACAAAACAAAAATATATAGACCAAATGACAGAAAAAGTAGTTGGCATAGTAAACTGTTATGCGTATTGTGTTGAATGCAAAAACGAAGATTACTGCAGGCTTACTTATTATTATGGCTGGATGTTAAAATTCAACCAGAAGACATAGGTTTTATTACTTCTGCAGAATTTCCAAATAGACGAGGATCCATTATTATTTGATATAGCCTTAAGTATGAGATACAATTAATGAATACAGTTCTTTGTTATATTTATAGTGGATAAGAATCACATTGGGTTACGTAATTATATCCAAAAGCACTCAAAATAATAAAAAGATATTTTGATATATTTCCCCTATAGAGCTAATCTATTTTCATAGAAATGATCTAATTTAAATTAAATTATTTTTATAACAAGATTTCTTGGCATTCCTTTATTCTGATACTGCAGCAACGAGCGACGGGGAGGCTAGTATTTATTATATACACAGAACCTGGCCTGGATCCCATCTGTTGAAAAAATTCCTACTACCATGTAACAGCTGATTTTGTGTTACAGATTATGTTATAGAATAACTGTTTACTTGTTTAATTTATTTACATTTTTTTAAGTGTTTTGCGTAGCTGGATTTAGGGTTTGTTTTTTTGGGGGGGTAACGTGTTCTTCGAAGCTTGTGTAGAATGACCTGCCGGTTTGGCCGATGTAATAGCTGGGACAATCGTTACAAGTTAATTTGTAAATACCTGAAAGTTTGTATTTGTCAGTTTCTTTTTGAAAAGGTTGTATATGCTGTCCTAAAGTGTGTTGTTTTGTAGGATATTTGGTAATGGAGTTTTTTGAATGTGGAGGCTATTGTGTGTGTGTGTTTTTGTTGTGGTAGGTGAGGGATATGTAATGTTGTTTTGTGTGGTTTGTCTGCATGGTCGTTTGATGGTGTTTATGTTTAATTTTCCTTCGTTTTAGTCTTTCTGTAGCATTGGTATATTGATTAGTTGATGTAATCATACGATTAAATGCAGTGTGTTTGTGTTGTTTGGGGTGATTAGATGTATTATGTAAGACAATATCGGTAGTTGTTGGTTTTCTGTATATTTTGAAATTATGTCTGGTGTTGTGTTTGGTGATAGCAAGATTATTAACTGCAATATATATTAGCAAATATTACTGCATTTCTATGAAAAATGTATAAATTAAAATTTTCTGTAATTTTCATTGAAAACGAGTGCCAGAATCAAATTTTTTTTTATTAAGAGTGGAGACTGATAGTCTCCATATAACGTTTTTAATAGTCATACACAGAGAAAGAGGTTTTTGTAAAAAGACATATATATTATTATTAAGAAAGTGTATAAATATGTTTGTAAGACGGTACACCCCCCCCCCCATTTATTGTGATAATTTTTTTTATATACAAGTGTTAAACGTTTTAGAGATTGACACAAGGTAACCTATTTGTACAACTTAGTGAAGATGCATTAATCAACTGTTGAGTGTGGATAGCCACATATTCCTAAACTATATGTATTTCACTATAATCTGAATAAAACTAAAGTAAACAAATATAACAGGAAGAATATTATGGGTCTTGGAAGTTTGCATCATCAATTGATATAAAACTGGATATGTTGAAAAGAACTATTATTCTATATGACTGTGCACAAGGTAGAAAGGTGATTCATATTTATTGACAGAATAATATTTCTACTTGATGCATTTTTTGCATTCCCAACATACAATTTATATTAGTTTTGTGACTGAAATTAAAAAATGAAGTGTTCATTGTTTAGAGAACTTAATTATTACAAGATCATGGGACTGGAGATTGAAAATTTGCAAAGATTTTAATGCAGAATCACTGTAAGAAATTAAGTTTCATAGATTTATTTTGATGGGTATAATGGCAAGAGGTTGAAGGGTGGATTACCCGCTACCTGTTTTGGTTTATGACGGAATAATTCTCTACCTTACAACACTAGAGCATTGGCAAGAAAATTTGACTTCAGGCTACCAATTCCTATAGTATATAGCTTCTTTGACACAATTGCAAAATTAGTGGGAAAATCGTATGAAATTTGTCAACTAATGTTAACTGGAAAGAAATCTGAAGTTTATTTTGGAAATATAATTTAGCTTCCAAAATCTAAAATGCAGATAAATTGGGCTTGTAAACAGAGTTTCCTCTTGTTAAACTCAGACAATTTAATGCATTTTTTAATTTTTCATTTACCACTGTTCTTATCATTGATGTGCATAACCATATTGTGTTATTTTTAATTATTAATGTGTTCTACCACAAACACAGGTTAAGTCAATTTTGTAGTTTTTTTATGGATTGAAAATTACTTGTGTTAAATTTTAGGTTTTATCACCATCCAGACTTTTTGTTTTAAAGAGTATTGATTAGTTTTGAAACATTACCTTCAATGTTATTGATTGTTATTTATAGTTCCATAATTATTGAATTTTTACTATTATCAAGTGAAAAATAAAGACAGTTTTGAATATCATTTGATATGCAAATTAGAATCAGATGTAGCTTACAAGTTTATAAAAAACATCATTTAAATACTATGTATTTAAATACTTTAGTAATCAGTCCACAAAAAACCTTCTTTTGGTCCTGTATGTCAAAATTACTATTGATGCAACATTTTTTTTGAGACCCATGGTTCTTTTAATAGTCTGAAAAACAGCAAAAATGACTTGTTGAAAAAATGTTTTTTTTGTGAACCTCGACTACATTTCAGTTATGAATATGAAATTATTTGGAACAAAAAAGACTTTTTCAATTATCATATTATAATAATTCTAGTAGCTTGCATCTGACCTATTTGCAAATGAGTTTAGTTTGGGGGGAAATAAGCTTGTCCTATACTTTAACTTAAATATTAATTTTAAATCAAAATTGAGGTGTTCTAGTAAAATTAGAAATGTAACTGTGTGAATCAAACCCTGTCTAAAAGTTCAATAATTTTAATTGTGCTATTGCTGACACAAAACTTGGATAATTTTAATGTGTAAAAAATTTAGTACAATCGGTGTTGTGTATTCTGATCAGATTTTGGTTTCTTATGTATGGATGCAGTACTTGTATTTTTAACATAGACAATATTTAACACAGTAACAAGACATAGATTGAGAACCAAGGTATATGTTGCTATAAAATGAAGGGAACAACAATCTTACCCTGATATGGTTAAGAACTCATAAAATGTGCTTACAGAAACTTTTCAAGGGTGTTAGTAGCTAAAGTTCCTTATCTTTTGTATCAGAACTATTAAAACTTAAGAATTTAATCTTTGACATGTAATTTCTCAAAGAAAATAACTGGTTATAAAATATTACTTGTTGACACTCCGTTCTACAGGAGGCTATAAAATCATGAATAATACAAGTTATTTTTTACACCAACCAGAACCCAAGTCTAGCTAAATTTCTCTTGGCAAACAATTGTGTGAATAATACTGCTACTAAATATAATTCCTTTATTTGTAATGGAAGACATTAAATCAAACAAATGAAGTATAATGTTGTCTACTTTGTATGATGTGGACAAAGTAGCAATGTTTGTTGCCGTCTTCATTTCTTGAAAACTGTGAAACATGTGCTACTAGATCTACAATTTTTGTAAAACTGTTTTCCTACCAGAATAAATGTCTGAATGTTTTTCCTTGTTACTAAAATGTTGATGATTCTCAATTTATTGTATCAAGCCCAATCTAGTCTAAATGAATCAAGTCTTACTGTATATCAAGTGATTGCCTCTTACAAATAATGTTTCAACTTGTAGCAGATATTTCAATTGCTTTCAAGTTGAAATTTTTACATATATTTTTAACCCTGTAAATGTTTTATTACTTTGCTAATACAAACCTTAAACAAATATTAATTGTTTTAGGAAATCACATTGCTGAGGTCATAATTGAAGATAAAGAAGAAGACCTTACAATTGATGTTGAGGCCGTAGTTAAAAATATTAAACAAGAACCTCTAGATGATGAAATAATGGACTCTGAAGTAGCAATGAAAAAAGTACGTGAGCAAATCGATATGCCAGAACCAGTAGTTGATACGACTCATGTTGCTGTAGAATGTTCAATTGATGGTAATCTACAATTTGATGACTCCCCACAAATAGCTGTCATTGCACCTCCCAAAATTAAAATTAACATTACAAAACCAATATCTACACAATCTACAATAGATAAAGACATTAATGAAAGTGATACATCAAACAGTGAAGTGTCAGTGCCAACACCATCTATGCCTTTAAGTGTATTTAAAACAATTGTTGAAACTCAGCCGCCCCCACCAGGTGAAGAACCTGGACCTTTACATTTAAAACCTCGTCTTTTAGGAAAAAAGCTTCAAGATTTACCTCAATTATCAAAGGGATCAGAACTTTCGGGATTGTGTTCCATAATGTGAACTGTCTCAAAATTTTTATTGCATATGTGAATAAAGTTTGTAAATATTGTAAAAAAATCAAATACTGTAAATTCTTAAAGAAAGATGATTATTTTCTTAAAGTATGTTGTTTATTATTGTTTGCCTATTTTCCTCAAATAATATTGGCTCTTATAATATAAAATTTTGTTTCATTTTTTTATTGACAGTAATATTGCACTCTGAAATTACCTTCAGAATTAACTTGGTGTAAATATATAATAATAAAATTTGTTGCAAAAATACATTGTATTATTTTGTTGTAAACCTTGTTTTAACATATATGTATATGTGTGTATTTATATGTATACACGTAAAGGAGTATGTATGTGTATTGTATGTAATAAACATGCATCCCTCATTAAAAAAAAGGTACAAGGTGTGTTAAAAAAATACCTGGAATGTTTAAATTTCGCTCGTTTGGAGAGTCCGATTGTCAATTTTTTTAAAATGTGTTGGTATACATGCCCCTGAAGTATGACACTGTTTTCAGCTGTATTCATTGTTTACTTTATCTGTGGCATCCACTAAGGTTAGACTTGTTTTCATGAGCTCGGCGATTTTCGATTGTTTAAAAAAAATGGATCAAAGCATTTGTATTGTTTTGTGTAAAAAATGAAATAAAGTATGCGAAATGTTAACAAAAGCCTATCGTAAGTCTATGAAAAAAAACAAGTATTTACGAGTGGCCGCAAAGACATTGACGATGACAAACGCCCCGGACGCCTCAGCACATCAACAACCGATGAAAATGCAGAAGCAATGGTTATGAATGATCGCCGAATCAGATGTTGGCATATTGATTGGCTCATGCCATGACATTTTTGCAAACATTTTGGGTATGAAACTCGTGGCAGCAAAATTTGTCCCAAAATTGTTGAATTTCGGACAAAAACAGCGGCGAATGGAAGTTGCTCAGGAATCACTAAATGAAATCGGAGACGATGCAGAATTACTGAAACGTATTATAACAGGCGACAAAACATGGTTTACGGATATGATGTCAAACCGAAGGCTCAATAGTCCCAGTGGGATTATTCTGGCTCTCCAAGACCGAAAAAAGCTCGGCAAGTGCGGTCGAACGTCAAGCGCGGTTATGCTTACTGCGTTCTTTGATTTTAATGCATCATGAATTCTTGCGACAAGGCCAAACGATCAGTAAAGTGTACTGAAATGAAAAAAAACTTAAAGGGTTGTCGTTTCATAAGCACAGATAACATTAAAAGTGCATCGCTGAAAGAGCTCAAAGCTATCCCAAAGATCGAGTTCCAGAAGTGTTTTGAAAATTGGAAAAAGCGCTGAAATAAGTGCACAATATCTAGTGGGGGACTACTTTGAAGGGGACAATATCGATGTGGATGAATACATATTTTTTTTCAAAAAACGAAAATTCCGGATACTTTTTGAACACAGTGGTATATCTAGATGGAATTTGAAAAAAAAAATCTAAACCAGATTTTTATCTCAAAAAAAAACATGAAAGAAAATTATTATACATTAAGAAACGAGGTAGGGAAGGATTATAAGAACATTTGAAACATGAGAAAAAAAACATTTAAAGAATGTTTTTTTTTCGTTTTCCAAATAATCTTATAAAATGTGTAATTTCACATTCACTGGATTCAGATTTTATTTATTTTATAAAGCGCAGTGAATGTGACATTACAAAATAAAAACACTTTCAACTTGTCTTTATTGCAGAGGACTATAGCTTACAGCTGTGTGGCCATCTCGGGAATGGTATAGTATCTTTAATGTTAGGAGTGCCAAGTAAGACTTGGAGATAGCGTTCAAGACCCATTCCAAATCCACCTGTTGGAACATTGCCATATTTTCTCAGCTCCAAGTACCAATCTAATTTAGAATCTAGATTGTGTTGTTGTAGCATTTTTTGTAAAGTATCATAGTCATCTTGTCTTAAACTTCCTCCACACAACTCTCCCACACCTGGGCAGATCATATCAACAGCTGACACCTGCAATTCATGTTAATATGGATTGGTGTTTAGTGAGAGAATTAAAAACTAGCTTTAATCAGTGACATATCAAGAAACAAATACTATTGAAATGAAAAAATAAATTAGTTGCAATTGCTACATACATTCTATTTATTCTAGTATTTAATTATATATTAGAATACATTTTTGTTGTATGCTACTTTTGGTATTTATGTGTTTCAACACCTCTGTCAACTAAGAGTGGTAACAGCGAGCAAAACAAAATATTATGTTGAAACTTTACAATTTTAACTTGAATGAAATTATATTTAAAAACTTAATGAGACAAAATGTTTTTCACAAGATTTAAAAGCCACTTTTTTCTTTGCGATAAAGTTGATCTAGTGAGGTTGAAAATGGTTTGTGTCAATGTTTTTAAAAATTAATTTGAAATACAAGTTTATAGAAGTTTTAAAATTACTTAATTTTGCCAAATGTTATGGGCAACAAAATTTTACAATAAAAAATATATTACTTAATATGTATGATGTATAGTGTAAGAGCAACAGATAATTTTTTAAACAAAAAACCAAATCTTATCGCTAGTAACAGGATAGTAAACGACTTATAGGTGATCTAAAAAATAAACATTAAAGGCTAAAACCTAAAATTCAAGTGTCATTAAATAATGAAAGTATTGTCAAGATTTAAAACAAAATAACTTGAACTAAAAGTTACAAACTAACAAGGTTAATTGTAATAAAACAATATTAAACCAAATTTATATAATTAATATGAGAGTAATATTGGTTGGTAAAGATTATTTAGATTTATTGGACTAGGAGACTGACAGACTTACCTTGGTAAGAGTCCACACTGTAGTCTTGAAATAGAAACACATAAAAGCACTTAAACAATGATATATTTCAACCACACAGTGGTCTTTGTCAATCGAAGAGAAAACACAAAAAGAAATATGAGAGAATGAAATAAAATAAAATCATATTTTTTTTTTAAATTTTATTTCATTCTCTCATATTTCTTTTTGTGTTTTCTCTTCGATTGACAAAGACCACTGTGTGGTTGAAATATATCATTGTTTAAGTGCTTTTATGTGTTTCTATTTCAAGACTACAGTGTGGACTCTTACCAAGGTAAGTCTGTCAGTCTCCTAGTCCAAAAAATCTTAATATGAGAGTAAGTTAGACAATATAGTAAACAATAAAAATTGAAGTAAAAACAGAAACTACTTAAAAAAAAGAACCCGAATATATAAATTTTACTTACTAAAAAGTAAACAATTTTCCAATTATGAAAACATGATTATCTTAAGCTTATTACCCATAAAATTATTTAGTCAATGCTAAATTTCATACTTGAACTCATATTTGACATACTGAACGTGATAATTTAAGGTATTTTACATGATACTGTAGCATAAACTGGCAGCAGTAAAAAGTTGTAAACAGAAACTGCATTAGGAAAGAACCAAAAATTGGACTAAGAATATTGACAAAATATAAAGATTAATTACACAATTCCAGTGCAATTTATGATTCTAAAAATGTTAAAACAACAAGAATGTTAATATTGAAAAAAAAAGAACAAGCTGGAGCAGCTTACCACCATTTTGCTGGTTTACAACAAAACATTCTGAAGGCAAAAACCCAATAACAAAACTTATGATAATAGAAAAGGCCGTTATGGTTGAACTAAAGCGTGACCAGTTATCATGTGCAGGTATTTTGGATAAACTTATGCTTGAGTGCTTGTCAGCTGAAGAGGAAGACGAAGCAATCATCCAGAAGATGCAATGGGTAAGAATGAAGATAGTGGTGATGATGAGCCTTTGGGAAATATATATTTTGCTGAAGACATGTTAAAAAATATACTGAAGTGGAAAAGGAATTCATCTAATCGTCCACAGAGTAGAAATATTGATCTACATTTGCCTGACCCAAAAGGTGAAGCTAGAAATGCAAACTCTGAAATTGTATGTTTTAACCTTTTTTTTGCCAATATTGTTATTAACTTAATTGTAGCTGGGACAAACCTATATATAAATTTTATAAAGGACCGTTTTCAGAGAGAAAGGGATGCAAGACTAACAGATGGAACTGAAATTCGTGCTTTTATAGGGATTCTACTCCTTTCGGGCTCCTTAGGCGATAGTTGCAAAAAAACAACAAATATTTGGGACAACTCACGTGGAACTGGAGTGGAGATTTGTTATTTAGGTGCGAGTGAAAAAGCATTCATTCATCTCTCTTTGCCCATAATAGAGAGAAAACCCTCGTATTTTACTGCACTAAACATAAGAAGGCATTAGTACTACTGTCCACGATGGACAACGACCACAAGATTGACAAAGATTCAGGGGATTTACAGACACCTGAAATAATTACTTTTTATAACAAGACAAAAATTGGAGTTGACGTATTAGACGAAATGTGTGGCAAATATGATGTAGCAAGAAATACAAAAAGATGGCCTATGGTTCTATTTTTTTATCTTCTATATATAGCAGCCATCAATGTGTACGGAATTTACAATGATAACAAACCTGGAGGGTCACCATTGTCAAGAAGCGAGTTTATTACAAACATTGCTTTGGATCTAATTGTTCCTAATGTAAGAGAAAAGGTCAACATTTCTATGCCAACTGTAGAACTAAAGACGCAAGCAAGAACCCTTCTTGGAATCGATGAACCCCGACCTGAACGTCAACCTATAGACAACAAAGTTGTTCGCTGCTACATGGGGGCAGAGGAAGGGATAGATAAACCTGGAAGTGGTGTAATCAATGTGGACGCAAGATATACCCTGAGCACACCCTGCTAGTATGTGACATTTGTATGGAAAGTACACACCAGTAAAACATTGGAAAGAACAAAAGTAACATAATTGTTTGTAAGTGAATAGTCCTACCCACTTAACCTAAAATGTATTTCTTTGATTAAAAAAAACACTTTTTTACTAATTACAAACTATTTTTAATGTTTTTTTAAAAGTCTGTATACTATTTCTGATAAATTACTCGCCTACCAAAGAGTTAAAAAATTACACAATTTAAACCAAAGACAAAATTGTACTAGGTTAAGTAGTTTTAATACAGAAAACAGTAATTTATTTACCTTTGTTTTGTCACTCTTACTTTCTTTCATATAAAATGCCTTAATCTCTTTGGGCCAATCCACAACAAATATTGGAATTCCACCATTGTGTTTCACAAGAAACAATTCATGTTCTTTACTGAAATTTTCACCATTTTTATGGGCTTGCTGAAAATTTTTTGAACATTTATCAAGAATTTTGCATACGTTTTCATATGTTTCAATAGTGAATTTTCTATTCACAACTTTGTCTAAATTATCTTCATTATCTTCTAACTCTTGCAATTTCCTATACTTATTTAATTCTTCACTATAATTATCTAATACATGTTTTGTAACATGTTTCACCATACCTTCCATTACATTTATCACTTCATTCAATTCTTGTACAAATGCTAGTTCACTTTCCACCATATAAAATTCTGACAAATGAAGACGAGACTTAGAATTTTCAGCTCTAAAAGTAGGTCCAATAGAGTAGACTTTGGTTAAAGCCCTGTAAAACAGTTTTAAATTCGTTACTTCAAATTTAGACAAATATAAGAAACAAAATTTGAAAAACAATCATACAATTGCTTCATCATGACAATAAGTAACTTTTAGAGTTTAAAAATAGTATCAAAATATTAGATGTAAGGAACTTAAAAGCGCATTGATATTATACAATATCTTTTGTGGACAATTCAAATTTCCGTTATATTTTAGTTGTTGGGACTAAATTTTATTCAATAGAAAATAATTGAGTACTCGTGAAATCTCAGAGCTGGGGTCATTGACAGGTGTGACTGGTGAGGCCACGCTAGATCAACTAGATAGAAAGTCTCAATATAAAACTCAGTAGAGTTTGTACATAGCATATTAAAATATAAATTTATATATTATAGAAATTTTGTGTCTCAGAACTTTAAATTTGATGCCTAATTTATTTTAGTTAAATATTATTAATATTATAACAGGTTTTCTTATTTTATACTGTGTTTACAAAGTCATAATGGGTGGGAGAGGTGCAAGATTGGTGCCAAATTAAAGAGGCCTGCAGTACACCTGCATCAGGTCACACACAAAGTAAGCCCAGCCTTTTGAAAGCCTAAGTACATAGACTAGACAATGTTTACACTTGGTATTTATATGTAATGTGTCCAGATTTGACACTCATCTGGACATCCTTAGTTTACATCCTTCATACATGTTTGAAGTAGCTGTGTTCCTGATTATGCTGTTATTATAATTAATGCCAATAGAAAGATGGTTTAAAAAAGTAATGCTGAGGGACTTCAGTTTACAAGTAATTTATTGATAAACCTGGAGCCAGAGGACAGGATTTCAGGATTTCGTTTATTTAAGTCCTAAAGAATTGCTTCAAATTTGAGATAGAAAGATTCACAAAGAAATTGATTGAAAAAATCATCCTGCGACTGATCACTTCAAGTTTTAAAAAATAAATCTTGTGTCTCAATTATTTTCTCAAGTGTTATTGATCAATGATTTCCCCCTTTTTCTTTGATTGTCTCTTGCAATTCCAATACCAGTTTATTCTCGTACTTTACAATATACATAAATATATAAATAATTTTATGCTAATGTTTCTTATTATATAGTTGCTTGTTGTTTTTCTCTTGAACTCAAGGAATTATGTAATTATTTGACTAATGAAGTGAACAATAACTTATTTGATAACACGTTTGAGTAGCGGGTTAGCTTCATCAATGAAACAACTGTTTCAAAACATCAAGTAAATTTATAGTTTTGACTTGACTACTCAAATTACATATGAATGATGATACATTAAACATACACACACAATAATGATGTGATATTCAGACACACTACATGATGATACATTAAACATACACGCACAATAATGATGTGATATTCAGACACACTACATATAAATGATGATACATTAAACATACACACACAATAATGATGTGATATTCAGACACACTACATGATGATACATTAAACATACACACACAATAATGATGTGATATTCAGACACACTACATATGAATGATGATACATTAAACATACACACACAATAATGATGTGATATTCAGACACACTACATGATGATGCATTAAACATACACACACAATAATGATGTGATATTCAGACACACTACATATGAATGATGATACATTAAACATACACACACAATAATGATGTGATATTCAGACACACTGTATCCTTTGACAATTAGAGCAAGAAACTGAAGTAAACCATAGTTGTGTGTAGACACACAGGAGCATAGATGTGTAGTATTTTACAAAGATATATTGCCTTATATATTACTTTTTTAAACTTGTAAATATTGATGATTATAACATATATTTATTTAAAGTTTGTAAGAAGGGAGGTGAATAGAGTTACTTAATGTTGAGCAATGTGTAAATAAATACATTACTAATTTTTTCCCAGCCCAATGCATAGGCCTAACCATGAATGATCTAAATATCATAATAAAAGGCATAAACATGAAATTATACTATGAATATATATAAGCCAACGCATCAATACTTGCTAGTTACATTATCATGTCTTTTGATGATTGTTAAACTACGAAAATAACTAGGGACAGGCCGATAGCTAAAATTTTCGATTCCGATCTCATTCTAAAATTTTACTTCTGATTCTCGATTCTATTAAGTTATATAGGTGTACATGATATTCTCTAATAATGAATTTAATTAACATCTTGATCATATGGTGAAGCCTTTTAAAAGTTCCGTTTAATTGTTATAGGCTACACAAGCGTTCAATCTTGATATAGAAATAGAAATTTCTGAAATCATGACAAACATATACAATAAAAGTAATAATTTATTTTAATTACAAATGTGAACTTCAGTTCACAATTACATATAACTTCAGTAATAGCCATTTCGGTTTGTATAACGGGAGAAATTGGAACTACATTTTATTTTTGTTTTGTTTTGACATCTATGAAATGGTGGCCAGAGACAGGGAAATAGAGAGTACGAGTTGAGCCCGTCCAAATGAGAGTGACGAACAAATGGACCAGAAATTTTGCAGATTGTCTTTTTTGTCATAATAAATAATAGTATTTCCGATATCTTAAATTGGCATTTGCTTTAATAGTTTAATTCATTCAAAATAACTAAAAGTTAAAACTAAAAGTAAAAAACTCAAACATAGTTGATAATTAATTACTTTTTCTATAAATTACACTGCATACGTATTTAACAGCTTGAAAAAAAAAACAAGAATTGGAATCGACACTTTAATTAATGCAGAATGGAGTATCGACGATTACTCGATACTATTAGAATCGAAGATTCCTAGAATCAGAATTGGATCATTCCTAAAAATAACTCCTTATGAATGAAAATTGTAACTCCTAAGAATTGTGAAGATAGGGAGTTATCAGAACTGTAGTATACCTCTAGAGCACACCCTAACATAAACATACATTCATCTTCCTTCTGACAGACTCTTAAATATTTTAAATAAATATTTAAGTTAAAATCATCAATATCTATAGTTTTAAACAATATAACTTTGTAAACTATTCATATGAGGCACTTCAGTTTCTCTTGATTGACAATTTATACAGGTGTCCAAAATATAACATTGTTTTAGTGTTTATGTATGCCTATTTCAGACTGCACTATTACCAATGTAAAACTGTCAGTCTTCTATTTAGTCCAAAGTCTTAAATAAGCTTTAAGTATATTTAAACTAACCTACACACAAACAGACATAAATCAGTAAAGTTTAGCACTCCTAAGACCTCACCTTTAATACAACAGAAATAATATCAAGAATACCTTACAACTGCCTCTAGATGTAACTGACCAGAAACTGTTAAAAATGTTTTCCCATCAAAAAATACTTCTTCTGGTAGTTCCTTATCTTTTTTCATTTCATGGATTAACTTTGTACTGTCTGGTTTAACTAGAAAAACTTCTCCAGCACCTTCACAATCATTAGCTGTTAACACTGGAACATTAATATGAATAAAACCTTCTGTATTAAAATACTCATGTAAGGCTAAAGTAACTGTGTGACGTAACCTTAGAAGTGACCCAAAGGTTTGAGTCCGAGGCCTTAAATGTAAAAACTGCCTAACATACTCCGGCGGGTATTTTTTTCTTGGTGCAAATGGGTAACCATCAGTAGTTACACAATCACCAAAAACTTTAATATCACTTACTGATAATTCTAATTGGTTGTTTGAATTAAACACTAGCTTTCCAAAAGCTTCTACTGATGATCCATAACTCAAATCACTTGGAGATAATTCCTTTGGAAAAACCAGCTGCAATTTGTTAATACTAGATCCATCATCTACATCCAGGAAAACATTTCCTTTCATTTTCCTAAGCCCTTTCACCCATCCCTGAAATAAATAAACAATGAGTTAATTTGACTCTTAAAAAACTGTAATTCTGTGAAACTGAAATTTTTTAAAATTTATTTTTATTTTACTCTTCTAATTCTATTATTTTTATGATTTATGTATATATTGTCATCGAAAATTGATATTTTTGCAAAATTTTGGCTCAATTAAATAACTGAAAGTGAGTCAAAAATCTATTGCAAAATTTAAACCACATTGATTGAAAATGAAGACATTGATGAAGATCACCACGGAGCGATCGAAACGTTGTCTCAGTAAGTTTTTACAAATTTACAAAATTTAAAGTTCGGATAGTCATAAACTAGTTACAAAATTTGAACTGCCGCATTGCCCTATGTATAAGAGAATTTATATCAAGAAATAAATCTATAAAAATTAAACTTAGGTAGGGTACCCATATCCCTTTTTAATAGGGCTGAAGAACTCAGTTTTGTGCACCCCAATATATCTATTTCTTTTATTTCATTAGTATGCTAGAGATGGGGTAGAGTAGTTGTTAGTATTTCATTAGAGATGGGGTAGAGTAGTCATTAGTATTTCATTAGAGATGGGGTTACATTTATGAAGCTAACCGTAATGTTTAGAAAAACAAGGATCCCAAATATAACAAAAATAACAAGGAAACACAAAATATGAATTGTGGTGTGCATGTAACTATGATGTGAATTTCAAGTTTATTATAGTGAACAAAATTGAAAGATCCAAAAATACCTACTACAAAGACACAATGTAACTGAAACTAACAAGTGAAGGCAATTAACACAAAACTACAGTTGAAAAATATCAATTCTTCAAGAAATCTTTTCAAGGGTAAGTTGAACCTGTTGAAAAGAAGAGTTGAATATGTACTTGAAAAAAGTGAAGTAGGATTGCCAATGGCTCGTGATATTACAACTTTAAAAGCTCATTGAATAGCTAATTGACTTCATTTTAAAGCCCACTCAGGTTGGTGGAAACATATGATGCTATGAACTTAGCACTATGCCCAACAAGACTTGTATAACAGCTTTCAAATTATTTCAATGAGAAACTGTTTGGTGTTCAGTGTCATATTATAAATTTAAGAACTCAGTGTAAATACTTCTAAAATTCATAAAAAGCAAAGACAGTTTATTTCGATATGCAAACTAATGTAACAGTAAATAGAAATAAAGAAAAATCCATCATGTGAAATTAAAAGGAAATAGATGATTCATAGTAACAGTTATTCTCTGTGTACTGGCTGATGGAACCAGATTTTTGATAGACATCGTATTTGAAAGGATAAAAATCCACCTGAAACAAATAGCAACACCACAATAAAACAGATGGATGGATAAAACTTAAGTATTGGACTGATTAAAAACTAAATGAAGTAAATGATATAGCAACTTTTAATAAACTGAATGTTATTTTTTGATACAATGACCAGAGGACAATTGATAAATATCTGGAAATTTAAGAACACAGTTCCATAAAATCAACACAGACCTTGTAATCATTCTGGGGTATGATAACTCAGCTCCAAGTAATGGATGTGGTTGTAAAAGCAATCATCTTTTCACACCAACAGAATTTTTTTTATCTATGACAATTTTCTACAGCTGGGTACCAAACACCTGGAAGTTCTATTACAGCAGAGTCCATTATACGTTCTTTATTTCAGAAATTTGTGTAACAAGTGAAATGGATGCACACAAAATAATATTTTAAAGGAAAAAGAAACCTGAATTGTCCACCTGTGGACAAAAAATACAGTAACGAGAATTATTGTCTTTACTTTAGATGATACTGAATATGTAACAAAAATAACTTTATTGAGCACTAAATTTAGTGTTTTTCTTATTGTGCTTTTTAAAGTCTTCAGAAATGTAAGACTAAATTTATTGCACTTTTACCCAATGCTTAGTATTACTAACCTTATTATTATTAATCTTTCAACACCTTATAAAATTACTACGAGATTTTTCTATCCTAACCACCAATCTTATATTTGGGATCTGAAACTTTGATAACCAACTTATGCAAAACTTCATAATTATCTTATTCAGTATATAGGTCAATTCAGTAAATTGGTCCAAATTTTATTTTATACTTTTTTCCATTTTAATTTTATGATAAAATTGTAACTTTTTCAAGAAGTGATAATACTGTATTACTAAACAATACATTTGTTGGAGCCAATATTTATATCTATATATAAAATCGTATATATAACTAACTTAATATGAAATTAGCAAAATATAAATTTCCAATTTTAAACAAAATCCACTGCTCACAGACGTACTACATGAGTTAAATAGAAGTGTAAAGTATTCAAATTTTAAAACTTATTTACAATTCTAACATTTATATAAAATTTAACGGTTTCTTTCTCAATACTTTTCAATTTAAAATAAAAACACATGTTAATACTTCAGAAAAATAGGGATTGTGTAAAATTTTCAATTTTTTATACATAGTTTGGAGGACTAAACATTCTTATACAGAATACTGAACTTATTTCAATTTATTTGATTGGTTTGAGTTACAGTTAAGATATGAATTTATTCTATATCGTCGCAATAAACAAAAAAGCTAGAAAATAGTCCAGTGATTGAAATAAGAAAAATTCTAAAATTATAGATAAATTTATAAAAATATAGCAAATGAATCATATTTTATTTGAACTTTAGTTTAAACTTAAATTTTAAGGAAAATTGTAAAAAACTTACTGAAAACTAGTTTTCAAAATTTGTTTGTTTCAGAAGTTTTCACAAATTTACTTAAACTACAAGTTATTAATTTATTACATTCAAATGTAAAAGATAGTCATGGATAACAAATCTACAAAAGTAATAATAGTACAGAAAAAAAGAAAAATTTAAATTGGCTAGCAATAATGTCTTATTACCATGCTATTGAGTTTTCTATAGGTTTTTTATAGTACTTTCTAAAAACTTTATTGATATAAGGGATTGATGTACATGAAAATATACCCATTAATCCATTGAGGATTAAATTACTTGCAATCTAGCAAGTTAATTTGTCATGTCCAGTGATCTAGTAAAAAACAATTGTTTAGACATGAGAAACGAGTTGCACGTGTTTATCTGAAGCATGGAGACAGTAACACATTAACAAGGGTTAACCAGAGTTAACATAAAATACTTGTATTTATACAATGTAAAGTAATTTAGTCTAATAAAAGATTTTTATATTGTGGTTGGTGGGTTTTTCATTTTACTCAAAATTATTCCATAGTGCTCCAGAAATTTATTAAGAGTTGTTTCTTGTTTAAAACATATTCTTGAGTAGCATATGTGTAGAGGAAAAATAGAAATTGAACCCTATTTGGTCAACTAATACTTAATTTGATTTTTTCTTTATTTTTCTCTTTTTTTAGTGAAAGATATTTAATTTTTTTTGATACCATATGAAACTGTTTATACTAGTGAGCCATATTTTAGCAGGAAAGGAGACAATGAGACATCCACACTAAAATAAACTTTTTATTATTACATTACTTGTTTTTACCCTACTAGATTTTCTTAAGGAATTCTTATACTATACAGTTTATCACTTGCTATTATATATTGTTTTGTCATGGTAGATTATTCATTTTTCTACAAATGCAACCGTACAAGCGTCTGTATTTATACATATACACTCGTGACATGTATTAACTCATGGAAAGAGGCTTTGCGGTTACATGCAAATAATGAATAATCATCTCTCCCTAAGCCCTGTATATTCAATGAGTTATTTCCTGTGCCTCAGTCAATTTTACTGACTAAATTTTATTTATTTTAATTCAGGATGCCGGAGCACTTCAGGCCAGTCCAGAGGCACACCTTTTCAGAAACGCTGATATAATGTATGCAATTAGGCTCTCCTTTTTTTAATAACAAAAACTCTTGAACTGATATATTTTGGATAATTGTGAGAATTAGCAGCCACCTACAAAACTGTTCAAAACCCCCAAATAGGACGATATCCACAAGAATATTTTTTTTATTATCCTCAGAAAGTTTTTTTTTCAATTTAAGTTTGGTAAAAAAATTCACTGTGGAGCATTAAGTTGTGCAATTCTATCCTAACTGGAGAGTTTATAAGTGTATTTAAATATACGGTAATTATTAAGATAAGCGACTACCGCTCCGATCGACAAAATTTTTTTGGATCAATTTGACCTTGTTGAACATGAATCAGAAGTTTTTTTTACTGCAAACACATATTTACATTTAAAAAATAACCTAACCTGACCTGACCTGACTTTAGTGCTTACTAACGCTTTGATCGGCAAATTTTTTTTTCCTGCAAGATTTGACCTCGCTGAACACGAATCTTAATTTATTTTTAACGGCAAACACATATTAACCTAAGAAAACCAGGTCAGGTCAGGTCAGGTTAGGTTGGGTTATTATTATTTTATTTAATGTGTTCGCAGTGAGAAAAACTTCAGATTTGTGTTCAGCAAGGTCAAATTGATCAGGACAAAAACTTTTGCCGATCGAAGCGGTAGTCGCTGATTTTAATAACCATATATACGTATGCAAAAACCATAAAAATCAAGACAAATCGTTGTTTCTCAAATGTCTACACACGTAAAATATGTGTGACGTCACTGTATCACTGCATGGTCGACGTAATGCTCTGCTATAAATTTTTTACTCAACTTTAAATTTAAAAAATAACTTTCCGAGGACAATACAAAAAAATTCTTGTGCAATTTGTCCTATTTGGTGGTTTTGAACAATTATCCAATACATCATAGGTGGCAGCTAATTTGTCACTATTACCTTTTCTTGTGATACAGTAGAGTAATATAACATAAATTGGTAATTCATGAAGAACTACTCAATAGGGAAATAAGTATTAAAAATGAAGTTATAATTAATGTTACGTTTTAACCACTATTTGGGTAGAAACATTTAAAATCAGCTTTACTTGTTTAAAATGTATTTTTAAACAATAAATAGGAAAACGGAAAACAACTAATTCAGTCTTGGTCAATGGTCACCTACCAATTATTTAAAAAATGCTAATGACACCTTATATCAAATACAAAGAGTACCACCTACTAAGTCTATGCCCAAATGGAACACCTATAATAAATTTAATTTAATGTACCTAAAGTGAATCACAAAATAAATGTACCTTGACTTTAAATGTTTTTTTAAAAAATTTTAAATTAAAAAAAACAATTCTATGTTAGTAACAAAATATACTTGTGGTAATATCAAATGTTGACTGTTCATAACTGCATAGAAAATTTAACTAACCTTTACTTTAGTGGTTTCAGGCGTCTCCTTTGATGAGTATAAATCAACAATTCTTGTGTAAGAACACTGCCTAAAACAAGATAACTTTACTCTAGATCCTTGAAGAAAACACAAAGAATGCCTAAAAAAAACTTCCATTTTGTCATCTAAGATCTCGGCGTGTGACTGTGTAATGTTGTGTATGTGAGACACCTGTGAGTATGATATTTTGAAATAAAACATGGTAACTTATAATATCAAAACAGAATCACAGTGGGTGTTCCAAACTATTTTTTATAATTTGAAATATTTTACAAAAAAAGTCAGTTTGAAACTGTGTTTAGAAATTTTAAATAAACATTCTTTATATAAATTATAATTAGGTATCCATACAATAAGATATATCTGATGGATGCTTAATGAAATAGTTTTATTACAGAAACATACTATTTTTCATGATTGTAAACGATTTCAAACCATAAAATAAGTTTTTAATTAATTCAACGTTTATAATTATGCTATTACAATTAATCTGACATTTATTTAAAATCACTTAAAATTCTTTTTTTTAATCCTTAAAATATTAATAAAGTATGTCAAAACATTTCCCAATAAGTTTATTGAAGTATACATATTATATAGTAAATAAATATTGGATTTGGGTTGTATATAAATGTATGTATAGTTGATATATTTTTTTAACTTTAAAGTTTTTATCGAACTCCTTCATAATTTACCCCTAAGCTATGTTATTCATAAGCTAATGTTATATTGACAGTGTTAAATTTTATATATATATGATTTAAACTTAAAGTATATTGTAATCTAAGAGTTAAACAGAACTATATAGGTTTTTATTTTCTTTGGTGGTCATTATGTATAATATAAAATTCAACTTATAACCTCCGTACTACGTGCCAAATACGAATATGATTAACTGAGAACTGTCATACTCTTGAAGTGTGGAATAAAAAATTTGTTATCAGCTGATTCCTTGTTTCTGTCGTTGTTTCTGTAGGCTTAAGTACAAAAAAACCATTTTCATGCTTTGTTCTTAAAATACAATTTTTTTTTACTTATTCTAGGCCTAGTTTTTAGTTTTAATTTTCAAACTTTTATAATGGGGTGCTGCTATAGTTGTAAAGAAGATAGTTCTTCCCAAGTAAGTATTAATAATTATTGACTGTTGTTCCTAACCTTAACTTTTAAAATGACAGATCAATCCTGATAGCAATCGGACGTTTAGAAATTAATACTGGATTGATTTAAGAAATTTTTGTTTCCGTTATTTATCACATTAGTTTAGAATGTTGCCTTAAATTTGTTTGTAGATTTTGAAAATATTTAAATGATGAATCAAAATATACTCAGGTTACTAATCTAGAATCCCCAATCTAACTGTGGAATTGAATTAACTTGAGTGAACGTTTTTTTGTTAAATATATACGGAAGGTAAACAAAATTAAATCTTCTATTTAATTATTGATGTAAAAAATATAAAAAAACAATAAGTAAATAAAGTAACTGCAAGTTTAGGTATAACATACAATATCAAGAGCACAGTGGTATAATATATTACAATCAAAATATTGAAAATAACACCAATACCACAAAAATAATAACAAATAATACTAGTTTCTTAAGATTAAACCCATATGTACATTTTGATGCCCATGTCATCATCAGAGAGTCTTATAACAAAATACAATCTAGATAACAATAGTTACAAACTAGAGTGACCTTGTTTTCTTATAAGACCCTCTGATGATGATTATGTATGAAATGTACATAAGGGTTTAATCTTAATTAACTTGTATTATTTAATCACTTTTACATAAGTTTATGACTATCCGAACTTTAGATTTTGTAAATTTGTTAACACTTACTGAGACAACGTTTTCGATTGCTACGTGGCTGATGTAAAACTGTCACCACTTAACCTAACAACTCCAAGCAGAAGACACTGACAAAGATCGAGCAATCGAAAACATTTTGTTGCTATAAGTTTTTACAAATTTACAAAATCTAAAGCTCGGATAGTAATAAGCTAATGTAAAAGTGATTAAGTTTCACCGACCTAAAATGAACTTCAAAATTCAAGAGTTGTAGTATTTAATATTTTTGATTATTTTTGTGGTATTAGCGTTATTTCCAATATTTTCATTGTAATATAGGTACAATATTTGTTGTTTGTTTTAAAATAATGATATTAAGGTACAGTCAAGATAATTATTACATAATTAAAAAGTATTACAAAATGTATTTTAATTTTATAATTTTGATAAATAATTCAAAATTTTAATTTTACTAAATGTTGAAATATATTTGGCAAAAATCATGTGGTCCAATCTGACCCATGCGATGAATATATGAACTGTTATACTTTTTGTTTTGCAATGAAAATAAATGTATGTTCATTTTGCTATTTCTTCACCTCTCTGCCCACTCTTGGACCAAAATTATTCTTGCCTGACTCTTACACTACACACTGGCGGGGGGGGGGGGGTATTTTTGGCTGTAGGATATGTTTTTAGAGCAAACTTCGCAATTTCATCCATCCCAATTTCACAGTGTGTTGGGATCCATTGGAATATTATCCTTATTTTACCTTTTTAGGGACCCAGTAAACTCTTTCTTATGTCACTAATTGGTAAGAAGTAATCATTTGGAAATGCCCGATTCATAGCCATCAATAATGAGATTGAGTCTGTGAAACAAAAACCTTTTTGTTTAATGTTAAGGAGTAAATTAGAGCACTGTCTATTGATAGCAGCATCACTTCTTTTCTAGAAATACAACCTGCTGGCATGTAATATTTTTCATTGGTTTGTGGGACAAAGTACCCTCTCTCTGCTTTTTCGATCTATGAGTCCACCGTGTGGATTTCCAAGAACCCTGCAAATATGTCTTTAATAATTTCCATTGTTTCTGCTTTCAGCTGAATTGGAAGGGTTTATATTAAAATCTTGCTAGGAACCATAGACAGTATTTTAAATTCTGTTTTCTGCCATGGCGGTTTGTTAAAACATGTTTCAATTATCTTTGTATTTCTTTTGGCATGATTGTTGCCATGGTCTCAACTCTGTTTACAGGAGCTACTACTGGTTAGTAGTAATAGGATGAGAACTTTCTACAGTATATGTATCAAAATATGTTTAAATCAAGTCTTCATAGTTATGATTCTGTTCAGCAGTTCAATAACTAGAAATTTCCTTGGTGTCAATGGGAGTTGTTTTTGGGCAGCCCAAGCATGCTCGGAAAGCTGCAGATTGGACATGTCCAAGCTTTCATACATGGGTCATCACTGCTCCTTCCTATATTTTCCAAAAATAGGTTGCTTTCGATGTTATATATGCTGTTAAAAAAATTCAAAGTTTTGATGCATCCACTCCTCAATTCTTACTGGCCACTGGTCTTAAAGCAGTAAGTCTGTTATAGTATTTATCCATGATGTGCTCATCGTTATTTTTCTAACGTAATGCCTTGTCTAAGATGATGCCAAGTAGCTTAGGTGATGATGCCAAATAACTTAGGTGACGATGTCAAGTAGCTTGGAAGGTTTTGTTGTTAGTAACCAAATAAAGGATAAACTTTGCGGGAAAATCTTTCTAGATGTAGAGAAGGAGATTTTAGATATCATTTCTGAGATTAGTCTGCCACCATTTCTTGCACAACTGTGGGATGATCAATATGGCATCTTGTACCTTTAAATTGGCTGCTTCTGAGTCAATATCTGTTGTTCATATAGTGAAGTCATCTGCATAAAAGATACTTTTAACTGCAGCTGGTAGGTTACTAGCCAAATTTTGCATGGCTATATTGAAAAACGTTGGGCTGATTACAAGCCTCGAGGTATGCTGTTTCCCACTTTAGATAAGAGGCCATTAATGAAAACCTTAATCTGCTGATTGCTTAAGAAAGATGCAATATAGTAAAGTCGTCTACCTTTTATTCCCAGCTTCATACATTGTAGTACAGTAGAGTCTCGATGTTTCGAGGTGAATGAGACCAAGACCCCCTCGGATTACCGAAAACTCGGATTACACGGAAATAGGTTCTTATGCAGTAGAAAAAATAGGACTTCTTCTGAAAACCTAATACAGTGAAACCACTCATATCCAGATCAATTTGGTGACAGTGCGATCTGGATTTATTAATAGTGGGTTTTAAGGACACTCTAGCTAATCGTGAGTGTCGTAATTGTTTGATTGATTTGTTTACTTCAAGAGAGTTCATTTTCTGATATGTCATTTGTGCTTTCTACAGGATTTTTAAAACTTACAGCGTAAATAAAGAAAGATATTTATAGCCCATTGTTTATAAATTTAAGGTCCATTGATCTGTCAGACATTAAAACATAACTGATAAGGACAATCAAACACAACTGATGAAGTTGGGTAATACACCAATCCGTATAACACTAGTGAACTGAATTATACAACAGAATAAACAGCAACAGAATGGGAAGGAAGATATATATCATATTGATATAAACATTTCTTGAAAGCCCAAGAAACTTGACGCTCATTTCTTGGAAGCTCATTTCCTTTGTGTGACGTATTAATATAAATATTTTTTGAACGCCCGATTCACAAAAGCAAACTACAAAAAAGGAGGTCACATTTCTTTGGGAAAATACTAAATCAAATTTAAACCTGGAACTACCTAATTTAAATCTACCTTATAACGACACAAAATAAAACAAGAAGAAAAACATACGGATATGCACTGGAATGCAAGATATCTTTGAAACAAAGCTATAGATATTGCCAGTGTTCAGGAGTTGTTGATTCCACTAAACACTAAATACCACTAAAAATTCTGCATTTATCGAATTCTCCACCCATCGAGAACAATAGCAGGAGGAGGTAGAGGCCTAGTTTACCTCCACTAGAAGGGGGTGACACTAGTTTACAGGTTAATACATAGCGGAAAAAAACAAAATGGCAGTCATTGACAAAATGGAATATATATAATCGCAGATTCAAATTGATGATGTCACTTTGCCTATTATCAATGTATATATACCGTCTCAAGGTGTTGACGAAGAGACTCTGGAAAAGTTTTTACTTGATCATAACACTATTTTATTGGGTGATTTTAATCACTAAAACTGAAACTAAGGTGCTAACAACAATAATGGAGCAGTGCTGTTTAAAACAAAACAAGCAATTAATACTAATAAATTCAGAAAACATTCTGTCTTACCAGTCTCTTTCTATCAGCTTTCTCTGAATTTTAGATCTATTAATTATACTGCCATTCCTATTGAAGGAAGCCATGAATTGGAGAGTGGGAGAAGACTGGGGAAGTTATCATTGTTCAGGTTATTTTAATATCTATATGAAGAAGAATAAGATAAACAATAACAGTGTATGTCGCAGTAAATTATTTTTAATAAAGAAAGAAAATAAAAATTCAAATAAGCTGCAAATAAACTGACATACAAAAAAAAAAAAAAAAAAAAAAAAAAAAAAAAAAAAAAAAAAAAAAAAAAAAAACAGAGTGAAAGGAATGATTTGGGTGCAGCAGAATCATCAAATCCAAAATGGATGGAGAGTAGGAAAAGAAGACATCTAAATAGTTGTTAAAGCGAGGAGCTTAGTTCACTAAGGAGAGCTAGATAGAAATGGAGAAGCACAGAGTCAACACAAATTGTACTGCTTAAAATAAGGCAAATTAGCTCTTTAGAAGACACATGTTAGAAGCAATGACATTTGCTAGAGAACTTTTGTAGGATCTCTTAATGTGAACACCCCCAGGAGCACCATGGCTAAAACTTTTGATCAACAGAAGGCGTCATAAATCTAAAAATTCTCCTCATTAGGGCAACAACTTTTGTTTACCAATGACTTATTAAAAGCTAACATTCATAAAGGAATATTCCAAGAAATCTGGAGGAAAAATCTCCTGAGCATTCTAGTTGAACCGTTTGGAGCAGAGGTTGACGAGTCATATGGAGTTATATTTGCAGGTAAATTTATCGAACCTACCTTTCTCAAACCTGGAAAATAGTTTAAGAATTTTGAAATTAGTGTATTATAAGTATTACCTCTTCTACTGGCACAGTACCTATTGTATTTATTTCAGGCTGTATTATTTTGTTTATTATGATTTAATTATCATTTATGATATAATTACTACACAATCAATTTTAGTTTTTGTGTTTCCCTAATGTTGTTTTATTTCATTCTTCCTAGCAGTATTGTTAGTAACATTGACATTTCCAAAGGCAAATTTCTCATTATTCCCAGTAAATTTTATAACATCATTAAGAGTGATACCTCATTCCTTCACTGTTAACAGTGATAGCTCTTCCTTCACTGTTATCAGTGACACCAAAACAATTGGAATTAATTGTGAACATCCAAATTATCCATCTATGCCAAATACACTTACAAACCTAATTCCATGTTTTGATTATGAGATGGATCGATTTCAGTTTTGAAGAAAGCCTGAATACTGAATCGTTATATTTTCTTCAGCAATTTTGCGAACATTGCCAATAGTTATGAATCCCAAACACCAATTGATTATTCAATTTAAACTTCAAGCTCGAAAGAAAATGGCATTATAATCTTAAAAAACAGATAGCATTTACTATTCAAAATATTATCAACATTGAGATCAGGTAACACAAGAGGGTCGAAACGCTTCTTTGGAAACATGCAATTACAATTCATGTTTCTAAATAACATCTTTCAGTGTAAGAGAAATCATACTTGACAATTATATGCCATTGTTCAAATTGCAAGGGAAAATTTATCACTGTGCTGGATTACTTTCACCAGTAATCTTGACCGATTCTGATCACAAATTTCTTTAAATTTATTTTACGGAAACCATTAAAGAATAATTTGATGGAAGCTGTTGGTTCAATATCACTATTAAATTGTAATTGCATTACAAAATTTATTCGATCAACATAACAAATTAGTTTGATTGTTGAAATGAATGTAGTCGATAATAATGCCAATAGTTGTCATTAGGGCAGGCAAAACATTAGAAAAGTTCTATTGAAATGTCTTTATTCTGTTATTGCAGCAATGAGGGACAGGTATGCTAGTTGTAATTGGGTTCTACAGACAAATGCAATGCTTGTCTGTGTGTTAAAACACATTAGTGGTAGAGATTATACAGACATGACTAGCTCAACATTAATGTAGTGATGTTTGTTTGTTTCAAGAGAGTTTGTTTGTCTGTATGTCTTGTACTAGACTAGATGTCTGTGTTGTCTTAGGAATATGTATCACATCTTGAAACTTGTAACATAGATAAGGCTATCTTTATAGTCCATAAGTTGTCCTTTTATCAGATGCTTTAGACATGATAGACCTGTCATAAGTTTTTATGTCAATGGATCTTCTTGCTCAGTATAGTTGTTACTCAGTGTCAATCAGTAGCTGATGTTTGTTCTGTGTCGTACTGTAAACATGAAAAATCTGCTGTCATCCGCAGAATTTAATGAAATTTTAAATTTAAAACTACTTTCTGTAAATATATGTAAATACGTTCTATAATTAGTGCACATTTCTAAGGGAAAAGAAATAGTGGGGGCCTAGAATCTAATGCAAACTTTAAACCATAAGTAATTTAATTTGTTTTTACTAATTATGATTACAAATCAAAATCCATTAACAAATAATAATGAATAAAGAATTACACTCTTATAAAATATATAATACTTAGTGCTTTATTAGTGAAAAATTTTTATAGTGAAATAAAACTCAATTATCGCAGGGAATTAATTCGTACCCCCATAAATCATTCCTTCTGTAATGGGTTAAAGTAGATATTGCAGAACTAAAAATAATGAGATTCATCACAAGTATGTTCTATAAGTGCTATTTCTATTTCTCAGGTTTCAATGCATTTATTTGAAAGCACTTCATAAGAATGCCTCAATGACTAGTTTCATTTTAATTGTTACACCAAGTAAACTCCCAAGTTACATTTCAAGCTACAAGAAACTCTTCTATTTAGAGAAGCACATTTTCTTAGAACAGCTATTTTTTTTAAGAATCACTGAAATTAATTTTCTTGCATACATTTACTTGACTATTAACACTGCTTAGATAAAACATATTGTGTTTATTCTGTTTCAAAGCTAGTTGACATATCTAATAAGCATTATTTAACATAGAGAACTGCTATTATTAATTTGGTTACTCCATGGCTGAATGTGTTACAGGTGCCAGATGTACAAGAATGGGAATAGTACTATGGTCATTGTGCTTGAAATGAGTTTTTCTGTTAATGAAACTATAGTGAGCATCCATTAGGTAGGATTTGATACCAATTTTATAAAAAAATATCAGCGTTGGAAAAAAAATAAAAGTACTGGAAAAGTGATACCTCCAAAAATTTACGCCTACAAAAATCTACAGTAAAACATCAATTACAGTTCTTTTCAATTACTCACTTTTATTACAAAAAAAAATAATAATAAATAAAGTTAATGGCTTCAATTAGCTGGCATGACTCCCTCTTTAATGTTTGTTTTGTGAAATTAGTGACATGATAATTTCCTTTTTTCTATTTAGTTTTCATCTGTTGGATTTCCCATTAGTGGTATCTATCATTATCCCAATCTATCATTATTTCCCAATAATAATACTCTCACTGTACAAGATAAAGTTTGAATATGATGACATTATAAATATATTTTGTGAGATGTCAAATTTTTGTGTTTGTTTCAGAATGGTGATTCAAGTGAAAGAACACACTTACTGGCAGACCCAGTTAGTAATAACACAAGTATTCAGAGAGTCCATAGGTGTGTTTAAATACAAATTAATAAATTGAAGTTATGGGGGCTTTAAAATTTGAGATAAGTAGTCAAGAAATAAGGATTAAATTGTAGTACATTACAGTACTATTTTACCTTATTAATACATTTTTTTGTTTGTTACTTACAGTAGAGACCTGCTTATCCGACCTTCATGAATTCAACATTTTGTCTCATACAGCACCCACAAAAATATGAAAAATAAACAAATGCTGTGCTTGTTAGAGAGCACCTAGTTTTAGTAGTCATTGAGTGTACTGCACAAAAAATCCCAGCTTTTACCTCAAACAAACACAGCTCATTCGTTCGGCTTTACTCAATATAGTGTGAACTGTGAATCAGACTACCAAGTGTTACTTTGTCTTATGGAGTGTTATTTTTTTTTAATGAATAGATGTTACTTATGTGTTTTGAGTCGTTATTTTTGTGTTATTGTATTTATTGCTAGAAATATTGCTTATTACGCCGTTATGGAAAAGAATAGAAAGAAAATAGTTGTGTCCATGCATCAAAAACTTGAGGCAATAAAAGCCTCAACAAAGGAGAGACAATGCAGAAGGTTACTGATGACTTAGGTGTTGGACGGGTACAGTAAAAAATTGGAAAAAGAAACAATTGGAAATAAAAAAAATGGTGTTCTTAGTAATGACTGAAAGTGATTTAAGGAGAGAAAAACAATGAACGATTGTGAGGATTTATACTCATGGTTCTGAGACTATTGTGTTCCTATTTCTGGACCTGTCCTGCAGGAAAAGTTTTAAATTTTTGAAATCAATTTAATGAAGGTGACACAGAGTTCCCAGAGAGTGTTGGGTGGCTTGATAAGCAGAAAAAGCATCATGGAATCCACTAATTAATTAATCCTCAATTTTTGGGGAGAAACTGTCATCTAACTTTGAAAAAATGATTGAATTCGTTAAAGGTTTCAACTCTTTATTAAATAAGAGAGCTTAACTGGCGATTTAATTTTCAGCTGTGATAAGACATGTTATAACAAGTTGTTGCCTAGTAACAGCCTTGCTGCCCAAACAAAAAATTAGCCCCTGGCTTTTGACATAGGTAACAATTCTGACTTGCAGGAATGCATCAGTGAATCATAAAATGGATCTCATAATGATCAGGAAATTAAAAAATCTACAATCATTTATTGCAATTAAAAAAAAATCCTATTATTAAATTATTTTAATCATAAAAGTGTACCCCAATATACCTGAATGAAGAGGAGCTTAAAGATGGTGACATCAATGTAATGTTTCTACTACCAAATGTAACACTCATTTGCCGACCAGTGAACCAGGGTGTCTTGGAAACAGTTTTAAAAAAATAATTGAAAGAAGCTACTGTCAACATTGTTAGAATGAGCTGATGGTGGGCAGGTTGGTGTAATAGTTAATTTAAAAGCCATCAACTTAAAGGATGTTGCTTATTGGATTACAAGGGCCTGGGTTGATGTAAATGCATTGGAGATTGGTGAATCGAGGAACAAATTGTTTGGAGAAAATGCAACTGAAGATGAAGAGGATCTAAAAATTAATGAAGAATGCGTTCTTCCTTTAGCTCAATGAATCCCTGGATGTGAGGAATCATCTGTAGAAGACGATGAAGCTTGGTTACAGTAAGATAATGAGTATGTCATAACACATGAAGACATCGTAGAACTAATAAAAAATTATGGAAACTATATTGATAATGGAGTACCTACCTGTTGTTAATCTTCCAAAGGTATCCCTTGAAAATGCAGTGAACACCCTAGAAAATGGCAAATATCGGGAAACAGATGATGATCACATTTTTAATATCTTCATAAATTATGTACATTCAGAACTATTAATGAACTCATATTTTTAGTGAAGTATGAACATTTAGAACTCTGACCCTACCTGTGAAATCTTGGGCAAAGTGTTTGTAATCCTGTATATTATCAACATAACGCACAAAAAATTTGTAAACTTAAACTGTCTTTGTTTTACCTGATTTTATAACTTTTCCCTATTATTCGATATTTTCACTTATCCGGTGTCTTGGCGGTCCATTTACGGTGGATAAGCAAGACTCTACTATATATCTAAGAATAAGTTTATTTTTAATTTTATTCTTTTTTATTTTTATTATTAAAGTTCTCTGATTTTATATTGTTCTACTGGCATTTGCTAACATGTGAATGAATTACTTGATTCCTTGAACTCAAATTTTTAATATGTACTGTTATCTACCAATTTTTTATTTATGTTTAAAAATATAACACTTAGAATAAATTTAAGATATAAGTAAATGTGAAAGACTGCTACATTTCATTATGGAAGAATAAACAAATGTTGAACCCTAGTTTGTTAAAAAGATTCTAAGAACAAGATAATTTCAAGTAAACGATAGGTGGACATGTATACTAAGAATTAAAAAATGTATTTTCACCCCATCATTAATATAAGTTTGTACACCAACATGAGGTGCAAGTGACAAATTTGGAAAATGTTTTCGGAAAAATTGGATTGGGGAAAGATTAGCAATCAAATACCATATGCAAATCTAATATTAGAGTAGAAGGTTTGGCTTTGTCAATTGGATAACTGTTTCAGAATGTGTCAGTAAGTAAGTTATAGTTTTCATATAATACTTCAAATAAGCAAAGTGGTTTGGTCTAATCCAGACTTACTGTCAAATATACTTACTTACTTTACTTTAGCCAATTCCAGAATTTGGCATTTCTGCCATTCTCCTCCTAGCTTCCCAGTACAGACAATGCTGGCTTCGGTCTTCCACATCTTGCAACCCTGTGCAATTCCGAAGATGTGGGGCATCCATCTTTTGGCAGTTGCACAGAGGGCAAATATCTGAGGCTGCTAATCCTATTTTATATAGGTGGGCTTGCAGATAGCCATGGCCCGTAAACATTCTGAATCTGGCAACAGCTTCCTCTCTAGGTAGGCTATGTGGTATTAGCACTGTGTGCGCCAGGCCCCTCCTTATCTTTCCAGCGCTCATTTCATTTTGGGTTTCCTTTGTTTTTTCATTGATTGTAGATTCAATCAGGCTTCTTGCTGTTAATAGAGATATAGGATTGTCAGGCTGTGGCAAGGTGTTACCTATCTTTGCTAGCTGGTCTGCGCATTCATTTCCTTCAATACTGACATGGCTAGGGAACCATTGCAGCACAATGTACCACCCTTCTTCAATCATCCCAGCCAAGGCCTTTTGTCCATTCATTGTTTGCACACAGTCGGTGGAGGCATTACTAGTTAGTGCAATTATAGCAGCCTGTGAATCCATGAAGAATACAGCTCTTGCCAACTTTCCGGAGATCGAACAAATTTCGGCAGCTTGTACTATAGCCACAATCTCTCCGTCGAAGTTGTTGGCATTAATTCCAACTGTGCTGCAGCCCTCAACGTGGTTGCTGTAAAAGCCAGCACCAGAGGCATGCTTTACCGCTGACCCATCGGTGTATACATGGATCCAGTTATCTTTACTGTATAGATCCCGAATTGTTTCCAAAGCAGCGGCCTTCAGGATGTGGGGATCACTAATAGCCTTGAAGTCTTTGTGATTCAGAAGTGACAGTCTTCTCTCTGGTAATGAAGGAAAAACTGTATGACAGGTTGGGAATTTAGATGATTGCCCCAGTTTCAAGTTGTATTTAATTCCAAGTTGCTCTGCATATATTAGTGCTGATATTTGTGTCTTGAGTCACGATGTCGCAGGTTTATATCTCTCCCAGTGCTGTAGTCGATTCTCTTTGCCCTCTCCCAGAACTTGAGTACTGATTTCTCTCTGCGGCTTTGTAGTGGCTCCACCTTCGCTTGCAATTGCATCGCAGATATTGGTGTTGATGTTGCTCTACCAGTTATCTTTCGCAGTGCGTTGTTCTGGGACAACATCTAATTTCTTCAAGTTAACGTCAGAAGAGAGAGCGATGACTTCAGAAGCATATTCCATAGCTGGGCTTACATAGGTTTTATAGGCTGTCGTCATCACATTTTGCCTTGCACCCCACTTCATAGTTGCTAGTCTCTTTAGGAAGTTATTTCTCTTTTGAGCTTTTTCAGTTGCGGTTTGTATTTGCTTGGACCAACTAAGTCTGTTGTCAAAGTTAACACCCAAGTACTTGCCAACATTTGTTTTTTTCAGCTCTATTCCATTGTAATTAAGTTTCAAATTGTATTGTCTAGTGGACAGTGTGAACAATTGAAACACTGTTTTTTCAGTATTTACCTCATCTTATTATCTTTGCACCACTTCAAGACATTAGTCAACACATTATTCAAGGTTCCTCTAATCCTGGAATATTACTACCCGTTGCCCATATGGGTATGTCATCAGCATAAAGGAGGCTGTTAACACCGGGTATGCTTTTAATGGCGCGTTGTACGTCGTCGATCATGATGTTAAAAAGCAAGCAACTAAGCACTGCCCCCTGTGGTAGCCCATGACAGACTTTCTTGTACTTTGATAGATTATTTTGGTATCTGGTTCGGATATATCTTTCGAGTAGAAAGTGCTTTATCCACTTGTACATATTACCAGTCACATGCAGTCGATTGAGCTTGTGGAGCAGCATAGATCTCCATACTTTATCATATGCTGCTTTTAGGTCGATAAATACTGCAAGAGTGGATTGTTTACAGTGAAACCCGTCTTTTACCGATTGAGTCAGTTTGACAATTTGGTCGATGGTAGAACGATGTTGCCAGAAGCCAGACTGGCAATCCGAGATTGCTCCAATACCTTCCAGGTACTGATGCAGCCTCATGTCCACCATTTTCTCAGCTGTTTTACAGACCAGACTTGTAAGGGAGATCAGTCTAAAACTGGTAAGGATGTTAGCGGGCTTTCCCTTCTTGTCGATAGCAATGATCTCTGCTTTCTTCCATTGTTGGGGGATGTGATCTTCCCATGAGAGATTTACTAGTTTTAGCAAGGTTTTTGAGCGCTATTTCCGAGATTCTTCAGAAATTCTGGGTAAATTTTATCTGGGCCTGCTGATTTGCCTTTCTTTAACGACTGAAAGGCAAGCTCCAGTTCAGATAGGCTGAATGAGTTGTTGAAAAGGAATTCTGGTAAGCAGTTGGGCAGGTGAAAAGGGTATTTTTTTAATTTCTCTTTTCCTTTGTACTAAGTGTTAAACGGCTCACTGCTGCAAAGTGTTTGTTTAGTGCAGTGGCAACATCCTTCGAGGATGTTAGAAGTTTTCCCTTTACCAGCATCAGTTCCCACTGGTAGGCCTTCTTTTCATTATTGAGATTTGATATGAAATGGTGGGCTCTAAGCCCATCCCGTCTGAAGTCCAGGTTTGCAACAAAATTTCTGTAAGTTTCACGTTTTTTCATTTATAATAGCTCTTCTTAGTTCGACCTGTTTTTTTCTTAGGTCTACGGAGTCACAAAGCAGCTTTTTTCATTCAGCTTTTTTCCTTGCCTTATCCTTTTTTGCTTTTAATTCTGTTAATTTATAGTTCCAGAAAGGTTTGTAGAGTTTCACTTGGGCCCTTGGGATTGATCCTTTTGCCACTGACAAAACTGCGTCATCAAAACTGTCACATGCCCTTTCAGGGTTGTTGCCAACAAGATCCTTTGCGATTACTTCATTGGAGATTTTGGCAAATTTGGCCCAATCAGCCTTCTTAAAATTCCATCTTGGCATCCGTCGCTGCGGCAGTACAGTTTCTTTGGTTTAATATCCAAGATGAGGATGTGCGCCTCCTAGGGTTAGTTTGGCTCGAGCAGTAACGCTTGCATGCACTAAGGCTAAATCAGGTGTTGATTGTTGGCCGACGAAAGAGAGGAAGGTTTGGTCACTCTTAAGTTGGATAAGGTTTGAGTTGTCAATTAGGTCTTCGACAGATCGTCCGGCAGGGTTAGTAGTTCCATAGCCCCATCTTGGAGAGTGTGCATAATTATGGTGTTTGGATGTTTATTACTTACAACAAGGCAATCAAAATTGGGCCTGTTATTGGGCGGGTTATATAAGCCAAAGACATTTTACAGTGTTCCATTGGCCCACATTTTTAGTCTTATTACCTCTATTCTGTCAGCGTTCTCCATTTCATGAACAATGGAGAAGTTACTGGGATGTCTTTTGTTTACTCCCACCAGGATCCCAGAGGCAACCTGTCTAAATCTTTTCAGCACATATGTAGTATAGTTTGTCAGTTCATAAAATTGTAGATTATCTGTTGATGCTCCTGCTTCAACAATTATAATATTGTCAGCAACACAAGCGTATATAGTGGTCGTAAGTTCAGTGAACTTTGCGTTACTTAGGCCTCCGGCATTCCAGAAGATGGTACGAAGAAGGCCATTTTCCCCCTTCTGTCAAATATGATTACTGGTGATGAGTCATGATGCAATGGATACAACTCAGAAACAAAGTAACAGTCAAGTCAATGGAAGAAGTCGCTATCCAGTCCAAAAAAATGTCATCATGTCATATCAAACAAAGAAACAATGCTGATTTGGTTTTTTGATACCAAGGTCGTAGTTTATTCCTCCAAGTCAGATCGCCATTCAAACCTTTTATTTGGAAGTTTTAAAAAGATTGCAAACAGTGTTCATAAAAAAAAAATTTGATTTGTGGTATATAGGAAACTGGTTTTTCTAGCATCAGAATGCTCTTGCACACAGCCATCTCTGTTACTTAGTTTTCGGTTAAAAATGACATGGTTAAGCTACACCGTGCAACTTAGTCGCCTGACCTGGCTTTGTGCAATCGTTTCTTGTTTCCATGCTCCAATTTGCTCAAGAAAATCAGTTTGTTCAAGAAAACGAATTTGACAACATTGAAGAGGTCAAGAAAAACGAGGAAGAGCTGTCAGCCATTTTTTAAAATTAGTACAAAATTGTTTTAAACAGTAGAAGCACCAGTGGGACAAATTAATTACTTTTAATGGTGACTATTTTGAATGGAATAAGGCTATTCTTATAAAAAAGCTGAATATAAATAGCTTTTAAAAAATATTTGTTTTTCGTTATCCCTCATATTCATGTTATGAAAATCGTCGTTTGGAACAAGAATGGTTTGTAAATATTTTCTCATATGGTATTGTTTATGTATAATTAAATGAGAATTTTTTTCCTTTTCTATGGTTTTAGTTCTATTTTTAGCGTTTTGGAACTTAGGTATTAATTATTTTGTTGATATATCGATTTCTGTGTGATGATATTAAATTGTGTTGATTTTCAATATGTTTTCAACGTACTAGTTTATAATTAGTACTAATTAGTACCTACAGAGTATAGATCTAAAGGCAGCATGTTTATTAGAATCTGTGGTTTGAAATGTTGGGGATTAGTGTGTTTGTCATTGTTGATGTTTTAGATGTTGAAGGTTTGTTTTTTTATTGTTAATTTTAGGGAATTTAAGGATAAGTTTGTTTCAATTTCTTTGGTAAAGTGAAACTCTGATATATTTTGTTTGAATGTAAAGAGATTTTTGTTTGTATGAATAGTATGATGACGTCTATGTATGTACAATTAAATGATTCCCTGTAAGTGTGTCTTGTTTGAGAGGATCTGTTTTTTGGTTATGCAGTAGGAACAATTCCTACTTGAAGATGTTGCTGGCTGGATTTCCCAAGGGTAGGGACATCTTGTTGAGAGTGAATTTCAAGTTGAAGTTTAAATAGTGTGATTTCTGTGATTGTTTAAAAGATGTACAGGATTCTGGTGATGTGTGGGTTTATAGTACATTGTTCTCTACAACATGGTAGAAATTCAATGTACGCCTTACCCATGGGACGTTCAATCAACAGCATCCTCAGTGAATTATTCCTAAGGTTTATGGAAAAGACACACATGCTGTCAGACAACAAACATATATAAAAAATCATTTACTGGCACAGATGTGTTGATAAAACTTAACTATATACAGTGGAAATACTCAACAATGTAAAGAACCCTATCACATATATTCAAAATACACCTGACACTCTTATTTCATTTGAGAATTTGAAATAAACTGATTTTTAATTGTCTTCAACCTCATAATAATTTTCCTTGTAGTAACAAAAATAGTAAACAAAAACATCTTGAAACTTCAACTTCTATAGAAAACCAATGACAGACATAGTAATGTAAAACACTTCAAACTATCCACTCGAATATAAATATGCTAATTTTGGATCCAAGCTCCACAGACCGAAAAAAGTACTAATGTCCACTAAAAACAACAAACACTGTTCCCTCTGTATCTGTTTCAACCTATTTGTTAATACATGGATACACAATATTACACAAAAATTAAACAAAAACAACACAAGGGAAAATGATTTCATCTATAAGTAAATATTTTAAAACAAATGGTAGTTTTATCACACTCATTTACATTCATTAACATAACCTCAAATAAGATCACCTGAATATTTCAAAAAAAAAAAAAAAACACACACACAAAGTACACGATAGCATCTAAGACAAACAACAAACTGTCATTGAAATGACCAGATTTATACAAATTCAGTTTGAGGCTACACCTTTCAATAAACATTTAAAGAACACATATTTTACACTGTTAAATATGATGGCCTCATCCTTTCTTTGTTAACCACATAATAGATACAGACCACTACTACATAGACATCAACTTTAACCTAAAAATTCTCTACATCAAGACCACATTTCCACATACGGGAGGAATATGATACTTGTTCTATACTGGAACACAAAATAACAGCATTAAATGAACAAACTCTAAACAAATAAGGTACAGTTTTTAGCTACATTATAGAACACCTGAAAGGCTAAACTTCTGCCACTTAGCTAAAAAATGCTTTAAAAAATCCCTATGTTTTATCCATAATATCTAAATTTATGAAATAAGTTTTAAAGAACTATTTACATTATTTTATTTATGTTAGACTTAGTAGAACGTAAATATTATGAATGTAATATCTTATTATATGTGGAACTATTTAATTGCTTTGAAAGAATTAAATATTATTTAATAAACTTTAATATTTATTTTGATTCTAGTGAAGATTTTGTAGCCACTTATCCAAGCTCCCTGCCTAAGAAAACAGATGAACAATCTGCATTAAATAGGATTCTTCAAGAAACTGCAACGTAAGTTTTTAAAGACAAATTAATTATTTTTTTAAATTGAAAAATTATTGTTTTTCATAAAAATACAGAATTTTATCTAAAATGCATTACTTACAGCTTATTTTAAAACACTACAGATATAAGGTGCATTGAAGAAGTTATTGAATTTTACTGGCTAGGACTATTTGACAAACTGTAAATATAACAACTATAAATTAAACTGATCCCTTAACATCTAGCGAGTAAGTGAATAAAATTTCTTTAGATTGTGAAATTTGAATTTGTCTTAGTGCTCTATGCTGTTAAATCTTGTGTTAATTTTGTAATAGCCAATAAATTTTAGCAACTAATTTACATCAAATTTTGTTCTCAACTTAGTATATTGTCTGCTGAAACATTTTCAATGTTTCTTGAAGGTTTCCAAAAACATTTGCCTACTAGAATACAAATTTTTTAGTAGTATGCTTGTTTCGAAACAGCTAGCATTTGATTTAAAGATGATGTTCTGGATAACTTTTTACAAGAAAAACAAATAAAAATTATACAAATTTAACATCTAATTAATGTTGGCAGTTATTAAACAATCAACTTTTTATTTTGGCGTTTTGAGATAGTTAAAATCAAATGTGCAATCAAAATACCCAATACATATAGTGAATAATACTGGGTATTCTCAAAATGAAATTTCAGATAAAAGGTCGCTGCTTTGATATTGTTATTTAACATAAATGACAGGAATTTCTTGACATCCTTATGGAAAAGGATTTGGATATTTGCCAGATAAAGAGTAAATGCTAGATTCGTTATATTAATACAAATTCACAGTCAGATTATTTTGAAGGAAGTTAAGTGCCATTTATGACCTAAGTAAGTAGTATAATTTTGTGGGAGCTTCTGGTTGCACCTCTTATCAATAACTATATTGGAGCTTTGTTAATTTGAAGGACAGAGTGAGGTTTTTTTTTATAAAGATAAAGTCAGTACATGCATTTCACAATACAAGATCCTTTATTCATAGATATCAATATTGGTCTTGCCGAACATCATAGGGCCTGGCTAGGGGAAAGGCAGCGGCGGAGTGGGAAAACCAAACATAGGAAATGTGCTATTTTTCGATGTTACATGATTGTTAATTATAGCCCATATCATTTCAATTGAGTTCAGGTCAGGGTGGTAAGGTGGGAGTGAAAAATGGCCATGTTCAGCTAATAAACCATCGATGCAGTACATTTTGTTGGGATTTTTATGTGCCTTAATTAATGCATTCAGTTTTAATTTTAGCATTTTCTCATTAAATAGGACACTGGGAGAGACTAACCAATCAATCATGTCTGCCTCTTTGGATTTGCTTGTCGGTGCTGGATTTAATTTTGTGTTGTGGTACGAAGCATTGTCAAACTCTAGAACGGATCTTGGGAGTAGATTTGAAATAAATTTTTCTTGCAGTCATTTTTTATAGTTAATGTGATTCATTGAATCATGGTAATCTCCTGATTTCTGTCCAGATTTAAAAATCAAATCTGTGCCTGGAATGAAACCATTTTTGTTGCTGGCTTGTACGATTACAAGCTATTATTGAAACCATTATTGACCTTTACCTATTGGTGTTGACAAACCCCTATTGCTATCATCTGACCAGGAATGCGGCTTAGTATGGGATGGATGTACATATGTTTCATCAGTGTATACTGTTGGCCAGCCTTCTTCTCTATATCTTCACACAGCTCGTATAAAACTAACCCTATTTTCTCTGATCTCATGTTTTTCAATTAGAATTTTTTTTTGGTCTCATGATTTTCTCCACTTAAAATTCAACTCTTTCAAAACCACCTTAAAAGCCCAAACCTATAAGGCGACGGCTCGAGATAGACTAGTGTTCCGCACCCCCATCACTACAAAACCGGTGCAGACGGCTTTTGCCCATGAAAACCAAACATCACCAAGAAAGACAAGACTTCTACCAACTACCTGAACTTGAGCCTACTTCAATATGAAAATAATTTATTTACAGCATTAAAAGATGTCACATTTACCAAGGTTCTGTGTGATAATATGTGGTTATAAAATAATAAAACATGTTTGTGATACAGAGTTCAATGGTCTATAATAATTGTTGCTATATTTAAGATGTTTACTATTACTGTGTCACTACAATCAAGTTCTACTGTATATATGTAATAATGATACATAGACTTTTAAGATATTAACACTTATTAGGTTATTATTGCTAGAGTCCTATGCAAAAATATAATATATATTGTAACATTCTGGAATAGCAAGTAAGAAAGGCACTATGTATAATATAACATAAATATGTAAGTAAATTCAAACCATAAAATAACCAATTATGAAAAAAGAGAAAAATGTAAACATAACCTAAATTGGCAAAATCATAACGTTTAATCACAAGTTTAGAAAAATAACCACTATAAAAAAAGCAATATAATAGAAGCAATTTAATGTGTAACAGTTTGAAAAGAACACTAAAACTATGTAAATAAAAGTAAAAGCCTTTAAGTGTTAAGAAAGTGAAACATTTTGAATTGCACAAGTTGACCAAAACGGGATGGCGTATTAAGTAAGGTGCACGCGCATGGCGAATAGAACAGCTGATAAATTTAAACTTAGTTGTGAGATATAATATTTAAATGCAGTCACCTGCAAAGAAATTAAAATCTAGTTATTAAGAACATGAAATGTACCAAAGGCAGTGAATACAGCATCCGTAAAGCCGGTAACAACGATTAAAAAAAGGAAATAGTTGGTTTTTAAAAGCGTGGCTTAGCATCGTTTCAGTCACACACACCTACTCAAGCAAGACAGACGTGTTTCAGAATTGGCCAATAAAATTTATCGAATTTAAACTTAGTGCGGGAGTGTTAGTCTCGAATTCAATTAACACTACAAAATACTTTCAAGAAAATTAATTAAAACTATTTATTTAAAAAGATCTTATTAAATATTTTGATAAAAGTGGAATCTGCAGTCTAAAACACTTGAGTATCTAGGCTAGATCCATTACTACATTTTGAAAATTTGCAATTAGACATTTGTAAAAGAAAAGAAACCAGTGAATTTATTATAAAATTAAACTATGAAAGAAAACATTTAGAAAGAATATTAAGGAACAAATTTACTTATGAATAAATTAATTTGTAACATAGTTTATAACATTTATAGCTTAGATTTTTTTGTTTTTGTACTTTAGAGTGCCAAATAAGATTTCATTATTCAAAATTTAAAACCTACCAGATAACCCGAGATTAAGAGAGCTTGTGCTAAACCAAAATTAAAAATCAATTTAGAATAAATTAAATAAAAATTGTTGCTGCCCAAAAGAGAAATACAATTTAGAGTAATAAGACTTATTATAATAGAGGAAACTAATAGTAAATTTGTAAAACTTTAAAAAAAGAAAAAAAATTTGTAATTTATTAATAGAACTTATAATTGTTATGAAAGTGTTTTAAATGATACATTAAACTTGTTATTAAAAAAAAGAAAGAATTAATTTATTCATTAAAAAGATAATAAAACAAAATATTACATTTGGCACACCAACGTGAGGCACGATCATTAGAAAAATAATAAGAAGAAAAAGGCACTCTGAATAATATAAATAATTGAATATTTGTACTAATGTTGTTTACCTTTCAGGACTTTACAATCATAAGTCGACATTTTTTAATTAATTTCAAAATTTAAATATAAAAGGGGGTTTTGAAGTTTTATCAAAGAAAATATAATGGAATCTGAAACTGGTGCATACAATTTAATGGGGGAGAAAGCTAAAAGGACGGAAAGGATGGAGGAATATAATAAATATAGAAGGGTACAAAAATTGGGGAGGCTGCAAAAGGAAAGTCTGTGACTTTAAAGGAGAAAATAGACGAAAAGGAAGAAGAAACTACCATAGGCCTAATAGAACTGGAAAAAGGGACAAGCTTGGAAGTACAGGAAAAGTAAGGCACAGATATGCCAATAGGAGATATTGAGGTGGAAACCCAAGTAGATGAGGATAGGGGACTACCACCTATGCAAACCCAACAGGAACGGGGAAATAATGAGAATGCAGATTTAAGGGATATGATGAGGACTTTAATGGAAATGAGTGTAAACATAAATAAAGGGAGAGAGGAAATGAATAGAAAATTTAATGAGAGTAATGAAGAAATAAGGGAAATAAAGAGAGAGATGAAGGAGGATTTAAAATTCATAACAGATGAAATAAGAAAGGATAATAGGAAAATGATAGAGGATATGAGGCGACAGTTGAGGACAGAGAATAATACTGTAATAGAGGATGTGAGAAGATACTTAGAGGAAAAAGATAGAGAATTAGAGGAGAAAATTAAGAAAAATTTTGAGGAAACAAAAGAAATAACAGCTGATAGAAATTAATAAAAAAGAGATAGAGAAAGTAGAAAACATAATATTGAAAAACATGACACCGCCGCAAAGTGAAGAAGAAATAGTCCGGAGATTATGCCGGCACTTTAATGAGGGAATCCAGTTGTCGAGAAGGGTGCAGAATATAAAGACCATAAGAGAAATATAGAGAATGTTGAATGAAGAGGACATAGAGGAGCGTAATGATACATCAGGCAAAGAAATAGGGGACAATGGAATAGGCCTACCCCTAGATATGAGCAAAGCATAAACAAATTTCCACCTAGAAGGGGTGAAGAAGGAATTAGGCAGCAGGGAAATAGAAGATTTCCAGAGCAGGGAGAAATGGCAGGAAGGAATGGAAATAATGGATATAGAAACGAAGGGAGGCAATATGTCCAATTTTTTAATAAAAGAATTGAAGATCACATGAGGGGAAATGTTGATCGAGGGCCAGGATATGAGAAAAACAGAGAAAATAGAATAAATAGAAACTATGGAACAAATGAGAGAAACAATAGAGAAGTAAACAGTGTTGAGGCAAGGAGAGGCGTGGGGACAAGAAAAGAGGATGGTGCCCACAGTCAGGCGGAAAACTAAAAAACACTGGTATCGACGCTGGAATACAGCATCCGTAAAGCCGGTAACAACGATTAAAAAAAGGAAATAGTTGGTTTTTAAAAGCGTGGCTTAGCATCGTTTCAGTCACACACACCTACTCAAGCAAGACAGACGTGTTTCAGAATTGGCCAATAAAATTTATCGAATTTAAACTTAGTGCGGGAGTGTTAGTCTCGAATTCAATTAACACTACAAAATACTTTCAAGAAAATTAATTAAAACTATTTATTTAAAAAGATCTTATTAAATATTTTGATAAAAGTGGAATCTGCAATCTAAAACACTTAAGTATCTAGGCTAGATCCATTACTACATTTTGAAAATTTGCAATCAGACATTTGTAAAAGAAAAGAAACCAGTGAATTTATTATAAAATTAAACTATAAAAGAAAACATTTAGAAAGAATATTAAGGAACAAATTTACTTATGAATAAATTAATTTGTAACATAGTTTATAACATTTATAGCTTAGATTTTTTTGTTCTTGTACTTTAGAGTGCCAAATAAGATTATTCATTATTCAAAATTTAAAATCTACCAGATAACCCGAGATTAAGAGAGCTTGTGCTAAACCAAAATTAAAAATCAATTTAGGCTAAATTAAATAAAAACTGTTGCTGCCCAAAAGAGAAATAAAATTTAGAGTAATAAGACTTACGATAATAGAGGACACTTATAGTCAATTTGTAATGTTATTAAAAAAAAGAAAGCTCTAGAACATTTATTTATCTTAAAATAAATTAGAAAATTTACTAACCTACCTTGATTAAAATTATTAAAAAATACATTTTAAAGAATACATTCATAATATCATAATAAAAGAAGTACTTACAATATATATATATATATATATTGTAATATATAGATTTGAGACATTTTATACAACTAGTTAATGTTCACACACACACAAAAGTTAGAAATATTAAGGAAAGAGCCAATAAAGTTAGCATATTAAAAGCTGACAAAGGGAGCTTAACAATTGTAAATTTCTGTAGTGTTATAAATCAGTCTTGGGTTTGTGTTGGCAAAATAAGAGTGTAGATTATGTCTTACATTCAAATAATTCTGAAAAACCAGGGTAAGGGAAAGTTTAACATCTTAGGAGCCATAAAACTCATAAAATTAGAGTGTAACAAAAACAAAAAAACAAAAATACAAACAGCAGAAAGCCGATGGCCATACATTACTACTTCAAAATTTTAAAAGTTAAAATCTGATTGGCTGAAATACATAGGGAGGGTTAAAATGCTCATTCTTCAAAATTAAAATTATCGTGCAAACAGAGACCAAGTTCTGAACTTCTGGAGAGTGCAGACGTATTTAGGAGAGGGAACAAGTTGCAGGAAATTGTTTTGAAAGAAGTTGTTTGTTAGGATAGTATAGTAAGAGAATTATAAAAGGAGTTATTATCTGTAAGAATAAAAGTGCAATGAGTAATTAATTAAGCTGGTATTAAAGAGAAAGGGGAAGTTAAATTTAAGTTGATTACTGTGCAGAAATTAAGTGAAGAAATTTATCTCCAAAAACCTGTGTATTTCCAGGAGTCGCAAACAATAAGTACAAACATTATTAGACTAGATTAGCCAACAGAAATTTCTATAACTGAGTAAATTCTTTGTATAATTAAATGTATTGTAAAATTAAATTGTATTTATAAATTTCAATCAAGTTTTTTTTGATCATACCATTTCTACTTTGTAGAAGATACAAAGATAACAAGAGTCACCTTTATATATCGAAATCTTGTTGCTGTTCATGACGAGCTGGTTGTTAATTACTTCTTACAATTTTGATATACAGTCAAAATCGTTTATAACGAACTTCAAGGGACCGGCAGATTTTGTACGCTGTAGCCAGTGTTCTCTTTAAGCGGTACTATTGGTTATAACGTACAGTTTGTTATAAACGACATTACACTATAATGGCCATTTCACTAGTTATTGACAGTCAGTTCGTTATAAATTTATGATGCAAAAATTTTGAACAATCACAAAGCATACACATACACGTACACACACCAACACAATATATATACACATTTCAACACTTACATCTTCTCTTAGGGAATTTGACTGGTCAGAATCGTTGCGCGTTGGGAGTGCTGAAAGGTCCAGAGCTTGACAAACTCTGGTCTGGGACGCTGATGTGAGCTTGCTCTGCCGAAGACGTATGCGCGGTTGCTGGTCCGCTAGCCACTTCGGTCCTTGGTCAGGGAATGTCCGCGGTGCACAGGTGTCGGAGCCTGTGCACAGTATTACGAGTTCTCGACTGATGCCCATCCAGTCGAGCTAAGGAGGAAACTATGGGCCCCAGAGTTCCGGGGGTTGGAAATGATCGAAAGTGATCCATGGGTGTACCCGTTCTCATAGTCTCGCCCGTAACGCCTGACACGATGGTTAGCTTAAAAACAACATATGGAAAATCAACAAATGTCCAACCAGTTGAATGTAAAGAGGCGTCGTGAGGTTTCTCCGAAAATGCCTAGAGAAGTAAATACGAGAAAAATGAATTTAGAATCACCAAAGTTCTTAATTGTGTCTTGCACAGAATCTGGAAAAGATCTGTCAAAGGTATCGCCTTTTGTAATACAAAAGGTTATAACTGGATGTGCAGCAGGACCCGTCTCTTCCATAAAGAAGTTACGGAACGGAACACTGCTGTTAGAAACAAGCAATGCGAAGCAGTCACACTTATTATTAAAAATGACCTCCTTCTTTGATCAGGTCAAGGTTTCGGTGGCTCCCCACCGAACCTTGAACTCATCAAAGGGAGTAATATCATGCAGGGATCTTTTGTATGTCCATGAGGACGAAATAAAATCCGAACTGAAATCTGAAGGTGTTACAGATGTCGTAAGAATTATGAGGATGGAAAACGGTCAGAGAGTTCCAACAACATCATTAATCCTGACATTCGGGAAACCATCTATCCCGGAATACCTATATGCGGGCTATCAACGGCTTTCTGTTAGGCCCTACGTTCCCAATCCACGCCGGTGCTTTAAATGCCAACGTTTTGGACACGTAAGTTCTTCTTGCTCCAAGCCAGAGGTATGCGGACAGTGTGCATCTGAAGGCCATACTGATAAGGTTTGCACAAGTGCTCCGAAATGCCCAAACTGTGCTGGTGATCACCCTGCTCGCTCCTTTAACTGCCCAAAGTTCAAGGAGGAGAAAGCGATCCTCAGCATAATGGCAAAGGACAAAACATCTTTCCACGAAGCGAAAAAGAAGTTCAAGTCAACTCAACCTAGACTTGAAACGAAATCTTATGCCTCAGCTATCACCACTGAGAAGTCGTGTTCCAACTGCGTTGAGCTAAACAAGAAAATTGAAGTTCTCACGGAGCAAGTTAGCCAGCTATTAGCTTTGGTGACAAAAAATTCTGTTTCCAACTTAAATAATAATGTTGAATGTGCGAAGAAATCTCCATTGCCAGATACCTCTGGTAGAGTTAGAAGAAGCAAGACACTATTAGAGACAAGTGTGAAACCTATTCCAACTATGAGTAATAATAATAATAAAAATAACAATAACAACAAAACTGCACCTGTTAAAGTGGGTGCAAAATTAAAAGCGACTCAAAAGAGGATCATTTCTAACTCCCCTTCTGAGTCAAAAAATTCCTCAGATTCCACCACTACAATAGTGGTGATGGAATCTGATGACTCTCTGCCTGGAACGTCCAACATTCCAGGCCAGCGAATTTGCAATGACAGCAGTGAGAGCCAGGTGAATCCATTTCACTAAAATACAATGTCCACACCTAAACAAACCGTGATTCAGTGGAACATTAACGGTGTTAGAAGTCACATTGAGGATCTCAAATTAATTGTAAGGGATGTGTCCCCTATGTACATTTGTATTCAGGAGACACATCTTCATGAATCGCACAATTTCCATCTAAGGGAGTATTCAGTTTACAGATCGGACTTCGTTACAGAAAATCGAGCTAGAGGTGGGGTAGCCATTCTAGCCCGTGACTGTGTCGACGCCGTTTCTCTGAACTTAATAACTCCCTTACAAGCAGTAGCAATTCAAACAGCTGTTCCATACAAACTCACTCTCTGTTGTGTCTACTTCCCACCAAGTGACAACCTGCAACAGAGAGATCTTGTAGACCTTATGAATCAGTTGCCGACTCCGTTTTTATTAGTGGGCGATTTCAATGCCCACCATGTTTCATGGGGTTCCCCAGAATGCAACCCGCGAGGTAATCTGATCGAAAGCATCAAATCGGAACTGGATTTATACCTGCTAAATGACGGTTCTCCGACACATTTAGCAGCGTCAACAGGTGGATGGACAGCTGTAGACTTGTCATTATGCAGTCCTGTCTTGGCTACAAGGCTAAAATGGTCAGCATTGCCTGATCTTTACAGTAGCGACCACATTCTTATTGAGATCTCTTTGTGTGACTCCTCACCCTGTTGTGTTCGACATCCCCGTTGGATCCTGAAAAAAGCCAACTGGGAACAATTTTCACAAGATCTAGAATCACTGGACGTGGATTACTTGGCTCCCATTGATGACATTGTCAATTCATTTACAAAAACCGTTTTGAATGCCGCCGGAAAGGCAATTCCGAAAACCTCATCCAAACCACGACGACCACCTGTTCCGTGGTGGAATGATGAGTGCACTGTGATCCTTCGTCAACGGAGAAAAGCTTTGAACCAGTTCAAGAGACATCCAACGAGTGAAAACCTGGAAAAATATAAAATCTTCCGTGCGAAAGCACGGAGAATATTTAGGCAAAGTAAACGAGAATCATGGTCGCAGTACATTGGCACAATTACAAGAACTACAGCTCCATCTACAGTATGGAAGAAATTACGATCAGTCTGTGGCATTTCCGTTCCGATGCCATTAATTTCATTAAGGCATTCGGATGGTGTTTTGACCACGGACTGTGAGGAAATTGCCAATGTGCTAGCGTTATCGTTTTCAAAACATTCTTCATCTTCTGCATACAAGGACGCTTTCCAGGTGTACAAACGTAAACAGGAAGCCTTACCTTTCACCGTTGGAGTGTCTGGAGATTCTTGTTTAAATAACCATTTCTATATCGACGAACTAGAGTCAGCTCTCTCGTCAACGAAGGATTCTGCTCCAGGCCCGGATGATATTGTATACTCCATGATTAAAAATCTACCACCGTCGGCAAAACTAGTTCTCCTTCGGATATACAACCGTATATTTGGGGAGCACGCTTTTCCCGATGCATGGTTAGAAGCGACAATAATTCCTCTTCTAAAACAAGGAAAGGACAAAACTAATCCCAGTAGTTACAGACCCATCTCGCTGACCAGCTGCCTATGCAAACTACTGGAGAAGATGGTCAACCGTCGTCTTGTCTGGTATCTAGAAACAAACAAACTTCTTTCTAACGTTCAGTGTGGTTCCAGACAAGGACGTTCATCAGTTGACCAATTGGTTTTGTTGGAGTCAGCTATACAGAATGCCTTCATCTTACGACAAACACTGGTAGCTGTTTTCTTAGACCTTGAGAAGGCATATGACATGGCATGGAGAGGAGGAATTTTGAACGTATTGAAATCATGGGGTATACAAGGTAACATTCTTGCTTTTATAAAAAATTATTTGAATAACAGGACTTTCCGTGTACGTCTAGGAGGCATATATTCTGATCGTTGCGAACTAGAGAATGGTGTACCACAGGGTGGCGTTTTGAGTGTGACGCTGTTTGCTGTTGCCATTAACAGCGTCACTTCAAACGTACAGTCACCGGTCCACTGTTCCCTGTTTGTAGACGATTTTTGTATATATATGGCTGCTAGAAGTATGGCAACAGCGGAAAGATCCTTACAATTAGTAATTAATAAATTGCAAGAGTGGACCAAATCTACGGGCTTCAAGTTTTCGGCTTCGAAGACCCAGTGTATAGCATTTAGTCGTCGCAGGCAACATCAGGAATCTATTCTTTATCTTGATAGTACGCGGCTTCAAACCGCGGATAATGTGAGATTTTTGGGTCTTTTATTGGATAAAAGACTTTCATGGAGTCCTCATGTTCGTGATTTGAAGGTGAGATGCAGCAAGATATTGGATATGTTGAGAGTTCTAAGTGGTACAAATTGGGGAGCAGACAGAACCTGTATCTCGCGCCGTTGTAAGATCGCGCATAGATTACGGCTGTATAGCTTATTCATCTGCTCGACCTACGGTTCTGAAACTCCTGGATTCAATACATCACGCTGGTCTTAGACTTTCTACTGGTGCTTTTAGATCAAGCCCAATCTCCAGCCTTCTAGTTGAAGCTGGAGAACCATCTCTCTCTATGCGACGTCAAATGCTACAAATTTCTTATTACACTGGTCTTCGAAGTAAACCTAAACATCCGGCATTCAAAGCAGTTTTTGATAACCACCTCGAGGATCGTTACAATGTGCGTCAACGTTCAACTGCTCCCTTCGGAATAAGAACGTTGCGCATTTTTAATAATCTAAATTTAGAACATCCACCTATATTCGAACGAACATCATGCTACATCCCTCCATGGACAATACAAAAGCCAAAATGTGACTTCTCATTGTCCATGTACCTAAAACACAATACTCCTGACGTTATTTATCGTCAGGAGTTTTTGCAGATTCAACAAACTCACCAACACACTGTGACTATATTCACAGACGGTTCAAAACTGGACAATGGGATAGGTTGTGCATTTTATATGGAAGGACAAACTTTCACTTACGGATTGCCCTCAGCCTGTAGTGTTTTTACTGCAGAACTTTATGCAATTTTCCAAGCTTTAAGATCAATTCCGTCTGCAAAATCTAAATATCTTGTGTGTTGTGATTCCAAAAGTGCTCTCCAGGCTATTCAGGAAATGTACACTAAGAACCCTTTGGTTGGAGACATCTTGTGCTCTATACACAGGCTCCAATTACGAGGTGTCGAGGTGTCATTTCTCTGGGTGCCTGGTCACTGTGGAATATTCGGAAACACTAAAGCAGATGAAGGTGCAAAATTAGCTACAGGTGTGTTGCCATCGACACAACGTGTGATGGCATCAGATTTTGTATGCAAAGTTAAAACTACACTATTCTCTGTTTGGAATGAAGAATGGCAAAATGTAAATAGAAACAAGCTGAGGGACATCAAAAATACCGTCCGACCATGGAGGACATCTGTTCGTTCGAATCGTAGGGAGGAAGTGGTGGTTACTCGACTTCGCATCGGCCACTCTTTGTTAACGCATGGATGGTTGATGCGACATGAGGATCCACCACTATGTCCGTTTTGTAGAAATAATATTACAATCAAGCATATCCTGCTTGATTGTAATGAGTTGACAAATTTATATATACGTTACGATCTTCGAGGTAGTTTAAAGGTGGTTTTAAGAGACGATGTCACGGCTATCAACCGTGTCCTCGCTTTCTTACGCCACCTTAATATATTTAATAGTATTTAAATTTTGTATAATTTTAGGTTCTTTAGTTTTAGATTATTACAATTAGTTTTAAACATTTATTTTATTTTATTCTGTTTTATTTTGATTAGTTTTATTTATGAAGTATTATTTTAAAATCACAACTTTAGTTAGGCGATAATAACCTCAATAGGTTTTTCGCCTGGAAAAAAAAAAAAAAAAAAAAAAAAAAAAAAAAAATGTATGTAAGTACAACATACATAATATGTATTGAAATGAGTACAGGTAGTCAATAAACAATAGTCATAATGTAATAAGTTGTGAAAATCTTTGTATTTTAAAAATGTAGACATACATAATATGTACATAATGTATGTATATGTACTACTTATGAATTTATTATAAACAACGAAAGAAAATAAAATATTTACATACATACATATGTATTCATTTTGAATTAAACAAAAAAATCTGTAATTTTTGTTTGACGCCTTCCTTGTACTTCTGTAAAAAACATTTTCTCGATTGAAGTGGAAACAACCAATAAGGATTCTTTTACATTTTGCGAAGTTTCGGAAGTCTGAATAAACGCTCTTATGGTGGAACAAGCAGCATACGCTTCCGCAACAGTAGGGATTTTGCCGAAATCTTCCGATTCTTTGCCAGCCTCATCAGTATTTTCTTTTTCCGTTTGATAACTCAGTGAGATATCATTATCTGATAGTTCTTCGCAAGTTATGATTTCGTCATCCACCTGCACATAGTCATCTGCAGAGCAGTCAGAGCTGAGAAGGGAAACGGCATCCTTCAAATGTGTTGGTGTAATATCTTCGTATGTGATTCCTGGTTGTGGGTCCTTAGTTAGACCGGAAACACGAAAACAGTTGGTGATCGTTTCCTTCCGCACAGAATCCCATGCCTTGGATACCATTAAAATAGCGTCAAGAATACTAACTTTCGTATGGTCATTATTTTCTCTTTTCTCGATGATTTTATACACCAATTCTTTTCGAAAGGATACTTTGAGACTTCGTATAACGCCTTGGTCCATAGGCTGCAGTACGGACGTACAATTCGGAGGTAGGAAAACGAGTCTTATTTGTTTTAGCCTGTCAACTGGAGGATGGGCTGGGCAATTGTCTACAATTAAAACAATATGTTTGTTTTGTTTTAAAAGTTCGCTGTCCCATTTTATCAACGTGTTTTCAAAAATAGTCGAAGTCATCCAGGCTTTTTTATTAAAATCGTAATCAACAGGGAGATTTTTTACGTTTTTAAAACATCGTGGCATTTTGCTTTTTCCGATCACCAAAAGCTTCCTTTTTATGGAACCAGACATGTTGGCAGCAACAAGAACAGTAACACGCTCTTTGGACAACTTACCACCAGAACATTTCTCTCCTTTAAATTTCAAAGAGTGATCAGGTGTCAGTCTAAAAAATAATCCCATTTCATCAGCATTAAAAATGTCCTCATCGTTGTAGCCGTCCCTGAGTTTAGGCCACACATTTTCAACCCAGTCATTTGTAATTGATCGATCAACTACTGCTGACTCACCTGAAATTTTTCCATGAACAATGTTGTGGCGAGATCGGAAACGTTGAGCCCAGGAAGCATTACACTTAAACGAATCCTTCTTCAAAAGTTTAGCGAAGGCTTCAGCCTTTACCTGAAGCATGGGCCCACTCACGGGTATATTGTTTGCGCGTTGTTGTTTGAACCAATCGAGCAAAGCATTTTCAATGTCCGCGTGATTGGAAGACCGAACACGTTTTCCTTTTTCGCACTTGTTAAATTGCGCAACAATTTTCTCTCGGCGCTTAAGCATTCCAGCAATTGTTGAGCGTGACGTTTTAAATTCACGCGCAATCGAACTCGCGGAATCACCGGAATCAACTCGACAAACGATACCGAATTGTTCTTCAATTGTAAATTGTTGCCATGACATGATTTCGTGTATGAAGACAAGAGACAACTGAACTGAGGAACACTTGGGTGAAATGGTAAGGCGAACAAAACCTTTGTTTTCATTTCGCAGAATATAAAACTCGGAATTGTACGCTGTAACCAATATTTCAACTACTCAGTGTTCCAAGAAACGTGTTCGCTCTAACCGATGTGTTCGTAGAAAGCAATGTAAATGCTTTTTCCAGTATGTCATTTTATGGTTCCGACCTTTTTGTTCGTTATATCCAGTTGTACGTAATACCCGGTGTCGTTGTAAACGATTTTGACTGTAACTTGCAACCAGATGTTTTGTTAACTAAAGGTTGTTAAATTGTTAACTTGCACTCGAAACGTTTTCCTCCAAGTGTAAGTTAACAATTTAACAACCTTTAATTAACAAAAAGTCTGGTCCACCTTTATATTAAATTTAGTATTAGCTATCCATTCAAACATTGTTACTGCATTATAGTAGAGTAATTGAAAGGCATAAATTGTAAATTGCTACTGAATGTCAGGTAAATAAAATTAGATGATATTAAATTAATATGATTGTTTAATTTTTTAGTAACATAAAGGTGTGACTATAGGAAAGGTATGGTTATTAGAAATACATAATATAAAGGTAAACAAATAAAATATCTTTATTATATATATATATATATATATATATATATATATATATATATATATATATATATATGAAGTTAATATATTACTATTGTAAGTAATTTTATCCACCATTAAGTGCAATAATTTTACCTTGAGTGATGAGGCACCTTTCGGTCACTTGACCATTGTCGAATCACTGATATTTTTCTGTTGTAGATGTTTGGTCCATGATATTGGTATTTGTTGACGTTACGCGCACTTTCTCTTGATCTGTGTGTATGATGTTTCTATGGTGTATGATGATCTATAGAAACATCATACACACAGATCAAGAGAAAGTGCGTGTAACGTCAACAAATACCAATATCACGGACCGAACATCTACAACAGAAAAATATCAGTGATTCGACAATGGTCAAGTGACCGAAAGGTGCCTCATCACTCAAGGTAAAATTATTGCACTTAATGTTGGATAAAATTACTTACAATAGTAATATATTAACTTCATAAAGTCAGTGCAACGGAAAAACAATGGATAACGTTAAATATCAAGAATATATATATATATATATATATATATATATATATATAGGAATTTTTGGACTTGATAGGAGACTGACAGACTTACCTAAAGGCAATAGTCTTGGAAATAAGCACATATAAAACACTTAATACACTTTTGTTTGAAATATTTCGATCAACATGATCTTCTTCAGTCAAGAAAGAGAAAAAAAGAGAAAAAAACCCCTATGAAAAAAACTTTATATATATATATATATATATATATATATATATATATATATATATATATATATATATATATGAAGTTAATATATTACTATTGTAAGTAATTTTATCCACCATTAAGTGCAATGATTTTACCTTGAGTGATGAGGCGCCTTTCGGTCATATATATATATATGTGATATTTCACGTTGTCCATTATTTTTCCGTCACACTGTTAATCTGTTAAAACAAATAAAAGACTTACACAAGACTCTCAAATTAATCATTTATTGACTCATACGCGTTTCAATGACAAAGTCTTCATCATCAGTGAGTGTTACTACTACAAACTCTAACTAATAGTGTAACTAAAAACTCTGACATGAGTTTTGTGTATGTGTTTTATTGGTATTAACATAGCCTCATAAGCTATGCTCAAAGAATAGTCATAATGGTAATCTGTGTTTGACCTAAATCATTGATTCACAACTCATTATTTTTTTTTAATTACTGAGGCAAAATTTTTACATGCTGTTTTAAATGGATCTAAAAATGTTTTATGGTAGTAATGTACATACTTTTACCTGATGTACAAACTTTAAAACATAATTGTAATAATTAATTGACTTCACCAAGGATACAAAATAATTTTTAAGATTGGAAAGTGTTTTTACTATAAAATAATTCATAAAAAAATATTCCTGTAAATTAAACATACATTCTAATCTCAGTTGGTTCACATATAAACAGTCTTGCATTTGTATTATACTGTTTAAAATTTTTATTGTTTATAGAAACGTAATTGATGTTGCCGCTTTGGGTGCACATAATTTAGAGCAGCATGAATATATGGAACGAATGAAACATTACACGGTGAAGCTACAGGGTGTGCCGGGTATAATAAGTGGACAGTCAAAATGGAGTCAGTCTAGGAGAACACCTTGTTTACTAGTGGATATACCTTTACCGGAGAAGATCTTAGCTGCCCCACCAATACATGTTGAAGACTTGTTGCAAGTAAGTTTTCTTTGAAAAAAATGTTTATATAGCCACTACAAATATTTGAATGACAGAAGAAAACATCTAGCTATCGCACCTAACACATTAACGAGTTCAAAATAATACTTTATATTTTTATGTTCTATACCAGGGATTCCCAAACTTTTTTGTACCACACCCCCTCTTCTAGAAATGAAAGCCTCCCACACCCCCCCCCACTTCACACTATAAATAAATGGTATGAGCATATTAAAAAGAAACAAATATTATATATATATATATATATATATATATATATATATATATATATATATATATATATATATATATATATATATATATAGATTTTTTGGACTAGGAGACTGACAGACTTACCTTGGTAAGAGTCCACACTGTAGTCTTGAAATAGAAACACATAAAAGTGCTTTTATGTGTTTCTATTTCAAGACTACAGTGTGGACTCTTACCAAGGTAAGTCTGTCAGTCTCCTAGTCCAAAAAATCTAAATAATCTTTACCAACCAAAACTAACCTAAATATATATATATATATATATATATATATATATATATATATATATATATATATATATTAGGGATGGGCCGATTCCTAAAATTTTCGATTCCGATTCTAAAATTTTCCGTTCGATTCTCGATTCTCGATTCTTTAGTCAATTCTCGATTCTTTCAAGTTATATTAGCTTATATTGAAGCGTATATATATAACCTTGCAACACTGTTTTCATGTATTCACTTATCACTTACACTATAATTTACTTAAACAACAATCTTACTTGGTTTATATGCGAGTTAACTTTTGAAGACTACGTGTCTTCATTTTTGAGTGTCAACTGAGACTAAGTCCTTCTGTAGATTGCCAGATGTGTGGGGTTTCCGTTATCATGTTGTATATTGTTATTGTTTTATTTTTGGATTCACTTCACCCTAGGGAAGTATTTTAGTTTGTCTTGGGGTTCATTTTGTCTATTAGATCTAATAATGTGTCGGTTTTTTATTTTATTTGTATTTGTTCGTTTATGATATTATTTTCATGTTTATAAATTTGTAGCTGTTTCCAGTTTGTCATTTTGAGGCCTTATTCTACTTTTTTTTATTAGATGTATGTTTTCTAATGTGGGGAATGTATGGTTGTTTTTGATTGTGTGCATAACTAATTTTGAATTGTAAATGTTTGGTTTGATGTATGCCTTGGGGTGCTTTTTATATCTGTCTTTTAATTTCTTTTTTGTTTGTTATTACACTTGTTTCAAATATTAATTAATTTTAATACTTAGTTTCGCTTTTTATTTTGTCACTTAATATTGTGATCCTGTCATATGTATATACATATTTATATTAATTGTAATTATCTGATAAAAATAACTGAAATAAAATATTTCTTTTTTGATCTAAGTAGGAATTAACTTCAAAAAACGTTTTTTTATATTACTTGTTATATTGGGTTGTCAGTAAGAAGAAGACAAAAATAGAGGTAATGAATACTAATATTAAAAAAAAATTAAAATAATATATTTTCATTTATATATTAGTTAATAAAAGTAAATCCATTATATTAGTTATGCATTTACCTGTTTGGATGTTAATTAACCTTCTATTGAGCGAATTGATACTGTAACGTGAGAGAGCGCAGAGTAAACTTTAAAAAAACCGGTTTTCAAAACAAAATTTTTTCAACTTGAATTACCGTTATCAATGTATTTTATTGTATTACAAGTTGTATAATAACTGTTTAAATTACAAAATATTTTAAACTAATAGAAAGTAGTATTCTTATATTTTATTATACATTTAAAATGTTATTCTTAAAAAAATGCCAAAGGATACTTAATAGAATTATTAATATTTGTATCTCAAAAATAATAAAGTTTGTTACATAGGTAAATATCTTCATAGTAGGTTCATTACACATCATCATTCTCTTCCTCCATTTCTGTATTATTTTCAACACATTGGACACATTTTGAAGGGGTTATATGTTCTTGGCACATGAAAAACTTACAATTGCAGCATATTGTTTCAAAAAGTCTGTTTTTTAGTCTGTCATGCCTGGTATTGTTGTCAACAAATCTTTTTGCACGCAGTAAATATTTAAATCGTTTTAGTGACATTGCACACCAAAAAAACTCAACTCCAAAACCATCAGTCAACCACAGAACTTCTACTACTAGGTGGGATCTTCATCACTCTTGCCATATACATTATTCAAAAAATGCTCTTATCTCTTCTAGTATTGTTTCTTTCGCATCTCTTTCCCTATTAAAATTCTCTCTATTATTACAAATCCAAATGTTTGTATTTTCTACTATATTATGTGCCCTCTCTTCTGTGAAAAATAAAGACCCTACTTCGATTGGTGTTTTAGCAGTTCTAGCAATGTTTTCTACACATTTCATTCTTATTCTCAAAATATTCCTACCTTGAGTTCTTGAACATTTTGGTTGTGCATTCTAAAGTATATCTCTTCTCTTACTTATGCAAGCAATCCTTCCATCAATTTGATTAACTATGTTGTCACTCTTTCTGGATACAAGAGGCAGATTTTCAATATTATCGAAATCGTTATAATCATTTGCATTTTCTGTTGCATTGTCCCCTTCATTCTGCATTATATTCAACGCTATATTCTATTTCATCATCTTTAGAAGAGCAATATTCTATCAACTTCATTATCATCTGCAAACAGTTATCTTATGAATGACCTAGTAGGTCTTTCTTCTGCAACCTCCATTTTTTCTTTTTCCACACTCTGGAGAAGTCTTTGTAATATAGCATCCTCAAAAGTATCCATTACAAAATAAATACACACTATTTACAGAAATATAGACTATATTTACAATTAAAACTTAAAAACACTACTTTACAAATAACGAAAATTGGCCAAATCCTCTGTAAAAGTTACTAAGTAAAACACTAACCATACAGTGTAATGTATCAATTCACAAAATAAGTCGCACAGGGAAGACAGTTCTGGCTTTCAAGGAACACAGTTGGGCGCATACTGAAGTAAGATCTAGGAAAACTGTAACGCAAGGAATTGCACATGGACGTTATCTCCAGGTAACTGAAAGGATTTAACTGAACTAAAACAGATAATGATATTAAAGTAGGGTTTGTGACAAAGTGATTCTCGGAATGAGGCTTGTGATGGACACAAACCTATGACACTGCAGACCTCCCTTAAACAACTGTTTTTAGAAAAACTTAGTTACCTGGAGGTAACCTTCGTGATGTGCATGACAGAAGGATAAAATTATTATTACCTTAGATAATGGTGAATCCAGTGTGATTGCAAATTGGTCAGAATGAATTAAATCTGTTAATTTGTTATATGTTATAACAAACTATAAAAATAGCTTATTTGTTAACTAATTACTTTTTGTATGTGTTTATCATATAAATTATTTCTAAATTTCACATTGGAAATTTTATAGTTTGTATGAAGTCTAAATAATATTAAACATTAGCATAAATGTTTGTTTCAGATTACTAGAGCTTGTGATAAAGCTACTCTAGCACTTTCATCTTTAAAGGTCGAGCATAGGGAGGAACTAGTTGTTCCATTTCGGATCCCATGAGCAGCCCTCCTACGCCTCATCCAAGTGCCAGTTATATCGTGCAAACGATGAACGATTAATTGAATGGGAAAACAAATTTAATGTTTCTATTTTTGTAAAGGTATGGTTACGAGTGAATCTCCCGACCTGTCCATCAACTTTATTATCATCTTTGATTTTAACTTTAGAGGCTATAATGATATTCTTTATTTGTTGTGATTTGGATTTGTCGCGTAATATTTGCTTAGATAGTATTGGCTTACAGTCATCAGTTTTATTAAGTTTTTTTGAGCCTGCCTGTAACTATTTTTACTACTTCACTTTTGTTTAAAACAAACTGCCTCAAAGTATTTTACAAGTCTCAGCACAGTAAATAAACAAAGCTTAGATGTGTAACATGAAGATATTTTTAGTTAAAATGTTTGGCTTTTTGAATTGAAAATGTATTTAGCATACTAAACAAAATGACACTGTTAGTTAATGTTATAATATATTCTATAAATAAAAAGATAAATTAATTTGTTGGAAATAAATAATTAAGATTTAAAATTTAATGTGTATAAATTTTTAAGAATTAATTTTTGTTTGGGTTTTCCATAGTCCTTTACTGACTACAACTTTTTGGTGAATAAAGATAGAAACATTTTTTAATTGGAAATACTGTAAACGCTTTTAAGTAACTATCAACATTTGTTTTTACTGGAGTATTCAGATCGAAACAGCTGAAAGTATACACTGAATGGATTTTTCCCCTATTTACCACTTGCTACAGTTTAAATAATATACAGGAATCAAAGAGACGTGTCTAATAAAATTATATGGAGAGCCAATACATTTTTCTAAGTGCTTTCCGTGTTAATCTTTAGTATTTCCATCACAAGTACAAGTCAACAGTGACTGAACATTTGTGTTGTATTCTGAGTTTCGAATTGCATCTTTTTTTAAATTTTTGTGTTACTTTTCTTTTGTTGTTTACTTAATATTGAGTGTGTAAACAAAACATCAAGAAAACTTTCAGTTATCATAGTGAAGTCCATAAAATTATCTTTATAAGGGAGATAAAATGCTGTTTCTATAATTTTGTTTTCGTGATCTTCAGTCATTGGTAATAGTATCCAAAACACAAAAACTCTGTTACAAGATATCTAACTCTAATGAAAAACTGTCAACTAACCATCAATAATTTATGAAACACATTGAGGTTATTATGGGTAGAGAACAAGTTTACTCAGGTACATGACCCTGGCTATGTAATTTAATGATATTCCCTAACAGGGGTAGGTGTTTCTTCCTTAACCCATCCTTCATGGACATCAACAAGCAGCTAGCCATACTAACTGATCATCTTAAATTTGCACACACACATACATACTTATATATATATACCTACCTTGCAACTAACAGTTATTTCAAATCTATATTGTAAAAAATGTGTACAATTTTTTATATGGTAAGAGCCTCCTTTTCTTTTATTGGGGACAATATTTTTCCCTACTTTAAATAATTTGGTAATACATTCTATGACAGTTTCCTTTTCATAAATAAAACCATGTCAGGTATGAAGTTAACTTCGTTGTTTTGTTAAATTTATGCTACATACAACCACGATTTTAACCTCACTGAGGTTTCCTAAATAAATATGATGTTGCTTAGAAATAAGCCAGTGGCACAAATAGAAAATAACACTCCCTCCACTCTTTTTAAATAGAAGTATTTTTTTACCTTCTAAATATTCCTAATATGATACTAATTTTATGAAGAGTAAGTTGTTCTATTTCTCAGTTTCATTCATATCATAATGTTGTCAGATAACCAGGAATTCCAAAAATCTTAGGTAAATAGATTAATTGAGACATAATGGTAATGCTACATTGTTCTGTGAATATAAAGCAATGTTTAAAAAACTCCCTTTTATAGCATAATTGTATAATTTAAAGAAGAGTAAGATCAAGTAAGTTGTTAGGAATTAGCACAATATTTACTTTTATTTTCTCTTATCGCTATTTTCTGTTATTTATTTTTATGGTTTTTAGTTATAGCATGTATTCAGAAGCTAATTAAGTGGTTTCATGGGGAATTAAGTGTTTTACTGAGACAACTCTGAATCTTGAAAGGTTTTAGAGACGTAAATAGGGTGTAGAAATAAATAAAATTGTTGAACGACAGAAGTATGGTCAGAAAATTATGAAATAAAACAAACAGGATTTTATTAAATTACAGATTTTAAGTCAATATACAGTAAAAGCTTGTTACTCTAGCTGCTATAGTCTAGCACTTTCAATAATCTGGCTTCTGAAAGTAGGGTATAAAAATAAAAGTTCACGAATAGCAGAATTCAGAAAGGACAAAATATCTCGACCTTCGATCATATATCTTTGACCAGTTGTGTTTTTTTCTATTGTTTTATAATTTTCTTTTAAACATAATTATGCCTTAAAATTTATTTATGGATTTTATATTAAAAACGTTTTTAAGACTTTAAGTCCTTGCAAATAATATACATGATATAATATAAAGTTCCATGACGTTGAAACTTATGCTGAATTTCCTTGATGATGTTATATTATCAACAGTGGCATTTTGTCACATTTATTTTACACCTGAGCCACCCACTATATTTTTGGTGAATATTTGTAGTATGTGGGGACAGTAAACAAATATAGTTAAGATTTTTTTTTAGCTTAGAAACACACGACTGGTTATAAATCAAGAAACAAAAATTTCTGATTGACAACAGCCTTGTCATTGACTATTGATTCAATAGTTACCTGGTTTGTAGCCTTTTCAGTGCCAGCTTTTGAAATAAATATTAAAATTTATAGTTTCCTTAAAAAGTTAATAAGTTTTGTTAAAATAAAATTTGTTTTTCATTTATCAATATATACAAGTACGTTACCTAATAACCAGTATGGCAAAATAGGCATAAAACTAGTTTTTTTAAAGTGTAGAACATGATCTTTTTTCCAATCATCAATCGAAAAATTTATGAATACTGAAATATACGCTTAATAGATTTACCTCACAATTTATAAAGAAATAATAACAAATAATGTCAGTAATTCATAATCCAACTGAGAAGTTATACATGAAGAACATAAGGCAAACACCATTGATTTGTAGGTGTCTTAAGGCAAGCAGAGAACATACACCCGGTATTTAAATAATGTGGACGATCAAAGTCCGAAAGAAACTGGATTAGTGGGCAGTTACTATAATACTCTTATGGTGTGAAAATATCATTTAATACTTATTTTTTTGATCATAACTGTTTTATAGTTCATTATTTTTATTGTTATTATTGAAGTACTCACTTAAGTAACTTACTGAGATTTCTCAGCAGACTCATTTTTCACTCATTCACTGCTGTATTTTGTGTCTGTTTTTGTCACATACATAAATCTTGCACTGAACTACTGTGAATTACACCTGCTGAAAATTTTCTGTAATTTGATAGTTTTTAATGAAATATTGAAATTAATAAAATATTGAACATATTAGAGTTTGCCATAGTTATTGTTATGTTTGTTTAAAAATTTTAAATTTGCTAAAAGTAAACATTGCTTCTATCCAAAAAATTAAGCCCAAGAATTTATAATAAAAACAAAGAGTAATCTATATTTTCATTCTGTTAATATATTCCATGTGTAACAAAAGTTTGAAAAAGATCTTTGTGACCTCGTTCTTAAAAATGTAATGCCCAAAAGTATACTTTTACGGTTTGTAACTATTTCCTGCTTATAGAAGGTTTTTACTTTCATTTATATATCCAGAACTATAATAATTTTTTACCGTGCCTATTTTCCTTTTTTTCCTTATAATTTTTTTTATATTGAAATTTACTTATTCTTGTGATTCATTTATTAAATTGTTGTTTTAATTTCTGACTTTTAGACTTCTTTGATGTTCAAGCTGTTCCATAAACAAATTTGAAAATATTAAGATCATGTTTAAAATCCAGACAAAAGTATTTGGTTAAAAAGGTTTTTGATGTTATTTACTTCAACTGTATTTGCTCTAATTTGTTCATTATATTTTCCCTTTCTTTTATTTAGTGTTGTATACTAAACAGCATCTGAATTGTAATAAAAACATAAATCAATCCATATGTTCAAAAATATTTTAAAATATTTTGAAGAACAGTTTAAATATTGGTTGTAGCAAACATTTGTTACTCTTTTAAATGGCACTAAATATACCTTAGATTATCTTTGAGATTTTTACAAAGCTTAAGTATTTCCACTCTAATATTATTCTATAGTTTTACTAAAAACATTTTTTCTACATTATTATCAAATGTTACAAAAAAACTTTCATTTTTATTTTTTTTAGTAAAAGTTTTTTTTTTGAGATCCTTGTTAAAAGCAGTGTATTGTTGGTATAGAACTTGACTGCCAATAGATAAAAATAAAACAGTATTTACATAAGAGATATTACTGTTGAATTTACTGAACTCAATTAACTTTAGTCATACTAGAGTAAATGGGAATTTTTTCAGTGGTGTTAAATGTTGAAGTATTTTACCACAGGAAAATCTTTGATATGACTATACTGCATGGAACTTGTAGGAATACTTTCATTGTAAGTTTACTCTCACTTATACCTAAATTAATTTTACCATAATTAAACCTAAGAATACTTCATAACAATGAAATACTTTAAATATATTTTTATGGTTATATTTTAAATTTTGACTAACATTTCAGGTTACTGAAATTTAAGTTTAATATAATTGAATATTTTTATTTTTAGTTAATTTCTCTAACCTAAAAATTTAAATTATCCAGAAACTGGAATTAGTTTGATATTGTAGTGTAATTTTAATATGACAAAAACAGAATATTTGTAAATATCATTTGAACAATAATAGAAAAACCCTGCATAAAAATATTTGAGTTTAATAGTATCATAAATTTATGTTTTTAAATTTATACAAAATGTAAATGGTTAATAATGTTTTATTGTAATATTTCTGTGAAAGTGACTTTGCACAGTATCATTACAAAAGTCAGTATTATTGAACCTCGTAAATAAGGCAAATTCGATTAAAAAATCCTCACTAAAATTATTTTATATCAGGAATCTAGATTAGTAAAGAGCATTTAGTTTTGAAATCTAAAATATTGTCTAATAAGTTGAAAAAATGTTATACTGAACTTATCTGACTAAATTGTTTAAAAAATGAGATCATGAGATATTGATAATTTTATTTAAGTAATATTGCCTTGGCTTTGTAATTTTTATATAAATGTGCAATTAAAAATATTTCAAAGCTATGTAAATTATTAGTCCTCTTTGTGACATTTTAGATATATTTCACACTTGGTATTTAGACCCAAATACATAAATTCATACATATATGCACACATTTCAATTGACCAATATTTAAAGCTATATGCATATAAAGAAACACTTTAAGATGACTTAGGACTTAATTACTAATTTATAATTACATTTATAATTGTTATATACTGTATTGTACAATGTTTATTTCTGTAATTGAGGTGCAATTTGCTTTTTCTTCAAAAGATTGTATATTTTTAATTATGTGTATGAAATATTACTATCCAGTGTCCTGTTTATAAGTAAATTTTTTGTCTTCACACTAAAACAGTTATGTATAATTGAATATATATTCATTTAGAAAAGAATCACACTTTAAAAGAACTTACTCCTTTGCCCACAATACAATGTTGTAACAGAAGAACATCCAAAACAATTAACAGATGATTTGTTTAGAGAGTTAACAAACATTGAATTTCTAGTGAACTATTCATTGAATTCATAAATTTTTTTTTATAATGTTCTCAATGTTTTGTTAGATTAGATATAGGAACATTATTCATATATATATATATATATATATATATATATATATATATATATATATATATATTTCTTTGTGTGTACCAAGAATTATTTTCTTGGACAAAAAATATCTTTATATATTTTATTACTAAAAAGTAATTATATGTGAATGTGTGTTGCAAAAAGCCGTGTTATCTAAACTGTTTTGTTTGTCTGTTGTTGACCAAGCTAAATTCTAAAAATTTGACTATTTATGTCTTCTATTTTTAGTGGCCTGAGTGTAAAATTTATTTATAGCTTTGTGATTTGATATTTGTTTTTTTGTACTTCAGAACAACAGAATTTAATTTGAAAGGTTCTTCTAAATTCACAAATTGTAATACATATTAGTATTAGTATTAAACTTTAACCGCAAGGTTGAGCTAGCCTGTACTTTAACCACAAGGTTAACCTGTGTTAACCTTAGTAAAACACCCCCCATTTGTCCATGATTTTCAAATAAAACCGTTATTATGTTAATTACTTTTTTATTCAGTTATTATTCTCTCTAACTAATCTGCAGAGTTGTTTGTATTATAAGAATGTAAATCATACAAACTTATAGCCTACTGTTATCATTGTGATAATTTATTATCATTTAAGTTTGTAACTCTAGCCCAAAAATGTAGTTTTTTTAGTTAAAGTATAAAAGTACTTTTATTGAAATGGATTTTCATAAAAGTAATAAAACATAAAAATAAGTATGAGATAACATACTCTTTAGTTCTTTGTATGAGCTACTGTCAGAATTTAACAGGAAAAAGTGCACTTAATGCTAAAATGTTGATACTATGAATGTTAACTCGTGATACAGTTATTTTTCTGTGTTATTGTTTTATAAACAAGGAACATATTACTTGTTTAAAATTCAAATATATATGCATGCCTCAGTTTCCAATTGAACTCAGGGTTTAAGTGATGTTGAAGTTGAAAAAATTAAGTCATTTTGTTACCATTACTGCTTCTATTTTTGGATTAAAGATCATTTTAATTGGTTTCAAATCTGATAATTTTGTGTTAACTCATTTCTCAAATTTGAGAAAAATATATATTACTCTACAAATAATAATTTTTTAAAGAATTAAAATATTCGGTATAGAGTTACTTTCTCTAATGGAAAAATTCATTCAACAAAGATGATAATTTATATTCAGTTTTAAAGACGCCTAGAATATAAGTAAATTCTAGTCCATAAGTCACATTTAAAATCGTTGAACTGACGAAAATCCAAAAATTAATCATGGTAACTATTTATGTATATTTTAGTAAATTAATGCAAGTTAGAACTGCATGATTAATAATTGGATATAGACAAATAATTGATAAACTACATCAATTGTATATACTTAAATATTCTTTGAAATAATTTAGTATAAGTATTTTGTATATTTGATTTATTCTGAATAAAATGTGATAATTATTATTCAAAACAAGTGATTGTGTTTTTATTGATACCACTAATTTCTAATTTTAGAATGGAGTTTGTTCCTGAGTAAAAGAAATGACGATTGAAGAATATTGAAAAGTTGTGTACATTAAAGTATCAGATTAGGAAGAAAGAAAGAAATCCAAATTGTCAAAACTGTAATTACTCAGGCATGTATATTAATTTATGACATTTTTGGGTAACCAATTTTTGTAGTTAAATGTTTTATGAGGCAGATACAATTAGTCAGGGGCGTAACAGCCGGGTCCGCAATGTAGGGGGCCCGTGGGCATTAACAAAAAAAAAAAAAAATATATATATATATTTTGAGGTACCGAAAAAATTAACACTGCTAGTCTGTAAGTTATATGCATTAACTTATCCTTATCGTTTTACTGGAACAAATATACGATAAAGGACAGAAGATAGAAGTATAGAACTGCCCACTATTAATTATTTGGCCAGAGTGTATATTGCTCGTCTAGCATTTTGTGGAATGTTTAGACTAAATAAACCCTGATTAATGTGTTATGGTCTCCATGCTAAGATAAGCACTGTGCTTAGACGTTTCTCATTACTAAGGGGAATGTTTTACTAAGGAAGCTCAAGCTATTACAGTAGGTTGTTTACTGCTTTATCGTTCAGTAGTACGTTTTGGTAGTGTGTAGCTATTAAATATCTAAATTAATTTTAAAAATAGTTGTCTAAATAAGTGTAAATATCTTTTTATAGTTAAATTTTAGTTATAACTTTTTTTTACAAGTGTTGAATAAACAATTGAAAAGTGCATTAATTCAAGGGAGCCTACAAACAACCTCTAAGATTCAAACCGTAAGTACTGCAACATTTTATTAAATATGTTCAATTAAATATTCAATAAAAAGCCTAGATGAGAAAGGTCTAAACCTATCAAAATGTCGTGGACAAGGTTATGATGGAGCGGCAAATATGTCCGGTGTTTATAAGGGTGTACGATCCAGAATTCAAAAATTGCAACCGAACGCTAAATATATTCACTGCTCGGCTCACAATTTGAATTTAGTTGTAAATGATGCCGTATCGATTATTCAAGAAAACACTTTATTTTTCGATGTGATAGAAAAAATCAATGTATTTTTTAGCCAAAGCATTACAAGATGGGAGCTTCTTAGCTCAACTTGTTACACTTTAAAAAAATTGTGCCCTACGTGCTAGTCATCACGATCTGATGCTTTGAAGGCTTTGCGGTACAATTATGTGGTTATAATAAGGGCGCTGACAAAAATTATCTTCAACTCTTCTAAATCAGATGAGAAGGCACAAGCTACTTCATTGAAAAAACATTTGGAGGAATTTGAATTCGTTTTTCAAGTAGTTTTACATACTGTTATTTTAGAATCAGTCATCATTGTTTCCAAATTGCTGCAAAACAGAGGAGTTGAGTTATCAAAGGCTACTAATTTTTTTAATAATACAAAAACAGAGCTGACGGAATTAAGAAATAACCCTCGAAACTGTTCTTGTAGTTGCTACAGGAATCGCTCAAGAATGGGGAATCACTACGGATTTTAAAAATAGAAGAGGTCGTAGAACAAAAAACATTTTGAAGATCTAGCTGAAGACGAAAGAATTTCTGACCCTGAAATGTATTTTAAAACTGTTGTGTTTTATGGCACATTGGATATTGTAATAGGTCAACTAAAAAATTGTTTTGAGGGCATGCTAAATATTACCGACGGTTTTCAAGTGTTAACTCATGAGTTTTTGTCTTCAGCGTCAGATGGAACACTTGTTGAGAAAGCAAATGAGCTCTGTCAACAATACAGTGAAGATTTACTCTCAGATTTTGTCACTGAACTTTCAGTTTTAGGCTAGCTTTAAAAAATGATATTAAGGAAAAGAAAACAATCAAAAAAATCACAGAGCTTTTGTTAGTTGAAAACTATAGCATTGCTTGCAGCGTACCTGACGTGTGCATTGCCTATCTTTTGTTTTTAACATTGCCATTTACCGTAGCCTCGGCTGAGCGGTCATTCTCCAAACTGAAACTTATCAAAAATTATTTGAGAAGTGCTATGTGTCAAGAAAGACTGCATGGACTTAGCTTGCTTAGTGTAGAAAAGGAAATTGCCAGAAGTATTAATATTAATAAAATAATTGAAACTTTTGCTTCCAAAAACGCTGTAAGGTTTAAAAAGTTCTGCATTAAGTAAAGAAATTTGAACTTTAAACAAATTTAAAAAATGTAAACGGATTGTATATTTATGGCCTTTTGTTTTTTCTTACAGAATATGACATTGTAAATAATACACATTTTTATATTTACAGTTAAAATGTAGTTAGGTTTAGTTAAATAATTAACTAAAGTAAAACGTTTTATAAAATTATTTTTCCGTTTACCGTCATTTATTATGGAATGCCTGATTCCTATTCCTATTCGGTATTCCTATATTTGATAAAACCTTTTGACTTTAGTTTCAGTCCTATAAATTGTTGTAATATATCTTATCTTATAATTTGTTGTTTTATGATGCTTTTAATAATTTTTCATCACACTGCAACGAAAGTAATCACCTTCGGTACTCAGTTTGAGTAGCGAAAGTAACACTGTTTTCGCGTCTCTGAGTCAGCTAACTTTCCATTACTCTAATGTATTTTATGCTTGTCCACCAGAAGCGTTGATGATTCTCTACAATGCATTTATGGGTTTGAAATCAGCTTGCGGTAATTGTTTAACATGACAAACATCGAATCTTATAACCTAAGAATTACAATAGGTTTTTTTGTTTAACTTTTAACTCATTAATATTTGTTGAGTTTGTGCGATTCCAACAGTGTAATGAAAAATATCGCTTTTTTTCATTAAACCTCGGCTGCGCCTCGTACGGAGAACACAATTGCGCCCCGCAAAAGGCAACTTTTGGTCCTTCTAATGAAATATAGCCTACAATCTACTATATATACACTCAAACTAATCTGTAACGTTTGAAGTGTAAATGAGACGAGAGTGATTTAGGCATAAGGAATGGATAGGGGCCCAACTAGGATTTTTGCGGGGGGGCCTGAAAAAAACTGTTGCGCCACTGCAATTAGTTACCAATAAAGTTTTTATCAAATACTCCATAGTTTCCACCTGAAGAGATAAAAAATGATATTCATCAACTGAATTCACAGTTGTGCATTGTTATATTATTGATTCATAGTTTCTGTCGAGAGAGATCAAATACAATTTTTTAAAGATTTTCCCCTTGCTCTACTGTTTTCTTTTTTAAATCAAAAACATTTATATTCATTTATCAGTATCATCTATCATGAGCTCACATGGGAGTCTGTTACCTTTATAGAGCATGTCACCAGATGTGAGATAGGGATTGCCTTCTTAGAATTATCCCTTCTTTTTTGGGTGGTAGACGGAAAATAAAATAACTTCTGTGGACAAAACAGGTAGAAGTCCAACTTTCTAAGGAAATGGTAATACTTTCTATGAAGGATCGGAATTGAGAATCCATTTATATTACTACTATGACCTGGGCAACTAACGTGCCAAGCTCTGATAATCTTCTGAGGCAGGGGAAGTTACTGTAGGGAATAAAATACCTCTATCCTTGTGCCTATTTTAAAACCAAGTAAATCAGCTTCAGAATATAAGAACTACAGACTGATCACCCTCGTCAGCATTCTTTGCAAGCAGATAAAATAAATTATTCATTCCAGATTTGTGAAGTTTTTAACAAAAAGAAGTGATAAATCTTTACCAATCTGTTTATAAAAAAACAACAATTCACTTAGAATCAACTGTTCTATCTCTGTCATTGACAGTTTCCAAGAACTAATATAAGAAAAGATAACTGCCATTGTCCTAGATATGTCTTCTGCATTTGACAGAATGTAGAGACCGAAAATGATAACACTTATGCATCATTATGGTATTAGAGGAAATACACTCATTTGGATAAATGACTTCCTGAAAGACAGATGAGTCAGAGTGTGTTTACAATCGATATTTATCCAAAAAAACAAGAGTGTAGGTGGTTTCCACAGGATTCTGTTTTGAGCCCTCTTCTCGTTATGTTATATGTAAACAACATATACCTAAAATTACCGAAGATACCAAAGTGGCCTGCTATGCAAATAACATTGTCATTTGGCACTCCATTAGGAATATTCACAATTCTGAAACTGTGCTTCAGATTTCACTACATGTAATCAATAGAGGGACAAGGCTTGAAATTACAGGACAATATAGTAAGAATCATCAAAAGTCTTTGTGGTAAGGGGTGGAAAGCTTTTCCAAGGACTCTTAGATTAAAATATTGCTCTTTAATAAGACTGCTTATGGAGTATTGTTTTTTTTATTTAAGTTCATGCCTTGAAGACAGTTTTGTGGAGATTAGAGATCACTCAAGCAAAAGCTGCAAAAATCATTTCTGTTTTAGTATCTTCCATCAACTGCAAAGTAAACAAAGAGTATAGCCTAGAAAGCCTTGAAAATAGAACGAAGTATATCCAATAGAGGGCCTTGTGCATGCATGTACAGATGGTTCTTCTGATATAACTAATGGGGTTCCAGAGTGCTCCTGACTACTCGAAGGAGTACAGAATATCAGCAAAAGATTGGTGTCAGAACTTCAGCCTCTAACTTCATTTGTGAACTTTTGGCAGTGGTAGAGGCACTTGATATGTACAAATCCTTCCCAGAGCAGGCTGAGGGTCTTGTCATTTTCTGAGGCCAAGGGTGTCTTCAAGCAATCCTGAATGATGGTTCATTGGTCATCAAGAGCTCCCGTCTTAACAAAATTCATGAGCTGTATAAAATCTGCACTTGTAATAAATACCTACACTTGGCAATGAGTGTGCAGATGAACTTTCTAAGGAGAATTGAGGTATTAACAATGGACACAACCACCTACTCCAACTACCCTTAGCTACAAGTCTACTCCAACTAAGTAGCAAAATTCGCTACATGATCCTAAACGTAGATAAATTTGAACTAAGTAAGAATTCAATTCTATTGAAACAACAGGTTTTGTAACTTCAATGAAAATTAACTCATAACAAAAACCATCTAAAAACTGACCACCACAAAGGATTGAACATGGATAAAAAGGGTAAGAAAATCTACCGAAACTGTCACACCTGCCAGAACACAGAACTAAGGTCATCACACATATTCAACTGTCTGGCAATTCTTGACTCAACCAGAATTAAAACTCTGTGTTCGTAAGTGAACTTTTGTAGTGATAACATAGTAAATATTACTAGAGCTATTATTATCCAAGCCCCCAGAATTATCTAAAGAAGATCCGTCATGGATACAACTTCGCCAACTATCATGAGATATCTTCTTGTGGCCTAAATGATTTTCCTGTTTATCATTCCAGTACAACTTTCAACAGGGATTTCACATGCAGGGAAGGTAAAAATCTATCGAGATAGATTTAGGGTTCCATCTTAGCTGAATCTCAATATTTACACTATTCGTAAAAACTACTCATAACAAAAATACAGACAACACACCCATTACCACATATTATCTCTCTAATTCATATTGGTAGAGATGCTAGTGGGTAGATTCCTCCCTTTGATTCCAGTAGAGATTACGTAAATATTCGGATACAGCCATCGAGATTTAAATACAGTATACAAAAAAATACTTTGAACCATTTTAAAAATTATCATACATTAACAAATTAGCAATGTTATAATTTATAACAACAGGCAAGATTGGGACATATTTGTTTAAAAAATGTTTTTTAGAATCTGTTTAGAAATACTTTATTTAAGTTTTATACTTTGAGTTGCTGAGATATTGCCATTTTTGTTTTTTATGGTGTTTAGACTCTTTATTAATTGTTTAAAGAACATGGTCTTTGTAGAAGGAATAACAGTTTCTTTCTGCAGAAAGCTTCAAGACAGCGGTCTAATTATCATACAAAATTTGACTTTGTAGAATTGAACCTTGGACTTGGTGAAGGGAGATTTGTGGCCACACAAAGTATCCTTAACCCTTTAGTTTGAGGCTGTGTTTTGAAGGAATCCATAAATTACTTCAGTTAACAAAAACCAAGTATTTTTAACAGAAAATTTTTAATTCATGGTGAGTAGAAGCTACTTGTATGATTAGGAAAAAAGTGTTTAAAAAAATATTTTGCTATTAACTCTCAAGGATCTTTTTAGAAACAAAGCTCAGTCTTAGAGTACTACAAGGTGAATAGGATGTGCCAAATCACTAACAGCCAAATCAAGTAACAAAGTAACTATGTTGTTTTTGGTAAAAAAAACTGCATTATTTGCAATAAAATTTGAGAAGGTCCATTGTGTTGATGTAGCAATCTGTTTTGTTTTCCCACAATTTGGGCTTTTTTGTCACACATTTCTATCTACTGTTTTTAAGCCTCAATAACATGAGGTCACTGTAACACTCTTGGACAATGCTTTTGTTGTTGAAAAAAAAACATAGTTTTTCTTTCAGTTCTGTACCACAGCCTAAAAACCAACTCTTATTACTGGTATAGAATCTTGGATATGAAGGTAAGGTTATTTTCATATGTTTCTCTAAATTCAACACACACATCAGTACAAAACTGTCAAGGAATAAATTTTGCAACACAAGCAGTGCCTAAATTTTCTGTAATCATTTTCAACACCTTCTATATCATAGACTTATACACATCGTGATCGTTTAATGATTGTAAATGAGTTGATAATGGTTGTCTCTTTGAATTAGTTAACAAATATGTTTAACAATTGTAATCATTTGCTTGTGAAAGAACATTCTGAATAATCATCTTAAAGTGAATTCTTATTACCTTAAAATGAGCACAACTCTCAGATATCTAGTTCTTTTATCCCATTGGGTTTACAGCCTAGATCAGCTAGTCACAACAGTTTATTAGTAGTGGTAATAAATACTAGCCCAGTTAGTTATGAACATCATCTTTCTTTGATTGATTTGTTTGCTTCAAGAGAGTTTAATTTCTGATATGTCACAAACAAGACTAGACATCTGTGCATTCTAAGAGATGTTTATCGACTTTCAAAACTTACAGTATAAATAACGAATTATATTTATGGCCCATTGACCTTTTGTCAGACATAAAAACATAATAGAATGTTTCAGCAGTTTTTATACCAACTGGAGCTAGAAGCTCAATATAGCTTTTACTTGGTATAGGTCAGTAGCTGATGTTTGTATTGTTTGTATGTAGTAGTTTTTTATAAATAGTGTATTCTTGTGTAGGTACGAATTGAACAATAATATTGGAACCTAGAACTTCAAACCATAAGTAAATTTTAATTTGTTTATACTCATTATGATTACACATAATAATCAGTTAACAAATAATATACTAAGGTACAAAATAACAAATACAAAATTGTACCCAAATAAAAAATATTTTTTAGTGCTTTATCAGTAAGAATATTTTTGTAGCGTCAACTCATTTGATGCGAGGAATTAATTCGTACCTGCTAATGTCTGTGGCACGCATGTAAATAGATCAGCAATGGGTTAAGCTAGTAATTTTCAAAAGCTTCACAAAGACATAACTGCAAAAGTTATACCTTTACAAAACTTGATGCATGTACATTTCTTGAAGTTAACATCATTACAAAATATGCAACTGAGCATTTACAAAACAACTCATAGACTGAATGTAATATCAATGAGAATTCTGACACTTTGCATACTGACACATTACACACTGCGTAATTGGCTATTGGCATGGTATGGTCATGTCAATAGCCTGTGACAAGTATAATCCGATATTATATTGTAAGACCATAATATATAATAAGCACCTATGCTCAAAATAGTTTTCTATACTTGTAATAAAAAATTTATTTGGCATTGTAGACGTCACTGAATTTCCCAACTGTAACTGTAATTTTAGTTTAGAAAATAATATCTCAGCATGACTTGAATCTACAAATTGAGAAAGGTCAAAAATACTATAGGTATTTGTAGATGTACAAACAATTAATTCATTTTTAGTTGAGGAGGTTCTAGTGTAAATACATACCTAAGGAAAGAATGTGTGTATAATCAACTATTTTTAGGAGAAATATAAATAATACACACACACACATACACACACACACACACATATATATATGGCTAAAGAAAGTTGCCTGGAAGAGTGGACACTGGATAACAATGAAGAATATACCAAACATGATCTGATGTCTGTGATCCAGGATCAACACGATGACAGTATAGCAGATAAGGTGGAAAAAGATGCCTCTATGAATGCTGTTACCCCTTGCGTTACGTAAAACAACATGCAGCTGCAACACCCAATGATGTTATGCTAATGCCACGGTGGCGAAACATTGCATCCTCGGGAAGGTTAACGTCTCTTCGCCAGATGAAGATTAAGGATTTTAAGGAGAAACATAGTTAAGTGTTTGTGTCTTTCCCTTTTAAGTGAAACATATAGTTTAATGTTTGTATTTTTTATTTTAATTTTACTGTCAATAAATTCTTATTAATGAAGTGATACAGTAGTACAGTATAGGCCTTCGTATAGCCTTCATGTTTTTACAATGTCAATTCCAATATATTACAGACCTCGTCCTGTTTTACGTAAGTAGCAAACTTCCAGTAAATAATTCTTCAAAAAAACAATTAAACAGTAAAAACAATTCATCAATTTTAAATAGTGTGTAGTAATTGCTAGACATATTCAAATATATAGACATTTTCTGCTCTACAAAAGGTATTCATGTACTTATGTACATAAATGTAGTATCATTTATATATCTTTTTGAATTATGTTTTTGTACTATTTTAAAAGTATTATATAAATGTTTAAGGGAGTAACATAACACTATTATAAGTGTAATACGACATTAATATTACATTAATGTGTGTGTATTATACATGTTTTCATGGTGTTTATCATGTAACATAAATACATTATATTGATTTTTTAAATATATTCTTTAAATATTAGATAAAATTTTATTGAACTCCATGGTAAGGCACCCTCATCTTTAATATTTTTTTTTAATGGTTAATAGCAAAGTATGTATAAATTCTTCTGCCCTCCAACTAGCATATTTTTATTAGCTTATAAACGTTAGAAATGCTTAATTAGATGAATCAAATTTTGATGTATATATATATTGCTGCTGAAGAGGGAATACTAGAAGCACAGTAGCAGTAGTTCACATATTTCTGGGCACAATGTTTACTTGGTTTGATAGTAGCGCTGCTAGTATTCCTCTCTTTGGGCACAATGTTAACTCAGTCTAGTAATAGTTCACATATTTTCTGGGGACAATGTTTATTTGGTTCGGTAGTAGTGCTGCTAATATTCCTGTCTTTGGCCACAATTTTAACTCGGTCTAGTAATAGTTCAGATATTTTCTGCATGTTATGTTTACCCAGTCTAATAGATTTAGTTGTTTCATTGATTAAGTCAAATGTTATTTGTACTTATCCATTGTATTATTTGTGGTCAAAAAACTTCATTAGCAATAAAACTAGATAATAAAAATATTTTAAAAAATACCTAAGTTGTAATGTATTTATGTCTGTATCATAATTATCATATATAATAATCCATTTATGAAATAAACAAATGAAAGACATACACAAACTTCTCAAATAAATCATTTATTGACTCATATTCGTTTCAATGACAAAATCATCATCATCAGTGAGTGTTTCTACGTTGCTACTACAGTGTAGTAGCAACGCTCACTGATGATGATGACTTTGTCATTGAAACGAGTATGAGTAATTTGTGAGTCTTTTGTATGTCTTTTATTTGTTTTAACGTAACCTTACAAGCTAAGCTCAAAGAGTAGTTGTATGTTTATGAAATATTTTATAGTGTATAATTAATGTTGTATATTAATATTCAAAATCAAATGACATAATTAACATTTGAAGAAAAGTTACTACTTGAGGTATATCATGTTTTTAGAGGTAATATTAGGTTTTCAGAGGCCATTTGACGTCAATAAGTATAATTAATTTGTATTATGTACATAATGAATTATGTAAGAAAACCAATAATTATAAAACGTGAAACAAATATCAGGCAATAATCTTATATTTTATAAGATAATTATTTATAAAAGTGTCAGCATATATTTATCTCAGCTAATATATTACCTGAAGACTGTTACTTGACTAAGTGTAATATGTTTAAAAAGGGTTATTTGCCATTAGATAAGATTTCTGTTGGATTTGCTTTGTAGCTTGGACAGCTTATGTCCTATAGAACATTTTAATAAATAGTAAAATTTAGAAATTAGTAAAAGCTCAAGTTAAATGACCAAAAAAATAAAATTTACAGAAGAGCAAGTAACCAGGTTTTCACCTAATTCGATTTTTTTCATTCTTACATGTATTATTCAAAACTACCTTGTAAACAAACTTAAAGTGATTTTAAATGTGCTTAACCCTGGAGAGCCTTAGTGATATACTTGTAAATTAGGTTCTATCAAATGGTTTTTAAGGAGTATGATAAAAAAGTAAAAAAGTTCTACGATATTTATTACAATAAGCAAACTTGTAGAAAATTATATATAAGAAAAAAATAATTCGTGCTAGGGATGGTAAAACAATAACTATATATTACAAAATTATCATAAACTTATAGAAAAGAATGTCACAAAACAACAGACTTATTTCAAAAAACATTTAAACTTTGTTCTTACAAATTGGCCTATTCAGTGTTTGGGCAGTCCGGGTATACATACTAAAAATATAAAATTATGCAGTACTTACAACTATACTTGGTATTTGTTACCCTTTTTACAAAAAAAAAAAACACCTTTTCTTGCTACTTAGAGGAAATTGTTCAGCAGTTTTTGAAGTGCCAACAATCTTTGTCTTCTTAGGGGGCTATCAGGATTGATGTTAGACAGCAAAGATCTACGTTGAAGTTCTTCAGACGTTAAGCTCAATGCCAGTTCTTTCAAATACCCACTTCTACTTGTAGTTGTGTAGTTGGATTGTTTGCGATGTAAATTAATTGGGAGTTAATGCATGCCACATTCAATATATAGAGCAGAATATAACCATTGGCCCCCTTCTTGTGCTTCTAACCACGTTGTATGTAGCACATAACTGATCCAGAGTAGCAACTCCACCTTTCTCCGAATTTAAAAAAAACTATTATTCCTGGCTTCATAGCAACCCCAGTACTTATTATGATCCTCTTCATCATCATCTGGGCTGTCATCAAGCTCAGAATAAAAACTTTCATTTAGAAGTTGGCGAATGTAGTCTTTTGAAGAACACTAGTCATTGTTCAAAGAGTTTATAAAAATTTATTCGATATAGCCGATATTACTAACACTTTATTCGAAAAAATCATCATAAATACTAAAAATAAACATTATTTATTTGTTTTAAAACACAAAATTCAGTAACACAAGCCGGGGCGTCACGTCTGTCAGACCAAAATTGTAAATAAACGCTGAGGTGAAATCGACAGTACTTCGACTTTGACTAGGTTGCAAAAATAGACAGCTAGACAAAGCTAGGTTTCTGGCGCATTCCTATCCACCGTGGCAACAAAATTTTCTTGCTCCTGGTCTGTAAGACTTGGTGCCCCGGCTCCAGGGTTGAATAAAACACAGGTAGGACCACAAATATGGAAAATAGGAACACGAACACACATCAAGATATGAAAATTGAATGTTTTATTATAGAGCATATTTTATACTAAATTTAAATATTATATACATATTTTACAATAAAGAAGTGAGATAGGTCATGATAAAAAACTATCATCATACTTTAAAGATGCAATTAAATAAAACCATTTTCGACACAAAAATACTGAGATACTATAATATAGAAGGTTGTTGACTTAGTCAAATCTTTTAGCTTTAAAGCACAAATTTAATCAATTTTGAATTTTTAAGATCACACAAGAATTACACTTTTGGTATTAACTTGGCAAAAAAAAACACTACTTACTGATATTTTTCAGCAGACACTTTTCACACTAGGTCAGCGCATTGTTCAATGCTGTGAGTCATGGCCAAGACTGTTACTCAGGTGTGTTGTGTTGGTGTGAGTGTGTGGTGTAATTATATATAGAAAAACCTCAAGATGTACAACACAAAAACAGCAAGACAAGAATTGTTAATTTTGTCATTGACTTTAACCACTGTCGGACAAGAATAGATATAATAAAGGGCTAAGAAATGTATATATTACAGAAATGTTGAAATTTGTTAAGCAAAATAATTTAAAAAAGAACACTAATTTTGCATTTTAATTAATCATCAAGGTGTTTACACAAATAGTCACTGAGGTACCTCTGTTAATTATAGGACAACAGTTTCTACAGAGATATCGTTATTTGCGATAAAAAATCATGATACAAAACTTAAATGAATAATTGAACTTAATTTTAACAAAACTTATAAATGGCAAATTTGCTTATGAATGAATGAGGGATTCAATAAAAATATCCAAACCACTGATATCAGATAAACAAATAATACTTTCAGCTATGCTGAAAGTCAATAAGGAAATTGTATTCCTGCACAATTTTTAAGTTGTCAATCTGCTGATTTTTAAAAATAATTTTCAAAATTATAAATTTTTCCGTAGAAACGATTTTGCAAATTAATGCTTAGCTTGCGACACCTATTTAAACTACATACGCTTTATGCACTTTTAGAAGAATTTGCAATCTCAATTCTTTAAAATAAAATGTTGCATAATCCTTTTTTAGTGGGCACTAACAACGGTTCCTTCTAAATTTCAAGTTTCTAGCCTTTTTAGTTTGGGCTGTACTTTGTTCAGTCAGTCAGGACATTGCCTTTAACAAGTTTATATAGAAAGAAAACAACTCAGGGTAAACTGAAAATAGTTGGGTAGATATTTATTTATCCGTCAGTAGTAACTGCCTTCTTAAATGCGAATATTTACTAGGCCTTCACAAAATATTATATTGCTAATATCCTTCTCAATTGTCAATAATCGAAAAAGATAAATGACATATATATATATATCTGAGATTTCAAAAATGCTCATAATATTATAGGGAAATTTATAATGTATCAAGCATAAAGAAAATAGCATCTTTTGTTTAGCCTATAGATTTATTTGCCCTGAAAGTAAAGTTCCCTCAAGCACACCATTTAAATTTTAAATAATTTCTGAGGGAGGGCGTTAGCCCCCTCGACAGTCACGACCCCCCTAAACTGTGCCTACCCAAAAAATAAATCTTGAAGCTTCCCCTGATCTTCATAGAAAGAATTCGTCCAAAAACTACTGTTTGCAGAAATCAGAATCTTGAGAAAGGTTCTGTTAAGGAAGGATGTGTTATCGCTCATTTAATTTCACTGATCGGAGATGTTTGGCTAATTTTAAAAAAATTGAAACATTATTATCTAACGATTTATACGAGCTTATAAGTAAGTAAATCAAGTTATTAAAAACTTTGTAGTAAGTTTTTATTTAAATTGGCTAATCGTTTTAAAATGTAATATTAAAAACTGAACCTTTGTCATATTGTTTGAAGTTGAAAATTTGCCTTGTTAACATTCCGCGTGAATGATATATTCGAAAATATGACAAGGGTATGTAACATGGAATGACACAAAATGCTTTTTTTTTTTTTTTGTTTACTGAACGTTGAATAAAAAACCAGCAGTGCATCAATTATGGATTCAGCCGGCAAGATAAACTAGATTTTTGCAAGTTTGAATACGACTGTTGTCAAATTAAATACGCAAAGTTAATTATTTCTGTTTGTTAACTTTTTTTTTGATGCTAACATTCAATCATCCGTGCTCTAATTATCTCCATTTTGCAACTCTCCCCCCGACCCTGCACTTGTCTAGTTAAAAATCGCCCTTTCAAATTGCGTGATGTCTTGTTTCCAAATACCTGAATTCGCTCTGTAAGCGTTGTCACTGCAGATTAAGGCGGACGTTTTAAAACAGCGGAGTGATTTGTGAAAGCGTTTAAGCCTTTTTACATTTCAACAGAATTCAGCGAGTGTTTACGAGGGGTAGGGGGAGAGTGAACGCGACAAACTAAATTTGCAGCATTACTTGGAAAAATGGAAATTTAATTTTGGGATACAGTACCTGTTGCCTATCTGAAGTGCAATTTTCGGGTTTAAAACGTGAATATTCTGTGAACACTTTTAATCTTTTGTAAATTATGCATTCAATATTTTCCGGTATTTTTATATCTAATATTGGCAGAAACCATTCCTTTAGTTGGCAGGTTGCCAACTTTGTATCCACTGAGAGGATTTCACGTTCGTTATGGTACTCCAGTCAAACAACACAACATTCTCAACAAAAACACAGACCTACATACACACACATGTAATAAGCGCGCTCATACATTACCACATTCAACACGCTGCTCATTTATTCTTAGTGAGGGCAGCTGATGGACACTTTTAATCTTCTGTAAATTATGTATTCAATATTTTCTGTTATTTTTATATCAAATATTGGCAGAAACCTTTCCTTTAGTTGGCAGGTTGCCAACTTTGTATCCACTGAGAGGATTTCACGTTCGTTATGGTACTCCAGTCAAACAACACAACATTCTCAACAAAAACACAGACCTACATATACACACATGTAATAGCGCGCTCATACATCACCACATTCAACACGCTGCTCATGTATTCTTAGTGAGGGCAACTGATGGACACTTTTAATCTTCTGTAAATTATGTATTCAATATTTTCTGTTATTTTTATATCAAATATTGGCAGAAACCATTCCTTTAGTTGGCAGGTTGCCAACTTTGTATCCACTGAGAGGATTTCACGTTCGTTATGGTACTCCAGTCAAACAACACAACATTCTCAACAAAAACACAGACCTACATACACACACATGTAATAGCGCGCTCATACATCACCACATTCAACACGCTGCTCATGTATTCTTAGTGAGGGCAGCTGATGGACACTTTTAATCTTCTGTAAATTATGTATTCAATATTTTCTGTTATTTTTATATCAAATATTGGCAGAAACCTTTCCTTTAGTTGGCAGGTTGCCAACTTTGTATCCACTGAGAGGATTTCACGTTCGTTATGGTACTCCAGTCAAACAACACAACATTCTCAACAAAAATACAAACCTACATACACACACGCGAGCTTAGTGAGGGTAGCTGATTGACACTTTTAACCTTCATTCAATATTTTCATAGCATACTTTTGGGATAGGTTTAGTTAAAAAGGTAAGTTTACTAAAGTTAGGTTACCGGTTGTTGAAGTGAAAGAGTTATCTTCAATTCATTCATGCTGTCATCCAACAGTGAACATGATGTTGACCAAGTGGTTAGCTCAAATTGGGAAAATTAAATTTTACAAGAACAATTTAATCTAACCTCTCATTGAAATTGTTTCGACAAATAGATAAAAAAAAACTATCCAAAGTAATGATTTTTATATATCTTTTAAGCAATATATATTTTTAAAAATTAAACAAAAATATCTTGTAGCCACGTGCCACTTGGTGGAATGTGTTTGGTAATACGTTGATAAAAAATATTTGTTTGCAAATAAAACAAATTAAAATAAAAACTCAATGTTTAAATAATAAAAATACATATCAATGATAACATTGTTAATTTTCGATACCCAATTGAGCTAAAATTTTGCTTAGTCATGATTAGCTTATCTTTAATGAGAATGTCAATCATAAAGGTAATATAAAAAATCTAGTAAAATAAAAATGAATAAACAAGTTTGAAACGCATTTTTGTTTTGAAATGGCCTAAAAAGAATGAAATAATGTTTTTCTGCTACCCGGAACATTGGTTATTATAATGACGGAAAGGGCGAAGCACCCATTTACTACAAGATTCTACATTCTATCGTAAACTTTTATACAATTTTAAAACTACAAACGTCTTTAAAAGTGAAAAACTATCTTTAAATAAAGTCTACAAAACACTGCACTTATTTTAGTTTTAGTCATAGAGAATTAAAGCTTATCTGGTTAGTACATAAATATTATTTTTATTTTAAAGATGATATCACAAAAAAGTGTGTTTAAAATTTATTTTTCATCTCTGTGGTGTTTGACCAATTCTATAAACAAAATATTGAATATAAGACTTCTTCGAAAGTTCGTATATACCATACAAGACTTAGAAACTGGATTAAGATCCACGAAACGAATTAATTATTTTTTTTTTGTATTTTAATTTATAAGAAATCCAAACAATACATAATGAACATTAAACAAGTATATACACTCGTATAAGGGAGTATTTATTTATGAATTCAAATTAAAAGCTTGCAAAATAACGTGGCTCAAGAATAAACTATTTTTCTTTTTCACAAACTACAATTCTATTAAACAAATATTTATTATGAGACTTCTTTGAAAGTTCGTTGAAAATTTTATCTTTTGTTACAGCGATTTTGTCTTACTATAAGCCCACAAAGGCGCTCTTCACAAGTTTCATTTATCAATTATGTGGACATCACCAAACGAGGTAATAAACATTGAAATCTTACGATTAGAAAAAATTATAATATTTGAATATATTAGTTGAAATGTATATGAGCCTTGTTACAAAAACAAGTAATATAAACAAAAAAATATAATAAATTCACACCTAGGCCAACAAAGAAAAATTTTACTTCAGTTATTTTTTATTAAGTAATTACAATTAATATAAATAAACTAACATAACTTATCCGTTAAAAGAGCTGTTCTACTAAATAACATAACAAAAAATCAGCAGTTTTATGAAATCATATGTTATCACTTACTATAAGCCAATTGGGACGAAATAGCTATATTGCATACATTACCCCTTTTGTAAAAAGCTTTTCTTCCATGGAAAAATAAAATTAATAAAATTTAATTATGGAATAGATATTTGAAAAAGCTGTATTAACATAGTGCCATCTACTACAAGTTTAAAAAATGTATTTGGACTTGAGTGGGTGAATAAATAGTATTTTATTAATGATTGAAAATTTGTACTATATCTAAGGAGAGCGTGGGCTAGTAGAAATTGAATTAACCAATTTAAAGTAATTTTATACTATAAAAGATTAAAAGGAAACTTTATGGTCTTTCTGGGGGAGTGAATTAACCCCTAAATCCCCCCACTACGCCTCTGGTACAGTGTGACTCAATTTACATAATATATCTCAGGTTAGCTAGTAGGTTATAATAGTCCAAAATATCTGTTTAAATTGAATAATCGACAACGCATCTGATTTGCTTTGTGAAAATGTGAACTAAAGAGTGTTTTGAAACAGGAAATATGAATTGAAATTTTATAGGAAATTAATTTAACCAACTGCAATTACATCCCTGTTATTACCGGCTATGGTGATTATCTAGGCTAGGCATATTGCAAATGGCGGCGGTAATTGAATTTGTTGTATTCGCTAATGCCACAGGGAGCTCGATTCCCTGTTCTTTCTTTAACGATAAACCCTTTAGCTCCTCTAATTACATTGAACGCCGCAGCGTGTAATGGAAGCCAGTGTGAAAATATTGCACTGACGCTTAATGTTATCGGCAAAAATTGAATCCTAGCTTTGTTCACTGTTTATTAAACAGAAAATTGGCGTATTCATTTTTTCCCTCCCTCATTTCTGTCCTTTCATACATACCTTCTAACACTCTCTCTACCCTTTACTCTTTCTACATTATCTTTCTCCTTTCTACTTCTCCCGCCTTCCCTTTGTCATTTACCCCTCTCTTACTTTTTAATTTTCCTCCCCGAATGTCTTTTAAATAGCTAAACTTTAACAGTAAAACGATATTGTGAAAATAAGTGGCAATAGACTAACGGTCTGACACCGTTAGAGAGTAGATTTGCTTAATTAATGCTTGCTCTAATACTGTATTGATTTTCTGCTACTTCCGGTACAAAGAGAGTTTTATATCTCTTCTTTAACCAGGTTGCATCAATAGGTTTAGTTCCGTATGATTTTGTAAATAGTAGGTCTGTCTCATGTACGTGGTTCCGCGCTCTTGTGTTACAATTTATATTTAGAAATAAATAAAAATTCAATTTAATACTTTTTAATGTCATAAAAATTGTAGGATTTAATTTTAATGCATTGTAACTGTTACCAGTTTAACATTAATTACTTTTAAATACAAATTATCAAATATTGCAAAATATTTATATATTATTATTTATAAAAAAATCACATAATAACAAGAAATATACAAATTTTTTAAAAAAGTCAATTTGTAAAAAGTCAACAAAGATAAATTTTATTTTAGTTTATTTTAATTTTGTAATTACAACTAATATAATATGTATACACATATGTCAGATTTTGTTTGGTACTATTTATATGCTTCTTTTTTTCGCCGCTTGTGTTGTAGTTTCTTTTTGCTTTCCTTTTGCAATGTCCTTTTGAAGGAAGGTTCCATACCGTTAATCTGGTTTGTTTGTTTATTATTTTCTTTTCCTTCATTTTAAATCCTAGAGCATTATTTATGATATTGTATGGTAACCATGGGAACAATTTAAGGTTGTACAATGATAATTTTGATCACAACCAGGTAGAAATAAAGGAAAAATTCATATACTTCTTTGAGAAAAACACTTCTAGCTATGGGAAAGTTAGCCGAGTTCTAAAGCGCTAGGCTTTGAACATGAAGATACTCAGTTTGAATCCGACCTAGACCCCCCCCCCAATTTTTATAACTTACTTATTGAATAACTATTTGAAAAAAAAACTGTATTAATATCAATTGTCATCCACATGTTAAAAATGTATTTAATCGATATTAGATGAATAAAAATGTATTTTATTAACAATTAAAAATTTGTATTAATAAAAGGAACTTAAGATATATACAACTGGATTTAAAACTTCAGAAAAGTAATGGTTTTTCAACAGATGTACATTTTCAATAGATTCTCACATTTAACACAATATGTACATAGTAAGCCTTGATTTTCAGTATGTTTTTCTATTTCACGCGAATATAATCATCTATGTTTAAATTCTCATAATATAAAACTAAAAACTGAACAAATATTAAGTTCAATAAATCGCCACGGTTGAGTATAAGTTAGCTAAATCGATTCATTAGCAAATTATTTTACAAAAATAAAGTTGAATTGCTTAAGGTTGGCGAGTAATGCCAAGAAAGAAGGAAAATAAATATTTTGGTGGTTTTAAAACGATCAGTCAATTTGCCTTCTATAGTCTAGGTAAGTTGAAGAAGGACTGTGATTATATGTAGGACTAAAGAAAGAATATAAAACAGTTTTGTTTGGTGTATATGAGGAGAATCTTGGAAACTCGTTTATAGATTCCCTATTCGGGGTGGATCTGTTCTTTATCGGAGTTTTATGGAGATGTCTACTCGTCATATCTCATTAAAGAAGAGGAACAAGTAATATAAAAAAATTTTGAAATAAATTCCTACTGAGGTTAACAAAAAAAATTTAATTCTAGTTACCCTAGAGCACTATTTATGATATTGTGTGGTAACCATGGCAAAAGTTTAAAGTTGTACAATGAAGGTTTCGACGACAACCAGAAGGGGGAACAAAAATTCATATACATCTTTGAGAACTATATTTCTAGGTATTGGAAAGTTGGCACAGTGCCAAGGCGCGCATGACTTCGAACATGAAGATTCTCAGTTCGAATCCGCTTGGACCCCACGAATTTTATAATTTAATTATTGAATAAATATTTGAAAAAAACTGTATTAACATCAATTGTCATTCACTTTAGGTTTAAAAATGTATTTGAACTTGATTAGATGAATAAAAACGTATTTTTTTAACGATTAGAAATTTGTACAAGATATATATCAGGAGAGTGTGTACTCATAGAAAGAATTTTAAAACATTAGACGAAAAAATTTAGATATAATTTGATACTTATTGTAAGTATGGGATAATTATAAATCCAATGAGTGGGCCCAAGGGTCTTCTCTATTATTGTGTTTATAGATGTGTCTTGTCTATGCTCTGAGAAATAAAATGAAAACTCACAAATAATAGTAACTAACAATTAATAATAACCAATTAGAATAGAGTACTATTATTACTGATAACCTTTCTTTCAAACCCTCTTTAAGCTCTTTACTGTAAACTCAACCTTCTGCAAACTTCAGCTCTCCCTGACCGATTTGCCTTAGCGTATAGTCAATTAACCTTAATATAATCTTACATATCGCCTTCTTACTTGGTCTTAGCTTTAGCAAACAGATGTTTCTTAAACAACGTGTAATCCAACATTTTAGCTTTTAATAAGTAGCATTATTGTTCGTTCTTCGCTCACTTCGTATGTTCATTTACACGTTTCAAACACTTCCATCCCTTTTCTTGCCTTTTCATCCTATCGATAATATAAAATTACAATGATAAACTGAACTAAAATTCATTAGTATCTTCTTTTCCAAGCACATAGTATAGAATAAATATAGAAAATTGATGGCTGCTATAGAAGTCTTTTGTTTCACAAAAACTAACCTAACTTTTCCGTGCTGTCTATCAAATCGAAGTCACAGATTAAGTTAACCTCTTTAAACTTGTTTCTGGTTAAATTCCCTTATATTATTTATAAATGACGCGTTCTCTCACTTATTAATGATTTTGTTTTATTTATTCAGCTTAGTGGTTTTATTTACATGTAACTACAACTAATTAAAAATAGTTTATTTCCGGCAACAAAAGAGATCAGAAGCAAATATTATCCAACCTGACACATATTTTATGTTTATGTGTTTTTTAAGCTTCATATTCTGAAAATAGGATCAGTGCATATGGAAAGAGAAGACTTTTACAAAACAGAGAATAAAATACTAAAAAATTGCAAAAAATTAAAAAATTAAAAAAACATTGTTCTATGTAGGGCATTGCCCCACAAAACCACCCTGTGCTCTTATATAAAATAATATTACGTTGAATAAATACACTGTTCGCACAACGTGCCAAACTTCTTTCTATCTTGTTTCGTGTGTAATTTCTGTGTGACCCGGATTTGTTAATTGGTTCGACTAATCCAGCGCGCCGCCGTGTTTCTTTTCCGCTGTCGGAGAAAATAAAATGAATTCTCAGGACGAGGGCTGTTATTTATGTCCGGGCGCGGTGCGGCAGGTCCCGAGGGAAAAGTCCAAATCAGGAGGATAAATATTAGATCGGCCACAGGGAAAACAAAGGACAAACCCGCTGGACTACGACTTGAGCTGCATTTATAAACAACTTGGTTGGCAAATACACGCCGCCTATACTGTCGCGGTGGTGGCTCAAGACACGTACAATGGCGGACGTTTGCGATGCTTTTATGTTTTTGTTCAAATTTTTAAATGTTTCAGCAACATTTAGCGATTTATAGTGTTTATAAAAATCAAAATAAAATTCACACTTCATGTATGCGCCAGCGCGCAACGATGATGATGACAATAATAATAATAATAATAATAATCATAATCATTATCATATTTATAATTACAGTTAATATTTTTGTTACTTTTCTTATAAACGTTATTAGTGCCTAAATTGTCTTCCTCCCACTATCCAGTACTTATTTATTATACAGTATATAATATTTTATTGAAGTACAATTGAACAATGCACTGACCTCGTGCGAAACGCGTCAAAAATATCAGTAAGTAGTGGGTTTTCTACCAAGTGATACCAAAAGTAGTAATTTATATAAAAAAACCTCAAGATGTACAATACAAAAATTGTAAGTTTTTTTATTTTATGTTTTTATGTTTATCAATTATGATATTCTTGGTCGATTATAACCAATTATAAACCAAAAAATTTGAAAGAACCTCTAATTAGTTTTGGTTTGCGTTTCGATTACAAACTGAAATCCTCTCCAGAGCTAAAGAGTTATTTATTATATTACCTTTCAAACAGCACACTTAAACACACATAGCCCTATTTACTTATAATTTATTCAGACATTGTGTCTGAATTATAATTTCCGTCTTATAACGACAATCCATGGATGAAGAATTAATCCAACAGTATTCCTTGAACACATCACAGTTGTGATACGTTTTGTATGTTATTTGTCAAAAACCACAAAAAATAACCACATGTTATTTGTACGTATACCACAAACACGTTTAAATTTTACCTATAATAGAATCATAAATAAATGGAAATTGTTACAAGCTTCCCATTTTATCAATAGCATTTCACTCATTTTTAAATAAAACTAATTTCTTCTATACCCTTTTCTGCATTTAGATTTCTTAAACAAGATCTTAGGATTGTGGCAATTTTGTTCTTCACTATCGAAAATGTTTTCGATAAAACTGTATAATTTTTAGGATTTTTTAAGAAATTCTTTTTAACACTATTTATTTGTTGTTTCTATATTTACTGGATCTAGTACTTGAGAGTCTGATTGTCTGTTTCACATAATTTCTATGCCATTCGAATCGGTTTGTTTATAGTATAAACTAGCAATATAAACATTTATTTTTTAAAAGTCATTTCCCACTTAAATCAACAAAAACATTTTTATTTTAGTTTCTTTTTATTTTATAATTACAATACAAATAAATATGTATATACATGTATCAGAAGAACAATATTAAGTGGCAAAATAGAAAGCCAATTTCCTTGCAATTTTCCATTTTCCTTTCTAAGTGTGGTGTTGTGCTAAAATTTTTGTTTGTTACTATTTATACGCTCTTTTTCGTCGCTTACATTTTTTTGTAGTTTCTTTTAGCTTTCTTTTTGCATTGTCAGTTTATGAAACAAGTTTTGATAGCCTTAATCCAGATTGTTGTCTATTTTATTCTTTTCATTGATTTTTAATCCTAGAGCATTATTTATGATGTTTTATGGTAATCATGACATTAATTTAAGGTTGTGCAATGGAGGTTTCGACGACAACCAGAGAGAGGAAAAAAAATCATATAGACTACTTATAACTGTATGAAGCAACTGTGGCGTAATGTTTATTTTTAAATAAATTAAACCTCTAAACCACAAATAACAATTTATTTAAACCTTATGTACATTTCGATTGCCCAGCAATCATCTTCAGAGGTATTTAAAAAATACAACTAACTTTAAACAACATAATACAACAAATATATAGGCATAAACCGGTAACTACTTCGCCACGCCCCTTATTTTAAAAAACTAGTACGACCAATCACGTTGCTAGACCAAATTGTAGATGGGGAATTTACTGCAACGTGATTGGTCGTACTAGTTTTTTAAAATAAGGGGCGTGGGAAAGTAGTTACCGGTTTATGCCTATATATTTCTTGTATTATGTTGTTTAAAGTTAGTTGTATTTTTTAAATACCTCTGAAGATGATTGCTGGGCAATCGAAATGTACATAAGGTTTAAATAAATTGTTATTTGTGGTTTAGAGGTTTTATTTATTTAAAAATGTAGACTAATTCTTTAAGAAGTACGTTTCTAAGCTATGGAAAAGTTGGCTCAGTACCAAAGCGCTAGACTTCGAACATGAAGATACTCAGTTTGAATTTAACCTCAACCTCAAACGGGTTAGATCCCTCTTTTTTAAAAATTGATTTATTAAATAAATATTTGAAAAAACCATATTAATATCAATTGCCATCCACTATAGCTTAAAAGAAATGAATTTAAAGTTTATTGGATGAATAAAAACGTATTTTATCAACGATTGAAACTTTGCATATCAGGATATGCAATGTATTCATTTAAAAATTTTATTCTTGAAATATTTTTCGATTTGAAATATACTCCAAATACTATGATTCCCTTATAGGTAAAATGTAAAGGTTTATTATGGTATACAGCCAATATACAAAGCTGTGACATGTTACACTATTATTGTTGGATTAATTCTTAATTCATGGATTGTCTCTCTGAGCTATTCATTATAACTCAGAAACTTTGACTTGACGTTTTTACAATGAATTTGGGGATATTTGTTTTTATTCTTTAATGAATTTCGATATTTTTGTAAATTGTGTTGGTTGTTGTTTAAAAATATGAATTTATGTGTATTCTTTGAAGGATAATATAATAGACAAATTATGTCTAATTTTATTGTATAAAATAGACATAATTAACGAAATGTATTATGATTAGTTGAAGTTTTAACATCATACCTCCACTATTAATAGGATAGTTAATCATTTTATAAATACTCATTTAACACTAAAAGCAGTGCCGTCCTTAGGTGGAGCGACCGCTCCAGGTTTCGGTCTGAGGAAAACGTCGCGGCGCGAGGCCTTACTAGCGCTAAAAAATAAGTAAAAAGTTTTGGTTTCATAAAAATAATATAATAATGTACAGATACACGTACCTAAAAATATCCGTGTGATTACCCACGCAATATATTAAATTATTTATTAATGACAAACCCTATGAGCGATATATCGGCATCGCGACCAAAAGATTGCGAAACGTCGTTTGGCGGGATGACGGCACGCTTGACGCACTAAACAAATAATAGTATGTGCAAATAATATTAATATTTTGTAATAATATGCGCTTATTTATGATTGATTATTGGTTAAAAAAGATTTCTTATACGAAGATTGATTTCGTATACAAATTTATTAATTTTATGTCAGCCTTAAAAATTAAAGTGGAAGAATTTAGACCAGGGTCATAAATCATATTTCTTTCCTATCTAAATTCTTTACACAGAGTGAAATATTGTTTACATCAAAAATAAAAGTAGACTCAACCTCGGTAAATGAAAAAAAACATCAGTAAATAATTGGCCTGTTTTGTGACGAAATTAGTTCATCAAAATTGCTCTAAATACTTTTTTTTTGTACGAGTATTTTAAAAATTTGTCGAAGGAGACAAATATTTTTAAAAATGCCCCGCAAAAATGTTTTGCTCCAGGCCTTGCATTTGCTAAGGACGGATTGACTACAAAAACATTCAAAACGTCATACAGTACCATATTAACGTAAATCTTTGGAGAAAAATAGCGCATAATAATTTTACTATTGCTATGTAGGACAAAAACTGTAAAGCTTTTCTTCAGAATTTAAAATAATTAAGAAATTTTAAGACTTTTAGGTTTAAAAATTCACTCAGAATGTGTCGTAAAGGGGATAAAAAAGTAGGCCTACCTAAATGGGACCGACTATAGGAACAGGTTTCTAGCTTCATATTGTCTACTTATAAACGAAAACTTTTCATACTTTAACTAAGTTATACTTTAACTTCAATATCTTATTTCCGTACAACAACTTTTTTTATATGAATGCAGAAGATAAGTTTTTATTAATTGAAAATGTAAATTATGTTCGCCGCACACATTAATGCCTGGATATACATTTACATTCACCATATTACTCAATTGTTTTACCTTAATATTCTTATACTTTTAATATCTATTCTATTTTATGCCTATTTTCTTTAAAACAATCCAAACCAAAATACCGAGTTAAACATCGCCCAATGAATGCGAAAACGTGAGCATTTAAATCCCTATTCGGTTATTTCATTTGGTATAATACCAATTCATAACAATGGCTGTTTGCCTCTTAGAACATTCCGTTTATGCCTATCCAACTAATGAAAATACCCATCCCAACAGTATCCTATAAATTGTGAAAAAATATAAACAACAATTATAAGTAATAATAATGACAATAAATAAAACAATCAAATTATCAATAATTTTCGCAGGAAAACGTATTTGTATATTAATGTTTTTCTTATATTGTTAGTTACTAACTTCATTAACATTATCATTTACTTTTATAAGATTGTTTGACTTAAAACGTAATAACTTTTAATTTTGAAATATTAATTACTGCAAAGTGTTATTAATTAAAAAATTAATTTAAATGAATATTTGGGTTGTATATCTTGACTTTTTTTGTAAATGATTACTTATCAAAAACCACTTTAACTTGGCAAAGTTATAAATATATAAATATATATATATATATACTCGTGTATTCCTTACACTTTAATGTACATAAACAATAATCTTAGTTGGTATATATTCGAGTTGACTTTCGAGGACTTTAATTAAGTGTTCTCATTTTCGAGCATCATCTGAGATGCACATTAAAATGTAAGTGATAAGTGGATAGAGTGTTGTAAAGTTAAATAAATAAATAAATATATATATATATATATATATATATATATATATATATATATATATATATATATAGTCTCTCTCTCTCTCTCTCTCTCTATATATATATATATATATATATATATATATATATATATATCGCAATATGTATTCTTGTGTATTAATAAATAACTAAGTCAAAATACAAATACAAGAATGTTAATGATATGTTAATTTTAATTGTTTAATATTCCTGATGATGTTGGTACTGTTGGCCAACGAAAGGCTTTGAATTTTAGATTCAATTATAATTCTTGTATTTGTATTTTTACTTAGTTATATATATATATATATATATATATATATTCGTAGTAAAAATTACGATGAAAGCAACTAATAAGTAAGGATAAGTTAAAATAACACAAGAATTAACATTAGGTTGTTAGATAAAGATAATACGATGAATCGAAGAACTTTTCATTGCGTGATCTGATGTGAACACTTAAACAAATGGTTAAGCAATTCAGGGAAGCGTTACCACGCTTTGATTTCAAATCACCCGATAAAGTGATTAGTCGAAATTCTTGGATTTAAAATTGAGAAACCTAAAATAGTAAAAACCTAAATAGTTAATTTTGTAAACGCCGTTTTCAGATAATTAGGCCTAACTTAGTTAAACTATCAGTAAGATTTGTATAGAATTTAGTTCTAAAAAGATAATGTAAATAATATATAAATTAAATTTATAAACACTTCTTAATTTAAATAAGATGAATGAGTTTTTAAAATTTGTTTTGTTTAAAATAAAAACTTACCAAAAATTTCACATCAATATAACAAATCAAAATTCTTTTTCTGTCTCACTTAACGTTTCCAAACTTATGTTTACAGAACTGTTTTTCCTACCAAAACTTGACAGTGAAAATTTCTTTTTTGCGTTATAAATTAGGCATAAAATCCAGTTAAGCGTAACGTACAAGTTTACTTGTATGAGAAATGTATTCAGTATGAAATAAAGGCAGGTTGACAATGTTTTCAGTATTAATAGTATCTTAGTTTTCCTGTAATTGCATTGGATAGGTTTTATCTTCAACAATGTAACTCGAGGATACAGAAAACTAGTTTTGTATTTTTATTATCAATAAATTAGAAAAATTCCTTTTTTTTAACATGATTTTTTACGATTGAGATATTATTATTAATTTTTTTAATGTGGTTGAATGAAATCAAACAAAAAGCTAAATTCCAAGCGATTTTGCAGAACAAACAGTTTCTGAGTTTCTTTTCCCTGTTCCTGTTGATAGCACTAATATTTATGTTGTATTTTTACACCCTCACTAAAGCAAGGCGAAGGACTATTAGCGAAATTGGTTCCAAGATCCCAGAAGTGCCTCCCCCCTCATCTCCCCACTCATTACTTTCCGTGATCTTTCCGTTTACAACTTCTTTTATAACAAAAGGAATCGTCTTTTGTTATTTTACGTAAGTAGTTGGTAATAACTATTAGAATTAAAGGGAAATATTGTATCGCTGCAAAACCCTTCCGGTTGTAAAGTTTATACTGTTATAAAGTTGTACTAATTGTAAATATACAGCGGTTTATTGACGAACTCAACCGTTTTTTTTTTACAATTGTCTCCATGTCTAAATAATGTACTGCCAATTTTTAGTAAATTTGTGTTTTGTTACATTTCGCATATGTGTTTGACTTTACTAAGACAAATGTGCCTTAAAGTAGAATAGGCCTACAGTCTTTCAAGTAAAAGAATATTTCAAAAGAATAACGTAATAAATTTTAGGCATTGATTTGAAGAAAGTTATTAGAAAATCGGTTCACTATAAAAAAAAGTGTTTTACTTTTTTTAACTTATTCAGATTTTATTTAGTGAAATATCTATAATATAGTTTAAATAATAGTGATGTTATTATAGAGTTTTGAAGTCAAAATAACACAAAACTGTAGCATAGACTGTAGTAGATTTGTTCTATTTAGGTGTTTTTAAGAATGTCAGCGAAAAGTACTTCAGTGATTCTCGCGTGAGATAAGTGAAACGCCCTTATGCTAGTAGAACTGAGTAACTTTAGATGACGCAACGGTCAAGTTGCACTCTACTACTCTTTTGCGTACATTGACTCACAATTCAGGACACAAAATTATCATTTGTTTACTATAAAGCTGTCGAACAAAAAATTTTACCTTATATAGATTTTTAAAATTTGGCTCGAGTATAGTATCCAGTTATGATAGGTTTGGTTGTAATTTTATACAATACTAAATACCTATATTAAAATATACCTGTAAAGTGTCCCGTCAGGATATTTGGTTGTAATTTTATACAACATTACCTAACTAAACCTCTTCCGCGGAGTAGTACTTCGTCACGTGGTCTCTATTCTAGTCTTAAATGTGTACATTTGGTTAAACGTATAAAGTTATAACCAAATCTATCCTGATTGGATACTTTATAGGTATATAAAATTAACCTTCCGAGCAATAGCAAACAATAATTGTCAATACAGATTCAGGACACGTTTTTTATTCATTTTATACGCATTGTATTGGGGGCGGGCAATGTGCATTTTTACCAGCACTATTCGCATCATGTATGTGTGAAATTACATTTTTCCAAAACTGGAAACGTTTGGGAACTGAACCAGAGTTTTCATAATTTTTTTCGTATCTCTGATGAACGGGAAATAAATACCAAATTTCAGCTCAATGAGTCCAGTATACGTGATTAAGTAATACACACTCACACCCAGACGACATTAGATTTTTATATAATAGTATAGATTAGTTCCCAATGAATATATCAAAATATAAATTTACTGATTATTGTCTTGAAAACCAAGGGAAAGAAAATATTCTTCTTGTAACATAACATTTGTAAAATAAACTAACCTAGAAAGTTGAAAAACAATCAATTACTATCAGCTGAATAAATGTGTTTAAACGTGACTGTTACAGATGATTATCAGCTGATTAGGCCGAGTAATAAATAGAGTATAGAAAATTGAGTGGTAAGGGGGTTTTCAAGGCCCATGGGGCGGTGGCCTACGGAATTTCTAAATAAAACTCGGCATATGTGTTAACCATGGACCCTAAAAATGTCTATGTAAAATTTCAGCTCTATGAGTAAAGTAATTTTTACGTGATTAACACGCGCGCACGCTCGCACACACACACACACACACACCATTAGATTTTTTTATATTAGAATAGATTTTCTTTTAATACTTAGTTAATCTACTAATACTTAGAACCAAGATTCAACGATTAAAAGCCTACTTTTTTATATAGTATATATTCCGTCATCATCTATATCGGGGAGGGGGGGGGTTGAACCTCTAAAGCAGTCTTTATTATCTCTATAGATGCTCATAACCATCCTTCCGTTTTTGTGAAGAAATCCTTTCATCCTCTTCGAGCACTTAACAACAACATGTGTTTTTAAATATCCTAACAGTTTTCAGTATTTCAGAATCTACTCCCAAATTCCTCTTTTTTTTACTTACATTAAAGTTTCCTATATTTGTCTGCCTTCATCCCCTCTCCTTGTGCTCATATTTTACTTTTAACCCAAAATCTCCATCGTTACAAAGTCCCCTTCCAAATCTCTCATTCCTTATTATTTGTTTCCTAACTATTTCCAATAATTTGAAGTTTTCTAAATTCCTTTATCACTTCTATCGAGAAGCCTTAGCACCTATAAGGGAGCCTTTATCACCTCTATCAGTGCTCATTACCATCCATTCGTTCTTTTGAGTAACCATTCCACATTGTTATTACTTGCGCCCATCACTTTCCAGTACTTTAATGTACCATTCCATAATCCTCATCTCCAGCAGTTATCACCATCCATCATTTTAAAGTAACGCTTTCGCATTCTTCAACCCCTTATCATTCCCATTCGTCCCTTTCAGTTCTTTTAAAGTTTTCTTTATTCATAGCTTTTTATTATTTGGTTCCCATCTGCCATCCTTTTGAAACTTTTCATAACTTTCTGCCATTCTATATTCTCTCAGGTACTCATGCCCGCCATATCTTTTAGAGTATTCTTCTATTTGCCTCAACCACATCACCTTCCGGCGTTTAGAAGTGTTTTTTCCTGTTAATGTTTTTTTACCACTACTATTATTTTCAGCTTTTTCATTCTTAGTAAAATACTTTTTTTAAAAAATTAATTCAAGTGAGATATCATTTTGTGCCCGTCCCATCTCATGCAGACTCATAAGCTTTAATTTTTTAAGGGTGCTTTCCCTATTTCTTGATCATTTTCTTTCTTCCTTCTTTCTATAATTACTTTTCTTTCATGTTAGTATTTAGTTTTGAGTGAAGTACTTAAAAAATCATTACCAAAATTCCTATCAAATGTGATAAAAAATATAGCACTAATATTTCTCACAACCATAGAATTGCCAGTTATCCAATATAAGATATAAAAACAAATATTTGACCTTACAAAATTTTGTTTACTTATGCTATGTCGACTTAGTTTAAGACTATCATTTAAAACTCACCGAAATTATGTTATATTTTTACCTTTTGAAAACTTAGTATGTTATGTTTTTAATAATTTTATGTTACATTTTGAAATATTTATCAAATATTTTTATATAAATATTTTCTTGAATTTTGTAGTCCATTGCGTTTGGCGAAATAATAATTTGTTAGTTTATGACTATCTGAACTTTAAATTTAGTAAATTTGTAAAAACGTACTGAGACAGAACGTTTTCGATCGCTCCGTAGACACTGATGAAGATCGTCACATAGCAATCAAAAACGTTCTGACTCAGTAAGTTTTTACAAATTTAAAGTTCGGATAGTCATAAACTAATGTTAAAGTGATTAAAAATATTTGATAGAAATATCTGTCTTTCTTTCATTTTTTTAGTGTCGCCTAACACGTTAGTGTACCGTCAGCACTGACCTTGAAACCATCAACATATTGCTTATTACATACATAACAAACGCTCTAAATCCATTCCAGTGATCAAAAGGGCTTTGGCGTGCGTAAAACTTTACTACAAGGCCACCTGTAATACTCTGCTAATGTCTGTCGTTTGTCTAACGCACTGTTGACGCGCCTGCCTCCTTGATTTCCCAAAAGACCCTATTCCTTATTTCTTGTTCTTCTTCTCTTTATACAACCACTTTATCACTCTCTAGGCATCATCTTTTACAGTCAAGTAAACGAAGATAAAATGTCTCTTTTCTTTCTCTTGCTGTTTAAGTACCTTGAAAACAATGTTTACTTGGTGTTTAATGTGTATTGTACTTTATTTCGTTCTGTGTCTAGCTCTCATATACAGTTCTATTTCTTTCTGCTCTGGGTTATTGTAATTTTAAAACAGTTAAAAATAGCCTTTTATCACGATCTTATTGTGCTATTTATGAAATAATTGTTTACATAGTGTAATTGTTTTTCTGATACAGAAATAGTCAAGTATCATGGAGTAATTATACGTTTTGCGAATATATTTCATCGTTATTGTTTTAAATTTTTGTTGATAACGAAAGAGGTTATCATTACATACTTACCCATTAAACTAAACTAGAGTTAGACTTTAAAAGAAATCAAATCGTATGCAAGACCAAATATGTTTTGTTAAAAGACTATTTGTAATGATTTGGTAGGACATATACCCCAAGCTACTGCTTTGTAGTGTCAATTTTTGTTGGTTTTAACAATAATTTTAAGCCTTCCATTCTGACATTCTTTCAAGTTAAACCTACTCCTGATAGGATTTGTGTACTATAGTGGCCTTGTAATTATTCTCGTTGCTTTCACCACTGCCCATTCAATTGTCTTTTAAGGACTCGGAATTTTATTTTCGAACAAATAAACTTTTAAAATAACATATGGACAAATTAGCCTTTTATCTATCGTGTGGATTATTATAGTTTTACAAGGTGATGGTTTTAAGTTAAATTCCTGAAAGCATTGAAACATGACTTATCTGTAATGTTTACTATTATTTCAAAGTGATAAAATAACTGCTCTCCGCCGTCACTTTTTCACTAAAGAAAACTTTTTCAAAGAAGACACGCAAAGGCGCGTATGAAATAATCTCATAGATAATAGTTTCAAAACAACAGCTTTATTGCCAAGGGGATCAATTAAGATTTATTTGTAAGTAAATAAGTAAACTTTTTAGCTTCATATTATCAATCGTATGTGTAATTGTGCACCTAAAGTGGAAAAACATTTGACGAGATTTGTATTTTAAATTTTCACACATAGAGAAAAATTTATTGCATAATCTATGGTTGTGACTTTGCCTCTGGAGGGTGTGACAAAGAACATAAAACGCTCGCTGCTAAAGTTCAAATTACACAACCACTGGGAAAACGGGTCCTTCTGTAGTAACGAAAGTATTACTGGTTACCTAGGACGTCACCAATTTGTTTAACCACCTTTCACCTCACGCCAGAGGCAATGTAATCAGCGGAAGACAACGAGAAATAGACATTCTTTCAATCTTTACACCTATTGGCACTATATTGATAATTATTGTTATATTGTGTTAACCTTTTAACCTTTTGTGTTACCCACGGCAAAAAATGCGACGCGGTAGTTGAGCAAGGTGAGTGAGCTATGAATAACAATTAAGAAGAGATACCTAGTCCATTTTATAAAGCACAGTGAATAAAAGATTCCTTAGCTGATAATTAAGGGAAATATTGACAGTAGTAGTGGAACAGGGAAATGCAAACTTTATTGACTCCGTAACAAGTCAATGTTTCGGATTTAACATTTATCGAAGTATTCAGTTGTGGCGCAATAAAATCAGGACACCATAACATTCGCAACGGACAAGGCACTTGAAGGAGAATCTATATCAGGGGTGCTCAAACTTTTTGGAACGGTGGGCCAGTTAAATGTTTATATTTCTCGAGCCGGGCTGCAGGATTAAAATTTTTCGAGTTCAACAGCCTACATTATAAATTATAATGTAAGCGTACATCCCATACATACACAGCCACTTTATAATTTATGATAGCTACATACCTTTAGCAACGTATCCAGATATCAAATTCTTTATCTTTTGTAATGTTACAATGTTGATGCAGCAAGTATTTAAAGTTTACTACACTTATTAATCATACTAAACCAGGATTCAAAACATACAACAGCTTTTAACTTGAAAATTAAAAAAAAAACACAATAAATGAATTCTGATAAATGTTTATTTTAGTGGGATATTTGAAAAGGTTTTGCTTTTGATAATTGTTCAATGTCTATTTTAATGTTTGTAGTTACTATTTTCAATATTGATTCCAAGTGAATGTCATTTAAACGCGTACGAGCTTTGGATTTGATAGATTTCATTAACGAAAATTTGGGCGCCCTACGCTGACAACTGCTTTTTAAACGCTCTTATAAGACTCACTGACGAGTGAATTAATTTTTTTTTGTCTTGTAGTGTGGTATTCAATTCGTTCATATGATGCATAATATCTACATAAAATGGTAAGTCACATAACCATTCTCTATTATTAAATTCGAATACCGTAATACCACGATCAGAAAGAAAAATATTAATTCCTTTACGAAGACTAAACAATCTACTTAAAACTTTGCCTGCATTTAACTACCGAATATGAGTATAATAAATTACATCTTCAAATTCACTATCGATATCATCGAGAAATTCTTTGAATTGGACAAGTCCTTTCCTACGAATAGTATTTACAACTTTGATAACATGATTTCGAACACAAATTTTGTCTATGAAGAAGACAGTAAAAAGTTGTGAACTCATTTCGATATAAACTACAGTCTTTATCAAGGTATGGCACTAAACCTATGCTTTTTGCAATCATTGATGAAGCACCATCAGTTGCCACACCGCACTGTTCATACATACGTGCATTGTGCTGTGTATGTACAATTTAATACGTTCGAAAACTTTCATTGTCTCCTAGTAAATATCGAAACCTGTCTTTGTGCCCTTCATAGGAACCAAACTTAACAGCTCTTCAGTGATGTTAAAATCTGCATCAACGCCTCGTATAAAAATAGCAAGCTGGGGTGTATCTGAAATGTCAACAGTTTCGACCAACTCGATTTCGGCCTCTTGAATTTGGAGATTCTCTCAAATAATTTTCAATATAGGTTGATATATCTTCCACTCTACGACCTATTGTCATCTGGCCTATGATAATTTGTGAAATTAATTGGGATTTATCTGGAAATAAAATATCAGCTACGGCTAATAAACATTCCTTGACTAATTCTCCAATTGCAAAAGGTTTCAAATATTTCATTAATATTTTCGAAATTTCGAAACTTGTTTTACCTAATGATTCCGAATTTTTACTGGCGTTTTTGAACAGATGTTTTGACTTGTTAATTTCCTTTTCAAATCGTTTAGTTTGTATTTTCTGTTTCCCTGTAAAATTACTATTTGTTTTTGAATGCTTAGATTTGTAATGTCTTTTTAAATTGACATTTTTCATGACACCAACAGTTTCTTGGCAAATGAGGCAAGCTGGGTTATTTTGATATTGAATAAAAAAAAATATGATTTCGTCCACTTATCTTGAAAACAACTTCTTCTACTTCAACTTTTCATTTTTTTGATACTGACATTTTAGAATCGCGCCATCACAAGAGATCAATCATTACCGGCATAACTGATAAATTCGTACTACCACACATCTGTACTGGTCTGGAGTTAATAAACAACTGACTCAATTCAATTTGTTATCGAGTGTAAGAGTGATAAACGTATTCGCGAGTTCTTGGTGATAAGAAATGATTCATCGATATAATGGTGTAGCATTGGAAGACTTTAAACGTAAACAGATACGGGTCCATTTCCTGCATTGCAAGTAATTCCTCGGCAAACAATACCGAGTGTGGCATAGACACAACATGTGTCAATGGATGTCTGTCACAGAATGTCTTACTTACAATGTCGGCAAGAGATAATCTTCTCGGTTACTCATACATATAGAGTACATTAAGATTAAATATCCCCATTACCACATCGGTATTGTTGTACAATCTACATATGGACAGAAATGAGCTCACTTATGCCTTTCCCTGTGGAATAGCATTACATTTCACTACATTCAATAGAGGAATTTATAGATGCACCCCTTGTCTATATTATTGTTTAAAGTATTGTTTTACTAAAAACATTTCAATCCGATTTTGAGCACAATATTCCAAAACTTTTTGTAAAGGAAAATTATAAGAAATTTAATTTCTTCGCTTTGGCTAAGTATTTAGTAAATATTTACCAAAAATTTAAATGTTTTACTAAAATGAAATATTTACTAATATATTTTAGAAAATGTATAGGGTGTTCAAAAGTATAAATTACATTTTATAGTATATTCTATAGATTATTAAACTCGAAACCATTTTTAATGGCGGGAAAGAAGATAATTGAACGGTAAAGGTCCTAGCCGACGTTTTTAGAAGAATGCAGATGGAAGACTAACAGATCTTTATATAAATTTTTAGAACACAATTTGAGTTACCAATATTTTTGTAAAACCCATCTAAAATGTTTGTAATAGTAGCCTACCTAAAATTGTACACAATTTTGATTTATAAAGATATCTAAAGTATAAAAAGATCTAAAAATTGGTAAAACTATGCTGGTACAAGTGAAAATTGGTAAAACTATGCTGGTACAAGTGAAAATTGGTAAAACTATGCTGGTACAAGTGAAAATTGGTAAAACTATGCTGGTACAAGTGAAAATTGGTAAAACTATGCTGGTACAAGTGAAAATTGGTAAAACTATGCTGGTACTAGTGAAAATTGGTAAAACTATGCTGGTACAAGTGAAAATTGGTAAAACTATGCTGGTACAAGTGAAAATTGGTAAAACTATGCTGGTACAAGTGAAAATTGGTAAAAATATGCTGGTACAAGTGAAAATTGGTAAAACTATGCTGGTACAAGTGAAAATTGGTAAAACTATGCTGGTACAAGTGAAAATTGGTAAAACTATGCTGGTACAAGTGAAAATTGGTAAAACTATGCTGGTACAAGTGAAAATTGGTAAAACTATGCTGGTACAAGTGAAAATTGGTAAAACTATGCTGGTACAAGTGAAAATTGGTAAAACTATGCTGGTACAAGTGAAAATTGGTAAAACTATGCTGGTCCAAGTGAAAATTGGTAAAACTATGCTGGTACAAGTGAAAATTGGTAAAACTATGCTGGTACAAGTGAAAATTGGTAAAACTATGCTGGTACAAGTGAAAATTGGTAAAACTATGCTGGTACAAGCGAAAATTGGTAAAACTATGCTGGTACAAGCGAAAATTGGTAAAACTATGCTGGTACAAGTGAAAATTGGTAAAACTATGCTGGTACAAGTGAAAATTGGTAAAACTATGCTGGTACAAGTGAAAATTGGTAAAACTATGCTGGTACAAGTGAAAATTGGTAAAACTATGCTGGTACAAGTGAAAATTGGTAAAACTATGCTGGTACAAATGAAAATTGGTAAAACTATGCTGGTACAAGTGAAAATTGGTAAAACTATGCTGGTACAAGTGAAAATTACTCGCTTTTATATATTATGAGTGTGAGTGCGCATGCGCGAGTGCGTACTTAATTATATTTAATATAATTTTTATCTTTGACTTGAACTGCATATTATGTACTTTTAGACTATACTTTAAATAGCCTAAATATACACTCACCTAAATCTACCACACATCTCCCTGAACATTGACCTTGTACAACATAAACGTAAGAAATAAATTTAGGAAAGTTTAAATTTTAAAAGCGTAAAAATTATTTATTGTTATGAACATTGAAATTCTTTGATATTTTAGTTAGAGTATTGAAAAAGTAGCCTGAAGTCGACCTAAGCGTCAGTCCCTGACTGCACTGAAAATTAAGGTTAAATAATCAAACTGATTTTAGTATCATTCCTCGTACAATAATGTATTCAACAATGAAACACTGCTTATCTAATCGTATTACTTCATACATAATTTTGTTAAAAACTTGATAAAGATGTTGAGGTCTTGATTTTTTTTTCACTTTTTAAAACGACATTATTGACAGATGGGGATTTTAAATGTTTAAAATTCATTATTATTTCACCTTTCAATCAATAAAATCTTGCAAACAGGTGTGAAGATATAAACATATTCAATGTTTGTGCAGCGAAGATATTTAAGTATCATGAGCATGTAGGGGGGGGAGCGCGGGATATAAAGATGTAATAAATGTCCTCATTCTTGTTTGTCTACGTTACCTCCAAGGACGCAAAATCCTTCTGTGGGTTCAGTCCTTCTATAACCGACTGTAGTTTAAATGTTATCGATAAATAAAATCATAGTCCTTAAATAAATGAAATTTAATCTGTTAATTGGTACATTATCTTGTCCAAAATAAATAAAAAATCGATTTTTCATAAACCTGCATAAAACCTTTGAAGACGTAATTGAACGTATCTATAAAAGATTTAAGAGTGGTAATATTTTTCATAATTTCAACACACTATTTAAAATTAAATTATGAGATCCTTTGGGATCCTATGGGCAATGTAAATTTCTTCACCATTTCGTAAAAATTTTCATTTATAAATATTTTATTAAATACCTTTTACCTATTCACAATTTTAGTTCCCTGAATTAGCTTAGGTGATTCTTTTATACAATTTTGAAATATCCCAATCAACAGATATGACAGTTGAATCGTATCTGTGAAAATTTTTATGAAAATACAGTAATTGGTAAAACAAATTGTGATAAAATCAAGCCTACTGTACTCTGTCGCTGAATAAAACAACAAAAAGTGTCAATAAATCCTTGCTTGCATGTTCACAGTTAATCGGATCACGGCTCGGTCCCCTAGGCCGGACCTCTGCTGCTAAAATATTGGCCGTTACCGACATAACAGTAAAGTTGGATGTAATTAGCGCTCCGAGCGGCAAAAACTGCAGTTAAATCAGTTCTGTTACTCTAATTATTTGCAATCTCTATGGAGTATAATTTTTAACCTCTGTTTTCGCCATTGCGGTCTGAATATCTCCAATGATTTACAGGTTTAATTTATTTTAACATCCCTGCGATAAAGTTCAACCTTGTGGTTACCTAAGTCTATAATAACATACCCGTGGAATTTATAAATTTCCCTAATTTTAACAGTTTCAGTATTTATACGCCGCTAGACGTACGTATATTTTCATTTTGCCTAAATCCCTGGAAGCTCCCGTAGGCGGTGGAGTTTTAATATTTTACGATGAGCACACAAGAACATTTTGTGTTTTGAGCACAACGGAAGGAGTTAATACTATTCAGATAACTTTTTATAATTGTAGAGAAAATAGTCCATAAAACCTAAAAAAAGTAAGTACATTAATAGAGATTTCTGTAAAATAAATTAATTTTACTAAACAAAATCGTTAATTTAATTTTTTTTTTTAATGTTTCGCGTTGTTTGTTCGTCATTAAACAACTAAAATACAGTACAAAAATTACAACACACATACACACAAACAAAATGTTTTTGTAGCTCGGTAGTTAGAATCTTACAGACACAGGGTAGACTGTTTAACCAAAGACAGCTAGCGAGAGGTTTAAAGAAAGTTACATAGCAACCGCACTGGATAGGCCCATTTATTCTGCATATCTAAACAGTACTCACCAATAACATAAAGTATACAATTAAAGTTGCTGGTTCTAATCATCTTGAAGTCACTGATTAAACTATAATTAATTAATACATAACTAAGTGAATACTTGAGAGCTTACTTGCTGACGCGTTTCGAAACAATCATTCGACAACTTCCTCTACAACTTCCTATAGAGGCTTAACTTCGTAAAAGGAAGGAATGTTTCGAAATGCGTAATTATTCACTTGGTTATGTATTAATTAATTATAGTTTAAAATTAGGCTACAAATCTAATCAAAAGAAATATACGTTAGGTTTGTACAATTTGTAAAGACTAGAAAATGATTTTGGAAGAGTATTTCAAGTTTGTTAGTTAAAAATGTTGTTATAAATTGGAATGTTAGGTCGAAGATTCTTAAGTTATGAAAAACAGAATCCGAAGCAGATACATTTCTTTTCTTATAGATCCATCCCACTAAGGTGTGTTGAGTAGTGGAACTCAAACCTTTATTAAAGCACACGCCAAAATGACCTCCATAAAGTTTTGTCTGCCGTGAATAGTGCTAGTTCATATTATTATTTTTTTTTTAATTCGAAAAGCCGCTTCCGGTTAGTAATTAGGGTAAAACTTGACGAAGGGGTAATAATGGGCTGTTCTGTAAGGAACTTCTGCGGAAACTTTAACACTAATGCAGTAATATCATGGTCAAGTATGTCTTAAAAGGTCAGAGAAATCCGAATACGCCAAGTCATTTCAACAATCTTCAGTGTTAGCAACTTTACAAATTTAAATTCTTATAACACAATTTAAAAAATAATAAAGGCAACAGCAAAAATGACTAGCTTAAACAATTTTCAAGTTTTTTTTTTAACACTACTATTACATAGCTGTATTTAATACTGTAGTATAGTTTACATATAAAACACTACATTCATTAACTAAAAAACCAAGTTGTATTTAACAAACCATTTACTCTTTAACAAAAAACCAACAAAACTCAACAATCGATTCTATTCTCATTGTCTTTAATCTCGACAGTTACCAGTTGAATTGTAAATTCGTCACGGATGATGACAACTTAGTTGCACAACATGTCTGTTAACATTGTTGTAAGAATTGAAATTGTGTGATTTATATGTCAATTACTATAAATATATCTCGAGAATCAATTAAAAATTGAATTATCATAAAATAACTAATAATGATTGAATTTAAAATATGCAACCAATTCACAATGACTTTACCTAAATTTAAAGTCCTTATCATTTATAAATACGCTATGAAATAAATTAATCGTAGTAAGAAAGCAATTTAGAATATTTTCCCATCAATCTTGGGATAAAAATCATTAAATGTCAAATATTTAATATTAAATTATGTACTGAAAATAGTTATAATGCAGATGTTAATATCTAGTGTAAGAGATGAATAATAGCCTATGTTTAACTATGTTTTATTATTAAAGTTAAAGTAATAGGATATTTTTTTTTTAATGAGGGGAATGACGTTTCATTATTCACATAATTAAAAATGAGTTAAAATTGTTATTTATATTAACTTAGTTAACGTGAGGGAAAATCAAAGGAACTATTTATACGAATTTTATTTAAAGTACAAGAGAGTTCTCATAAAATTCAACCTATTTGTTTGAAACGTTAGAAACGATACTATCTAGTTGTAATTAATGAATTCTAGTTTGAACGATATATAGTTTTAATTAATGAATTCTAGTTTGAACGATATTATATAGTTTTAATTAATGAATTCTAGTTTGAACGAATTCTAGTTTGAACGATATTATATAGTTTTAATTAATGAATTCTAGTTTGAACGATATATAGTTTTAATTAATGAATTCTAGTTTGAACGATATTATATAGTTTTAATTAATGAATTCTAGTTTGAACGATATTATATAGTTTTAATTAATGAATTCTAGTTTGAACGATATTATATAGTTTTAATTAATGAATTCTAGTTTGAACGATATTATATAGTTTTAATTAATGAATTCTAGTTTGAACGATATTATATAGTTTTAATTAATGAATTCTAGTTTGAACGATATTGTATAGTTTTAGCATTAATTGAAGATAAATATGAACTGAGTTTAATGTTCGTATTAAATTATCAATGGATTAAATTTTTGAAAATTTTAAGTGAATTTAACAAAAATAATAAATCAATGAAAATTTAATTAGACTTTTCAAATATTTGTTAAAAATTTTAATTGTATTTTGTGGAAAGTCAGTGTCATGGATAATTCAAAAAGATGTTAATATAACTAGGATTGACTTTGAAGTAAATCAAAATAATTATGTTTATTTCAAATAATTTCGAAATAATATCCTAATTAAATAATACCATTTATTAGATGTGTAACTTAAAATATTACGCTAATTTTGGAATTTTTATTGTTTCAAATATTTTAAAGCAACAAAGTAAAAAAATGTGTGAACATTGTTATAATGCTCAATTACAGTTAAGTCTTGTTTTACTCATATTTAAGAACACAAATAAAAGTAGATTTTATTCTTTAAAGTTTAGAATTATAAAAGTATCTGTAAAAGTATAAAATTATGTAGAAGAAATTTAAAACATTTTGTTGAATTATCAAATTTTGGTTTAAAAAGAATTCCTCTAATTTGCAATATAGTTTATAGCAAGGCGACATTCAGCAAATGTCGATATGTTGGTCTTTTGTTTACTCATTGGAAAATCATCTCATATTCAAAACTTTTTAAACGGATATGCTGAAACACTGCGCTGCGGAATTTATTTGTAGAGAATGGTTTAATTTTTGGACGACGTGAAATAAGCATTTTATATTTATTTATAAAAATAAAGAATAATACAATCTTATATACAATGTAATAATAAAATTTTTAATAATAAATAATTCACGTGAATTAATTATCATGTGTCGAATCCTTAAATTTTCCTACGAGTTCAGTTGTGTTTTGGACGCCATTGCTTTAGCTGCCACGCTTTTCTATTCTGACGCTAAAAGACAGTGGGAGCTTTTGTTCAAGGGAAATTTAGAAAACTATTTCAGACTAGCTGGTTGGTTGTTAAAAATTATGTGTATCTGTTTACCAAATTTTAAAACAGTGTTTTTGATTTTAAAATATAATTCTGTATAAGTAGGCCTATAATTTAAATAATCAGAAGTAGATTGCTACAGGTTAACTCTGTAGGTGGCCTATGAAGTCTGCAAAAACCTTCTGGTAGTATTGGTGAAATAATTATCACATTGCAACAGGTGGCAAAGGAGAAAGGTTTCGGGATTGTTATGAATTCTCAATAACGCCAAAAGCTGTGTCTACAATATCTGTAATGATAGAACTCTTACGGGTTCTAAACACCTAAAAACCAAAGCGCAAATATTGCGAACACTGGACGTGCAAGTAAGTTACGATAATTATGCCGTCCAGTGAGAGCAGGGGTGTTGTCGGTTTATTACAATTACCATCTATATAATTATCGACGCAAGCTGCTAAAGTCGATTCTCATTATCGAATTTGTAATATTCACTGCTGTGGTCAAAGAGCTCTGGATTCTTTCTTTCAACAATAATCCGGCCTTTATCTATGTTATGATGTCCAAAATTGATTACAACGCGTAAATTAAACTCAATTAGTAATGCAAAACTCTAATTTCCTTGGGATTGTATATTGATTGTGGGATTGTTCTTTTACAAATGCTCTCTGTAATTACGTTTCGAAATATATATTTTTTTCTTAGTTAATATTAAGATCTTTTTGGCGTTTAGTAAACAGTAAAACTGTACCAAGACTTTACAGCGTTGCTTGTAAGCGCAAGTAATAATTAAATAGTAACGAAAATCAACTCACAGTAAGTAATTTACTTCTCAAACGCGTTTCAATGACAAGTGGTTATCATCAGTTATTATAGCCAGTAACAACATATAACTATAATTAAGTTGTAATTTATAACCAGTTTCAATTTGTATGATTTAGACTATTAGTTGTAAGTACTAATGATGACTTTGTAATTGAGATGCTTTTGAGGAACAAATTATTGCTAGTCAGTTGATGTTCGTTATTCTTTATTCATTGAATATGTATTAGTAGTTTCCTTCTGCGTTGTAGAGTATGTAGATAAATACTTTCATTTTAAAATTGTTCATATCTTAGGGCAAGGTATGTACGTAATGGTGCGTAGCATATTTCTGAAGGGGTACAAACCGTAGTTTGACCTCTTCTCCTCTAAGTTGTAACCAAGGTTGCAATACTGTTTTTGGAATATATTTATTTGTTTAAGAAGAAGGGAATTTAATCCCACAATAAGGGAGTAATAGGTTTATTAGACTTTTATTTATATACAAGTTTATAGAACTTTATATAAAGTTATATTTTATTTACTCGTGAAAGTATTTGAATAACTTGTATAAAAGAGTTTCTGACAGATTATGTTAGTTTCAAGCTGTTGGACTAATTAGCTATTTTAAAGATTATTTGCTCTGCTCACTTTTAAACCATGAATTCATTTTCTCTCTTAGTTCGAGGTGTCTGATTCTGAATGTTTTTTTATCCTTTGGTTATTACGTTAATAATTATGTGCTTTGGGACCATAGATCTTACTACTCCTAAAACTAAATAATATGCGCGCGCGCGTGTGTTTATGTTAGCCCGCCAAAGCTTTTTGGTCAAATTACACTGTGCCAAAAATGTATACTTTGTGTAATTGTAGAAGTGTTTAGAATTGAGGCGACCCTATTACCATGGCATTCATGAGACTCGCTGTGGCATTTGACACCGCAACATCAAGAAGAAGAACGACTGAAAATTTGTGTAGAAATTTAAATGCGCTGAACTTTATATGAATTACCTAAATTGTATTATTTCCTCTCGCAGCTCTGAAACAAAAAGTTGAATATTTTGCTGTGTATTTAAAGTGATCAGCTAGTAGTCTCTATCGCTTCCGGAAGATGGAAAACGTGTTCTGAATAATAGTTAGGGATAGAGTAGGGATACTTAACAAGTCGCATATAGGATACTTAACAAGTCATGGCGAGGATCATGGATCTCGTGAGGAGCGTCGATAACTTAAAGTGGACCTACTCTCTAATAAAGGTCATAAATTGGTCCGTTACACAGCCTTGTGAAGAGGTTAATAAAGAAGACTGAGTGCAATAAAGATAGAAATGAGAAATAGACAATAATTTTTCATTCCTTCTACTAGTTCACAATATCCTTATCTTGTTTTAATTTTCAATCTTTAATAATATACTTTTTATTCATCCACTAGAGTTCAAATAATTTTTTTTTAACGTGTGGGTGACCCTTGATGTTAATATAGTTTTTTCAAATACTAACACAATAATTAAATTCAGTAATGAATTTATTTTAGTTTTATATGGGAGAGAAAAACTTTGGCAAAAGGGGCAAGGTATGCAATATATTTATTTCGTTCCATTTGACTTGAAATAAGTGATATACGATTTCTTGAAAGAGCTGTTTTATGTTTGATATAACAGCTGCTTTAACTCATAGGTTATGTTAGTTTATTTATATTAATAGTAACTATTTAATAAAAAAACTAAAATACAAATTTTCTTTGTTGACCTGAGTAGAATTTGACTTTAAAACATTTTTGTCTATATTACTTGTTTATATATATTTTTTTTAATTATTAATTTGTATTTTAATTACTCCTTTTTTGTGGTTAAAAGCAGTCAATCAGTGTGGTTGTTATCGCTTATGAAAAAAAGAAAAAAGATCTACATACTAGATAAATAATAGGTACATAAAACCCAAAGGATCGTCACGTGTTGAGTGTCTCTTATTTTAACTACACCTCCTCTCTATTGGGGCCATGAAAATCTGTCTTCCCATTACATCCCTTGTAAGGAGAATAACCGGCGAAAGTAGGCGGAATATGGGTAAGATTGTTTAAAGGTTATAATGATCATTTCATATTGAGATTGGGGAACATTATAAGATAGCTTAGGGAGAGTCGCTTAGAGGCTGTAGGTCCACTCTAAAAACATGTCACCCCCTGACACGGATATATAGACCGTTCGTAACTAGAAAAGTACAAGTAAGCAATATGCTCGATTTCTAAAAATGTGGAGGAAAAATATATATGTTTATAAGTGACAGAAGCTTTATATTATTGAGAGTGTGTAGTACTGTATTAGTTTCTTATACAGTAGTACCCTCCACGCGGTGTACCCTGGGTAATGCTAAATGAACTACAGCTCTTCGTCTATAACCGTGCCACAACCTAACTCGCTACATTATACTGGGAGGCACGGCGTCGGATGGCTGAGAGGCCAAGGACGGGCGTTGGCTGAAGTAAGAAGTAAGTAAGTTTCTTATACAGTAGTACCCTCCACGCGGTGTACCCTGGGTAATGCTAAATGAACTACAGCTCTTCGTCTATAACCGTGCCACAACCTAACTCGCTACATTATACTGGGAGGCACGGCGTCGGATGGCTGAGAGGCCAAGGACGGGCGTTGGCTGAAGTAAGAAGTAAGTAAGTTTCTTATACAGTAGTACCCTCCACGCGGTGTACCCTGGGTAATGCTAAATGAACTACAGCTCTTCGTCTATAACCGTGCCACAACCTAACTCGCTACATTATACTGGGAGGCACGGCGTCGGATGGCTGAGAGGCCAAGTACGGGCGTTGGCTGAAGTAAGAAGTAAGTAAGTTTCTTATCGGTACCCAGCGCTTCTTTTTTTGATTATTTTTGGTGTTTCAGTCACGATATAAATTAATCATAACTTTTATGGTTTAGGCCTACTATTTCTTGGGGTAAACTCAGTTTTAAAACCGATAAGACAAAACTATCTTAAAACATGTTTTAACCTTGTGCGGTTTGGGCGATTTATGGATTTGTTTTAAAAGATTTGGCATGTTGTTTTCATTAAAAAGATTTCAAAGTGAATTTCCACGAAATCCGTGATTTAAGATTATTTCAAAAAATTAAAAGGTTAGTGTAGAACAACTTTATAGAATACCATAAGTATCCGTGGTCTGAGTTATATAAGGTAGAAAGTAGATGTGTCTGTTAGAAGTGTTATGTCTGTATACTTGTTCTGAGTACGGTCTGTAGCAAGTGTTTTGTGGTTTGACTGTGGTACTACGACAAATTGTATTGGAGACTAATTATTGGGAGTAGAGTTTGCGGTAGTTTTAAAATAGACTTCTATATTTACGTGTTGATAGAAACCACAACACGCGAGACTTCAATGCATAGAATCAATTTGTTGCGTTTGGTTTATAAACAAAATATTTGGGCAGCATCCATGTTTGGTCGAAACTATTATGACTTTTGTCAAAATGTAGATGGCATAAGGAATTAAAGTAACATAATCACATGCAATGATAGCAATGATAACTGATGTTAACTATACAGAGGAGATGTAAACAATTCGCAGTCCGTGCGGAGAAAGAACCCTGTTACTAATTATTTGTTAACATTATTTCACAAAATATGAATCATTACATGTTAATAAAATTACTGTTAGCCATAAAAGTATACTATAGTTGTTTCCTATTATATATCCTCATACCGTTTATGACAAAAGTATAATAACGGAGTGAGGAATGCGTAAATAGAACCTACACTTGTTTTGCATGATATATCCTCATCCAGTGTGTCACAAAGTGATACTAACGATGTGAGGAATCCGTATCGGGCTCCTACAGTGGTTTTGTATGGTATAACCTCATACAGTTTGTCACAAAGTTATACTAACGATGTGAGGAATCTGTATCGGGCTCCTACAGTGGTTTTGTATGGTATAACCACATACAGTTTGTCACAAAGTTATACTAACGATGTGAGGAATCCGTATCGGGCTCCTACAGTGGTTTTGTATGGTATAACCTCATACAGTTTGTCACAAAGTTATACTAACGATGTGAGGAATCCGTATCGGGCTCCTACAGTGGTTTTGTATGGTATATCCTCATACAGTTTGTCACAAAGTTATACTAACGATGTGAGGAATCCGTATCGGGCTCCTACAGTGGTTTTGTATGGTATATCCTCATACAGTTTGTCACAAAGTTATACTAACGATGTGAGGAATCCGTATCGGGCTCCTACAGTGGTTTTGTATGGTATATCCTCATACAGTTTGTCACAAAGTTATACTAACGATGTGAGGAATCCGTATCGGGCTCCTACAGTGGTTTTGTATGGTATATCCTCATACAGTTTGTCACAAAGTTATACTAACGATGTGAGGAATCCGTATCGGGCTCCTACAGTGGTTTTGTATGGTATATCCTCATACAGTTTGTCACAAAGTTATACTAACGATGTGAGGAATCCGTATCGGGCTCCTACAGTGGTTTTGTATGGTATATCCTCATATAGGTTGTCACAAAATTATACTAACGATGTAAGGAGTCATATGGAACGCATAAAGTGGTTTTGTATGCTTTATCCTCATACCGTTTATCACAAATTTATACTAACGTTGAAAGGAAACTTATAGAACGCAAACAGTGGTGTTTATTGTATATCCCATAAAAGTACAATAACGGAGTGAAGAATCCTTATAGAATGCCTACAGATCTTTTGTATGGTATATCCTAATATCTTTTGTCACCAAAATACAAATACGGAGTGAGGAATCCTTACAGATCTCCTACAGTTTTTTTTTATAATATACCCTCATACCCTTTGTCACAAAAGTACAACAACGGTGTGAGGAATCACATACAATACCTACAGTTTTTTCCATGGTAAATCCTAATACAGTATGTCACTAACTACTCATGTGAAGAATTGTATAAATACATAAAATGTTGGTTATGGTATATCTTCGTACCATTGATCACAATAGTATATTAAGGGTGTAGGGAATCGTATTAAAGAAACCAGATTCGTTATCTATGGTATATCCCTATACAGTAAGTCACAAAAATGCACTAACACTTTGAGGAATTGTATAGAATTACTATTTTTGTCAGTATTATATCCTCTTACCGTTTATCCCAAAAGTACAATAACGATGTGAGGAATCAAGAAAATACTTACAATTGTTATCATACCTCATACTGTGTCATAAAAGTACCTTAACGTTGGAAGAATTTTATAGAAAAACTACAGTTATTAATCAATGCTATATTTTGTCACTAAATTGCAATAACAGTGTGGGGAATAGAATAGAATACATACAATTGTTATCTGTGGGAAATCCCTATATAGTTTGTCACATACGAACACTAACGGAGTGGGGAATTTTGTAGAAAATCTACAACTGTTACCTATGGTATATCCTCATACCGCTGGTCACAAAAGTAGAATAACGTGAGGAATTTTATGGGGTAACTACAGTTGTGATCAACGCTATACACTCACACCGTTGTCACAATAGTACAATAACTGTGTAAGGGGTCGTGTAGAATACCAAAGTTTTTATAAAAGTACACTAACGGTGTGAGGATTGGTATAAAATACTTAAAGTTGTTGTATAAGCCATATCCTCATAATTTTTTTAACAAAGTTACAGACACGGTGTGAGGAATCGTAAGGAATACAAAAACGTGCTTTCTGTGGTGCATTCCTATTTCGTATGTCAAAAAAAACCACACTAGCGGTGTGAGGAATCGTAAGGAATACCCAAACGTGATTTCTGTGGTGCATCACTATTTCGGATGTCAGAAAAAAACCACACTAGCGGTGTGAGGAATCGTAAGGAATACCCAAACGTGATTTCTGTGGTGCATCCCTATTTCGGATGTCAGAAAAAACCACACTAGCGGTGTGAGGAATCGTAAGGAATACCCAAACGTGTTTTCTGTGGTGCATCCCTATTTCGGCTGTCAGAAAAAAAACACACTTGCGGTGTGAGGAATCGTAAGGAATACCCAAACGTGTTTTCTGTGGTGCATCCCTATTTCGGATGTCAGAAAAAAAACAACACTAGCGGTGTGAGGAATCGTAAGGAATACCCAAACGTGCTTTCTGTGGTGCATCCCTATTTCGGCTGTCAGAAAAAAAACACACTAGCGGTGTGAGGAATCGTAAAAAATAACTATAGTTGTTGTATATACCATATCCTCATAATTTTTTTTTTTACAAAGTTACAGTCACGGTGTGAGGATTCGTAAGGAATTCCCCAACCGTGTTTTCTGTGGTGCATTCCTATTTCGTATGTCAGAAAAAACCACACTAGCGGTGTGAGGAATCGTAAGGAATACCCAAACGTGTTTTCTGTGGTGCATCCCTATTTCGGATGTCAGAAAAAACCACACTAGCGGTGTGAGGAATCGTAAAAAATAACTATAGTTGTTGTATATACCATATCCTCATAATTTTTTTTTTACAAAGTTACAGTCACGGTGTGAGGAATCGTAAGGAATACCCAAACGTGTTTTCTGTGGTGCATCCCTATTTCGGATGTCAGAAAAAACCACACTAGCGGTGTGAGGAATCGTAAGGAATACCCAAACGTGTTTTCTGTGGTGCATCGCTATTTCGGATGTCAGAAAAAACCACACTAGCGGTGTGAGGAATCGTAAAAAATAACTATAGTTGTTGTATATACCATATCCTCATAATTTTTTTTTTACAAAGTTACAGTCACGGTGTGAGGAATCGTAAGGAATACCCAAACGTGTTTTCTGTGGTGCATCCCTATTTCGGATGTCAGAAAAAAACAACACTAGCGGTGTGAGGAATCGTAAGGAATACCCAAACGTGCTTTCTGTGGTGCATCCCTATTTCGGCTGTCAGAAAAAAACAACACTAGCGGTGTGAGGAATCGTAAAAAATAACTATAGTTGTTGTATATACCATATCCTCATAATTTTTTTTTTTACAAAGTTACAGTCACGGTGTGAGGAATCGTAAGGAATACCCAAACGTGTTTTCTGTGGTGCATCCCTATTTCGGATGTCAGAAAAAACAACACTAGCGGTGTGAGGAATCGTAAGGAATACCCAAACGTGTTTTCTGTGGTGCATCCCTATTTCGGATGTCAGAAAAAAACAACACTAGCGGTGTGAGGAATCGTAAAAAATAACTATAGTTGTTGTATATACCATATCCTCATAATTTTTTTTTTTACAAAGTTACAGTCACGGTGTGAGGAATCGTAAGGAATACCCAAACGTGTTTTCTGTGGTGCATCCCTATTTCGGATGTCAGAAAAAAACAACACTAGCGGTGTGAGGAATCGTAAGGAATACCCAAACCTGCTTTCTGTGGTGCATCCCTATTTCGGCTGTCAGAAAAAAAAACACTAGCGGTGTGAGAGATCGTAAAAAATAACTATAGTTGTTGTATATACCATATCCTCATAATTTTTTTTTACAAAGTTACAGTCACGGTGTGAGGAATCGTAAGGAATACCCAAACGTGTTTTCTGTGGTGCATCCCTATTTCGGATGTCAGAAAAAAAAACACTAGCGGTGTGAGGAATCGTAAGGAATACCCAAACGTGCTTTCTGTGGTGCATCCCTATTTCGGCTGTCAGAAAAAAAAAACACTAGCGGTGTGAGGAATCGTAAAAAATAACTATAGTTGTTGTATATACCATATCCTCATAATTTTTTTTTACAAAGTTACAGTCACGGTGTGAGGAATCGTAAGGAATACCCAAACGTGCTTTCTGTGGTGCATTACTATTTCGTATGTCAGAAAAAACCACACTAGCGGTGTGAGGAATCGTAAGGAATACCCAAACGTGTTTTCTGTGGTGCATCCCTATTTCGGATGTCAGAAAAAAACAACACTGGCGGTGTGAGGAATCGTAAGGAATACCCAAACGTGTTTTCTGTGGTGCATCCCTATTTCGGATGTCAGAAAAAACCACACTAGCGGTGTGGGGAATCGTAAGGAATACCCAAACGTGTTTTCTGTGGTGCTTCCCTATTTCGGATGTCAGAAAAAACCACACTAGCGGTGTGAGGAATCGAAAGGAATACCCAAACGTGTTTTCTGTGGTGCATCCCTATTTCGGATGTCGGAAAAAAACCACACTAGCGGTGTGAGGAATCGTAAGAAATACCCAAATGTGTTTTCTGTGGTGCATCTCTATTTCGGATGTCAGAAAAAACCACACTAGCGGTGTGAGGAATCGTAAGGAATACCCAAACGTGTTTTCTGTGGTGCATCCCTATTTCGGATGTCAGAAAAAAACCATACTAGCGGTGTGAGGAATCGTAAAAAATAACTATAGTTGTTGTATATACCATATCCTCATAATTTTTTTTTACAAAGTTACAGTCACGGTGTGAGGAATCGTAAGGAATACCCAAACGTGCTTTCTGTGGTGCATTCCTATTTCGGATGTCAGAAAAAACCACACTAGCGGTGTGAGGAATCGTGTGGAATACCCAAACGTGTTTTCTGTGGTGCATCCCTATTTCGGATGTCTGAAATAAAACCACAATAACGGTGTGAGGAACCGTAAGGAATACCCAAACGTGTTTTCTGTGGGGCATCATTATTTCGGATGTCAGAAAAAAACCACACTAGCGGTGTGAGGAATCGTAAGGAATACCCAAACGTGTTTTCTGTGGTGCATCCCTATTTCGGATGTCAGAAAAAAACCACACGTTTTCTGTGGTGCATCCCTATTTCGGATGTCAGAAAAAAACCACACTAGCGGTGTGAGGAATCAGTTAAAACCCGTAACTGGTGGTTGTCTGTGGTACAGGCCTATCACCATACCGTTTCTACTAAGGTATATTAATGGAGTAAGGGATTGTATAGAATACCTACAGTGGTTGTCTTTGGTATATCCTCACACCGTTTCCACAAAAGTACATTAACGGAGTGAGGAATTGTATAGAATACCTACAGTGGTTGTCTTTGGTATATCCTCACACCGTTTCCACTAAAGTACACTAATAGAATAAAGGATTGTATAGAATACCTACAGGGTTGTCTTTGGTATATCCTCACACCGTTTCCACTAAAGTACATTAACGGAGTGAGGGATTGTATAGAATACCTACAGTGGTTCTCTTTGGTATATCCTCACACCGTTTCCACTTAAGTACATTGATAGAGTAAAGGATTGTATAGAATACCTACAGTGGTTGTCTCTGGTATATCCTCACACCGTTTCCACTAAAGTACATTAACAGAGTAAAGGATTGTATAGAATACCTACAGTGGTTGTCTTTGGTATATCCTCACAACGTTTCCACTAAAGTATATTAATAGAATAAAGGATTTTATAGAATACCTACAGTGGTTGTCTTTGGTATATCCTCACACCGTTTCCACTAAAGTACATTAATAGAGTAAGGGATTGTATAGAATACCTACAGTGGTTGTCTTTGGTATATCATCACACCGTTTCCACTAAAGTACATTAACGGAGTAAGGGATTGTATAGAATACCTACAGTGGTTGTCTTTGGTATATCCTCACACCGTTTCCACAAAAGTACATTAACTGAGTGGGGGATTGTATAGAATACCTACATTGGTTGTCTTTGGTATATCCTCACACCGTTTCCACTAAAGTACATTAATAGAGTAAAGGATTGTATAGAATACCTACAGTGGTTGTCTTTGGTATATCCTCACACCGTTTCCACTAAAGTACATTAATAGAATAAAGGACTGTATAGTATACCTACAGGGTTGTCTTTGGTATATCCTCACACCGTTTCCACTAAAGTATATTAATAGAATAAAGGATTTTATAGAATACCTACAGAGGTTGTCTTTGGTATATCCTCACACCATTTCCACTAAAGAACATTAATAGAGTAAGGGATTGTATAGAATACCTACAGTGGTTGTCTTTGGGATATCCTCACACAGTTTCCACTAAAGTACATTAAAAGAGTAAAAGATTGTATAGAATACCTACAGTTGTTGTCTTTGGTATATCCTCACACCGTTTCCACTAAAGTACATTAATAGAGTAAGGGATTGTATAGAATACCTACAGTGGTTGTCTTTGGTATATCCTCACACCGTTTCCACTAAAGTACATTAATAGAGTAAGGGATTGTATAGAATACCTACAGTGGTTGTCTTTGGTATATCCTCACACCGTTTCCACTAAAGTACATTAACGGAGTAAGGGATTGTATAGTATACCTACTGTAGTTGTCTTTGGTATATCCTCACACCGTTTCCACTAAAGAACATTAACGGAGTAAAAGATTGTATAGAATACCTACAGTTGTTGTCTTTGGTATATCATCACACCGTTTCCACTAAAGTACATTAACGGAGTAAGGGATTGTATAGAATACCTACAGTGGTTGTCTTTGGTATATCATCACACCGTTTCCACTAAAGTACATTAACGGAGTAAGGGATTGTATAGAATACCTACAGTGGTTGTCTTTGGTATATCCTCACACCGTTTCCACTAAAGTACATTAATAGAGTAAGGGATTGTATAGAATACCTACAGTGGTTGTCTTTGGTATATCCTCACACCGTTTCCACTAAAGTACATTAACGGAGTAAGGGATTGTATAGTATACCTACTGTGGTTGTCTTTGGTATATCCTCACACCGTTTCCACTAAAGTACATTAACGGAGTAAAAGATTGTATAGAATACCTACAGTTGTTGTCTTTGGTATATCATCACACCGTTTCCACTAAAGTACATTAACGGAGTAAGGGATTGTATAGAATACCTACAGTGGTTGTCTTTGGTATATCATCACACCGTTTCCACTAAAGTACATTAACGGAGTAAGGGATTGTATAGAATACCTACAGTGGTTGTCTTTGGTATATCCTCACACCGTTTCCACTAAAGTACATTAACGGAGTAAGGGATTGTATAGAATACCTACAGTGGTTGTCTTTGGTATATCATCACACCGTTTCCACTAAAGTACATTAACGGAGTAAGGGATTGTATAGAATACCTACAGTGGTTGTCTTTGGTACATTCTCACACCGTTTCCACTAAAGTACATTAACGGAGTAAGGGATTGTATAGAATACCTACAGTGGTTGTCTTTGGTATATCATCACACCGTTTCCACCAAAGTACATTAACGGAGTAAGGGATTGTATAGAATACCTACAGTGGTTGTCTTTGGTATATCCTCAAACCGTTTCCACTAAAGTACATTAACGGAGTAAGGGATTGTATAGAATACCTACAGTGGTTGTCTTTGGTATATCATCACACCGTTTCCACTAAAGTACATTAATAGAGTAAGGGATTGTATAAAATACCTACTGTGGTTGTCTTTGGTATATCCTCACAAGGTTCCAAAAAAGTACATTAATAGAATAAAGGATTGTATAGAACACCTACAGTGGTTGTCTTTGGTATATCCTCACAACGTTTCCACTAAAGTACATTAATAGTATAAAGGATTGTATAGAATACCTACAGTTGTTGTCTTTGGTATATCCTCACACCGTTTCCACTAAAGTACATTGATAGAGTAAAGGATTGTATAGAATACCTACAGTGGTTGTCTCTGGTATATCCTCACACCGTTTCCACTAAAGTACATTAACGGAGTGAGGGATTGTATAGAATAACTACAGTGGTTGTCTTTGGTATATCCTCACACCGTTTCCACTAAAGTACATTAACGGAGTAAGGGATTGTATAGAATAACTACAGTGGTTGTCTTTGGTATATCCTCACACCGTTTCCACTAAAGTACATTAACGGAGTAAGGGATTGTATAGAATACCTACAGTGGTTGTCTTTGGTATATCCTCACACCGTTTCCACTAAAGTACATTAACGGAGTAAGGGATTGTATAGAATACCTACAGTGGTTGTCTTTGGTATATCCTCACACCGTTTCCACAAAAGTACATTAACGGAGTGAGGGATTGTATAGAATACCTACAGTGGTTGTCTTTGGTATATCCTCACACCGTTTCCACTAAAGTACACTAATAGAATAAAGGATTGTATAGAATACCTACAGGGTTGTCTTTGGTATATCCTCACACCGTTTCCACTAAAGTACATTAACGGAGTGAGGGATTGTATAGAATACCTACAGTGGTTCTCTTTGGTATATCCTCACACCGTTTCCACTTAAGTACATTGATAGAGTAAAGGATTGTATAGAATACCTACAGTGGTTGTCTCTGGTATATCCTCACACCGTTTCCACTAAAGTACATTAACAGAGTAAAGGATTGTATAGAATACCTACAGTGGTTGTCTTTGGTATATCCTCACAACGTTTCCACTAAAGTATATTAATAGAATAAAGGATTTTATAGAATACCTACAGTGGTTGTCTTTGGTATATCCTCACACCGTTTCCACTAAAGTACATTAATAGAGTAAGGGATTGTATAAAATACCTACTGTGGTTGTCTTTGGTATATCCTCACAAGGTTCCAAAAAGTACATTAATAGAATAAAGGATTGTATAGAACACCTACAGTGGTTGTCTTTGGTATATCCTCACAACGTTTCCACTAAAGTACATTAATAGTATAAAGGATTGTATAGAATACCTATAGTTGTTGTCTTTGGTATATCCTCACACCGTTTCCACTAAAGTACATTGATAGAGTAAAGGATTGTATAGAATACCTACATTGGTTGTCTCTGGTATATCCTCACACCGTTTCCACTAAAGTACATTAAAAGAGTAAAGGATTGTATAGAATACCTACAGTGGTTTTCTTTGGTATATCCTCACACCGTTTCCACTAAAGTACATTAAAAGAGTAAAGGATTGTATAGAATACCTACTGTGGTTGTCTTTGGTATATCCTCACAACGTTTCCACTAAAGTATATTAATAGAATAAAAGATTTTATAGAATACCTACAGTGGTTGTCTTTGGTATATCCTCACACCGTTTCCACTAAAGTACATTAATAGAGTAAGGGATTGTATAAAATACCTACTGTGGTTGTCTTTGGTATATCCTCACAAGGTTCCAAAAAAGTACATTAATAGAATAAAGGATTGTATAGAACACCTACAGTGGTTGTCTTTGGTATATCCTCACAACGTTTCCACTAAAGTACATTAATAGTATAAAGGATTGTATAGAATACCTATAGTTGTTGTCTTTGGTATATCCTCACACCGTTTCCACTAAAGTACATTGATAGAGTAAAGGATTGTATAGAATACCTACATTGGTTGTCTCTGGTATATCCTCACACCGTTTCCACTAAAGTACATTAAAAGAGTAAAGGATTGTATAGAATACCTACAGTGGTTTTCTTTGGTATATCCTCACACCGTTTCCACTAAAGTACATTAAAAGAGTAAAGGATTGTATAGAATACCTACTGTGGTTGTCTTTGGTATATCCTCACAACGTTTCCACTAAAGTATATTAATAGAATAAAAGATTTTATAGAATACCTACAGTGGTTGTCTTTGGTATATCCTCACACCGTTTCCACTAAAGTACATTAATAGAGTAAGGGATTGTATAGAATACCTACAGTGGTTGTCTTTGGTATATCATCACACCGTTTCCACTAAAGTACATTAACGGAGTAAGGGATTGTATAGAATACCTACAGTGGTTGTCTTTGGTATATCCTCACACCGTTTCCACAAAAGTACATTAACGGAGTGAGGGATTGTATAGAATAACTACAGTGGTTGTCTTTGGTATATCCTCACACCGTTTCCACTAAAGTACATTAACGGAGTAAGGGATTGTATAGAATAACTACAGTGGTTGTCTTTGGTATATCCTCACACCGTTTCCACTAAAGTACATTAACGGAGTAAGGGATTGTATAGAATAACTACAGTGGTTGTCTTTGGTATATCCTCACACCGTTTCCACTTAAGTACATTAACGGAGTGAGGGATTGTATAGAATACCTACTGTGGTTGTCTTTGGTATATCCTCACACCGTTTTCACTAAAGTACATTAATGGAGTAAGGCTTTGTATAGAATACCTACAGTGGTTGTCTTTGGTATATCCTCACACCGTTTCCACTAAAGTACATTAATAGAGCAAGGGATTGTATAGAATACCTACTGTGGTTGTCTTTGGTATATTCTCACATTGTTTTCACAAAAGTACTTTAAATGTGTGAGGAATCGTATAGAATACCTAAATATCTGTAGGGTATCCCATTTCCCACTACTACACAAGAATACTGACGGAGTGAGGGATTATTTAAAATATCCAAATTTGTTACAAATGACGTTTCTTATTTGCGATTGTTATAAAAGTACAATAACGGTGCCAGAAGTGGTATAGAATATCCAAATTTCTTACCGATGGTGTATTATATTTTCGTTTGCAAAAGTACACTAACGTTTCAGGACTCCTATGGAATATCTAAACTTGTTGTAGCGTTGTGTAACCCATTTACATTTGCTACAGAAGTACACTAACGTTGCTAGAATTCGTAAAGAATAACAAAATTTGTTACCTATATCGTACCCCAATGTCCTTGGTCATTAAAGTACACTAATGGTGTGATGATTTGGATAGAACACCTAAGGGTGTTATTTTTGGCTGATTCCCTTCGTTTGCCTTCTAAACACTAACCCATGTTTTTATTAGCAGTAAAGGTTATTTTAAATTGTTCCCTTTGCATCCAGAAAAAAATCGCCCCCCCCCTAATGTATACATATTTCTTAAACCTTCTCTATCTTTGAATATTTTCATACTCAGGTATGTTTTTTTTAGAAACTAAAGTAGGACTGTAACGAAATTATTAAATCGGTATTAGTCTACTTTCTTTTATATCTACTCAATAAAATTCTGAAGTTATACTTATAATATAATAATATAAAAACATGTGAGAAAGTATGGGCCTACGTCTTCTATTTCTAATATCTCACAAGAAGAGTAGGGGAGGTTAGGTTGCACTAAGGACTCTCTGATAGTCAGAATTTAGGAAAAATCTTGTAAGCATAGTTGGTTTCTTCATAGGTCTGTAGAAGAAAGTTCATTATTATTTAATTTTCAACAGATTTGATCCACGATGAATAGGGATGCCAAATTATTAACGGTTTTATAAGTAAAATAATATACTCGTATTTATTGTTTTAAAACGGCATTCTTCCATTTTCTTGTTTAGCGCTATGGATAGCGATTTTTGTTTCACATGGTGATTACGGTTTGTTTTATCAGCTTACCGTTCCAAGAGTTTTGTAATGGGTCATATCACCACAACCCACTCTTAGTTTCTATAAATTTTATAACTTCTGTATACGTTCTAGCTGTCAAACAAATGTTCAAATCAATCCTATCTTCTATATATCATTTTTTAGAACAATAATTTATTATTTGTTAAAAAGGTTTTTATTTGTAGAGAATTTTGTAATAATCTCTTATAAACTATAGAAATTCAAATATCTGAACAAGGTTTTGCTCCTGACTTTAATGGTGAAAACTTCCCCACGTCTACACCGGTGTTTATATTGGGGACTCTTGATGCCTAATTAGACGATCCTCCCTCTTATTATAAAGGTTGCGATTATGTTATATTAAAATTAGAAAGGTATTTGGTATATGACCATCTAAGATGAACGGGGTGGGGGGAGTAGTTTCATCGCTGTCACGTACTTCGAGTTGCACTTTCACATGACGTTGCCCCCTTTACATCTAAGGCAGGTGTAGGATGAAAATGGAATGTAGTGACGCGGTCATAATTTGACAATTCCCTTTAACATAGGAACCACAATTCTCTTATTTACTGGTAATGGTAACGAGTCTCAAAATACCCTTCGAGCTTGGTTGGGTTAATACTTTTATAAGTTTTATTCTACCACAGTAAATTTTGAGTTTACAACGAAGGAACCTAAGACACGATCGACTCCTAAATCTAGTAGTTTTGTCAAGTAGAAATTTGTAGAAGATAAAATTTTGAATTAATAGATCAAGTTTAATTTTCCGAAAGAATAGAAGAACATATGTTTTAATGAAAACTCAACAATCTTAAAAAGATATATATATTTGACCTTGGAAAAAAATAAATTTACTTGCACAAGGGAAAATATAGACCCCTACGGTTCATAAGCAGACAGCTGGCATTAAAATTAAAAAATCCAATCTTAGAGTTCAACTTTTAAATAATTATAGCAATAGTGCAGACAGAAAACCTTTTAGAAGAAAGGTTCAGGAATTGACATTCCAGGGGCTAAGAACTAATTCATATCTTTCAGCCAATCTTTGAAAGGTAAAATAGATATTACGCAATTATAACTCTCAGAATTTTATATTACAACATAATGAGTAAAATTTAACATCTCAATTTAATAAAACATTTTCGATTAACTTTCCAAATTTATAGCATACTCAATGAACCTTAATTTAAAGTGTGGGGTGAAAATGTGTACAGTGTGGAATTTACTTAGAAAATAAGGCTTGCAAGAATTAAAAAGTGCTTAAAAGCAAACTTCTAAACTTGTCCTAATTTTCTACAATTAAATTTTCTAAAAAGAATATTCTGCAATTTTCTAGTATTTCGGCACGTTTATTAAATATTTGTTTTTAAATATGCCAAAAGAAGTTACCACGGCACGCACAATAGAGGGATAAAACATTTAAAAAAACACGGATCGAATGCAGAACCTCCTCCTTTTCTGAAATAGGTTAAAAATAATTTTACCTGGAAGTTTTTAAGAAATATTAACTTTTTTTCCTAATACTTATGAGGTTTTGTAGTCACACTACTTGTAAATTTGTACTGCTAGAGGGAAAAGAAGAAAGAATAATTTCATTTTAAATCTCGATCGTTATACTTTGCTGTTTATGAGCATAGCATAACTACTGTACTTTTATTTTATTATAACCTCTGTATTCATACTTTCCAAGAACGCAACTAAGACGAGAATAGAGGAAACGTGAAGGGAGAACACCTGTTATTAATGAGAATTTTACAATTCTAAAATGCAATGATATGCTAAATTTCATGTTAACGATGAAACAGAAGAAATATTCAAATTGCTGCATTAACAGAAAAGTATTGATTCAATACAGAAAAGTATAAAACGTATAACCAGGGAGAAATACGTAATGTGAAACATTCGACAGACATTTCATTTATCTTGTATTTTTTGCCCAAGAAAGTCTATAACTAATTTTTGTGGAAACGACCTTGTCGGTCAACCAAAAAGGTCGTTTTTATAGTAATTACT